>OU862920.1:46672647-47934777 GCA_917880885.1 Limnephilus marmoratus | reverse complement strand
GGCGACTTAGCAGGGGTGCCTAGGCTTAAAGGGTGAGGCATATCCGGTTCTTGGCGGCTGATGTTAAAGCCTATCAAATGCGAAGCAGGCCGGATCAGAAGGGACTGGTTGAATGAGACCTTTTGCGCCTCTTACTGTACTCTCTCGGAACATGGCCTAGCACCGCAGTGGGAGGGATAGATTCAAACGTCCGTAACTCCTGGACACATTGACCCTCAGATACTACCCACCCTCATCCATTTATCCTTCCTTTCTTAAAAGACCATCCACACAGCATACATCAAATTCATTTTAGTACTTAGGTATGTTTTTATATGGTTAATCATCACACCCAGGTACTTTTCTTCGAGTTAGCACGAATAAAATGAATTTACTGGGGTAGGGGACCTTGATTCGATAATATCAATAGATTTTACAATTCTTTCTGGAATAAACTATTATTATTACTATTTACAGCACAGCTTTATACGGGCGTGTGACTAACCCTGACATTATCATTACGAAATTATAAAAGATTTTGTAACGGTAATAAAATTTAATTGTAATGAACCTATTTAACTTATGATAATGACACTTATAATATTGCTTCAATATGCAAGTGAACGATGCTGTACTCTGGAAGGTGGTTGTCCCAGGCGAGCGGACTTTTTAATTGTTATAATTCTATTGTATTGAGTAATGATTCTATATCGCTTTCAAAGGTCAAGTGGCCTCCATTAATCAACCCATGACAACCAGCGCCAATCGAGGAAAAACGTACTTTTCTAAAAACAATTTACAACAATATCTGCATTGCGAGGATTTGAATCGTTTTAAAACTGTGTAGGTAAACCAGTCCCAGCGAGAGATCGTACGTATCATCATCGTTCTAGCATCTTTGTTTATTTTTCGTTTTCAAATAAGACGTGTGAGGAAGAAAAGGACAAATGTCAATCTAATCCGTACGAGCCTAGTGGATTAGTGATTTATATACCTATTTATTTATTTGTAAGAAACGAACATCCTCTTACATAATATACCGTGATAAATATACAATTAAGCCACCGAAGTTTCTTATACTAAAGTACATTGGAAATGAAGTTTTAATATATTAAAATTAATTTTGGGTTATAGGAAGGGGAGAGGAATAGGAATATAGGAAAAGGATAAGAGAAGCTCCCGATAAGCGTCACTTCATATCGATATTTCTTTAGGTTATTACTAAAAATGTCAATGTTGTGAAATTTTGTATTATTTGTGCACGTATACGAGGAATTGTGGATTTTTTTATAATATTTGTTCTACACGAGGGTAAATAAAATAAATTGGATTGTCGGGTTGATCTTGACGGAATTTTAAAATTTATTAAATTGGTAAGTTCTAGTGAGTCCAGGCCATTATTAAGAATTTCAAACCATAGGATTTGATCAAAAATTAGACCTCGTGTTTGGAGGGAGTTGAAATTCGATGAATTCGGTATAACTTGGGAAGTGTAAGTTTAGTTTATAATTTATGTGTTTAAATTTTTTTATTATTACCAGTAGTTCTGTGTACGTACAGTAGACCTCGAGCCCATAAAAGTATGTTTCAGGATTTATTTTGAAGTGAAAACATCTTTAGCACCACACTCGATGAAACGAAAAAGCGACACTAAAAAGAGACAAACATCGTAGGATTACATCACCTGTGGGATTTAGCCTGCAAGAGCATGATCGGTCTCCTCTTCGTCCGTTGCTTTGTAAATATTCGGTATCCTCTTTGTACGATGCTTCATAACCTCCCGACTCTTTTCTACTTTAGTTTTATGAAGGTTTCACTTCTACCGCGTGTGAACTGCACACTTGCTTTTTTAATAAATCTCCAAAATATTTACAGAAATCTTACGATAATATGTAAGTAAGTACCTACCTACTTTATTATAAACCAAACAATAATTTTCTCTGAGTGAGATTATTTCTCTGTTAACTTTGTTATTAAAATGGTTAATGAACGTACCCATACTACGTGACCAACTTTAATTTTTAACCCCCCCCCCCCCCGGTGACCAAAAACCTAAGCAACCCGCCGCTCATTTGTATCAAGCGTGGTATTTTGAAACCCCCCCCCCCCCCGGAACGTGTCACGTAGTATGGGTACGTTCCCTAAATAGGAAATTGACATTTGTTATTCCTATTTAAATCACCATCATGCGATCTGTTGCGGGATATAAAGAACAAGGCCACCATCTTAAACCGGAACCGGAACTTGACAAATAAATATACATACAAGCGAAACGCCAAAACATCGAGTTTTCCAAAAACAGTTCTTTAGCGGTATTTGTGGCAGAACAGTGAGTTCTTCCACGTTAGGCCGAGATGTCATGGTTTAAAAAATCCGGCCAAGACCAACAAAAAAATTATTGCAAAGAACAGACAATCTATAGAAGTGACAAGAGTATATTGAAAATCTGTTCCATCAGAAGAAAAGAATAATTATTGTGCTTACTTCGGACAAGTTCACAACACACTTCTATCGATATGTTTCTTCTGTGGAATACCACAGGATTCAAGTGCGCAATAAGTTGTTTTTAAATCAGATGTTTTATTAAATGCTTTGTGTTTTCCCTCACTAAGATTCTAGAATGGTTGAAATAACTGGCAATAGAATTGATTGGGCAAAAAACTCCAGGAAAAGTGTTAAAAACTACAAGATACATCATGAATACCTAAATATAATGTTGTTCTTCGAAGTTGTCTATTGTAAAAAACAATTGTTATTAAAAAATGCTATGTAAAAATAGCAAATATTCTTCACCGAGACAATGTCCCATTAAATAGGAAAAAACAAGACTCCAAGTTCTTAAATTGAAGATTATAATATTTCAACCAACTAAAAAAATCAGAATGTGCAATTCACATGCGGTAGAAGTGAAACCTCCAGAAAACTTAAGTAGACAAGAGTCGGGTCGGGATACTACGAAGAACTTTTTTTTATCATTGTAAAGAATGATTTTTTCCATGTTTTGAGGTCGAATTCCAGTGCACCTTTTCCTATACATTTGGTCATCTTAATTAGTATTTGTGTTTTCTTCTTCAGAGTCGCTAGAAGTCACTTTTTTGCCTGTTCATTTGGGAGTGGTTTGAAGATTGGATATTGATTTTACAAAAATAAAAATATCTATCTTTTTTTTGGATTTCGTAGGATTCGCTAAGGTTCGTCGGGCGCTTTATACCACTAGACCAAAGGAGGCTCGTGGGACCGTAGATTTATCGTATTATATTGTAACCGAGTATCCATGAAAAAAATTGATATTTTATTGCTATCTTATTCTTTCGCAGGCTGAATCCTAAAGATGTATGTATTTGTCTCTTTTTAGTGTCGTTCGTTTACGTTTCATCGAGTTTCAAATCACAACTGGGCTAAAGAAATTTTCACATAAAAAAAGGTTTTACCTGTTAAGGCAGTACTATGGCACAAAATTATAATTCAGGATATATTTACCGCAGCATAAAAAGAAATTAGAACATAAATACAGCACTAGATTCACGCGCATCGACGGGTTAATAGTTCCGAAATTTAACAATAAGTACGGACAGAGAACGTTTGAATACATCACACCGAAGATATTTAATTTAATACCGGACAATATAAAGCAATGTAATTCTACGAACAAGGTTAAATATATGGTAAAAAATTGGCTATCGGAAAAAAAATATTTATTTTGGTGTGTATGAAAAAAGGTTGAATCTGTAGATATAAGATGTAAATTTTAATATGTATATGTAACTAAAATATAAGCACCTATTGACAAGCCAATTCAATTGGCTTAGCAGGACTTGTATGTTGATTATATGTATTAATTATTCTTTCAATAAAAAAAATAAAAAAAATTATAGTGCTTATAATTTCGTAAAAAATCAAACCCAATGTAAGAGCCAGACTACAAAGAACATTTGACATTTAGTGTGGGTTGTTTCATAGAATTTGAACAATTCATCGGCATGGATTTGTTTTGTATACAAATCAACAGTTTTATTCCGAGGACGATAAATTTTGCACAATTGATATGAAAGATAAGAGAAAGATTACTGAGATTTCGAAAAACTACCCCACTCCTTTTCCCACCTATTATAGCAGGATTTTAATTCTTTTGAAGGAATTTTTCACAATTTATGTTAAAAAATGATAGGAAAATTACTGTCTAGACCTGATTTCAAAGATTTCGAAAAACTTTACCCTAAGACCTAGGCAACACCGGGGACTTCGGCTGTATTATTATTATCTGTCATTGTAAAATTTCGAAGTAGTGTTAAATAGTAATAGGTATAATGAATAACAGATCACTTTGTATAAACTACTATATTATAATATTAACATATCCTGATGAAGATAACATTGTTATCGAAACATGTAGATATTGTTTATAATATAGTGGTTTATACAAAGTGATCTGTTATTCATTATATAATTAATGATGCCACAAATTAATTTTGCAAAGTTTGAAGAAGTAATTAAATAGTGGTTCTTAATCTTTTTTGACCAGGCACCACCATGACATTTATTTGTCCTCACAGGGACCACAATGTAGAATAATGATAAACTGTTAATCGCTTTATTAAACGCGTATTTGCAATTACTATCATTTTGCAATTCAATGTGCTCTTCTTGGACTTCTTCAGCTACTTTTCCATCATTAATACCAAAATGGTTACTAATCAGCTTTTAGAATCCTTTCGATTAGGTTTTGTAGTAAAATGAATAAATATTTTATTTTTATGAGTAACACCTATATTGTAATATTTAATTAAACGAAGACAATATAAGCGAAACTCTATCGAAAATCTGGAAACAGAAAAATCAGAAAAATATATTGGCACCTCTGGGACTCGAACCAAGGACCTCTTGCTTTCCGGGCAAACGCGCTAACCACTGCGCCACGGTGTTGATATCAAATTTTGTCAATTTTAACTGTGCATTGTTGCTTCGACTAAGAACCACCCACATTATCTTCATTTTTCTTAACTCATATATTATTGGCTACTATCTATCTATGCGTTAAGAAAAATGAAGATAATGTGGGTGGTTCTTAGTCGAAGTATGATACAGTTAAAAATTACAGAATTTGATATCGACACCGTGGCGCAGTGGTTAGCGAGTTTGCCCGGAAAGCAAGATGTCCTGGGTTCGAGCCCCATCAATATCTTTTTCTGATTTTCTAATCCAGATTTTCGATTGAGTTTCGCTTATATTGTCTTCGTTTAATTGAATAAATATTTCGTGGACGTGGAAGGGTTCCCATATTTCCGGAATTTTCCGGACAAGTCCGGAAATATAGGTCTTTGTCCGGAATGCGGGAGGGAATTCTAAATAGTCCGGCATTTGTACAATTAAGCGGAGATTGATATAAAAAATGAAATAAACCAAATTATTTTAATTACAAATCAAAGCAAAAACATCATTTTTGATATTTAATGCTACCAGAAATATTGTTCCACACTTCCGAATCTTTGATAATAGTTTTGCAGAACATTTCGCAAGTCATATTTTTTAAATTATACCTACTGTGTTAAGAGAATCGACTTGACAGACTCTACAGAAAGATGGCCTATTCCTTTCTTTTGACCATTGTGTTCCCATTAAGGAAAAGACCTTTTCAACATTGGCATTTTGTGCCTGCATCGCAAATATATAAGAGCATATCTTTGTTAATTCCGTAACTTTCGAAAGTTCGGACTTTTTATCAAATGTCAGGAATTTTCTCCGGGATTTTGATTTTTTGATCTGGGAACCCTACTCGCTGACCACCTGTGGTCCACGGACCACTTGTGTTCCACTGTATAAATACAAGGCAATGTTCGCATGTGTGTGCCCTTTAGATTAAAAAAACTACTGGATCCATTTCCCTGAAAATTGCAAAGTTGGTTCTTATTATTGCGATGAGTGTTTAGAGAGTTGTTTTGAATGGTAGAATAAGTCGGGGACATCCGAGGAGGATATAGCGCGATCAAATCCATCGAATACTTATGTGTGGTAAAATGGTCTAAGGAGAATGCATGATGTGAAAATTAATGGTGGAAGAAGTCGAAGACGCCACCAACGATCAGGTGAAATAAATTATTTTTCAATTCTTTAAAATAATATTATTTCCAACTTGAAATATATTTGCCCAGTTTTAACATACACTAGATCTTACAAGTTCTAAAATTTAGGAATTCCAAACCATTTATCACCCTAAGCAACGCCGGTTGTACGTCAGCTTATAAACAATAAATAAATATAAATTATAATGATAGTGGTTAATTAATAGAAATAACACGCATTGTTGATGTTCTCGCGTGAATCCAGATGGATTCGTGATAGCCCAACGCGGTAAGTACATCGTAACTCTGGTGGTAGCAGTGGTGGTGGCAGCGGCGGTGTTACGACGACCAAGACGTGACAAGCTAAAGCTACCGCACAATGAGCCCACGTTATTATTGTTCAGGGAAGTTAAACCAAGGCTGACATTGACCGCAGCCAAATAATGGGGTGACAGCGGCAGCCCTCTTGACAAACTCGTTTGATTTAAAAGCGCTCATTATAAATTTGTGCTGTGTCAGCATAAAAATGTCGGAAAACACCTTGTATTATGTTTGTGTTCCAATACATTTTTCGATGTTTTGTTTGTATATATTTTGTTTCACGCGTTTAACTCGACGGTAAAAATAATTGTTCATAAGAATGTCTCTGGGATCTACTCTGATAAATATTATTTGAACGGCAACAAAAAGTTGAGAAGGTGTTGGAAAAGTTGGTACTAGGGTAACATTTTATAAAACAACTTACTGTTGAGGGGTGTGGGGGGGAGGGGGTGGGATGGGGTGGGGGTAGGGAGGAGGGGCACCTCTCCCGGTGTAAGAAAGTGCGGTGAGTGATTAGAAGGAAAGGATGGATGCACTATTTCCCCTGTAGAGTGTCGGGGATCGATAGGGTGGTGGTGTTTGTGCGCGTGGCGGCGTGGCGGCGAGCGTGGTGGTGAGCGGGTGGTGGTGTGAGTGCGAGTGGGGGGGGCGCGCGGGCGCTGATTCGCCGCGGGCCGCATGGGGCCGTCCGCCGTCCTCCGCCAGCGCTCAGTCTGTCTCCGGCCGCCGCACGACCGACCGGCTCTCGCCGCTCTGAATCCCGAGTAAACAAACGCGCGTGTACTCCGAGAGTTTCGCACCACTTTTGACAACTTTTCGTACCGACGGTTTTCCAAGCCGGCAAGCTGGCCGAACGAGGGTCGCTGGTAGACTTTAATCGGTCGCCGTTTTTATCGTGCTTCGCCGATGTGGTCAGGCTAGACGGGAACGGAGGTGCCTGGGACTACCGCCGCCGCGAGGGGCCCAGGGAGGCCGAGCCCCCCACAATGCCGGCCGACGAGGAGCCGCCCCCGGAGCCCGAGGACAAGGGGGCCGCCTCGCAGCAGTTCTGCCTGCGCTGGAACAACTACCAGTCCAACTTGACGAGCGTGTTTGACCAGCTGCTGCAGAGCGAGTCCTTCGTGGACGTGACGCTGGCCTGCGATGGCCACAGCCTGAAGGCTCACAAGATGATCTTGTCAGCCTGCAGCCCCTACTTCCGCAATTTGTTCTTCGAGAACCCGTGCCGTCACCCCATCGTGATCATGCGCGACGTGACCTTCCCGCAGCTGAAGGCGGTGGTGGAGTTCATGTACAAGGGTGAGATCAACGTGTCTCAGGAGCAGCTGGCCCCGCTGCTGAAAGTGGCCGAGTCGCTGAAGATCCGCGGGCTGGCCGAGGTGAACGCGGAGCACGAGCTGGGGCCGCCGGCGCCCCCGCGCGCGGCGTCACGCCATGGCGAGCCTGCCAGCGCCAAGCAAGCTCGCAAGCGCCAGCACAGCCCCGCGGGCACCGAGCCCCCCTATACGGAGCCTCCCGCGCCCCCGGCCCGCCCGCCGCCCGCGCCCTCCACGGCCGTCCCGCCGCTGCAGCTGCCCGCCTACCCCATGCACCCTGACGATATGGAGATCAAGCCTGGCATAGCCGAGATGATCCGTGAAGAAGAAAGGGTGAGTTTCTCTTCCTTCTCCTCATTCGTTTTCTTTTCTTATGACTTTTATATATGATTTTCTAATTAGTTTTTTTCATTATAATTATTACCTGACTAAGTTTTTCTTAATTTTTCCTACGTTCCCAATTTTTTTAATCGTCTTTTTTAAATATTTTCCCTAAAAATATTTTATTTAAATAATCCGACGGAAAACTTGAAAATGTTTAACAACAAACAAATACGTGAAAACTGTAAATAAAGCGCGGTGCGCCTTTCGGAGGAATTTTCTTTACAAGTATTTGTTAAATCATCCCTAAACGCTGTTTAGGTATGTTATTTTATTTATTTACTATATATCTAATAGTTAGGTATATACTGATACATATTATATATCAATTTATTACATTTATTGAAATATAATAATCAGTAATATGTAAATATTTAAATAATATTTATTTACATATTATTATTTAAATATTTATCAACATTTTGAAAAAAATAATTTTTGGCAACGGAAAAAAACAATATTGTTTTCCATGTAACGGTTAAACAGCTTTTACTTTAGATTTAAGTCATTTCATTTGTTCTCCTCAAATTTCAACAAAAATCTTGAATTTTTTTTTTCGGAAATGAAAAATTATTAATAATTTAAATTGTGAATATTACTTATTTGCATCCGACGGGAGCGAACCTGTAATTCAGTCAGTCAAGACGTCTTTATCCACCGGGCCGCCTCCATTAACTAGTCGCGGACAGGTACCTAGTTAGTAGTTAACATAATGGGAGGGTCCGATTTGAAAAAAAAAACTTTAAATTTTCGGTCGCCAGGAAAGTTTTTACTTATTTTGTAACAAAAAATGGGACTGTAATCATCATTATTATTTACTACACTGAAAACACGTTAAAATAACACGGAGCAGGTCCAACGTAGCTCTACATTTAAATGAGAATGGTTGAAATATTATATTTTGAAACAAGGTAAATTAATTAATGTTTCAATTATTTACTTTTTATTGATAACACGATCAACAATCATTTGTATCTTCGAAAACTTTAGAAATAATTTAATAATACTTGACGATAATATTATTTTAACTCCTTAAGATAGACGTACGATATATCTACTTATTTTATTTTTTATAGGTATATTTATTTAGGAAACAAACAGTCGAACATTAAAAAAGTAAAATCAACAAACATTCGTTTGTTCTAGAATACTAGACCAATTAATCGTTTCATTAAATTAAATGTTGATGTACTTATTATTTGTACCTACACAATATATTACAAATGACTTATATTGAAACTTTTTATAACTTTTGAAGGTTATTCCCACCAATGTAATATATCATAAAGGAGAAGATAATAATAATAATCAAAACGAAAGATTCTTCGTTTAGATTGTATTATCATTATCTTCCTCTTCTCTAAAAATAAACATTATAAAGAAATACATAAACACGTAAAGAAATATAGTTTTTGCTGATTATATTGTTCATAACAATAAAATAAACTATAATTTTGGAGAGCTGCATTTTACATGTTTTAAAATTACAATTAAAAATGTCTACATTTCGTAAGGTACCTATTGCGAGTTTTACATTTACGTTTTATCAAAGACTTTTGCGCGTATTTTATTTACAGGGTGGTTTCTAAACAAGTCTTCCAAAATAAGTCGTGCGATTTGATGTTGTTTTAAGGGCAATGAAATGTAATATTTTCTAACTGATAATAATAACAATAATAATTGGCTAATTTATATAGCGCCGTTATCGTGAAAAATCACCTCAATGGCGCTGTACAAACTGGTATGATGAATAAATAAGCCAGTTTACGATTTTTATAAGAATAAAGCATCAGAGATTTTTCAAAGTCAAACCATAACAAATAAATATGAAAAATAATATAAAATACGAATAACACATGAGCCTTACTAATAATATACGTTTATTAAATTTTACACATCTATAAAAGGTTGTGTATAATTTAAAACAGGCGTAGGTAATGTTAAGGGATTAAAAGTAAAACTGTTATATGCCATCAATTCCAATTTAAAATTATTATTTTTCATCGTTTCAAGAATTTCTAGATGATGCATTAAATTCATACCTATCAATATTAAAATAATTTTTTCTAAATAATTAGAAATTTTTCAAAGATTTCCAAGAACTTCCATTGATAGAATCAGATATTATTGAAGACTTATACCTACTATTAGCTCAATAACTTAGTTGACACGTTTTTGGTTATATAGGAATAAGTTAATATCAATAAGTGTTATTGATGTTTGAAGTGAACGCAACAAACGATTTTCCGGTTTCGGCGCTTGAATGCAAGTCATAACAACTAAACATCTTATCAAACATTACAAGTAACACCTCCGCTAAGAGAAACATATTTCATTCAAAGCATTTTCGGTCGAACAGCGAGCGAAATATGTTTTTTTTGTTAAAAAAGTTAAAAATTCTAAATGGAACTGAACAGGAATCTACCTACATAATTGAAAAGGTTGCGAACACCAAATGTTGCGAGTGTTGGAAACTGTTCCCCTGCCAAGAAAGGGTTGAGTATTTGAGAACTACTGCTATTTGCAAATGTGACATTCCGAAAGTTTTTAAATCCATTTGCTTACTACACGCACTTAAATCTTAAGATGATGCACTACTATACAAAGCAAAATGGTGTGTAAATTAGATGGCTTAGAAATATTTTAGATGCTTTCATTAAATACTGAGAGTAGAACAACTAGGTAGTAGGCCTTTAATTTTTTTTTATAAGCCCATAAAGTATCAAGTCTGAAAACACTGTTAAAGTTCAAAATCACCTACTTACAAACGCCTTTCCGGTTATGGTTAAATGTGAAAAATTAAATTCTTTAATAAATTATCGTAAAACATTTAAATATTTGTGCCTGAACTTCTCAAGGCACATTAAAACACGCTTTTTTGTGATGTTTTTTTTCTTGAAAACATCAAAACAGGCGGCTGGTGTTAAACGGGAATTTAAACCTTATCGCCATCTACCTAAGAAGTGTTATTGTTAGCCGCCTTATCCCCAATTTTACAATCGCCTTAAGGATTTACAATCATAAAATAAGATTTTTTTTTAGCTTGTAAATAAAAGATAATATATGTTGTTAGGTACATTACTTTAAATCCACAACTGAATTTTAGTGTTATATTCGTAACTAGCAGACCCGGCCACACGTTGCTTTGGCTAACGAAACACAATGCCATTACCCAACCTTTATAAAATCCACACCACCCGCTTGCCAGCTGCCCGTTGCCCGCTGCGTGAAGTGAATAATTGAATTTCTCGGCATTTCTCTACTATAATAAGCATGTATTATACATATAAACCTTCCTTTTGAATCACTCTATCTATTGGTGAAAACCGCATGAAAATCCGTTGCGTAGTTGAAGAGATCTATGCGCACATACATTTTGAGCGACTTTATTTTATACTATGTAATGATAATGATAATGATAATTATAGGTATTTCTTATTAAATGAGAAATATAAAAGAAAAATAAAATTAACAACAGTTGGTAATGACATTTTTCCAATTTTAACACGTTATTTTGCTGTGCCATAATCAGGACACATAGTATAAACATTTAACAATAATCAAAATTATTTTAATAAACAACTTATAAGAAATTAATACTTTTTGAAAATAAGAACAATTTTGTCGGTGAATATCTACCCAGCCATAAATTCAACCTTACAAGGGTAGGTCAAGAAAAGTTCACAGAATCAGATCTGCATTTAATTTTGAAATTACTGTGAACAATAACAAACGAACAAAAACGTAAACATTGTTTTCTTGGAGGTAATAATAATTCATTTTCAGTAGGCCTTTTGTACGAATTTCAACAATAAAAACAAAGTTTTCCGAGAAAACTAGGTACCTAACTGTAATATCCACATATTATATTTTGTTAAAATTTCCATTGGTTATTGTGTTTTAGAAAAAAAATTATAACTTACAAACAAAGTAAATTTACAAAACCAAGCTTTTCTCGGTATTATAATATGAAACACGCATTTAACAGCGGCTTTTTGAATCCGATTACAATAGCGACGGCGTAAAGAATATTTGAACAATGTTAACTCTCGTGTTACGATACCCGAAATATTTATTTTATTTATTATATTGGATTTAGATAAGTTTAATTACTTGAAAAGCCCGTACACAGCCGCACACAGGTACCCAGAACCCAGTACCCATCTACCTATCCACTAATATTACAATCGTAAAAACCAGATAAGATAGCCGTACCTGGTTATGTTTTATTTCCTCGTATGCTGCGTTTAAATTATTTCATTTTTATGTGCTACATTTATTTATAACAAGCATTGTCGGCATAAATTAATATGATAAATGACGCAAAATAAATAGAATTGATAACACGGCCATAAATCGGTTATAAAGAATAGATACGCTAGAATAATAGGTTTTACCATTAAATAGTGCGAGGAAACTACGGTGTCTGCTGTTTGTTCCACGGGATGGGACCTACGCAGTTAAGGGAAAATTTGTTAGGGAAAAAAATATTTCGTAGTTTGGATAAAACACGATTTCTTAAAATAGATTATTTCTAGATTGGATTACATCCTAATCCACAAAATCCTATTTATTTATTTACTACAATTACTACCTATCTGAATGTAATGCGACGTAGTTCATTAAAAACAACAAAATACTACGTTGTCCATTTTATTTGCGGGGTTTTGTACCGTAGGCCAAAATGTTTTACTTTATTTTCATTTCATTCTCTACTCCAAAGACAAATAGTTTTACATTTTATTTTTGGTTAAAGGGTAAGGCATTAATTTTTGTAAATGAAGTGATGTAAGAAAGTTCTTTAACAATATTTTCTTTATATGTTATTATCCCTTTATTCAATTTTAAACTTAAATAGCTTTGCATTTTATTTTTGGTTAAAACTATCCAGTTTTGTACCGCAACCAAAGCTCTTTGACATAATTTTATTTGCGTATTGTTGACACTTTTTTCTACTTTAAAATAGTTTTATTTTTGTTTCCGGCTAAAGTTATCATTTTTTGAGGTTGCGTAGACAAAGGTGCTTTTTCTTGGTATTTTATCAACACTTTATTTTACTTTGAAACCAAATAATTTCGGATTCAAACGTGCCTGTTTCATGACTGTAGGACAACTAAATAAAAAAAATATAGCAATTATGTGATGGTTTTCAAAACATTTTTAATAGTTAGTATCATGCTATTCAAATGACTACATCGTTTGTTAAAAGCCAACTACCTACATAAAGTAAACGTTTAAATATGAATATATGTGTAAGTAATTATGTCAGGTGAATAAGAGAGAAGCAATATCAGAATGAGATGTAGATAAAGAGGGGAAGCGGAAGATTTAACATTGTTCCAGCACAAAGTTACTAATTTTCAAGATATACGATCCATTTGTTAAAACAAAACGGAAACATAGGGCCACTTTCCAAAGCAAATATATATATGAATGATGTACCCGGCACAATGTCGGTACAAGCGTCAGATCAGCCATGCTGAAAGAATATTTAACTATTACTGAGGCATGAAATACATTGTCTATTTATGTTCCATGTGCTAACGAATTCAGATTTAAGATAAGCAATGTTTTATAGTCATAAATAATAGCGTTTATCTCGGTTTGTTCCGTCTTTTACAATGTAAGCGGCAACACTTATCGCCCAAATTAAATGTGTTCTCGTAATTTCTTACCATTCTCAACTGTTGTTTGCTGTTCATCAAACTCCGTGTTTTTCTTGCGTGTAATTACAAGCAATCACACCGATGTACACCTGTAAAATTAGGCGCTCCGGCGGGGCTAAGTCACTTAGTACGCGATGCTGATCCACGTCCGTTAGCCGGCTGAATGAATTCTTACTTATAAACAATCATCACATCATCTGCAGCATTACAAAAACACACAAGAAAAATGGTTATTGGTTCGAACGAGATTTGAATGCGGGTCCTTCCGCTATCACTTAAACGACTTACAAATAATACAGAACAATGTTATTAAAAAAACTCTTCAATTATAACCCATACACTCTCACAAAAAAACTATACCAGAAAATAAGAACATTGTACGAATATAACATATGCCTTTTAATCTACAAAATAAAAAGGGACTTATACAAACAAACACAACATTTATAAAAACATCATAAGTACACAAACATTATACTAGACAACATAATAAACTAAACACAAATACTGTCAAGACTGAAAATGGCAAGAGAAGCATTGGCCACGAGGGCGTACACATATACATATAATCTCCTCCCAAATAACCTAAAAATAGGGAAGAATATACCTAAATACCTTTAAAAAATATATTTAAACTTAAATTGTTTGAACAAAATTAAAAATATTACTACTATACTGCACACTACTTTATACATATATATATACTACTACACTCAGTACTTAAGTTAAGAAAGCGAAATTGTATTACTTTTAACTAAGTTCTATTTAATATTAAAACAATCATCAAATTATAAGCAGGCATTTGAAAAATGCTCAAGGAAAATCGATATGGCGCGATCAGGTTTTTTATCGGAACCATAACCTGCACTAACCTAACCACACACATGAATACACGTGGATACTTACTTAATATTTTCAAAATAAAACAGTTTTCCAAAAAATCAATTACTTACCTAAAAATAATCATGTTTTGGAAAAACAAAATATCTATCCTTTTGACGAGACAGGTATTTGAATTTTGGTCCTTCTAACCAAATCAGACCAGTAAGCTATCGCGTCTGTCTTTATACCACCACTTCAAAAAAATTTGACATTATCTTCCAAGATTTTAGGCTTTACTCAAGTCATTCATCCTTATTTGATCGAAGTAATGTGGTTTTATCACAGTATCGCCGTTAGACGGTGTCGAGGAATGCCTTCCCACTTTTATGCAGAATAATTGACTAGATTCTTATTGTTGTCTGCATCGTTCATTCCACGGTTCTAGTCAAAGCACAGAATGTAGAGCGGTTAAGCTATAGTCATAATTATTATTTAAACATAACAATATTTAAGTGGTACGGTGACTATGGACTGATTACAATGTAAATAATATGCTACGAATGCACCGGGGTTATAATGGTGCATTTACATATAAAAATAAACGTTTCGCCGATCTATTTAAACATCGACTGGACAACTTTTGCAAAGGACCACACAACCGACAATCAAAAAAGGTTTATGACCTGCGATAATTGTGATTGGTAGTTAGGTACTTTAGATTTTCTGTTTTTTTAATATCTTTCCACCTCCCGCAACGTTTTTAGATCATGACAACTATGATGATGCGATTTGGCTAAAATAAAATATTACTTGTATATTATGTTAGTCATTACTCATTAATCATTTTCTGCCAAAATTGTTCAAGAAAGTACTTACCTTCCCTCGAACCAATGAAGTAGTGTTTCAAACGTGGCTTAAGCATGTTTGTAATAACATTTTACCGACAAACGAAAATGAACTACCTTACCTACCTACAGATAGGTAATCATAAATATATATTGTAAAAACTTTAATGATGTTCACGTGTAATTTGTAGGTACATATTTAACAATATGACAGATCTCTATCTAATACGGGTTTTGTTTTTAAAACTATTTAGGTACCTTAAAAATCAAGTGTAACTTTAACATATCAAGTTGAAAACTGCGATATATTTACGTCAGAAAAATAAATTATAGCTTTATTTTATCATTTATTTTACTCCTTATAATTTAGCTTTGTATTATCTGGACTTTAAAAATGATTTTTTATTTATTTTAAAATACTCCACGTTTGGGTACCTACCTACATAACAATGTAAAGCGTACTTTAGAATGGGTTGTTTCAAGATATTCGAACAATTCATCAAATAATTGATGTTAATTTTCTTGTTCTGTAAAAGTTCTATTCAAGTTTTGTTTAGTTTTACTAAGCAACTTGGCTAAAATGAAAGAATAAGAGAACTCGAAAAGAACGTACACAGAACGTGGAAATTGAGTTCAAATATTTGATAAATAGTTTAAATTTTTTTGAGAAAAATCCTTAGTAGTAGCAAATTATGGTAGGTACTTATACTGTTGTTTTTTCTATGAAATTATAAAAACAATATTTTGATAAACGCCGATTTATCGACAATGAAACTAAAAAAAAGTCCACCTATAATTAAGTCATATTATGGAGAAACATTTCAAAAATAGAATTAAAATAATCGTCTGGTAAAAAATATTACAGGTAGGTACTTTTTCGCCTGTCTGAATTTAAAAACATTATTTTTATAAATTGATTTTTTCCAATTTTGAAATTGACACATTTGTTCCTACGTAGGTGGGAGCAAGACGAATATTTTATTTATTTAGTTAAAAACCCGACATACAATAACGCATTTATTAGTTATTCTTGCAATAACGATAATTTCCTATTCTTGGAGCAGGAATCAAGCTGCTACCGCGTTGTGCCTTGTACCGTCAGGTTTGACAGTTTAAAGCCCTTGAAAACTTTTCACCTCCCTCCTCCTTGCGTACTTGTCGATAAATTATTTATTCACGCGCACCATTTACGTCTAAACGAGTTAACGTGGTTGTAAGAATAGAAAATCACTCATAATAACTTCCACTAGTCTTCATTGCTTGTCGGAGGTTCTTTCGTCGTTTTGAAGTTTGACAAACACGGCGTTACACATTTCAGTTTTACATCGAATATCTATTTATGCACATCAACTATCGCAGTCTAAGCTCTATCTTTAAATCGGATGTACTGAGTTATGGTTACTGTTAAATATTAAACCTACAAACAACTATTCTTGATCAATTCTAAATAATATATTATAAATGCTAAGTGTACCTAGCAAATTATAAGAATCTCTATATAAGAAGACTTCTACAAATTTTTAATACTGGAGTGTTTAAATATCTATTAATAATTATTTCAAATTTTCCAACATAGAAACAAATCATTCTATTGATTTACAAGTTTACAATTAGATAACTTTAAAAAATTTTAAATTAGGAAAAGTGTTAGTAACCAAATATTTTTTTAAAATAGCCACCTCTTCTATTAATTCTTTCAATTATAATAATTTGTTATTGTTATTTAGACTTCTTGATTATTATTGTTTATTTTAAATATATTTTTAATATTTCATTTTATGAAATTTTTTTTATGACACTTTTAAGTAATTATCACCTCTCTCGATAGTATTTTAGTCTATAGTTGTTATTTGTCTGTACCTGCTTGTCTTTGGTTATTTTTACTAATGTTAATCTTATTCTTATGAAGAAACCTTCGGTTTCGAAACATGTTGATAATTTTGATATAGTGG
Source organism: Limnephilus marmoratus (assembly GCA_917880885.1). Lineage (NCBI taxonomy): Eukaryota > Metazoa > Arthropoda > Insecta > Trichoptera > Limnephilidae > Limnephilus > Limnephilus marmoratus. The sequence goes on along the minus strand of OU862920.1, from coordinate 47,917,436 downwards.
CGTTTTACAAACTTATTTGTTTTAATTTAATTAAAAATGACGCCACTAAATGCGCAATAATGCATTAAGTTATTACTTATTGAATAAGTAATAATCATTAATTTCTACTGATTTTCAACCACAAATATTTTTTTTTTGTTAATTGTCGGAATTTTTTCCGTTCGTGTATCAAGGAGAAATTGATTGAATAATTTTATTCCCTCATATAATTTATAGTTATACTGTGCTATTGTAATTTTAACAACTATATTTGATTTTACGTTTCAATGGATGGATTCCATAAAAATAGTATTTTTTTGACAACGTCTTATTTTTTAATATTCATAATAATTTTATTGAAATATTCTTGCTGCTGTTTTCACCAATGAAATCAGATATTTTACTAACTCGGTAGCTGGTCTGCCGATTGTTCTAATTCAACTATCCATTTATTCATAAATCTAAAAATTAAATGTCCATTTATTTACCAAATATTACTGCTCTCGTTTCTCACAACACAATTATTCATCTTATTTGTCAATCCGAGAGATGGAGTTTTACACCACCGACCTACATCTGCACTTACCCCCTTGCTTATAAACGCGGTGTAAATACAACGCGACGCGTAAAGTTGGAACAGTGAAAAACTTGACTTAATACCACGCATTTGTACGGTTGAAACGGCCTTAAACCAGGCCGAAGACCAGCCATACAAACGTTAAACTTGCGTATAAGAATCTGTTTAGTACGTAAATCACTTCTATCTTGAACACGTTGAAGCTTTTTATTCAATATTAACCTTTTTTATAATTTGCAGAAAAATCAATAAAAAAAAATGAGTACTTTAATGTATTAAGTCAAAAAAATGGCTCTGAAGATATTAGCGTTTGAAGTTCAGAATATGGTAAGTTAAGAACTTCGTATGAGTTTAATACTTTAATATATGAAATTAAAAAAAACACTAAAACACAAAAATATACACCCAACTGATGCAGCAAACAAAGTCCACATAGCCAACGTCCGTTAAACGGACAGGGCGAGAAAGAAGAAAAAGATATATCACAATAATATAGTTAACAATCAACTTCTTAAAATATGTAAAGTAACTCAGATAAAACGCATTTCAAATGTTATTTGAGTTACTATATTTTAAAGCAGTAAATAAAACATAAAAATGCTGCTTACAACTGCATCAATAACTAAAAAAATGCATTTTTTACGGACATATTTTTTTATTTATTCTTTATTCATGGTGCGAGCCTTGTAACTAGATATCGGATTACATGATTTTTTTGCTTATGCAAAATGAATATTTATTTTTTTACTCGTGGCTGTTATTGTTACACTTACATTTACATAATAATTTATACAACACACTCATAAAGAGTGCAGTAGATAAGTATGACTGACATAAACATATTTAAAATTATTGTCCGAGAAAGAAAAAATAAAATTGAATAGGTACATAATAAGAAGTAACATAAAGGTATAGACACAACTTAACCCTTTCAGCCAACGAACCAACGCATATTTTAAATTTTTTGGTCGATTGCATTTATTAAATCATTCATTTTTAGCGATAATTCCAATTAATAAATAATTTTTTTCAAAACGTGAATTTCTAAAATTATAAATTGTCGAAATAGGCCACTTGCATCAAATTTTTTTAATTTTTTTTTCCGGTTTAGGCAAATATTCTAAGACATTCTGTATTTTTTTTTTTTTTTTTAATCGTATTTTTGAAACCCTGGGGATTTTTTGAAAATTTCAATACGAAAAATCAGACCATTTTTTATAAACCGGAAAGACGGGACATAATTTTATAGGTGTGAAAAAACGATAATTACATAGCCGAAAATCATTTAAAAAAAAAAGAACGTTTTCCACACGAATGGCATAGGAGAATAACGAGGCATACCAAAAATATTACATCTCATAAATATTTTTTTCCTTGATCCATCTTATTGATCATAAATCATTATAATGTACAGCGTCTATATTACTAAATTCAATGTAATATACTTGAACTTGTAAATTGTAATAATAATAAGAATATTATAAAATTTTATTTTGTTAAAATCAGCACCATAATCATTATACCTCTAAAACATGTACCGACATCCTCTTCACGTTCTGAAGAGAACCCCGTACATCATTAATTGTACGGGGTTCTCTTCAGAACATCTGTCAAAAAATCAAACCAAATGATAAGTTCGCAGAGAACAAACAATAAATCTAGTGAACGAATTCAAAAATTCGCCTGAAATCAAAGTGATGCCATATAAAAAAATAAATCAGTGTGGAATTTTATAAAATTAATAGGAACATTTTCGGCGACGGGACATTTTCATGTAGTGACGTCACGAGCCCAAATAATGGATTTATTTATTTAAAAATAAAAAAACTGTACATTTCTAAAACTTTTTACTAACATTTTCGTAATCTTAGTAAAAAACTCTATCCACACGATTTTTTCCAAGTCGTTATGAAGTCCATGCAAGTGGCCTATTCATGTTTTTTCTTAGGTTTTTAAAAAAAAATTATTTGATGATTTTCTAAAAAAATAATATTATCTAAAGAGTCTTTAGTAAAGACCCGTTCTTTTCTTTACCAATTTCGCCAAGAAATATATAAAAAAAAAACACTGGTTCCAAAGGACATGCCTATAAACGTTTTCAACCCATATTTTTGCGTTGTTAGTGCATATTTTGGTATTGTTAGTGCATATTTTGGCATGTTAGAGCATATTTTGACATTTTTAGTGCATATTTTAGTATTGTTAATGCGTATTTTGGCATTGCTAGTGCATATTAAAAACGAAATCATAAAAATTACCTTAAGGGGATAGATGTGGGAGATTTAAAAAAGAAAAAACCATATATGATTTTCAAAGGAATCGACGAGAATTATTCCGAAGAAGAATTTAAAAATGACTAATTTTACAAAACGAAGATATTTTGGCATTGTTAGGGCATATTTTGAATTGTTAGTGCATATTTTGGAATTGTTAGTGCATATTTTGGCATCGATGAACATATTTCGCCATTTTGATAGTGTTTATAATCCATTGCCACTGTTGGTCGGAATACGTCTTTTCTTTATTATTTTTTGATATTATTATAAGGCATTTAACGTTTAATATAGCCGCGTGCTCTGCGCAGTGGACACCTTGTTCCCAATACCAACACACTTATCACCAGCACGTCAGCGATGATTAGTGAGAAATTTAATTATCATTCTACATAGTATACTCGTTCCTGATACTAATAACTAGCAACTAATACGCGTAATAACCCCCTCTCTCTAAGCGCAGCTTTATCGCCCAAGGTGTCGGCACTTCCGTCGGGACTGCAAAGCAACTACTGGAGTCCAATGCACACCGTAATACGCTTTACTGCATTCTTTTCCTGTAATTATGTCGTATCCAAGACCATTTCTTATATATTATTTAAATAATTATCTTCATAAAACAACACGTTGCTTTTAAGATAAGCAGGTAGAAAGGGGTCTCTACATTTGGATATGAATAACTGGGTTTCTATCTTTGAGTCTTGATGATGCACCGCTAAGCAATGCGAAATTTGAAAATTAGATAGTTTTGTATATATTTTAGATGCTTTAATTAAATACTGCGAAAAAACTAAGAAAAATTCTCTTTTTATAACTTTTGAAGGTTATTCCCATCGATGTAACATATCATTGAAAAAGAAGATAATAATAATAATCTAAACAAAAATATGAAAGAGAATAATACACAGAAAAACAGAAAATTGCGTCCTACTATCAAACCGTCATAATTGTCAATTTCATGTATTATTTAAAATTTTAAATATATAAATTAGGTAGTTCAAGACAATATTGTTAATTCTAAAAATTTTAAATATATGAGTTTGATTATTATGACCGTTTGACAGTAGGGCGCAATGTCGGAATTGGTAAACACGTCCCGGATAGACGAGAGGTTCTGAGTTCGAGTCCCTGTTGCGACCAATATCTTTTTCTGTTTTTCTGTGTCTTGTTCTTCTTCATATTTTCGTTTAGATTATTATAATAATCTTCTTCTTAAGTATTTTTTTTTTTATTATTAACCTTTTTATAAGCCCAAAAAAATACAAGTGTGCAGTTCACACGCGGTAGAAGTGAAACCTTCAGAAAACTAAAGTAGCCAAGAGTGGGGAGGCTACGAAGCATCGCACAAAGAGGAGACAGGATAAATCCTATAGATGTGTATTGGTCTCTTTTTCGTATCATTTTTTTGCTTCATCGAGTTTCAAATTACAACGGTGCTAAAGAAGTTTTCGCTTTAAAACTGCTTTAGGGTTCAATATCTCCTTCTCACGAACCCCTTTTCAGTTATGGTTTTATTGCATAATTTGGAAAATTAAATTAAATAATTAATATAAAATGTTATCTGTGACTGAGCTTTTTCAAAATAACATAAAACAAGCCTTTGGCGATGTTTGTTTCGTAAATAAACAAAAAGCGGCTTGGGTTAAACTGGAATTTAAACCTTATCACCATCTGCACAAGGAGTGTTATTGATAGCGGCCTGATGCTGAATTTTACACGACGCGGTGATCACTTTAAGGCGGTACACAATCCTAATAATTTTTGTTTGCTCAAAACTCACATTTTAATCATTTCCGGCGAATTCGTAACTATTATAACTTTTTTATTTCCATGCCGCACAAGGGATGCAAGTTATTTATATTTTAGATTAATTAAAACAGTACCTTACCATTAATATATTTTACGTACAACGATTTTAAAACTTTATAACCCGTTTTTCAACTATAAAGTTAGCGGTAAGCACCAGATTTTATTTTTCTAGACGATGAATTAATAACTTCGGAAGGACAACATGGAGACACATTTTAAATATTTGTAACACGTTCTTCAGAATTAATTAAAATGAACGCGGCGGAAAGGTCGTATTTCCAGGCCTGCTAGGGTGAATTCGACCGTACGTTCGTCCAATACGCCGTGCCGCGGCGTATATTTGTTCACACGCTTTCTTCACTTACGTCGTTAAGATTCCCATATTATTTTATCTTCTTCTTCTTTTTTTGATACGGCAAATTCGACAGTAGGTCCGTCCAATACCAGGGTCGCGAGTCGTAATTTGTATACACGGCGTCTTTACTTAAGTCGTTTAGATTCTGAATATATTTTAGGGTATATTGTCATCTTAAGACTAATTTTGCACATTTAGAACTTCGAGTATGTGCGTTAAACTTGAACATAAAATTTAAGTTTGAATCTTGGAACGGGTTAATTAAAAAAAATTGACCGATTCATTCATTTTTAAGTTAATTTTCACGTTCTGTATAAGTTCTACTCAAGTTCTGTGATTTCAGTTTTATGAAGCAACTGGCCTATAATGATATAAAAACAGATTAATTATCACTAATTTTCAGCTCATTGAAATACCTGAAAACATTGTCTTTTCTTAGATAGAATTAGGTGATCTTTGTAATTGGGTACCACAAACCGCCACCCTTCCTGCTCAGTCAATTTTAAACATAGCAAATAATTGTTTAAGCTAGGTTAGGTTTAAACGTCAGCCGTTTTTACAAGTTTGACGGACATGGATGACGAGTTGTTACTGACGCGAGACGCTCGTTTTTTCTAAAGTTTGTATTGCGTAGCAGGCATATAATATCAACTTTACCTGGCGGTTCGCGATGTATATTTACATTAAAAAGCTACGTAATTTTATTGCGTTTATACAAGATCTAAATCATCAAAGGAAAGCGCCATCGTATCTTTATGTAGGTAATCGCTGGAATGTTTATTCTAGAATAATAATAATAATAATTAATTGAATCACTTCGACAATATAATATTTCTACAAGTTTGTTAGCGGTTTTGGAAAATCTTGATAAATTAAAGGCAAACTTTGTTCTTCCTGTTATCTGCGTCATTAATGTTTTCCATCGTCGCGTCCTCTAAACCTCCCATAAACTTATTTGAGCTGATAAAATCAATAAAATATTATAATACATTATAAATATTACATTTTTATGACAAGCTTAAAATGTTATCATGCGATATTACGTTTTCAATGTCCCACGAGCGATTTAAATGTATAGTTATCTTTGTATAATCCATTAAAATTAGTTTTAGCTTCACATAGGAGGCTCTGAAGAAAATAATTTCTGTCAAGCCCTATGTTAATTTGGGAGGCGGGAATGGGTACCGCCGCCCCGGGAACCTATGGTGGTACCTACATTCCTTAAATAATTTTACAGCCATAAAAGTATTTTCTAGGCGTGCAACACCGAACGATGAAAACGAGGTGATTTGCACTTTTTGAGCAAACCCGTTTTCATTCCCGTTGGTGATCCGATTCTGGATGGTAATTCTGTGTATTTGCCTAATCGTACTTAATTGTTGTCGCAAAGTTAAATTAAATAAATGACTAAATGTTATACCACGTAGTTAATATTATTTCTATACATTACCTTCTGTGATTAGTGAGTTAAAATCGTAACCTGGACTAGATGCGAGGTAAGTCAAAACGAGTGTCTAGTTCAGACACCACGATAAACCTTTATTGGATAACGAACACCTCTGCCATAGGTCACCCCAAGTGGTTCGCTACGTTTGGTAATTTAGCAGGGGTGCCCGGGTTCATGGGGTGAGGTTTGTCTAGGTCTTGGAGGCGGATGACCAGGACATGCTGAACCCCAACTTCCTACCCACTCTCCTCTCCTTCCTTTCCTTAAAAAAACCCTCCACACAGCATCCTCAAACATGACATAGGCCCTAAAAAAAATAAAAAAAATAAATAATAAAAAAATGTCATCTTAGCGCTGTTGTGGGGGATCTTTTTAAGGAAAGTGAGGAGAGGAAGTTCTGGGAAGGACAAAGGTATGATTAAGAGAGAGTATGAATCTGGATGTCAGTGTGCCCAGGAGTGACGGATGTATGAATTCATCCCTCCAACTGAAGTGCAAAGGATGGGTCGCAAGAGTCCTGCTGGAGAGCTCGAAAGGCCTCTCTCAAACATCACTCTCGATCCGGCCCACCACGTACACGGTCAGCAGACGCATCCGTTGCCAATAGCCAAACCTCACTCGATGAACCCGGGCGCGTATATACAAATCCTATACCGATTCAGTCGCGGTAACGACAATTTACATTTTAAATATACCTCTATATTGGTTATTTTTTACCACATTGCAAAACCAAAAATTGTTCTAAAATCTAGATAAATAATCTTTCTGATGTGTGTATTAGAAATTAATAATTTTATTTCTAAATATTTAAATTTTAATATTATTCCCATATATTGTAAATACACCTCTACATTGATAATTTTTTATCACTTTGCCAAAACAAAAATTGTTCTAAAATCTAGATAAAATAATCTTTCCAATGTGTATATTAGAAATTAATAATTTTATTTCTAAATATTTCAATTTTGATATTGAAAATTTAAAGCGACTGAATCGCGGTAGGGATTGTAAATACGCAACCCGGGCACCTCTGCTGGGCCACCAAACGTGGCGAATCACTTATGGTGACCTGTGACAGGGGTGCTGATTATCCAATAAATGATTTCTGCTGCAGCTAACCCATACCCGCCTTGATTCGAGAATATTTAAAATAATTATTTCTCAGTCCCCTGCTCACTAGCTTACTCTGACTTATGCCATAGATCCATTGACTCTTAGTCTCACATAAAACGTAACAATACAATATATAGCTATTCTATATTAACGCAGGTAAGTCACCAAACGTAGCGAACTACTTGGGGTGACCTGTGGCAGAGATGTTAGTTAATCAATATTTGTACACTTGATAACATACCTAAAACCGCCTCCCAAGTTGAAAGCTGATTATAGGATAGCGATTTTTTCAATTTAACTTAAATTACTCCTTCTCAGTGAATATATGGAACAAAACAGAAGAAAGTTTGTAAAATGCAATCTATAAAAAAATTAAAATTCCTAAACTTGTTCACTACCACTGGCTTTACATTCAACATCAGATAAATGTTTATAAATATAAAACCAATTAAAATTTAGTATTACTTAATACCTCTGCAAAGCTGCGGTAGCTTGCTATTATACTAGTAAAATCGTAGGCTTTTATTGTAGGCGTTGTGAGTTCATGAAGTATAAGAATAATGTTTCGTATATTATTTCATTCAAAGATATCATCATTAGAATTAATTTATATCATAAATAATCAAGAACAAAGAAACCTAATAAAAAAATATTTTGACCCATAAATTTTAACAAAACATGTTTAACAGTCCAAAATCCTCAAAAATAAGATTTATAATATATGGCTACTCAAATAAATATCTTCGTCGTGTAAGACAATAATGTAAGTTCGGGGTAATTTAATTCAAACATTTTCTTGCATTCTAAAATTTTTTCTTGCATTTTTTTGCCTCTTCCATACCAAACTTAAATTTGGATTTGAGGCCAAAATATACAACCAAATTGTAAAATATTTTTTTAAATATAAAAAAAAGTAAACGTCTAGCATGCATACGTGCTACTTTATTTATTTGTGATTAAAATCTAAATATAGGCCATTAAAGAAATTTCAATTTTGAATGATTTTCGTTGCAGATTTTGCAATTTTTGTAAGTTATTTATTTTTATTAGAAAATAGTTGTCTTTCTAAAGAATTAATTTAATGAAAATAATATAAAACAACATGAAAAGGCGTTTTCTTGAGCACAATTTTTAATTTACATACGACATACTTGATTTCCAACGTAAATCAGCCATTTAGAATTTAAATTTATGCCCATCAAAATGCTTTTTTCAATAATTTTAATCTTTTCTTTTTATATTTCATCATATTTGTACAGAAATAGAGAATTAAAGAAAAAAGATTCATTAAATCACAAATAATTGCCGAATTCGCCTAATTTTGCGATTTGAAACAAAAATAAATAAAGTAGGTAGTACATATCAGTGGCGGTCCGTGAGTGCTAAGATTAAAAAAATATGACGGTTTTGATGTTGTTATAGCTGAAAATGAATTTAATTTTTTTTCAAAATTTCAACTTTTTGCTTGAAGATCTTCAGGATTCTTCGAGTTTGTGGATGCGCCGTATCCACTTACTGAAAGATTTCAAACAAAAATTTTGAAAAAAAGTAAAATTCATTTTCAGCTTCAACAACATCAGTAATGTAATTTTTTAAAATCTTAGCACTCTAGCTCACTGAAAACTCACGGACCTCCACTGACATATCCATACTGGATATTTAGTAGCTTTTGATTTAAGAAATATATTACTCAGTTCGGTTAGGTATGTAGGCCACTAATTCAAATTCAAGTTTTGTAAGCAGTAAAGTATTAAACAGTGTATTCCCCACCTATATACTCTGTGTACCTACTTGAAAGCCTTGTACAGGGTTTGCAATGTTCAAGGATTTTGATTGATACAGGTATTAATATTTTTTTGAAGTTTTGCAAGTTTAATCGCGTTTGGTCATCTGGAAATGGATCGCGGCCATCACTCGGGGGTTTCGCGATCAGTATTTGTGTAAGCTGCCGCTCGTATCTAAAGCATTTATGGGCACCAGCTCCAGCGCTATTCTGCGGCCGCCATTGCAGGCTTTAGCACTATGAGTCATTTAAAATTATCCCCATCGGGTTATCCGCACCGGCCGCGGGGGGCGGTGGCAGGGGGCGAAGATAAAACATAGACTGACAACGTCAAACAAGCAATTAACCAAACAACGCAACTACCCGAAAACCAATAACCAAACAACCAGATTCTCCGACTTGTCCCTGCCTACACAGTAGCTTGTGTCGCTCTTCATAGAGATAAAAAAGCCTTATATTTAAACGCCCGGGGTCTCATAAGTTGCGTATGATCTGTAGCTATTCGAAAACGTAAAAATAAATGAAATTGGTGTTCACTATTAAATATAAATTGGTGAAATTGGTGTTCACTATTAAATATAAATTGGTGAAATTGGTGTTCACTATTAAATATAAATTGGTGAAATTGGTGTTCACTATATATACGTTAAAATGGCCGGAAATTTAGCGAAATAAATAGATTTCGTGATTTCGGAAAAAAAAATTTGAAGCAAATTTCATTTTTATTTTATAACTGCAGTACAAAGAACGCAAAAAAACACATTTGAAGTGTTTGATAAAAATATAAAAGGGGAAAATTAAACTTTTTCTGGATAAAATCCGTATTCTTGTAATCTTAATTGTATTCATAAACTTGATTTTTTTTTCATTTTTGTCAGCTATAGCTACGCAGTTTTTAATAACAAACAAACTCTAAAAGATTGAATTATTGAAAAAAAAAATTAATTACCATAATTTAAAAAAATATGTTATTTTCCGATTTTCAATTCATTTTAGGGAGCCAACAATAATTTTTAAAAAATAATTTTAAATGCGGTTCTCATTTTCTTTGTTAGACGAAACTTTTGAGATATCATACGTTTCTGAATTCTAATGTTGAAATAATTGACACACCCTACTACACAGGACAAGTCCGATTGGATGAATTTATTTTGGTAAAACGACCTTTCCTTGGGTACGTGAATTATACATTTTAATTACCTTGTGCGAGTATTTTTAGATTCTTTCCGTTCTTAACGATCTTAAAATAACTTATTAAAAAATACATTTAATTAACCTTATTATTTACACATATGTATTATCAATCATCACCTAAGGTCATCGTCGTCACTCTTGGCTCTACAATCCCGGGAGGGTCTTGGCCTCCTCAAGAGTCTTCCTTCACTCATCTCGGTTTTGTGCCAGCTCTCTCCAGTTTAGAAGCTCCAACCTAACTTTAACTTTTAAAATGTAATATAATATTTTAACAAAAAATCATTTTAAATGTCATTTTCAAAACTGGTATTAATGTGTCAATAATTCTGAATGTCGTGGTTTTAACTGGGATATTTTATAATTTCGTAAATTAAAAAATACCTAATTCTTATATTTTCAGTATTTTCCACATATTGAATTTCTGCTGCCGTTCTTACATTAGTTAGTGAACGAAAGTTGCCATAGTAATTTTTTTCAAAACTTAAATTATAATTTTTATTTTTACTTTTTCAAGCGTCCCATTATTTCCCACGTTTCTTAAGATGTAGGGGAAGGGGGGGCAAAGTGGAAAACTTAACTTCAGTGTACAGATTAATAAAGAAAATGTAATTTTTTTTTAGTTTTTAAAAGTTTATTAAAACAAGAAACTTACATATTTTTGCTAATTGAAAAAAAAATAATACTAAAAGAGAACAGTTTTGGTAATGGAGACCCAGTTTTGAAAACTTATTTTTTTGCCACTTTGCCCGCATAGAAGGGCAAAGTGGAAACGTGGAAAGGGTAAAGTGGAAACATATAATAATGAACCATAAAATACAGAATACGAAGCATGATTCCTCTAATGGAATTGGCAATTAAAGCAGGTAAATTTTCCATCATTCCAATATCGACACACAGTTCATTTGCCCATTCTTGACAGACATTACATTGAATCCATTCTTCAGTTGGAGGATCAATTTAAATTTCTTTGCAAAACATGCAAAGTGTAAAATGTTGTTGTTTTGATGTGCCAGGCTGAGGTTGAAAATTAATTTTCTCTTTAAATTTGTTTCTCTTCGAGAAAATGGTTTCTCATCTTTCTTGCAGATTTTTTGTTTTTTTGAAATTTTCTTTTTCTGTTCCATTTTCTAATTTTTATTTTCTTTTGTATTTTTCACTTTCTGCTCTCTTTTCTTGATAATTTTCATTTTTTTAGCTACTTTTTCTTCCAATTGATTTTTGTTATGTTAGAGTAAAAGTGGACATCTCACGAGCGTGGGCAAAGTGGAAAGGTTTCCATTTTGCTCTCACGTACAACTTTCCACTTTGCCCAAATGGTGTGAAAGGAACAAAAAAAATATATATCGAAAAATCGTATCAAAATATCACAGACGTATTAAAATAACGTTGGACAATACTTATATGCAATGCAATAATAAATAGCATATAACTAAATCCTCACCTTTCACTGAAAAATCAACCGTTGAAGTTTGAATTCATACTCGTGCACCGCGCTGGGTCGCCGCAGCCGTGCTAAATTTCATCAGGGGCACAAGACCTACGACTTGCGGTAAGTGAGCGCAAAGGGGGGGAAGTCGCTATTTTTTGTTTTATGTGAACTTTCCACTTTGCCCGCCCCTTCCACTTTGCCCCCCGTTACCCTAATTATATAAGTAGCATTCGAATATTCGCCATTTCGGAACACAGTCGCACTTCCAAATTCCACCAGAAGAGTATTGTGGGCATGTCTGATATGCTAGAAGAAAGCTCTAATTTTTCTTATTCACAATTTTCTCACTGAACAATTGAAAAATTGGGAAAGTACGCTCATTTTGGCTTATTTACGCTTAAAAAAATACCGCAAGGTTCTGGCTAACGTTGTGAGCTTAAAATAGTTAGCGTGATTGTTTCTTTCCAAATTAAAAACAAAAAGTGAAAATTTAATACATCTCAACTAATGTTTCGGAAATCTGGTTTTGACCAAGAAGACTTTTGACGGCCCCGTGGTCGAGGGGCACGGCTCACCACTAGCGATCCGAAAGTCATGGGTTGAAATCAGCACATAGTGTTATTTCACAATTAATTAATTTAAAATAATTAAAGGCGTATTTGCGGTTCGTTCCAGAGTGAAAGATACTCTCAATAAGATCATCATTCAAAATTGGAACGTTGCTGGAAATTACTTTAGCGGTGTTTGGTGACTAGATCTAAATAGCCAGGTACTTTCCCCACCTTCCTATTCTCCTCCAATACTACTTTGAGCCTCACAATACACTCAAATTGATGATTCCGTAGTCTCACCTACTCCAGGTGGTTGGGAGCAGTTTATAATCTTAGACAACGATAGAGTCAAAGCTAGACTATATATACAGGGTGTAACAGAACGTACCCGAGGGATTTTAACCATCGATTCCTGACATCATATGGAGTAAAAAATGTAAATGAAATTTTGGTCTCCGGTGACATTTTTGATGTTTTTTTTTTTTTTTTTTCTACAAAAACATAAAAAAATAGTAGTTGTTAAACAGTTGGAGGCGGGGTAAGGGGTTCGTCGGACACCCGGCTGAGTGACCAGTGACGACATGCGGAAGAATTTTTTTTTTGTTTGATTTTGAAGAAAAAAAAATTGAAAAAAAAAAAAAAAGTTGTCCAAAAAAGTCACCGGAGACCAAAATTTCATTTACATTTTTTACTCCAAATATGCTCAGGAATCGCTGGTTAAAATCCCTCGGGTACGTCCTGTTACACCCTGTATATATATATATATATATATATATATATATGTATGACGCCAGAACGAATCTTTGGAATGGATCCATAATCAGAAAGTGTGAACGAATCCACCCGTGTATTTCCCATTAATTCTCTCTGGTTTTCCGATCCTACTAAGTAGAATTCAGTATTCTGAATTTAGTGCGGCACATAAAGTTCCCTAGTTCTGCCTTGAGATGCATCACTGAGCTAAGTTTAGCTCCTTCACGCGTTTTGTAAGGTGCTCCACCTGCGGGTGCCATTATTCATCAAACCGTTTGATTACTTACGGTTAGAAACGCCACTAAAAAGTTTCCATATATTTCGAAATATAATTTTTATTTAATTTACTTGTGATAAACGGTTTCAATGCCCAGCTTCCACAATTAATTTCGGTAATATTATCTCTATTTGTTATACTCTTTACTAGCTTTTTCCCGCGGCTTCGCTCGCACGGTAATAGGGGGGTTTCCACTCCGCATGCTTCCCCCCCCCCCCTCCACTCTCAATAATTCCCGGTACATTCAGTTTTCAAACTACTCGCATGCCACCTATTGCAATTTTTTATACAAATTTCATAATGCCAGAGCTTACCAGTAGTTTTATATATAAAAAAAGAATTATTTAATTTGGTGCAATCGTTCGGAAGTTATGCGCCCACACACATTTAGGCGATTCATTTTTAGAGATAGATCGTTTCCACAGAAACGTACCATAAATAATTTCACGACGCCAGAGCTTACCAATATATACAGCCTATATTACTCGCAAATAATGTAGCTTCCTATTAGTGAAAGAATTTTTAAAGTCCATTCAGTAGTTTTTGCATGAAAGAGTAACAAACATACATCCATACAAACTTTCGCCTTTATAATATTATATCAATAATATATTAATTAATATCAATAATATATTAATTAATATAAATTATTAATAATCGGATTCTATGGATGGAAGCGATATTTCAATATGAAAATAGTTGGATTTTTCCTTTGTCTTAGAAATTTGAGGAAAAATGTTTTGAAACTTTTAGGACAAATGAATTTTCTGCTTCGTAGTGAAGATTATTTTCAATTTTTGTAACGCTAGCATTTTTACAAATCTTTGTAATTATTTTGTTAACTAACGCACTACCTAGATAATGGTTTTTATCTCGAATGCTTTGCACGTCGACTGTAATTTTTTTGTATGTTCCGTGCCCGGTCAATATTGTTGAGATGGTAGCCGTGTTGGATAGTTCCTTTTTAATCCGCCAGAGTTCGTATTGGCGTTACTAGCTGTTAAATCGGAATAATCAACGTTACGCGAGGTCTCTACGGTGGCCGAAAAATCTTCAAACTATGTAATCAACAAAGCAATGAATAAAGAAAAATTTAAATTAAAAGTTTAATTTTCTGTTAATAATAAAACTATTTTCTGGAAAATCGGCGATTAAACTACCTTCCTTGTTATTATGAAACTGCAAATTAAAAGTTGACGTAAGAATATAAAATATAACACGTCAAAGTAGTATTAAAGCATATATTATTATCTGTATATTTATAAACATCATAAATTTGATGGTTGACGTGTTACTTGCAAAATCACGCGGGATTAGATAACTTTTTTTTAGACATTTCAGAAATCTGTGATAACGTATTACTTACTATCTTGTCATATTCCTAACACCTAAATAAATCTATATTTAAACAAGAAAAATGAATAACGGCCGTTGTTTCCAATCCTCCTGATCAATTGTTGAGCATAAATGACACAAATACGCTATTCCCAACCCAATGAAACTATTCGACCAACAGGCGAATCGAGCGCTACCAAACAAATCACTTAGCTGATCGGAGACTCAGATTGATCTTCGTGTAAGGTATATTATATAACTGATAATTTCAATGTGTAAAAATAAAGCTTTTATTCAAAGGTATCTTAGGTACTTTTGCAAAGACCAAATACGTCTGTACCTTTAAAAAGAAAACGTTTGCCAACGCCAACGCCAACGCGATAAACCTTCATAAAAATAACATCCATTTCCAGAAAATACCTACGGGTAATAGCAATTTTGAAATGTTTAAACAAATTTCAAAGTGACTCATTAAACTTAATGATATTCTAACAAAATTGTGAGTTAATACCTAGTTAGGTTTTTTCCTACGTCTCGGGCCGTGTATGTAAATCAGGTAAAATATTATGTTGATTTTTAAATTGTATGGTGCATTGTTAAAACATATTGAATACTCGCTTCGATAGACCGTCTGGTGAAATACGTAAGACAAAGAGAATATTCACTTATCTATGTAGGTATGCGTGGAGCAAACTGTGAACTATAGTAGGGAAAACTTGAATAGAATATTATTCTAGTAATTTTAATAGACATTCGTTACTTTATATCCCTGTAGATTATATTTGTAACTTGAATATAATTTAGTTACACGGATTTATTTTATTATTCGCCATTTTGAGATTCCCCTACCTGACTTTTTTTCCATCCTCAAAGATAGATCTCGTAATGTTTGGGCAGCTATTGGCACATTGTCCGTCAATCCAAAGGAGCCTGCTATGCCTCAAAATAAAGGACTATCGCATTAAAACCGTGGCTTCAACAATTCCCCCATTTTTCCAAAAAAGAAATTTCATCACTCATTCGAATGAGAACTGAACATTGTTTAGTTTCTTCTCACCTTGTTAAAATTCAAGTACATGATTCTCCGGATTGTTCATTTTGTGGTCTGGAAATGGAAACTGTAGATGACATATTTTCAGGTTGTCCCACTTTAAACAAATATTCTCTCTTCTATCAAGCCTTATCTAAAATTGCCTCTCCGCCGCCACTCAACATCTCTTCTCTTCTGGAGTTCTCACCAAGTCTGAACTCGACTCCAAACTTACATATAATTTTGAAATTTGCCCATTTGAATAAAGTAATATATAAAATCATTTTCCTCTCCATAATTTAAAACGATGGCCTAAAACACCCATGATGTGTGAAAGCCAGAAACATTACAAAAAAGCGATAGTCGACCATTCAACGTATCAATTTTTTTTATTTCACTTACTGCCTAGCGTGCATTTTCAAAATCTTTTATATCCTTAGACAAATTTATTTCTTCTTGTAATCTGTTGGTAATGCCATCTCGTTGCGCAGGTCGACAAAATCTAAATGTTGTAGTTTTCTGAATCTAGAAAGGCAGTTTTTCAGGAGCTATCTCTGTCTAGTTGCTCAAAATAAACCTTTACGCAATTTCTTTAATTCTTTATCAATGACGTTCTACGCTTTCAGATCTCATATTTTCCTTTTTTAATTTTCTATCATGCTGTACATAACAAAAAATGGAAGTTCAAATCACATCTACATATATAATGAATACACAATTGTTTATTATATTCTTTTGCATTTTAGATGTGTGGTTATAATACACACCACCGCATCGGTAAGACAAACCAAGGAATAATTGTTACATGTTCCAGCAACAACATTAAAAAACATCAACTGAATTAACAAAATCTCGAATAAAAAGAATTCCTTGAATTATGTATGCGTGAGGATTATCTTTGTTGATATTTGTATCAAGGTGTTAGAGTTTAGAACAGACAACATATGTTTCAGATAAAGGAATTCTGTTGTTTTGTTATCACAGTTCCAAAATGATAATTAGTTTCATACTAAGTAAATATAAGAGGTGTGGAAACGCATCCATCAAGGGTTCTTTCACGTATCAAATAAAAAAAATCTAAATATAAAACAAAGTTAAATAACACATATCTAAGAACAAGAGAAACATTAAGATGATATTTTCACCATTTTGTGTTGTTAAAAAAATTAAGAAAAACTAAGTTTTTCATTACAGAAATTTTATTTTATTTTTGAAGTTAAAACTTCTTTAGCACCGTTGTGATTTGAAACTCGATGAAACGAAAATTAGCTAAAAAAAACATAAATCAGTAGGATTTAGCCTGCGAGAGAATGAGATATTATAATCGGTTTCCTCTTCGTGCGGTACTTCGTAACCTGTCGGTATCATCTTTGTGCGGTCCTTCGTAGCCTTCCCACTCTTGTCTACTTAAGTTTTCTGAAGGTTTCACTTCCACCGCGTGGGAATTGCACATTCTGCATTTTTATATTGTGAAAAACCTTTTCTAGTGAAAACTTCTTTAGCACCGTGATTAGAAACTCGTTGAATGAAAAAGTGAAACTAAAAAGAGACAAACACAAACATTTATAGGATTTAGACTGCGAATGAATGAGATAGAAAAATAGTTCTCCTCTTTGGGCGGTGCTTCGTAGTCTCCCCACTCTTGTCAACGTTAGTTTTCTGAAGGTTTTATTTCTACCGCAAAAGATACTGCACACGTGTATTTTATAAAATGATTTTTGATTTCCGCCTAAAAGACATGTTCGTTTTTGTTCGTAAAAATGGCATTATTGACATCATGTCTTATCAACCAATAACTGCTTTTAATATTTCAACTCGGCTGTGAAACGATTTGCCAGCCTCTGTGTTTCCCTTCTACAACACGGGTCAAGACCCAGGTTTACTCATTCCTTTCCACAAAAAGACCCTCCACACGGTTTCCTCAAAGATGACACGGGCCCTTAGGGTTATTTTCTATTTTCCTCAGGGCTCCTGTGAGAAGTTAATTTATTTTTTGATGTGCCTAATTCTGAGAAATTTTTAAACATCCCTCATTTTAAAAGCATTCAGAGAGAAGCATAATTCAAATAGTTACTCGTAATATTATGTTTTCTGTTTTTTTTTACAATAATATAAAAAAACAGTTCCCGTAAACCATATTTTGTGGAGATAACAAAATTTGCACTTAAACCCCAAACGACAAACTACGAACAGTAGTTCGACTTAAATTATCCGATTTCACGGATCGGAGGAAGCATTTCCAGTCTGTTCGCCGAAAAAAGTCACAATCCAAAGGCGCGCGAGTGGCGCTCTACGTGACAGGGGCGCTTGGACTGCGCCGGGGAGGGCGTTAATGCAGCGGCAAAACGATTGTTCGACACCAAAACCACGTGTTAAAAATAAACAGATAACATCTCGCGTATAGAGTTTTAACAGGCCGGACTTTTGTCGCGGTCGCACGCGCACTCGCCCGCCGCACCCGAGCGGGATGGCGACATTCACAAATTATATATTTATACTAGATGTCCCAGTATTGGGTGCTGAGTGCTCAGATCTGGGATGAATGGAATATTTTCGGTCTCTTCGCCCCATCTCGAAGTTCAAGGACAAATGAATCGGTGGGTAGGCGTAGACATATGGGTAGGTGCTTTCTGTTATGAGTGAAAGCAAATGGATTGTCTTTTCCGTACACCAATAATAATAATATCTCTATGACTTGTACAGCGCCGTACAAAAATCAAAAATCACCTCAAGGGCGCCGTACAAACTTATAAATAACATATCTCTACAATCTTTCTTCTAACTACAAACTAGAAATGCCATTATAACAACGAAAACCATTATTGCTAAAAATTTCATACCGGTTCATTGAAACTGCGAAACTATGTTTACAATGATTGAGAAAAAAATAACATAAATTAATAAGTAAAATTAAATGGAGCGAAAAAGGTTTTTTTAACGCCACAATTTTTAAATTCCGTTATCATTTTCAGCTACGGAGCTTTATTGCTTTTATTAGAATGATAATAACAACGATTGGTTAATTTGCAGAGCGCAGTTTTAATGAAAAATCACTAGAGGGCGCTGTACAATTCATTATGAGTTCTCAAGCTCCATCTATTTTTAAAGTGAAAACTTTTTTAACACCGTTTTGATTTGAAATTCGATGAAACGAAAAAAAGCGGCACGAAAAGGGATAAACACATATATCGATATGATTTAGCCTGTGAGATTATGAGTTGGAATAATTTAATCGGTCTCATTTTTGTGCGGTTACTCTTAATATTCACTCTTGTCTACTTTAGTATTCTGAAGGTTTCAATTCTACCGCGTCTGAACTGCACACTTTTAATATTGTTTTGAAGTAAAAACTTTTTTAGCACCGTTAAAATTTGAAACTCGATTAAACGGAAATGAGCGATACTAAAAAGAAACAAACAAATAGGTACATATTTTGGATTTAATCTGCGATAAAATGAAGTCTCCTTCTTGTGCGGTACTTCGGAGCCACCCCATTCTTAGACTACTTTAGTATTCTAAAGGTTTCACTTCTACCGCGTGTGAATTGCACACCTTTTTTTTTACTTACAAACAAATACAGAAAATATACTTACCGGCAGGTCACTTCCGATAAACATACTTTTATTAGAAAATTTATGCTATATTTAAAACACTGGAAATAGCATGATTTTACATTTGCTACCCTCCATTATCATTGAAATTACAATTATGCGAAGATTAGAAGACTGAACAATGAATTTTTATGAAATGTACAAGTGAATATTTTGAGAATGTAAAAATTTTAATTGTTAAATAAGCTAACAAGGCATTCGGAAAATGAATGTCTCATTTGCGGCGAAAGCACCAGTTTTATAAAAGTTTTCTATGTAAGTACATAGAAAACTTTTATACAGTAATAGAGTTCGGACTTGTTCTAATTTTGGTTATCTGTGATGATGTGGGTGATGTGAAATATTCACGCTTAGTGTGATGTGATAAATTTTACACCTTCAACGTACTTGTTTAATTAATTTTAAAAATTGGTTTAATTAATTTTCAAAATATGTTACAAAATAACACCGGTAGGCATAACAGTCTTGATTTATTACATACTTTTATACTACCAAGACCGTTATGCCTACCGGTGTTGATATATTATATACTTTTATACTAACTGCTTAACCAATCCCCAAACATATTTTTCAAATAACTTGATTACGTGCTAAATTTCAGTGTTTCTGGTAACTTAGCTAAGTAAAAGCAGATAATATACCCTCAGTAGATTCACACGCAGAAAGTGTATATAATTTAATCATATTTGATAATATACTTCATATATTACATACAACTGCTCAACTTATTCGCAAACATATGTCTCAAATAACTTGATTACATGCTAAACTTCAGTGTTTCATAATAACTAGTAACTTAGCTAAGCAATAGCAGTTAATATACCCTCAGTAGATTCACGTGCAACGAGTGTATATTATTTTATCAATATTTTTAAACATATTTTTCAAATTACATGCTAGTACATAGTTTTTATTTATTTTATTTTATTTAAGGAGAAAACACAGATTCAGACAATAATTAACAACAATATTATGAACAATAACTTGAGAATTCGCCTGCACCCCAACTATTTCTCACTGATTGGCTTGATAAATAAAGATTTTCAAATACATTTTTTATACGTGTTTAAAAATAAGTCTTAATTAGTAATGAATTGAAAATTATTTAAAAAGAAGCACATAAAAAGTATAGTGAATGATATATGAGTTTTCTTTTTTTATAGGAAAACAGCCTTCAATTTTCTACCAAAAGTGCTATAAGTATCAAAAAATATATCGAAATCCTTAAGGTTGTGGCTTTTATTAAACAATTCGCACATTCTTCTGATTGGATCCCTGACACCAGCATTTGTTAGTTATAGTGTTTCACTGTAACTATGTACTCGCGGTAGATTCAAGTGCACCGAGAGTATATTATTTTATCCATAATGTACTTCAAATATTATATATTTTTATTCTAGCTGCTTAACCCGTTCGCAAACATATTTTTAAAATAACTTGATTACATGTTAAAAACCCAGTGTTTCGCAGTAACTAATAACTTAGCTAAGTAATAGCAGATAATATACCCTCAGTAGATTCACGTGCAGCGAGTGTATATTATTTTATCGGCGCGCGGCGTTAGATTAGTTTAACAGTCGTACTGGCCATTAAGTTTGTGCAAGTTCCGTAGACGATGATGCACATTAAGTTGGAAATAAATGATTAAAACTGGCGATCGCTTCAAGCACGAATTTCACATGAGAATATCAGCCCCGACGTTCAGCAACGATTCGGATCTTGGAAAAGGGGAAGCTTATCCTAATTTCTAGACTATGTGGGTGTTTCTTTTGAAGTGAAAACTTCTTTAGCGTCGAAACAAACACGTACATCTCTAAGATTTAGCCTGCGAGAGAATGAGATGGCAATAAAATATTTATTTATTTCTCGGGTATTCGGTTCCAATATAATACGATAAATCCACAGTCCCGCTCAAGTCTCCTGGTATAAAGCGTCTGACGAACCTTAGCGGCAAGACACTCAGCGGATCAAGGATCGAATCCCACGAAATGAAAAAAAAAAAAAATTGTAAAATCAATATCCAATCTTCAAATTCTCCAAAGTGAACAGGGAAAAGAAAGCGGTATCTAGCGACTCCGAAGAAGAAAACACATTGCTAAACCATTCATCCGATTGCGATGAAACTTTGAGGATTTGATGTGCGCATGCCTGCGATGGTTTCTATATAAAATAGTCAGTTTTGGCATCATGAAAATATGCGTTGTTAATCGTTCATCCGATTGCAATGAAACTTTGGGGATTTGATGTGCGCATGCCCGCAATGGTTTCTGTATACAATAGTGAGCTTTGGCATCATGAAATTATGCGTTATTAACTGATGAAACTTTGGTGAGTTGTTGTGAGCACGTCCACAATGGTTTATATATATACGGGTGAGCTCTGGCATTATGAAATTTGTATAAAAAATTACGATAGGTGGCACGCGAGCTGTTTGAAAACTGAATGTACCGGGACTGAATGCATGGATGCGGAAGGGAAACGGGACGAATGGGAAATGACACTCAGGTAGAAACAATATCTTTGCCGGGAACTCGCTGGTTTATATATATAATTCATTGCAATTCTTTCAATCATAGTATAGGGAAATTTACTATTTAATTATCAAAATTATACCACATACTTAATGATTACACATTAAATACCTAATCGTGCGATGATAAATTTTAATTAGAATTCCAAGAACGAAACATTAATATTTTCAAAGCAGGAAGTTTATTCAGTGACAAAAAAGGTCATAAAATCCTAAAATTTGAATGCTCAGACGAGAGTACAGAGCTGGTGTGTGTCGGTTCCCCGTGATATGTGGCACATAACGTATGTTAGTGATAATTAATACATACATTCAAATACAAAGTCAATTCACAAACGTTTTGAGTTTATTTACATATTAGATCATTTGTTTAAATATTGAAAAAAATATGCCGTAAACACCTTTAAATAGGCGACTCGGCACTCAAGGTTTCGAAATATTCTTTGTTTTCTTTATTCATCAATAGGTTTGTACAAATATAAAATAAATGTGTTTCAACTAATGTATCGCATAAAGTAACTAATGTGTTTTAAGGAAAAATTTACATACTCAAATATTTGAATTTTGATGCGGAGTTTTGTTTATATAATTTTTTTACCCAACTAAGTGACAGAGTGAAATGACCTTAGCTAATTTAATTATGTCTGACGGAGTTTTCTTGAAAATATTATCATTTTAACCAGTTTGTTTCGTATTTTATATCAAACTAGCGTGGACCAGTGAAAATCACGAATGTTCTGAATTTTCGAAAAATCAGTCATTTTGAAAATGGCAATTTATTTTTAGGTTGGAGATTGTTTTTGT
Organism: Limnephilus marmoratus; assembly: GCA_917880885.1. Lineage (NCBI taxonomy): Eukaryota > Metazoa > Arthropoda > Insecta > Trichoptera > Limnephilidae > Limnephilus > Limnephilus marmoratus. The sequence goes on along the minus strand of OU862920.1, from coordinate 47,894,586 downwards.
AAAGTTTCGCTTCTACGGCGTGTAAACTGCACTCGAATTTTTATTTTGACCGTCTGTCGCAAACCTAATTTTTGTCTGTTTTATGGTTTGGCTCCCTTTACGTACAGGTTTTTCATGTGTTAAAAAAACTTCTACGAAAGATAAGTCATGTTCTGATGACTAGGCATTATCAAACCTACTAATTTCGGTTGTGGGTCTGTCTGTGATATAATTTCGGGTGTGATGCGAATGAGTAGGTACGTGACATTAAAAAAGAAATAATCCGTGTTTAATTTATTTCTATTGATAAATTAAACAATGTTTCTTTGTTTGAACCACTAATTTATTTTTATAAGCCGACCGGTTTCGGAAGAACCGTTCTTTCCTCGGATCGGGGTGGGGCGTGACTAAGGATTAGTGAAGATTGGAGGAGATAGTACGGACGGTGAAAGGGTACATGTCCAAGACGGAACTGTAAGATAATATTTTAAATATATATCAACATAGTTAGTTGCCTTCCAAACAGTTGATCGGGGTTTCAATTCTCGACCGTGGCAGTTTTTTTATTTTAATTTTTTAAATATTTCTCTGTTTTTATTGTGTCTAGTATCTTGTTAAAAGTTTTTTATTTACATTACAGAATAAGATTATTTTGCAGCAAGATACGTATATTTCTTTCAGCTTTTCACAACAGCAAGAAATATTATTTCCTATAATAAGAGGGTATAACCAGAGAAATCCAGAAATATGTCATTTTTAAATCAAATTTTAGACGTGTTGACTCTTTTCCACAAAAAAATATAAATTGATTTCGAAAGATTGTTCTTTTATATAGTAAACGCTTGTTTTAAATTTTGAGAAAAAATGTTTATTTTTAGTATAATAAGGTTAAACCATAGGTCGTGACAGATTTGTTAAATTTTGAAACGAAAAATCTTATTTTACAAGACATATTTCATACCGTGAAATCATACATTGTTGTAAATCGATACGTTATCTAGTAAACGCATGTTTTAAAATTTTATTTTTAGTTCAAATAAAATCATTAAAAAAATAACCGAACATTTATTTTTGACGAAAATTTCTCTATTTTGTCTATCTATTTACGGTCTTAAAAATTAATGTATTTAAGTGTTTTTTTACATTCTTATTTTGCTTAGACATTTTTGAAAAATGATAAATTTAGAGGATTATAAATATTTAAATAATTACATAATTGATCCTAAAATAATTACAAAAAGTATATAATTTTAATAGTTTTATTATCACGCCTTTCAGCATTTTTGGATGTAGGTATAAATTAAAGCAAATTTGGAATGAAATAAAATCGATGTTGAGTTATAATTTTAAAAAGCTGGTACAGAGAATAATAAATCTTTCTCATTGGAACCGCCCTGTACGATCGTAAGAACATCTTTCGACGAAATGTGGATTTTGGGCCGCTGGCTGGTTAAAGGCCCATAATGGTAACACAACATTTTTAAAAAGTTTTTATGGTAAATCTCAATCTCATACAACAGGGATTCAAAGAATGTTCTTTAGACTTTATGAAATTGGTACTTAAGGTCTGGTAGGTATTATAAATAAAACTTACGAGTTTTCTTCGATAGTTGATGTTCAATTTGCTTTTGAATGTCTTTTATAACGGAATAACCGATACATCGTCTTGTTACATACTTTTCTCATCGGTTCCCGGTAGACCGAACGACTTCCGCGAAAATGCAATTTCCCATATCAAAAATGCAGTGCAATTTCAAAATAACAAATAAAATTCTATTAAATTAGTTTCTTTGGAGTTTTTGATCTTGTCTAAAGGGACAGCGAGAGGATTATATCCAATAAATCAGTCTTTTACTTCTTTTGATATCGCTCAAGCTGAAGGTTGTTTATAATCTGGGCTATCACCTAAACAACCTGATGTTCGGAATCGAAATGTTGGCTGGGCATGTCTAGATTGTTGTGAATAGACAGGTACCTACTTCCCAACCATTCTCCTCCCTATCCCCCCTCCCCTTGACATTCGTTTCAGCTTCACAACATACCTACCCCAATCGGGGATGCCATAGACCTACTGAAACATAGCAGTTGGTACTCCTGTGTTATCTTGACCTCAAAATAAACTCTTACCAATCATATAGATTTCGAAGCATATGGCATCTTCTATACCATGTCTTCTGTCAATATCTTCTGGGTAGTCATTTGCGGATCAATCTGTTTTCAGAAAAATCATTTTCATTTTTAACCCCCGACGCAAAAAGAGGGGTTTGTTATAAGTTTGACTGTGCGTGTGTCTGTCTGTGGCATCGTAGCTCCTAAACGAATGGACCGATTATAATAACCGATGCGTTTATTTTTGTTTGAAAGCTGACGTGATCGAGATGATTCTTAGCTAAACTTCTTGAAAATCTATTTCAGGCGTTTCAGGGTTATCAGCTCTTATTTGTGTCGGGGGTTACTGAAAATTTTGAAAAGTGTCGACTATAATAATATAATAAGATAGTGTGCTGAAGTAGACATTTTGGTCGGTAATTTATTTGGTATCAGAAAAAATGTCCTTCTAAGCACTTCAATTGTGTCTCTCTTTGCGTCTCTTGCTTTTCTTTGTGTTGTGTCTCATTTGAGAGAGTTTTAATATTTTTAAATTTTGTAATTTTGTATAAGTACCCATTTGTACAAAAAACGAGTTATTAATAATTAAACTTGCGCCATCTACGAGAGAGCAAATCATGATTTTTTTAAGGGCCCGCAACCCGAATTTTTCCCGATTTCTTACATATCTCCCTTAAACACGGTAAGTTTTAAAGCTCTTAAAAAAATATATGTTATTCTTGAAGATAATATCTAGAAATTGCCCGCGCCGAAACGCAAATTATATAAAATTCCCTGGATAGAAAAAAATCGCAAAGTATGCTCTGAAAATTATTATAAACACGTTTGTTTAAGTTATTTTACAAGTTATATGTATGAAAAAATTCACAGTGTTTCTTTAAATGCTGTTTAAGACAATGCCTTCGAGATTTTTGCTCTATTTTAAACGAGTCGTGTTTTATTAAACATTTTCGCATTTTTCGCATCGATTTTGTCGCTGTAAATGTTAGCGCTTTCCTCTAACATTCGTAATTTCGTATCTCTCCGTCTTCATCTATTCGAGCCCGGTTGCAGAGCCTTAAGTATCACATTAAAGGCATTTTAAACATGATCGTCCTTAGCCAATATGTTTCAGTAGGATTTAGTAGTGTTTCGGTAGGATTTACTTAATATTTAAAGTTATGCCAGATGTTTGTAAAGGCACCTTTCTATATCATGAGACTACTTCCCCATCCACACACTATTACCACTTACAAAAGCAAAATTAATTAATAAGCAGGTATTTAGATTTCGTAAGAATCAAGTTAATTGCGTAGTATAAATCATAAAATAACCACATTATGATTCATAATCAAATTATTATTAAAGCTAATGATTTTTATGAAAAGAATCGGTAATAAACATTTTTCTTTGTTTTAACCACTCAGGCCTTGTGACTATTTTGTCGGAAGATAAAAAGATTTCTGCTTTGCAATAAAATAAAAATAAAATTAATATTTCTGATCGCATCCGAAAACTAAAAACTGTTTTTGGTAGGTGATTAAATATGCTTTTAAATTTAACGATTCGAAATAAATTATATTATAATTACATATATTATAACAACAAAAAAACATACACATATTTTATTAGGCGACTCACTTTTCTGTCTTTTCATGTTAAAATAATTAATGAAAAATTCTCAAAGTTTCATAATTTTTTTAGAGTGATAACTTCTTTAGCGCAAAAAGAGACAAACATACATCTTTAAGATTTAGACTGCGAGAGAATGAGATTGGAGGGGATACCACCACTTTCCCAACGGCGTTATAAGGAAACATATAGTTTCCTCCTTCACCGCACACGTCAAAACTCTACTTTTTTTTTAACGAAGCTACATTTATTTGAACGACTTTAGACCCTCCAATGTCCATGCATACGGGGTTAGTAAGCAGTATGCAAGTACTTACATTAACATTATACAAAAGATAAATAGAAGTAGCAGCCAGTGGAATAATTCTTCTGAAATAGGTAACATCAAAAAGAGATAATAGTGTTAGTAAAAGAAAAAGAAAAATAACGGCTATGACCAGTCGAAGAAACCTTCTGAAAATAAAATAATTATGAGAAAAAAGCAGTTATATGATTATGTTATAATGTAAGTAATTACTATAATAGCGGAAAGAAAATAAAATATATGCAAAGAAAAGCCAGAGAAAGTATTCCATAGACCACCGGGCAGTCCCAATGAGAATGCGTAAAGCTATAGGCCCAACCGCAGACGACGTTCGAAGTCCGGGAGTATACCGAATATATTCAGTCTCCTCTTTGTGCGGTACCCCACTCTTGTCCACTTTAGTTTTCTGAAAGTTTCACTTCTTCCGCCTGTGAATTGCACACACTGTTTTTTTATTTGCGATCGATACCGTAGTTTCATAAAGGTGTACATTTTAATTATTTTGCGGTTAACTTTTAGATTTCATTATAAAGTGTGTTTTTTTCTTTCTAACACCGCGAGATCATATTTCCAACCATGATAGTAAGGGAGACACAACGATTTCTATGAGACCTGTACGAGAACAAATTAGCCGGATGGGTTGAGAAGATTTGTCTTCTATGAGTCTTGTAGAAGTAGATACTTGTAGGAGTATGTAAGTAATTCCGGATTACGAAGGAGTTGAGAAAACACCCACAACAATCAAAATAATGATTAGTGTATGCCCATAGAGCTCAGAACACCGAGCCCGCGTTGCACATTGTGTGCTTAGATGCCTCAAGCAGTTTGATTAGCTTTTAGACAGACTTTTCAAACAGCTCGTCAGACGTTTGTCCGAATATTTAAAAAATGCTAGTCTGTATGTACTGGCAAAACACAAACAAAGTAGTTCCCCGGTAAAAACACACACGTAGCCAAGTGTCGCTTTTTACAAAGGCTTTTGAATGTCAATCAGGAATAGGGTAAACTATCGCAGACCTGTGAAAAATCACGGACGTTATGTTTCCAGTTTTGAAAAAGACAATTGATTAAGGTTATAGGTACGTAACGTACGTTACAATCTACGCATTCACAGATGGTGCCAATTTAATTATTTTAGATTTAAAAAATATTTAGGACGTTATGCTATAAAATATTCCGGTGAATTAATTGTTTGCCCGCGTGCACATTCAATATGAATTAGAATAAATAGTTTTGTCCTAAACAAACCCAAATCTTTCAAGAATTGCGGACAAATTCAATTTCGTATCGGTAATTCAATTCGATATAGTATAGGTTAGCCGTTCTTGAAAGATTTGAGTTTGTTTAGGACAAAACTATTTATTCTAATTCATATTGAATATGTACGGCGCAAACAATTAATTCACGTGAATATTTTAAATCACTACGTTCAAAAAGTTTTTAAAACCAAAAATAATTAAATTGGCGCTATCTGTGAATGCGTGTCTGTGAATGTTTAACGTTAAAATATTTTTCTGTTTAACGTTGAGATGTTCGATTACATGTGTTACAATCAAAGTGAATAATACTAAGTTTTGTAAAATACAATAAATGATAAAAAAAAACGAGTGTGCTATAGACCACACAACTGAAGTAAAACTTCTGCTCTATCTATATGATCGGAAGAGAGAAAGAAAAAGTGCGAGCGCACTGTTCTCTCTTGCTCCTACAATGTGATACAGATAATAGGCCTGCACTGTGTAACGTAACTGGCTATGAGCGAAAGAGAGAAAGAAAATGTGTGCTCGCATCTCTCTCTCTCTCTCCCTCTTGCCCCTACAGTAATATTCGAAGCGTACTCCCTCTCAACTACCGTTCGCCTCGCTTTTCGTAACGCTCTCGTCACGCATTCGCCAGCTAACTCAAGCGTGTGTAAAGAAGTTTTACTTCAAAAATATGTATTTAAAATAAGTTTTTTTTTTTGAAAAATTAGATTAAAGAAAAAAAGGGTTATAAATGATCGCAATCGGTGGATCAAGGTTAATTGAAGAAAGTTGATAAGTAGGAAGGAAATTTAAGAAGGGAGAAAGATAAGATCTGTTTAGGTTTAGTGATTGATACTTTAAATGTGTCAACGACATCCTTATAATAATTACCCAAATTCTGTATATGGCGAACGGGAGTGTTGCAATTGTCAAAATTAAACGGTAGATGTTGCCTCGACGTTAATTTGCGAGGTACATGGAAAGAAATCAAATATAATAGTTCAGGGTTGTCAATTAATAAATTAATGATTTTACATAAACAAAGTACAGTTAGAGGAATCAGGAATCATTGTGTAAAGTAAGTCAAGTTCGTGCATCAACACCCTGTATATTGTGTAATTGTTTTAATTTTTTGATGAGAGCAGTGTAGTGTTGAAACTCGTGCTAAGTCAGGTAGAAAAGACAGTTATACAAGAATCAATAATCGGAGTAGGCAAGGTAGACAACCTGCTTTAGTTTGTATTATTTGATGGCGGCAAATAAAAAATATACTACTTACACCGCATTCGGAATTCCAATTTATAATTATTATTACAAAAACAATTAAATCGCACGACAGACATGAATAGCCACAGAACAGAAAAGTCCTAGAAGTACGAAATATACTAACTTAGGTAATCATAAAAAAAACTATAAGCTCAAGAAATTTGTTCAAGAAAGACATTATATTTATGTTGTATGATAAATTTTAGCAAAAGTAGGAGTAAATTGAGCCTAGGTATCTACTTTAGGCATACACGCACTAAATAGATTAAAACCGATATAAGTCAGTTGTAAGGTGTGTTCAAAGTAAGGTCTTTCTTTTTTAACTATTTTCGGGTAAATCGAATTTTTTCAAATACGATAGTTTTAATATTTTTCCTTGATCTGTCTGTATTGGGCTTAGGAGTCGATATGTCCTACAAAAATTGAGTACATCAGCCTTATGTCTTTCATATTATAATACAAACAAACAAAGAAAAGTTTTTTGAAGTGAAACTTTTTTAGCCCTGCTTTTGGATTCCGGATGTAACGGAAATGATGATTACTACACCTGCGATGCATCAACTGTGCTCATTGGTCGCTTTGATTACGATGTCACTTTTAAAGGCTCCTAGTAGTTGACATATGAAACGAAAATTATGCTAGGTCTGCGCTCATTGGTCGCTTTGATTATGACCTTACTTTTCAAGTATTGGTTGAGATTGTTTTGGTAAAGTTTCGCTTCTACCGCGTGTAAACTGCACTCGAATTTTTTTACATAGCATTACGAGCAAGATTCAAAAAGGGACGGTTATGTGGGGTGGACATCCAGAGCAGAATGATAGACAAGGGAACGCCAGGAGAATAGCACGCTTGTACCTAGATTGCGTGCAGTTGGCATTACTTTCTCAGAAGTAATAGATGAGTTCAAACTGCACGGAATATAGTTACAAACAAGCTATAATAAGACACCTCAATAATAATAACCGATGCTAGCATAATACCTACTATTCTTTTGCGGGGGTTCTTTATAATTTAATTAGCATATTTTACTTCTTGATTACTGTTCCTCAGAATTATTACGTATAACACTTGTTTTAAAAGCTTACATTATTATAAATAAATACCGCGAAAATGGATGGTAGAAGATGTCGATGATGCCCTAGGAATATATACCACTAGCGAGTGGGCCGGGTCATGCAAGAGTCGATATATTAAGAATCATTGTTAAACAGGAGTATATGTGAAATAATGGGAATAATTTGATCAAGACACACCAGAAAGGCTTACAACGCACGTGAGCCATTCCAAATAGCAAATAAACAATAAAACCATCAAAGGAGCAAAATAAAGAGTATGAAATCAATTGTGACAAAAACAGTAGTCTGGACGATGCTAATGAATCGAGGATAATGTACCAAGAGTCACTCTGGCACAAAAACAAGGTGAAGGTTAGATAGTCATATCAATCTGATATTGTGATGAAGCCCTTTATTTAAAGACAGGCAATATTTTACCTCCCAAATCAGTCTCTTCAGTATAAGTGCTAATAATAAATTATTTACAGACCTATTTGTATTCTACCCCTTACCCAAAATTGTTTCTTTTTTACAATTGTGTTTTTAGCCAATTTGATTTTTTTTTGCTCTTTTTGTTTTTACTTTGTACTTAAATTTTTGGGTATCGTGCTTGTTATAGGTATTTACTAAAACGAAACATAAATAAAAAAGTAGTTAGTTAGGTACCTAATTAGTTAGTTAGTCGGTACGCCTGTATGCTTGTTTTAGTACAGAAATGAAAAATATATTTTTTAAAATGAGAGTGTACAATTGTACAATTCACACGAGGTAGAGGTGAAAACTTCAGAAGACTCAAGTAGACAAGAGTGGGGAGGATACGAAGCACCGCACAAAATGGAGGCCTATTTTAGGCCAATATATAAGTATATATGTATGTGCTCGTCTATTTTTATTGTCGCTGTTTTCGTTGCATCGAGTTTCAAATCGCAATGGTGCTAAAGAAGTTTTAACTTCAAAAATAATAGTTTGGCGTAATTAGTTTGTTAGTCGGTACAGTTGACGCTTCTGTACCTGTATCTGTCTTTACGTGTCTGCTGAGCGCACCTGTTCAGTGCGCTCAGCAGACACGTAAAGCTTGGCGTGTTGGCTCGGAGCAGGGGCACCACCGAAGTAGACGAACAGAAGGAGCCATTGCAACCAATAATATACAACAGTGTCTTCATTAAATAAGACGCAGAGCTGTTAAACGCCCGTTAAATATACCAACAATGTAAATCAGAGGAAATATAAATAACCGACCGCAAACTACGCTTCGATTAAATTTAATATGCAAATAATATTATTCATAGTTGTACTAGAGAGAAACATTAGCACTTGTCGTTAAATTTTTATTTATAATAGTGTTACTTTTTAGATATTATGTATTTTTTGCGTCAGTTAAAAATACCGACTTTAAGAAAAGGTCTCCATAAAACAGTTATACATCCTACTAATATTATTAAGGCGAAAATTTGTATGGACGTATGTATGTTTGTTACTCTTTCACGCAAAAAATACTGAATGGACTTTAAAAATTCTTTCACTAATAGAAAGCTACATTATTTGCGAGTAATATAGGCTGTATATATTGTTAAGCTCTGGCGTTATGAAATTATTTATTATACGTTTATTGTCCAGACGAAAAGTAAAGCAAATCGTTGCTTGATAATATAAGTGATTATTTGACCTTCGCTGCCACTGTGTTATTTGTTTAGGTTACTGTGGAGATCCCTTTGATAATTAAAATTCAAATCTGTACATGTAAAATACTAATCTATACTAATATTATAAATGCGAAACTGCGTGTGCTTGACTTTTACGCTTTAATAGGCGGCACGCGAGCTGTTTGAATTGGTTCCCCTCCCTAAATTTTAAACATACGGAACCTAAATTTTTATATACTCGTATGTATACGAGTATGTAAACGTAGCAGCAATTATTATCTTTGTGTTAATCAGTTCCATGCCAACAACTGTCCAATAACTACTGATTTTTTTGAAGTTTTAAGTTGAAAAAAAAACAACAAAAAATGTCACCATGAGACCAACATTTTATTCACATTTTTTACTCCAAGTTAATTTAAAAAAATCAGGTTAAAGCAAGCCAAGTATATTTCTTATCACTCGGTTTATGGTTTTATTATTTTTATTTTGACTAAATTTGATTTCACGAAACAATTATATAAAACCTATATTATTAAATATAGTGCTGGTTTTCGCCTACAACAGGCATAAAGCCAGAATAAAGGCGGGGTGAAACCGGTTTGCTCTTAAGTAAAATGTTTTTTAAATCACAAATTCTAGTTAAATATAATTCCACCAGAATTGTTACAAAATTAGAATTACTTAAATTATTGATATACTTAAATTGATATTTCACAGCTCGAAGGATAATGATTGAAATGCCATCTGGTGTTTAGCAATAAATTGTAGAAAGAAATAACTGCGAAAATTTCATGACGTCGAAGCTTGTCGGAGATGCAAAGAGATTAATTTTTATCACTTCTCAAAAATCAGAAATTCTTATTTTGACTAGAATGATTTTTTGCAGGCTGTTTTAAAAAGTAAAACTTTCAACGTACCTGTGTATGCAAAAATAACCATTATCGTTATTTTTTTCTACAAAGTTTCGGACCTCAGGGCAAATATATCTGATATCCTGATGATGGAACTTAACAACCTCTTTTTATAGCTTTTGAAGGTTATTCCCATCAATGTAATATGTCATTGAAGAAGAATCTAACACTAATAATCTAAACTAAAATACGAAAGAGAATGAGCCACGGAAAAATAAAAAGATAAATGATTGGATTTATTTAAACCCCCAAAATAAGTGACGATAATACTTTCGGCCGTGGAAAACTAAAATCACGTCTAAAAAATAACCTTTTAAATATATTCGGAAAATAAGATCAATTAATTGTGGATATTGGGGGTGGCGATTTAACTAAATTTCACCGTGCACGTATTTTGTTGTCACACAATAAACGGTTGTTTTTCCAAGTACAACAACGTGTTCCCGCACATTGGCGATATTTTACCACTGCTGGTGCTATTCTGAAAGTTGGGGCATAAATTGGGGCACTTTCCTGCTAAACACAGCATTCAATAAATAAATACAAGTGATTTATTGTCACCAATTTATGATTCGGACAATACGTAATGTATAAATAGTTTTACGTTAACAAAGCTGTGTGCAAGCCGAAACGATATTCATTGCATTTGAACATTTTGAACCATGCGATACAAAATGTAAGCGAGACTAGAACCTGTGGATATTGTGGTGTAGGCCTATTTTAGCGTATGCCCATTTAACGTAGGCCCATTTTATTGTTCCTCAACCCGTTATTTGAAACAATGCTCGTGACTAAATACCTGGGTGCTTTCGTCTTTCTGCCCTCTACTTGTGCAATTTCATGTATTTCATAACCAAAACATGACCACCATTTTATTTTTAATATGTTCAAAAGAGCACATTTTTTAAAAGTAAGTTTTATAAATTGACTTGTTTAGTTGTCGATTGGTTTTCATCCATTCGTTGCGTGTTCAATTCTCCAGAAGGAGGTCCTTCATCGTATCACAAACAAATGCAATTCTTCATAAATTTATGAGGCAACATATTTTTTATTCGGGTGACGAGGTAGCCAGTAATACTTCGCTAAGGTCACTTATAGAAAATGTAAATTTCAGAAAAGAAGTCGGGAACCCTTCACAGTCCGTGACATTGTGAAAAAATAAATAAATAAAAATGTGACTAACTTTTGATTATTTCGTAATTAAAGGTATTATGTTGAATTTTTAAGTTTTTATACAAATTCTCCGGTTCTAAAATTGAACAATAAAAATAAGACTATGTCGGTGAAGAATATGATAATACCTAGTTACGAATCTAAACGAAAATATGAAAAAGAAGAAGACGCAGAAAAAAAATCAGAGTGTGTAATTCACACGCGGTAGAAGTGAAACTAGAAAGTCGCTGGATGTCGCTTTCTTTTCTTTCACTTGATTTTTTAAAGTGGTTATTGATTTCACAAAATAAAAATGTTTTTTTTTGGATTTCGTAGGATTCGAACCCCCGTTCATTTGATTTCTGTCTCTCTGGCCGCTGAGACTTGTCAGGCACCTTGGCAACTATGCTATGGAAGGCACGCACTGAGGTGCGAATTTACAGCATTAAATTAGAATCGAGTATTCGTGTAGAACTGAGTTGTGACGCATTTCCGTTTCACCAGAATTTCAAATCACTAACGGCGCTAAAGAAGTTTCATTTCAATAAAAAGGTGTGCCCACTGCCCAGGAGTGACGGACGTGTGAATCCTGCCCTCGCGCCGCGGTCAATGACGAAGGGTCGAGAGAGACCAGTGGGAGAGGTCAAAGGTCTCCCCAAACCGATCTGGCCTGCCATGCAGCTGGTGGATAGGCGCATCGTCGTCACGATCTGACTCCATACCCGATGGACCCAGGCACCAATGCTAAATCACCCAAACGTAGCGAACCACTTGGGGTGACCTATGGCAGAGGTCTTGGTTAACCAATAATGATAATTATCTTGGTTAAAATATTTGGAGAACTTTCATTTTTTCACATAATAAACACTAATTTATCAGACGAAATGCAAATGTCAAAAAGTATTTTGAAGCCCGCAGAACACAGAAGTTTTTTTTTTGCTTTTAATTATTTATTATGGAGTATGTTAATACTATTTGTGTATCTTATTAAGATATTATTTTTTGTAGACGGGAACACTTTGTAATTTTGTTTGTTTAGCTTTATTATTTTAACGACCCGATGTTTATAATAAATGCTTATTTTTTCAACCGACGACCCTTCTGCGCCCTAAAGGCTTCGTTAAGACTTATTAAAACAAACTTTCGGCTGTTTCGTGTCAAATAGAAAGGTGCGTTTATTTGCTTAGCGTACACATTGGATGCACGTACTTTTTTAACTAAGTGGATACGAAATTTAACTTGTTGATGTTGTTTAGTCGGTATCAAACATGTCTAGAGCGGGTAACAACATTGAGGCAAAAATCCAACAACTTATAGAAAGGTGCACTCCATTGCTTAACGCTATTAATCCAATGAATAAAGCCACAAAACACTTTTTTACAATGCGGTGAAATCGAACAACTTACGTCAGAAATAATGCAATGTTCTTTTCTAGCAGTCCAAAATGGAGTTTTTTTTTTTTTTTTTTTTTACATTAACTCCACACAGGAGGCCCTGAGGAAAATAATTTCCCTCAGGGCCTATGTCATCTGGGATGCTGTGTGGAGGGTCTTTTTGAGGAGAGGAAGGAATGAACATTGGTCTTGAAGAGACCCATGTTGTAGGAAGGAGGAAACACAGAGGCCGGCAAATCATTCCACAGCCGAGCTGTTGAACACAAGAACGAGTCGAAGAAACGACCCGTTCTCATGTGACAAATGTCAACCGTGTACAAATGTTGGGCACGCGTTTGGCGTGTTTCCCGACTATGCACCGGTGCCGAAGGGATCAATGATGCTAGTTCCTCGGAGCATCTTCCATTGTAATACCGGTAGAACAAGGATAGCATTCCCACCCGACGCCTGTGCTCTAAAGATTGCAATCCGTCTGTTAAGATGGGAGAATCTATCAAACGGACCGCCCGTTTCTGCACAGAGTCGAGGGTATTTTTCAGGTATTTTGGAGCTCCAGACCAGAGATGGCTGCCAAATTCAACCGTGGGGCGTACTTGTGATTTGTACAAGGTTAGCAGTTGTGTACTATTAAAGTATCTGCGGGCCCTGTACAGTACGCCCAGTTTTTGGGAGGCTAGCTTTACTCTGGCTTCAATGGAGCCCCCATACCTGAGCTGGTCACTTAGGGTTACACCAAGCATATCAATGGAGGGCCTGTTCGGAAGATTGCTTCCGTTGAAAGAGACTAGATTTTCATTTCGATCCCTTTTGGACGTAATCAGACAAGATTGGGTCTTTGAAACATTAAATTCAACGAGATTATTTTTACCCCAAGAGAAAACACTTTCGAGGTAGCCGTCCATTCTTTGCTTCAAAGCCCTACGAGCTGTTGGAGTTTGTGAGCCCTTTGGGGGCTTGTCAAACAAAAAGCTATCATGAACTGTACTGTCATCCGCATAACAGTGAATTGGTGCACATGACAAAAGGTCGTTGATGTGCAACAAAAACAAAGTTGGAGACAGAACCGATCCCTGCGGGACGCCAGCATTTATCGAGTGTGACGAAGAGGTGAAACCATCGACTACCGTCTGAATCGACCTCCCCCTCAAGAAGTCGGCAATCCACGTACACAAGGATGCGGGAAGTCCGTAAGAAAGCAGTTTGTTGACAAGTCCTCGGTGCCAAACCCGGCCAAAGGCCTTGGAGATGTCCAGTGCAACCGTTTGGGTCTCACCGAAACGTTCCAGGCATCGCCCCCAAACATGCGTCACATACGCGAGAAGATCACCGCACGAGCGGTTCCGCCGGAATCCGTATTGACGGTCGTTGATAATTTTGTTCTTCTCGAGGTATGTGAGCAGTTTGTCGTTGATCACACGTTCCATCACCTTAGACAGAACTGATGTGATCGCTATGGGGCGGTAGTTGGCCGGGTTGGAGCGGTCACCCTTCTTTGGAATAGGATGGATAACCGCTTTTTTCCAACCAGAGGGCACAGAGCCAGTCTTCAGGGACAGTTTAAAAAGCTTCGTCAAAATTGGAGCTAATTCTGCAGCGCACCTCTGCAATACCAGGGCAGGTATTCCGTCGGGCCCACTAGCTTTATTAACATCAAGCCCTCGTAAAACATGGAGTGCTGGTGTATGGCAGTGAAGCATGGAACTGGCAGAGGAAGGATGAAGGATGAGACAGGATGCTGTAGAAATGAGATCCCTGATGCGAACGTATGGTAAAACCATGAATGATCGTATGAGATTCGCGAAGAATGCAAGACTGATTTAAGCGTAATGAGTAAGATGGGACCTTCAGATGGTTTGTGTATGTAGAACGAAAGAACGAAGAAAGGAGTGTAAGACTATTATTTGGGAAGCGGGAATGGGTACTGCCGCCCCGGGAACCTTTATTGGATAACCAACACCTCTGCCATAGGTTACCCCAAGTGGTTCGCTACGCAAGGGTGCCCGGGTTCATGGGGTGAGGTTTGTCTAGGTCTTGGAGGCGGATGACCAGGATACACTGAACCCCAGATTCCTATCCACCCCTTAAAACCTTTTCCTTCCCAGAACTATCCTCTCCTTCCTTTCCCTAAAAAAACCCTCCACACAGCATCCCCAAAGATGACAAAGGCCCTGAGGGAAATCATTTTCCTCAGGGCCTCCTGTGTGGAGCTCATGTCAAAAAAGGAGAATGTATGACGCAAATATGAATGGTAGACGAAGTCGGGGACGACCGAGGAAGTCATGGTGAATCAGATAATTACAACGGGCAATGTCAACGGTCACAATAACAGAAGAGCATGTACGAATGTGAATGAGACACAGAGTGTGTGCCAAGACCTACCCCTGCGGGGAAACGGCGTGATGGTTATAGGCCAGTGCAATTAGCGATCCGCGATCGTAATTATTCCGGTAGTCCCAATTTTTTTATATGTTTTATATACTCATCTAGTGATGTAAAATCTGAGTTTTCGACCTTGGGTCACTTGAGCTTTCGACGCCATTTTGAAAAAACCAGCCGAAATCGCGCCAAAATCTAGTTTTTCTCAAATATCTCGTTTCCAATAAAAATTTTGGCTACAATAACTTTACAAGTTTAGTAGAACATAAAATTACCTACAATTTTTATTTAAAAAATTTTCTTCTATCTCTAATAAGTATCGAGATATGCAGTCGTAAAAATGTGTATAAGATTATAAAAACAGGTAAATTGCTCGACTTGGTTTTGTTTTTTGTGCGTATCTTTTTTCCAGTACAATTTTGTGAAAAAATTACGAATTGAAAAAAAAAAAGTTTTTTTTTTCAATTGTACATTTGTTGTTTATTTTTTACCACAAGTATTAACGTATATTCACATTTGTTACTTAATTTTTAATGTGAAATAAAACTCTTCAAAACAAAATGTCAAGAATTTTATTCATTTGTAGCTTTTTCTCGTGCATAAGAACGATGAAGCTTTGCTAAGAGACGTTTGCTTGCTACAGTGTAATTTAGTTTATTTTGTAGATACAATGAAAGAGGACCCTTTCTACCATAAAAGAAACGCTTCGTTCCTTCACGCCACTGATCCCACGTATAAAGCTACATAACACATTTTTACAAAGTGGTAAACTTTTGTAACTTACGTCAGATGGTAAAGTGTTTTTCTTACATAAAAAAGGTGCATTTCATTGCTTTGAAGCGTTTTTCTCGTACATAAGAATGATCAGGTTTTATTACTAAGTGGTAACTTGCTACATTGTATTTAGTTTATTTTGTGGATACAATGAATGGCGGCTGGTAAGTCTCTGGAGTGCCCGATCGCCGCGCCGCACATCTGCGCGGGGGACAGTATAATTATTTATTACATATATTATTAATTAAATGTTTGGACTCACATGCATGCGTTCAATTAGTTATTAATAATATTCCAGACCCATTGGAATTGAGGGACCGAGCCGTATTGTAACATGCCGAGCCCCGTAGGAGTCTGCTCGGCGAGTTTTTATGGGCTTTGTAACATTGTAACGTTACAAAATGTTCAACAATTCGTCGAATGAGGTATTATAATAATTATTTGAGAGTAAGCAAAACAATTTAAGCATTATTTCATAACTCTTGTAGATATTTTATGCAATTGCTATTAAAGATGTGAAAAACAGTAAAAAAATAATGATAATTGGATAATTTACATGACTTTCTACGATTTTTGAACTGAAAACTTCTTTACGACCGTTGCTATTTGAAACTCGATGAAATAGCGACACTAAAAAGAGACAAACACATACATCCATAGGATTTGGCCTGCGAGAAATGAGTTAGTATAATCAGACTCCTCTTTGTGCGGTGCTTCGTAGCATATCGATCTCCTCTTTTGCGGTGCTTCGTGGCCTCCCCACTCTTTTCTCTTTTAGGTGTCACTTCTGCCGCGTGTGAATTGCACACTCTGTTTTAAAGTGAAAACTTCTTTAGCACAGTTGTGATTTGAAATCTGATGAAACGAAAAATAGCGACACTAAAAAGAGACAAATACATCTATCCATAGAATTTAGCCTGCGAGAGAATGAAATGGTATAATCGGTCTCCTGTTTGTGCGGTGATTCATAGCTACCTTATTCTTTTCTACTATAGTTTTCTGAAGGTTTCACTTCAACTGCGTGTGAATTGCACACTCTGATATATTTTTTAAATTACTTAACTACCGTACTGTTCCCAATCGCTTAGAGTCAGTGAAACTATGGAATCCCCAACAGGAGTTTGTTGTGCGGCTGAAGGTAGCGGTCAGGGGAAGGAGAGGGGGAAGAGGTAGTTGGGGAAATACCTGGCTATTAAGATCTGATCACCAATCATGGCTAAAGCTATTTCAAGCAACGTTTCAATTCTGAATAACGGTCTTTCACCACGGCGATACTGAAAGTATCTTGCAAACAGATGCTACACTTACCTGATAGGTCACTTCGGAAAAACACAGTTTTATAAGTAAGTTTAAGCTTGGAGAAGATACAATTTTGCACGCAGAGGTCAAAAAGTAAAAAAAAACATTGCACGTTGCATATTTTACAGTTCCTAGCTATTTTTATCTTCAGTTACATTGATGTTACTAATATTTTAAGATTAATGTCCAAAGTAGTTGATATTTATTTTAAATACATACATCGATTTGATTTTCGTTTTTGTTTTCATAAATAAATGCATGAAATTTTGGAAAAGATCGTGCTGAAACTCGGCAGATAGACTCATTATCGATGACAATGCATTCTGTCATCTTTTGGTGGCTCACACACAAAGATATTGAAATATAAGTAGATGTGCTATCTGCTGTTTTTACTATGTGGGTCTGCGCTTCCGGGTGTCGCCGATATTGTTTACCAATTAACAAAGAAACTAAAAGAACAAATAATTAACGAATAAACCAAACGAACGTTAAACTAAATGAACGAATTCTTTCCTTATTCAAAGTATATTGTTAACCAATATTAATGCACATTTTCAAAAAATCAACGAAATGAACAAGCTCTTTTTGTATGAAAACTACGCTAATTAGCGCGTAGTCCGGCGACAGTTGCGCTGACACCATAGCATATCTCTTCTGCATTTGAATATCTTTGCTCACACACATACACACGTACACTCACACGTACACACCCTTTTAAATGAAATTGGCTAACAGCCTAGCGTATAACCACGAGAAGAAGTGTATTATTCTGTATGCGTGTGATGCCAATGAGACATTTTCTCATCTGGCCCGTAGAGGTGCTATACAGCAAAATACCTGCCCGCATAAATTGGCCTTCCATTATTATTGATTCGCCATTAAATGTGTAATATTATGTTGATGTAGTCAAAGGTAATGTTCGAGGTGGACGATGCGAAGGTTTCAACATTATTACATTTCGTTATTAATTCTAAAAGCGCTATGAAAAATAACTGCCCTTATGACGAATATTTTATAGATGCCTACCATGATATATGTATAACTGTAATTTGTTCACGGAAGCTGTCGAAGAATTGACTAGCTTTGATACCCGGTTTCGCCCGTGATGTTCAAGAGCTCAGTAGCTCATGACGGAAACGAGCCCTAGACGTGTTAACATAGATACGTTAAAAAATAGTGTAAAAAATTTAACGCTAGAGCTCACCGATCGCTGTAGATTTCTGACTTTATTTTAATATTTTAACAAAAATCAGAGTGTGCAGTACACAAGAGTTAGAAGTGAAACCTTCAGAAAACTAAAATAGACAAGAGTGGGGAGGCTACGAAGCACCTCACAAAGATGAGATCGATTATTCTACCACATTCTCCCGCAGGCTAAATTCTACACCTAGATGTTTGTCTTTTTTTAGTGTCGCAATTTTTCGTTTCATCGAGTTTCAAATCACAACGACTTTTCAATTCAAAAAGCCTTTCACGATTATGAGTTATCTTAAGAATGTGATATCTTGACTTGTTAAAATTTAATTAACAAACATTTTAGGACTGAAAATCTTGAATTAAATAAGTAAAATTTGCATATAAAAACATGTTTCTTAAATTAGACCAGAAATAAGTGTAATTTATAAAAAACAAGACGAACCTACTATATTACTGACAAACGCTAGTGTATTAATACGTTTTATTAATGATTTGCAAAGAAATCTTCTACAGTTCAATTTGAATCTTAAAGATGGCAGCACTTTCGTTTGTAGCAACGTGGAGCGAGTGTGCACGACAGACGTCAACGTAATAAAATAATAATGTTTTTAATTAAACAATTAAAATTAACAATAAAAAACATATTTTTTAAATTAGACCAGAAATACTCGTAATTTATAAAAAAAACAAGACGAACCTACTATATTACTGACAGACGCTAGTGTATTAATACGTACTATTAATAACGATAGAAAACAATTTGCAAAGAAATCTTCTACAGTTCAATTTGAATATTAAAGATGGCAGCACTTTCGTTTGTAGCAACGTGGAGCGAGTGTGCACGACAGACGTCAACGTAATAATAATGTTTTTAATTAAACAATTAAAATTAACAATAAAAAACATTTTTGTTAAATTAGACCAGAACTACTCGTAATTTATAAAAAAAACCAGACGAACATACTATATTACTGACAGACGCTAGTGTATTAATACGTACTATTAATAACGATAGAAAACAATTTGCAAAGAAATCTTCTACAGTTCAATTTGAATATTAAAGATGGCAGCACTTTCGTTTGTAGCAACGTGGAGCGAGTGTGCACGACAGACGTCAAAGTAATAATAATGTTTTTAATTAAACAATTAAAATTAACAATAAAAAACATATTTGTTAAATTAGACCAGAAATACTCGTAATTTATAAAAAAAACAAGACGAACATACTATATTACTGACAGACGCTGGTGTATTAATATGTACTATTAATAACGATAGAAAACAATTTGCAAAGAAATCTTCTATAGTTCAATTTTAATATTGAAGATGGCAGCACTTTCGTTTGTAGCAACGTGGAGCGAGTGTGCACGACAGACGTCAAAGTAATAATAATGTTTTTAATTAAACAATTAAAATTAACAATAAAAAACATATTTGTTAAATTAGACCAGAAATACTCGTAATTTATAAAAAAAACAAGACGAACATACTATATTACTGACAAACGCTAGTGTATTAATACGTATTATTAATGATTGAAAACAATTTGCAAAGAAATCTTCTATAGTTCAATTTTAATATTGAAGATGGCAGCACTTTCGTTTGTAGCAACGTGGAGCGAGTGTGCACGACAGACGTCAATGTAATAATAATATTTTTTATTAAACAATTAAAATTAACAGTAAAAAACAGTAACATTAAACAATTAAAACAATTAAAATTTGTTAAATTAGACCAGAAATACTGGCAATTTATAAAAAAACAAGACGAACCTACTATATTACTGACAGACGCTAGTGTATTAATACAAAAACAATTTGCAAAGAAATCTTCTACAATTCAATTTGAATATTAAAGATGGCAGCACTTTCGTTTGTAGCAACGTGGAGCGAGTGTGCACGACAGACGTTAGCGTAATAATATTATAAAATAGAATAGATGTACAGGTATATTATATTAGATATTCTTACTACGGGCGATGCACGTCGGTGGCCTACGTATTCATTCATAGTTGCCTAATGGTCGTTACAAGTTGCCAGTTCCTCGTCGGTCGCAGGTTCATTATTTCTTTGTTTGGATTCAAAATGTTAAGTTGGTTTATTCTCATTGTGTGACTGACTGGCCCCTTCGTGGGAGGTAGGCCCTGCCGCGCTCTCAGATTATATTTACCCATCTGTGAAATATGTTTATTATTATTTAAACAAACAGCCGCTCTGTCCTCGCCGTAAACACGGACTCTCTTCTCTCTTGCTCCTCAAAACGGTCTCTGCATTCCTCTTTCGGAAGTTAAACTTATTTAGGTACTTTAATTTTGAATAATATTTTAGTGATCGACCGAAGTTTCGGTTTCAGCCGAAAACAGACGAATTTTGCGTTTCTGCGTTCGTGATGTATCGGATCACGTACGGCTTTACTCAGGCGCGAGTGTTTGGCTTAAAAATAACTTAAATATCCCTTTTAAATTAGCAGCTATGGCTGAAAAGTTTAAAGTTTAAAGATTTTGTAATTTCAATATATTATTTATTTTAGTCACATAAAGACTAGACTGATTCTTACTTTACTTTGACAGCCTCCGTGGTAAAGGCTTTTGTCTAGCAATCCGAAGGTGCCGGGTTCAAATTCCGGCGTGCGCATGTAAATTTTATTTGATTGAATTGTGTTATTCATTGTTTTCGTATTTAATTCGTAGAACTCCAAATTTAAAAAAAAAAATTTAAATGAAATTTATTGATGCTTATTAAATTCCGCAAGTATTTTAGTTTTTTCTTATTGTGGCACCCGTTTCGGCTTATAAAAAGTCGTCTCAAAGTGGTCTAACCACAGTTTGAATTGTGTTATTTCACAATTTAATAATTTATAATGATATAAGGTATATTAGCGGCACGTTTCGGGGTGGAAGATACTTTCAGTATCGCCCTTGTGTAAGACCACCAATTAGAATTGAAAAGTTGCTTAAAATGGTTGAGCCGTGTATTGTGACCAGATCTGAATAACCAGATAATACCCGCCTTCCTCTTCCTAAATCATCTCCTTCCCCTCCCCAATACCTTTGGCCTCGCAGTGTACCCCAAGTAAGGATGCCATAGATTCACGCCATCTCAGGCAAAGTTTTTTTCATCAACGGTGATACTAGTGTATCTTTTGTAACTATTGCGCTGCGTTAGTCATTGCCTACAGCTGTCACTTATGTAGATTTATATATATCCAAAAAGTTTGTACTTTCGTTAGTTCCTCTTTAGGCCACCTGCACAAGAGTGTCCTTGTAGATCTATAAAAAGTCAATCTGTAATGTCAGTTTGATCGATTAATTTGAATACATAATAAATATTGACTTGTATAACAATTTCTTAATAATATTTTGTTTGTGTAGTTGGGTTTGTAGCAATCGTAATGTCGCTTTGACCGGGCGTATTCGACCGTTACGTCGTTAAATTTAAACATTAAATATGTAAGTTTGTTGTGACTAGAAATTTTGGCCGTTATAATTAAATAACGTTAAAGTTTTAAGGCGGACGAACTTAAGTTTATTTTCATTTCAAATGGTGCGAAAACAAACGACTGTAAAATTTTGTATGAATCACTGGCTGGCTAGTGATGTGCGTACCGAAGATTTCCCTTCGAAATGTGTTCAGTGAAATTAAATCATCATGTTTCGAAACACTTCGAAATATTTTGAAGTAATAAAATAGTCATCGAGGTGATCGTCCGAATCCAAGCGTTTCCCAAATCAATTGTTAAAAAAACTTTATTGTGTTTTATTTGTAACTATTGGATGCAGTTGGTAATTTTTTGTAAGTAGTAGTATATGTGTTCAAATACATAATATAGTTAAAAACGGGCTACAATAACATACCTCAATAAAAAAAATCATGCATAACTCTTGACAGGCCAAGATACCAAACAGGACGTCCGTAACCGTGGGGGTCGGCTGATGACCCCATTTTTTTTATTTTTTTTTTTACTTTTAAACCAAAGAAAACACTTTTTCTTTTTTGATTTTTTTTTCTTTTTTATGTTTTTGCATGGAATATTACCTACCTATATTTGACAAAATATTTTTTCCTGCGATCAACGATTTTTCACATTTTTTTTTAAATGGCATATTATGTATTAATCCTTTGCGCAGGAATACCTAAAATACTAAAAATATATTTCATGTATTTAAGTAGATATAAGAAGGATAGTTATTTTGGGGTCTACCTTCGGCCCCAGTTGGCTGCGGAAGGGTTAAAGACGGAGCGGCGGCCTGGTCGAGGGGTAATCTGAAGGTCGCGGGATCGAATCCCAGCGTGGGCAAATAAATTTTATTTGATTGATTTGTGTTATTTCAAAAGTAATTCATTAAAAATATATTGTATATTTGCTGTACATTCCAGAGTGGAAGATATTCTCAGTATCGCCCTGGTGTACAACCACCATTCAGAATTAAACCGTTGCTTGAAATGGCTTTAGCTTTATTATTGACCAGATCTGAATAGCAAGGTACGTCCCCACCTACCTCTTCTCTTCTCTTTCCCCTCCCCACTACATTTAGCCTAACAACATACCCCAATTGGGAATGCCATGGTGTCACCGGCTCCAGACGGGAGAAGCTCGAACTCTTGTGAAGTATTCATATAAATCCTACTATTTTTAAATATGGGTTCTGTTATTTAATTAGCATATTTTACTTTGTGATTTCTGTTCGAAAAAATTATTATGTATTTCACATGTTTGTAAAAGTCCGCACAAGCGTGTATAAAAAAATGTTTCGGTTAATAAAGAATATCAGGTGCCTACTTACCTACTTATCAACCTGTACTCTTCCGCATACCCATGTAAAATCAATTTAGTTTCATTAAAAAATCATGCATTATAAAACATCAATTTCAGAAACAAACAGTTTCATGCAAAAAATCTAATACGTACCTTCTCGAAAAAATAAATTTAATGTGTCATGTTTCAAAAACATCAAATAAAATTAAACGAAATTTTGGACAGTGTCTGAGTACCCCAACCCTATAACATAAAATGCGTCGTAGTTATGTTGTAAGAATAACGTTCTTTTTCAATATATACTAATGAAAAGAAACCCACTAAAAATGACTTGAAGGAATGAAGCAATTAATACAGAATAATATTTAAGAATAGGCTATCTATTAAATATGCCAAATTCCTAAACATCGCATAAAATTATCGAAATTTTAGACAATGTCTGAGTACCCCAACCCTGTAACATAAAATGCGTCGTAATTATGTTGCAAGAATAATGTTCATTTTCAATATAATAATGAAAAGAACTCCATTAAAAAATGACTTCAAAGAATGAATAAATGAATACAGGATAATATTTAAGAATAGGCGTCTAAATGTATTAAATGTGCCAAGTTCCTAAACATCGCGTAAAATTATCGAAATTTTAGACAGTGTCCGAGTACCCCAACCCTATAACATAAAATCCGTCGTAGTTATGTTGTAAGAATAACGTTCATTTTCCACATAATAATAAAAAGAACCCCACTAAAAATGACTTGGAAGAATGAAGCAATTAATGTAGAATAATATTTAAGAATAGGCTGTACATATTAAATGTGTCAAGTTCCTAAACATCGCCTAAAATTATCGAAATTTTAGACAGTGTCCGAGTACCCCAACCCTATAACATAAAATCCGTCGTAGTTATGTTGTAAAAATAACGTTCATTTTCCACATAATAATAAAAAGAACCCCACTAAAAATGACTTGGAAGAATGAAGCAATTAATGTAGAATAATATTTAATAATAGGCTGTACATATTAAATGTGTCAAGTTCCTCAACATCGCCTAAAATTATCGAAATTTTAGACAGTGTCCGAGTACCCCAACCCTATAACATAAAATCCGTCGTAGTTATGTTGTAAGAATAACGTTCATTTTCCACATAATAATAAAAAGAACCCCACTAAAAATGACTTGGAAGAATGAAGCAATTAATGTAGAATAATATTTAAGAATAGGCTGTACATATTAAATGTGTCAAGTTCCTAAACATCGCCTAAAATTATCGAAATTTTAGACAGTGTCCGAGTACCCCAACCCTATAACATAAAATCCGTCGTAGTTATGTTGTAAAAATAACGTTCATTTTCCACATAATAATAAAAAGAACCCCACTAAAAATGACTTGGAAGAATGAAGCAATTAATGTAGAATAATATTTAATAATAGGCTGTACATATTAAATGTGTCAAGTTCCTAAACATCGCCTAAAATTATCGAAATTTTAGACAGTGTCCGAGTACCCCAACCCTATAACATAAAATCCGTCGTAGTTATGTTGTAAAAATAACGTTCATTTTCCACATAATAATAAAAAGAACCCCACTAAAAATGACTTGGAAGAATGAAGCAATTAATGTAGAATAATATTTAAGAATAGGCTGTACATATTAAATGTGTCAAGTTCCTAAACATCGCCTAAAATTATCGAAATTTTAGACAGTGTCCGAGTACCCCAACCCTATAACATAAAATCCGTCGTAGTTATGTTGTAAGAATAACGTTCATTTTCCACATAATAATAAAAAGAACCCCACTAAAAATGACTTGGAAGAATGAAGCAATTAATATAGAATAATATTTAAGAATAGGCTGTACATATTAAATGTGTCAAGTTCCTAAACATCGCCCAAAATTATCGAAATTTTAAACAGTGTCTGAGTACCCCAACCCTATAAAGTAAGAATAACGTTAATTTTCAATACAATATTAAAAATAACCCCCACTAAAAATGACTTGAAAGAATGAAGCAATTAATACAGAATAGTATTTAAGAATAGGCGTCTACCTACGCTTGGTCTGTCAGTGGTAGGCACTAGGTAGGTGGTGTACCAACACTACAGAATGGTGGTTGAGTATAGTGTGTAGAGCATTCAGGCCTGGAATTCAAAGGATTCGACTCGTATTCTTATTATTATTTGTGGCTTGAATGAAACCACACGATACAAAAAATCGATATTCTTATAATACCTTGTTGCATTATGTTGGTAATTACTATTATTATCATTTCTTGCTCTTTTTGATAATCTCATGCAACATTTATATTTTTATACTTGGTGAGTTTTTTAAAAAATAATATGGGTTAGGTAAGTAAAGAAACGAGAGTATGATGATATTTTAGATCCATATAGGTATTTTCACATTCTTCTAACAACATTATTCATTATTCCTCTCTTAAAAGGAAAACTTTTTTCTAATAACTTACCTACTTACTTTCATATCTTTACAAAGTATAAAATGAAGTCGCTCCCGCTGTCTGTGCACTTAGATCTTTTGAACTACGAAGGAAGGAACTATGAGGAAGGTTTTTAGCAATATAATTTGTCAAGGTTTTGTATATATTGGTTGAAATAGGGATGGCAAGCGGGCAGAGGGCAGCAAGCTGGCAAGCGAGCGGTGTTGATTTGATTTAACAGATGGCGTTGGTTGTAAAGGTTCGGTAATGGTGTGGCGTTGTGTTTCGTTAGCCACAGCAACGTGTGGCCGGGTCTGCTAGTTATTAAATAAAATTTAAAAAATTGCTTTAAAATAGTTGTTCACAATTTTACACCCATTATTAAATTATTATACAGGGTGTTAAGGGTCGT
The DNA here is from genome assembly GCA_917880885.1 of Limnephilus marmoratus. Taxonomy (NCBI): domain Eukaryota; kingdom Metazoa; phylum Arthropoda; class Insecta; order Trichoptera; family Limnephilidae; genus Limnephilus; species Limnephilus marmoratus. The sequence continues at coordinate 47,868,667 of OU862920.1, read as the reverse complement.
ACTTAACTTACTTAAGGGCGTTTAAAGATGTTCTTACGATCGTACAGGGCGGTTCTAATGAGAAAGATAAATTATTTTCCGTACCAGCTTTTTAAAATTGTAACTCAATATCGATTTTATTTCAAATTAGCTTTAATTTATATCTAGATGATAAAACTGTTAAAATTATGTACTTTTTGTAATTATTTTTTAATCATAAGTATTTATCATTTTTCAATAATGTCTTAGCAAAAAAAGAATTAAAAAAAATCTGACATTTATTAGTTTGTAAGTGCGCAAATAAATACATAAAAAAACCAATTTTCGTCAATATGTACGAATATATTTTTGAATGGTTTTATTTAGGTAAACTAAAATAAAATTCTGAAATATGCGAAATCTTTTTTGTAAACCATTCACCAGCTTACTCCCCGAGTCAAGCGTACGTAAAGAAGTTTTACTTCTAAAAGTCAATTAGGCCCCTAATACCCTACGTAAGCAAAACAAGGCTAACGTAATTTAAAAAGTTTATAACACAATTGTTGGTAAAAGGTTATTTATTTAAGAAAGTAAGTTCACAAATCACATAATATGGTAAAAATAGTCACAATGTATCAATTCACTAATTAACTGAGCAAGGGATCGGAGGGAACCTTGCCGTTAGGCTTTGGGAACAACAAAAGCTGACTGTGGTTCTGCTTAGAGGGTCGTACCATAGGACGAAGCGCAACTAAGGCAGCAGTCGGGGGTCTGGTTGGTGCTTTACTTATGGTAGTAGAATACTCCTTAGAGGGTCGTGCCAGAGGACGAAGCGCAACTAAGAGAGCGTACTAGCCAAGAGTGAGCTGCAGACGAACTGACTAATTTAGGGCGCGCAGCCTGTTATATAGCCCATTCCTTGTTGCGGGTGTGGTTTATGTAGCGGCTCGAGGGTGGGAGATGCGCAGAAGGCGTCGGCGCATCCTGGTTTGCTTAGGGGTGGGTGAGCAGGATGGCGCTGTACGGGGGAAAGAGATGGTGTAGTGGCAAGCGTAAAAACGGCGCGCTACAAGTTAAGTTTTACGTAGCTATTATACCTACTCATAATTTTTTTTAAATATCGTACACGATGCATAAGTAACCAAAACATTTTATAGATAGAAAAATGAGCTTTATCGTAAGCGGCTGAAGACGATAATTAGACAGGGTAACGAATGACATTGGAAAGGTAAATAATGTTGCGTGAATTTGAACAGACTATTTTAAAAATCGGTAGCGCAATTACTTACTCCCTTCTAAAATAAGTTATTAAAATATTCCGATGAAGTTTCCAGAAATCTTAAGAATCAGCAGCCCTGTGTTTCCGTCTAAGTCCGGGAACTTGGGTGACCTTATTCCAATCAGTGTGGGTACTGGGTACCTCGGGTTAGCGAGAGCGCCACGGAGTGACCACACTTTAAACCAATTAAGCGCGGTTCAGAATTAGAGCGGGCTTCCCTTAACCCGGACAGGCATCCTGTCACAAATATATACCAAGGAATAATTATAATATTATATGTTAACCAAAGTAAACCAACTGTAAATGTTAACAAGGTTTTAAAATTAAACAAAAAGTGTAATATTTAAAATGAAAATATTTAACACTTTAACGTGATGCATCAATGAAACTGATATTTTTTGCAATATAAAAATAGCAGTAGGTATGTATTTAATTTTTTAACGAGGTTTAACTATCCATGATAGCATTTTTGAAGTAAAACTTTACTTTACGCACGCTTGACTTGGGGAGTAAGCTGGTGAATGCGTGACGAGAGCGTTACGAAAAGGAAGGCGAATAGTAGTTGAGAGGGAGATATAAGTTAGTGAAGATAGAAAGAGAGAGAGTTACGTTTCGTATATTATTGTAGGGGCAAGAGAGAGAGGTGCGTGCACACATTTTCTTTCTCTCTTTCTCTCATAGCCAGTTACGTTTCGTATATCTAAGACACAGTGCAGGCCTATTGTCTGTATCACACTGTAGGAGCAAGAGAGAGCAGTACGCGCGCACATTTTCTTTCTCCCTTCCTGTCATATAAATGGAGCTAAAGAAGTTTTACTTCGGTCATGTGGTCTAAAGCACACTTGTTTTCTTTAACGCCTCATTTTATTTGATTAATTTGAGTTACTTCACACATATTTCTTTTAAAAATAATAGATATATAGTATATTTGCGGCACGTACCAAAGTGGAAGATACTCTCAGTATCCACCACTCAGAATTTAAACGTTACTTGAAATGGCTTTAGCCGTGTTTGGTGATCAGATCTGAGAGCCAGGTATTTCCCCCCATTCCTCTTCCCCATCTCCTTTCCCTCCACACTACCTTCAGCCTCACAACATACCCCAATTTGGGATGCCATAGTGTCACTAGCTCCAGACGTGAGCAGCTGGGACTCTTGTGAGGTATTTACATTTCAACAAAAATTTCCGCTATAAAATAAAAACTAAATAAATGCAATATTTCTGTTTTTGAAAATTAAAAACATTCAAATTTTATAAAAAAAAATCTTTTTTCAAAATATGAAAATTTTGCAAACAAACATAATTCTTTTTTAAAAATGGCTCATCTTTTCATTTTTTCTAATTAAAATTACTGATAACGAAGAAAATAAAGACGAATATATATTACATTAGCCGAATATATTATAAACATTATTGTTATATCACTTTTTGTCGTTCCATGAAAAAAAAAATTAAAATTTCCCAATTTTCGTAATTTATTTTCAAATTACGTTCCGAAATTTTAGTTTCATAAAAGTGACAGTTTACTTCTTCGGTAGTTAACTTTTAGATATAAAGCGTGGTGTTTTCTCTTGCTAACACAGTTTATAACATATTTCTCACTATGACAGTACGTGAGACAGGTGAGACACAACCATATTCATGAGAATCATGAGATCTATAAGAGTTGTTCCGAAAGGCGAAAAAATTAACAATACATTTTATTTTAGTTGCATTATTTGGTAGCCACCTCTCGTATGGAATCCCTGTATAGGTGAGCTACCTGATGAAACCGTGTATGATGATACCTTAGTACGCACAATATAAAGCCCTCAAAGTCAAAGCATTATGCTTCGAAAACGCATTATTCTAAAACGTTAGTCGCCGTGCAATATTACTGAAAACCTTTGTCAAAGCGTTTCATGCGTCCTATAATAATTTGGGAGACGGATATGGGTACCGCCGCCCCGAAAATCATTTATTGGATAACCAACACTCCTGCCATAGTTCACCCGTTTGGTGACTTGCAAGAGTGCCGATTCACCGGGTGAGGTTTTTTTCAGGCGGCTGAAGCGTTTGCACAACTACTGCGTGGTGGGCCGGATCGCCAGAGACTGGTTGAGGGAAACCTTTTGACCTCTCCAGCCGGACCAACCCATCCCTTCCATCGCCAATGGAAGGGATGGGTTCATACGTCCGTCACCCGGGTTCCTATCCGACCCTCATAAGTTTTTCCTTTTCACATAATTTTATTTCCTTCCGTTCCCTCAAAAGACCCTTCACACAGTATCCCCAAAAATGACACAGGCCCGGAGGGAAAATATTTCTCTAAGAGCTTCCTTTGTCGAGCTGAAGTAAAAAAAAACGAGTGTGCTTTAGACCACACAACTGAAGTAAAACTTCTTTAGCTCCATCTATATGATAGGAGGAGAGAAAGAAAATGTGCGCTCGCACTGCTTTCTCTTGCTAATACAGTGTGATACAGACAAAAGGCCTGCACTGTGTCTTAGATAAACAAAACGTATCTGGCTATGAGAGAAAGAGAGAAAGAAAATGTGTGTTCGCACCTCTCTCTCTTGCCTCTACAGTAATACGAAACGTAATTCTCTCTCTTTCTATCTTCACTAACTTATATCTCCCTATCAACTACCGTTCGCCTCGCTTTTCGTAACGCTCTCATTACGCATTCACCAGCTTACTCTCCAAGTCAAGCGTGCGTAAAGAAGTTTTACTTCAAAAACAGATTGTGCAATTCACACGCGGTAGAAGTGAAATATTTAGAAAACTAAAGTATACAAGAGTGGAAAGGCTGCGAAGCACAGCACAAAGAGGAGATCAATTATACTATGTCATTTTCTCTCAGGCTAAATCATGTATAATATGTAGATGTATGTGTTTGTCTTTTTTTTATTTTTCGTTTCATCATGTTTCAAATCACATTGGTCTAAATAGGTTGTCACTTAAAAAAAATGTTTAGGGTTTGATGCCTGCACAAGTCGATTAAACTGGTGCTTTGAATTATTGCGTTTAATTGTTTTTCCTTGAAATTTTCCAAAATGGCGCCACAGCTTAAGTCGGTATTAAATAAGAATCGAAATGTATAATTTGATAGCTTTTCAATAGCTCTTGGTATTGTAGTTTTTGAACGAACCGATCCCGTGTCCCGTCCACAGAAATAATAATTGTAATGTTCAGTTTCCACAATAATTATAATATTGTTACCGTCACATGCCCCGGCCCGCCCACGACCCGCTTTGTTCGCAGACATCATCGTATTGACATGTGTTTTTTTCGTTGTAATTTAGTAGCTAAAATAGGGTAAATTGCCGTACGAGTAGGAATAACATAATAACGAAATGAATGTTAATTTGCGCTTCAAATTAGGTATTGTAATAATAGCAGTAGAATGGCAGAATATCCGACGTACGCTCGTAAGTAATCTCCTGGATACAGGGTGTTTCGTAATTCATTTTTTATTAATATTATACCTATCATTTAATTTTATAAATATTTTAATTCTATTGAAGAGACTTCTTTAGCACCGTTGTAATTTAAAACTCGAGCAAACGAACAATAGCTACACTAAAAAGATACAAACACATATCTACATCTATAGGGTTTAGCCTGCGAGAGAATAAGATAATATAATCGGTGTCCTCTTTGTGCGGTGCTTCGTTTGCCTCCCCACACATGTTTACTTTAGTTTTCTGAATGTTTCACTTCTGCCGCGTGTGAATTGCACACTCTGTTGCAAGTGAAAACTTTTTATCACCGTTGTGATTTGAAGCTCGATGAAACGAAAAAGCGACACTAAAAAGAGACAAACACATACTGGATTTATCCTGCAAGAGAATGAGATAGTATAATTTGTCTCTTCTTTGTGCGGTGCTTCGTAGCCTCCTCAATCTTGTCTACTTGAGCTTTATAAAGGTTTCACTTTTACCGCCTGTAAAAAATATATACTTGTATTTTTTTCTATTTTTCTTGGAATTAACTCTTGTTATAATAACTTTTGGAGCTTAACAAGTCACAAAAAAATAAAAATGTAACGGTTGCAACTGGGTCTCGAATCCAGGATCTTTTTTATTACCGGGGCAAACGCTTTAACCATCTCGGCCATTGGGACCTCTTATTTAAAATTTAGAATTAACAATATTATCTTCGACTAATTTTTCCTCATCTACAAAATAATTCTTTAGAACTTTGAGATCGTTTAAAAAGGTACCACCCAAAATTATGAAATCGACAAAAAGGATTTAAAAATAGGAGCTCCCAATGGCCGAGTTGGTTAAGACGTTTGTCCTGCTAAAACAATAGATCCTGGGTTCGCGTCCCAATTGCAACCGCTTCGTTTTGATTTTTCTGTCTTGTTTTTTTCATATTTTTGTTTACATTTTACGCACCAGATTTAAATGTCCGGGTTGAATTTTCCCCACAGGAAAAACTAAACCCTTTCACGCACTTCTCCAAATGATCATCTAGTCAATCCACGCTATGCAATTGCACTATATAAGTATTATAAATACAAAATAATACAAGAACAACATATCAACCTAACAGAGATCAAATGGGAAAATAATTTACCGACTCCAGATATTTTCATATCAGAGGGTTCGGCTCCGTGGAATTCCTAATTTGACCTATAAATCCTGCTGATCCCTCAAAATAGTAATATCTTATTCTTTAACGATATTTTTATGTCTATTTGAAAAATAAGCTGATTCACCATGATCCTTGAAATCATCTGTTCATGGCGTTGAGTCACAGCTAAAATAAAAGCTTTCATTGGTACTAAGCAATAAAAATTAAATAACAATTGTCGTTTGTTTCGTTGATTTAAGAAAAGTGAATTTCGAGAATATTTTCAATAGATTTCTCATACGTCTGTAATAAATACTCCAGATATCACTTCAGAATATGATGGAATATAACTTACAAACTGCTAAAAATTTACCTACGTATTATTTTTCTTCACTTTATGGTACGAGCAGAGCCGGATTAAACATGTCGGTGCCTCTAGGCAATTGCCTACACTGCTCTATGGATAATACGGCTCTGCCAGGTCCGGATTAAATGTCTCCCCTTTATCCTAGGGGCCCCTAGGCAGTTCCTTACACTGGGATAATACGGCCCTGGGTACGGGATTATCGTTTTGTTGCGTACTAATTCTATTGGCTTACACACTACCGATGTAGGTATGTAAATTATTCACATTAGTAGAAATCAGCAGGGCAGGCTTTATTTACCGAAGATTAAAGTATATTTTAACAGAAATATCATCTTTGCTAATAGGTTTCAGCCTATTAAGGTCATCTTCAGACTGGTCATCTCCAGAGTGGCCGTCTTCAGACCAGCCTAGATGCAATTCAATAACCATAAAACAGCTAAGCCAGTTCCAGTGTCAATGCCGGCAACCAGGGCTTTAATTTCATTTTGATTTAGCCCCATCATATAATTATTTTCTCCACAATTTGTACGTCTTTCACCTTATAAAAGATACTAGATAGGTTACCTAAATTCCACTTACTAGGCAAATCTCCTTTAATAGATATTTTGTCCCATGTTTAAAGTGTGTCTATGCATATTCCCATGAGTACCTTCGTTGCCTGTGATTATGTCTATTCATTTTATATCTTGTAATCACTTGAAATGTTATTCTTCTATATCTATTTTCTAAATTGTGATTTCTCATTATACGTATGCTTTAGTGTTGTAATGACAAATAATATTGTGAAATTGACCTGCGGACTAATGCTTTGGCAGTTTAGTTTGGGTGATAATGAAGAGTAAAAAATAAATAGAAACAGCTAAAAAAATAATGCGCTTTTATTTCTAAAACACGCTGTAAATTGCAGGAAGCTGCACTTTACCGTCCATCTGCCGCGAGTCCAGCCAACAGTTGGCCCCACAATAATAATAATATAATAGTCATTGCCGGAGCAAGAGATAACGGCCACCAAAAGGCTAACTCGTTGGACTAGTGACAAAAATACTAAAACACACTGAGTTTTGTCTTTTTATCTGATCTAACGTCATCTAGGACAAGTCCTAGATGGGAAAAATGCTAAAGTAAATAAATAATCGTAATAATCGTTTATTGCGTAATGTCTGCAGGGGTGGTGCAATGCAATATATTCCATGTTATTTCGAAATAATACAAACATGGATAGAATATAATGGAAATAGAAAACAAGTGAAATCTTCTAAGGTGGACAAGGCTCCTTCACTACTCCCGGTCATGCGCTGCGTGGAGAGCTGCAGACACCATTGTACCGGACGCTAGAGATACTTCGTCACTCCAGCGCATTGGTGATCTTCCTTTGCTTCTTCTGCCAAACATTTTGCCAATGACTTGAGTTTCTCCAAGTTGGAGTCCACAGTTTAATAACATTGTAAGCATATTGTGGATGTCTACTTCCTCCAGAAGGGACACATTTGTGCGTCTGTCTGTCCATGGAATTCTGATCATTTTTCTCCAGGAACACATTTCGATCTCTCCCGTTTCTTTCGCTGACACTACGAGGTCCATATTTCCAAACCGTACAGAAAAAAAGGGGGAAAATCAATACATGTGCTTAAAAATAAATAAAAAAGTGCAAATATCCGTTTATGGAGGATATATTACCGTGTCCCGTCTCCAGTATGATATTGTTCTTACAACTTAGAGCACTTCATACATACGTAAATAAATATACAAACACATATTTTAGTTCTCCATTCTCACGTAGATAAAAGTGTAGAACTGACCATGTCATCCAAATGATAAGCTAGAATAGCCAGTTTTTGCTCTTTTCTGCTCATAACAGTAACCTAACAATATTTTCTTTATGATGCCTTAATCCCAATTGCTCTGCGTGGAAAATACCCTTGAGTGTTTATTACGGGAAAGTGAGGTACTGAATGAAAAAATGAATACATTTATTATTACAGTTGTTCCAACGAAAGCTCCACTGTAACGGCCACAACATAGCTACCAGCAATAAGCTTTAGAATCATCATAATTTCTTATTGATTTTTGAAGTGAAAACTTTTTTAGCACCGTTGTGATTTGAAACACGATTAAACGGAAACGAGCCACACTAAAAAGTGACAAACACACACATCTGTAGTATTTGGCCTGCAAGAGAATGAGATAGACTAATCGGTATCTCTTTGCGCGGTGCTTTGTAGAATAAAACGTAAAATAATTTTTAAACTTGTTAACAATATTATAATAAACTAGCTTTTTCCCGCGGCTTCGCTCGCATGGTATAAGGGGGTTCCCACTCCACATCCTCCACCCCCCCCCCCCCCCCTCCACCCCTCTCACCGCCCTCCCTCTCACCGCCCTCCCTCTCACCGCCCTCCCTCCCCCCTTCCCCCGCCCCCGCCCCCCCCCCTCTCCCCTCCCCTCTTCCCCCCTCAATAATATTTAATATTCAATCCCAGTACATTCAGTTTTTAAACAGCCCGCGTGTCATCTTATAAAATTTTTATTCAAATTTCCATTTTTCATGTATATTAAATTTGGTACCTAACATAGGTACCTATTTAAAATTTCTACAATTCTTGATTCGATTCAAACTATTAGGGGAGTACCTACTTTAAATAAATTTATCAACTTAAAGATTTTCAAAAATAGAATCCTGATTTAAAATGTCATTCTCAAACACGCGAACTGTCAAACGTGCGATAGTCGTTAGGTTTTCTGAAATTATCCAATTTTCTGCGCAATTTTCTTGATTTTTCTCTCCGTAAGAACCATCCTCGTACTTCAAGGAATATTCTAAAAAAAGAATTAGCGAAATCGGTTCAGCTGCTCTCGAGATTTGCGCTTAGCAACACATCCAGCGATTCATTTTTATATATAAGAAGATAAACCCTACAATTCTCCTACTCCTGGTACTTTGCATTCGTCTCATTCCCTCGAAGTTTAGTTATCTGACGGTGTTACTTCTACCGCGTGTGAATTGCACACTCTGATTTTTATTTTTTTGAAGTGAAACTTCTTTAGCCCCACTGTAATTTGGAATTCGGATGAAACGGAAATGACGCATTACTGCACCTGCGACGCATCAACCATTGACCCCTTGATTATTATGTAACTTTTAAAGGCTCTTATTGGTTGAGATATGAAACCCAAATGACGCTAGGTCTTGGCCGCTCATTGGCCGCTTTGATTACGACCCCACTTTTCAAGTATCTATAGAGATCGTTTTGGTAAAGTTTCGCTTCAACCGCGTGTAAACTGCACTCGAATTTTTAGTCGATAAGCTATTAAATGATCATATTTTTGAATATAGCTATAACTTTGTGGTTATCCATTATAGCAAAATAATAAAACATAATAAAACATTGTTCGAAACTGTCAAATTAGTATATGCTTTCCCTGAAGAAGGAACGTTTGTTCCGAAACCGGTCGGATTTACGCATTATATAAGTGGTTTACACAAAGTTGAATTATTTCATTTTTTTTATTAAATGATCGGTTCGACGAACTTTTGGTAACTGAAATTTGTATTAGTGATCAAAACCTATGCGTGGATTTCGAATCAAGACCCTATGTGGCCCGAGGTCGCGCCGGTTTTATGATATTAATTTCCATTGACGATTTACAATGCGCTGGTAGATAAATAGACATTCATTAAATTTATGTGTCTCACAATGACAAAATGCTTTTTATGCATCTCTTAAACGGTGCTCTATTATACCTATAGATATAATTTATATACGTAACAATGACGTGATGTTGCCTATTATCTCGATACCACGACTAATTTAAAAATGAGAAACATTGTACATTTTTTCTTTAAATAAATTTTTTTAAAAATTACACTTCTTTAGCAACGTTGTGATTTGAAACTCGATGAAACGAAAAAGCGACACTAAAAAGAGACAAACACATTTTTTAGCCTGCGAAAATTAGATAAAATAATCGGTCTCCTCTTTGTGCGGTGCTTCGTAGCCTCCCCACTCTTGTCCACTTAGACCTGCACACATATTTTTGTTATTTTTTTGGGGGTGTTAGGCTCCTTTCGTCAACGTTTCAACACTGTAACGCTGTCCGAAACGTTGGCTAAAGGAGCAGGTAGCGCAACATGGTATCACACCCCAAAAATAAATAACCAAAATACTTTTGACCGTGAAAATCTAAAATCATGTTGTTTTTTTAAGGGAAAACTTCTTTAGCACCGTTGTGATTTGAAACCCGATGAAACGAAAAATAACGACATTAAAAAATTCATACAAATACATCTATAAGATTTAGCCTACGTGAGAATGAGATAGTATAATCGGTCTCCTCTTTGTGCGGTGCTTTGTAGCCTAACGGTCTCCTCTTTGTGCAGTGCTTCATACCCTCCTTACTCTTGTCTACTGTAGTTTTCGGAAGGTTTTACTTCTACCGCGTGTGAATTGCACACTCTAATTTTTTTTGTAGGAAGTACCGTTCTTGTTAAAGTATGTATGTTCCCATGTGTGTGGATTTTTCGCGATAAGAGTCTCTGCAAAATCTGTCCAATAGGCAAAGGTTTCTTATCTTACTTACTTACGAAACTAAATTCCACTTCTTATTTATTTTTTTTCCTGTGTGTCAAGCAAGTATCTACTGCCTAAAAAACATTATAACGGCATAAACTTGACACAAGGTACGAAAAGACAAAATAAAGTTACCCTACAAGTAAGCTTTTCCCGAAAGAATTTTTTTTTTGGACTTAAGACTTGGAAATTAATTTATGAATACGCAACTTTAATGTCTGAAGTTACACGCGAGATCCAAAAACCATTCGTGACCCTCGCAATATTTCCTCAGGTGACCCGATAGTTGGCCCGCCGAAATTATAATCATTATAAAATCATTATTTTTTGTGCATTATTCAACAATTTCAAACCTGAAATCGCATTCAAAGATACCTTTAAAAGTTGGTTCGATATCAAACAAATTTATTTACGATGCGATTTTTTTACTTGTGCGCTGGTAAATAAAGATGTTTTATCCCTAATGCATTTGAATGAAAATATTCCTTAAAACAATTGTTATTCGGTGGTACATTCTCTATGCACACCCCTGCGGAGACATTTAAGGCTCTGCAACGAAAGAGAAGAGCAACAAGAGAAATTAGAACATAAATACAGCACTAGATTCACGCGCAACGACGGGTTAATAGTTCCGAAATTTAACAATAAGTACGGACAGAGAACGTTTGAATACATCATACCGAAGATATTTAATTTATTACCTGACACTATAAAGCAATGTAATTCTATGAATAAGATTAAATATATGGTGAAAAATTGGCTATCGGCAAAAAAATATTTATATTGATATGTATGAAAAAAGTTGAATCTGTAGATATAAGACGTAAATTTTAAATTTTAAAAATGTATATGTAACTACAATATAAGCACCTGTTGACAAGCTAATTCATTTGGCTTAGCGGACTTGTAAGCCGGGCTCGAAAAGAAGAAGATGGAGAGATACGTAATTATGAATGTTAGAGGAGAGCGCCAACATTTACAGCGACAAAATCGATGCGAAAATGTTTGATAGAACACAAATCGTTTAAAATAGAGCCAAAATTTCGCAGGCATTAACTTAAACAGAAATTTTTTTTAAAGAAACACCTTGAATTTTTTCATACGTATAACTTGTAAAATAACTGAAACAAACGTGTTTATAATAATTTTTGGAGCATACTTTGCCATTTTTTTCCGTCGAGGGAATTTTATATAATTTGCGTTTAGGCGCAGGCAATGTCTAGATATTATCTTCAAGAATAACGGATATTTTTTCAAGAGTTTTACAACTTACTGTGTTTAAGGGAGATATATATGTAAGAAATCGGTAGAAATTCGGGTTGCGGGCCCTTAATAATGTATGTAAGTGTGCCGGGGGGGCAACTGTCGGGGGATCAACTGTCATAGAACCATTTCCTAAATAGGGGATGCAATTGTCTCCGTAACTCTGGGAAGTCAGGTTATTATACGATATCCCACACAAAACAACATAAAATACGCTGAACAAGGTCAAGAAAATTTTATCAAAATATTTGTTTCACCAGTGAAGTATCATCTCACATTGATTGCAATAAGTACTCAATATTTCTGATTTTTTTCGTGCCATATCTTCGCACCGCCCATTTTAAGATTTAGCTTTTGCTTTCCCAAACACGTTCAATAAATAAAATATTACACATTGTTATTAAAATTTATACTAGAATTAAATAATGGCTTTTCCTCTAAAAGATGCTCCCAATTACATCCTCTGCGTGCAAACTGTATCCAAATTTCACTAATAAACAGTGTTAATCTCAAGTGACCTCCCAGGTTAGTGTGATCCTGTATATTTTCTGCCTGTAGAGTGTAAATAAATATTTAAAAAAATACATGTTAATTTTTACATAGCATCGCTTTCATTGGTCAAATGCATTGTACATATAGTTTTGTATCAGTGATCGAAGATGGTGGATGCAATATTTTAGCCATAAGTTGTTTCGATTATAAAAATGACAATAAAATCACTTTGTCTTAATTCCAGTTTATTGTATATCTTTAACCATCCAGTTTCAGTTCGACCTGAAACTTCATCAGGGGGAAAAAATTAATTAAAATACACAGTTACAGAGTATTTAAATGAAAAGTACAAGACGGAGAGAGAACATCGACTTTGATGGGGTATAATGTTTTGTTTAGTCATTAGTTAAGATTGCGGAAATTCATTATAAATTTGTGAAATACCTTGGGGGTGATTTTTCATCCAAATATTATTCAAATCATCCAAATGTTATTATTAATATTGTAGCAGGAGCCCATAAAAAAAATCAGGAAGTGCAATTCACACGCGATAGAAGTGAAACCTTCAGATAACTAAAGTAGACAAGAGTGGGGAGACTACGAAGCACTTATTTTAACAATGCGAAGGATGATTTTTTCCATATTTTTGTCGTCGAATTCCAGTGCACCCTTTCCTATACATTTGGTAATCTTATTAGTATTTTTGTTTTCTTCTTCGGATTTGCTAGATATCACTTACTTTTGTGTTTTCTTTGCCTGTTCATTTAGGAGTGGTTTGAAGATTGGATAATTTTACTAAAATAATTGTTTATTTTTTTAATTTCGTAAGATTTGATCCTAGGTCCGCGAAATGTCTGCAGAGGTTCGTCAGGCGCTTTGTACCACCACACCAAGGGAAGCTTGCGTGTGACTGTGGATTTATCGTATTATATTAGAACCGAACCCCCATGAAATAATTAAATATTTTATTGACATCTAATTCTCTCGCATGCTAAATCCTGTAGATGTACGAGTTTGTGTTTGTATCGTAGTGTTGCTCTTTTCCGTTTCCGCAACAGTGCTAAAGAAGTTTTCTCTTCAAAAATACTGGAGATATTTGTTGAAGTAATTTAAGACAAAAAGGGGCGATTATATTCCGAAATTAAAATAGCATTAAAATAAAATTAAGCTAGCACCGACACACCTACAAGATATTAATCGATCACTCGTCGATAACTTAATTTAAATAAAACATTGGCCAGGTAGATGGTTAGGTATCTTGGCGCAAACTCTCACAGCTGCGTTTCTTATTATCGAGCGTGCAGAAAATTACATGAATAGTAATAATTATTCCCCTTCGGGTTGATATCCTTTTCTTGCGCGTTATATTAACAATAATAAGGTGCATTCACAGCGGCCGGGGAAATTATCGGAAGCTAATGAGATCGCGTTATTAATCTACCTACTGAAGATTTATAATTTATATTATACACTTCTATCGGTGTTAATTGGATGTAATTACACTAGAATTCAATCTGAGGAATTATGTCTTACAAGCTTTTAGACTTTTTTTGTAATGCAATAAAGAAAATATCATTCAAACCATACGCAGCTCTAGGGATCCAGAAGTGGATGTCATTTAAAAAAAAATATATGAACTAATCTTTATTCTCTATTATAATTGTGTAATATTTTAAATGAACTATATTGTCGTCTTAAAATTATCGGGAGGCCATTGTCCCATTGACCTAATGAAAAGCCGCCCTCATCCTGTATGCTGCCATATTATTTGGTAGTCAATTTTGTATTTTTTTTTAAGTAAAATTTCTTTACGCACGCTTCACTTGGGGAGAAAGCTGATGAATGCGTGACGAGAGCGTTACGAAAAGCGTGGCGAACGCTTCGTATTTTACTGTAGGGGCAAGAGAGAGAGGTGCGAGCACACATTTTCTTTCTCTCTTTTTCTCATAGCCAGTTACGTTACACAGTGCAGGCCTATTGTCTGTTTCACACTGTAGGAGCAAGAGAGAGCAATGCGCGCGCACATTTTCTTTATCTTCTTCCTATCATATAGATGGAGCAGAAGTTTTATCTGCGTCTCATCTGCTCTCAACCGCCTGGGGCCAGTGAGACTCTGACACCCCTAATTGGTGTATATTGTGAGGCTGAAGATAAGCGGAGAGGGGAACGAGATGTGGGAGAAGATGGTGGGGGTTGTATCTGGCTATTCAAATCTAGACACCATAAACGGCTAAAGCCATTTCAATTATGAATAGTGATAAGGCGATACCGAGTGTATCTTCCACTTTGGAACGTGCCGCAAATGTACCTTTTATATTATTTTAAATGTTTAAATAGTGAAAACACAAATAAATCAAACAAAATTATTGCACACGCCGCGATATGACCCGTGATTTTCGGATCGCTTGTCGAGAGCCTTGCCACGAGACCAAGTAGGCCGAATGATAGCTCATGATGGAAAAGCTCAACAGCTCATGATTTAAATTGATGTGAAGCATCCTTCCAGAGTTTTTATTGCTTCATACGAACAGATTCTTATTCTATAATGTTACCTAATTTTTTTTGTTAAACATCAGTACAGAATGTTGTGTTATATATATTAAAATACCATCAAGTGCATCGCGGCCTTCTTCAAGCAATGGCTCAAAAATACCATATGGTAGGTAGATACATCCATTTATATTTCCTATGGATGGTTGCGGTAGGTTTAGAAACTCACTTTAAAAACGTATTTTTATATCTCATAGTTTACGCAATAAAACTCTAATAATAGTTATTGAATCCGTCCATCCGAGTGTTATTGCGGTCGGTGGCTGTACACCTGTTATGCGTGTCTGTTTTAGTATGTAGTGCTGTAGGCGTGCTCTCCCCCCGCCTCCCCACTCCTTGCAGCGCTAAGGGCACACCGCAGGTAGAACCTTTTTCTAAAATGGGCACAAAATAAATTAATTACTATTCCACCGTATCAATTAGTTACCTCCATTATTAGGAATAAAAACGCTTACAACGGAAACTGCATTCTGCATAGTAGCATTCTGCGACGTTTAATTCTGCTAATTATCCGTTTTCGATAATTTCGATGCATAAGTAGGTACCCATATAATGTCTTGAAGTACCTACTTAACGTATTAATGTAATATCGCTAATAATTTACAGTGGCAATACCACATGCTGTAAGTACGGATAAAATCGCGTGCGATCAAATCATTTGATCACCTACTGTATTGAAAATTAAACTGTTGAAATGTCACTTGCGTGAAACACTGAAAAAGGTAATTTTCTCCTCAAAAAAACATTTTGACCGGTTTTGATGAATTAAAAATATCATATGCATGCCGATCGTCCAGTTGATTAGCCAGACATCTCAGAGTTGAGTGTGCAGTTGAGATCTGAAAGTGGGTTCCATTCCAACGTGCGCTCATTGGCCACTTTGATAATAATGTCACTTTTAAAGACTCCTATTGGTTGAGATATGAAACGCAAATTACGCTGGTCTACGCTCATTGATCGCTTTGATTATGACCTCACCTTGACTTGATTATGACCATTCCAAAGGGCGCTCATTGGCCACTTTGATAATAATGTCACTTTTAAAGACTCCTATTGGTTGAGATATGAAACGCAAATTACGCTGGTCTACGCTCATTGATCGCTTTGATTATGACCTCACCTTTCAAGTATTTTTGGTAAAGTTTGGCTTCTACCGCGTGTAAACCGCACTCGATTTTTTTTTTAAATAGCCCGAAACGTAACCTATTTAACATTTTTTTTCATCACTTTTAATAACTTGACTTGGGGAGGTGTTGAGTTGATTTCAATCTGAGTTATCCAATCACCGTAAAAGTGTACCCTCTATCTGGTACAATACTCAGATTACTCATAAACACCACCAAATCAATTATAATGCGGAAAAACTTGTGGTGAATTGAACTAAGGGTTATTATTTTCTTTGTGATTATTAGGATATTTCAAAATATCACACTAATGTACTGAACCGTTACGCATCCCATCCCAAGATAATTTATATCATATTTAATACGTAAAACACAGACACATGTAAAAAATCTTTGTTTTATGGTGAATAATCGAAAATTTCTTTCCTCATTATCTCAAAACTTAGGCCCAATTATTACGCAGAAATTCACATGTGACATTGTTATCAAATGGCCATTCAGCGCCATTTTGTTTTTTGATACTTGAAAGCTCCCCGTTGAACGCCGATTCTAGGAATGTTTCAGCTTTCCATCAATCATTGTAATTTCATTGTAATTAACACCGTGATTATTGTCCACGTCTACTGATCACAATTTATTAAAAAGACTTTAAACGGCATTTAACAGCAACCTTACCACTGTCAAAAAAATAAGATGGCTATAAATTTTATGTCATTGTTACATTTAAATTTCTGTGAAACAATTGGCTTTTAGTGTTTGGAGATGTCTGACAAACAGTGTTATACCATTATGTGCTTTGTATATTATATTATCAACAAATGAACAATTTTGGCAATGGTAGTTTTAACACAGTTTATATAAATATTTTTGATGTCTATTAATGTAAACTACATTTTATTTGATTTTAAAGATCAACCAGTTTCAAACACAACCGTGGCTTCATTGGTAGTATTATTATTAACATGTTTTACCACTTGTTGCGTTGTTATAGAACCTTTATAAAAGCTCTACCACAAAATTATAATAACTTTTGAAATATTTATAATGTTCATTCTGTGGCATTTTTTTACTTATTGAATTCGGTTTCCGAAATTTATAATTTAATATTCCACGGCATAGTTAACTATTTACCTTTCTTCATTCCAAATTTACATTCATCATACTCTTACATTATAATTTTTGGATTCCGCCGCCTCGGGAGCCATTTATTGGACAACCAACAACCCTGCCATAGTTCACCCCAAGTGGTTCGTTATATTTGGTGGCTTAAGGGTGTCCGGGTTGCGTATTTCCAAAACCTATACCGTTTCAGTCGCTTTACATTTTCAATATCAAAATTTAAATATTTAGAAATAAAATTATTAATTTCTAATATACACGTTAGAAAGATTATTTTATCTAGATTTTAGAACAATTTTTGTTTTTGCAAAGTGATAAAAAAATATCAATATAGAGGTGTATTTACAATATATGGGAATAATATTAAAATTTAAATATTTAGAAATAAAATTATTAATTTCTAAAGTACACATCAGAAAGATTATTTTATCTAGATTTTAGAACAATTTTTGTTTTTGCAATATGATAAAAAATAACCAATATAGACGTATATTTAAAATGTAAATTGTCGCTACCGCGACTGAATCGGTATAGGTTTTGTAAATACGCGTCCGGGTTCATGAGGATGAGGTTTGCCTAGGTCTTGATGGCGAACGTGTCCACCTACTGCTTGGGGAGAGATTGGTAGATCGCCTTGCACCGCATTCGAACGTCCATCACTCCTAGACACATTGGCCTCCAGATTCCTAACAGTTCATCCCTCTTATTACTCCTCCTTTCCACAAAAAGACCGTCCTACACAGCATCCTCAAAGATGACGTAGGCCCTGAGGGATATTATTTTACTCGGCGCCTCCTGTTTGGAGTTAACGTAAAAAAAAAATCTCGTACCTTTTTCCTTCCCAGAACTTCCTTCCTTTCTTCCTCTTAAAACACCCCACACACAGCATCCCCGAAGATAACAAATGCCCTAAGAGATTTTTTTCCTCAGAGCCTCCTGTGTGGAGCTAACGTAAAACAAACACACCCAATAATATAATGTTGTTATTATAAGCGATATCAAAGAAATAAATTTCACTCTGAAATTTAACAAGCTTTATTGTCTCAAATTCTTTCGTTAACATATAAATAAATAATTTAAATATTAATTTGTCCACTTTCACTCGTAAAAATGCGGTTGGAATTTGAATGGGACCACATAACCAAATATAGGGGACTAAAGCTAAAGACTTCAGTTTTTTAGTACCCTATACACATACATACATTTACGTACGTTTTATTATTTGTCAAAAGGTCATAATAATTATTATCACGCACCCTGTGAACACGTTTTTAATCCCGTGAAAATATTTATTTCATGTTTACACCCCAGTTTTATCAAATATTTTATTCTCAGCCATACTTTGTATAGATTGGAATTACACGTTTTGTCAACAGAGAGTTGTTTCCCGGTTCTTCAATTTATCCAGACAGAGATCTCGGCAGTCAAAAAGCAAGAATAAAATCCGTAGTAATGTCAGTTGATCCGGGGACTTGAAACGGTGGGGAAAGCAGCCCTTTCTTTGTACCGATAGACGTGGATTACTCGAATTGAATATTCGAGCGCGCGGTCGTCAACAACCTTGAGCAATCCGTCGCAAAACGATAAATTCAACAGAGAAAACACAAGTCTTTATTATCGTCGTCAACTATGGGGTATTTTGAACCACTTGTTGACTTGAGTTTTTTTCTCCTTTCGATTTTCTCGGCCATGAGGCTCTTTGCGACTACACTCAGAAAGGGTGGTTTCTGCATCAATACGACCACTTCACACACTGCCTTGAAAATCCCTTCTTCAGTAAAATCTATTGAATCTTTCACAAGTCCTTTTGCAAATATTATTGGCAACCCCGATTGGTCGCCAAATCATTACATGCTTTTAACAGTACTTCACTGTACAAATCGTGAGCGCACCCAATGTTGATAGTCATCACCGGTCTGAGTCCTTACGTTACGATTGAATCCCACCTCCTTGATTTCCAAACGGGCAAGCACATCAACCCTAAACATAGTTCAATCCTTAAGGCTCCGCAACCGGGCTCGAAAATAAGAAGATGTAAAAATATAAAATTACCTAAGTTAGAGTAGCGCGCCAGTATTTAAAGCGACAAAATCAATGCGAAAATTGTGAAAATGTTTAATAAAACACGACTCGTTTAAAATAGAGCAAAAATCTCTTGGGCATTGTCTTAAAAAACATTTAAAAAAACACTGTTAATTTTTTCATACTTATGACTTGTAAAATAACTGAAACAAAGGTGTTTATAATAATTTTGGAGCATACTTTGCGATTTTTTTCTATCGAGGGAATTTTATATAATTTGCGTTTCGGCGCGGGCAATCTCTAAATATTATCTTCAAGAATAAGATACATTTTTTTAAGAGCTTTAAAACTTAACGTGTTTAAGGGAGATATGTAAGAAATCGGTAGAAATTGCGGGCCCTTAAGAGAAACTACCAAGGCTTCTGTTTGGAGATACGTAATAAGATCATACTTCGTTTGGTTTTGCATTGACGAATTATAATATGTATTACTATTAGCAACGGGATCAAACTGAGGGTAGAATGTAGTGCGGGTGTCGGTGACGTTTGGTATTATATGCTAGCGGATGAGTTCTAAATCGGATAATTGATACATCATCTAAAAGGGACCCTGGAGCTCTGTGCAGCCACAAGTCACAAGGTGGTTGAACGCTTGCCCTCCCCATTAGCGCTCATTGCTTTATCGCTAATATCCGTCTTTGCATTGGCACACTCTCCCCAGCCTGCAGTCGGACATGGTCCCCGTGCGAATTATAATATGGATTGCGGACTTATTGAATGATGCAAGTACACTTCATACGATGCGCACCGCCAATTCAGATGATGTTCCATCCGGTCGTCTCTGGTCTAGTAGATGCACCGAGCGGCATCCTTGTGCAATGAGATGCACTTTGTTAAATGTCTCAATTGCGTGTCTCTATTTAGATCTAATTTGTTCATCATTGGCCAGGAAAGACGCTTAGAAGAACCCCATTTATCATTATATCCAATAAATAAAACCAACGTCGCAACGACCTACTTCTTAAAGTGGAGGCTCCTATTTTAACATACCCTGTCACAGAGGGCAGGAAATAATAATAATAATAATAAAATTATGATTTTCGTAGCGCCATTTTCATGAAAATAGAATTGCCTAAAAGGCGCCGTACAACTTAATATATCTTACCTTGAACTTAACGTAAATACTTATGACTTATGACCAATGGCTTACAACCGAGATTAATGACTAGTGACTTCAATATTGTAACTAGTAACTAGAATAACTAAGACTTATTCTAGTGACTTACAACTAAGAAGTATTGGCTAGAATCTTACCTACAACTAAGACTTACAGCTGGTATTAATACTCGTAGTACTTACAAGTTTATAACTAAGATTTATAGCTAGTACCTTAGAAGCTTACAACTAAGGATTATAGCAAGTACCTTATAGGCCTAGTTAGTGAGGGGGCAGTTCACCATCATCCTCATAGATAATCCGTACGATAACGTACATTTTCGATTAATTAAATACGATTTATTTATTTAAAAAGTGAGCTTACTATTCGGTACTTGAATCTATGAATACTGGCCGTAGTTTTTTAGCTATTGCGAACATTTATTTACTTATTTATTAATACTCGTTATAATATGGATAAACTATCAGGAGGATGGTGAAATACCCCCTGAGACTTACAAGCTTACAACTAAGATTTATAGATAGTACCTTACATGGTTACAACTGAGACTTACAACTAGTATCATACAAACTTATAACCAAGACTTATTAATTAAGTCGTAACCTTTTAGAAAAATGAAATAATTCAACTTTGTATAAACCACTAATACGATGCGCAAATCCGACCGGTTTCGGAACAAACGTTCTTTCGTCAGGGAAAGCTTATACTAATTTGACAGTTTCGAACAATGTTTTATTATGGTAGGGATGGAGCCGTTGCTAGTTAATAATGTAGATTGGGTGGATAGGTGTAGAGTGGGTGGGTAGGGGAACAAATCCATGATTGGGCTATATGACAATATTTTTTGTTTGTTGATAATAGATTCATTATTTTTAAGGGATTTTTTAATTTCCAAGGCTTCTAAGTTATCTAAACGTTTTCCTTTATGATTAATATGAAGAATATATATCCCTGTATTTTTTTCAAAACTATGGTTATTTTCAATGATATGGTTAGCAAACTCAGAAAAATTATTATTATTAGGACACCTTAAATGTTCTTTGATTCTGATTTCAAAATTACGAGTTGTTTTTCCAATATAAAATGAGGGACAATCATTGCATTTGAGTTTATATATTCCGGAATTAGTCAATTTATGGTCTTTATCTTTAGTATTTCTCAAAAAATACCGATATTATTTCATGTATAAAACGCTGGTTTAATATTCGAAGGGAGATTTTTGCAACATTGAACTGAAAAATTATTAATATACAAAATTTTACGCCATTCTTTATCATTAATTTTATTAGAATTGTATAGATATTTATTTTTTAACCGTAACCTTTTAGTTATTAGAAATGTCCCAACAGATAGATTATTCCTACGCATACATAAAGATGATCAAGCGGGAAATTAATAATGTAAGGAAGGAAAGATAAAGCACCTAACTAAAGTACCTAAGCAACAAATATTTTTTATAAAACACCACAACAGAATTCTGATAATTTTCCTACAAATATTCAATATTTATATTCTGTTTTCGCTAGTCGTCACTGATTTTCATTGATATAAACGCAGGAAGACCTACATGTGAAACATTCAATATAAAATTAAAATTACGTTTTGTACTGAGATTTGTGCCGCGAAATATTATTTTTTAAGTAACTTTAGTTTCTTAGAATTCCATGCAAAGGACTTTTCACGGAATCCATTTTAAAATTGAGTTCCTATTAAACGATTCTGACCAAAAACCACTTGCAATAAGAATACAGGTACGTTGGCATTACTAGAATAGAAAAAATATTAAAGCGTATTTTGGGTTGACGGCTTCTATGGACGGGAGTACGGCTGTCCACCGATTGGTGAAGGTCCTGGGTTCGTGTCCCAGAGGTGCCGATATCTTTTTCTGTTTCCAAATTTTCGGTTGAGTTTCCTAGTATTTTTTTCATTTAATTAAATATTATAATTTGAGATTTTACTCATAAAAGTGTGTAATTCACACGCGGTAGAGATGTAACTAGAAAGTCGCTAGATGTTGCTTTCTTTTCTCTTGCCTGTTTATTTTAAAGTGGTTTGAAGATTGGATATTGATTTTACAAAAATAAAAATGTTTTTTTTTTTGATTTGTTAGGATTCGAGCCTCGGTTCGCTGGATATCTCTTTGGGCGCTGAGAGTCGGACGCTACATCCCGCGGCGCTATTGAAGGCCCTTGCATAGTCGTGAATTTACCGCATTATATTAGAACCGAGGACCGCCAAATAATAAATTTTTGTGACGCATTTTCGTTTCATCCGAATTTCAAGAAGTGTATGGCCGAGGAGTACGGCTATCCACCGACTGATGAAGATCCTGGTTCGAGTCCCAGAGGTGCCAATATCTTTTTCTGATTTTTCTGTTTCCAGATTTTCGATTGAGTTTCGCTAGTATTTTCTTAATTTAATTAAATAATTCAATTTAAGATTTTACTCACAAGCTAAAAATTAAAATAAATATGTGAGTTACTTTATCTGAAACAAAAATAAAGAGTTAAACATAAGAGTAATCCAAAAACAAACACGGGATAAGTAGTGTTACAATGTTTATTCAACGATGTTTGTGAAGTGCCTGCCCCTTTATCATTGTAATGCGTGTAACTAAACATATATACAAGTATGTATTATATATAATATCATATCGAATTCGTCCGTTATGTTAGTAGTAGATCTGATATTAAATTGTAACAGAAAATAGCGCCTGCTTAAAGTGCGGGTACATTGTATGGCACGCACACCTTTGCACTTGTCTACGTACCCGACCCGAGTCGTTACCCACACAGGTAAACCCATTTTCTCGAAAATACTTTCCGAATCGTATATTTAATAATAGATGTTCCGAGCCATTCCAAGTTCGTATTTCGTTGTACCCCCACTTACCTACGTAAAACATTCGAATAAAATAATAACTTTTTGCTTTAATGGCCGGCAATAAAATGGAATTGTTTCCTTTCCCGCTTTAAAATGAAAGAAAGAAAATTCTATGTATATTTCCCGTTTTATATCATCAGCGGAATAGAATCATTCTTTTATTAAATGGATGGAAATTAGTAATGAATTGTACCTAAGTATCTACATTACAAATATATTGTATTCATAAAGTGTTTTGAAAATGGTGCTGGAATGTAACACCACACATTATTAGATTTTATTAATTCAATTAGTATTCATTTATTAGATAATCAACGCCTCTGCCATGGGTCACCCCAAGTGACTTAGCAAGGGGGCCTGTGTTCATTCAGGTCTTGGCGACATGCGCTTGCCCACCAGCTGCATGGCGGGCAAGATTGAGAGGTTTAACCTTTCCAGATGGTCTCTAGGCCTATCGGGAGGGATGGATTCACCGGTCTCCCAATTCCTACCCAATCCTTATACCTTTTCCAGAAGGTGGCATAGGCCCCGAGAGAAATTATTTTCTTCATGGCCTCCAGTTTCAAACGCGTGTGCAGTTCACACGCGGTAGAAGTGAAACCTTCACCCACATAATCTCAACGGAGCCTTGAAATGCAAGCTCATAATTAAGGCGGCCAATGAGCGCAGGTTGACGTAAGAAAGGTTTCATTCTATCTCATTCTCTCGCAGGCTAAATCCTGTAGATATATGTGTTTGTCTCTTTTTAGTGTTGCTCGTATCCGTTTCATACAGTTTCAAATCACAAAGGTGCTAAAAAAGTTTTCACTTAAAAAATCAGAGTGTTCAATTCATACGTAGAAGTAAAACCTTCAAAAAAATTAAAGGAGGCAAGAGTGGGAAGGCTACAAAGCACTGCACAAAGAGGAGACCGATTATACTTTCTCATTCTCTCGCAGGCTAAATCCTATAGATGTGTGTTTTTGTATCTTTTTTTTCTTTTCATTGAGTTTGAAATCACAATTTTTCACTTCAAAAAATTATAACCAAATGAAATATTTACAATAAGTAATTTAATTTGATTAATTTATTCGATGGTGCTAAAATAAATAACAAAACGATATTATTAATATTAAACGATATAAATACTATTATAATAATATATTTAACAATACAAAACTATAAAATTAATATTAATAATGCTTTCCATTAGCAGATCGGTCATAGTTATTAGTACTTAGGTACTTTTGAAGCGAATTAAATTAGTTTGAGGCATTTTATTATATTATTATTTATAAATGAATAAATATTTTTACTTTACTTAATATTTTAATACTCCAAACAACACTATAAAATTTCCTAACATGCACTTCATTAAAAATTGCCATACGTTCTGTGTAAACAATGTTTTCTTTAATAGTTGTTTTTATGGCTTAAATGGACATGCAAATAAAATTGATTACCACTTCAAGAAACAATGATTTTTAATTTTTTTAAACAATTTCAAAAACTTATAATATGTAATTGTAATAAATATAAAAAAGGAAATATTATTGGTAGATTAATTTGCTTACACGAACTTGCTCTAAATCGTATTTTTATATTCAGTGATTAAATGAATTTAACCTTTTAAAAATTGGTCGTATTCTGAGGTAAAAAATATTTTCTCGTTGCAATAAAATTCAAATTAATTGAATATTTGTGAACGTATCGGTAAACTAAAAACTGTTTTAGAAAGGTGATGAAATACGCTCTCAATTTTTATTATCAAAAATAACCAAATTAAATATAAAGATTTTTAATGCAAATATTTTATGCTTATTTTGCGTTTTTTCTAAGTTAAATTACTGATAAATTTAAATTAAACTAAATTAAAATTAAATTACTAAGGAAAAAAATAAAACCACATGCTTATTATTTTACACAAATGAAGCATAAATGTTATTGTCTTCTCACTTTTTTGTAGTTTCATGAAAAAATAATTCTTGAAAAATTCACAAAGTTTCATAATTTTTTTTTCATTTTGCTGTAGGAAATTTTGGTTTCAGAAAGGTGTACATTATAATTATTCGGTGGTTGACTTTTAGATTGGAATATAAAACGTGTTTTTTCTCTTTCCAATATGTAGTACTTCTCAAAATGATAGTATCTAAGGGAGACATAACGATGTCCATGAGACCTATGTGCGCTGGACAAATACGAGTATAGTCTCCTGTGATTTATGATACATACCAAAGAACGATTGTTTCAATTTCACCAAATATTACTTAACAAATGGGTTTATATGCTATTTTCGATAAGAGAAAACTATCAGAAGAAAACATTGCAAAGGATATAAATTTAGGAGGCGGAAATGGGTACCGCATTCCTGGAATAGTTTATTGGATTACCAACACCTCTGCCATAGGTCACCCTAAGTGGTCCGCTACGTTTAGTGAGTTAGCAGGGGTGCCCGGATTCATGGGGTGAGGTTTGTCCAAGTCTTGGCGGCGGATGCGCCTGCCCACCGACTTCGGGTCGGGAGAGACTGGTTGGACTTGCACAGCAGTGGGAGGCATAGATTCATGCATCCTTCATTCCTGGATAAACTGAGTTCCAGATTCCTACCCACCCCTTACACCCTTTTCCATCCCGGAACTTCTTCTGCTACTTTGTTTCCTAAAAATACCCTCCACATTTCATCCCCAAAGATGACAGAGGCTATGAGTGAAATTATTATCCTCAGTGTCTCCTGTGTGTAGCTGATGTTTAAAAATAAAACTATTTAGGCGCATAGTATTTTGTTTCGAAGAGTTTTAAATTACCCTAATTTAAGTTCACAAATGTACGTGGAAAATAAAACGCGTCAAAACAAAATGTCTAGAAATTGTTACATAATTAATTCCCAAGACAAATTAGGTGCATAGTATATTAACAGCGATATTGAGCGGATATCACTGTCTTTTGTCAAAGCACCCTGTACATAAGTTTTTTTTTAAATTCATAAAATCACAATAAAATTATGTCCCTTTGTTTTCTGTTTCCTTTCATCGTGTATTGTGATATTATAATATTTATTGTCCCTGGTACCTACCTACTTATTTTGTATTGTCAGTGGGCAGGTACCTTCACTACCTACGAAGAAACTACATACTCAAAATAGTTGTGAATGTAATAATATGTACCATGTCAGGTAAAGGGAACAATACAAATAAATGTGGAATTTTACTTAACGCAAATTAAAACCGATAATTTCAGTTATTCTGTAACCGACTTATTTTTTAGTGAAATTGGTTTTTCAGCAATGTCTTGATCTATAATTCCACGCAAGGCCTAAATCATCTTTGGGTATACTGTGTGGAAGGTCTTTTAAGAAAAGTTAAGAGAGGAAGTTCTTGGAAGTAAAAAATACCTATGAGGGTGAGTAGGAAATTGGGGGTCAGCGTGTACAGGAGTAAAGGATGCATGAATCCAAGCCTTCCACTGCGGTGCAAGACGATGTTCCGAGAGACTCCTGTTGGAGTGATCAAATGGTCTCCCTCAACCAGTCTCTCCCGATCCGGCCCGCCAAATAGTTGGTTGGCAGAAGACACGAGAGGACAAGAAGCAGACTCGGAGAAACCTCATCTTATGAACCCGGGCACTTAGTCAGCAAATGTTGTGAACCACTTGGAGTTATAGTTGTTGGTTATTCAATAAATGGTTTCCAGGGCGGCGGTCCCATACACGCCTTTCAAATTAAAATTAAATTCTACAATTTTACTAATTTAAGTCTTCCTTGAAATTAGTTAACTTAACCACTCTTACTACTAAAATGTCCTCCACAATATAGGTGAACTCCTAAGAAGGATGTTACAAATTCAAAATAAATATATAAAACACTGTATTTATGAAAAAAAAAAAATTGTGGGCAAATTTTTGTAAATAGCTATGTAGTATATGAGATGTCATCAACCATTCATCCGATTGCAATGAAACTTTGGGGATTTGATGGACGCATGCCCGCGATGGTTTCTATATACAATAGTGAGTTCTGGCATCATGAAATTATGCGTTCCTAACCATTCACTCGATTGCGATGAAACTTTGGGGATTTGATATGTGCGTGCCCGCAATGGTTTCTATATTTACTGGTGAGCTCTGGCATAATGAAATTTATATAAAAAATTGCAATAGATGGCACGCGAGCTGCTTGAAAACTGAATGTACGCAGGAGTGGAAGGGGAGGCGGAAGGGGAATGATACGAATGAGAAAAGACGCGCAGGGAGAAACATTTTCTTTAATAAGTGCATAGCAACGCAAGTCAGAACCTTGCTGGTATACAATAAAGTTAACAAGTTTATATATTTAGACAAATATTTTTTAATTCATTTAATTTCCACATCACTATTACAAATCTGTGAACATTAAAATTATTTACATTAAGATACGAAACAATGCAAAAATATTATTAATGATTAATTATTTATTTGGGTTACGAGACTAAATAATAATAAATATAAATATCGATTAATTATCATCATTTAGAATTTATCGAAGTTCTTAACCCCGAGGTGAATATCGGAAGGTGAATAATTTGCGCGTTGCGAAATTGATTTTAAATTAATTCAACTTATTGATGTTATGCAACTGTAACAATTATACATTTTTAACATAGAATTGTTTAAATGTTCTTTTGATGGGTATGGTGACTCCTTGAGCACTTGCATTGGTTTTTAGAAACTTCTCCTATATCCTAATCACACTTTTCTTATTGGATTAACATTATTTTAAGCGTCACACCTTGATATTTACCGAGGGAAGAATCATCTTTAGGAAGATAAATATTCTGATCAAGTACTTGCACTATTGTACCGTAATTGTAAATTTTGCTTTTGATTTCCCAAAGGCGTTCATTACAGAACATATTATATATTATTTTTTAAATATATAATAAGGATTAAATTAAAGCAATTCCAACAACATGTATTCCCAATTATGTCCTCTGCTTGCAATCTAAATTTCTCTAATAAACAATAAACAGTGCATATCTCAAGGAACCTCGCAGGTATATTTACCGATTCAGTTTATTTTCTACATTAAATTGAATTGTACGTATAGTTTTGTATTAGGATTTTGTATCTGGATTCAATTTGTTAGCCAAAAGTTGTTTTGTCAAGTTTGTCATTAGAAAAGTTAGAGCAATGTAGAAATATATTACAATTTTTTTGCAGCACTCTTGAGATGATTTTTCATAAAAACGGAACTAAAAAAATCGTACAGTGTTCTCAATTGCAGCGCTGTTTTTACTTTCATTTAATATAATGTCTCGACCTCGACATAATGCAAAAAGCCGTAGAATTCAAACTCTTTCGAAGTTTACAATGCTTGTATCATTTCCTTATGTTCGATGTAGTATTGTAATTTCAATTTGATCAAGACCATAAAGCTTACAGTGTGTTCATGTGTCTCAATAAAAACTTTCAAACGTTGAGATCTGGCGTCATGAAATTTGTACAGATAGTTCTGTTCCCTTATTGGCCGGAAAAACACGAACAAAATAAAAAAAATTATTGCGATTTTAACCCTTATGTATAAAGAAACTGTATGAAGGACAAGGTCAGAATCGCTTGCGCCAACATCATTCTTGATATAACCAAAAGTTTCATTCTCCTAGCAATACCAGAATATTTTTAAATGAATTACCTATCTATGGAATTTGGATGTCAGATTTTGGCGCGATTTAAACTGGCAAAGATAAAACATCGGAAAACCTATCAATTTACTAAATTAACGCAAGTAATGTTATTTTTATATATAGTTTTACTTCAAAGTGATGCTTTGCATAATTTCCAGCATTGAAGTTAATTTCTGGCATGGCTCTCTACAGGTTTTTAAAGATCGACGCAACGTTTTTTTAGGTCAAAATGTCATTCATCCATAATTAAATAGAGAACTTTGAAATACATCATCAGTGAATATTTTGTGACATTTTCTAAAATAAAACAAAAATAATTGAGATGAATCGAAACGTAGGTGTACCTATCCAATATAATGTGTTTAAATGAAATTATAAAATTATTTTTCAAATTTTGAATTATGTGATTTTTCACCTCTCCGCGCTAAGTATGCAATCAAATGTGTAACGTAACATACAATTTAAAAAAAAATTAATATGAAAGTATGCATCACTTATATTGAGAAAATGATTACCTACCCTCTTTTAGCAAGGTTTATTAGTCCTTCCCCATTGATAATGTCTTGAAACAAGAATGTGGAAAATAATTTGTTTACCCACTCGCTAAAGAAAGGTAGGTGTATATATATTATACAACACACATTTATTAATAACCCCTGGTCCAAAAAAGGTTATTAAATGTCGATTAAAAGTAAGATCTGATATGCGTAATAATACATTGTGATCGCACCGCTCCAGGGCTGGGCGAAACGTGTCACACCTGGCTTTCCAAGCCAAACACAGGGGTGTTGATGTTACTAGAAATAACACGATAAACAATATATCTATTATAGCGACTTTATTGTGTGTTATTATAAACCAGCTTTGACTTGACTGGCCTCTGTTCGACTGGGTTCATCTTAACTGAGTTGGGCTCAACAGGGTTCAAATTAACAGGGTTTGGGTTAACTGGGGCCAACTTAACCGGGTTCGGCTTAACCTAGAAACGACTTAACCGGGATGATGCAAAGGGTGTGAGGACGAAATTACACAAGCGTGAATTTCACATTACCAATTACACACTGATGGCTATTACAGATGGAGAGAATTACACCTACTTATATTAGGCATACTGATGCGAAAACTTCTTTAGCACCATTGTGATTTGAAACTCGATGAAACGAAAAATAGCGACACTAAAAAGAGACAAACACTTATATCTAAAGGATTTAGCCTGCGAGAGAATATCATAGCCTCTCGGTCTCCTTTTTGTTTCGGTGCTTCGTAGCCTTCCCACTCTTGTCTACTTTAGTTTTCTGAGGGTTTCCCTTTTACCGCGTGTGAATTGCGCACTCTGATTGTTGTTGAATTTCTTGGACATTAAATTTTTTAACTATTTATAGAAATTAGTTTTGAAGAGTTTTACTGCACATGTTCATTTGTTACTTAATTTTTTTTTGTATCTGCTACCAG
This sequence comes from Limnephilus marmoratus, assembly GCA_917880885.1. Classification (NCBI taxonomy): domain Eukaryota; kingdom Metazoa; phylum Arthropoda; class Insecta; order Trichoptera; family Limnephilidae; genus Limnephilus; species Limnephilus marmoratus. The sequence continues at coordinate 47,838,217 of OU862920.1, read as the reverse complement.
TTTCGACACATCCGTGTCGTTCACTAGATAACCGAACCGGAAACAAAGCAAAACGAAACCGGTAGCAAATGAAAAAAATTAAGTAACAAATGGACTTATATGTGAAATGAAACTCTTCAAAACACAATAATAATGCTACGCCTGTGTTCCTGTGTCTGTGATTCCATTGTGTGACTGATTGTATAAATAAAAGGCTTTTTTTAATAGTTTTAATACCTTCTCGTATCGAAGGCTGGCTATCATCAGAGTAATATTATGACCTACATTAAAATAAAGATAAGTTGGCAAGTTTTGCATACATTTATGTGCAGAAGTTGGATATAAACTACCCATTATTTTATTCAGTTTCACCGACCGATGGACAACTTCGTGGAGGCCGACCATAGGAAGGGAACGCCAACTTCCGACATGCTTCCGGTTACTAAGCTTTTTTTTCATTGTCTTGGGATGCTACGGTGGCTATGTTTTTTTTTATTAAAAAATAGGTACCCACCTGCATATTTATGAAGTTAGTGGCATTCTTGAGTCCTTGATCTATAAACGGATTATAGACGGTATAACTTATTTAAATACATAATATAATATATTAATTAAATAATATCAATATTTTGTTTATTATCTCTGTATTTTATCTACGATGGTATGTATATTCTTTTCACTCTGCTAACTGACTTGGTTTTATGTGATGATCTGATATCGTCACCGGTTTTTCACTCTATTAATGCGCCGGGTTTTAGATAATCATCTGATATAGAAACATTTATTTTCACTCTCTTAATACACTGTGTTTTAGATTATTATCTGATGCGGTATATATATCGACACATTTCTTTTCACTCTGTTAGTTCACTGGATTTTAGATAATAATCTTATATACACAGTTCTTTTCGATTTGATCGGTTAGTGGTTGAGTGCATCGCGTTTGGGCATCGCGTTTGGGTCCTACCCAAGCATTCCGTGTTCGATTCCTCGGCTGGCTAAGTCCTGCATCACGACTTTAGGTCATTATCTGATGTAGTACATACATCGACACAGTTATTTTCACTCTATTAATACACTGCGTTTTAGATAATCATCTGATACCGACACAGTTCTTTTCTATTGTTAATACAATGGGTTTTAAATAATCATCTGATATCGACACAGTTGTTTTGACTCTGATGTTAATACCCTGGGTTTTAGATAATCATCTGATATCGACACGTTTTTTTCAATCTATTGTTTGGTTTTAGATAATCATCCGATATCAACACGGTTCTTTTCATTTTGTAGTTAACTCAATGGATTTTTGATAACCATCTGATATCGACATATTTCTTTTCACTCTATCAATACGCTGGGTTTTAAAAATCATCTGATACAGAATCATTTATATTCACTCTGAACATACAATGGGTTTTAAATCATTATCTGATGTACTAGATACATCGACACAGTTATTTTCCCTCTAATAAATACACTGTGTTTTAGATAATCATATCATATGAACATCGCGTTCTTTTTACTCCGTTAATACAATGGGTTTTAGATAATCATCTGATATCGACATCGTTCTTTTCACTCTGTTGTTAATACAATGGGTTTTAGATATTCATCTGATATCGACACGGTTCTTTTCAATTTGTAGTTAACACAATGGGTTTTAGATAATCGTCGGATATCGGCACAGTACTTTTCACTGTATTAATTCACAGGGTTTTAGATGATCATCTGATATCGACAAAGTGATTTAATTCCCCCTTCTCACTTCCTCCAGTAACATACCATTCCCCCAGCGGGAATACCATAGGTTCAATGGTTCATATCAATCTTGTATTAATCACATAAAAAACTTGTTAAAACAGAAAAAAGCATCTGTTACAAAATTAGAAATAATTTTATAAACTATTGTATATTATTTTATTATAAAGTCTATTTTCTACAAAATATTAGATAATCATTTGATACTAATACAGCAAAAATAAAATGTTGTTACGCTGTCGACACACAATACACATGTATCCACTATTACGCACCTACACAAGTACTTAGCCGTTATTTCGTTTCTTATTATAAGTATTATGATCATTTTTATTGCCCGACTTGGAGCGCCCTCCCCCCCTTAACCCGTGCCCGTGCCACCTCACCACCACCCGCCCTTCGCCGAGACCGGCGCTGTAATAACTATTATAAAAATAAAAATGTAGTTATATTGTATAACCCCTACGCCAGTACGTACGGCCGGGATTCTTATAATAATAACGTCTCGGAGTATATACCTACTCATGTACCTACGTCGACTACGGGTGGCGCGCGGCGTGAACAATACTTCTCAAACGTTGTCAATTTTTACACGAAGATACTAAAATAAATACTATATTATTTTAATTTTTTATTTATTTGTAAGAAACAGACAGCTTTTACATAACATACAGTGATAAATATACAAGGGAACTGAAGTCAAGCCACAGAAGTTTCTTGTGATAAAATCCTTTGGAAATGAAGTTTTAATATCTTAAAATTAATTTTGGGTTTTAGGAAGGGGAGAGGAAGAGGAATGTAGGAAAAAGGAAAAGCTCCCGATACATTCCATACTCTCATATCAATAATCGGTCGATTGTATTATTTAATATTTACGTGATTTTTTTCACTATAAAGCATTTAGAAATATGGGTGCTTGTGTGTGTGTGAGCGTAGCTCCATACTACTATTTCTATTTCTACGCTCTCACATGCAGTTAACAGATGTTAATTTTTTATGAGCTCTACACTGGAGGCCCTGAGGAAAATAATTAGGTACCCTTAGGGTCAATGCCATCTTTGGGGATGCTGTGTGGAGGGTCTTTTTAAGGAAAGGAAGGAAAAGGTATGAGGGGTGGTTAGAATTCTGGGGTTCAGTGTGTCCGGATAATCCGCCGCCAAAACCTATACAAACCTCACCCCTAGAACCCGAGCACCACATCCTGATAAGTCACCAAACGTAGCGAACCACTTGGGATGACCTATCGCAGCAACTATGGCAAAGGTGTTGGTTATCCAATAAATGGTTCCCGGAGCGGTTCAATTCTCGCCTCCCAAATTGAATAGGTATAAATCTATAAGTAATAAGCACCAGTAATGTAAAATATATAAATAATCAGTAACTGCATACATATAAACGAGTTAGTAGAAGTATTTTGTAAACACCTTATTTGGAGAAACTGTGCCGAGGTATTCGCATGTTTTAGATAAAGTGTTATTTTTTCGTCATAATTAAAACACAGCTTCGTCCTAATTCTCTGTAGTTCCACCCTTATTACGATTAAATAGCAATAAACCTTAAGCTAACTTTTTATATATGTTAAGCTAGATAACAGTCTGTCAACGAGTTTTTAATGACAATATCTCGTTTGTGGTGACTGGCCATAGACATCCAAATGGATAGACAAGCAGTTACAGATGAGGGGTAAAACCAAACTATGGAGAGCGAAGAGGGGAAAGATGACTGTCATTCGTTGAACAATCAATCTGACAGTATATAGGCATCTCGCATTACAATACCACCATTTAGTTCTTAAAAGCAAAATCTGCTTTGAATGAATAGACCTTTTTACATGGGAGCGCGAATTGCTTGCCACGTTCAAAACATATTTGCTAAGGCCAAATGCTCGCCCCAAAAAGACTCGCGCCAATACACATATCAATATTTTGTTTCCGTGTTTAGTTAAAACACTTTTACAAATGTTTCATAATTTACTTACCCCTGTAACCAGCGACGAGCACATTGGAGTACCGCCCACATTCGCTATGTGTACATTGATACGTAGATATATTGTATAGCACAAGCTGCCGTTATTTCGTTAAATGTATGGATGTCAGCTTCTCGCTGTTCACGGCAAGAATGATGACGTCACACATTTTAGATTCAAGCGAGGCTATATCCCCTCCCCATGGAGCGAGCCGGTTCCAAGGAGGAGCTACAGCCGGCGCCATGTGGAGGGGGAAATAATACGTTTTTATCACTTAGGGCAGGTCCAGATATATTCATATGTCCGTGTGACTGGCCAACTCAGAATGAAACCAACTCAGAACCACCTCGGAAAGGTCATTAAGAGTGATGATAAAAAAATGGTTAAATAAGTTATATTAGGTTAGAGGGTTTAATGACCTTTCTGAGGTGGTTCCGAGTTGGTTTCATTCTGAGCTGGCGTGGAACCAATTTGTTTTACCATATGAAAAAAATCAACCGTTTTGAAAAAAATTACTTTTAAAACTCATATGCCCATGAGAAACGTTATCATTTTTTGTTTGTATTTTCTTCATGGGAAATGCTTTTAGCTCCCATTAGACGTGTTAATTATTTGGGGAGCGCTGGCACACTGAACAGACGGAGTTCTTTTAACACGAGGCGTTAAGTAGGGGAACCGCTCGGCGTGCGTGTGCGGTCGCCCTGCTCGAAACTCCGACCGCGCAAAAAATGCATCGCAAATGCAACCAACACTCGCTGCTTTGCTCGCAGTGCACCTTACTGCGCCCAATTATTGATTCAACAATACTTTGTGTCTCGATACAATGTTACAACACCCAAACATTCATTAGATTCATTACGTATTAGAAATTAATTACAGAAATCCAATTTATTTTTTGCTTTACAATACGATACGGTACGATTGTATATTAGGACTTACACGTGCGCTGAGGATTGGAACGAGGTTGGAGTTTTGTAGACCGGTATATAACTAACTAACTAACCATCATGCAGTTACCCGCAGGGGTAAGCAGGCAGGACGAGCCGACAAACAACTAGGTCCCACTATTTGCCTCATTCGCATTCATACATCGTCTCATACATACTCTTCTATTATTCTGACACTTGACATGGTCCGATTTGATCGTGACATGTCTTTCCCGGTCGTTCCCGACTTCTTCTATTATTTACATTTGCGTCATATATTCTTCTTACACTACTTTCTTCATTCATTCGGTCTACATGCCCAAACCATCTGATGGTCCCTTTCTTAATTTTACTCATTCGGATCACCACATTTCTCACATTATTTAACCCCACATACACCTCAGGGATCTCATTTCAATAGCATTCAGTCTACTTTCAAGCTTCCTCTGCCAGTTCCTTGCCTCGCTGTCATAAGACAGGATAGGTACCAGCCCTCCATTGTGGACTGCTAGCTTAGCTTCTTTTGACAGTTTTTTTTATTAGCGCCAACGGCGTTCAGTCCTCCATTAAAGGAGTTACCCGCATTTACTCTTCTTAACTACCTAATAAGCCAATATTGTAATTTAGAATGGGCAAGAATAAATAAATCAATTGATTTATTTCCGCTTCTTGCCCATTCTTTGCTAACAATATGCCCTAATAATTGGGATTGCTGTAGAAGAAATCAACGCATTGACTTCGGGCATCTTGGACTCGTGTGCAGCAAACACGCAATTATAAATAAAAAAAAAAACGAGAGACCACACAACTTCCTTAGATCCATCTAAATGATAGGAAGAGAGAAAGAAAATGTGCGTGCGCACTACTCTCTCTTGCTCCTACAGTGTGATACAGACAATAGGCCTGCACTGTGTCTTAGATATACGAAACGTAACTGGCTATGAGAGAAAGAAAATGTGTGCTCGCACCTCTCTCTCTTGCCCCTACAGTAATATACGAAACGTAACTCTCTCTTTTTCTAGCTTCACTGACTTATATCTCCCTCTCAACTACCGTTCGCCTCGCTTTTCGTGACGCTCTCGTCACGCGTTCACCAGCTTACTCCCCAAGTCAAGCGTGCGAACAGAATTTTTACTTCAAAAAAGAATCCATCATTGAGAACTCTGTTGAAACTCCTCATTCTGTTACACATAACAAAACATTCTGAATTGCTTTTATCCATGGAAATTTTCTTATTTATTAACAAAAATATTCAATACAGCCGTGCTGTGGAGTGTGGAAGCTACTTTGTGTGTTTGTGTGTTTTTTTAATATTACAATTACACAATTTATTCGCGGCAGTAGTTTAAAACTTGTCCAAGTGATTTAAAAAAATGGATAATTTTGTATATTTATGTGACTGCTAAAAAATTGTGTACAGGAGTGTGGCTCAACTTTACATAGTTCTTTGTGTACCTAATATATCTATTATAGAAGCAATTTGTCAACCATCGTTTATGAAGCTTATTTTAACAAAATCCAGTTGAAAGCGGAATTGTTAAGGAAAGCTTAATAACCCTTACGAAAATCTACAGACTTTACAGATTCCGCACATTTCTGCTAAGGCACTTATGTACATAAATTAATAAGTGCGGGTTGTACTCATACCTACTTATTATGCACTAATTAGAACAAACTTTTCTTACACGCTATATAATAGAATAACTACATATTTTCTCTCGCTTGTGGTATAAAATGGTACCTGGAATTAATATCTAGAATTCTTTCAAAGGGGAGGGCAATCGTTTAATGTTCAGAAACCTAATACGGTGGCATTAACATTAGTATAACTAAAGGTTGGTTTATAATGAAGCAATGAAAATACTCGACAGATTGTAAAGTTAGCCGGAAATTTGCACAGCTTATTCTGAAGGTTATATTAAGTAAGGTTAATATCCCAACGTCAATTCCATCACTGGCTATGGAGCTTTTAAAAATTCATTAAACACGCTTACGCCCGTTGTCACCAAATATAAGATTAATTAATCTGATTCTCGGATCAGCTAAGTTATTTGTTTAGTAATGCTCGATTCGCCTGTTGGACAGAAACTTGCATTAGGAAGAGCGTATTTGTGCATTTGAGTTGTGTAGAGCCAAATTTTGGGCTCAACATTTTAGGCTCATTTTAGTCTCATAATTGTTCCCAAATATAAGATCGATCAGCTAAGATATTTGTTTAGAAATGCTAGATTCGTCTGTTAGAAGGAAACTTGCATTGGGAAGAGCGTATTTGTGCACTTGAGTTGTGTTAAGCCAAATTTTATGCTCAACATTTTAGGCCCATTTTGAGCTCGTCATTGTTCCAAATACAAGATCGATCAAACTGAGTCTCCGATCAGCTAAGAGTTTGTTTAGTAATTCTCGATTCGCCTGTTGGACGAAAACTTGTATTGGGAAGAGGTATTTTTGCACTGGGAATTGTTGCGCCAAATTTTAGCCTCAACAATTTATCAATAGTATTAGGAACAACGACGGTTAGCACTACTATATTAATAAGTTTTTGCTATACCTGCTATTTATTACCACAATTTAAATGTTTCCTTTGTTATTTATTAGAATATAATTTAGAAATTATAACGCGTACAATTTAACGCGTTTTAAACATAAAATAATGTGCAACGGTTTCTCATTCTTAGGCCTTTTTACCAAGTAATTGTATAAATATTTATGTGGGTACAGAAGAGAAGCGTTTTTTCCTAAACACCAGCAAAGGCAACAATGAATAGAGTTCAAATAAGTATCTTTATATAACTTACGTGAGAACTGTGGGAAATTTATTGATTAGTTAAACACTTGTACAAAGTGTTGCTGCTACTGTGTGGCTGAATAATTATATTCTCCTCGTTCCCAATCAAGATAAACATAATTAATGATGATATGAAAAATGCTCTTGGTGTGTTGCTGCTCTCGTTAGTAAACACACAAATGTCAATATATTCACGTTTTTTACAACAATCAAGAACACCACATGCTTTTGCTTTGGAATACGGAAAATTTTAAAGTTAAGGCAAATAGTGTACACGCAAGTATTTTTTTTAAATTTAGGGCGTAGTTAAGAGGGCATTACCAGAGAAAGCCGGAAATACGTCATTTTCAAAAAAGTTTTTAGACGTATTGACTCTTTTCCACAAAAAATTATAAATGGATTTCGAAAGATTGTTCTTTTATCTAGTGAAGTTATGTAATAAATTTTTAGATTTTTTAAATTTTTTTAGTATAATAAGGTTATTCCATAGGTCGTTGGCAGATTTGTTAAATTTTCAAAAAAGTTTTTATATTATACCACACCCATTTCAAATAATGTAATCATGCAGTAAAATAAATCAATACATTATCTAGCAGAGTTATGTATTAGAATTTTAATTTTAGTTTCAATAAAATCATTAAAAAATATGTACGTACATGTGTTTTTTGACAAAAATTGGTCCATTTGTGTATTTATTTGCGCACTTACAAACTAATATATTTCAGATTTTTTTAACATTCTTATTAAATTTAGACATTATTGAAAAATGATAAATACTTATAATCACAAAATAACTACAAAAAGTACACTATTTTAATAGTTTTATCATCACGCCTTTCAGCATTTTTGGATGAAGGTATAAATTAAAGCTAATTTGGATTGAAATAAATTCGATATTGAGTTATAATTTAAAAAAGCTGGTACGGAGAATAATTAATCTTTCTCATTGTAACCGCCCTGCACGATCGGAAGAACAACCTTCGACGAAATGTGGATTTTCGTCCGCTGGCTGGTTAAACGCTCTTAAGTCTCGATTTTATCCGAATTATTCAGCATTTTTTCGACAGTGTTTCTAACGATCATAATAATTTGACGACCGGCATGGTCTAGGTGTAAGGCTCTTGACTCGCAATCCGAAGATTTATTTATTTGAATAATTATTTTTTTAAAATAATATATAGTATATTTGCGGCACGTTCCAGAGTGGAAGATACTCTCGGTATCGCCCTGCTGTAAGACCACCATTAAGAATTTAAACGTTGCTTGAAATGGCGTTAGCCGTGTTGGCTGACCAAATCTGAATAGCTAGGTACTTCCCCATATCCCCACCTTTATCTTCCCCATTTCCTTCCACTCCCCACCCCACTAACTTCAGCCTCACAATATACCACAATTGGGGATGCCATACACTCTAATAAAATGAAAATCGACTTAGAACATTTTAAAATTTAAAAAATCTAAATGCCGGCTGTTTCACAGAATTTAAACAATTCATCAAATTTCAAAGTTAAGTTTTCAGAAAAGCTCGCCTATAATGAAATAATAACAGAACTGGGATAGAAGTTCCACAGAACTTTAATTTTAACTTTAAAATTTAATGAAATGTTTTATTCTGGGCAACAATCCATCCTAAATGACGATGTTTTTCCCAGAGATTTCTTCAGAATCCTTATATAAAAATTTCAAAAACATTAAAATTTTCACTAATTTAATGATGGAGATAAATAAACATCGATGTTTTGTAGAGCAAAGGTAATATCTAGTTTCATTTAATTTATAACAAAAAAAATAGGTAAGTAGGTACTTATAATCGATACAACAAGGTAAAATAGTACCTACACATCATGTCACTATCGTAAAGGGCACATCAAAACACGAATCGTTTCAATTTACATGGTCAAAAACACTTATTTTATTGTAGTGAACCTTTTTTCTTCCCAGAACTCTCCTCTCCTCCCTTTCCAAAAAAGACACTCCACGCAGCATTCCCAAAGATGACATGGGCCTTAAGAGAAAATATTTTCCTCAAGGTAAAAAATTGTATTTTTTTTTTCTTGAAGTTTTCTTTTTTTTTTTTTTTTTATTTTTTATTTTTTTTTTTTTTTTTTTTTTTTAATTATTTTTTATTGTACAACAGATTTTTATCCAATTACTGTACAATTTTCTCATTTTGACAGTCTTAACACCTAGAAAGATGATTATTATACAAAAAAATCTTAAGGCTATCTAAAGAAGAGTTATATATATCTAGTGTTTCCGATATTTCGTTCATCAGCACCATTCCTCTTGTCATGCTATGCTGTCGACATCATATACATACACAACAAAACACTTTCACTATCAAATAATAACAATACTAACTAAAATAATATATTAGTTTAAGTTAGCCCCGTGGCGTGTTAAAAGCCCCGCTCCGCCACTGGCCTGCCTCACAGTCGCCGGCTCCCTTGGATTGTGGAGGGAGGGCAGAGTATAAAGTGTATCTTATTTTGTAATGCCCCGTCTCCCTCTCTCTCCCCAACCGACGGCTGTTTGCGCTTACAAAATAATAACGGCTTATAAAAAATCTACGCTATAAATTTTACAACTCTGCTCTCCCGGAGAACGCCGTATTATAAATAATAAATGAAAAAGGAGAATAAAAAATCGAGTAATATTATATAATAATATATGTTTATATCACCCGTATATTGTTATTATTATAAAGTGCGTCGTAGTCAACCTTTATTTCTACGGACCATAAATCTTTTCTCAAAGTTGTTATTATTTGACGTTGATTATTTAATTGTTATCGTCTAACTTCTAACCCCTCACTACGCTTTTTGAAGTGAAACTTGATTTGGAATTCGGATGAAACGGAAATGACGCATTCAGCACCTGCGAAGCATCAAACTCCTATCAAGGCTCCTATTGGTTGAGATGTAAAAAGAAAATGACGCTGCGTCTGCGCTCATTGGCCGCTTTGATTATGACCTCACTTTTCAAGGCTCCTTGGTTCTTTATTGGTTGAGATTGTTTTGGTAAAGTTTCGTGTTGACTGCACTTGTATTTTTTTATTTGGTAATTAGGTATTACACCAAATAACAGAAAAATACTTGGTCGGTACCTACCTACCTAAGCAAATTGTTACCTTTACGTTGACTTTAAAATCATTTGCTTTTTTGGAGAGGAAATAAGTCATTTCCTAATATTTCTATTTTTGATACTGACAATTATTCATTGTTATTTATTTATTTATTTTTTATTATTTCATAAATGATTAAATGTTACATTTTTGACTACCATACTAGGCTATTGCCCGTGTTGTGGTAGTCATACATGTAATATAATTTTATATAAACAGATAATAAAATATAAGAAGAGAAAAGAAAAAAATAACATATTTAGGGATAAATTAAATTAAAAACAGATAAAAATATAAGAATCGCAAGTTATTTAAGAAATGAAGAAAATTTAAAGAAGATGAAATAAACATTGGTGAGCATTATTCTTCTTGAAATAAAAATAGAAATAAAATTTGGTAAGTAATCTTCTGCACGAGAGTACATGTTTGTAGTCATTTTTGATGTTCGTTCCGTGAAAGAAATTGGAAAGAGTGTTAAAGAAAGTAATTTTTTGTTTGATTTTTTTAAAATGCAATATTATTGTGGAACTTATTTCCATTTAATTTATTTGTGACCGTAACCGGTTTCAGCATGTTAAGGCCCAGTCTAAAGATGGCCTTAACAGGCTGAAAACGGCTACGGTATGAAATAAATTAAGTGGAAATCAGTCTTATATTTCGTTTTATTAGATATGTACGTCAGTTCCCACTGCGGTAATGGTTTGCTCTGTTAGATGTGTTTTTTAATTTGCTTTATCAACCATTTTTTTTTTAAATTAAGCTTGACAAACAATTTAAAAGTAGTTACAGTTAAATCATTTTAAAGAAATCCTTGCTTGTGTAGTGGGATAGGTACTGGATTGTGAGTTAAAATTGTAACTGATTGATAAACGTCGATGTGCACCGGCGTTTGTGCTGTAAGAGGGGACTGCTGGAGGGTGTTCCAAACTAGATCTAAAATCTTTGCATAAACACATTCTATTATTTGTCCTACTAAAATTACTTCTCCATGCACCTACTTTCTCCTATGTACCAACCTAAGTTTAACTCTTGTCGAAAAGCGAGATTTGGGAATAGAACTCAATGTTTCTTCACTCCGTGGGCTAGCATGTAAAAATGTGGCAATAGATCATCATTGAATCTCGAAAAGACGAACCGCTAATAGATCTGTTGGAACCCTTCTCGTAAATAACATTTGTAAGGTGTAAGTTTGAAATATAGGCTACAAGCTCACCGTAGTCGATCCATACAGTATCTAAGTGTGAATAATAAAGTCCGACAGTGTCTGAAAGTGACCAGCATTGTAAGAAGAAAGTGACCGATAGTGACCGACGGTGACCGACACACCTGTTCAAGCTTGCCTACGCTGAAAAAAAAATTATAATGCCTTGTAATTCCTGAAGACGTCTGAGTACACACCGCATTTTCCGCATTCTGCAATTTTTATTTCTGCATTGTGCATACAAGCACCGCGTTTAATTTCTCCACCGTGAGCAGAGCATAGACTCAATTACTACGAACAACTGAACATACAAACCAGTAGAACTGTACTGTGGGCGCGGACGCGTTGCAGAAGTACGCTCAATTTAACCTAACTTTTTTTGGAATTGATCACATATTTTCAAACATCGAGATATACCGATATAACTATGTTGAGGATGTTTCCATATGTTAGAAGTAATCTCAATTTTAACTCACGCTGGTGGAATGCTTATTGATATTTTGTTTCATAATAAATATTGGGTTAAATAATTTATCTTAATTTTATTTGAAATGCACGCATAATCTTGTAAACATCGACCGTACAGTTGATTACAACGTAAAAACAATAAAACATCGCCAAATTTCAAGTTTTAAAATAATGACGAAAGCAATATTTGAAGGCTTACCACGAATCAAATATTATGTATCTGTGTTTTACATATAAAATAACACTGGAAGGCATAACGTGCTAATAGTTAGTAACCCAGAAAACATAATTTAGTTTAATTAACTCCAATTTTTTTCTGCATTATAGTTTATTAGGTAGTGTTTCTAAAAAAAAACCTGTACGGATAGAAGGTTCACTTTTACATGTAAATGCACACTCAACTCGGAGATGACTGACTAATCAACTGAACGATCGACATTTTAGCACTGAAGATATAGTCAGTAGTTAAATTGTTTAAAAAATTTCAGCATCGAATATCTTTCTTGAGCACGTAATCGATATCAGTCTGGAGCGTAGGAGCTTGATGTGGAAATATATTTTCTTTCGTTTCCGTACAGATCACATTTCTAGTGATAATCTGCTCAGTGCTTCGAGCACTGTTTGTGTACCATGTGTTTGTAATGCATGAACTGTGAAATAATACATCGCTGTAAACGGCGAAAGATCGCGGTCATTGCGTTAATATGTTAAGAAATCGCGTGTCAATTTTTACTTGTAGAAAATATTGTACTAATTATATTATGTGACTCTGTAAAATGTGTACCACTTGACATGGATAACTTTGCAGGCGACCAGGAGAGGAACGAAAGGAACTAAAAATGCAAGTTTTTTTGTTATTTGGCTCTAAAACATATTTAACTAAAAAAAGTACCAAATATTATTCTCATTGTTTTGGCATATGTAGATTTTGAAAACCTGTCAAAAGTCACAAAATGTTCAGTTATAGAACGAGCTTAAGATGTGCCTTTAGATTTGCAGATAGAATTACCTAATTAAAATACCTAAATGAGAATATTTAGAAAAACATATTATTTTTTTCAACAAATCTCAATTTCAAAAATGTTTTATTCAATGGCATAAGCATTAAAGGTCAGGCACACAAGGAGGAAATAGAGAATATAGTAGACCCGAATTGGTGCACATGTATAAGCTTTCAATAGTGATGTCCTTGCCAAACGTCACCGAGAAACAGCCGTTTGTCCGATTTACACCTGCTTATTTTTTTGCAAGAAAGCGACAGAAATGTACCTATATCACACATCCCATTGAAAATAGTTAATTTTACAAGAGAACCAAAACATAAAACGATTGACAAAACAAGCGGTCCCGTCGAAAAGAGACACTAGCGACATTTTTTTTTTTTAAAGAAAGACAAACATTCCCGGGTTACGAATAACCCAACAATGTTTGAAAATCTCCTACTACCACCACAGAAAGCCGAAAATGTTGCTTGTGTTGTGATGGAGGACTTAACCAGCCGAGGAATCGAACACGCGACGCTCGGGTGGGTCCCAAGCGCTATGCCCACTCAACCACTGACCAGTCAATATATCGCGGAGATAGAACATATCGCAGACATATCGCGGAGGAACAATTTCGACCGGTCAGTGGTTGAGTGGGCATCGCGTTTGGGTCCAACCCGGGCGTCCCGTGTTCGATTCCTCGGCTGGCTAAGTCCTCCATCACAACACAATCAACATTTTTGGCTTTCTGTGGTGGTAGTAGGAGATTTTCAAACATTGTTGGGTTATTCGTAACCCGGGAATGCTTGTCTTTCTTTAAAAAAAAATAGAGTGATCTAACTTAAATACTACAAAAAAGATAATCACAATCACTTAACTATTCAGATATAAAAATAAAATTTTATTAAACAGACAATTTTGACTGACTCTTCTTTTTACGTAGTAAAAATCTGAAATCTGAAAATAGGCGTTATGCAATTCAAACCGTCTCTTTCTGGAGCATCTAGGTAAAAAATGTACTTTCAGTTTGTAAAAAAGCTTTGAAATTGAATGTTTCCGTTAAAACATGAGGCAACCCGCCATTTTGTTTGTTCCCATTTTTCAATTGTTTCATAAGCTAATCAAATAATCGGCCACGTAGATTTTGTTGTGATAAAGACCGAATTCACAGTCACTGGATGTGTTTCGGCGCTTCAAATAGAAAAGCCGATAAAAATAAATAACGCTATCTAAAGCTAAGCAAATAGTTGTAAAATAACCATAAAAAGATTTCACGAAGTATGTAACTACGTAATAATATCGCAATGCGTATTTATAATAAAAAAACTAATATGGTGAGTCACAACTTCGTGTTCAAAGTCTGGCGTCATTGACACAATAAACAACAGATAATATTTTTATTGATATAACTTTTATTATAATTAAACAAATTTGTGTGTTAAATAATTAAATACATACCTGTGTTCTCTGAATGCAAACACCGGGGATATAATTAAACTACAACAGTTTACGTACAGATTGTCACGTATAACTTTGCAGTCGGTGGAGTCGCCACCGTAGATAGTGTTAGGAATCGCAACCAGAATGTACTCAAGTCGTCTCAAAGAGAATTAACCACTGTTTTAAAATGGCCTTGTAAGCCAGAACAGCTGTAACAAAAAAAAATGAGTGCATAGACGCGGTAGGAGCAAAACTTTACCAAAACAATCTCAACCAAAACTTGAAAAGTGAGGTCATGATCAAAGCGACCAATGAGCGAAGACCTAGCGTAATTTCCATTTCATATCTCAACAAATAGGAGCCTTTAAATGTGACATCATTATTAAAGTGGCCCATGAGCGCAGTTGATGCGTCGCAGGTGCAGTAATCGTCATTTCTGTTTCATCCGAAATCCGGGCATGGTTCAAACTTATTAATCGACTTCTTTCAGAAAAGAATTTTATGTACCTAAGCACATCCCACACAATTTAGGTATAATGTGGGACTGAAAGTAGACGGAGAGGAGGAAGGTTGGGAAGTACTCGGTTATTCAAATCAGGTTTTCAGGGTGATACTAAGAATATTTGCCACACCGTTATACCTGTACAATGATTTGACAATTAAAAATCAGAGTGTGCAGGTAGAAGTAAAATCTTCGGAAAACTAAAGTAGACAAGAGTGGGGAGGCTACGAAGCACCGCACAAGAGGAGACCGATTATACTATTTGATTCTCTCGCAGGCTTCCCACAGATGTATGTGTTTGTTTCTTTTTAATGGCGCTATTTCGTTTTATCGAGTTTCAAATCACAACAGTGCTAAAGAAGTTATCACTTCAAAAAAGAAATTAATTCCACAAATTTATTTTATTTTATTTATTTACGAAAGGTTTAGCTCCCCGGAAGTGGGTTGCTCGCACCCGCAGGTTGGCCTCACAAAAGGGACAGGATTTCGAGTTGGTTACAATTTGATTACTTGTGTTTCTATGACCAATAAAACAACAATTACGATTATATTGGACATGGAGATATTTTTATAATTATATGTGTTGTTATTCCGCCTTATCTTCTACATTTTGTTGTGAAATAAACAATGCACTATGATAATTTTTGTATAGGTAAGAAATGAAAACAGTTCATTTTATAATAACAATTATAACACAATTGTTGGTAAAAGGTTATTTATTTAAGTAAGTAAGTTCACAGATCACATAATATGGTAAAAATAGTCACAATGTATCAATTCACTAATTAACTGAGCAAGGGATCGGAGGGAACCTTGCCGTTAGGCTTTGGGAACAACAAAAGCTGACTGTGGTTCTGCTTAGAGGGTCGTACCATAGGACGAAGCGCAACTAAGGCAGCAGTCGGGGGTCTGGTTGGTGCTTTACTTATGGTAGTAGAATACTCCTTAGAGGGTCGTGCCAGAGGACGAAGCGCAACTAAGAGAGCGTACTAGCCAAGAGCGAGCTGCAGACGAACTGACTAATTTAGGGCGCGCAGCCTGTTATATAGCCCATTCCTTGTTGCGGGGTGTGGTTTATGTAGCGGCTCGAGGGTGGGAGATGCGCAGAAGGCGTCGGCGCATCCTGGTTTGCTTAGGGGTGGGTGAGCAGGATGGCGCTGTACGGGGGAAAGAGATGGTGTAGTGGCAAGCGTAAAAACGGCGCGCTACACAATATAATAATTTGTATTGTTGTTTTTTTCCATTAGGAATCATTTAAAATTGAGATCAAATCATAGAGGCCTCGGACTTATTTTGACGGAAGGTCAAAATAATTTCGCTGTCCAATAAAATCCAAATAAATTAAATACAATATATTTTTTAATGCAAGCAATTTTTTTTTTATGGCGCATCTTACCTTTTGTCTGACTTAAATGACTGATAACGAAAACGTATAAACACACAGATATTTTGTGAGGCAAATCATTACATAGTATAAAATGAAGTCGCTCAAAATGTAAGTGCGCATACATCTTTTAAACTACGCAACGGATTTTCATGCGGTTTTCACCAATAGTTAGAGTGATTCAAGAGGAAGGTTTATATGTATAATACATGCGTATTATAGTAGAGAAAAGCCGAGAAATTCAAATATTCAATTCAGGCAGCGGGCAGCTGGTAAGCGGGTGATGTGGATTTTATGGAGGTTGGGTAATGGCATTTCGTTAGCCACAGCAACGTGTGGCCGGGTCTGCTAGTATATTATAAACGTTACCGTCAACTGAATTTTTGTCGTTTCATATAAAAATAATTAATAAAAAATTTAGAAAGTTTATTTTTTTTTCAAATTACGGTCGTAAACTCCAAGTACTTAGTTTTGAGATAATGAGGAAGGCAATATTCGAATGCTCACCACAAACCAAATATTATTTACACGTGTCTATGTTTTACTTATTAAATATGCTATAAAATAACACCGGTAAGCATAACGGTTCAGTATATTAGTATGATATTTTGAAATTTCCTTCTGGTGTCCCAGAACAGATCATTTTTTTTTTCACTACAAGTTTTTCTGCATTATAATTGATTTTTTTTGTGTTTGTGAGTAATCGGAGTATTGTACCAGATAGAAGGCACACTTTTACATATAACTGCATAGGTACTCAACTCAAATTTCGATTTTCGGAGATATCCGACAAATCAACTGGACGGTCGATAAACCTATCTCTAAACAACAGTAGACAAGTTTTTGTGGTGCATGCAGATAATATGAAAATAACCTTTATTTTTTAGGGTGACAACAAGTTCAATTATTTTCATTGGTTCTTACTGTCTAAATTCATATTTACGTATTACATATTATTAAGTTTATCTACACCAAATATTACAATAAAATGCCCACAAAGATAGATAGTTTATTACAATACGAATTCGGGAATATTATTACGATAATAATTACCTATCATAAAACATGAAAAACTCCCTTTTATTTCCTATGAATTCTAACGAGTCCGGAATAACCAATACTTCTAGGATGCAATCTAGAGCGATGTTAACTTCCGATACCAGAGGCCAGAGGCAGGTACCTACTTTACCACCCTACCTCCCACACTCCTCCCCCCTAGTTCCTATACGAGTAGAAGGAGCCGCCTGTATGTTCTGAGTAGGTACTTTCCTACAACTTCAACATGGTGGTAGATTCATAACGATCAAATAACACGAAATGATGAAACTATAGATAAAATTAATTTGTGTAACGTGTCATGTAAAAAGGGCGTATGTAACATTTACATAATTATACCAGTGGCCGCTTGAATGTTGCATTTCGAGATGTTAATTGTAATTTTCTTTACCTGGAGCACTTACCTACTGTGCAACGAATTATAATAATATTATCTGAAAGCTAAATAAATACTTAATTATAAATTAAACATACACTACTTAGCTTTAATCACTTTAACTATTTAAGAAAACATGTTTCTTAAGAAATGTTTACTTCTTCAGGATTTCGATAGGAAATGGTTACATTTCCATTATTTGAGCGCTTGTATTAATTTACCTTTCACGAATGTACTGCAAAATTTAAACATAAAGACAACTAAACAAAATATAATATAAAATACGTTAACAGTGATGAACAAGCATAAAAATATCATTCTCTCTAATATCCATTGATACGCTTGGTGTAACTATAAGTAACCAGATCAGGTATGGCGGCTCTATCGAAGACAGCGTTAATTACCCTCTTAGAAGCAGGGCGTTATGTACAGGGCCCGCAGATACTTTAATATTATATAACCTGTACAAATCGCAAGTGCGCCCCACGGTCGAATTTGATACCCACCTCTGGTCCAGAGCTCCAAAATACCTAAAAAAAAACCTCGACTCTGCAGAAAGAGGCGGTCCGTTTAACAGATTCTCCCACCTTATACAACAATCGCATTGCAATCTTTAGAGCACAGGCGTCGGATGGAAATGCTATCCTTGTTTTACCGGTATTTCAATGGAAGATGCTCCGAGAAACTGGCGTTATTGATCCCTTTGTTACAGGTGCATAGTCGGGAAACACGACAAACGCGTGCCTAACATATGTACACGGTTAACATTTGTCACATGAGAACGGGTCGCTTCTTCGACTGTTGAAAGATTTGCCGGCCTCTGTGTTTCCTCCTTCGTACAACATGGGTCACTTCAAGACCAATGTTCAATCCTTCCTTTCCTCAAAAATACCTTCCACACAGCACCTCAGATGACATAAGCCCCGAGGAAAATTATTTTCCTCAAGGCCTCCTGCGTGGAGTTAATGTAAAAAAACCTGCCATTTAATATTATGTCCCATTGAAATGTTCATAATTGTCCTACGAGAAGTTGCAGAGATTTTAGGCTTCCCAAAACTAAACTTATGTGAACACAAAACAGCGTGTTTTATAAAGGACAAAACTTTGTAAGAACCCACCAAAAGTCTTAAAGGGAGCCGCAAATCTTGGCACTTAAGAGGAAATACCAGCGGCGTTTTTTCCATACAAACGTATTCCCCATTTATCTCTCTGGATTTTGATCCTAGAGCAAATTTTTTTATATAATATAGATATTGACCATTAGCGTGTCGGTACGTTTTTCTTTTTTTTGATAATTTACTTCTTATAGAAGTTAGGACCTTCCAAAAATTTATAAAATTGCCTAGTTTAAACGCCATCAAAAGACGTTCAGTATACAAACTAAACAATGTATTTTGAAAAAAAGCAAAACGTACCTATATAGAATATTTTCTTCTAATACAGTTAGTGAAAAAAAAATTGAAAATCGGTACAGTTTTGGAGAAGAAAAATGCGGAATACAAAACATCGATTTTGACGATTTAATTTAGGTATTTTCGGCCCGATATGCAGTTGTCCCTTTCGCTCAGTTCCCCTGAGGGGAGCGTGGAGTGGAACAGAAGACATTCTTTACAATACCTATCGACGATATTTTTAAATGACTGGCATAGCTCTTAACGAAGGATATGTGCGGTACGAGTCAATAAAGTATGATTTGCAGACGAAGATACTTACCAAGATTATTTCAGTCACCTTAATACAATTTACTATATTTTTAATTTTATTTTTTATTTTATGTATTTTTTTCCTACTGGATACATGAAAAAACGCGTATTATATCTAAATAAACATTCAAAAACAAAAACAAAATATAAGTTTTCACAAAAAATGTCATTTCATTAAGTGCCTACATATTTAACATCAAGCTATCATAGATCATGTTTTCATATTTTATTAAGAATATTAGATATGTTTTCACGTGTTTTATTTAAGTCGCTCTAGTATAAGCGTGTTTTCTACTGTGTTACGATAGTTACACGAAAGTTTAAAAAAGGAAATAAAAAAACCTTTTTACCTTGTTATTATTTATTATCTATTATTAGTTCGACAAAAACTTCTATTGTAAATCGATTTACAGCAATTTAAATTATGCATGAATTACGAACGGGTCCACATTTATTATTCATTTCTCGATTTTAGAGTTGACCACTTTCATAAATTGATTTAAAAAACTTTATATAACTTTGTATGGTGTATAACAACGAACCTTGAACGGATTAAAAATATTTGTTTTAGAATCTGTTTGTTTTATAAAGCAACGGAAATAATATACCTACCTAGTTAAAATAACAATGGATTTGGTACTTACGAAAATGAAGTGGTCATACATAGTATTAATTTTATTCTTCTCAATATCAAATATAAAAATGGTAATTGCTGTAACAGTCTCGAACTCCGCTCATTTTGCTAGTCGGATGGGTGCTTTACCAATTCGGCTACATAATAGCCCGACCAACTTTTAAACCCGCCGTATCATTTTTTTTATCTTACTGAGTTTTATTTTTGATTGCAACTACATATTAAGGTTTTCCATCATTTTCCAAATTCAACTCCTGGTCACGGCACCATATAACTAACCAAAGCTTTAAAAAATCGCATTGCTTTAAAAATATCTTTTCCGTCAGATCATAATTTGTTTAAAATTCAATTATTATAAATTGGGCCGGTTGTTTCACAGAAATTGAAAAATTGATCAAAATTTTCAACATTAATTTTCAAGTTCCATAAAGGTTATCGAACGTTATTAATAACCTTGCATCTGCGTGGTTGAATTTAAGAATCCGGCATCCAACGCATGTCTGCCGCCGCGCCTTACCCGTCGCACCATATAAACATCCGTTAAATTGGATTTTCAGACAAAGCTACCGTTATAATTCGGTTTCTAATTCAAGAATTCGTCACAAGATGACGTCACAAAAGGACGTGCCCTTCCTAGGTATAAGTTCTACGAATTTGTGAACCTGGATATCTCCCGGATTTCGGAAGATTGACGGTAATACTCGGTTGTATCAAGCGGCTGTCTGTTATGTGTGACGTCATCGCTTTTTACTTTTTCGCGGTGACTAGCTATCACTGGTTGAGACGTTGACAGTGGATACGAGGAACGGGCTAATTTAGGAACCAGTTCCTATTAGATTTAGAAAATGATCACCTACTGGGCGAAGCCGAACCAAAAGCAGCCCGCAGGGACTAGCAGTAAAAACCTGTGGAACCTAGTATTAAAGTACTATTCAACATCATGGTCCTACGTAACTGAAATTATAACATAACTTGAATTAAACATTCAAATTTTGTAAAATGTCCCAATTCTGCGAAACATCCCGTCCTAAGAATTTCTACGCATTGGCTTTATTTGTTGTCGATAATAGGTATATTATCTGAAAATGTTACAGTATACTAACTTATTCTAACCGCACAGACCCTAAAATGTCCTCAACTAATATAATACTGTATAAATTTATGGTAGACAGACATAAATTTGTGAATTTTACAGAATAATCCACAAAAAGCGTAATTTTTTCAGTTTTATAATGTTCAATTACCGCCGACAATTGGGTGGGCGTATAGCCCGCTTCCTTATAAAATAACATCACGTCTCATTATGAGCAATAAATTTATTCCTGTTTTTAAATTAGTTTCAAACCAACATAACGCAAGGAACTCGTCATTCGTCTGCTAAAATTATTATTATCATTGAAACTTTAATATTCAACTTTTTTATTCTACCTGAACAAAGCTTGTAATGAAGCATAAAAAATAATAAAACTTCAACATAGTTTCGTGATTTTACCTCAGTTAACTTACATTTATGCACAATAATAATGAATCAATCTGTACGTGATTTTCCGATGAAAACGGCGCTATATAAATAATTCAATAATTTTTATTTTTATATGTAAACCTTTATATTGTGTTAACCAGAGAATGCAGGTCAGCAATTGTTGTGTAATAACTATAAACCTCATTTTACATAATATTATAGACGGATGACTTTTAAATTTTCAATTTTACACCCGATACGATGTTTTGCAGAAAACTAAACTAGACAAGGGTGTGGAAACTACGAAGCATCGCACAAAGAGGAGACCGATCATACTATATCATTATCTCTGTAGATGTATGTTTTAGTCTCTTTCTTTGTTTCTAAATTTTCACTTCTAAAGTACTTGGCAAAATTAATGCATAAGGTTACATGTGAGGTAAAACCCATTACACGTAGGTACACATCATTAAAGCTCAAATAAAACTTCACGCTTAAAATTATTATAGGACATGTGGAAAATATCAACCTGGTTAATTTTTTCAGGGACACAACCATTGGTAAGTTAGTTCTGCACTTAAGAAGGATCAAAAGCCTGTGTTGGTGGCCTCGCGTGAAATTTGCGCTACAGTAATCAAGTTTGTAGGGTATGCGCTAGAGTAAAAAACTCACCATAGCACACGAATTATGGTTCCCTTTCGTTCAAATAGTTACCAAAGAGAATGAAAAAGTTTTCAGAAAAACCAATTTCTTCGAGCCTACTTAGGAGCACTAAGTGATCAACCGTATAATATGCGAGTCGGTCTTGACGACATCCGTGGTTGTACGGTTAAGATTCTCGACTACGAATCCACGACAGAACTCGCGGGTTCAAAAGACTATTTATTGTATATAAATGTGTTATTTCACATTTCAAATGTAAGTAGGCAGGAGGTATGTTTGAGGCACGTTCCTCAGTGGTAGATACTATTAGTATCACCCTGATGAAAGACCATTATTGAAAATCGAAACGTTTTTATTTTTACATTAACCCCACATCATCACATCTTTGGGGATGCTGTATGAAAAGGGTCTTTAAAAGAAGAGGAAGTTCTGAGGTATGAGAGGTGGGTAGGAATCTAGGGATCAGTATGATCAGGAGTAACGGATGTACGAATCCATTCCTACTCTTGCGGTGTTCGACCAGTCACAGAGATCATAAGGTCTCCGCAAACCGGTCGCTTCCGCTTCAGCAGCTTCTGCAGGGCAAGAACGCAGCTGGTGGGCAAGAACAACCACCGCCAATACCTGCACCCGATCACCCGGGCACCCCTACTAAGACAACAAAACTTGGTGAACCACTTGGGATGACCTATGGCAGAGGTGTTGGTTATCCATTAAAAGGTTCCCGGAGCGGCGGTACCCATACCCGTCTCCCAACTTATAAAAATGTTGCTTAAAATATGCGTGTTTTGTAACCACATCGGAATAGCCAGATACTTCCAAACCTTTACTTTACCATTATAGTTTATCACGCCGTTCAGCTCCACAACATACCCCTTTAGAGGATGCCATAATCTCACTATCTTCGGACACCTATGTATGTCTATTCACATAAAAAAGGTACAATTCTTCGAACCACCTTTGTGATTTTTTTTATAATTCAGCACAATACCTCGCCAACTAGCATTTCTTGAGAACAAAACCTCGTTTTAACCAAGTTATAAAAACTGCTCATTTTAACTTTTAACGCTAACACAAATTGCACGGATAACGAGAAAGAGCGGATTTATAAGAAGACGTGTCATACTAGAAGTGGAGCATTCCACGGATTTAAAAAAATATATTATGGATAACGTATTACGACAAGAGAAGGTTTTAAAATTTTATACACTAACGTTTGGGCCCTTTACGCAATTCATTATCAAAAAAATTCTAAATGTTGAATGTTTCCTAATTTATTCACGACAAAATATTTTAAATCCAAATTCAACAACAAAAACCTTCGGTCGTGCTTTTCAATAGCCTTTATCTATTATTTAATAAAAATTCAATAAAAAAAACTTTTTTAATGAAATTAAATTAGTTCTTACCACCACGGAGTTAAAACGTTAGGTGTGTGTGTGTGTGAATATGTTTTTTAATTTTTTTAAATTTTCGGTCATTGTAATATTTAATCAATGAATATATTAATAAAAAAAAAAACAATGAAAAAAATAAAATAATATAAGTCACCGAAAAGTGGAAAAAATGATAAAGGAGGAAGAAAAACTTGACAAAGAAATGTTGACGCTTTTTTTCATTAATATGATAAATTTCTTATTTTTGTACGATTTAAAAAAAAAACTACTAAATACTTATTATTTCTGCGCGCTTGGTCAGCTATTCTATAAATAACATGGACGCGGATATCTGATGCCTCTCAGAAGTTTACTGAACACGTGCATTAGTAAAGCTTGCAAAAGTAAAGCTACGATCACACTAGACAACTTTTCTTTTAATTTGTAATTGAAATCTAAATATGTAATTGGAACTCCTTTGTTCTTAAAACTTTAATAGGATTTTTTCTGAAATTGGCATGAATAATCTCCACTAACTTTTCGCGGTAAGAGCGTTGAAAAAAGGTGTAAACATAATAATAAAAAATGATGTATGTTAGTTTCATAGAATTTGAACAATTCATCTAATTTCAAAGTTAACTTCCAAGTTCTGTGAAAGTTCTATTCAAGATCTGTTATTAATTCAATTTTGGGAAGCAACTGGCCCATGGATGATAAAAAAATGAAAAATGAGATAAATAAAGATTACAGTTTTTAATTAATTTTTTTTAAATATATACCTACATAGCAGAACTTGTTTGTAAATTAATTGTTTTTTCCATATTAAACAGTAATTTTATTTTTATTGCACGTAATATAAAAGAAAAAAAATATTAATATTGTTTAGACTTTTACAAAAAGGTCAATAGGTATTCCACACTTCATCAAGCACTTGTTTCCAATGAAATAGGTAGCTCTGCCAATAATATGCAAAAAAACTTAGTCGAAGATCGGTAAGACTATAGCCGTTATTGATTAAATTATTATATCAACCTGCACGAAATGAGAATAAAACCTCAAAATTTCGCAAAAAACTGTACAACATTTATAATGAAAAGAATTCGTGAATTTTTACAAAAATGCTTCTAATATTCCAGAGAGAGCATAAAAAGCCTGTCTGTTTTTAGTTTAGTTTGTTCGTCAGTTCACCGAGTATACGGAGAAACCATTATTTAAATATATTATGCAAATTCCACAACAATTTCAGCGGTGTACGCCATTAAGCGTAGAATATTTATTTTAATGTCGTTTCAAATACATACATTTTTTTATTATTTCATAATGTAAGTGAATTAATTTAAATTATCATACAATGGTCTTTGTTATTTGGAATCGACAATTGTTTATTATAATACAAACTAAATCGGAACACACACACAAACGAACTTAATATCTATAATTTATACACAGACGATTTTACGTCTCTGCTGTATTTATCCGTATGTCATTATATTTAATAAAAATCAGTACAGGTGAACGAATGAACACATACAGTCAGCTTGGCGTGAAGTAATGTACTGAAAAAATAATAAAATAAATATTGTATTACAATTCTTAGAAATAATCGATAAAGTATTGTTAAAAATTAATCACTCAAATGAATCAGTACTAGTAGATAATTATGTGAACCGTAGACGTGTCCAATAAAGCATGTTTGTAATTTTATATAATTTAATAAACCATAACCAAAAATTCCTCTGAAATCGTTAGATTTTTTAGTAGCCTACAAATACCTACCTACTTAATTGTAATCCATTTTTACGGTCCCAAAGAACAATGAACACGGATGAGCGATTTTTGCAGTAGAGCTGTTTAAGAGGAATATAAACGCTAGAAATATTTCGATTCTCATGCCTGCAAAATTTAAAATCGAGTTTCTTATTTGCACGAGGCAAGTGAGCGAAAAAGTGGTTTTAATTTATTTTGTGCGTAATTTTATAAGAACGAAAAAAAGTCAACATAGAAAACCTCAAAAATAGCCTTACCCATAAAGGGGTATTTTAAAAAGCATGTTTCTTGTATTGTTTCATAGTTAAGTCATGAAAAAACATTTTTTTTAGTGGTTTGCGCTTATATTTTTTGTTCAATTTATCCGTAGCATATTTTTTTATGGTTCATACTGTAAGCCGATTCGTCGTAAAGATAAATCTAAATATGATTTCACGTATAACTTCATCTTAAAGTTTTATTTCTGCATTTTAACTGTATTTGATATCAAGAAATTTAATGTTGTTTCGATATTTTGCATTTCATAAAAAAAATTTCAGACATTTTGTTTTATGCTACAATTTGTTTCAAATTAGGAATTATGCAATTTGTTAAAAAATCGTTACTGTCCCAATGACTGAATTTTGACAATCACTTGACAAAATAATCCTTTTATAAGTTTATTTATTGTTCTGTTATACTTGGTGGAATTATATTGTATTAAATTGAAATTAAAACAATTTTTTTTACTTATTTCCACATATTTATTTAACCAGTACCGGTTTCATCCTGTTATTTTATTCAATTTTATTCTCTAACAAAAGAATGTCATTGCCAGCCTGAAGATGTCCATAACAGGATGAAACCGGTACTGGTTAAATAAATATGTGGAAATAAGTTAAAAAAATTGTTTTAATTTCAATTTAAAATAATCCTGTTAAAAGGTCACCATCTTGAAATACAAACAAATTTACAGACAGACTAAGTGCAAAATGATCGAATAAAAACAGGTCTTCGTTATCCTTTTTGGAAACACATTCGGTAAAGGTTTCATATTATCGTCAGAACGTTATTTATTCATCTAATAGTCAAGAAACTTTACGGTTTTTCACGATAACGAAAATTTGTCATCTGAATTATTAAGAGCGTTTAACCAGCCAGCGGACGAAAATCCGCATTTCGTCGAAAGTTGTTCTTACGATCGTGCAGGGCGGTTACAATGAGAAAGATTAATTATTCTCCGTACAAGCTTTTTTAAATTTTAACTCAATATCGAATTTATTTCAATTCAAATTAGCTTTAATTTATACCTTCATCCAAAAATGCTGAAAGCGTGATGATAAAACTATTTTTTGATTATAAGTATTTGTCATTTTTCAATAATGTCTAAATTTAATAAGAATGTTAAAAACATCTGAAATATATTAGTTTGTAGTGCGCAAATAAATTCACAAACGGACCAATTTTCGTCAAGAAACACATGTACGTACATATTTTTTAATGATTTTATTGAAACTAAAATTAAAATTCTAAAACATGCGTTTGCTAGATAATGTATTGATTTATTTTACTGCATGATTTTATTATTTGAAATGGGTGTGGTATAATACAAAAACTTTTTTGAAAATTTAACAAATCTGCCAACGACCTATGGAATAACCTTATTATACTAAAAATTAAAAAAAATTCTCAAAATTTATTGCTTGCGAATGCTAGATAAAAGAACAATCTTTCGAAATCCATTTATAATTTTTTGTGGAAAAGAGTCAATACGTCTAAAATCTGATTTGAAAATGACATTTTTCTGGTTTTCCCTGGTAATACCCTCAATATCAAGTGATTTTGTTAGGTTATTATAATATCATAACACATAGAATGATCTTAGGTTAGGTAAACATCTTAGAATAGTTTGTAAACATCGAAGTAAATAAATAATACAATAATATATTTATTGAAATCAATATTACACACTCTAAAACAAAAATTTGAAACAGAAAAAGGATTCGGCCACATCTAGGAATTTAACCCAGGAAGCCTTGCCGTGATTTTGCATTCTTTGTTCTTCGCTTTGATAACTTTTTAAATTTATCTATTTCATATTTTCGTTTGAGAGTCGCTAATATTTTCTTCAATGATTAAATATTACAACTAAAGGTTTTACTCAAGCTATTCCAAAAATAATTAAAACTATATTGCTATTAATTTCGACCCTCCCCGTAGCTTCTGAAGTAATCTATGGATATGTTAGTATCATTGTAAATATTTGTGTCAACCGTAATAACAATTCAGCGATTTAATTTGTATAATAATTACATGCCTTTAGATAGATACACACAAAATAATATAATATATTATACTGAGTCATTTCAAACCCGTGTTTGCGTAGAGTGGAAAGTTCTAGAGAATATTGTATCTTTACTGATACATTTGTAAACTACATATGTAATTC
This sequence comes from Limnephilus marmoratus, assembly GCA_917880885.1. Lineage (NCBI taxonomy): Eukaryota > Metazoa > Arthropoda > Insecta > Trichoptera > Limnephilidae > Limnephilus > Limnephilus marmoratus. Next base: position 47,810,233 of record OU862920.1, on the reverse strand, counting down.
GAGCAAAAATTATTTTTTAAAAACTTGAGGTTATTTCCTCGGTGGACATTTTCAGAACCTGCCGTTCTGTCCCAAATCACGTAGTTTTTTGAAGTAAGTAAAAACTTCTTTAGCGCCGAAGTGATTTGAAATTTGATGAAACGAAAAATAGTGACACTGACAAGAGACACACACTTACATCTAGGTACGGGATTTAGTCCCCGAGAGAATGAGAGAGCAATAAAATATTTATTTAATTCTGAGGTACTCGGTTTCAACTAAAAAAAAATAGGGTCGCTCGTTTCCGTTTTATCGAGTTTCAAAATCACAACGATGCTAAAGAAGTTTTCACTTTAAGCCGCCCGCTACCCGAATTTCTACCGTTTTCTTACATATCACCCTTAAACATTTGAAGTTTTTTTTTTTAATATGTGTTATTTTTGAAGATAATATCCAGACGCGTTCCACGCCGAAACGCAAATTATATGAAATTCCCCCGAAAGAAGAAAATCGCAAAGTATGCTCCGAAAGTTATTATAACCACGTTTGTTTCAGTTATTTTACAAGTTGTAGTTGTCAAAAAATTCTTAATGTTTCTTTAAATGATGCTTAAGATACCTTCCACGAGATTTTTGCTCTATTTTAAAAGAGTCGTGTTTTATTAAACATTTTCGCAATTTTCGCATCGATTTTATCGTTTTAAATATTAGCGCGCTCCTCTACATCTTCTTCTTTTTGAACGCGGATGTGAGGCCTTAAAAAAAACATCAAAAATGTTAACGTGGATAAAAATTTCGATAACATTTTTTACTCCAATTAATATCAGGAATCACCAGTTAAAGTAAGTCAAATAGTCCTTTAACACCCTGTATAAATATGTCTGGGTCAGGTACGAGTGCCAGTTTTTAACTCTACACAATATTGCACTTTCATGACTTATTTCATTTTATTATTGGCGGATTGGCTTTATTAATAAAATAGTCATAAATATGGAATATTTAATGTGCACTAGAAGCCGTACTCCATTGATTTTCAATATTAAAACATTGACGGCTCCCGTGTAAAGTGGTTTCAATCCTTAGCTGCGAATCCGGAGGTCGATGAAAAAATATAGCCATTTGATTAATTTGTATTATTTCACAATTTAAGTGATATAAATATAATTTAGTATAGCCCTGGGAAAGACCACCATTCAGAATGGAAATTGTTTTACTTGAAATTGCTTTACCGGTTTGGCGACCAGGTCAGAAAATCTAGGTACTTTCCAATCTTCCTCTACCCCATCTTCTTTTCCTCTTTCAGCCTCGTAAAATACCCCAATCAGGTATGGCATAGTCTCACTGGCTTCAGACAGTAGAGAGCAATTGGAACATAAGAATTTAAGAATGAGTTATGAGACTTAGTATAGTCCAGCTCTTGGTAGCGATATCCATTGTGTGGCGGGTCGGATTTGAAGAGTCCGGTTGAGGTGGCTTTTTTGCCACTCCAGCAGAACTTTCTCGACCCATCGCCTTCCATCGCGGATTTGTCTGTCACTCCTGGACACACTGATCCCCAGATTCCTATCCATACTCCAGGCCCTTTTCCTCCCCAGATCTTCGACTCTTTCCTTTCCTTAAAAAAGCCTCCACACAGCATCCTCAAAGTTGACATAGGCCCTGAGGATTTTTTTTTCCTCGGAACCTTCGGTGTGAAGCTAATATAAAATAAAAATACCTATGAAGAAACCATTGATCTTGAAACATGACGATTATTTTGAATAAATAGTTGCGTATAGAGACTTATTTATTGATATTTTACAATTTTTTTTAGTTTCATCGAGTTTCAAATCACAACAGTGCTAAAGAAGTTTTCACTTCAAAAAGTGCCCATGGTTAGCCAGTACAGATCGAAAAAGGAATGACCAAATCGCAAAAGCAGGCGAAATATTTATTCTGTTTTCTACTATTTTTTGTGATGGACGAATTCTCTTCAGATTCACGTGTAATGAATAATAATCTATGTATATAAAAGTGAATCCCTGTTTCCCTTGGTCGCACTGTAACTTCAGAACGACTACCTATTTTATTCATCTTTTTTAAAAGATCTCTAATACTTTTTAGAAGGTTCTTACGGAAAGAAAAATTATGAAAATTGCTCAGAAAACTTTACGACTATTTTAACTTCGCACGTTTGACAGTTCGCGCGTTTGATTAATTTTTATTTAGCAGGCAGTTGTTTCTTTGTGTTATCAGAATTGTCTACGGATTCATTAAATTATAGACATTTTAAATAGGTACCTACGTTAGGTACCTATTGATAGTTCTTATAATATATGTAACAAAATGAATATTTGCAATATGCGAAAAATAAAAATTTAAATAAAAAAAATATTTATAGGTGGCACGCGAGCTGTTTGACAACGGAATGTACTGGGACTGAATACAAGGAACGCGGGAGGGTGGTTTGCGGGACGGGGGAGCGGGAGAGGAGAGTGGGTGGGCGGGTAAGGTAGAAGGAGATGCGGGAGCGGAACGGGGACGCACGGGAAAGGACATGCAGGAAGAAACAATTATTTCTTTGAATATGGCATTGAAACGCACACCGGGAACCAGCTAGTCATATTATAAATCATGAAGCCATTGCGTTGGCACATGATATCCTACGTTCCACAGGCGAACCGTACGCCAATAAAATGTTATTTCTATCAAATTAATATAACGAACGAGCATGGGCGTAGTTTAGTTGCTTGATTACGTTCAAATAAATGAAATAATGATTCGACATTATTTATGCCGGCTAACAAAGCCACCAATAAATGAATTATTCCTATGAATACCTGCTCACGAAAAGCTTATCGTGTTGTATTAATGTTTGATTAGCAACATTGTTTCTTTGTTATGAATATTTGAATGCCATTCTGGGCGATTTTAAACTTAATTACACTAATGCAGGTTGGTTTTATTTGCTTTTTAGTCTTCGGGCTGGATTAATATTCTTTAAAACCACACGTTAATAAATGTTTTAGCATACATACATTCTTTGTTTGAAATGGTACTCTACACAGGATTAGAGATTACATTAGAATGTGTTTGCACACCGATGATATTGAAAGATTAAAATAAGTTTTTTTTAACTAGTTTGTAACTTCCGCCCGCAGTCCTCTCTTACCACGAAAATTTCCAAAGATACCGGAAACGAAATGAAGCTTAACAATTATTATTTTTAAGTATTATACAATATTATGGTTAATTTGGGAGGCGAGAATGGGTACCTTTATTGGATAACCGTTGAACCAACACCTCTGCCATAGGTCACCCCGAGTGGTTCGCTAAGTTTGATGATTGTGCCCTGGTTCATGGGATGAGGTTTGTCTTGGTCTTGGAGGCGGAAGACCAGGACACACTGAACCCCAGATTTCTACCCACCCTTTTCCTTCCCAGAACTCTCATCTCCTTCCTTTCCTAAAAAAACCCTCCACACAGCATCCCCAAAGACGACACAGGCACTGAGGGAAATCATTTTACTCAGGGCCTCTTGTGTGTAAATCATGTAAAAAAAATATATAACAAATCGAAATGAAACATGAAACAGAACAAGATACAGAAAAATGAAAAGGTAACGGTTGCGACTGGGAATAAAATTTCTGTCTTACTGAGAATTTTTGAAGTGAAAACTTCTTTAGCACCGTTGTGATTTGAAACTCGATGAAACGAAAAAGTGACACTAGAAAGAGACACATAAATCTAAAGGATTTAGCCTGCGAGAGAATGAGATAGACTAATTAGTCTCCTATTCGTAGCCTCCCCAATCTTGTCTGCTTTAGTTTTCTGAAGGTTTCACTTCTACCGCATGTGAACTGCACACAAATATTTTTTACATGTTTATATTTTAATTTTATCTAACCCGGTTACAAATAAATTCGTTAGAACTTCGTCATCATCCAAAAATATAGCAGCCAAAAATATGGAAAAAAATAGTTGAAGATAAAGTTATTAATTCTGAAATAAACATGCCAACCGGTTTCGGCGTCATACAATAAACTTTCGTATCTAAATACCGAAGTAACTACAAAAAATCATAAATTCTGTTATGAACTTAATTTTATCTTATAACTTTATACTTTGTACTTACCAATCTGTTTCTTAATCTCGGAAATTTATGCATATATTTTGACTGTTTTAGGATAACTTTAAATTACACAGGCGTTGTAAAGATCATATTTAAATTTATAATCATTCAGAATAGTAAACCAATGCTAGATAGTTGAAATGATTTATAAAGATAAAATAAATTAATAGAAATGATATTGTATTAACTTTGCACCGTGGCTGAGTTTCTACATTATTATTTTTTTAAACATAAACTTTCACCTTTAATTCATAACGCATTTTTGGAATATCACCTGAAGGGCGAACGTGCTTACATAATATAATATTTTAACATAAAATAAACGGTTTAAATAACGTGCTAACACTATTAACACCAATTCATGCAAATATTGACACTTGGCCTTTGGTTATTATTCGGTCTCATTACCGTAGTTAGTTAGTAATAATAATAATGGACACGTTTATAGTTTTAAGCCCGGAACATGCTGGAATGGAAATTTTCTTCTAGACTTAGACAATATTATAACTTATAACTTTGCCGGAGTTTAAATGACCTTCGAACGACCTTCTGTGAAAACTTTCGAGGAGTTTTGTCTGATCGACCAGATAAGATAATTTTAACATAATGTTTGAAGGAAGAGTATTAGTAACACGTGCAAATTAATATCATCAAAATGCTAATTTCTGTTATATCTGTGCGTTAGTCCCAGCATGAAATCTGATTCAATGGACTGATTGTGTGAAGAATTCAGATATCTACTTGTAAAATAACCCACTTACCCAAAATATAGAATTACAGAAAATTATTTTACTTTTCTATTCTGCATTTCAAATGTGTATTTCTTTTTTTTACCTTTCTGAAAATTAACTTAACAGTTGTCGTGATTTTTCTACGCTTTTTTTAATTTACAAGAAAGCGTTATACAACGTGTCCGGAAACTCGTAGTACAAGCGGGAAACTAGTGAATCTACATCACGTAGAGAACCCAAAAAACTTATTTTTTTCAATCTGATCGTTTCAATTTTAATATTATTTTTTTTTCTATTTTTCCATTTTTTCGGCAACTAAAGGGTTAAAAAAAATTTTAGCCAGGTTTATCCTTCGATGCATTTTATAAGATATTACACAGCTGAAATCGACAATTTTTTCAAATTTAACCAAAAAAATTCCAACTTCGGACCCGATTTACTCGAAAACGGAAGCTCAAATCAAAAAAGTTATACCACAAATCGATTCCAAATGTGATGTAGATTTACTAGTTTCCCGCTTGTACTACGAGTTTCCGGACACCATGTATACTACGTAACTAACTACATAGATGTTCATTCTAAATATAAATTTCTGAACAAAAAAATAAAAATGCGTTATGTAAGAAAATCAACAATATTTGTTCTTGAGCGGCATGAATTCTGAGCTTCAAAAATCCTACAATAATCATAACATTGCTGTGTCTATTGTAATATTTTATTACTGCTCCGCGAGCTTTTGCAGCTCTGCTAGGTCCTACGGGAAGTTCTAGTTTCGGTTTAAGTATTGGCGACTAGTTATAGGGCTTCGCCCAGTTCATCCATACGTTGATTTGTAATACTAAGATCTGGGTATCTAGCATGGTCGATCGATATAGGTTTTATCGAAAATGTCGGTAACTTGTGATCGCTCCTGAGCACGACTGCAGGCCACTAACGAAGAAATTTCACAAAAGTTCACGTCAAATAAATTAGGAACTCTTAATCGTTGAAATTTCACGAAAGTTCACGTCAAATAAATTAGGAACCCTTAATCGTTGTGAACTGTTGTTTGTTCGTTAGCGGCCTGCAGTCGTGCTCGGGAACGATGACAAGTTACCGACATTTTCGATAAAACCTATATCGATCGACCATGCTAGATACCCTGAAAAGAGTCTTTCATCTACTTTCAATGCTTGCATTATCACGACAGAGCTTAGTCACAAACTTCACGTGTACAGATGATTTCCATACGGGACGGCGTCACATATGTACTCGAAGTCTGGTTTTTATTTATTTATTTATTTTCGGGAAATCGAAAGTTTACATTTTTCCAGTTTGTACATGTTTGTATAGCCAAAATAAACCAATTATGGCTTTCCTCCTTGTGACTTTACCCCTGATTAAACAGTATAATAAAAAAATAGAAATAGGTAATAAAATTTATAATGAAGAGGTATTAGACCAAAAATTTTATAAAACAAAAGATTAAGTATATAAAATTAAAATTTACATAAAACATAAAAAATACAATACATTGGTAACCGTAAGAAGCCAGGTTGTACAAATAAATCAAATCATAACATAATTATAAGCAAAAACGATAGAAATATAAGAAACACAGACACATAACGTATTCATGAAACATCAGAGAAATACTCTTTTATGTACCCCTTATATTTGGTAAGTTCGGAATTGAAAATGTTCACCTTGGATAATATGCTATTTTAACTATTTTTAAATTTCAACCGTACAGACGCTAGGGTATTAATACTGTCAGATACCAAAGTAGATCGTATTAGAATATATTTTTAAAAGTACCAACCTGTAACTATTCTAGTGGCATTTTAAAACCAAGCAAAACTTTCTTAATTACTGCCTATTTATGGCATTTATTCCAATTCTCGAGGACACTGTTAGTTATCGGTACATTTTGTCTTGTCTGGTGGACTTACCAGCCAACGTTAATTTATTTCCTATTATTTCTGGTAAATTGTGATAAGTAAGCGTTCACACAAATACCTATCATATTATGCATACGAAAGTCAATCCACTCTAACATTAAAAATTTGTGAGTTTAATCATGTCGCATCAATAGATAACAAAAAAGGTTTCTTTAACAACCTCACGTCCACACTTTTTAGGATATAAGGCTGGTCTGGCTGACTAGACCAAAATACTACTTAGGGATAATTTATTAATTACACTCGAGTGATTGCGTTAATAATTTAAGTGTGATTTCTGAGCGTTCGATTGGGAAATTTTTATATGTTGATATTTCTGCATGTTGTACATGGCCTACTTGATAATCACAGGTACAAAAATTTATTAGCTGTTAAAAAATTGTATGAAAACATATTTTATAGATTATTTTTGAATGTAGCTATTACTTTGTGGTTATCCATTATAGAATAATGAAATAATTTTACTTTGTATAAACCACTTATTTGATGTGCAAATCCGACCGGTTTCGGAACAAACGTTCCTTCATTAGGGAAAGCTTATACTAATTTGACAGTTTCGAACAATGTTTTATTATAGTAGGGGTGGAGCTGTTTCTAGATAATAATGTAGATTGGATAGGTAGGTATTAGTGTAGAGTGGGTGGGTAGGGGAACAAATCCATGATTAATAATATTAGAAGGAAGATTTTTGCAACATTGAACTAAAAAATTATTAATATACAAAATTTTACGCCATTCTTTATCATTAATATTATTAGAATTGTATAGATATTTATTTTTTGAAATTTTGATAAGTTTTTTATTTAGGATGTTATCAATTAATTTTGGTTCATATCCGTTATTTATAGCAATTTGTTTTATTATTGAAAGTTCAGAAAGGAAATTATTATTAGACATTGGGACATTTACTAAGCGGTGTATCATGGAATGGAAGGTGGAGTGTTTTTGTGAGACAGGGTGGTTGGAGGTCCTATGAATTACTATGTCAGTGTATGTTGGCTTGCGATATATAATAAAATCGATTTTATTATTTATAATAAATAAAGTTAAATCCAAAAAGTTTAATTTTTCATTGCCTATTTCTATCGTAAATTTTATTTGGTTATGAAAGGAATTTAAAAGGTTAAGAAAGTTGTTGAGTTGACGTTCAGATCCTGTCCAAATGACGAAGATATCATCCACATATCTCTTCCACAGTAAAACATTGTTTAAAAGAGGTGATTTTGAATTAAAAACAGTTGTTTCCAAATCATTCATAAATATATCAGCAATAAGAGGACTGGTGGGGGCTCCCATTGGAAGGCCTTCTTTTTGTTGGTATATGACATTATTGTATTGAAAATAATTTTGATTTAAAACTAAGTTAAATAAACGAGTTAGGTCACTAGACAGATCTGTAGGTAATGTAGAATCTTTCAATAATTTGGAAATAATTGCTTTACTTTCAGTAATAGGCACATTAGGAAATAGATTAATGACATCAAAAGACACAAGTTTAGCATTAATGGGAAGTACAAAATTTTTCAATAAGGCAATCAGTTCATAAGAGTTCTTAATTACATATTTTGGTATAAACACATTACTTTTATGAACTAAATCAGTTATTAATGACGATAGTTTAAAACTTGGTGAATTACATGATGAAACGACAGGTCTTATGGGTGTATTTATTTTATGGATTTTGAGAAACCCATATAATTTTGGTGATTTGGGATTTTTTGATAATATGTTATCATCTTTAAATATGTCCGATTTACAAGATTTTAGAAATTATAGAAATAGGCAATGAAAAATTAAACTTTTTGGATTTAACTTTATCTATTATAAATAATAAAATCGATTTTAGTATATATCGCAAGCCAACATACACTGACATAGTAATTCATAGGACCTCCAACCACCCTGTCTCACAAAAACACTCCACCTTCCATTCCATGATACACCGCTTAGTAAATGTCCCAATGTCTAATAATAATTTCCTTTCTGAACTTTCAATAATAAAACAAATTGCTATAAATAACGGATATGAACCAAAATTAATTGATAACATCCTAAATAAAAAACTTATCAAAATTTCAAAAAATAAATATCTATACAATTCTAATAATATTAATGATAAAGAATGGCGTAAAATTTTGTATATTAATAATTTTTCAGTTCAATGTTGCAAAAATCTTCCTTCTAATATTAAACCAGCGTTTTATACAAGAAATAATATCGGTAATTTTTTGAGAAATACTAAAGATAAAGACCATAAATTGACTAATTCCGGAATATATAAACTCAAATGCAATGATTGTCCCTCATTTTATATTGGAAAAACCACTCGTAATTTTGAAATCAGAATCAAAGAACATTTAAGGTGTCTTAATAATAATAATTTTTCTGAGTTTGCTAACCATATCATTGAAAATAACCATAGTTTTGAAAAAAAAACAGGGATAAATATTCTTCATAGTAATCATAAAGGAAAACGTTTAGATAACTTAGAAGCCTTGGAAATTTAAAAATCCCTTAAAAATAATGAATCTATTATCAACAAACAAAAAATATTGTCATATAGCCCAATCATGGATTTGTTCCCCTACCCACCCACTCTACACTAATACCTACCTATCCAATCTACATTATTATCTAGAAACAGCTCCACCCCTACCATAATAAAACATTGTTCGAAACTGTCAAATTAGTATAAGCTTTCCCTGACGAAGGAACGTTTGTTCCGAAACCGGTCGGATTTGCACATCAAATAAGTGGTTTATACAAAGTAAAATTATTTCATTATTCTATATTTTATAGAATTTGGGTGCGCAAACTGTCAAAAATGAAAGCACTAAGCACATTATGGCAGGCAATCGCTAAAGCAGTTTTGCAAACTTGCCATAATATGTCAAAAAGCATTTCGACTAGTCGACGCACTTTTTTGCAGATAAAGTGTGATCAACACTCAGACCAGAAACTCATGTTACTTTATAGGTAAATAAGAAAGTTGATCCAATGGACGTTTTCTTCCGGTGGGTAGTAGATAACGTTAGCAAACAAAACAAGATATCCCAATAACCATTTTTAATAAAATCTCGAGGATGTCGTACGTTGTTTTGTCTGGTGGACCAGGACTATATCTAGAACAACTTAATAACTATGTTTGCAGGTGAGTGTGACCGGCAATGGTTCATACTAATGTCTGTTACATTATCCCGCTCAATGCAGACCCCGCTCAGACTTTATTGTGGCAATAAAATATGAGCGCTGCCTACGTAACGCGTACAACCTAATATATTTTTATTTATCTACGGCGCTCTATGCGAGTATTTATTTATGTAAGCGCAATAAAATACATTCCTAAGTCAATGTGTTTATATTTGAAGAGATGATTTCTTAGCAGCAGATTTTGCTCTTGTAACATATGCAATAATAATAATAATATAATGCTTGTATAAATAAATGCTCTCCTATGAGAAAAGCAATTCATCAAAAAAATCTCGAGCTTAAAATTAAATTTCCCGCAGATGTTTGGTTCGGGAAGATCGGCATTTCTGCCGTGTCGCACCACAATTCCGTGAAACAATTCGATAGCGTTGAATTATTACTGAATTTTGCTATAAATATGTATACGCTTGAGATGAAAATAGGTAAGTGTAATAAAATGTATTGTTGGAAAGAACGTTGAATTATCATATTTCTAAATTACTCACTTACCTATTTGCTTCTTGGAAAAGTGATTAGATTCTGACTTTTCATATTTGCGCTAGGTTGCCTTATAAAGTAATACATGGTCTTAAATGTAAAGCAGAAATACAGGAATAAACTTTCAAACGGTAAGCTCCGAGTTTGGTTGCTTAAATGTATTTTCTTCATTTCAAACATAATTTCCATTATGTGCTATTCAGTTTTAAAAGATCCATAAGCAAACAAAATTAAGACCGTAGAATGTCGTTTATTTCGAGTAGAGGAAGTTCTGTGAAGGAAAAACATATGAGGGGTTAAGTAGAAAACTGAGGGTCTGTTTGTCCAGTGAAGGACGTATAAATCTATTCCTACCACTGGGTGCAAAGCAGTTCTGAGATAGTCCTGCTGGAGAGGTCAAAAGTTATCTCTAAACCAGTCTCTCCCGATCCGGCCTGCCACGCTGCATCCCTAAGACCAGAACATATCTCATTCCATGAACCCGTGCTGAGTCGCCAAACTTGGGGTGACCAAACCACTTGGGGTGACCTATGGAGAGGTGTTATCCAATTAATGGTTCCCGAGGCAGTCTCCTCAATTGAATATTACAGTATTTGAAAAACTTGATGACATTTCCCAATGATAATATATAATATATAGACGCATGGTAGAAATCTCAAAGAGGTAAGCCAAAGACACAGCAATTGAATTGTCTTCGATTTTATAGTTTTTATACACAACTGCCGTAGGGTTGTGTGCATTACAAAAAGCGCCAAAAAGGGTATTGAGAAAGTGTTTACGTTACACGGCAAACACTAGTAAAAGCAAAGGAGTAACGTTTTATTCATAAATACACGAAAATTACATAAAATTACAAAAAGTACAATTATTTCGATTGTTTTTAGCGCCATTAGAGAAAGTGAGAAAGCAAACGTTGCAATAATTAAGTATAAGAAGGACAACCTGTGGACAGTGGGTCGTCTTAGTGTAAGCGAGTAAGCGTATCTTGGCATCTCAGTCGCACCTGTGATGTAGGATGTAGTATTCGGCGCAAATACGAAAACGCCGTCTGGTCATTCTTCGCACACAATATTTGAATGTCTATCTTTATCATACACGAATAACTTTTTAATTAAGAATTTACTGATAACATAAGAGTATTTCTTACTTGCCACATTATTTCTTGAGTTTGTGAGTTCTATAACATCATTGTTATATTATACCTAATTGATATATTTTAGTGTGTTATAAGGTTTTTTTAATGAATTTAATTGAACCAATAACATTAGTGAGTTCATGTCGGAGCAGTCTTGCAGTAAAAAGCAGCGTTGTTTGGTTTCATTGACAATGAACCCCCCAGGCACCGGCGGCCACAATAATGAGCTCTTCACATGAAATTGTTTTCTCTTCGTGTTAAAAACCTTGGGTACCTTACGTCTTACTCCCATCAATTTAAATAGTATGTTAAATACCTTGTTTTTAACGGGTAGGTATTGCTTTATCTTTTGCAATGCAGACGTAGGTCTACCCGGCCTGAGAAAGTGTGGTGTGATAATTATCCAGGGCTGACATTTAAAGCAATCGGAATACGAGATAAAGTTATTGCAAACGTTCGTATTTATTATAATCTACATTCACGAATATTTGGTCAGCATTGGCCTTTTGCAACGAGATAATTACACATAATTCGAACAGGGCCGTTCCGAGACTTTTGTGAAACTTTTAAGAAAACCTCGTGAGATTTTTGTGGTAGGTGCGCTGTATGGCAATCAAGAATTTTAAAACTTATTTATTTTATTTTGAAACATGACGGCCTCCGTAGTCTAGGGGGTAGGGTCATGGGATCGAATCCCTGCATGCGAAAATAAATTTTATTTGATTAATTTGTGTCATTTCACAATTAATTCATTTAAAATAATATACGGTATGTTTGCGGCACGTTTCAATAGTAATGTACTTCTGCACTTTCCTCTTCCTCATCTCCTTACCCTTTCCACTACCTTCAGCCTCACAACATATCCCAATTGGGGATGCCATAGTCTCACTGGCTGCAGACGGGAGCAGTTGGGACTAGGTATTCACATTTAAAAAAAATACATTAGCTCCACACAGAAGCCATGAGGAAAAATATCTCTCAGGGTGTATCCAGGAGTGACTCACATATGAATCCGTACTCCCATTGCGGAGCAAGGCGGTGGGTCGAGAGAGTCTGGCTGGCGAGGTCAAGTTTAGGTCTCAACCAATCTCTCCCCATCCGACCCACCATGCAGTAGGTCGACAAATTCGTTCGCCTCCAAGACTTGGACAAACCGAACCTGACACCCATGCTAAGTCGCCAAAAACAGCGCACCACTTGGGGTGACCCACGGCTGGGGTGTGGATTATCCAATAAAGGGTTCCCGGGGCAGCGGTATCCATATCCTTCGCCCATGTTGAAACATATTCACATTACAGTATATTGTCATTCGTACGTAGTGTGTTTGAAATGGTGACCGGCCAACTCAGAATGAAACCAACTCTGAAACACCTCAGAAAGGTCATTAAGAGTGATGATAAAAAAATATAAAATTGTTTACGTAGGTAAAGTTATGTTAGGGTTACCGGTTATTTTTTTCATAGCTTTTAATGACCTTTTTGAGAAAGGTTTCATTCTGAGTTGGCACGGAACCGTTTGAAAGATATTCCTTGAAACCGACAAATAAATGCTTTTATAATAATATTGCCTGAATGAATGTATTATGTTGGAATTGAGATTGTAACCTAATTCCACAAGAACACAAATGAAATAGAGTTAGTTATAAACCTGTTACCTGGATAAAGTTTTGTGGCTTTTTTTTACAATTACTTAATAAAGCAGGTGAATATTTTGCACTAAAGATGAAAATTTAATACTTTATTAGTTACGAAATTATTATTTTATTTTTATTGTTTTTATTTCTTGCTAGAGCAATCCCGATGAGTTAAAGACCTCATTTTAGGACAGGAGGAACATACAAATCATGGGTGGGAGGAAATAGTTAAAATTTTACATATGAATTTAGATATTAAAAAAAATAAGTTTCGCATACAATGTAGACGAAAAAACAAAAGACACGTTGAGTAGAACAAACAACAATAGAAAACAATTAAAGAAAAAGGGAACAAGGTTATACAGATATGGATGATTACAACTAAATGGAAAAGAAAAGAAGAGAAAAGAAACAAGACAATTGAACATGGCAAGAAAATTACAAAGTTTCATCCTTAAACATAATTAAAAAATAATCATTTAAAGCATTACTCTGATTTTTTTATTTTGCTTGTTTCCCCAATTAACGTTACAAAATACGAATGTCTGATTTATTTGTGCTTTTTATTTCAAAATATGACGATTTCTTGGGATTGGGTAGATGCAGTTTAAAATTTTATTAGATAGGTACCTATATCTGTTTGTATTTTTTTTAAGCCATAATATTTTTCACTGGAGTTTCATATTTTAAAAAAGAATTGCGAAACTATGTCACAATCATTCATGTTAAGATTAATTGTCTTTAATATGTATTTTCCAAATTTTAACTTCTCAGTCGTCTTAACTAATCTTTTGTTCGGTTTTTGGAACCGAAATTCTCTTAGATATCGTTGTTTCTCCCTTACCGTGATGGTTAGAAGTATTATCTAAACCGAGTAAGAAGGAGAAAATCTAAAAGTTTTCCGCAAAATAATTAAAATGTACACCTTTAAGAAACCAAAGTTTCCAATAAAAAATAATAATTAAACTTTGGGAATTTTTATTTATTATTTTTGAAATAATAAATAAAAATGATACATGAAACAACAAAAAAATGAGTTGATGGTAATATTTATAATTCATTTGCCTCAAAAAATATGTGAGGGTGTGGAGTACCAGTTTTTGTGAACCATTTAAAAAAAATGCATCCAAAATTTTTGTATTTCAAAAATTTTACGTTTATTTCAATTTATAACATTTGAAGGCGTATTTCATCACCTTTCAAAATCAGTTTTAAGATGAATATATACGTGAAATCCTATTTAGATACTATTTTGATTAATCTTTACGACGAATCGGCTTACAGTATGAACATCAAAAAATATGCTACGGATAAATCGAAGCTTTAACTAGCTTTTCTATGTATTGGAATTACAATAAAATTATTATTTACGTAACAAAAAATAAAAGCGTAAACCACCAAAAAAAAATGTTTTTTCATGACTTAACTATGAAGTAACACAAGAAACAATTAAAAAAATACCCCTTTATGGCTAAGACTATTTTTGAGGTTCTCCATGTTCTAACTTTTTTTCGTTCTTATAAAATTATGCACAAAATAAATAAAAACCACTTTTTCGCTTACTAGCCTCGTGCAAAAAGAGGCTCGATTTTAAAATTTTGCAGGTATGAGATTCGAAATATTTTTAGCGTTTATATTCCTCTTAAGCTTTCGACACGTCCAGAAATATTACTTTTATTTGATTTTATTGAAAAGCGGAATTATTTTGCTTTCCGACAAAACATGCCCGAGGAATGAGCGGTTAACGTCTATTATATTTTTATTTTTGTAAATCATGTGAGCTAACTCACGATTGATAAATAGTTAAAGATGTTTGTTTTGTGTAATATAAAACAACAGTTTTCATGGTAATATCGAAACGGGATATGAACTTGATGTTATGACAAAATACTGATTTATTTTCTATATACGCTAATAAGTAATCAACCTTACGCCACGTACATAAATTATTACTTCTTTTTTCGACAAAAATGTGTCTACCCACTGGGCTGAAAGGTTTGCAGCAATTTTTCAACGGCACAAGCCAGTTGATATAAAATAATAAAAAACCTCTTGAAACGTAACCCGTGGCTCGAATTAACTCTGATAAACGGGCCGATTCTACTAATTGTTCCAATAATTATTTAACTGAACCTGCACTGTCGTTTATAACATGTACATTAAAATCGTCTCGATTAATTCCGGCTTGTGTTACATTGGCCATAAGTCGTAACACCAAATCAATGTTACACTACCTGGAACTTGCGGGTGACATATCGATATTTTATTCGATCGATTCGCATTCCGAGTTAGTTTAAAGAATTTCAATAGGAAGTATTTCATATCATTTTTCATTTCGTATCGAGGACGAACGAAATTAAGGGGACATATTGATTATTCTTTCTGCTGTGTTATTACCCATGCAACTTGTTGTATGACTGTTAAATGCAGAATGGAATAAACCTGCAATTAATTTAATTCTGGGTCTTACAAATGTAGGGTGTATTTTTATTATTCTTTGTTTTAAATGCTGCGGTTATGATATATCCAAATTTTATAGAAAATTATACGCCATTAGGTAGTATTTTCTCATATCTGATAATTTGACAGATACTTGCAAAATAATAGATAAGTGAGGCATCGACCCCCCACACCCTTAGATTTTCTGTCATTAGTCATAATTTACCTTCCTTTCATCGAACATAGTATATAGTTTTAAACTTGTGCATGAAAAGTGCTCAAATTATGATAAGTCCACTTTTGTCTATGAAAATTAGCTTTAAAGTATAGGTATATAAATTTCGTATTTCTGATAATTTGACAACTCCTTGCAAATTAATAAATACGCGAGAAGGTACACGAACTAATTTTATCAACATTATTAAAATATTTAGAAAATTATGGCCCTTCGTCAGGATATAATTCTTCTTTGTGCCGTATCAGGTCCGACCGACGCGACGCGACGTTGGCGATCTCTCTTGAAAATGGCTCTCTGTCTTGCGCTGCCCAGAATAGCTCCTCCACACTTCTAATGCCGGTCCACTCTCGTATATTTCGCAGCCAAGACATTTGTCTCCTACCAGGCCCTCGGCGACCCTCTGTCTTGCCTTTCAATATTAAATGTAGCATTATAATTAAAATTCACTAAAATGACAAAAGACAAACACGTGTTAGACAAAGAAGAACTTATAGACAATAAATATTATGAAGAGCGGTGATTAATTATTTAAAGGTATTATAAAAACAATTACATAAAATAAAATTATATCTTTAATTAATTAATAACCACTCTTTGTAATTTTTTTGAAGTACTAACTTCTTTAGCGGCGTTGTGATTTGAAACTCCATGAAACGAAAAATAACTATATCAAAAAGAGACAAATACATACATCTATAGAATTCAGCCTGCGAGAGAATGAGATAGTATAATCGGTATCCTCTTTATGCGGTGCTTCGTAGCCTATCCGTCTCCTTTTTATGCGGTGCTTTGTAGCCTCCCCACAGTTGTCGACTTTAGTTTTATGAAGGTGTCACTTTATCGCGTGTGAATTGCAAATTCAGTTTTTTTCTATGGGTTCTTATCTGTCTATATTTGATTGTCTTTTATCATTTTTGTTAATTTTAATTTTATCCTGCCGAAGGATCCATTGGTTTAGAATCAGTTGATAATTTTCATGAAATAGGGGAAACGTGTACTAAGTTATCTATTCATTTTATAATTCGTGATGGTACAAAAGTAGGATTTTTTTTTGTTTATTTAAAATACGGCACACAGTAAATTTGCAAAAATTGAAGAATTAATGTAAATGGACACTACCTGCTTTTCTTCAATTGCATGGTGTATTTTTAACCATCTGTGTGAGAAGTGCTATACAGTAATCATTTGTCAACGTTTGTTTGAAGAAAATTACACATCATATTCCATTCCGATAATGTGGCAGGTACCTGAGAAATAATGGACACGGTGAGGTACTTGTGGAAACGATGGATTTTTACTTAGTCAATATAAACTGACACCACTTACAGAACCTCTTTTTATAATATGATATTGCATTTCAACGGTCCGAAGCCAAAGGAACTATGGCATCCTCTTTGTAGAATATAATATATTATAAGAGAGTGATGGATGGAAAGAAAAAAGTACCTAAAGCTAAGGAAAGGTACCTGCTGGGTTACTAAATTTTAATTTAATTTGCTTACATAGCTTATTAAGAATCGTCCAAAAATAAAAGCCAAAAAAAAACTATTCTTGCGTTTATTCCAGCGTTGTTGCACAGGTACGCAGTCGGGAAAAGCAAAAAATCGCTCGCCCAACTTCTGTACGCGACTAACATTTGCCACATGAAAACGGGTCGTTCCTATGGCTCGTTCTTTGAATCAAAAGCTTGGCTGTGGAATGATTTCCTCCCTCCTACAACATGGTCTCTCCAAGACCCTCTTCCGAACAACATCCCCAAAGAGTTTTCTTCCATATGGATTTAATCCTCTTTTACGTGGAGTTAAACCTCTTTTCCTATCATCTGGGTTTAATTAAAAAAAGATTCACCGTATATGACAATGCTAGGAGGAGTATGGTGTATGGGGATACCACTTCGAATCTATTTAAATCTACTCTTTTATAATCATAATCTAATGTGAATCTACGTTTATTGTTTTAATCTACTATGACCATTATTATTGTCACGTATTATAAATCATTTATATTAATTTCTTCTTCAAACTTCGCAAATTTATTTTGTGGCATCATTGTTCATATAATGAATAACTTATTACTTTGTATAAAACCACTATATTTAAAACAATATCAACATGTTTCGACAACAATGTTGTCTTCATCAGGATATGTTACTATGATAAAATAATATTAACATATTAAAATTTATATTAACATTATTTGTTATAAATCTAGGTTTTCATCTACTCTTATTGTTATTATTTTACTAAGATTCTATTTATTAACTTCAGATTTTACGTCAGGGTTAAATCTTCCCCACAGGAAAAACTATTTCTTAATCTATTTCTACTTTCTCTTTTACACACTTTTCCACAAATGATCATCTAGTCTCTAGTCAATTCACGCTCTGCAATTGCACTATATAAGTATAATACATGCAAAATAATACAAGAACAACATGTCAACCTACCAGAGACCAAATGGGAAAATAATTCACCGACTCCAGATATTTTCATATCAGAGGGTTCGGCTCGGTGGAACTCCTAATTAGATCTATAAATCCTACTGATCCCTCAATAAAAATATTTAAAAAATCTAAATATTATTATTATTATCTGCTACGAATTTATTATTTTCTTTTATTAGTATTATCTACCGTGAATCCATTTGTATCATCTACCATCATAATTATCATCTTCTATGAATCCATTTCTACCATCTACCATCATTATTATCACCTACTATGAATATACTTTTATTTTTCTTATCTACTATGAACCTTTTAATTATCTACCAATAATATTATCAACTACTACGAATTTATTACAAAATTATACCTAAATACGAGTATATATGTTGATTATTTATATTATTATTTGTTATTATTTTATCTAATCTTATAATTATTATCTACTACGAATGTATTTACTATATGCAATGAATTTATCAATTATCTACTTTTATTATTATCATCTTCTAGCTGGTTCCCGGCATGCGTTGCAATGCCATATTCAAAGAAACATTGTTTCTCCCTGAATCACATTTCCCGTGTGTCCCCGTTTTCCTCCCGCGTCCTAGCTAGCTTTATAAATTATAGCTTTCATGTTATTCTGATGTACGAGCTATATTTTTTTAAAGTTTCATTAAAATCCATTCAGTAGATTTTGCGTGATCGAGTAACAAACACATATACATTATACATCCGTACAAACTTTCACAATATATTATAATATAATAATATATTATATTATAATATATTATTATATAATATATTATATTATTATTATATAATATATTATTATAAATTATTATATATTATAATATAAGTAAGATGTAAATCTATTGATAGGTATACCCTCTATCATTATTATTATCTACTACGAATGTATTTAGGGTTTATTATCTACTTTTATTATTATTTTATACTATGAATTTATTCATTAATCACTATTATTTTTGTTATCTACTTTGAATCTATTAATATTACACACTTCCCCAAATGATCATCTAGTCAATCCACGCTATGCAATTGCACTATATAAGTATTACAAATTCAAAAAATAAAAGAACAACATGTCAACCTATCAGAGACCAAATGGGAAAATAATTCACTGACTCCAGATATTTTCATATCAGAAGATTCGGCCGTGGAACTCCTAATTGGACCTATAAATCCTACTGATCCCTCAATATAAATATTTATGGAATCCTACATGTATTTAAAATGACTGATATTTGCATTTTTTTATATAAATTCTTTTTCTTTTTTTTTATTGTGTATTTTATTTAGATATAAAATTTTACATCTTATATCTAATGTTTTCTTTTCTATGACTACTACAATATTATTTACTTACTACATACTGACTAAAATTTTGACTTTACAGCATTAAGACATAATCCACGAAAAACTGCAAGACTTTTAGCCTCCTTAACATTTACAGGGAGTTCATTGAACATTTTAAAACCTTTATAATAAATATTATTTTGTGTTCCCGATAAATTTGTTTTAGGAAGCCTAAAATCGTTGCAGTTTCTCGTAGGATAACAATGAACTGTACTGTTGATTCTAACATTATTCAACATATAATCAGGTAACATTTTATTTTTTAACTTATAAATGAAAACTAGGGTATTGAAAACTAATCTTTGCCACACACTTAAAATATTGAGTTGGCGTTGCATGGTTTTTATCCTGGTATACCTGCTACAGCACAATATAGATCTCATGCCTCTGTTCTGAATTATTTCCATTCTTTTAATTTGTGTTTTATTGCTCAGAAAGATTACACTTGAGCAATAATTCAGATGGGATGCTACAGTTGTGTTATAGACCAATTTCCTAGTTTTAATGTCTAATTTTCCCTTTATCCTACTTAAGAAATTAATCTTTTTCGCAATTTTTTTTAGTTAGCATTTCAAAGTTAGAGTTAAGTTTTAACTTATTATCGATTATGATTCCCAAATATTTAATTTCGTCTACCTCTTCAATAGTTTGATTGTCTATATTTAGGGTGATAAGTCCATTTTGTTTTTTCCCTAATACCATGAATTTACTTTTAGTTACATTTAATTTGAGTTTATTTATGCATAACCATTTAGATATTTCACGAAGTTCACTTTGTATTTTTGACAATGTATCTTCAATATTATTTGCTATGATATATAAAAGTGTGTCATCAGCAAACAGTTTGATGGAACAGTACTTTAGGCACTTCACTATATCATTGATATATATAATAAAAAGTAGTGGTCCCAAGACCGATCCTTGAGGAACTCCAAGGTTAACTTGTTGCTCTTCAGAGATAGCATCTCCAAATTTGGTTCTTTGTTTTCTGTTTTTTAGGTAATCAGTAAACCACTGCAATTCTTTACCATGAATTCCCATGTCCTTCAATTTCATTATCAGTCTTTCTCTGTCAATCGTTTCGAAAGCACGTCTAAAGTCTAAGAATACTGCTATGATGATTTTCTTCTGATCCATACTTGTTTTCCATTTATTTAAGACATAATTAAGTGTTGTTTCACAGGAATATTTGTTTCTAAATCCAGATTGTTTTTTAACAAGAATGTTATTTTTTTCAATAAAATTGTTTATCTGTTCTTTAACTATCGATTCTAGTAATTGTTCATATTTAGGTAATCCATTTATTGGTCTGAAGTCTTCAAAATTTTTAGCATTTATTATTTTAGGCACTGGTGTTATTATGGAAGTTTTCCATGACTGTGAATTCCCTCTAACAGAGATTCATTTATTAGTGCAACTAATCTGTCTCCTATAGTTGGCAGTGCATCTTTGATTATGCCTATCGTAATTCCATCCGTGGACGATTTTAGTTTCATTGCATTAAGAATTTTCATTAAATACTACATGTTTATTTTATTAAACCTGAAAATATTAGTATTCTCTCTTTGACTAATCTAATATGCCTAAATTTTGAATGAGAGATCTAGGTATAATGCCAGTAGCCGAAATAACAAACGGTAATATTTTTATAGTCTTTGAATGCCAAATTCTTTTAATCTCATTTCCTAAATCTGTATATTTTCTTATTTTTTCAGAAACAGATTTTTAATGTTACAGGAATTTGGAATAGCTACATCAATGATATAAGTTATTTTTTTAAATTTTGTCATGTAAAACTATATCAGGTCTATTATGACTAATTGTTCTGTCTGTTAGTATAGTTTTATCATAATATATTTTATAAAATTAATTTTCTAAATATGAATTTAATAAAATAATTATATTATTGTTATCTACCTTGAATCTATTAATATATCATCTACCATTATTATTATTATCTACTAAGAATCTATTTATTATCTACTATTATTATTATTATCTACAATGAATCAATTTCAACATCCACCGCCGCTTAAAATAATTAATCTGGTACCGAACAAAGGTTCGCAGATGCGTTGTTCCGCAGAACCAGTACCCCTGGATTACCTTCAATTATTTCACTTGTAGAGGTACCCCTTGTCCGCCTCTGAGAATCTTAGGTACGTACATTATTAACGGCTTACAGTGTTCCCCAACAAACAACGGTGGGCTGATTTGATACCGCCTGACCTACGCCCCGTAAACTACCGAACCACAGACAAGAGAAACAAGGAGATGAACCATAAACTTGTGAAATGAAAACTTCTTCAGCACCGTTGTGATTTAAAACTCGATGACACTAAAAAGAGAAAAAAAAACACATAAAGTTATAGGATTTAGCCTACGAGAGAATGAGATAGCAATAAAATATTTATTTAGTCACAGTTACTCGGTTCCAATATAATACGACAAATCCACGGTTTCCCGCGATCCTCCGTTAGTCTTTTTCTTCCGTGCGCTGTCCCAACTCATTGCCTAGGTAGGCTGTTGGGGTCGGCTCTTCTCGTTCTCAGGTTATAGTTTCTTCTGTTCTCAGTATCGCCATCATCCAGGCCGTTTCTCTGAAGTATTTTGGAGCATTGAGTCATCCAGGAGTTCTTCGGTCTTCCTCTGGATGACTGTCGATGAAGCTCCATATACATTGCCTGCTTCACTGTGTGGTATGATGGTCTCCGTCTTATGTGCCCATACCATATCAACTGCCGTTCCTCCAGCTTACTGTTTATGTCTGTGACACCCAGGTCACCCAGGCTACCACGAATACATGAACTTTAAATCTTATCTTTTAGTGATACTCCTGCCGACCATCTAAGCATTCGCATTTCTGCTGTTTCGAGTTGCCTAGGGTAGGAGTTGTACATAGTCAAGCATTCGGAGCCATACATTATCGCGGGTCGTACAATAGTGTATTGGTATAAAGCTTCTAACGAACCTCCTCCTGACGAACTTCAGCGGCCAGACAACCAGCCAACCCAAGGATCAAATCCTAAAAAAAAAAAAAAACATATATATATTAGTAAAATCAATATCTAATCTTCAAACCACTCCAAAATGAACGGGCAAAAGAAAAGAAAGCGACATCTAGTGACTCCGAAGAATAAAACACAAATACTAATAATATATTGTCTAAAAGAATAAGTGCACTAGGAATTCGACGGCAAAAATATGGAAAAAAACATTCTTCAACTGATAAAAAAGTTCTTCGTAGTCTCCCCACCCTTGTCTACTTTAGTTTTCATAAGGTTTCATTTCTACCGCGTGTGAATTGCACACTTGTAATTTTTTTTTATAACCGGCAATATTTCTACGATTCGAAAGAAAAATACGCTCGCGATAAGTGTAGGTATATAAATGTGATTAAAGATAATAATATATGAATTATATTGGTTACAACCCCACACTTGTAAAACCACTGTGATCATAACAATCTGTAATGTAATGATAATTACAATAGTACAATGAAATAAATATAACACATCCATGTTGTAATCATTAAATATCTGGTTCACGGTAGGTTATCGTAGCATTTGAAGTGAGTATGACCTTCTTGGAAATGGTTATATTCCACTATCCTAACATGGGTAACATTAATTAAGAAAAAAATTAGCACTCCGGGATTTGAACTCGCGACCACGGCTTAGGAGCTTAGAATCGTAACCATTCAACCACGGATACGTTTGTAAAAGGCATTAAAACGATTAAGGTATTTATTTACTTACGTATGTACTTTTGATAGATTCAAATTCAAGTCAGAATGCTGTCCTTGTTCTACCGGTATTTTATTGGAAGATACTTCGAGGAATTTGCTTCACTGATTCCTTCGGCACCGGTACACAGTAAACTCGCGCCCAATATTTGTACACATCTACATTAAGTTCAACAGTTCGCCGTGGGCCTCCGTGTTTCCTCCCTTCTACAAAATAGGTCTCTTCAAGACCCAGGTTCAACCCTTTCTTTCCACAAAAAGACCATCCACTCAGCATCCCCAAAGATGACAAGCAGAGGCCTATAGAGAGCATGCAAAAAAATGATTACCTTTAGCAGACATTTATTTAAAAAAAAAAAAATGGTTGGGAGAAAATCCAATAGATTTTTTGTCAGAAAAACCAAAACATTCGATTTTTTTAAGTAAAAACTACTTTAGCACCGTTGTGATTTAAAACTCAATGAAACGGAAACGAACGACAATAAAATGAGGTACCAAAAAAATATTTATTTAATTCACGGGTACTTTGTCCCAATATAATACAATACATCCACAGTCCCACGCCAGTTTGGTGTATTGGTATCAAGCGCCTGACGAACCTCTGCAGACAAATGTACAAGGAAAGGTGCACTATAATTCGACCACAAAAATATGGATAAAAAATATGAATTCACATTGATAAAAAAAAGTGCTTGTAAGTCTCCCCACTATTGTCTACTTTAATTTTCTGATGGTTTTACTTCGACCGCACGTGATTTGCACACACTGATTTTTTTCTCAATTTTAACTCACACCATTCCATGTATGGTATCATAGTACGAGTATGGTTCAACCGAATAGTTGTTTGATTAGGAGTGGCTTCGATAATGAACTGGATAGGGTAACAAGGAACAAGGAACATTGCTGAACATACCAGAACCTTAGAATAGAATAACTCGTATGCATAATTAAATGAACGACCTACAATCTGCAGTCTGCGGCGGATTACCGAGAATTGAATGATTTAATTATTCGAGGTAAGGTTTATCACGAGATGTTCGAGAGCGTTCATTTCCGACGTTGCAATGGGCCAATTGCGTGCTTCTTATAATTTTTTTTAATCAATAATTTTATTAATTAATAGTATGATTGAAATTAATAATTTATAATCATAAAGCATGATTTTTTTTAATTAACGATTTCTGGTTGGTACCCATCTAAGAAAATAAATATTTAATTTTATTCTGAAAAACGTAATATTGGTTTTTTAGATTTTGCCAAACTTTATAGAATTTATGAATTAAATAATTTGTTTTATCAAATAGCCCATTTTTAAACATATTTCCCTACACCTTGTTTTGCTACCTCTCTCTCTCACCTATCCCCCTCTCGCTCACCCCCCAGAAAGTTTACCAACAAGTCCATTGATCTCCAGGAAGAAGTTTATTACTTTTAGCTGGCAAGTGCGATGAATTTACGTGAAAATTTATTAGCATTTATATTATACGTCTAACAACAAAAAAAAATCTAGTGCAGCTAACACGCGGTAGAAGCGAAACTTTACCAAAACAATCACAAACTACGTAGAACCAAGGAGCCTTGAAAAGTGAGGTCATAATCAAAGCGCGGTGAGCAGGGCAATGAGCGCCGACCTCACGTCGTATCCGTTTTATATCTCAACCATTAGGAGTATAATACTATGCAGATGCTGTACGTCATTTCCGTTTCATCCAAATTCTGAGTCGCTAACGGGGCTAAGTAAGTTTCTACTAAAAAACACGAGTGTGCTTTAGACCACACGACTGAAGTGAATCTTCTGCTCCATCTATATCTATATGATAGGAAGAGAGAAAGAACATGTCCGCGCTCACCGCTCTCTCTCTTGCTCCTACAGTGTAATACAGACAATAGGCCTGCACTGTGTAACGTAACTGGCTCTGAGAGAAAGAGAGAAAGAAAATGTGTGCTCGCACCTCTCTCTCTTGCCCCTACAGTAATATACGAAACTTAACTCTCTTACCTCTTTCTATCTTCACTAACGTATGTCTCCCTCTCAACTACCGTTCGCCTCGCTTTTCGTAACGCTCTCGTCACGCATTCGCCAGCTTACTCCCCAAGTCAAGCGTGCGTAAAGAAGTTTTTCTTAAAAAATTCGAGTGCACTTAACACGCGGTAGAAGCGAAACTTTACCATAACCAAGAACCAAGGAGCCTTGAAAAGTGAGGTCATAATCAAAGCGCAGTGAGCAGGCCAATGAGCGCAGACCTCGCGTCGTTTCCGTTTTATATCTCAACCAATAGGAGCCTTGATAGAAGTATAATGCTACGCAGATGCTTTACGCGTCATTTCCGTTTCATCCGAATTCCGAATCGCTAACGGGGCTCAGTAAGTTTCACTTCAAAAACTACATTGTAGAGACATATTTCAGAACAGACCAAATTTTTAAAGTAAGCCATGACCTAAAAAAAGGATTTCATTCTGTGTACTAAATAAAATATCAGATATAAAATTCTTCTACTGACATTTTCGTACTCTTTGTATTAAAATCAATAAAAGCGGATGCACGTGGCTCATTGATAAAATATTTTGAGAACTGTTAATAATTAATATTACTCTTCGTCACTAGTCGAAGCTATTAAATTTCCACATTTAATTTTGCTCTGAGTTCAGAAATCACTGTATTATGATTTCGTTTAAAATATTATTTTTGTAAACATAGTTCGCATAAAATTGTACGCTCTATGCCTAAATATTGTTGTTTGTTATGCTGTCTTATTAGATTTTTACGTATTAATATTTTTAACACAGGGACGCTCGCGGAAATGGAAGTTTTTTTATACTCGTACATGATATCAGGAAACTATTGTGAACTCTTTTGGAGTCGATTTATATTTATATTTATTTTGGAATATTTTTCAGATTTTTCTGTTACAAATTTTCGTTTCAGAGTCGCAAATATTATTGTCTTCAATGATTAAAAATTACAATTTGTAGTTATACTCATCAATTTATTCCATTAAAATAAATAATATTATAGTACAGCTTATATTTGTTATGCGCAATAATACTATCAATGGCGTAGGTAGCAAGTATGCGCGCAGAAATCACGCCCTAACATCGAACTGGAAAGACAAATTATAATACAAACATTGTATTACAATTTGACACCAATACATTTATCTAGTAATTTATTTTAAGATACCCACGCAGAGTTAAAATAAGTTATTTAAGTAGGTCTGCAAAAAACTGTTTTAGCTATAGATAAGTTTGCATGCAGCACTAATGTAAACCCATACAATAACCTAAGTGAAAATATGATTGAACATTTTCGAATATCAAAATTCTCTCTCGACCACATAATCAATTTCAGTAGCCTATCTGGGACCTAAGAGCTGAAAGATCTTGTGTAAATTTGTCCGCCTCCGTGCTGAGTGGTTTGGTTCCTTAACTACGAATCCATAGGTCGTTGGTCAAGTATTCAGCCTCACATTAACCCTATTGGGGATGCCATACGCCACAGTCTCACTCCCTTATGGTCAGGCGCTTGACAAGTCTCAGCGGCCAGAGAGACAGACATCAAGCGAACGGAGGTTCGAAATCTACGAAATCCAAAAAAAAAACATTCTTATTTTTGTGAAATCAATATCCAATCTTCAAACCACGACGACTTTCGACTTTAGCGACTTTCTAATTTCTACCACGTGTGAATTACACACTCTGATTTTTTTTAAATATAAGTTTTGTTTCTAATCATTTCCTCATGTTACTCTTCAAAGTGCAAAACTCAAGTCCCGTTGAATAGAGAGCCATAAAAGAATGCCAATTTATCTGCAGGAGACTTAAATACCGACCTAACTAGAAACAAACAACGTTTCTTATAACTCGGTAGAGATTATTTCACAGTAAATTTTCATATCTAGTAATTTATTGCTAGAAAGTATTAGTGCCTGTTGTAGAAATAATATTATTAAGCAGTCAGTAAATACCGCGCGGGGAGGCACAGGGAATGTAATGTGTAAATTATCACCGAGATATACCTATATACGTTCTGCCCGCCAGCGCCATTTCAATAACATTGTAATTATTCTAACAATGTTATTACTCGCATTGTAATTTATCCACCGCCTTCTCAATTATTATTTTATTTTAACTAGAAAGCTCGTTACATTAAAACTAAAGACAAATAATACATTGTACGCTATTCTAGCCTTTCTTCGGTACGAATTTTCCGAATATCTACGATAAAAGTTTGTTCATAAAAGCTGCAGATCGAAGAATTAGGTTCCGCGACTTTTATCCCGCGATAAAATATCCCCGGCAATATATCCTCCAACAAAATATCTACTAAAACCTAACTTCACCTAACCTAATAAAAATATGGGACAAAAATAATACAGAAATCCTGTAAAGACAATAAATTATTGTTAGGTTAGGTTAGATATTTTGTCGGAGGATATTTTGTCGGACGACATTTTGTCGGGGATATTTTGTCGCGGGAGGAAAACGCGCATTACCGAAGAATTATATCCTACTTTTAATATCTACGTTAAAAATTGTAAATGGTAGTATGGTGACAGAAAACCCTGAATTAATTAACCTCATTGAATTACATGTACCTTCTAGAGCTACTCGTTCCAAAATCCTGTTTAAATGTACCAATACTAACAATACCAGGGGTCCTAGCATGGTCGATCGATATAGTTTTTATCGAAAATGTCGGTAACTTGCCATCGCTTCCGAGCACGACTCCAGGCCGCTAACGAACAAACAATAGTTCACGATGACTAGGGGTTCCTAATATATTTGACGTGAACTATTGTTTGTTCGTTAGCAACCTGCAGTCGTGCTCGGGAGCAATGCAAGTTACCGACATTTTCGATAAAAAAAAACCTATATCGATAGACCATGCTAGGGGGCCTGGACTCAGTATTACAAACACTCGCTTGCATGACCTATGTTGCTTGAAGTTTATTATATAGATACGCAGATATTGAGGATCTAATTAACTGCACGGATGGTAGGTACAAGGTGATACTATTAAATCTTTTCAATCAATATTTATTTAATCTAAATCCACTTTACTTACAAATTATAATTTCAGTCATAAAACAAATATAAAACTTATTTCTACTTAATTTATTTTTGACCGTAACTGGTTTCTGTTAAAACCATCTTTAGACGGATACAAATGTTCCCTAATCTACCGTTTATATATATAACGTATGGGGGAGAGGAAGGGGGTAGTCTACAAGAACTTTATTCAATTTAAATGGTTTTTCCAAACTTGTTACAAAGTCGTCTTTGACGATTGGATTTCTAGTTATTTGCCTATTAGCAGGATTAGAGGCTAATCGCAAACGACATAGCAACAAATTTGGAAAAAACCAAAAAATTTTGTTTTGAAGAGTATAAATATTCAATGTACATTTGTTACTTTAATTTTATTTTTTTTGCGAGTGGTTTAGACACATCCGTGTCATTCACGAACAAACTTAAAATTAAAGTATCAAATGTACCTTTAAAATTAAAACTCTTCAAAACAAAATGTCTAGAAATTGTTACAAAGTTAATGCCAAAGAAATACAACAAACCGTGTAAATTTAATAAAATCCTTGTAGTCTACCTCCTTCACTCTCTTTCTATCTTTGTCCTTTCTTAAACAATAGGATAATAAATATATTGTATACATTTGTTTCGACGCTTTTCCTTTTAAATTAATACCAAAATATTTTATATTCACGTTGTTTTTTCATCTTCTTCCCTTTTAAATTAATAGCATAATATATTATATAAAATGAAATTTCAACACATGGTCACCCTACACTTTTAAATTATGTTGTATTAGCTTCCTGCAGTTTAGTATGTATTTGTAAGAAACATTATTGTAAGGTTGCCTTTACAAACGTAAGTTTTTTCCCGAAAGTCGCTTACGTAAGCGACTTATTTCCGAATTACCAATGTAAATGACACCATAAGTAACTTACTGTAATTTATAGAAAGTTACAGAAGTTGTTCTTACGTAAAATTTTTAACAGGTCTAATCGCGTCCCAATAATGTTAATCTTTCAATTATTATTAATTATTTTTTGCTATTTTAAATATTTTATAAAATTATTAACCTCAACACAGGCTTTTCCAAGTGAGTTTAAAAAAATAATTATAAACAGTAATAACTACTTACCATGTAAAAAAACTAACTACCACTGTAAAAAAAACGATTGTGCTTTAGACCACACGACTGAAGCAAAACTTCACTAACTTATTCACTACCCTCTTAACTACCGTTCGCCTCGCTTTTCGTAACGCTCTCGTCACGCATTCATAGGCTTACTCCCCAAGTCAAGCGTGCGTAAAGAAGTTTTACTAAAAAAAAAAACAAAAAGGAAGGGGAAAAGGATTATCTGCACATGAGTACTACGGTATTTGGAAAATTCTTTCGAACGCGTTTTTAGAAGTTTCTTTGAAACGTAAAATTTGATTCGATCCCAATATTTTTTTCATTGCCTTTATTGTTATTAAGCTTTTATTTTATAATTAGATTAGGTTGCTTTTATCAGTTATTAATTATGCTAATTTATCGTAAAACTTAACATTTCACATGATTTGCTAAGCCTTTGGTTAATTAGATAAATGCACCAACTAAATGCATTCAAATCGATGGGAATCAGAATACCATCACCGCAACGCCATCCATTATGATGATGGGATTCAGTAAGTAGTACCTAAGTACATAATGTTTTCATAGTTACAAAGACCATAAAAACCGTACAGAGGGAAAACGTAAACAAGAGCCTGGGAGTAGCCGTGCTTCTGAGTAATTACTTTTCATTAATAAATATTAATAGATGTAGCGAACCGACCAGCGAACGGATGTCGATGGTTTGCTTGCAAATTTAAACTGCCTCTGATTAGAGTACTGAGCGTTTTTAATGACCGCTACTGCCCATAGGTGGTACTGCACTCGCCGGCTTATCTGCACGGCAAGGCATCGGGAGTGACTGCGCAAGCAGGGCCGATCCCTTCCCTCGTACATATTATAGTGTGAAACTTTCAGAAAACTGAAGTAGATAAGGATTCCGCGGGTATTCATACCCTGACAAAATATCTACTATAAAAATCATACGGACATAACAATCCCCCAACCTATTAAAACCTAACTTAAAGACAATAAATTATTGTTAAAAAATAGTAAAATGGAACAAAAATAACAAAAATAACACAGATACATGAAAATACAATACATTATTGAAAAAAAAATTAATAAGAAAGAATTCAACGTAGTGGAGATACATTTTGTCCTTGAAATATTATGTCGAGGGATATTTTGTCGGAGGATGAAAACGTGCATTATCATAGACAAGAGTGGGGAGACTACGAAGCATTTTTTTATCAATGTGAAGGATGATTTTTTCTATATTTTTATCGTCGAATTCCAGTGCACCTTTTCCTATACATTTGGTCATCTTATTAGTATTTTTGTTTTCTTCTTCGGAGTCGCCAGATGTCGCTTTCTTTTGTGTTTTATTTTGCCTGTTCATTTTGGAATGGCTTGAAGATTGATTTAAAAAAAACAATTTTTATTTTTGATGACAAAAATAGCAAGTCTAAAAAGAGACAAAGAGACTCCTCTTTGTGCGTTGTTTCGTAGCCTCCCCACTCTTGCATACTTTAGTTTTCTGAAGGTTTCATTTCTACCGCGTGTTAATTGCACACTCTTATTTTTTTTTGGAAACCGTAGAATTATATCCTTGGTACGCAAAATTTCTGGCCGCTAATTTTCGTCAGGCACTTTTTACATCTATACCAAAGGAGACCTGCGTGGGACCGTGGATTCATCGTATTATATTGGAACTGAGTACCTACCCGTGAAATAAATAAATATTTTATTTTATTAAATGAAAACGATATTAGCGAAACTCAATCGAAAATCTGGAGACTCGAACCCAGGACCCTTTGCTTACATGGCAAGTGCTCTACCAACTGAGCTACGAAACTCATATCAAATTTGGTCACTTTTAACTGTATCATACTTCAATTAAAACTACCACCATTATCATGATTTTCTTAACACACATATCATATATAAAGATAGCAGCCAATAATATGTGCGTTAAGAAAATGAAGATAATGTTGGTAATTCTTGGTCGAAGTATGATACAGTTAAAAGTAAACGAATTTGATATGGGTTCCGTAGCTCAGTTGGTAGAGCACTTGCCATGTAAGCAAAGAGTTCTGGGTTCGAGTCCCAGTGGAGCCCATATCTTTTTCTGATTTTTCTGTCTCCAGATTTTCGATTGAGTTTTGTTAATATTGTCTTCATTTAATTAAATATTATAATGAAAAAAAACAAAAATTATTGCTATCTCCTATATCTCGCAGGCTAATTTTTTTAGTGTCGTTCGTTTCCGTTTCATCGCGTTTCAAATCAGAATGGTGCTAAAGAACTTTTCACTTCAATAAAATGACCCTTTTTACTTATTTTCCCTGTTGCATGTCGACCTTATTTCGTACGATGTGCAGCGGGAACCCTAACACGAGCAACATTCGTACTGGAATTCAGACGTTACACATTACTTCCCATGGGCTGTAGACATGTCTAGTAAAATATTGCGTGGTATTATGGTGTGTTCGATGAATTCGAATATTGATAATATGTGAGGCTCTCTTCATGCTAGAATACCCCTAATTATCAACGTCTGACGGTTCCAGAAGCAATAGGTGCTTGTTGGCTGGAATGTACAATTATTATGCAATAATATAATTGCTGCCGACTTTGGCTTCCTTTTATCCTTGTTACTAATTACAGGTACCTAGCTACCATTTGACAATAAAATGGTGACCGGACAGCTCAGAATTATGCAACTTCAACAGGTCATTTGCAAAGTGGTGAAAAATTATTAAAAAAATTGGTTTAGTAGATTACGTCATATTAGGATATGGGTTATTTTTCAATTTTAACACATACATCTATAAGATTTAGCGTATCAGAGAATGAGATAGCTTAATCGGTCTCCTCTTTGTGCGGTGCTTCGTAGCCTCCCCAAATTAGTCTCCTTTAGTTTTTGAAGGTTTAACTTCTACCGCGTTTGAATTACACACTCTCTTTTTGAAGTGAAAATTTATTTAGCACTGATGTGATTTGAAACTCGATGAAACGAAAAATAGCGACACTAAAAAGAGACAAACATATACGTCTGAAGGATTTAACCTGCGGTAGAATGAGATAATACAATCGGTCTCCTCTTTCGTAGCCTATCGGTCTCCTCTTTGTGCGGTGCTTCGTAGTTTTCTGAAGGTTTTACTTCTGCCATATGTGAATGCACACTCGGATTTTTTTTTAAATTTTATCAACCTCTCATTTTTTTATTTTCATACCTTTTAACAACTTTTCAAAGGGGTGTTAAAATTGCATGATTCTGAGTGTTGAATAATGTTTAATACACAAAAAAAAATACATTTAAGGGTTGAGATTTTTTTAACTCTCGAATTTGAAAAATATACTGAAAAAACAGAATTTTTTTAATGTTTTTATTTTGACATTTTTTTAAAGGAAGCATTTATTCCATAAACTTAATATGTATAGAGTTCAACAGCTCGGCTGTGGTCGTATTTGCCTCTGTGTTTCCTCTCTTCTACAATATTGGTCTCTTCAAGACCCATGTTCACTACCTCCTCTCCTCAAAAAGACCATCCCCAAAGAGGGCAAAAAATATTTTATTTTATTTTAAAATCTCTCGCAAAGTTCAAATGACTTTAGAATATTACTTATTTAGAATCATCTCTTTCGCAAAGTAGCATTGATTTCAGAACACCATGTATATTATGCAATGACATAAAAGACGTACTTATCATTTATCTTGTAAAACGCATGAACAAAATTCTGCCGGCCTTCAGATATAACATTAGCAATTTAGACCATTGCAGCGCCCTCTATTTATCTCTATTATTATTTGATATAATGTATCTAATATAGATACTTGTTTAAAAGTGATTTAATTAAATTCAAACTTAATATCTATTTCGCAAATAGTAAATACGGATTTCGTCGTTCATATCCGCAAAGTATTTGTCTTCAAACCGAATCCCTTGCCGACTCCGTAATGTGAATTAATTTCCCTTTGCGCCCTCCGCCGCGAGAGAGACACACATAATGAAGTTCTTGTAGCGATACATGCTTCATTTAAATCCATTCGTCTTTGTACGATAAATGTTACATACATAATACATATTTATATTGTAAAAATGCAACACTGCCGGTAGTGCTAAAGAATTCGTTACCCACTTACCCAACAGCGCGGCAAAATAGATCTTGATTCAAACAGTTCCCTGTTAATGAATATTTATATTTCAATAGTACGCTAACGACTTATTGTTTCTTTACATTTTTACATATATAATAATTTATTCTTTAAATTAATCTATAAACGATATGCCGTAAATTATCGCCCGGCCATTCCGAGTTGTTCGCATATTTTACAGAAAAATAATAATACTTTATCTATTTTAATTGTTCCCGTAATTGCGAAACAGGGTTAGTGCTATAATTCACATTTGGTTTTCATCATGGTGAAGGTAGGCAGCAGCAACAAGTGGTTCGACGGGAGGCTTACCATCATGGCTTATTATTTATATCTACGCTTTGTTGGCAAAAAGTTGTAAAGTTATCGATTTAATGTATTTATGACAGCTGTCGACCGTGATAGGGCAGAAGTGACTGACCCCGTTCACCTGGTGGAATAAAATACATATATTTAAATAAAATTTTATTTCCGACCAAATGAACAACGTAAAAGTTTTAAATTGTTAGATTTTTAACTCGTGACTCTTCACGGAATTTTGTATTGAAGCTATTTGATATTGATAATATTTAAATGCCATGATCTTTCACTCACAGGGAAATGTAACTATTGATCTAAGAGACCTTTAATTTTTAATTAAATGAAGACAATATTAGCGAAACTCAATCGAAATCTGGAGACAGAAAAATCAGAAAAGATATTGGCTCCGCTGGGACTCGAACCCAGAACCCTTTTCTTACATTGAAACAGCTCTACCGATTAAGCTACTGGGCTACTCTACGATTAAGGGTTCTGGGTTCGAGTCCTAGCGGAGCCAATATCTTTTCTGATTTTTCTGTCTCCAGATTTCGATTGAGTTTAGCTAATATTGTCTTCATTTAATTAAATATTATAATTTGAGATTTTACTCATAAAGTTAAAAAAATTAATAATAAATATTCATCCTAGACTTGCAGAAAAAGTCAATAGATGTCGCGTATTACAAATAAAATGGATAAAAATTTATCCAGACACTATCTAGATTGCATTTAGTTCGAGTTGAATCTTGTAATCATATATAAAGATAGCAGCCAATAATATGTGCGTTAAGTAAGTGAAGATAATGTTGGTAGTTCTTAGTCGAAGTATGATACAGTTAAAAGTGACCGAATTAATATGGGCTCCGTAGCTTAATCGGTAGAGCTGTTTCCATGTAAGAAAAAGGTTCTGGGTTCGAGTCCCAACGGAGCCAATATCTTTTCTGATTTTTCTGTCTCCAGATTTCGATTGAGTTTCGCTAATATTGTCTTCATTTAATTAAATATTATAATTTGAGATTTTACTCATAAAGTTTAAAAAATTAATAATAAAGACCTTTAATTGTTGTATAAAACTTAAAATAATGTTAAAATTCGCGTTAAATCTTTCTCAGGCCAAATACATCTTTCTACGTTTGCTCCACACAGGAGGCAAAGAGAAAAATAATTTCCTTCAGAGCCTTTGTCATCTTTGGGGATGCTGTGTGAACGGTGTTTTTTCAAGGAGAAGGAGAGGGTTGGTTAGGAATATTGTGTTCGGGAGTGAGAGGGACGTATGAATCCGTCATATCCACTGCGGTACCAGGCAATGTTCAGATAGAGCCCTGCAGGAAAAGTCAAAAGGTGTCCCTCAACCAATTTCTTCCGTTCTGGCCTGCCACACATCCACCTACAAGACCTGGACTAACCTCATTCCATGAACCCGCGCACCCCTACTGAGTCACCAAACCGGAACCGCTTGGGGTGACCAATGGCAGAGGTGTTGGTTTTCCAGTAAATGGTTCCCCAAATTGTACCTGTTTCACTTTTCTTTGACCGCATTGAGAGTAATAAGCCTCATATCTTAAATAACTATGAGAACATGTTAAAATTAAAACAAATGATAGTTTTTTCGTTATTTGTTTTTGGGGTGTTATGCCGTGTTGCGCTACCTCCTTCTTTAGCCAACGTTTCGGACATCGTTACAGTGTCCATCATCAGAGCAGATCCGGCAGATTCGGTAGATGTCACATCTATCGCTGCCGGATCTGCCGGATGATGTCACATCTACCGGATCTGCCGGATCTGCCTTGATGATGGACACTGCAATGATGTCCGAAACGTTGGCTAAAGAAGGAGGTAGTGCAACACGGCATAACACCCCAAAAACAAATAACGAAAATGCTTTTGGCCGTGAAAATCTTAAAACGTATCCAAATGATACTTAGTAATTCTGTTTATTAAGCACATAACAACATACTAAAATCACTATACAGCTCGACACGGAAAACTCGCAGGCGGCAACTAACGAACGAACAAGCCAATTTTGAATGCACAAATTTTTGGGGTTTTAACGACGATGTAATAGTTATAATACCCCTCGTTGCAATTAATTTTAATAATATTTATTTACAAGACATATTATGTTGTGGCATCGTCTAGAGACAGTTTCCAGGTCAGGTGAGGCATCAGAACGGGAAATAAGAGGCGGCGAGGAAAGCCGTTATGAAAACTCAGGCGTCTCTAAGAGGAAATCTCCAACGAACCTTGACGCGCGCTCCACTCTGAGAATACGTAACTTTAAGAGTAACACATCGGAATAATATAATATTGAGGCAGGTCGTGTGGAGGTAGCAGTGTAAGCTCACTGGTTCATGATGTTTCCTTCTCTTGTATTGTATTCAATTCTGTTCGTTGAAATGCTTAGCACGTGTATCGATGATTCTATTCAATTAGAATATATTTCTGTTCGAAGAAAGATTCTTTTCCTGGAAATTCAAATAGAACAGAACGAATAAAGTGCCGGGTGTAGCATAGATTTTTGCAATAGGTATTGAATATTCAATAATAAGAAAATAAAATGATGAAAATTAAAATTACAATGCGCTGATATTTCCATTAATTGGCCTAATAAATAAACAAATTGCGAAATTCTGAAAAAATATTTATTGAAATTTGACTTTCTTTGGTATCCTCACGTTTAGGAACGCCGACGACACCAAAAAAGCAATATACATACGTTCCTCATTAAAATAATAATGCAGTAGCTTTTTTTACACATTAATACTTTTACATTTTAGTCTGTTTCTTCCAAAGTACTACTTTTTCCGTTGGAGGAAAAAGACATACGTGTCTCATTTTTATTTTATTTTATGAATTAGTTCCACGTAGGACTCGTAGGAGGCCCGGACAAAGATAATTTCCCTCGGGGCCTATGTCATCTTAGGGGATGCTGTGTGGAGACTTTCAATCAATTTCAATCAATCCTGCCGGGAATTGAATGGAGCGGGCATTCGTTGACCACATGTTCTCATTATTGTGATAAGGAACGTATGTTTATTAGTTTTTTGTACCGTCGCCGTTCCGTAAACGTGGGAATACCTACTAAAAGCACTTAAAAGCAGTTTTATACTAAAAAAAAATAATTTTATAATTTCGGATAAAACGTCAGCATCAGACTGGAAAGAAATGTTTTTATTTTTCGATTCGTTCGAAATGTGAATTTTGTATAACCGTTGGACGTTTGATTTTAACAAAGGTTTGACGAATTTTTGCCGGACTCGAATAGGCAGACTCGCTTTCGAAGTCATATTTTAATATTGATCAGTACGAACGCACCTGTCACCACTAACATATCTACATACGGTGTCCTGAAACTCGTAGTATAAGCGGGAATTAGGTTAATCTACATTACAAAGAGAATACAGAAATCTGATATTTCGTGGTTTTTGCAGTAAAACTTCTATAGCCTCGTTGTGATCAGGAATTCGGATGACACGGAAATGACACATACAGCTCCTGCGAAGCATAAAACTCCTATCAAGGCTCCTATTGGTTGAGATATACTCATAAAACGGAAACGGCGCCAGTTCTGCGCTCATTGGCTGCTTTGATTATGACCTCACTTTTGAAGGCTCCTTTGTTTGTCATTGGTTGAGACTGTTTTGGTAAAGTTTCGCTTCTACCGCGCATTATCTGCACTCGATTAATTTTAAATTTAAATTTTTCAACCAAAGGGTTAAAATACTTTTAAAGCTGGAACTGATCTTCGAAGAATTTAAAAATACGTTAACAGCTGAATTTTTAACAAATCAGACCTAAAAAAATTTAAATTCGGACTCAGGTTTATATCAAAAATATTTATATCTACCACTAAATTAATTCCAAATGTATTTTTTTTATTCATTTTTATTCCAGTAAAAACAAAATTACATTTTCACTTATTTAACTACAAATAATTAAACACATTAAACTAAACTAAATATAACAATACAGCGCTATTCTATGTCATTACTTTGTTTATCAAGAATAAACTTTAATAATTTTTTTTATATGTACCCAGCTTATTTTCGTTTTTAATGTCGTTTGGGATGCAGTTATATAATTTGCCCCCTTCGTAACCAATGGGTTGTTTACCATAGTTAGTGTGGATGGTGTTTAAATGTATGTTATCGTGTGTCGTGTAAAGTGTTTGTGTACTTGGGACGTTTTAATGAATTCTGTGAATGTGACGTACATTCACCAGTTTTCCCGTTTACACTAGCTCCACACAGGAGATCCTAAGGAAAACAATTCCCCTCAATTCCCGTCATCTTTGGGGATGCTGTGTGGAGGGTTTTTTTGTAGAAGAAATGAAAGAGAGGAAGTTCTGGGCAGGAAAAAGGCATGAGGTGAGTTCTGGGAAGGCAAAAGGTATGGATAAGAATCTTTAAGGTTAGGGTGCCCAGGAGTGACGGACGTATAAATCTATCCCTACCATTGTGGTGCAAGGCGATGTTCCGAGAGAGTCATGTTGAAAAGACAAAAGGTCTCCCTTAACGAGTCTCTTGCG
Organism: Limnephilus marmoratus; assembly: GCA_917880885.1. NCBI lineage: Eukaryota > Metazoa > Arthropoda > Insecta > Trichoptera > Limnephilidae > Limnephilus > Limnephilus marmoratus. Next base: position 47,771,669 of record OU862920.1, on the reverse strand, counting down.
ATCCGTCCTGCCACGCAGTTGGCTGACCTATGACAGGGGTATCGTTTATACAATAATTGGTTCCTGGAGAGGTGGTACCCATTCCCCTACTTCAAAATTGTACTACGAGTTTCCGGACACCGTGCTAAATATCAGAGCATTAAAAAATGTAGAGATAAAATATTTTAAGAGTAAAATAATAAAAATAATTTAACAAGAATTTATTTTTGAGCTAATGATATCATAATAATATTAATTATAATGAATCACATAAAGTCAGCTTTTATAATGGCCATTTGACCGATTTGTCCTTCCCACGCAAAAAATAATATTGAGACAACTTATTGAAAATGCCAAATAACTTTTATGTTTTTTTTTCTCTTTTTGTGGTTTGTCCATTTGGCGTCTCGATCAGGTATTGGAGTGAGGTAGCGAACAATAGTGTGGTTATTTACAGATGCAAATAATATCACTCACATTATCAGAGTATTGTATTTTTATACACGGTTAAGAAGACTATCTGTTTTTACAATGGAAAATAAGCTGTATTTATAACAGAGTGGTGTTATTTTTGTACTAACTGGACGAGAAGAGCGTGCTTGTAATAATTAAGTGTTAATTTTATATGAACTAGACAAGGATTTCGCATTTAAACTGCTCTTTTTATACTGTAATATAAAAATATACAACTTTATTATAGAAATGGGCTAATAACACGACATATGAAACAAAATGTTTATTTCTAAAAAACGCCATTTATGTCCACTTTATGAGGAGAGCGTATTCCATATAGCTGTCCGTGTGATATATTATGTATTTAAATTCTAATTTTAACACGTGGTTATCCTACATGTTTTTACATTTGAATTAATTAGTTTCCTTCAGCTTAGTAGGTACCCATTACCTGTAAAAACTAATATATCGTTCTTTCAATACCTATATTATTTTGTGCTATGGCTTTATAACATTATTAACCTCAACACAGACTTGTTCTAGAGCAGTGGTTCCCAACCTTTTTCTGACCCGGGACCACTTGTACTTTTATTTTTTCGACAGGGACCACAAGCAGTGGCGTCCAATTTTTTTTTATCAAAATTTGTGTTTGTCAACTTTAATGGGGGGGGGGGGGTGACACCACGTTGTCCGCCCTATCTGACCCAGGTGCCACCCATGCTAGCCTAAGCCACTGCTTGTGGTCAGTGGCGTAGGCTAGCATGGGTGGCACCCAGGACGGAAAGCACAACGGGAGGGACGTAATGGGATAGGGTGGGACGGGGTAAAACGGAATACCATAATGAACACTGAACACAAGGTACAATAATGATAAACTGAATATTGTTCCGATTTTTTTTACTCAGACTTCTCGACCAGGGACCGCCCGCGCGCTGGCTCGCTTATTGACCGGCGGACCATCTTCTAGCCTCTTGCGGACCACTGGTTGGGAAACCCTGTTCTAGAGAGATTAAAAGTGGAATCGTAAACAATAGTACATACCATGAAAAGAAACAATAAATAAATAAAATGTACTAAAGTAGGTAGGTACTATTTTATTATATTAATTAGAAAATGAGCTGATATTTTTGTTGGAAAAACTTTCACTACATATTAAAATGGCGCATGCATAAAATAAATTATTTTTTTTAAATTAAAAAATTTAAATTAATTTTTAATTTAAATTTTCTTTTAAAAAATTGTAAAGAGATTTTAACTTTATTTTAAATAGTTGATACTTTATTAAATTTTGTCGTTTACGTCTACTATTTATATATTTTTAATATAAGCGCGCTTCATTTAACGTTCACGTTTACAGTTTAACGACAACTCAACAAAGTGACATTTCAACACCTCTTTTAAAAGTCTTTAAAAGTTATTTAAAAAAAATTGAAAAATATCCCATAACCTAACCTAACGTAATCTATTTAACCTTTTTTATCACTTTTAATGAATTTTCAAAGGAGGTAATGAAGTTGTTTATTGCGTTCTTTAACCCCTATTTATAAATCATCTCCGTTTCAAACCAACTTATTATCTAGATGCAAATGCCATATTTATATATATATATATATATACAAACTAAAAGCTTCTCTTCGTGCGTGCTGTCAAGAGTACACATAGTGCTATTTTAATTATACTAAGATTTTGTTTAAATACAGAGGAGCAAAAATTTTTCCTTAACCACCAAATAAAATCGTGTTGACAGGTAGCACCTCTATTTGAATTGAAAAGTTTAGAACACGTCTCACCAAAGATTTAATATCTTCTACTAAAAGTATTTCTATTTTTGTAGCTATTGAATATTGCATTCGCTGTCTGTATCGCGGGAGGGTCGGTTCCGCCAATCGATCAGCGATGGCCTTTTGTCGCCTTGTCCATTTCATAAAAGAAAATAAATAGAAAATTAAATACACTTTGAGTGGGAGAGGGATAAAATGCCCCTTGTCCCTACGGGATTCATATAGCAGATATAATGTTTATGTTTATACATCCCCTTACGTATAAACGCGGTGTAAATATAAGACCGCGCGTAAGGTCGGAGCGGTGAAAGACTTTACTTGTTACCAGGGCGTTTGTTTGGCTAAAACAGACTTTGACCGGCGCGTGACGTATAAGAATCTATTCATTTTGCGTCTTAACCAAAGATATTCAAATATAGAATAGATATGCTATGGTGTCCGCGCAACTGTCGCCGGACTAAGCGCTAATTAGCGTAGTTTTCATACAAAAAGAATTTGTTCGTTTCGTTGATTTTTTGAAAATGTGCATTAATATTGGTTAACAATATATTTTGAATAAGGAAAGAATTCGTTCATTTAGTTTAACGTTCGTTTGGTTTATTCGTTAATTATTTGTTCTTTTAGTTTATTTGTTAATTGGTAAACAATATCGGCGACACCCGGAAGCGCAGACCCACCTAGTAAAAACAGCAGATAGCACATCTACTTATATTTCAATATCTTTGGTCTTAACAATTATTTTTACTAGAATAGTTAAATAAAACTTAATAGAATTAAGTTGCGTTGATTGTACAGGTCGCGCAATTCCAGTAGAACCAAATAAGCAGTTGTGTACGCGTACATTTTCCAGCATCGACAACGAAACGTTTCTGAGAAACATCATTTTGTCTTATATGATTTTAGATTTTCACGGCCAAAAGTTATTTTGTTATTTGTTTTTGGGGTGTTATGCCGTGTGGCGCTACCTCCTCCTTTATGTGTCACACATCTGCCCTGATGATGAACACTGTAACGCTGTCCGACACGTTGGCTAAAGAAGGAGGTAGCGCAACATAACACCCCAAAAACAAATAACAAAAAAAAAGCATTTTGTCTTACTTACACCCCCTTATTTTTACAAGTTATGAGCGAGAAAGGCACAACAAGTTACACATTGATCGACTCTTAATATTCAGAAAGTGTAATGGTTTTAAAATTATTCGAAGAGTTTTGCAAGTATTTTTCTTGTAAGACAAAAAAGAATTGTTTTTGAAGTGAAAACTACTTCAGCACCGTTATAGGATTTAGCCTGCGAGACAATGAGATAGAGAGAATGAGGTATACTCTTTTTGCAGTGCATCGTAGCCTCCTCACTCTTGTATACTTTAGTTTTCTGAAAGCTTCTTCCGCGAGTGATTAGCACACAATTAAAATAAAATATATTTGTGTATTTGTTGGTAATACTTTTGAACGATGCAATATTTTTGATTTGCTTACGAAAACCCTGGATTTGTCAGTACAACATAATTCCTTAAAGTTTTTGCACAATTGTATTATTTCTCTAATAAAAAAGCCAGTTAGCACTACTAGCGTTTTTGTTATAAAAGCAGTAACGTGTCTTTGCATCGAAAAGATATACATTTCGTGATGATACGTACATTATCATACAAATACTTTGAAATAGTTCGGTTACTGGTTTCTCTTACCACTCGAACTGTCGCTCCCCCTCAAAAATAGGTTTATTATTCGAAACCTTTGAGGTTTTCTAACTACATTCACGGAACTAAATAACAGAGACCATTACTCCTGACCACCGTGTACAGAATTATATTTACAGCCCCATAAATACATACCTCACATTATTCAATTGTAAAGATCGAATATTTGATATCTTTAATCTACGAAAATATCACTATTTAACAAAGGCATTACAGAAATTACAACAAAACGAAAAACTTGTATCCAATTTAGTTTTTCGCTTCGCTGGTCAATATAATGGTTTATTATATTATTATTTATTACCTTATGCCGGCTGTACAGTGTAACACAACCGGTCATTTCCGAAATAACTTATGCGATGGACGGCGATGATTTCTTTCGCGTTTTTTTGTTTGTTATTTCGTTATTTATAAAATACGTTTAGGTATTTGTAAGATGAATTAGTTGTATGTACATATGTACAATTACATGTAATTTATTATCTGATTTATAGATATGATGAATCGAAAGATTATTACTACAATTAAATAAACATTACATATGTTTTCATTTCTCTACGTTGAAAGGTGTAATTAAGTTATATGTTTTATCGTCATTCACAGATATTACTTTGTGATATTTTAGTATGCTTGCCAAGTGGCCTGTCGATCGTATTATTAACTTCTTCGTTTTCCGTGCCAATTGGAGGTTAGACTACATCAGTGATAGTTGAACCCTTCATTGCAAATATGTTTTTTTGCATGGAACCCACTCCCAGATTTCGTCAATACGTCTTGTGCTATGTGTCTTTTGTTTTGAAGTGAAAATTTATTTAGCACCGTTACGCTTTGGAACTCGAAGAAACAAAAAATAGCGGAACTAAAAAGAGGCAAACACCTACATCTATAGGATTTAGCGTGCGAGAGAATGAGATAGTATAATACAACTGTTTTTCTTGTAAGACATTAAAGAATTGTTTTTGAAGTGAAAACTACTTTAGCACCGTTGTAATTTGGAACTCGATGAAACGAAAAAGCGACACTAAAAAGAGTCAAACACATTAATAATTATTATAATAGGATTTAGTCTGCGAGAGAATGAGATAGAAGGAATCTTTGTGCGGTGTTTCGTAACCTCCCCACTCTTGTCTAATTTAGTTTTCTGAAGGTGTCACCTTCACCGCGTGTGAATTGCACACTCTTGACGAAAGCGTTATGAAAAGTGTTATCGGGCGAGGCGAACGGAAATTGACAGGGAGATATAAGTTAGTGAAGTTTGACTTTAGTCGCGTGGTCTAAAGCACACTCGTTTTTTTTTTCATACTGACTTTTATTTCTCATTTTGTATAGTATTTAAATGAGAATATGCTGAGTTCATACCGGAATGTCATTTATCCACATCCTACCTCTATCCATCACTTTGCTGGAAAAGTATTTGAAATTTAGAAGGACGGCGAGAAAAGAGTGCAAAATCGAGTGCATTTGTTTTAAAAACAAAAAATATTAGGGAGGCCTTGGAAGCAAGTTGTTAGTGCTTATCGTGTACATAATCTTTTTTTAAAATAAATAGAGGGAATTTGACCATCTTGGAAATATACATAAAATAAACATAAATTATTGGTCATCCCTTTTTCCTTCCTTTCCTTAATCTCGCCTACACTCATACTATAACCCAATTCCAGCAAATACCGTTTTGTTTCAAGTATTTATAGTCAATTTCAAGTGCATCTGAAGTTGTAATTCGTAAGCAGTTTCGAATACAACACATTGTATATCCCTAGTACCCACCTACACCTACCTATTTTTCTTTCGCGCCTCTTGATTGTGTTGTCATTTTCTTTGTCTTTGGACATTTCTGTCATGACTTCTATATGTTTATTTCTCGAACCAGCGAATTCTCAACACGTGACATTTAACTCATACTTGTAAGTTTCATTAAACTATGTACAGGTACACATTGAGAACATATTGTATCTTCTGACCATTTGTCACCACCTCTCACTCACTCATTTTGCCTCACAGGATGGCATATTCCCACTGGTTAACCTCTGGAGCGACTGCGCAATACAAAACTTTTTTTCTACGATTGCTCTAGATTTTTTTTGCGATCATTTTGAACATTTTCCGCCCACATTAAAAAAATCATACCTCCAAATTTTAATATGGAGACATACAAACTGATGTAAACACCTCAGCACAGGTTCTCCTAGTGAGGTGTTCACGAAACATACAATATTACCAACCAACAGTTTCACCTTCTCAAACCTACCTTACACCTAACATAATGTAATGTAATATTAATATGTAAAAATGTTTTCAAAATATATTACATATGTAAAAATGTTAAGGTGTAAACTGTAATATATAGATATAAATAAATAAATAAATAAGATCATAGTTCTATACAGCTAATGAATTCACCTATCTTTTGTCCATTATCACATATTCGTAGGAATTACATAAAAAATATAAAATTGTAAACTTCTACTTAATTACTTACAAGTGAGTGAAAATTTGCCAAAATTGGCAGCAAAGCAATCCGAGGTATTTTAAATATTGTCATATTGTGACAAAAAGCGCTCCAGTGGTTATTCACATAAACATAATAAAAAGTAGTTCCGAGTTTCGCCACAAAGCGAGCTACATAAAAACAAGGTTCTCAAATAAATCCCGCAAACAGTCGTCATATTATTTATTAATCAATTGGAAAAAAACCGAAATCGCCGCACTGAAACAACACAAAAGAATAACGCTCCAGTTCCTTTGCATCAATTCGTAATTCCTACAGTCGGTACCTACTCACATTGTTCGAGAAACGAATTTAAATATTGCTCACAATAAAAATAAATATTGGAGTGTGTGCGTAGCGCGGCGGGCCATTTGCAGCGCCGAGAATGAAAAAGTCTGAAAAAGTCGACTGTTGTCCTTTGTTTGATACTATTGCTTCGTTATGTATTTTTTGTTATTTGCCGTGTTGTTGTTTTAATGCTGAAACATAAAAATGCTGACTCTCCATCGGGCGAAATTTATAACAGTGTTAATTAAAATACGAGCCCGCTACCGGAGCACTGTTCTGCGGAGCACTGTGCGGCGGGTAGGTACCGCAGCGGGTACTTCCCCTCGTCAGCTGTATTGATGGCCATTTCCTTATTCAGCCGGTCCGCCATCATTAGGTACTGTTTTCAATTTGTTTTGTTATCCTTGATTACTTTCTTTACAACATGGTAACTACTTACTCAAATGTAAATCGATGAATATTTTTTCAACCCTTCTAAATTAGATAATAATTGTTGTGCTGTAATAATTGTTACTTCCTCTATGGTTTGTTACTTTCTCGGGTACCTACCTATGTTTAAATCAATTACTCAACCCCCCTGAACTAGTTAAGTGTTATCATCTGTTACCCTTGATTAGGTTCTTTACAACTGGGAACCTGTTTTTGAAAACTCCAAAATTTGGGAAACTTATACTCCGATGTTGTAGACATATTTAGTTCAACAATATAGCAATATAAGCCAACTTTATTACGTTTTTTTGTCATCGAATAGAGCTGATTTATATTGTGAAATTGTGGATACAAGCGTGTGCATGTGCAATAGAACGTTGATGGCAGATAAAATTGCGTTGTTCTGTCTCGTTATTTCTATATATTATTGTGTTGTTATCAGAGGTTCAGAAGTGGAAGTTCATTTTAAAAAATGATATTATGATACAATATCAAATTAAATACGATAATTTTCATTTGGAATTACCTCAAGAGTTTGAGATTACATTTAATTTAGTAAATTATTTCATGCGACAAGCCTATAAAATGCAAAATCAACTTACGTTTATCAAACCATCTCTTCAGACGCATAAAATTCACCATGCTTTCTCTCGCTCACGTCCATGACCCAAACTTTCTTCAAAATCGGAAAACATTTTTTCTAGGCGGTATAGTGCTATCTCGTTTATTGTATGGTGCGTAAAGAGACAGAAGGGAAAGAAAGCTTCCATTTAAGGGCCCGCAACCCGGATTTGTACCGATTTATTACATATTTCCCTTAAACACGGTAAGTTTTAAAGCTCTTAAAAAAATATATGTTATTCTTGAAGACTTTGCCCGCGCCGAAACGCAAATTATATAAAATTCCCTCGATAGAAAAAAATCGCAAAGTATGCTCCAAAAATTATTATTAACACGTTTGTTTCAGTTATTTTACAATTTATATGTATGAAAAAATTCACAGTGTTTCTGCTCTATTTTAAACGAGTCATGTTATATTAAACATTTTCGCATCGATTTTGTCGCTGTAAATGTTAGCGCTCTCCTCTAACATTCGTATTTTCGTATCTCTCCATCTTCTTCTTTTCGGGCCCGGTTGCAGAGCCTTAAGACGTTAGATGTCACTACTGCTGCCGGCTATCTCGCGGTGCATTTCAAATACATTAGAATAATATCAGTTGTTTTGATTAACATAATATTTCACAATGTTTAACAGTCATCTTATAATTTTGGGAAGTTTTTGACCAATTGACCTGAAGGAAGGACCGCCACTGGTTTTTATGTTTGTTTGTAAAAGCCCTACGATAAATAAGTGAATAAATCAATGACTGTGTGGGTGATATTTTGAACTCAAACTTCTAAAATATTAAACAAAAATTGTAAACTTTCTGAACTATTTAAAGGTCAGTTGTTTCACAGATTAGAACATTTCATTCAGTTATATTTCAAATTCTGTAGAAGTTCTATTGAAATTCTGTTTTATTTAAGTTCTGATATCAACTGGCCCATAATGAAATAATAACAGAACTGAAATTTGAACTTCGATATTTGATGAGTTGATCAAATTCTGCAAAACCCGTCGGTAGTGTCATCATTTTTATTTATGCAATAACTTTGTTAGTTTTTTTACAAGCCCATTGTAACATTATTTACAACCAGAAGGTATATATGTACATACCCAAGTATAAATCAATGACGGTGTAAAAATAATATTTTTAACTCAACCTTTCTAAAATAAGTACCTGAAAAAATTAAGTGTGATCAGAGGTATTTTCAAAGTAGTTGGGCATATTATTTCCCGTGATTGCCTACTTTCTTTACAAATGGGTACCTATTTATTCAAATATAAATCATTGATGGCGTGTAGATGATAAATTTAACCCAAGCCTTTCTATAATAAATGTTATTTGAAATCTAAACTAGTTCAACGTTATCCTTAGTGTTTTCATTCTGTTATATTTGATTATTTCTTATGATTAGACTAGCTGGTTTCCGGGGTGCGTTCCTATGCCATTTAATAAAGAAATTGTTTCTCCCTGCGTGTCCTTTCCCATTCCTCCCGTTCCCCTTCCGCTTCCTCTTCCTCTCTCGCGTCCCCTTCCCCTCTCGCGTTCCCACACCGATTCCTCCACCTTCCCTCTCTTCACTCCACTCCCCCCCTTCCCCAGTCTCGCGGACCTCCCTCCCGAGTTCATCTCCCCCTCCCAGGTTCCCTTCCCCCCGCCTGCATTCCATACATTAATTCATGGTACATTCAGTTTTCAAACAGCTCGCGTGCCACCTATTGCAATTTTTTAATACAAATTTCATAATGCCAGAGCTCGTATATGTTATTCTGATGTATGAGCTATATTATTGTAAAGTTTCATTAAAAAAGAGTAACAAACATGCATCCATGCAAACTTTATAATATTATTAAGATACATACCTACAATAATTACTTAACCTTAACTTAAACGAATCTGGGCATATGTAGAATGTTGAACGTTTTTAAGTTATAATAAGTTTAATTTTAATGCCTGAATTTTACAGGTAGGGCTTATGTCCACGTTAATACCTCTCTCTAAAACATCAATCAATAATGGAATTTGGATGATATTTTCAACCCAAAATTTCTAAATTATAAAACTGCAGGATACAAGCAATTTCAGCAAACCACATAAATATCTAAATATTTTAGTCGATTGGTTCAAACCAATTTCGGTTATTTTTATTTGTCTCTATTTTGTATTCCTTCCCAATACGTAATATGTTTTCCGTTTTTCATGCCACTCAACAACTCTAAATTTACACATACATTACTTTAACTATTTGCCGTTAAGTAACATTTTCAAATCTGTATCATACTTTGTATTAGGTACGTGTTTTTTTTATTGTTTTATGCACCTATGTATATCATTAAAGATACAAGCATATTATAATTTCTCTTGAATTGAGAGGTTAGATCAGTTTTATTGGCATGCATTTTTAAATAGAAAACATTGCGTTCGCTTGTTTCAATTTTATTAAAGTTAGTCATACAACAAATTAATAATGTTCAGAGCGTCAGTTGATCTTGCGTCTGGTTTCCTCCCAGGCTTCGCGTCGTCCTCCATCACGGCACCAGCAATATTTTCCTCGTTCTGTTGTGGTAGTAGAAGATTTTCGAATATTTTCAGGTTAGTCATAAACCTGGATTAAATGCTAGTCTCTCTTAAAAAAAATACAATTGTGGAATTCACTCGCGGTAGAAGTGAAAACTAAAGTGGACGAAAGTAGAGAGTATACAAATGCACCCCGAAAGAAGAGACCGATTATTCTATCTCATTCTATCGCAGTCTAAATCCTATAGATGTACGTGTTTGTCTTTTTTTAACCCCCGACGCAAGGAGCGGTGTTATAAGTTTGACTTTCTGTGTGTCTGTCTGTGGCATCGTAGCTCCTAAACGAATGTACCGATTGTGATGCGTTTTTTGTTGTTGTTTGAAAGCTGACGTGATCGAGATGGTTCTTAGCTACAATTCATGAAAATCTATTCAGGCGTTTCAAGGCCATCAGCTCTTTTTTGTGTCAGGGATGGCTTAAAATTTTGAAAATTTTATTTATGAATAATGAATAATAAAAAATATATTTTTATTAAACTTATCATTACACCAAATTATTAGTGTCGCTTTTTCGTTTCATCGAGTTTCAAATCACAACGATGCTAAATAAGTTTTCACTTCAAAAAACTATCACAGCAGTGATTATTTTTCTTTGTATTATGTGTTTCACATCTATTCATCATTGATCAACCCATTTCTACGTGTGAAAAAAAATCTATCAAAGTCATTATATAATTTTATTGTTGTTTTCTTTCCAGGTAAGTTGCCACACCTCCCCGGCCTCCGAGCCATCCCCACACCGGGCCACCCTCCACGGGGTAAGTACTCCCCCCACGGCTAACCCACTTTCCAGCCAAGACTAGATTCCGATTTGATATTATCAAAATGAAAAGTGTTCCACTTTATGCAGACTATGCCTCACCGTTGAAAACGGTTAAACTTTGATATACGCCACAATAATGTTTTTTTATATTTCTCTCGCTTTTTCTAGTATAAAAATACGCCTTTCTTTCGCCCGATGGTTCCTATGATTTATTCAAGTGCTTGTTCAAGTTTTGAGTCAATAGAACATACAATTAACATTCTTAGTTTTCCATTTTGCTTTACAGCTATTTTTAATTTATTTAATTTAGCCAAAGAACAGATAAATGTGCAGTTTGTTTAGGTCCTCAAACATTAAAAGAAAATTTCTTTAAAGTTTACAAGATTTACATTACCGACAGAAAACATTACAGGTCAATTTAATTTTGATCCACCGATCAGAAAAAATTTAATTTGAAAGGAAACTGACAAGGCCAATTTACACTTGAATTTTTGACTTCCATGGTCCAATGAAACAGATTTTCCGTTAAAGAAATAATTTCGATCTTTAAAATTTTTTAGTCAATTTCTTCTGTCAATTGATTATTTTGATTCACCAGGTCACTTCTGACTAAAAACGAAAATAGTAGTTTTCACAACTAGCGAAACTATTTATACATTCGGAGTTAAAAACCCGCAGTGATCCAGTGACAGCTAGTTACCGGGATAAAGTAACAGCGACAAGCAATGACATCATATGTAATATATTGCCGCGTGATGCTATTATTCACAACTCTAAGTATTACCGTCAATCTTTCCATATCCGGAGAGATATTCAAATTTATAAATCCGTAATGCTTAAACTTGCCAGGGGCACGTCCACATGCGATCTGCTAACGTAAGTGGCGCCATCCTTTGACGAATTATTGAATTCGTAAACGAATTACAAAAGTTGATTTTTAACAAACTTCAAGTACGAAGATGGATTGGCATAAGGCGCGTCGTTAGATTTGCATTCTTAGCCGGATACTTAAATTTCAACCGTTCAGCCGTTAACGTAATAATAACGTCCAATATACTAAAACGGACTAAATTAAAAACTGAACCGCGCGTTGGTAAAGTAAACGTTAAACATGGTGCCATAACTGCAAGGTTTACTGGTCTTCGCTTCTTCATGTTTTTATTTATATTTCTTACGCGTTTTGTAAGTATGTTATTGTTTCATTCAGCAGTCATCGTAGACAGCTTCTAATAATTGTCGCTAGGTGGGAAAGCAGAATTTTATTCAATAAATATTCGCCTTTATTGTTTATCTTCGACACGTATGTACTATAAATACACTTGTATGCACTCCAACAGTAATGTCTTTTATTTTCCTCCGATACTTACAAGTAACATCTGTATGTACGTGAGTACCGCGCAAGTGGTTACGGCTATTTAGGGATACGAGACAGGAAGAAAGTTACGCCATAAGAAGGCGTAGACAAAGAGCGGAGATGTTCAAGCTGCAATGTAGTTGAAATCGTTAAATAACGCTCAGTGTAAGAACTTATTTGTTTTGCATGTGTAAGAAATATCTGTCCGCACAATGTAGCGCACACAAGCGTCCCTCAAAAAATGTTACAAAAAATATTAATATTTATTGACAGTTAACGCAATAGTTGTACAAATTGCATTACTCTGGAGCTCATTGTCCGATTTTTCTGCTTTATACCATGGTTAAGACTTACTGACATATAACGCAATTCTTCCCTTGAACACTACTTTGAACCTACCTACCTATGGTTTTTAAGCTCTTAAAAACCAGTCATTTTTTAAGATAATCTCTATTCAGATGCGAGTTGAAGTAGTAATTATGTGAAATTCCCTGCATTATATAAAACGCAAAGAGCGACCCAAAAATTTTGTTAATCCGAGTTACTGAACATTTAGTGTTAAAAATTTCAGTGTTTCTTTAAATGCTACTTAAGAGAAGTTAAGAAATTTTTGTTCTGTTTTAAATGAGTCACGTTTTATTAAATATTTTTAGGATAGTCCCTTACGTCTGATAATTATTATAATCGTTTTTTGTTTAGGTAAATATATATTAGCGCGCTCCTTCTATCGTTCGTATTTAATCATATCCCTTTCAAATCGCATTAATCAACCTTCTTAATTCAAATTTTACAGTAATCTTCTTTTTTTTAACGTTTATAACGAATTTATTGTTAGGGTACGTACCCATACTACGTGACACGTTTAGGGGGGGGGGGTCTTCAAAGTGCCACGCTTGGTACAAATGAGCTGCGGCGGGCTTAGGTTTTTGGTCACCGGGGGGTGGGGGAGGGGTGGTTAAAAATGGCAAAAAGTTGGTTCCTTATCAAATTTACTTTGTCGAACTTAATTTTTATTTTTATTTCTTTTAATAATAATATTGTTATTTAATTCATAAAACCAATTTATTTAAAAACTAGCGGTTTCGCCGTATTAAACAGTAAGGCATTATCAAACGGTGGTCAGGTCATTTACATTTATGTTATAATATTTTTATATTTACATTATTTCTAGATAGATTGCTTATGATGAAAAACTTATTAATTTTATTTTTATTACCTATGCCCTTATTTTCAACATTTTATCTCCGAATAAAATGTTGAAAATTATTAATGGATATTACCTTTTTAAAGTTTCCCTAATTACTGCATTTTTTAAATTTGACTGAAGGTCGCTGATGTTAAGTTTATAACAGAGCCTTAAGACATAGTGCTCACATTAAATAAAATATAATCTACCTCGGAATACATACCTTCTGTGTAAGTAAATATTTATTATTTTTCAAAACAAACAATCGGATAATCCATAAGAGCCTAATGTTATTTTTATAAAATTGTTTGAATGAATATAAAAGAGAGTTTATTTGAAGTCATAAATCCATTACAGTTAGTGACCGTGAATCGGCGCTTCGCCCGCGCTTCGCCCGCGCCTCGCCCGCGCCCCGCGCTCTCACAATGCCTGTGTTTTCAATAGGTATTCTCGCAAATATATCCCGACTCCCCTTTTGCTTTAATTGCAGCCGTGGAAATGCATATTTCGAGTCTTGTATCTTCGGGTGTGAGGCACGGTTCAAACGCCGCTCCCGAGCCGCCCGGGAGGGGTAAAAGCTCGCCTAGTGATATTTCTGTATTCGTATTTGCATTTTTACATAATACATGTGTGCAAAATATTTTTACACAAAGGGATAAAGTACACGTACACAGGTACGCCAGGGCTACACAGGCAACTAACTACGAGAAACTAAAGATATGGGTACTCCGTCCCTCTTCTTTTAGAGCGAGCTTTCATTCGAGCTTCCACCCGATTGTTGGTGCGGGAGCGCGCGAGGTACTCGCACCGTACAGCGCACCGTACTGCACACCTTGCACGCCTCTGTTCTGCCTCTATTCATACTTCTTGTTTTCCACGTATTTAATAGCGAACCAAACAATTACACTAAGATTAATAGCTACAATAATGGCCAGCCAACTTGTATTGTTAACACCTTAGCAACGAGGAATACACTAACAAGCTTTTTAGCGCTGAAGCGATAGCGTCCGCTTTAATAAACGCTGCAAATTAAATCACCTGGTAGATATAACTTATATTAAATGCTCATACAATGCTTAAGAGGGAACAACCAGACACATCCGGAAATTGTCATTTTTAAATCAAATTTTAGACGTATCGGCTCTGTTCTAAAAAAATAATAATTAATTGATTACGAAAGATTGTTATTTTATCTATTATTTTTATTATAACAAGGTTAAATCGTTGATTGTTGGCAGATTTGTTAAATTCTTAAACAAAATGTTGTATAATACAATACCCTTTTCAAATCATACAGTAAAATAATAAATTTTCTAGCACAGCTACTTTTCGGAATTTTAATTTTTACTTCAAATAAAATCATTAAAAAATGTACGTGACGAAAATACTTCAGTTCGAATATTTATTTACGGTCTTACAAACTAACATATTTCAGATTTTTTTTACATGCTAATTTTGCTTAGAACATTATTGAAAAAATATAAATAATTATGATCAAAGAACGTTTGCAAAATGTACCTATATAATTTTAATTGTTTTATCTTTACGCGTTTAAGTTTTATTGCTAACTTGAATATAGGTGTATATCAAGCAAATTTTGATAGAAATAAATCGACATTGAAATATTAGTTAAAAATCTTAGTTAAAAATTATTAGTTAAAAATCTCATTGGAACCACCCTGTACAGTTGGAAGAGTACGGTCGCAAGACCAACTTTAATAAAATAATGATTAGCATCTTCTAAAATACTAATTTAGCATTCAGTTCAGATTTAAACTGTAATAAATACGGTTTTATTTAAATCTGTATCAGCGGTATAAAGATGGATATAACCCATGTCTTGCCATTGTCGCCTGATATTATTATTTGATTTTTTTTTCAAACCTATTAAATAATACGTTTTAAAAATTTGATGTTAGTTAATAGATACCATCAGTTTCAAATGATGCAGATCACTAACATCTTTTAAAATTTTATTCTACTTTCTTGCAAGTATTATTATGTTGGATAAGTTTTAAGATTTTCACGGCCAGAAGCATTTTCGTTATATGTTTTTGGGGTGTTGTGCCGTGTTGCGCTACCTCCTTCTTTAGCCAACGTTTCGGACATCGTTGCAGTGTCCATCATCAGGGCAGATCCGGCAGATCCGGTAGATGTGGTAGATCACACATCTACCGGATCTGCCGGATCTGCCCTGATGATGGACACTGCAACGATGTCCGAAACGTTGGCTAAAGAAGGAGGTAGCGCAACACGGCACAACACCCCAAAAACATATAACGAAAAAAAAAAAAAAAAAAAAAAAAAAAAAAAAAAATATTATTATGTTATTTATAAAATGCCTAGGATCGTACGTTCCTCCCCACATTCCGGAATAAATAAACAATAATAATAATAATTATTAAATTCGATGGCTTCGATTTACCCTTAAGATTTAGTCACCCTGGTTTTGTGCCAAACAGGACCAAATTCTTGCAACGCATTTTTTCAGAATTTTATCGTTACTTCGTGACAGTGTTATGTAACACAATCTCTATTATAGTACAAACATATCTACCTCAAACTTCGAAGATATTAAAATACAGTTATGTTTGTGCTTTCAAGGACGTTAATTAAACTTTATTTCATAACTAGGTGAAGTTCTCGGTGTTACAACGCGTTACCTGGGCTTTACTCAAGAGTTTTTCGAAATCATATGTAGACTTTATTTTCCACTTATTTTGAACGTCAATCATTCACAGTTTTATCAATCTCGGAATAAAACTGAGTAACGAGACAAAATCGCACGAGCTCGAATACTTTTTCATTCACAACTAATTCAGTACTCTTATCTACGAACGGAGGACATCATAGATCTAGTATTGACTATGCAGCGCAGCAAACAGTGGCTGGCCTTCTTACTACCTATGGAATAATGTTCCAAGGGTAGCCTATTTAAAAGGATGCACGGCCTAGAACCAGCAGAGATCCGGAATCGTCAAGACTTGATGCTGGTAGCGGGATGTGTCCCTTCTAACGTGGTTCTAGAGAAGTCCTAGGCTCAATCTGATATTGATAGCGAGATATCTCATCCTTTTCAGCAAGATGGAAGAATGGCTGGAGGAATTCTTTTGATTTCATAACTAGTGCGGAGTGAGCGCGTCGGTGTCGCTTTACCGGGAGTATAGTTGTATATTTTATACCTTTTTTTACCTACTCATACATTTTTTCTTCCAAGATCTTCCTTTCCTTCCTATTCTTATAAAAAGACACGAGTCTATATTAAAAGTATATAATTAAAGTAACACGCCATTTCTCTGTACACATTAACATCCTCAAAAAATCTGTAATTTTGAAGTATTAGAAAATGCGAGATTTAATTGTCTTTTCCAAGAAAAAATAAAATTATGTCAATAATTTTAATCATTAACTTCTTTACTTTTGAAGGAACATCAATATACTAGGAACTCGTAATATGTAAAGCGCCGAACCAAAAATTCGTTATACTGACCCTCTAAAATAATATTTTGGTAGTGAAAGGGTTACACAAGCCGTTTTTGTTGTTGTTTTAAAATGCATATTTCGGAAAAAGCTTTTTGCATACAGGGATGATGCATATACCCACCTACGTATTTTTTTATATATGCAGGAACCGAAATAAGCGTGATCCAAGTATCTACTCTTGTCTTTATAATAAATACTAGGTAGGCAATGACACCACATATTGAACCATATCTAATTATAGGGAAAATTTGCGATTTTGTGGGAAATATTACTAAACATACCTTTTTTAAAACGGAATCAGATTATGTCATTCTTACTTCTTCTATCGGTGTTAACAATGATCATTGTTTTCTCTGAAGCAGCAAGACTTGAACACTAAGGTCTTTAGTCATGAAATTAACACGGCTTTGCTGTATGTGATGTAGGTATAGTTAAAAGAAACACTTCCAGCGACCTAGCAGTATAATTTTCAACATAAAGTAAAATGACATGAACTCTCCATTAAGCAGCTAAAAAGATGATTTGACATTAGTTAATTTTTTTTACAATATCTCCACTCAGGAGGTCCTTATGGAAATCGTTTTCCTTTGGGGGTGCTATGTGGAGGGTCTTTTGAGGAAAAGGAAGGAGAGGCAGTTATGGGAAGGAAAAAGGTATGAAAAGTGGGCAGAAATCTGGGGTCAGTGTGTTAAGGAATGGTGAACGTATGAATCCGTGCAAGGCTATGGGTTGAGATAATCCGGCTGGAGAGGTCAAAACGTCTCTCTTAACCAGTCTCTCCCGACCCGCGACGCAGTAGGTATCGCAGTAGGTATAGGAATCCGCCGCCAATAATTAGACAAACATCACGCCATGAACACTGGCACCCCTGCTAGTCACCAAACGTAGCGAATAACTTGTGATGACCTATGGCAGGGGTGTTAGTTCCTCAATAAAAGGTTCCCGGAGCAGCGGTACTCATACCGCCTCCCAAATCGCAAAATGGAGTGATTAAACTTAACTAACACAACGCGCATAGTTTCACTGAACTAGGTCCATTGGACATACTTTAGCAGCCGTTCATAAAGCTATTTCATTCATATAAACAAATACTTTGGATGGCTACTCTTTTCATAAGCGGTGCTACATTTTTCGTTCGATGAATGTAACGTATCTTGTAGTTTTATAATGTAATTGCATGACCCAGTTTTTCAATCCAAATCTGCGACGAAGTCGAGTAACAAAGCAAAAAAGTAATATAAAAACGTAATGGATTGATAACTAAGAGTAGTAAAATCAATAAATACGTAATTCAGAATCGAACCAAAGAATTCGTACTGCAAGAAGGCACTCAGAACTTATCGACAACTCCCAGACGCCAACAACAAGCGGGGTTACATTTGAGCGTCAATGAGGGCTGCTATTGCGCCCAGGTACCCCTGTACTTTAGCAAGTCCACTTTTGCCCACACATAACCTCACTTGTCGCACATATATTACGATTTTGTAAGCATGTAAGCCAGTGTTAGGGCTCCCAGTATACTGACTGTACCTCCCCGGCCTTTATAGCTATGACGAAAGCGGGTGGCCTACACGCCGTACGCCGCATACGCCGCGCCGCCTTACGCTAGCCGATTTGCATACTTTGAAATTTACGATTGGATTTTGTATCCCAATGAGAGCAGTATTTTCCGCGATCATATCATATGGGAAATATATATTTTAATAATTGCCTCGCATTCATTCTGTATCAAATTGCTTCGCTATAAGAAATATGTTTCATTTATGCAGGGTGAAATAAGTTTTGTAATATGTATATATTGCATGTCGTAAAGAAATCATCTAAGTAAAAACTTCTACATATGCCTGATCCATGTAAATTGCAAATTAGATTGGGCACGTATTCGATGTTGGTCTTTACCGTTCTTTTTTAAGTGTTTTAGAAGTTTAAAGTCAGGTGTCAATTTTTTAAAACTGAATATAGGGTGTTGTAAAGTTTTGGTATTTAGTATTAGCTCACAGTCAATTGTTAAATTAACATTTACTTTAATATACTTTATGAATTAAATTTATCAATACTAATTTATAAGCTATGTTGGTTTTTGACAGAAGTCATTCAATTCTGTTTAACCGGTTAGTATCTGAGTTGACCAATGCGTCGGTTTCCCAACCAGGAGTTATGGGATCAACTCCTATGTTGGCTAAAGCAGGAAATTTTTTTGAGTTTATATTAAACAAAACCAAAAAATGTTGTAATGTAGGTTATGTTGTAACTGTAAAACGGAAATGTTGAAGTGAAACTTCTTTAGCACCGTTGTGATTTGAAATTCGATGAAACGGAAATGAGTAACACTAAAAACCGACAAACACATACATCTATAGGATTTAGTCCGGGAGAGAATGAGATAGAATGAAACCTTACCTGCGTACAGTACCTTCGAAGCGTCGAGATCTGCCAAGCACGCCCACTGGCCGCTTTGATTATGAGCTCACTTTTCAAAGCTCCTACCCCATGAGAAATGCACTTGATTTTTTTTCTTCTTTTAAATTGATTGAAGAAAAATAATTTTGATATCTCCTACTACTATAACTACAAGCAAAATGGTAGAACTTAGCCAGCCGACGAATATGTAGCTTATATCGCGATATTTGGCTGGTGCGACGCATTTATCAACTCAGCCACTGACCGGTCCGTTGTACATCATAATGGTGACGTAATACCACTGTCTTTGTGAACACTTAAAAAAATAAATTAAAAAATGTCGCTATAATTATTGTTTGTACCTATCTATACGTGTAAAACCGCCCTTTGTCGTCTAGGGGAAGAACATAATTGTTGAATTATTACGGTTCGGTTTAATGTCATTCAGGGCGACTAATTATATGCAAATTTGCAATAGGTACCCGCTACCGTAAACAAAAATTATACCCCAGAGAACAAAGCTAATATTTTTGTTTTTTGTTAAATGTTTCCCTGTACCTATCTTTAAACGCCAAAGCAACAAAACAATCATTGACTTGGAAAGCGACAAGAGTCATAATGTATCATTATTTTAAATACAGCCCTCAATAATTGCAGCACAAAGAAAAACATGGACACTCTCGGACTCAAAATAAATCTTTCGTAGTGGATTTTCAAATATACCACCCGTTAAAAATTACAAGATAGTCAATTTTTTAGACAAATCAGTTCCAATGATTAAAACGACATTAAATTCATTTTCAATTAAAAAAAATTATCATAGTTATGTCCTTTATCGTTTGAATGGATTTTACAAGTTTAACAACAAAAGTTCTAGATTTCATCGAACAGGAGTTGCAGTTATACATAGGCACTGCCCAAATTTTAATTTTTTAAATACGTATTTGGTTTTTATTTTCCTTTATTATGTTTCTTCTTTCTTATGTTTATTATCTGTTACTACAAAACATTTTTCTATTTCGATATTATAATGTAAAACATATGACTACCATAGTAGTCAATGAGCCTAGTATGTTGGATGAGACAATCATGAAAAATTGTTATTTAGGATAGTTAAAAAAAAATTAATTCATGAAATTGAATTTTTTTTAAGTATTATTTTCAATATTTGAACTGATTGTGTGACGAATTTAGACAACTGATAAAGTGCCTACCTACCTAATTTTTTTTTAGTCATTTTCAAAATTGATTGATGTGTTAAGAATTCAGACTATTCCGTGATTTTTCACTGGTCTGCGCTAGTCATTAAAATACTAATTTCAGTTATTCTGCCTCAGTAATTCGATGCAAAAGTATAATTGGTCAAGTAAAGTTTTTTTTTACATTTAATCGATCCTTAATTGCTTTCACTAGGTATTTATCGTCTTATTTGTACTTATTTTTTCCGGTAGGTTGTTAAAGTTTTTTTTCTCTAGACATGTGTAGGTTTATATTATGAATGTTGGGCAAATAAGGTCGTGTATGTATGTGATGGGAATGCGTATTTTAGTGGTGTGTGACTTTCAATTAAAAGCTCGTGATTTTTTATTTATTTATGTGATTTTACAGAATGTTAACTATTATTCAATAATAAAATTGCATTATTACACTTATGAAAACTCTTCAATTAGAATTGTTCACAGCATGGTTAAGATGAAGCCATGCGAAATAATGCAAAATCGTACAAAATCATGTATTTTTGTTTTGAAAATTTGATCGCTTACATTGCTTATAATAAAAAATAAAGTATTAGGTCTATAAAAAACACTTTCAAGTGTAAACTCTCCTACTTATAAACCCCTTTCGGGTATGGTTTTTTTGTCTAACTTCATAAAAAGAAATAAATTGCATTTTCGCGTTATTATTTTTGGCATCAATCAATACAGCCGGCATTCGAGAAATTTGGATTTTCAAAGTGAATCTTATGCCATCCTCCTAAGGACTACAGACTTGCCACACGCGTTTAGTATCAGTTCGGCCCCGGGTGCGACGGGGAATAGACTTCTTAGTTCCGTCAATTTTAAATTTCCTTGTTATTACAATAAACAATGCGTAAAAGATGAGTTAATGTTTTTTATAGTTCTTCCCAAAATCAACCTGTAAAAAAATTCTCAAATACCATTTCCAACCATTCCAAAAGCTTTTCTCAAGTATTTTTAAGCTCCTCCCACAAAGAGGCGTGAATTCCGATTTAGATTTTTTCCTAGAATATTGGATCACCTTAAATAGAGGTTTGGTTGTCACTGATGCTACCAGTGAACTTACTGAAATAATAATAATAAGCAGGGAAACAATAAAAAAATAAAATGAAAATAAAACAATTGCATAATTTTTTGTTCAAATACTTCTATTTGCTATCATATTAGCTCACAGCTAATAAAATTAGCACATATTTTTTTTTAAATACACGAGCTGTTTACATGAAGATGTCTACATCTATGACATTGTACAATTTACACATTCGAGATATTAGAATTCATTGAAATTGAAATTGAAATTGGAAATATTGTCAAATTAATAAATAACGTTGTATTAACCACTTAATTATTTACAAAAACCGACATGTTTCGTCAGCAAAGCTGACTTCCTCAGGGTTTTGACAGAACTAATTTTAAAAATAGACATACATAGGTAATAGGTGTTTGCTGACGAAACATGTCGGTTTTTGTAAATAATTAAGTGGTTAATACAACGTTATTTATTAATTTGAATTTAAAATGTTACCACAAAATAATTTTGCACTATTAGAAGAAGTGATTGGAAATATTGTTATTAAATAACTACTCAAGATGAAATGTTTTATGACTCCTTAAATTACATCTAATAACTTTAATGTAAATATTACTGTGACAATGTGATGTTTTAAGCTTGCCGTGAATAATTTTGAGCAAACATATTAAGTCATTAGATTTTCTTTTTGAGGTGAAAACATCGTTAGCACCGTCGTGATTTAAAAATCGATTAAACGAAAAAGCACTACGACTCTAAAAAAAGAGACCCACACGTACATCTAAGGATCTAGCCTGCGAGAGAATGAGATAGAATAATCGGTCTCCTCTTTGTGCGGTGCTTCATAGCTTCCCCACTCTTGTGTACTTCAGTTTTATGAAGGTTTCACACCTACCGCGTGTGAACTGAACATTTGATGTGTTGTGATTTGAAACTCGATGAATCGGAAACGAGTGATACTAAAAAGAGACACACATATATCTATAGGATTTAGATAGAATGAAAGAATGCGATAGAATGAAACCTCTGCTCTGTCAAGCTGCGCTCATTGGCCGCGTTGATTAAGAGCCACTTAGGCTCCTATTGCTTGAGATTGTGTGGCTGATGGTTTCACATCTACCGCATGTGAACTGAACACTTGTATATTTTGAAGTGAAACTTCTTTAGCACCGTTGTGATTTGTAACTCGACGAAACGGAAACGAGTGACATTAAAAAGAGACACACATACATCTCTAGGATTTAGATAGAATGAAATAATGCTATAGAATTAAACCTCTGCTCTGTCAAGCTGCGCTCATTGGCCGCGTTGATCAAGAGCCACTTAGGCTCCTATTGCTTGAGAAGTAAGATTGCGTGGCTGAAGGTTTCACTTCTACCGCATACGAACTGCACTTTTTCAAATGTAAGAAATATATAAATATTGGAGTGAGAAAAATATTTCAAATATTGCTTTTTTAAATATAGAGTTTAATCCCCATTTGAAAGATAATAAATTAATAATTTTAAAGATTTTATTATTGTTTTTTTCTTTATTAGAATTATTAGGAAAATTTTGATCAATTTCACCAGAAGAATGAAATATTAAGCTTGTTTTAAGCACACGGACACGCCCACAATTAAATTCCGTGTGTTAATTTCTTCATCGTGCATCAGTTTGCTTGAGCCAAGCTTGCAGCCAGAATTTTAGCATTACACGTCGCGCTGCATCGATTTTCCGCGTGATGATTCACTGAGCCGGAGCGAGTTGCAGGGCGGGCGGGGGCTTGCAGCGAGCTCGGGCGCGGCACGGGGCGCCCTGCGAGGCGGTCGCGCTCTTTGCTGCCTGGACCGAGGGTGCTCGCCGCTGCCTGGACCGTGCACTGTGCAGCAAGCCGCTCCGCAGCACCCTTCACCCGGGCTCGCAACTTGCAACTCGCAACTCCCAACTCGCAACACCTCCCCCGACCGAGGCTTACGCGTGTTTGTGTTTGAATTTATGACATTCAAGATAACGGGGTCCTGCCGTTATTTGCGGGCCGCATTCAAAATTGCCAATTATATTTTCATGGTGTGCTTACGTGGTTATACTGTCGCTTGCACTATTCTCGTGTTTATTATGGACATTACATGGTCACAGTTATTTAATGATATACATATATATTAGTAATACTACCACGAGAAAGACAAGTTCAATCATCATTGATCACAAAATTGCAAAAAATTTCTGAAGAATTTCATGTCAATTTCATACCGGTTTACAGCGGCAGCTGTTGTCTTTTTGAAGTGAAAACTTATTTAGCACCGTTACGATTTGGAACTCGATGAAATGAAAAAGCGACACTAAAAAAAGGACAAACACATACATCTTTAGGATTTAGCCTGCGAGAGAAAGAGATATAATAATCAGTCTACTCTTTGTGCGTATCGTAGCCTCCCTACTCTCGTCTACTCTATTTTTCTGAAGGTTACACTTCTACCACGTGTGAATTGCACGCATTGTTTTTATAGGTTTTGATTTTGAGGCATTTTTTTTTAAAGAAAGACAAACATTCCCGGGTTACGAATAACCCAACAATGTTTGAAAATCTCCTACTCTCTCTCTCTGGTTTCAATCCTGGGATTGGTTTGCAGCAATTTCCTTTAGTTTCCTCTTCCATTCTTCCCTGTCTTGTGCGGCTCTTTTGAGGTCTGCATATGATAAGCAGCGCACGTCCACCAGCAGGTCCTCCAGGTACTCTCGGCGTGGGCGTCCCCTAGAGTTTGTCCCCTCGGTCATACCCTCCATTATGGAATGCAAGAGGCCTTCTTGTCGTATTACATGGCCGATCCATCTTGCACGCCTTTCGGACAAGGTCCTGAGCAGGTGCCTTCCTCCTTCGATTCTTTGGAGAACCTCCTCATTTGTAATGTGGTCTCTCCAGGAAATTCCTAATAGTCTTCTATAGGACCACATCTCAAAAGCCTCTAGTCTCCGTTTATCTCTTTTGGATAGGCACCATGTTTCGCAGCCGTACATCAAGATACTCCATACATAGGTCTTGATGAGGAGTATTCTCAGCTTTAGGTCTATATTATTTGATTCAATTATTTTCGACCTTTTTATTGAAAGCAAGCCTAGCCTGGTGTATACGGCTGTCGACACTACTATCTCCTACTACCACCACAGAAAGCCGAAAATGTTGCTTGTGTTGTGATGGAGGACTTAGCCAGCCGAGGAATCGAACACGCGATGCTCGGGTGGGACCCAAGCGCTATGCCCACTCAACCACTGACCAGACGAAATAAAATAAACGAAACTGATTTGAATAAAATCATCACACTTTCAAGAGATGCACTGTTTTGCAAATGGTGTATTATGTCATCACGACTTGACATACCATGAATCGCTGTTATGCTTCTCAAGAACTCGGAATGATTGTGTTGTTTTAATATTTTTTTTTATATTAACCTTGAAAAATTCACTTTGTAATACACCACGGTTTTATTATTAATATGATAATAAAATATTATAATTAGCTTAGTTTATACAATAAGCCCTGATGAAACTTAAGAAATCCGGTCGGCTATTATATTAATAATAAAAAAGTGGTATCTTACAAAGTGCATTTTTTCATTTAATAAGTATGTAATGTCACACCCCAAAATATTTGCTTGCTTCAATAAAATTATTTTTTATTTACAAACAAAGTTTCTGTCTTCGGAAATCGAGCGTGGACTTTAGAGCTACCACATTACAAACATGTTTTGTTGTAAAGTTCAGTTATATTGTGCTTTTACTTGTGGTCAAAAATTTACAAATCCCATTTTCCGAAACCCGCATAGAAGGCCCTGAGGAAAATAATTTCCCTCGGGGTCTATGTCATCTGAAATGATGTGTAGAGGGTCTTTTTGAGGCGAGGAAGGAATGAGCATTGGTCCTGAAGAGACCCATGTTGTAGGAAGGAGGAAACACAAAGGCCGGCAAATATTCCACAGCCGAGCTTTTAAACTCAGGAACGAGTTTAACAGCTCGATTGTGAAAAATGTCAACCGTGTACTAAGTTGGGCACGCGTAAAATATTATATCAAAATTAAAATAAAGGTAATGCTTATTTTCCTTAAACCGACTGCATATTGCCAGTGGACCAACAGTTGAAAGATCAAATAATTTCATGGAACTATTTTGTGAAGAGTTCCTTTAGTTATATTAATTAATGCTAGGGGTGGAGAAATTGCAAATGAAAAAAATGTCCGATTAAGCCTGTGCAAAAACATTTCTTTAACTAATTTCGTTTAATCAGACAGTACTTGAAGGCTGTTGCAATTTTTGTCCGGTTAATAAACTACTAAAAGAAATTATTTGTTCAACTAAATTGTTCCACCGCAACCGTGGCAAATCACCTAGGGCCTTGCTAATAAAGTAAATATAAAACATATTTATTAGTAAGAGAGCAAAAGCAACCGAAAAATAGGTTAGGAACTAGTCTAGTTATCTATCTCTGTTCGCCCTTACATTTACGTTGACAACGTAATAATTACCTACTGGGGGAGGGTGATAGTACCATGCGACTGAGATATAATCCTGAACGGAATCAAGGGCGGATTCTCCAGTGGTACCTGAAAGTATTAGCGCCCTTGTGGTGATGTTTCACGCAAACAAAAATTTTCAGATTAGGTTTTCATTCATTCATTTTCCCATAGTTTCTAAAAAGACAGGACAAATTATTTTTGCAAACATTTATAATGGTTAACACTATAAGGTATGCGAACTCACATTGGCGGTGTCTATGTGTGGGTATAACCCAAAAGTTATTAAAAAAGGAAAAAACATTTTTTTTTTCTACAATGTGGTGAAACGGTTTTCACTTTCCTCCGCGGTCCAACGGATTGAACGGCATGACTCTTGAGCCAATTTGTAGCGAGTGTCACCAAAAGTTGATAGAACTATTGTGATCGACAGCGAATCTATCTAATTTCCACTTTCAAGAATTGAATTTTTTTACAGTAGCTCCATTCGGGGGGCCCTGAGGAAAATCTCTTTGGGGATGCTGTGGTATATGGTGATGCTGATGCTCTTTTTAGGGAGGGGTGGGTAGAAATCTGGGGTTCAGTGGATCCAAGAGATACGGAGTCCATTCCTCCCACTGAGGTATAAGGCGATGGGTTGAAAATGGTTGAAAAATGGTTGAAAAACTGGAGAAATGAAAAGGTTCCCTCAACCAGCATCACCTACTCTATACTCACCCACCTCACCGCCAAAAGTAGGCATTCATTCAAATACGCCCTCTATCAGACCTAAAATCTAAACCTAAACCTAACGTCCTTTCGAATGTAGTAATAGTAGCTGCTGAAGTGTAAAAAAAAAACACCAAAAATTTTCTAAATAATGAATTGTTTTCAACCATAAAATATGTTCTACAACTGCCAGTGTTAATTCCGGTCTGAAAGGGATTACTATCGTAACCGCTTTTGTTATATTCGGTCACTAACAATCTTAATCGTTGCTAGTGAATGGTAGTGTTAGCTACTACCGCTGGTGAATGACACGGATATGTCGAAATTGGCAGCCGATAAATAAAATTTTATTAAAAAACGTACACGTGAAATAAAACTCTTCAAGACGAAATGTCTAGAAGTTGTTACACAGTTAATGCACAATAAATAAAAAATCTTTTAGGAATGAAATTAATTTGTATAATGTCTATAAATCTATCAAAATAAAATTTAAAAAAAATACTAGTGTGCTTTAGACTTTAGACCACACGACTGAAGTAAAACTTCACTAACTTATATCTCCCTCTCGACTTCCGTTCGCCTTGCTCGATCACACTTTTCATAATGCTCTCGTCACGCATTCCCCAAGTCAAGCGTGCGTAAAGGCCTGACCGTTCGCCTTGCCGGATCACACTTTTCGTAACACTTTCGTCACGCATTCACCAGCTTACTCCCCAAGTCAAGCGTGCTTAAAGAAGTTTTACTTCTATAATGAATAACAGATCACTTTGTATAAACCACTATATTATAAACAATATAACATTGTTATCGAAACATGTAGATGTAGATATTGTTTATAATATAGTGGTTTATACAAAGTGATCTGTTATTCATTATATAATTAATGATATCACAAAGTAATTTTGCGAAGTTTGAAGAAGTTTTACTTCAATTATAACAAAATGAAACGTAAAACCTTCACCCATATAATCTCAACCAATAGAAGCCTTGTAGAGAGCTCATAATCAAAGATACAATATATGTTTCTGTTAATGAAATATTTATCGAACTTGTTAATTGTCTACATATTAAAATCAATATAAAAAATATTTTTTATGATATAATTGCATTATATAGAACCCACAGCTCAAGCATTAATAATTTTACCGAAAACCTGAAAACTTTTATAATTACAAACCCGTTTCAAAATGCAATTATTGTAGGAGATATTAATATCGACATATCTGATGATTTTGAAAACAACAGTAATAAGGAAAAAACTGAATATATTAACACTTTATCAGAACTCAATTTCAAACCATGTATAAAAAAATATACAAGAGAATGTTTTGGACAAAGGCCATCTTGTATTGACCATATTTGGTGCAATACTAATGAAACTGATAAAATAAAATCTGTTATTTGGAAAAATAATATTACTGATCACCACACATGCATTGTAGCTATTAAAACTGATAAAATAAATAAGAATAATTATTGTCGCTATAACTTACCAAAAAATCTAATTAATTATGAAAAATTACAACAATATCTTGAAAATGAAATTTGGGAAACTGTACTATCGTCTAACAATACCGATTTATGTTCACGGAATTTTGAATTGACATTGAATAAGCATATCCAATCCTCCTCTTCCATTGTAACAAACTTTCCAAAGACTAAATTTAAAAAATTAAAACCGTGGATTACACAAGGAATTATCATATCAATTAGGCATAAAGAAAAAATTTATAAAGAGCTAAAAAAGTTTCCTGAAAACAATAAACTACGCGAATATTTTAAAAATTTTAGAAATAAATTATGTTACATAATCCGGAAAACAAAAGAAGATTTCTATAAAGATAAAATCAATATTGCTGGTAACAACAATAAAAAGGTGTGGCAAACTATTAATGAAATGATCAATAAAAAACCTAAAAATTCAAATATAAATAAAATCTCAGATATTGATAACACAATTTACAATGTCAACAGAGATCCATTGAAATGTGCAAATATCTTAAACAATTATTTTGGGTCAGTTGGTGAAAAATTAGCAATTAAAATAAAAAACAGAGATAATGATAATTATAATCTACCAACACCTTCCATTCCTTGTAACACCCTAACACAATTTCAACGAACTAACTCTGATGAAATCAAAGATACTATTAATGAATTAAAAGGAAATTCTTCCCCTGGTTATGACAATATTTCTGTAGAAATACTTAAAAGAAATTCTAACTCACTTTGCAAACCTTTGGCACACATCATAAATACAAGTTTTGTTAATGGCAACTTTCCCTTAAATTACAAAAAAACTATTATTACCCCAATTTTTAAATCTGGGGACCCCTGTCTAAGCAGTAACTATAGGCCAATTTCTCTCACTTCAAACATTGCAAAAATATTTGAAAAAGTTGTAAAAAAACAAATATTTAAATTTGTGAAAGAAAATAACATATTAAATGCACATCAATATGGTTTTAGAGAAAATTTGAGCACTCAAGATGCTATCGTTGATTTAACATCTAAAATATATAAATCTTTAGACAGTAAAAAAAAATGTATTGGAACATTTGTTGACTTAAGAAAAGCATTTGACAGTATATCGCACTCTAACCTTATCTCTAAACTAACGAAAATTGGTATAACTGACAATGCTTTAACTTGGATCGAAAATTATCTATTTAATAGAGAGCAATTTGTTAAATTAAACGGCCTTATGAGCGATTCTCAGACCACGAATTTTGGCATCCCGCAGGGAACTGTACTGGGGCCAATTCTTTTTATCATTTATGTCAACGATATGTTTAAACTTAACATCAAATCTAAACTCATTTCATATGCAGACGACACAGCAATTCTAACTGAAGGTTTAACTTGGAATGAAACCCAGAAAACAGCAGAATTAGACTTAAACATCCTAAAAAAATGGTTCGATTCAAACTTGCTGTCACTTAATACGGAAAAAACCTTTGTAATACCGTTCACCATTAATAAACATGCATTCCCTGAAAATTTAATGATAAGTATACATTCATACAATTGCAATAGAAACACAAATTTATGTAAACCTGACTGCTCTGTACTCACTGTTAAAACTAATATAAAATACCTCGGTGTAATTATAGATAGCAATTTAAAGTGGAAAATACAAATCAATGCAACAGTAGAAAGATTAAGAAAATTAATGTACATTTTTCTTAGAATACGAAACATATTAAATTTTAAACTATTAAGAACTATCTATTTCTCACTGATCCAATCTGTATTACAATATGGAATTCTTGGTTGGGGTGGTGCATTCAAAACTTCTCTCATGCCTTTAGAAATCATCCAAAAATTATTAATAAAAATAATTCTAAAAAAACCATATGATTTCCCCACCATAAGATTATTTCAAGAATTTAAAGTCCTTTCACTACACAATATTTATAAAAAAATTACACTTTTACAAATCCACAAAGATTGTTTCAACAATGATAACTCATTATCTATTTCAAACAGCAAAAGACCAAATATTCTTGGTTCTATAACTATCCCGCGTTGTAATACCACTACAGCCCAACATTTTTATAAATATTTTGGAGTCAAGTGGTTTAACCAGTTACCCCTTAACTTAAGATTGGAAATTAATTATAAAAAATTCAAAAGTTCTATAAAAACACTAAATCATTAGCATATTACAATAATTCAATTTAATAATACAATAGAATGTCTCTCGACAATTGATTTTGGAAATCCATTTACTTTTATATTCTTTTCTCTTTTCTCCCTTCCTCTTCCTCTTCTTCTTCTTTTTTATACTGTTTTCTTTTTTTTTTCTATTCTATTTCATATATCTTGTTTTGAATATTTATATGTATATATATATAAAAATATATATTATAATTCTAAAAAAATATGTTAAATAGTTTTTCACACACGCTGCTCCACCTTTTTTACACGAGCATGCTCTAAAAAAAGGTGAATCACGTTATATAAAAAATGTATCTGAAAAATGTAATGTCATTATTGTATGTACAAAAAAAAATAAATAAAAAAAAAAAATAATAAAAAAAAAAAAAAAAAAAAAAAAAAAAATATATATATTTACGCTATGTAGAGCTGCGCGCAGCTTGAGAGAGCGCGACGCTTCGTAGATACTGTACGTAGGTAAGATTCATTCCATCCCATTCTCTCGCCGGCTAAATCCTATAGATATACGTATTTGTCTCTTTTTAGTGTTACTATGTTTCGTTTCATCGA
This sequence comes from Limnephilus marmoratus, assembly GCA_917880885.1. Classification (NCBI taxonomy): domain Eukaryota; kingdom Metazoa; phylum Arthropoda; class Insecta; order Trichoptera; family Limnephilidae; genus Limnephilus; species Limnephilus marmoratus. Next base: position 47,740,493 of record OU862920.1, on the reverse strand, counting down.
GTTTCAAATCACAACGGTGCTAAAGAAGTTTTCACTTCAATAACTCACACACAATAATCAGACAAGTGGCGCCAATTTGAGTGGTGCACACGTAAATAATATTAAGTCAAATCAAAATTTAACAAAAGCATTATAGAGCTTGTAACCGGCATGGGCAGATCAAGTACAAACATGCAGAACACGGTACTAGAGTGGAATTCTCTCTTAAAATGGAAAATGGCAGGGATATCGTTGTTTTAAGAGAAAAATTTAAATGCTATTCGCAGAGGCAGAACAAAAAGTTGCGGAATTTATCAATATTTTCCTTTGACCCGACGAATAATAATTTCACTCGCGCATTTCTTTTTAGATGTTTTGTACATCAAACGTTTCGGACGGTTCTTTTTGTCAGGTCCGTTCTCGCTAACTGAGAGCCAGCACAGAAAATAATTACGTTACATAAAAGCTTTTCTGTTTGCGCCACGAGCTTTATTCTCAACTTTTCAATTCTTCGCGGATTTACACAATGAAATATGCACAGTTATTGAACGACCTGTCCGGCTTATTACCATCTTATCCGGTTCCTTAACCGGCTAGCTGGTTGCTACACGCTAGCGGGAACACAATCCTGAAAACTTTCACTAATTATTCAGATACAATATTTAGGTTTATTGAAGTTAAAAATCTTTTTTAGCACCGCTGTGATTTGAAATTCGATGAAACGAAAAATTGCAACTCAAAAAGTAAACACATCTGTAAGATTTAAATAAATGAAGACAATATAAGCGAAACTCAATCGAAAATCTGGAAACAGAAAAATCAGAAAGACATATTGACACCTCTGGGACACGAACCCAGGACCTCTTGCTTTCCGGGCAAAGCCGATTGAGTTTCGCTTATATTGTCTTCATTTATTTTTACAATTTGAGGTTTTACTCATAAAGTTAAAATAAAAAAAATAAAAACATCTGTAAGATTTAGCCTGCGAGAAAATGAGATAGTGTAATCGGTCTCCTCTTTGTTCGGTGTTACGTAGCCTATTGGTCTTCTCTTTGTGCAGTGCTTTGTAGTCTCCCCACTCTTGTCTACTTTAGTTTTCTGAACGTTTCTCTTCTTCTTCCTTGCGCTGTCCCAACTCATTGCCTAGGTAGGCTGTTGGGGTCGGCTCTTCTCGTTCTCAGGTTGTAATTTTTCCTGTTCTGGGTATCGCCTTCATCCAGGCCGTTTTTCTGAAGAATTTTGGCGCATTGAGTCATCCAGGAGTTCTTCGGTCTTCCTCTGGATGACTGTCGATGAAGCTCCATAGACATTGCCTGCCTCACTGTGTGGTCCGATGGTCTCCGTCTGAACGTTTCTCTTTTACCAAGTGTGAAACGTGCAAAAGTGCACACTTGTATATTTTTGAAGTAAAACTTCTTTACGAACGCTTTACTTAGGGAGTAAGCTGGTGAATGCGTGACGATGGCGTTACGAAAAGTGTGATCGGGCGAGGCGAGCGGTCGGGCCTTTACGCACGCTTGACTTCGGGAGTAAGCTGGTGATTGCGTGACGAGAGCGTTATGAAAAGTGTGATAGGGCGCTGCACTTATGCCCGCAAGCGTGCAAAATGGATTCACGCCATCTTAAAATATCAGTTTTTAATAATATTTTTGTAGCAGGTAATATATGTTTTGTGGGCATAGAACAAAAAAATATAATAAATATTCAATGTAGGTTTTCCTGTGGGTGTTCGGATTCGCTAAGGGGGTTAGAGCACTGTTAGTATATATCACGTTCTCCGGCGGATCCGCTTAATGACATTAAGAATAATTTTACATAATTAAATTTTTCTATCCAACGTACCGTACCGGGCCTTCAAGAATTACTGTGATGTCGTACCTGACTTTGGTACATCAGCAGAGTTCACAGAAAGGTCACTATCATTAGACACATTAAAATTATTTTGGAGTTTTTCAAAAATGTTGACGATCGTTGTTAAATCGACGATCAGTACCATTTTGGTTGTTTGTTATTTTAACGACCCCGCTGTTAAACGCCGATTCTCGGCCCATTTCAGCTTTTGCATAAAATTGGATCAGTTGTCTAGCGTAACGGCCACCTCGTTGTCCTGAATCGATGTTCGCTAAAAGTCAGAAATTCTTAAGGCTGTGCAACCGGGCCCGAAAAGAAGAAGATAGAGAGATACGAAATTACGAATGTTAGAGGAGAGCGCTAACATTTACAGCGACAAAATCGATGCGAAAATTGCGAAAATGTTTAATAAAACACGACTCGTTTAAAATAGAGCAAAAATCTCGCGGGCATTATCTTAAACAGCATTTAAATAAACACTGAATTTTTTTCATACATATAACTTGTAAAATAACTGAAACAAACGTGTTTATAATAATTTTTGGAGATACTTTGCGATTTTTTTCTAATTCTATTAAGTCTAGATATTATCTTCAAGAATAACATATATTTTTTTAAGAGTTTTAAAACTTACCGTGTTTAAGGGAAATATGTAATAAATGGGTACAAATCCGGGTTGTGGGCCCTTAAATGGTGCTAGCTCTTTAGCACGGGCGATCGATAAGTTATAATAATGAATAAGTTTTGATAGGACAACTTTCGGTAACTTATCATCGTTCTGTAGCACAACTGTAGATCGCTAAAGAATAAGTAATAGTTCACAATGACAAAGGGTTCTTAATATACTCGACGTCAATTGTTGTATGTACGTTAGCGATCTGCAGTTTTATTTATTTACGTATTTATTCAAGCCTTGAAGGCTTTTACATTTGTACGTTTTATAAACTGAACATCAAGGATATACGCAGGTACAATACGGGTAGGTACGTAATTTCATTATCATGTAGTTGTACAAAGTAGTAGATTAGTTTAAGTATAATAAGAGTAAATCAGAAGTGCTTAAGGTACTGTGAAAGTAGGTATAGAGTAATGTTTAGTTATTATGTTGATATTATGTAAACTTAAACATGAATAGTTTGATCTAAAGCAAGTTGTAACGGTAATCATCCGAATGTACCTTCGGATTATTCTATTTAATGGTAGAGTGAGAAAATCTCTTCAGGATTGTGGGAATAAACGAATACAGGTTCCAACTTGTGAGGTTAGATTGGTCTTAGTAATAAAAGAGTTCATTCCCAAAATAACCAAATCTCAGTATATTTTAATAAAGAACATAACAATGTTGCCCTTTTGAGGGGCCGGGTTTCACATCCCCAAAAAAACATAACAGATTCTGTAAACTTGATAGGAAAATAATTAAGCAGAAAGAAATATCGTACCTGCGGACCATGGATCTTTATCGAATTACTTCTACACTGACACGAACTCTTAATTTACTTCAAGATAGCGCGTTGAGGAACCGCGGGCCATATTCTCGCGCAATCTCCAGAATGGGAACCGGGAAAGACCCCCAGGAAGGCTCCAGAGAATGGGTCCAAGATCATCACCAGTGCTCTGGTTGAGCCCACCGGATAAAAACGCGATTTCCGTCAGCACGCCTCACCAAGAAATGAACGCCGAGTATCCATCCTTCACAAATATGAGCAGTAATGACCGTACCAGGTCATAAGAACTCTCCCTCGCGAAGCTCTTCAATATGCCAGTCGCGATTATGTAGGTAATTTACAATACCATTATGTCGCGGACAAATATCGGTCCCAATGGCGGCGACCGATCACATTAGAAACAATGCGAAAGAAGCGTTTGCAAAATGTACATCGCCCGGCTCGCGATTAAAATCGTTTAAAAACAATTTGTAACGAAGGGATTATCCCATTTTTAAATCCAGAACTATCACTAAAGTGACAAGTCGAATACACACCGGCTTCTCGTACGGTGCGAATTCAAAAAATGCCTTGCCAGAAATCGTGTTGATAGAGTTGCCAGTATCAGAAAAAAAAACCAAAAGAGAATCAACAATTAAATATGCAGCCAGGCGGAGGTTTTTCAAGTCAAGACAATAATTATTGCAAGTGCAATAATTATTATCGTGACAAAGTTTAAAGAACATAGCTAAATTAATAGAGCGATAAATAGTACACATGAAAAAAAAATACACGAGTTGCAGTACAAAAAATCAGAGTGTATAACTCACACGTGGTAGAAGTGAAACTACAAAGTCGCTAGATGTCGCTTTCTTTTCTTTTGCTTTTTTTTTTAAAGTGGTTTGAAGGTTGGATATTGATTTCACAAAATAAAAATGTTTTTTTTTTGGATTTCGTAGGATTCAACCTCTGTTCGCTTGATGTATATCTGGCTGGTCGCTGAGACTTGTTATACACCTTGCCCACTACGCTACGGAAGGCACGCGCCGAGGTGCGAATATACTGCATTATATTAGATCCGAATATTTGTTTAGAACTGTTTAGACGCATTTCCGTTTCACCCGAATTTCAAGTTACTAACGGCGCTTAAGAAGTTTCACTTCAAAAAGTTTTCTAATAAAGTAATATACAGGGTGTTAAGGGACGTACTTGACTTACTTTAACTAGTGATTCCTGACGTTATTTGGAGTAAAAAATGTAAATGAAATTTTGTTCTCCGGTGACTTTTTTGGACGACTTTTTTATTTTTTTTGAAAAAATTTTTCTTCAAAATCAAACAAAAAAAAATTTCTTCCTCATGTAGTCACTGGTCACTCAGCCGGGTGTCCGAAGAACCCCTTACCCCGCCTCCAACTGTTCAACAACTACAATTTTTTATGTTTTTGTAGAAAAAAAAAAAAAACATCAAAAATGTCACCGGAGACCAAAATTTTATTTACATTTTTTACTCCAAAAAATGTCAGGAATCACTGGTTAAAGTAAGTCAAGTACGTTCTTAACACCCTGTATACATGAGTGCTTAAAGTTTTTTTTATAGTTTTACTAAGTAACGACGAGAGTTAACGCAAGTTATCCTATCAATCCTTATCGATCGACCGTGCTAGGGGGCCAGATCTTCGATCTGAATTTCACAACTACAAAATTAATTGATGCTTTTCGCAAATTAAGATCTGATTTTCGTATGAATTATTATGTTGGTTTCATCTGATTGTATTATGTTGGTTTCATCTGATTTTCTGTAATCTAGTTAGGTATTATGTATGTATAACTTCTTATATTAATGAGTTTTTTGTTTTTTCTTTAAATTCTATATTGTCAAATGTGGAAACTTCACTGGTTCATGCAAATTTGTCAAATGTAATTATTTAATAAAATATGTACAACTGTTTGTTTCCCAAATAAAGTAAAATAAAATAAAATAAATAAGATTACCTATACATTACGTTTTCAAAATATTGCACAAAAACGAATTTCTTTAAAATTTATTCATCAAATTCACGAAAAAAAGTGTGTAGGCACCCCCCTCCCGGGTCGATACGAACCAGCCATCAATTCAAACATATAATACGAACGCTTACATTGAAGGGCAGAAAACACTTGGCTTGCTCCAATGTACATTTTTAATACTTTTTTTGTACGTAGGTTCCTATAAATTTTAAGCCTTTATTTGAATATCCCCCACCTCACCCTCCCCCCCCCCCCCCCCGGCAAAGCGTTGGGCGCCACCCTTGTGCCGGTGGCAAGCATAAATTTTGTTGATTTTTTATGACTTTTTTTCACAGTGTATATCGATAGAGGGATGAATGGCGGATCGGCAGAGGGTGGGCTAAAACCTTGCGTCGCTTGTATTAATCATTTAAAGAATAAACATACCCACATATTATATACCATGCTTTATCGCCGCACATTCACGTGTGGGCTTCCTTTCATTTTGTTTGTCGCTCTTTTTGCTAAATTTTTCGCTTTATTTGTTTCAGTTCACACAGAAAGCCACATTGCAAACGATTTTCGCTTATCAAACTGAAAATAATAATGAACAAATTTGACAAACTTTTTTTTAAATGTCTCACAAATAAGTGTAGAAAATAGGAGGGCGGTGTAATACTTTAAATTGCTCTACATGGCAACACCAATATGGTTAAACGTTAAAAAGCATTTTGTTTTGAAGAGTTTTATCTCACATATTTTAATCCTTTTTTTTAATATATGTTACTTAATTTTTATTTGTCTACTTACTAATGCCCAAGAAATACAAAAAAAAATTATAAAAAAACGCTCTGATTCAGGTGTATATTTTTCACATTGAGTATGTAGTTAAATATGTTATTAGTAGAAGTTCTTTCGACATGGAAATTAATTTATGTTGAAGAAAATTTAGTATTTGTAGGCACTATTTCGTTTTTCAACTCTTTGTACGTGAGATAATTAGATAAAAAAAAATGTATAAAAATGTATTTGTATTTGAAGCCAATTATTATTATTAAACATTAAATCAAAATAAAATAAATAATTGATGAGGGGTAAGGCTTTCGACTAGCAATCCGAAGGCCGCGGATTCAAATCATCCCGGTGTGCGCAAGTAAATTTTATTTGATTCGTGTTCTTCCACATTTTAATAATTTAATATAATATAAGAACAGGTTTCAGAGTGGAAGATACTTTCAGTATCGCCCTGATGTAAGTAAGACCACCATTCAGAATTGAAACGCTGCTTAATGCTCTGCAAGCTGGCTCGAAAATAAGAAGATGGAGATATACAAAATTACGAATGTTAGAGGACAGCGCTAACATTTACAGCGATAAAATCGATGCGAAAATTTCGAAAATGTTTAATAAAACACGACTCGTTTAAAATAGAGCAAAAATCTCGCGGGCATTGTCTTAAACAGCATTTAAAGAAACACTGTGAATTTTATCATCCGTATAACTTGCAAAATAACTGAAACAAACGTGTTTATAATAATTTTTGGAGCATACTTTGCGTGTTTTGCTATCGAGGAAATTTTATATAATTTGCGTTTCGGCGCTGGCAATGTCTAGATATTATCTTCGAGAATAACATATATTTTTTTAAGAGCTTTAAAACTTAATTAAATAATAATTAATTCAATTAATTATTATTAATTTTAGTAACTTTTTACTTACCATGTTTAAGGGAGATTTGTAAGAAATCGGTAGAAATTCGGGTTGCGGGCCCTTAAAATGGAGCACATCTTTCTTATACAGATAAACATTTTCAGTAACATGTGTGGTGCTTAGGAGTCGAAAGGACTAAATAAATTGGCGACCAGAGTTTGTTTCAAATAATTTTGCTTTTATATTTAGAAGAACAGTTTTATAAAAAAAATAAAAAATATAGCAATTATCAAAAGTGCAAGGTAGAATTGCAATATCAAGAAGCGTTTTTTATTTATTATTTTTTTAATGTGAATACACATAAGAGTCCTAACTGCTCTTAACTGGCTGGAGCTAGTAAGAAAATGCCTTCCCCATTTAGGGTATGTTGTGAGGCTGATTACTGTGGGGTGGGATGATATGATGGGCTTAGACTTAGATGGGAAAGTACCTGGCTATTCAGATATGGTCACCAAACACGGCCACAGCGATTTTAAGCAATATTTCAATAAAAAGTAAAATTTACTTGCGCACGTCGGGATTTACACTTTGGTTTCGTAGCCGAGGATCGTAACCACTCAACCACGGAGGCCGTCAAAACCACCCAGATTTTTAAGACTTCGTAAGATTAGAAATTATAGCAAATTATAATTTATACATTTATTTACTATTTTAGGTGCCCATAGAAATTTTATATTGGGTATATAATATTAACATATTTTTAAGCAGAAGTTAGTAATAAACAGCAGACTGCAAAAATAATGTCTTTCATTACACTGGTTTACAATAAAAATAAACACAAATTATCAGAAATAATGAGTCATTAAAAAATTGTTTAATTATGTTTTAAACATCGAAATTGTTGGTATACTATGGAAGCGAGGAATCGGCGAGTTTGCTAAATTATTTGTATCTGAATGGTGACATTGAAATGGGTCCTTGTGCCTAGTGAGTCGAGTAGGTACACTTAAATTGACTACACTCAGGAGTTCAAGCTCCGAATTCACAATTTAAAAATAGAAACAGGTCACTTATCCTTCGCCGATCCTCGATTGTACGTATTTTCAGGTGTTTTATAAAAATAAAAATACAACAGAGTGTGCAATTCACACGCGGTAGAAGTGAAACCTTCAGAAAACTAAAGTAAACAAGAAAAGGGAGACTACGTGGCACTTTTTCTATCAATGTTATAATTTTTTTTTTTAATATTTTTGTCGTCGAATTCCAGTGCACCTTTTCTTATGCATTTCGTCATCTTATTAGTATTTGTGTTTTCTTCTTCGGAGTCGCTTTCTTTGCCTGTTCATTTTGGAATGGTTTGAAGATTGGATATTCATTTTACAAAAACAAATATTTTTTTTTTTAGATTTCGTGGGATTCGATCCTTGATCTGATGAATGTCTGGCCGCTAAGACTTGATAGGCGCTTTATACCGCTAGACCAAAAGAGACCGCATGGATTTATCGTATTATTTTAAGTACCTGTGAAATAAATAAATATATTAATTGCTATCGCATTCTAAAGGCATCACAGGCTAAATCCTACAGATATATTTGTTTGTCTTTTTTTGTGGCGCTCGTTTCCCGTTCACCGATTTTCAAATCGCAATGATATTGAAGAAGTTTTCACTTCAAAAGTATAGTTAATTTGTTATTATATTATTATTAATGTTAGAATATTCAATATGTATATATATATTATAATGTCGCTGACTGAAGGTACGTAAGTAGGTTCTGTCTGTAGGTGAGGTAGGTGCTCTCGAGTTCCAATGGCGGATGGTTAGCTCTCTCCAGAGGGTGGTGGTGGTGGTAACTTAAGTCCCTTTACAATGGCGGCAGTGCTCGACTGCAAATTCAAACACGGGGGCCATTGTTGACTGATGGGGTGCCCGATGATGGCATTTACGTTTTTACATGGCAATACTTAAAATCTTTTTACGACGTCATATCGGCGCGGCTACCCGCATAAGTAATAATAATACCGCTGCTCATTTTTCACAGTAAAATCTTTATTTGTCTGCAATACTTTTGCAGCGTTACATTTTGATCGGATTGTTCGCCGATTTATGATGGACAATGCATAAATTTAATATATATAACGGATTTTAACTGCAATTTTTAGTGGTAGTAGTTCTTATTTTTGGAAGCTTATAATGAGCTTTAAATAATAAAAATCAAAGGTGACACAGAAGAGGGAGTCGCGTATAGATGAGAGAAGATGACGATTTGAAGAGAATGTCAGAGAGTCTGGACGTTATGACGAATAAGTAGTCTTTCAATATTAACAGTTAAATTGTTATCACAAATCTCCATAGCTCACGATGGAAAAGTATATGCTGTGTAAAATAGTTTTTTATACCAGAACTCACCAATGGCGCGTTTTTGCTTCTTCATACCATCAGATTTCATAGTTAAACCCGAAATTTTTGAAGTGAAAACTTCTTTATCACCGTTGTGATTTGAAATTCGATGAAACGAAAATCAGCGACACTAAAAAGAGACAAACACATACATCTATATGATTTGGCCTGCAAGAGGAAGAAATAGTATAATCGGTCTCCTCTTTGTGCGGTGCTTCGTAGCCTATCGGTTTCCTCTTTGTGCGGTGCTTTGTAGCTTCCCCACTCGTGTCTACTTTAGTTTTATGAAGGTTTCGCTTCTACCGCGTGTGAATTGCACATTCTGTTTTTTTTTTCAATTTGGGAGGCGACGAGGCAACCATTAATTGTATTATCAACACCTTTGCCATAGGTCACTCCAAATGGTGCGTTTCGTTTGGTGACTTAACAGGGATGCTCAAGTGGTGACGTTTGTCCGAATCTTAGCGGTGGTAGCGTCTGACCACCAACTGCGTGGCAAGCCGGATCGGGAGAGATTGGTTGAAGGAGACCTTTTGGCCTCCCCAGCAAGACTCTCGGAACATCGCCTTGCACAGCAGTCGGACGAATAGATTCATAAGTCCGTCACTTCTGGACACAATTACCCCCATGTTCCTACCTACCCCTGATGCCTTTTTCCTTCCCAGAACTTCTTCCTTTCCTAAAAAGACCCTCCTCACAGCATTCCCAAAGTTGATATAGGCCTTGACGGGAAATATTTTCTTCACTGCCTTCTGTCTGGAAATAATGTAAAAAAAAGGTATCTAATTCTAGAATATTTAAAAAAATTATTAAGTTGTTAAAAAATAAAAACAAGTCAATTTTTGGAGCCAATCAAACTGCTGGGTAATAACTCACTTTGAAGAGGCCCTGGAATTTCTTTGGGGATAAACAAAGGCAATAAAAGCCGTGATAAATCTTTACTTTTGCGAACAAATATTAACAGCGTATATAGCGCTACGGTCAACAATAAAAACCAATGCTTGAGTAATTCAATACGGGAAAATATTGGATTTCTGTTCGTCAGAATTAAAATAAAAATCCCCCAGCAATAACAGTCACCGGCAGAAGTCTGTAAAACTCAAACGGAATAATGTGTAAATTTTATGATATATTATGTATTATGTATGTATTTTGGGGAAGGAATAAAATGGAGGATAAATTATATAGTCGTGCATTTTTTTTTATAGAACGCTATTTAGACTTTGGCGTGAATCGCTCAAATAATGCGAGATAATCATCCAAAATTTTGTAGCTAAAACGGTAACCGGAAAAATCTAAACAAAAAATTCATGAAATGTAATGATTAAACTTGGTTAATTAATTATATGATATTGAGTTAGGTTAGTTTTTAGCATAGTATTTTCAAGTGAAAACTTCTTTAGCACCGTTTTGATTTGAAACTCGAGGAAACTAATAATAGCGACACCAAAAAGAGACAAACACATATAGGATTTAGCGAAATCGATTTCATTCTATGCTTCGTAGCACCTCTTGTCTTCGGTGCTTCCCCCATCTTGTCTACTTTCTGAAGGTTTCACTTCTACCGCATGTAAACTGCATACTGGTAAATCCTTGTTATTTTTCATAACTGATTTTCTAATCACTTTTTACAAGCACATTTTTTCAGAAGATAAAAATATTTTCGCTTGCATTAAAAAAGTTTAAAAAATGGCTATCTTTAATTAATGTTAACGAAAAAAAACACACATATTTTATTAGACAAATGTATTATAAAAGTTTTCGTCACTTTACTCTTTTGTCGTTACATATAAAAATCTTTATGTGTAAAAATCTCACGTCACGATGTTTGTTCGAGATAAACTCCGAAACTACTTCCGATTTTGATGAAATTTGGCTAACTGTGTGAAATTTGGTCCAACTTAAAAGGTAGGAAAGTTTTTTATCTCGATTATTGACCTTATTGATTATTGACTTTATTTATTATTGAGAATTACATATCCCATTATACGCTGGTTATAGGACAATGATTTGTAAATGTTTGTAAGTTCCATAAGTTTCTAATGGATGCCGGTGTGAGTTAATTTATCGACACAACACTTTGTTATCTAGGTTAAGTATTCATCCAGTAGAAAGCGTTGTGTTTCGTTAGCCACAGCAACGCGTTGCAGGGTCAGCTAGTAATTAATAGAAAATTCCCAAACTTTCGGTAAATTGCGATCGGAAACGACGGTTTCATAAAGGTTTACCCTATTAATAATTTTTAGATTCGAATATAAGCGCGGAGTGTTTTTTATTTCATTAGACCATAACACCATTTATTCCATATTTCTCACCATGATGGTAAGGGAGACACAACGATTTCTACGAGACCCATGACTTATGAGCTGCTACCAAAAGCGAACAAATTAGTCTGAGGGGTTGACACTATGTAACTATATTGGATATTTGGCTATAAGTCCTTGTTCCACCTGCCTTCCAAGGTATTCGAGCATTGTTTCCATCAAGGCGAGACATTGGCACCATAGGTAAATTGAGTCTATTCATCCTCTTCACATTTCCTGTATCTATTGATGTTTTCCACTTCCAACAGCTTCATGTTGTGTCTTCTGAGATTACAGTATCCCGTTTACCAGTTCTCTCAGTGTTTCTATCCATATTGAGTATTTGCCTGTTTCGTCTAGCGTCTGGTCCAGTAGTTTATTAGTCTCATTTCGGATACCCTTTTACATCCCTTCCTAGCTGATAGTTAAAAAAAAATTTAAAAAAAGAGTGTGCAGTTCACACACGGTAGAAGTGAAATCTTCAAAAAACTAAAATAGACAAGGGTGGTTTAGTCTATGTAGAATGGATTAGTCTAGCTCCTTCTCTGGCAGGCTAAATTCTACAGATGCATGTGTTTGTTTCTTTTTAGTGTCGCTATTTTTAGTTTCATGGAGTTTCAAATCACAACGTTGCCAAAGGAGTTTTCACTTAAAATAAATCAGAGTGTGCAATTCACATGCGGTAGAAGTGAAACCTTAAAAAAAACGAGTGTGATTTAGACCTCACGACTGAAGTAAAATTTCACTAACTTATATCTCCCTCTCAACTTCCGTTCGCCTCACCCGACCGTTCGCCTCGCCCTATTACACTTTTCATAACGCTCTCACGCATTCACCAGCTTACTCCCTTAAAAAAACTAAAGTATACAAGCGTGGGGAGACTGCGAAGCACCGCACAAAGAGGAGACTGATTAGTCTATCTCCTTCACTGGCAGGATAAATTCTATAGATGCATGTGTTTGTCTCTTTTAGTGTCGCGAAATTTCGTTTCATCGAGTTTCAAATCACAACGTTGCCAAAGGAGTTTTCACTTAAAATAAATCAGAGTGTGCAGTTCACATGCGGTAGAAGTGAAACGTAAAAAAAACCAAAGTAAACAAAAGTCGGGAGATTACAAAGCACTGCATAAAGAGGATAGGTACTGTTTACACTATCTTATTCTCTCGCAGTCTAAATCCTATAGATGTACGTGTTTGTCTCTTTTTAGTATCGCTATTTTTCTTTTCATTGACTTTCAAATCACAACACTGCTAAATAAGTTTTCACTTCAAAAAATTGTAGGTGCCGACCTAACTTTTTTTTCATTTCGCATTATGAAACCACTATAGTTCGTAATTTAGATAAACAACTACACCGTAAAGCCTTTATTTTCAAATTTAATAATAAAGCATATTTCAAGATGATTTCAAATTTTTTTAGTTACCCTTTCGTTGTTTATTTTATTCGACCTTGTCGGGCGTTTGTCATTGAGGAGAGGGAAGCAGAACAGGCGGGCGACGCCGACGCCTCAGCTTGTCACCCACCAGACTATCGTTCCGGGAAACGTCGGCGTCGCTTATCGCCATTTACTTTCGCCGTCGCTGTTGACATGTATCGTCTTATTGTTTATCGGGCCCGAACACAAACAGCGATCATTCTGTGGAAACGCTTGTAAAAAGGTTTTTAATAATAAATTTTTGTCGCTACGACGAGGTACGATTTGGTAAGAAAATTTGAGGTGTTTTTCTCAGTTTTAATATTTTACCTCGAAATTTAGGCGAAACGAATTGTAAAAAAATAATAATATCTACAGCATAATAATATTTATTGAAGTCAAAACTTCTTTAGCAACGTTGTGATTTGAAACTCGATGAAACACAGATATAGGATTTAGCCTGTGAGAGAGTGAGATATACTAATCGGTGTCCTCTTTGTGCGGTGCTTCGTAGCCTTTTGGCCTCCTCTCTGAGCGGTGCTTCGTAGAATAAATTTTTATATATTTTTTAAACTTAGTAACAATATTATACTTGGATTTGAAACTCGATGAAACGGAAACGAGCGACACTTAAAAGTGACATATACACACAGATATAGTGTATGTGCCACTTTTATGTCCTCTTTGTGCGGTGCTTGGTAGCCTTTTGGCCTCCTCTATGTGTAATGCTTCGTAGAATAAAATTTTAAATATTTTTTAAACTAAGTAACAATATTACAATAAATAACCCTACCATTATACTTCTGATATTCTGAATTCATCTCGTTCTCTCGAAGTTTAGTTTTCTGGGGGTTTCACCTCTACCGCGTGTGAACTGCACACTCTGAATTTTATGTTACGTATATTGAGAAATGTAATGTATAATAAATACATTAGCAAATTAATTTGAGGTGAGAATGCGGTTGAATGTAAAAGTGCATCTTCTATCTGGTACAATACTCAGATATCTCATAAACACCACCAAATCAAACATATTGCACAAAAACTTGAAATAGTGAATTTAAAAAAATGTTGATGTTTTCTGGGTCACTAGCAGGATATTTCAAAATGTCATACTAATGTACCGGACCGTTATGCCTCCCGGTGTTATTATATACGAGTAGCACACTTAATATATTAGATGACACTTTTAAATAATATTAGATTAATGGTGAGCATTCGAATATGGCTTTCCTCGTTTATTTTAAAACTTAGTATTCGGAGATGTCTGACTATTCAACTAGACGATCAACATCTGCGATGATCAAAGTCGCCTCCGATTCAAACGTCGTTTTATAATACAATACTCTTGCCTGTTGTTTTCTCAGAATTTTAAACAACAGCTGTTTAATGCCATAATAATATACTAATTACCTAACATAGGTGTAATCAGTAATTATGATGTGTCAATAAACACATGCAAATAGTAGGCCACTTGCATCACTTTTTTTAGGCAAATATTATAAGACATTTCGTATTTTAATTTAATCGTATTTTCGAATCCCTGACGATTTTTTGAAACTTTCAATCTGAAAAATCGGACCATTTTTTATGAACCTGAAAAACGGGACATAATTTTATGGGTGAGAAAAAAAATTATTACATAGCCGAAAATCATTTATTCCGAATGGCGCAGGAGAATAACTAGGTATACCAAAAATATTACATCTCGTAAATATTTTTTTCCTTTTCCTTCTTATTGATCGTTAATCCTTATAATGTTCAAGTCTATAAATGACTAAATCCAATGAAATAAACTTGTTCTTGTAAATTATAATTATAATAATATGTTAAAATCAGCACCATTACCGTTACGTTCCTAAGACAGCCGCTGTGGAAAAGCATCTGTTCAATGTTCACTTTATAACATCTGTCAAAACGTCAAACCAAACATAAGGTCGCAGGTAACAAACAATAAAGCTAGTGAATTTTAAGTGTCAAATTCAAAAATTCGCCGGAAATCAAAGTGTTGCCATATAAGAAAACAAGTAGTGTTAAATTTTACAAAATTAATTGAATATTAAACAAAAAAAAAACTATAAATTTCTAAAAAAAATTAGTAACATTTTCATAATCTTAGCAGAAAAATATATCCAAACGATTTTTTCCAAGTCATTATGAAATCCATGCAAGAGGCCTATTGTTTGCTATAAAAATAATCAATTAACACGTGGAGACACCAGGATTACATTCACACATTTTAATTATATAGATGGCTGTTATTGTACCGATGCTAATGAATCAGAATTAACAGATCTTTTAACGACTTGAGTCACGTAGTTTTTCTTTTCCCCTCAGGCTAATTTATTCGCTTTTCGGAACAAGTCATATATGTCTCACAGAAATCGTATCGTCTCCCTTACTATCATGGTTAGAAATATGATCTAAATGGTGTTAGATGGAGAAAACATCACGCTTAATAATTAAATTTTAAATT
This sequence comes from Limnephilus marmoratus, assembly GCA_917880885.1. Lineage (NCBI taxonomy): Eukaryota > Metazoa > Arthropoda > Insecta > Trichoptera > Limnephilidae > Limnephilus > Limnephilus marmoratus. The sequence goes on along the minus strand of OU862920.1, from coordinate 47,725,012 downwards.
TAACAAAAAAAAAATCATTAAATTGTGTACCTCTGTGAAAAGTTTCAACCACATTTTGAAAAAAATATATGAATATTGGGAATTTTTTATTAACTATTTTTGCATGAAAGATGTAAAAAAATACAATTTTTTGAGGGATGACTGAGAAATTAAATAAGAAAACAACGTTACTTAGGTAAATGATGAATAATATTTTATAAAAAATAATCTTCTATATGTCAAAAAATTATCTTCTCTTGGCATTTCACATTCCAGTACAGCATTAAGTTGGTTCAAATCCTATCTTAGCGATAGAACACAACAAGTAGAGATAAATAATAATTTAAGCATTAGCAAACAAATCTCATTTGGGGTTCCACAAGGTAGTGTACTTGGACCAATATTGTTTTTAATCTACATTAATGATTTATGTAATTTAGATATTCCTGGTAATATTGTTAGTTTCGCAGACGACACTGCTTTAATATTTGAGGATAAAACCTGGAAAGATGCTTTTGACAAATGTGATTCAGGATTAAGAATAGTAAAGAGTTGGCTAAATAATAACATCTTAACTTTGAATACATCAAAAACAAAATATGTAACTTTTAGCATATCATCAAAAAGTCAGCCTTCCAACACTCATAATCTAATTATACACAATTGTCTGCAAAATTGTAATTGTAATTGCCACCCTTTAGAAAGAGTAGACTGTATAAGGTACCTAGGTATAAATATTGATCAATATTTGAGATGGAATGACCATATTGACATGTTAACAAAAAATATCAGGAGACTTACCTATATTTTTAAAGAACTTCGTCATATACTGGATAAAGATAAATTAAAATCTGTCTATTATGCCTTAGTACAATCTCGACTTTCTTACAATATTGTATGCTGGGGATCCTGTCTAAAGTCCAATGTAGAGCCACTAAATATTGCTCACAAATTATTTCTTAAGGTCATGTACAAAAAAAAATTTCGTTATCCATCGAAACTTCTTTACAAGGAATCTGACGTTATGAGTATAAAACAGCTGTACATCTCTAAAATAATTTGTAATTTTTTTATCAATATTTATTCTGCAGAAAGAACCCAACAAATCCATACCACTAGAATTGGCTCAAGAATGAACTTTGTCGCAATAAGTACTAAAACATCTTTTGGCCAAAGAAACTTTTTATATCAGGCTCCACTTCTGTTTAATATTCTGCCAGATTACATAAAGTCTTCCAATTCATTAGCTAAATTTAAAAAAAATGTTAAGATTTTTGTGTTGTCAGAGGATTGGCATACTATTTTTTCATCCTTGGCCTTTTTTTAAATAATTAAAAAAAAACATATTTTAAAATAATAAGATATTTTTTTTTAATAATATTTGTTTTTTAAATAAAAAGATATATATAAACATACATATTTTTTAAATAACCAGATTTTATTTGAGTCCCATTTGTAAAAATCGGAGTGTCACCCTAGTTGTTTTGAACTACCTTTGTTTCTTGGTGGGTATAGTAATTTATTAAGGATTTGTTTTATGGTCTATATTGTTACAAATTACCCATCTGGTCACCAATATAATATTGTTATTTCTTACTTTCCGCATATAATATTTTAGTGTTTTGGATGTAGTGTTTTGTATTTTAGTGATTTTTTTGTATTTTAGTGATTTGTGTGTAAATGCACCACTCAAATTTATGAATTTAACCTCAATACAGGCTGCTAGCCTAGTGAGGTTAATATTTTTGTAAAAAAAAAGAACACATGTATGGTGAGAAATTATAAATAAATAAATAAATAAATAAATAAATAAAATCTCGTGTCATGGTGTTTGTAGTCGCACTTCAAAATAAATTGTAAAGTATATTTAGGTGCATAGGGTGTCCCTACATATAAGGTGATTTGAATGTCCCCATCAAAATTTAATGATAATTGATTTAAAAAAATTACAGAACATTGCATTTTAGCTGAAGATTGTTTATATCATAGACATCCAAATTCAATAGACCAGAAATAACAGGTGAGGGGAAAAATCAACTATGGCGGTACGAAGAGGGGAAGATGACTGTCATTGGTTGAAAAATTAATCTGACAGTATATAGGCATCTCGCATTATAATATCATCATTTAGTTCTTAAAAGCAAAATCTGCTTTGAATGAATAGACCTTTTTACATGGGAGCGCGAATTGCTTGCCACGATAATAAAATATTTGCGTAGGCCAAATGTACACCCCAAAAAGATTCGCCCGTTTTCACATAGCAATATTTTTTTGCCGTGTTTAGTTAAGACACTTTTACAAATGTTTCATAATTTACTTACCCCTGTAACCAGCGACGAGCACACTAAGGAACCGCCCACATTTATGTGCACACTGATATGTAGGTATGTTGTATAGCACAAGCTACTGTTTTGGCGTGTTATTTTTTCGTTAAATGTATAGATGTTAGCTTCGCGCTGCCCACGGCAAGAATGATGACGTCACACATTTTAGATTCAAGCGATTCTCTATCCCCTCCACATGGGGCGAACTGGCGCCAAGGAGGAGCTCCAGCCGGTTCCATGGCGAGGGGGACATAATACGTTTTTATCACTTAGGGCAGGTCCAGATATATTCATATGTCCGTGGTTTATATATATAATGGTAAGCTCTGGCATCGTGAAAATTGTATAAAAAATTTACTACAAGTAGATATAAGTAGATACATAATATCACAACATAAATATATATTTTTTCAAATCTTGACAAGAGGGAGAAGAAATTCTCCCATAACTTCAATAATTGTTTTATATTTTACTGTACTTAGTGTAGATACATAGATAATTAAAGTTACATGACATAATATTCGTTTCAGTTATTTGTTGACAAAGATAATTATTAGAAAAAGAGACGCTGTGAACCCGCACTTAAGTACAATAAATACTTTCCTAATTCAAAAGCATATTTTGAAGAATATTTCACTTCACGCACCGACAACCGAAATTAGTGTTATTGATGATATTATTATGATAAAAAGAGAGATCATTTCTTCACGCTACTACTTATTATAAATCGTTTATTGTTTCCGCACAGAAACGATTTGAAATTTGAAAGAATATAACGTACATCAAATCCCACCGAAAACAACAATAGCATGCAAATATCTTTTTGTTTCATCTGCGTATTTTTGGTCAGGTAAGTTCTCAGATCCCGGTGATACGACCGCGAATATACGGGGCAGTCCAACAAGAGTGGGCGTATTGGGCATAAATCATTTCGCGAATGATAATATGAATGCTAGCTGTATTCAAATGAACAGTGGCAAGACAACAGGAGAGGTATGTCTCGCAGGACCATCCGTATTACAGTTGACAAGAATTATGCATACAATGAGTCTCTATGCAGGCCCCTGCAAAAACAATTTATCAATCTGGACATTGCATATTTTATAAGGCAGACAGTATACAGTGCATAAAGTATGCTCCGAGGGAAGCAGACAGAAAATGGCAGAACCAATTGTGTAGACAACATTCGGAATTTCATCATTTTCCAATAATCACATTTCACAAGCAATCAAGTGCCGAGCTGCTGCTTTACTGACTTGTACCTTCTCGTGCTTTTGCAGTTTTGTTGCTGGATGCGTACGACGTAGGCCGTGGAGATGTGCGCGGACAGCTGTCTTGGCGATGAGATAAACACTGGAGATAATACATTTCTTCCTTCCATATCTACGTAAACATTATTATAGATAAATAGGTACATATTGTTATAAATCGACACGGGCGACATGACAAACTCGAAAAACGTTAAAAGAGTTTCATCTATGTATGTAAAACCTACTCCTTTATTTATGTCTTTATTTATATCGAGTACCTACTCACTGACGTGCGAACAGTGTTGCGATGTTTGCTTGGTTTATTCGATCATTTATGTTTATTTTCGACATGTTTTTTTTTACCTGTCACCAAAAATATGTACTTTTGAATGAGGAATGTAGTTATGGTACTTCAGTGAGGGTTCACAATTTCCCTTTGTCTAATGATTATCTTTGTCAAGAAATAATATGAATCTTACTAATATTATAAACGCGAAAGTTTGTATTGATGTGTGTGTCTTTGTTACTCTTTCACGCATAAACTACTGAATGGATTTTAATGAAACTTTACAATAATTTAGCTCATAATTAGAATAACATAATAGGCTATAATTTATAAAGCTAGGAAAGCATGGGAAAGGTGAGAAACTATGTATTTATTTCAATATGGCGTTGCAACGCATGCCGGGAACCAGCTAGTAAATTAAAATAATTTAACCAATATTGTGTCATGTAACTTTAATTATGTACCTACAGTAAAATGTAAAACAATTATTGGAGGTATGGGAGAATTTCTTCTCCCTCTTCTCAAAGATTTGAAAAAAATATATTCACGTTCAAAGAACAATTTTTTTTTCCTGATTAAAACTGATGGTTTAAATTCAGATGAGCTATAAAGTAGGTACCTGTGTACATACAGTAAATTATTTTATATAAATTGAAAAAAAAATCTGCGTTCGAAATGTGTTTCGTTTGTTTAATTTTTTGACAGATTTCGTACTTTTCAAGTTTACTAACGATTTTCGTTGAACTTTGAACGTTTCTAATGATAATTTTGGTTAATCTGTATAGGGCAATTTTGAGAAAAAAATACCCCAAGAGCGCTGTCCAAATACGATAGGCTCCATCAGATACAGAAACACTGTTATGTAACAGGTCATTTCAGATAAACACACTTTTTTACAAAGTTTAGGCTTGGAGAAGATTCGACTGCAAGCAGAGGACACTACCGTTATTAAAAACACAGAACAATACGTGATTTACAGTTGCTATTTTATCCTCCATTTTACTAAGTCGATATTATTACTTATAAAAAAATATTATCATATAAAGAAAATTAATAATATTTGATTTCGAATGGTTGGTAAATACTTTATAAATTGACCTTCATCTTTACAAATTGCATAATTATAATATTCCATGATTTTTCATTGGTCGGTGTTGGTTATTAAGTAATAGTAATAATATTTAATTTTTAAATTTTCGGCGTCATGAGCAAACCGGAGAATGAAGAAAAACTGCTTTTCTTTCCGACTCCTTTATAATATTATTGTTTCTGGAAAAAATCTTTAAATTATGCAGCCTTTTTGAAAATAATAAATAAGATATGAAAACAGTCGACGTAATTCGATGTAACTGTCATTACGGAAAGCCATAGCCTTTCCCCTATCGAATGTCATACAAATTATAAATCGCTTTCAATATTATATTACTGCTCTTCCTCCACTGTAAAAGTAAACACAATATAGTTCACAGGTAAATCATAATAATAGATGCTCGCCCTTAAGTTATGTACATTATCGCATCAATCAACATCCTTTACGGACGTTCACTTCACTTTTTGCATCGTAAAGATAACATCAATATTTCAACACTGGCTTTCAATAAATTTTGGATTGTGTTTGTATAAAAATCGATAAAAGTGCCTGTCGTTACGTCGAGTACGTAGACAATCTATAGTTGTAAATCTCGGGCTTTCAACGACACGACCTTTGACTTTGAACTTTAGTCGTCCCGATCGCGTGCGGTGGCCGCTGATAGTGTCGCGAACATCACATGCAGGTGCGCTCCCCTTGCTTAGTTACTGCATACACCACATAGTTTACTCTACACGCTGCCTCCATCTCCCCCGCCTTCCCCGTCCTAATTACACGAGGGGCTTTTTCCACTGATTGTCCAAATATCGTCCCTAATAGACTCTCTGGCGGACGCGCTGTTGTCCTAATCAAAGGGCCTGTGGAACATCGCGGCTGACACACTAGCGGCGGCGACCCCTCGCGGCTTGCACCTCACCACGACACTCTCGGTTAATGAACAAAGCAATAACTATACAACACAGTGTTATACTTATTATGGATTGTATCTACATCAGTAATATTTCAACAAGCGCTCTAGATAAACATGCGTTTAATGACAATGCCATTGGAAGGAATCAGAGATCAGTCATGAGTGTGTGATAATGAACGCGATAGATGGCTAGTTGACTCCCGGTTGTGCGGTGATGTGATGTGGGCACCGGGATGGGCAGCAACAGTTCGGCCGCGGCAGATAAAAGCGCCGGCGATAAGCACCGCGCACGCCCATCCACCGCACGCTGATTTGCGCCAGGTTTTTCGAGCTTTTTGTTCCTGTGCTATAATAGTGTACAGAAGTAGTTGGGCCGCAATGCTCTCCCCACGTGTTGCGCTAATTTCGGCCCAAATGCGGACGGAAATGCCTCGCACGTGTTTTTGCGCCTGGCTCGAAATTTTATCGCTTTCAATTATAACAAATCATTTTAATATGAAGGCGACCCGAGCGGATAAACGCGCGTTAAATCCGGAAATGCAGGTAAATACTGCGGCTAATTGAGGTTTGGTAAATATTCACCGGGTACGCGTTTGCATCATCACCCATCAATCGGCGCAGTGTGTGATGTTTGAAATTGTATTTTAACCAGTCGTTTCTAATTGGCCGTTTGTATTCTTCATTTAGTAGATAAATATTATTTTACGAATCGTTCAACAAGTGGTTTCCGTTAAATGGTACACTATCTACTCAATTAACATATATGTGCATGCGCATTTAAACTTTTAGCTGCCGTAAAATTGAATGCCTGGTTAGATACATAAAGAACACGAATCGTGATATCTTTTAGTGGAATATTAATTCCTGCTCTAATGCATAAATAATTGCTTCCCTTGTGGCGTTCCCTTTGGCTGAGCATTATTGACAACGAAGCGGCGGGAATGTCACAATTTAATAGAAACACCTATGGGTTGTGTCTCCACTGGGCACCCCCAGGTCCCAGTCTGGGATGTTTGATGCAGCACTGCTTTTTTTTGTAAAAATTCATTACAGAATAACATGGCAGAAGTAGTGTGGAAAGAGCACTCAGCGCCTCGTGTCGGTACGAATATTCAACTCCGGTCGCCGTGTATCGGAGTTCGCCTACAAAATGGATTTTCAAATAACTTGATTACGGTCTTGTTCGTCCAATTATGAATTAATAGATGTCGGAAATTGTATGGAACGTTGTTTACTGTTTAGCATCTCACACACGGAGCTCTATCAAAGGCTGCACAATTTTAATTCAATAAAATATCGTAACAATCACTGCGCGCTTCCGCACAAAAGGCCGGGCTTTGATAAAAAGTGCACTTCTTCTACTCTCGTGCCCCGTGCCTCTCCCCCGACCCTCCACCAACTCGGCACTATTCTCTCCTGCCATCTCCACTATTTCCGTCTCTCCTGGCCCATCAGTCACCGCCTGACGCGAAGTATCGTTTTACCAAAAAATGTTAGGTTTTCAAATGTTTCTTTCATGTCATCAGATACCTATATACGTTCGTACAAAACTGTGGACCTCGATTGTGACAGTGCAGCGCCCCAAACTAGATAATGCTATTAAAAATAACGCATTTCATGTTGAATTGTATGCCGTTTTCAATATTGAGTGATTGAGGCGTAAAGCCAATAATATTGAATCATTTCTAATCATGCGGCTTCCACATATTTCGTCACACGTTTTATTGATTATAATTTGGTTTCAATCGACATTAATCTAACGAGAATAACTACATTTAAATACATTTACTTTATCTGAGGCTAAATGCTAGAAGTGCATTTTCCACATTTATAAATCGCTTTGGAATGAAAATTGTTTATCAACTTCTACATTAGATTAATCGTAATTTCCTCAATCGAGATCATCTGACGTAGGTTATGCATTCATAGTCTTCAAGTAAGGGATATTTTTGAGTAATCTCTGATGTATAAATCAAATTACATAAAAATGACAAAGGTACTTCTACACTAACCCCCAGATATTTAGTAATAGTAAATCTGCAATAAGAGTTTAGTTTTTAACACCGCAGTATTGTTCTAAAACTCATTGTGACTTTTTTAAGAGCCGTCTCTTTCAACTCTTGCTAGAGTAAAAGTTAAAGTAAAACTAATTGCTAAAGTTAAATTTAATTGATTTATTTCCATGCCCTTAGGGAACGTACCCATACTACGTGACCTCTTCGTGGGGGGGGGGTGTCTTCAAAATGTCACGCTTGGTACAAATGAGCTGCGGTTTGCTTAGGATTATGGTCACTGTGGGGGGGGGGGGGGGGTTAAAAATTGCAAAAAAAATTGGTCACGTAGTATGGGTACGTTCCCTTAAATAACTCACTAAGAGACCTGTGCTGATGTTCTCTTAGTTTGCATGTTTTAGATAGTGTTATTGTATATTAGGTTAGCAGTTAAAGTACATCATAATGGTATATAGATATAAGTAAGAATGTAGTAACAATGTAGTGAGGAGAAAATAAAAGGATACTACGTGAAGTGAACTTAATGAAGCAATCAAGATTAAAAGAGAATAAAAACCAACAAAAAAATTCGAGTGCAGTTAACACGCGGTAGAAGTTTTCTCCAAAACAATCTCAAACTGTGAAGAACCAAGGAGCCTTGAAAAGTGAGGTCATAATCAAAGCGCAGTGAGCAGGCCAATCAGCGCAGACCTCGCGTCTGTTCCGTTTTATATCTCAACCAATGGCAGCCTTGATATGAGTATAATGCTTCTACCATAAGTGCTGTACGCGTCATTTCCGTTTCATCCGAATTCCGAATCGCTAACGAGGCTAAGGAAGTTTCAATTCAAAAACACACTTTGTAAAACACCACTTTTTATTTAAAAAAATATTTAACAGCCAACCAGGTTTCGCTTAGCTCTTCGGGGCTTTTATATCAACTAAAGATAATTACGTACAGGCATATAAAAGAAAATGACACCAATAGGCTGTCGCACGACACTGTCGTGTATTCTATTTCGATCTCTTTCACTCATTCTTTTATTTTCTTTTACATATATGTCTGTATGTAATTATCTTTAGTTGATATAATAAGCCCTGACGAAGCTTGAATTAAGCAAAACCTGGTTGGCTGTTAAGGGCCCGCAATCCGGATTTGTACCGATTTATTACATATTTCCCTTAAACACGGTAAGTTTTAAAGCTCTTAAAAAAATATATGTTATTCTTGAAGATAATATCTAGACTTTGCCCGCTCCGAAACGCAAATTATATAAAATTCCCTCGATGGAAAAAAATCGCAAAGTATGATCCAAAAATTATTATTAACACGTTTGTTTCAGTTATTTTTTCAAGTTATATGTATGAAAAAAATCACAGTGTTTCTTTAAATGCTGTTTAAGATAATGCCCGCGAGATTTTTGCTCTATTTTAAACAAGTCGTGTTTTATTAAACATTTTCGCATCGATTTTGTCGCTGTAAATGTTAGCGCTCTCTTCTTCTTTTCGGGCCTGGTTGCAGAGCCTTAAATATTAATTCAAATAAAAAGTGGTATTTTACAAAGGGTATTTTTTCTTATTTTTAATTGTAAAACTAACGTTTTTAAGACAAGATTTTTTATGCATAGCACAAAGGGTAACAATTATTATAAGCAAAAATTATCAGCCTGAAACACTCACCCACATAATTGTTACCCTTTGTGCTATGCATAAAAAATCTTGTCTTAAAAACGTTAGTTTTACAATTAAAAATAATAATTAATATTTGACAAGTTTAAGTATTTCCCCAATAAATGAAGACATAATTTGTCTCGACGCCACCTAGCGAGGGACTTAACACTTACAATGTTTCTCTCGCAAAAATAAAGTTGGTTGTTTTCAGGTGGGAAAAAAAAAAAAAAAAAAAAAAAAAAAAATATATATATATATATAATAAGCAGTAATTGTTGAATGAAACACTAGCATATATTGAATCATTTGGCGGGTACGAGATAAGCCGCCATAGCTCAGTGGTCAAGAGCAATCGACCGGCAATCGAGAGGACACGGGTTCAAGTCCCGTTGGCGTCATGTATCTTTTCTCGGAAGATTTTTCAATGTGGATGAGTGTTTCAGGCTGATAATTATTGCTTATAATAATTGGGTATTTTTTCATTTAATAAATTTAAATAAAGGTTAGATGGTAAAGAATAACTGAACAATACATATCGCCACGTTCAGTACCAAACAAATGCAAACACACGTTATGAACCTAATTACGTGGCGCCTGATGACGGCGTGCTTGCATTAAAAATAATATCGTTTAATACACGAATTCCTTTCCCAACCCTCGATTGTTAAAAATAACAACTTTCCACAGCCAGAAGGTATTATAATCCTTGAGAAACTCGCGGCTTATTCGAATGCACTGTGCTTTATTCTCTTCGGATATGTAATAAGTAATAACGCAAAAAAGCTCCCTGCATACGAATACACGTATAATATAAAACATGAAGCTAATTTGTTTTACTCCGAAGCCTGCAGTGGCAGTGCAGGCAGTTTCAATTTCCTCCTGGTCCTTACTGGTACCCCAAGAATAGAATTACAGACTAATGGCGGCCTTCCCATCTCGTAATCATTATATACACGAACGTTTAATAGTTCTTGCCTTTTTCAATCAAGACGGTTGATTATGTTTCCCTATTATAATATTGCACAAAACTGTGGTTACACATTAGGTACACCGCATGTAGACTGCACAATGCATTCGTAGGGTGAGCTTAATTCGCCTGCAATTTCAGCTGCTGGGGTCAACGGAAATTACTTCGTAATATTGTTATATTTCGACAGTGGCAGTGGTGTTATTTAAAATGCATTAGTTTTTACGATTGAATGTCTGCTAACTTACAGAATATAATGTATGGTTTGCTTTTTTCATCTACCTTCATGAACATATCCATGATCTACGAGACCTGAAGATAACAAAAAAAATAATAACTGACTATTAAAACACATTGGAAACGATATACTAGATCGACATTACCACGATGCAATACTTGTCCTGTTTGTGATTTTTGAAGTGAAACTTCTTTAGCGCCGATAGTTATTTGAAATTCAGATGAAACGGAAATGCGTCACAACTCAGTTCTACATAAACACTCGGTTCTAATATAATGCGATAAATTTGCGCTTTGGTGCGGGCCTCCTATAACGCAGTGGGTAAGGCGCTTGACAAGTCACAGCGGCCAGAGCGATAGACATCAAGTGAACGAAGGTTCGAATCCTACGAAAGCCAAAAAAAAAATCATTTTTATTTTTGTGAAATCAATATCAATATCCACTGATTTTTTTTTAACTTTTTTAACACCGTTGTGATTTGAAACTCGGTGAAACGAAATATAGCGACACTAAAAAGATACAAACGCGTACATCTTTAGGATTTAGAATGCGAGAGAATGAGATAGTATAATCGGTCTCCTCTTTGTGCAGTGCTTCGCAGCCTCTCCACTGTTGTGTATTTTAGTTTTCTGAAGGTTTAACTTATACCGCGTGTGAATTGCACACTCTGTTTTTTTTTAAATTTTTTATAACTGTAAAATACTGCTTTCACTGTCCAACTAGGAAGATCTCCCGTTCTAGGACAGTCAAATTGACAGGCTTCATTTACATTGAATATGTAGGTACCTACATGATTATTCATATATGTATTATTAAGTAAAGTTAACATTCACAGACTCCATTCACATAATTATAATATACGATACAGTAGGATAGTAGTAGAAACAATTTATTACCGAATATGTAAGAAACAGTGTTTAAGCAGTGAGTAGGTATAGAAGAAAAAACAGTAAAGGAAAAAAATAAAAATTGGGGAAACAAAGAAATATATGGGGCATTCATGTAAGAAATGTTAAAAGCACACATGTAAGAAATGTGTTTAAAAAATAGGAATATTTCGAAAAACTGGGAAAATTAAGACATTAAACTAAATTTATTCCAAAAGACGTACCTGCGTTTATTCCAAATTATTTTAGCTTACGGAATAGCAACGGACGAACCAATAAGAGTGAAGTATTCAATATGATTTTTGGTGTGTTTAAATACAATATTTAAACAATAATTGCATTTATCCGAAACTAAGGAATCACCGCCGGGAGCAGAATTCGCATATTGCCGTAAACATGTTGATATATTGAATATACCTGTAAATGGATTGGATTTTTTTAGTTGAAGTTTATCGTCCCGTTTCGATTCATGTTGTGACTTGTGATGCAAATATATTGCTATGTCGAAGCCATTGAAAATTTGTTTAAAAAAATGTTCACACTTTCCCAGTAAATACAAATCAGCACGAAATTATAATAATTGGTTAATTTTTAGAGAAAAATCATCTGAAGGGCGTTGTTCAATTTACCGCTTCAAGATTCAGGTTCTAAAGCTCTATCTAATTTTAATATTTACAAATAGATGCAGAACACGTACTTACCTTTTTTGTTGTTGTTTTTGTTTTGTTTTGTTTTTTTTTTTATTTTTTTATTTATTTCATAAATGTTTACATGTTACAGTTTTGCCATTTTTTCTAACTACCATACTAGGCTGATGTCCGTGTTGTGGTATTCATACATGAAATATTATTTTATAGAAACAGATAATAAAATATCAGAAAAGGAAAAGAAGAAAAAAACATATTTAGGGACAAACGTGGCTCGTCACTTCCAATAAACAATTTTTATTAGTCAATTTTTTATACTTGGAGAAGATACGACTTTGCTCGCAGAGGTCAATGTATTTTAAACACTGGACATTGCATGATTTTACATTTGCTACCCCCCTTTACCATTGTTATTACAATAGGCCACTTGCATCAATTTTTTTTTAAATTTTTTCCAATTTAGGCAAATATTCTAAGACATTCTGTATTTTTTTTTTTTTTAATCGTATTTTTGAAACCCTGGGGATTTTTTGAAAATTTCAATCCGATAAATCAGACCATTTTTTATAAACCGGAAAGACGGGACATAATTTTATAGGTGTGAAAAACGATAATTACATAGCCGAAAATCATTTGAAAAAAAAAAATAACGTTTTCACACGAATGGCACAAGAGAATAACGAGGCATACCAAAAATATTACATCTCATAAATATTTTTTTCTTTGATCCATCTTATTGACCATAAATCATTATAATGAACAGCGTCTATATTACTAAATTCAATGTAATATACTTGTACTTGTAAATTATAATAATAATAAGAATATTATAAAATTTAATTTTGTTAAAATCAGCACCATAATCATTATACCTCTAAAACACGTACCGACATCATCTGCACGTTCTGAAGAGAACCCCGTAGATCATTAAAAGTACGGGGTTCTCTTCAGAGCATCTGTCAAAAAGTGAAACCAAATGATAAGTTCGCAGAGAACACACAATAAATCTAGTGAACGAATTCAAAAATTCGCCTGAAATCAAAGTGATGCCATATAAAAAAATAAATCAGTGTGGAATTTTAAAAAAATAATAGGAACATTTTCGGCGACGGGACATTTTCATGTAGTGACGTCACGAGCCTAAATAATGGATTTATTTATTTAAAATTAACAAAAACTGTACATTTCTAAACAATTTTACCAACATTTTCTTAATCTTAGTAAAAAGATCTATCCACATGATTTTTTCCAAGTCGTTATGAAATCCATGCAAGTGGCCTATTATGAGAAGACTAATGGCAAAAGTATCTCAGATATTTATTTTGAAAGACTGGAGAATTTAGGACACTTTAGGTCTAGACATTTTATATGAAATGACCTTAAAAAGTTCTTACTTGCTTACTGTTTTACAAAATCAGCTATTTGAAACGTCGTGGGCTGTAAAGGTGATTTTTTTTTACTTTCTGAATACGACTGTCTGAAAAGGTGACCTTTTAGTTTAAAAATAGTTTTAAGTTCATATAATTTATACAATAACAGTATCTACCAATGCGTTTGCAGTATAAAAAACATTAAAAAAAGAGCAATGCATGTGACCACAATAGTTAAAAAATAATCAAAATAAACAAAAGTTTATTTTATTTTTTAATTTTTAATTATTTTATTATGATAAAAATAAAAATCATGGTCTGACATGAGTTAGGTACTAAAGATATTAAAAAAAATGATCCACATGATATCGAAACTAGCGCAGACTCATGAAAAATCGGTCCTTTTTTTAAAAGACATCTAAAAAAAATTCGAGGGTAGTTAACATTCGGTAATTCGTTAACATGCATGGAATTCCAAGTCGCAAAGGGAGATATTATATTACAGATAGGTATTCTTTAAACAAATACAACCAATTTTGAAAATTACAGTTAAATTCAAACTAAAAGTTTGGGGTTCACTGAACCGGAGTTACAGATAGACAGATGCAGTCATAAGTGAAATTAGTATTATTTTTAATTAAATAAAAGTAACCAAAACAAAATTACTTTGATGGGTACGGTACCTAAGGTAAATATGTAAGTCCAGTTGCCCCCCTTAATGCATTTATTGAAAAATGTGTAAAATAAATTAACATTAAATGGTTTCAACTGGCCGAGGTATAAAATTAAATAATTTAGTTTGTTTTTTGGAGTGGTCATAATGATAATGCTCCTAGCAGTGGTAGTAGTATGGTGGTAGCGGCCAGTCAGGAGTGGCATTACCAGCGCAGGAATTACGTAAGTAAAAACAATCACCTGCCGCGAGATTGCCGGCTATAGGCAGGCGATGAGTCCCATTGGAATGAAATAAAGAAACGGTCGTATCAAGGGCTTGCCGTTGAAGGGTTCTAACCACCAAACTATAAAATTTACATATATTATCTCTTTTCTAATTAGAAACCTTTTCTATATTCTTTCGTGCAATCAATATATATTATAAAAGAAAGTCCAAAAAAACGTGCGTCCCGTAAAAACTCGGAAACGAGACCCACTACAAGGGAGTTATATAGTGTGGTAGATCTCTATCCCCCCTCCAGGATGACGGTTTCTGTTTTTACCTAAAGGGAAACTTTGGAAGTTTCGCCCTCTTGAAATTTCTAGAACAGTATTCCGGAAAATTCTAGAAGGTTCGATAGAGCTCTAGAAAGTTCTGGAAGAAGTGGCGGAGAAGTCATGGAATGTTCGGGAATAGGTAATCGGGAACATTATTGTGGAACATTCCAGAACACTCTCAAATGTTGTCCTGAGCGAAGCCGGGTAACCCAGCTAGTAGACTAATGTAGAATACTTCTAATACTGAAGTGAAAACTTCTTTAGTACCGTTGTGATTTGAAACTCGATGAAACAAAAAGTAGCGACACTAAGAAGAGAAGAAATACATACATCTGTAGGATTTAGCCTGCGAGAGAATGAGATAATATAATCGGTCTCCTCTTTGTGCGGTGTTTCGTGGCCGATCGGTCTCCTCTTTGTGCCGTGCTTCGTAGCCTGTTGGTCTCCTCTTTGTGAGGTGCTTCGTCGCCTCGCCACTCTTGTCTACTTTAGTTTTCTGAAGGTTTGAAGGAGATACGTCAACAATTGTGATTTTAACGTTTTTGTAGATTTTCCAGTTAAAATATTTTATTCTAACTGTCTAATATTTCATATAATATAACATTATAGAACATAACCCTCCTTGCAGAAATTGAGTAATTAAATAAATTTAATTTACGGTATGGAAGCCCCGAGAACCTTTTAGTGAATAACCAACACCTCTGCCGTAGGACATCCCTAGTGGTTCGTCTCGTTTGGCATTAGCAGGGGTGTCCGGGTTCGTGGGGTGGGGTTTGTCTAAGCCTTGGAGTCGGATACGTTTGCTCACCTTCTGCGTAGCAGGACAGATCGGGAGAGACTGTTATAGAGATAGCTCTTAACTTCTTCAGGAGGCTCTCTAACATCGCCTTACACCACGTTGGGAGGGATGGATTCATACATCTGTCTCTTCTGGAGGCGCTAACCCTCAGATTCCTACCCTCCTTAACACAATTTTCCTTCTCGGAACTTCATCTCCTTTATTTCCTCAAAAAACCCTCCACACTTATCTCCTAAGATGACTTAGGTCCTGAAATCTAAATACGCACATTCTTTTGAATATTTTCCTCTCTCCAACCCTTCTGCCTAATGCATCTATATATCTAACCTAGTAGAAATTTTATTTTATGTATTTACAATAATGTTTTTTTATGGATAAATTTAAAATAGTCAACATATTTATTTATTTATTTGACATAATATCTAACATTTTTAAATACATTTCAGCAATGTCGGCCTCACTGGGTAGCTCACTTGTGCTGAGGCCTCAATTTTATAAAACAAAAATTTATATATATATATATACATATTACATTAAAAAGAAAATAAAAATAATGCTGCTTAAAAAAAAGAAGAAAAAAAAGCTATAATTATAAAAAAAATTAATATTTATAATTTAGGTAAAATCTATTTTTTTAATGATGTGTTTTATATTTATTTTTGTGTGTTACGTGTATGTGTTTTATTCTTATTATGTAATGAGATTTTGGAAATATTGTCTTTTTTGTTCTATCCAATTTTTAATTTTGAGTATAAATTTATTTTTGTTTTCTTCTATTTTATTTTCAAGGGTAAGTTGAATGCTTTTATAGCATGGTATTTATAGTGCCTTTTTCCAAAGCTTGTATTCACTGTCAGAGTTTTTATGTTATTTTTGTACGATTGTCTCACTAGTCTGTAAGTGATATTTTGAGATTGTTTTTTTGGTCGAAAATGTAGTTTAGTAGAGTTTTAACGTATAATTGGCGTATATCTAGTACCTCACAACTGTTGAATATTTGGTCTGTATCAGTTAGTCTATGTTTTTTAAGAATTATTTTTAAGATCGTTTTCTGCATTTTATATTGAAACCATTTTATGCAGTTAGAACCCCGTCACACCAGCACGGTCACAAAACCATTTTCGGTTTGCTCCGCGCGGCGAACAGTTGCACATTTTTATAATTTATCATATTTAGTCTGTCCCCCTCCAAAGGAGTTTAGTAAAGGTGCACCTGCCCCCGACAATGTTACACTCGTAATTAGTGGGCACGCCGCGAACTGGATTTATACATTTTCGATCGCATTTGTTGGGCCGCTTCGGGCACTGCACCGCTGTCATTTTCATTATTATCGACGTTTCTATTATTTTATTCCGTGTCAAAATTAATTTATTTGCATGAAGTGCACTTGTCTATCCGGAGTTCAACGGTATTTTTGAAGTGAAATTTCTTTAGCGCCGTTAGTGATTTAAAAACGGAAATGCGTCACTAAAATGTATTACTTGACGGGTCGTCGGTTCTAATGTAATGCGGTAAATTCACGGGTCGGCGCGGGCCTTCGATAGCGCAGTGGGTAAGGCGCTTGACAAGTCTCAGCGTCCAAAGAGTCCTATGAAATCCAAAAAAATAAACATTTTCATTTTTGTGAATTCATTATCCAATCTTCAAACCACTTTAAAATAAACAGGCAAAAGAAAATAAAGCGACATCTAGCGACTTTCTAGTTTCACTTATACCACGTGTTTTTTTTTCTTTCACTTTTTTTTCGTGACGTACAAAATTTCGCACCTTGTCTTTTGTGACAGTTGTAATGTTGTTTCAATTCAAGCTCATGATAGAAATTACGCTCCAACCTGAAAACAGTCGCCTTGCGTGACGTCAGAATTCACTACTTTGCAGAGATTTTGTGGCTTTTGTTGGTTCGAGGACCAACGATTACGAACCTTTGATGAAGATTTGTTAACATAATGATTTTCTTTTCAACACGTAAGACGGCAATACCTTCTTATGGTAATGCATTAGCATTTTCCTACGACTTTTCAGTTACTAGTGGTGTTTGATTCCTCACGCAGTATTTAGTTTTATTGTCCCAACACCTCCCATCCTTCTAGTGAGACTATGACATTCTCAATTTTGGGTGTATTATGAGACTTACTGTAGTGGGGAGGGGATGGAAAGATGTGTAAAGGGAAGGTTGGATGTAAGAGATGGTGGGGAAGTGCCTGGCTATTCTGATCTGATTACCAAACTTGGCTAAAGCCATTTAAAGCAAAGTTTCAATTTTGAATGGTGGTCTTACATCAGGGCGTTGCTGATAGTATTTTCAGTTCTATTAATCTTGCATTATGACTACAACAACAAGGGCATTAGCCTGTTATGGTAGTTAAAAATGTCAAAAACTGTAACTAATACAAATTTATTAAACAATAAAAACAAAATAACAAAATGATATTAAAAAAAAATCTATTTCAAAATAAAACAATGGCTTAGTAAATACCACAATAATTTTTTATATACTAATTGCCGACTGGTTTTCGCAACAATCGTTACTTCTTCGGAGCCGCACGATACTCTGCTAAAATGAAAAAAAACTACGAAGTAACATTTGTTATAAATATATTATGCTTTTACATGGGTTGCAAAAAGTGGGCTGAGCGCCAGTGGAGGAGATAAGGGTAGAAAACAAACATTATTCCAGATTTTTGAAGAAAAACTTCTTTACGCACGCTTTACTTGGGGAGTAAGCTGGTGAATGCGTGACGAAAGCGTTATGAAAAGTGTGATCGGGCGAAGCGAACGGTCGGGCCTTTATGCACGCTTGACTTGGGGAGTAAGCTGGTGAATGCGTGACGAGAGCGTTATGAAAAGTGTGATCGGGCGAGGCGAACGGAAGTTGAGAGGGAGATGTAAGTTAGTGAAGTTTTACTTCAGTCGTGTGGTCTAAAGCACACTCGTTTTTTTTGTAGGTTTAGTGAAATGCAATACAATCCATAAAATAGAATAAGTGAAAACTTCTATAGCACCGTTGTGATTTGAAACTCAATGAAACGAAAAATGACGACACTAAAAAGAGATAAAAATATATATATAGGACTTAACCTGCAAGAGAATGATATAGTATAATCGATCTTCTCTTTGTGCGGTGCTTCGTAGCCTTCCACTCTTGTCTATTTTAGTTTTCTGAAAGTTTAACTTCTACCGCGTCTCAATTGCACTAATTGATTTTTATAAGATATCACAGGGAATAACTCATAGGCCTGTCTTAAACTAAAATTAACGTTAGACATATGTACTTACATTATTTCTTTTTCTGTGATAGATTTGACATTGTAAGTAGATAAGTACTATTTTTAATGATTTTATTTTTAACCGCACAAAGTGTATCTTTATAAGAATTTCCATCATCGATCCACAATTAAAACCTCCCGGCATCAAAACAGGGACATGAATTATAATTAATTTAGGTAGGTGCTTTAATAATTTTGAGTTGTTCACCTATTTTTTGTGTGTTTCGATTGCACGGGATATTTTTTAATGGCGCCGACATTAAAAATACATTATGTCAACAGTAAGACGGCGGGCGGGGTTGTACCTGAGGGGTTATTTATGTATGTGGTTATTTTTCAACTCGCATTACGTTATTCACTTATGAATGTTTTATTTCGGGAATAGAGTTTCGGCCTTTATCGACGGAAAGTCGGTACGTGGTATATTGTACACGTTATCAAATATAATTATCAGTGAATTAAATATTTGTACAACACGATTAAGAGAAACGGCTTATATTACCTTTTCTTACAAAACTTAATTTTGTATTTTAGGCGAAAATATCAAATGATTATTTTTTTTAATTCAAAAGGTACAGCAAATCAAGGATGAACGTGAGACATTTTATTTTTAATTATAAAATATCTGTACCCGAGAATCACATAGACGCAAGTCCAAAATTTAAAGAAATGAGTTTTTGATGCAGACTTGATGAAGTAAATAATTATGTTTAACAGTGTCATATCATGAAGAAAACATAAGATTTTGAAAAATGTGTACGGATGAAACTATCATGATGCAACAACTATCTTAGAAGCAGAAGGATGTACCATGGACTAGCATCTTTATTTAGTTGCATTTTGAGTATTATGACTCAAATCCTACGTATTATGAAGTAGTATGACTCAAATTATTTATTAAGGCTTTACATAAAAAATATAACGTTATTTGCTCGTTTTTAAAACAAAACTAATTGGTTTAGTAATAACTTTTTTTTTTATCTATCAGCATGGATATCCGAAGAAGTTATGAGACCATAGTTACAGAAAAAATGGTTATTTGGCTCTCCTGAAAATTAACCTTTTTGGACTTGCAGCCGTGTGCTGCTCGGGTACAGATATATGTGCGGCATTCATGTTTTTTATTACGTCATTTTTTTCATTTCCCATAAGAGGAAACAGTTGCGCGGCCTTTATCATACAAAAATTAAATTTGATACTTGTAAAATACTTAATTAAGCTGAAAAATATTTTTTTTATCAAAAGATATAGCCAATATCTAGAACGGATTTGTGAAATTATAAAATACAGGTCATTAAAGGATTCAACTTTGACATTTTTTCTGAATTAATGGTAATTATTAAAAAAAATAATCTTAACCAACATATTATTTAAATTTGGTGATATATAAAATATTGCAAAAAAATCATTTTTTGGGCCGAATTTTTAAATTTAAGTATGATCGATTTGTGTCTAAATAAAGGTAAATCGGTATTTTTGTTATTCAAATTTAAGTCCATCGAAATGCTTTTCTCAATAATGAATGTTTTTTTATCTTATCTTTCTTTATTAGTAACATAGTAAGTTGGGTAAGATTTCCTTTTTAAAAATTCCAATTATCTACTCACAAAAAATTGCTGAACTTGCCCCTAAAATCATGAGAAATTGATTTCTTTATGAGTTATATTATACAATATGAAACCAAAATGAATAAAGGAGCACATATCCTTACTAGGAATTTACTACAAGTTTTGATAAAAAAAATGTTTTCCGGTTTGGTTAAGTTTTTTGGTCAACTTAAAACAGCCAAATTTAAATTTTGTATTAAGAAGGCCGCGCAACAGTTCCAATTAAAAGAGACAGGTAAAAAAAGTATTATCAAATTTAGTCGGCAGGTCGGTACGTGACGGTATAATTTAAATATTGTTACTAAAAAAAAACAACACAACTTTCCTAGAACGTACCTACAAAAAGTACCATGTCAAGCAACCGCTTTCTAACAAATGTCAAAAATAATGTAATAAAAGTTCATTCCTTCCTTCCCAGCGACTGTTTACACAGTAGCAGTACATAACTCAGCGCACGCACACGCGATGTTTACACACAGCCATGAGAGTACTAATTGTACTCACTCGTTTTTTGTACTGGTTCATTATTCTTAAGCCAGCCTGGTCATTAACATAATATTTATAACAACAAGCAATTTCAACAATTTCCTCAAGGATTTCAATTGAACCCATTCTTATTTTATTTGTGAAAATAAACACGTGTTCCGTCATTATTTTGTTCAATCACCCGCTCTCAGCTAAATATATTTAATTAGTAATCATATTTTAGGAAGTTCTCAATCACACTTGTCAAGAATATTTTTTGAGTGAAATTCACGCGTTAGAAAGAAAATAAATAGATAGTTGGTAGGTATTTACAGATAGGACGACAAATATTTGAATATACGTAGGATAGGTATAAGTTTTTAATGTCTGAATATGGTTATTCGTGCAATTACTATTACTAATACATATGTCGATTGTGGAACGGTTTTCCGACTTCTGTGTTTTCTCACTCCTACATCATTGAGTCTATTCTCTGTGTTAACTCATTCCTTATGACCTTACGTCAAGTTAGTACTCGGGTCGGGAACCATCACCTCGTCAAGGCGCCTCCAGATATCCATGTTCTGGGTTAATTCAGCGGCCTCTGTCCATTGTAGGACGAAACTCTCACAGCATGCACTGCCTCTCGCCTTGATTTGCTTGGTGTGACCAACTGGACGTCGTCTTCAGATGAAACCTCTGAAAATGCCGAATTTAATGTGCTTTATTTAATTAGTGGTCCTGTAAACAGAATGTTTCTAATTTTCTATTATTTAATAAATCAAAACTAAATTTTCTTCAGTATCTTAAGATTTC
The DNA here is from genome assembly GCA_917880885.1 of Limnephilus marmoratus. Lineage (NCBI taxonomy): Eukaryota > Metazoa > Arthropoda > Insecta > Trichoptera > Limnephilidae > Limnephilus > Limnephilus marmoratus. The sequence continues at coordinate 47,703,237 of OU862920.1, read as the reverse complement.
TACGGCAATTACTGAAATACCCATCTAATTTATTAATTATAAACTACTTATTTTTCGAAACATATATTTCTTTATTTCTATTAATAATTATACAATGTATCCATAGAAACATGACAATTATTCTTTTTATACACAATATTCAAAACGGTCGAATTAAAAGAGTACTTCACAACGCTCAGTCAATAAGTCGATCTAACATTATCAAGCTACCTTATAGCGAATATGAGAAGATTGGGTTCGGTTCTAACACGTCTTGGAAAGTAGAGCTCCTCACCTGATCGCCTTTTCTGACTAAAGTCGCTCCTTTTAAAAAATCTCAGTGAATATAAAATTTATAAAACTAAAGTGAAGTTAAAATAAAAAAAAATGTTAAAAAAACATTTTCAGCAGTAGCTGTCAAGTTTCCGCATATTTGACTCAATTTGGCCGCCAGGGCTGCGAAAAAACAAAATCGCCCTTTCCCTAACGGAAATTTTGGGCTTTGCTTTTTGATAGACCTCATCACACATGCGACACCTCCCGAGGTAATTGGAGGTAATTGAAATTCAAGTCATTAACACGGTCGAGCCGCCATAATCGAATTCTGTTGAGACGGACAAGTGTCGGACGGAGAAGGGAATTTTGTCTCGTGCCACGCTTGTAATTGATATGAAATCGGATGTTGTCTTGCACGGTTCGTAGTGCAAAGTTTAAAAAATGGCTCATACCAAAAACGAAAAAAAAACACACATATTTTATTAGGCAAATGTATTATAAACGTTATCGTTAACTCACTTTTTTGTCGTTTCATGTAAAAATAAGTAAGTACCTAATAAAAAATCCCATTTATTTCATAATTTTCTTTCAAGTTTAAAAAAAAATATAAAAATGTGGTTAATTTTTTGATTTGAATATAAAGCGTGATGTTTTCTCTTTCTAACACCGAGTTTTGAGCTTCCTCTCGGAAAGAGTTTAACTTTCTGAGGCAAAGATGTAAGTAAAGTTTTTGTGTACTTTGTTTATAATATTTTTATTCTAGGAATTAAACGCCTTCTGTGAAATTGTTAATATTTCAGAAAAATCTAGATTTTCTGCATATGTTATAAAAAAGGGTTCAATTCTTATAGATTTAAGTGTTCTGTTAATTATTTTTCAGAAGTCAGTGATTCAAAATCTATGTTCAAATCATCTTAGCTGATTTGGGATGATCGATTGGCCGATTTGAAAAGGTGGTCACCCCTCGAAGTCCCCGCTGCCAAAATATTCGCCGGTACTTGCATAAAATGTTCGATATCATTTATTAGGGTGACCAAATAAGAATTGCAATTTTGAATCACCTTTTGATTTGAGAACATCTAAATAACATCGCAAATGGTTATCATTTAAAATTTATGCACCAGACAGATAAAGGAATGAGAAAATTTCTTGATAATAACAAAATGTTGATATAATGTACCTACAAAGTCAAGATGCTGAAAATTCTTCAGAAAGTCTTTTAGCTCGATTTAAGTTTTTATAAACAAAAGGCAACGTGGGCAATAGTGAGGTGTGAGGGTGATTTGAAGGGTTGAAGAAGGAGGACGCCCAATGAAGACTTATCGCACTATGTATATACTGAAAACACGGCAGGATCAAGTGAAACAAAATTTTTAGAAATGTTACATTTTTAACGATGATATTATATCCACCTCAAAACTACACTCAGTTTTTTAAATACACTAGAATTAAAAAGCTCAAAACTTTAATCCAACCCATTTTTAATCCCAAGCAACACCGTAGGCGATCCATTAGTTCAATACTGTGCCGTGGACAGTAGTCCTTCGGTGGACGCCATAGGGGTCACTTTGAATAACCGAATTCGTCGACTAGCGGCCGTATTGTAAAATATCAACGCGAAAATGCATATTTTATTTTATTTTGGGAAGATTGGGTGTAATATCAACTTTTTTTGCGATTATTATAAAATAAACTGAATTTGCCACATTACACAATAAAACCATATCCGAAAAGGGGTTTATAAATAGGAGAGTTTGGACTTGAAAGTGTGTTTTTTAGACCTTATACTTTATTTTTTTATAGGCTTATTAAAAAACTTATAAAAAAATGACCGATATTTTTAAGGGCCAAGGTATGTTCTACACGCAGTATTTAATTGAAGCATCTACAATACTTCTAAGCGATCAAATTTTCAAAACAAAAACATATGATTTTGCATTATTTACTATGACTTCATCTTAACTGCAAATCTTTTAATTTGATTGTATTAAAACATTTCCGAAAAATCTTAACATATTTTTATAGGATATTTGTGATTTTAGCAGGTTGTAGGTTTAGGTGAGGTGAGGTATCTAGTGTTTTCTGATTAGGGTTAATTACCTACCAGATGGACTCCCACTTTTTAGAAAAAAAGGCAGTCATCACCGGGAAACCACACATATTCCTAGGTAGGTACCTACGTGCATCCTTATGTTTGGATCATTTCGAATGAACTTCGCAATTTAGGACAGAATCATCAAATTTCCCAGAAATAACATTATCGGTTGGAACTAATCACATCTAGGGTGGTTTCCAAATCTGGTTAACTGAATCCTCTTGATAGTGGGAGGTTGGGGGGGAGATGTGGAGGGCGCGTGGGTTGGGCAGGGGGAATAGGAAAGCCCAACTACCCGGGCCGATTGGTGACCATCATTTCATTAATTAGGTAATTACCGCTGTTTCAATTCAGCACGCCAGCCCCGAGGGGTGGGTATTGGTGCGGAGGGGGGTGGGGGTGTTGGGGGACGGGGGTTGAGGTTGGGTTTGGGAGGGGGGGGGGGGTTATGCCCGGGTGCCGGCCACCCGAGCCGGCCGGAGTGGCTGCATGCACTAATCCAACTAATCATCTGATTTTGACGTTTATCTACCAACAACCACGGAATCGTAGATGCGCCCGTATTGATTAATGGCTCCTAACACCGAATAGAAAATACCTAGAAGCGGGATCTATACCGGATAGAAAACCAACTGCCACAGGTAAATCACAAAGACATTCGGCTACTTGCCATCAAAAAACCAAATAAATTGATCATCCGTTTAAGAAATAATATATTCTATTTTTTCTCAATTTCCCCCCGGATGCACCCACAACACCCACCAATAAGTTTACACAAATAACCTTGGGTCGATTCACAGGATCCTCATTACAACATACATTCCACAACCAACCTACAACTAAAACGAATTTTGGAAGAAGAAATATGCAATTATTAATATCCCCCCTCATGCAATAAAAATCATTAAAACAAAACCGACTTCAAATAAATCTTAAGATAAGCATTGTGGACATTAGAAGGAAGAATATAGGTACAATGTTGTGTTCTAATAAAGCTTATTATATATTTTCTTTTAGATTTTTATTTACAATTTCCGTCTCGCAATACTTTAACACTTTTATGAAAACTTACTTAAAAAATGAACAGTTCTTACAAAAAAAAAAAAAATTACCTAATTTAAAATTATTGCACAAAACCATGTACAATGCTATCTTTGAACGAGGTATCTCAGTACGGTCACATTCTTTTCAATTTTGTAAAAAATTGTATTAAAAAATTCGAGTTAAATAAATCGAGTTTACACGCGGTAGAAGCGAAACTTTACCAAAACAATCTCAACCAATACTTAAAAAGTTAGGTCAACCAATAGGAGCCCTTAAAAGTGACATCATAATCAAAGCGGTCAATGAGCGCTGTTGATGCGTCGCTGGTGCCCTTGAAATTTTCCCACGGCGCTATAGAAATAATCCAGTCATTAATAGTTGATATTATTTTTATTTTTTCGGTGCTGACAAACATAAAATCACCCTCCGGAAGACAAATCGCGGGCTACTTTAAACCTTAATTAAGCTGTGTATTTATTTGCTTCAAGATTTCTAACTGCCAAAATAAATTATTTCCAATGACCCGTGCAAGTCATTTTTTGGTTTTTCGTCTTGTTCAGCGTATCGCAATAATGTTTTTAAAATCCTAGGTCAGGCCTAAAAGCAAGCAGTCCCCGTCCTTGCTTGCTTCTCTACTCTCAGTGTCTAGTGTCTCCGAGATTTTCATCGGACTGACATAATATTTATGTCAGTATGTTACCACTGCACTGGGGACTACTTTTGCGAGCATTATGCATGTATTACCGTGATCATTTATTGTTAAAGTGTAATTAAGACTTTTTATTGGACACATTTTTGAATGATTGTTGGAAGCGTTTTCAATTTTTTGTTTTTGTTTTTTAGGGTAATATTTCGAGTAGAAGGATATGGTACCTAGATAAAATATTTTTAACCCTTGAATTTTGGCAGTGGCCCTTTTTCTAAAATTCTTATCCGCGCTTTAAAATCTGTCGGTTCTGATTTTTAACATGAAATTTCTTATGATATTTCTGGGTTATTTTTTTATCCATAATTCCAGTGGATCATGCGCCAGATGTTCTCCCCTTTTAATGTAGTGCCATCGACCCCGAAACCCTCGTAAAACCGAAGGGTGTTCCTAATTAGGGGCCGCAACATTCAAGCGTAACCCCAGCATCATTAGTTCACTACAATCATCAAAAGGAACTACTCAATTCCATTACCGATACAATTCATCTTAGAATATAATCTTTTCTTTTTTATTAAAACCTTATTTTGCGCCAGAGAGTTGTAGGGTTTATAACAGCTAAGAGAAACAATTTTAAGCCACTTTAAAAAAAGTTTAAAAGCATTTTTGTCAGTGCTGCGATGTGAGATGTATTTTTTACGCAGCTGTTTTACTCAATGCCATTTTGCTGGCATCTTTTGATATCCAGACCCAAATATGATTATTTTCTTCTCTATATTATAATAAGGATATTTTTTTACATTATTCACGCACTTGAGTTGCGCACAAACGACTACGGTCTTGTTTCTGAAATGGCCGAACATTGATAGGATATTTTAACGAACACTGCTGTTGACGTGGAAATAATCTCATTTCGTGAAGATACGATGAACCCCCTCTTCGTTAATTGACTGCGACTTGTATTAACGTAACTGGAATTGATTAAATATAAATTTAGTGAACGTTATTCTATGGGGGCAGGTACCTACCCTTCAAATGCAATGGGGTCGATAGCCTGAGAAAGTTACCTACCTACCCCTAGTGTTATGTTGTTGGCACTTTATTTTATCCTTCCTAAGTATCGAATAATAGAAGATTTTAGACACAAAAGAGATATACTATATCAATGTTTTTCAACCGATCTTAGAGAATTTTAACAATAATATGTATGATGGTTTTGGCTTTTTCCTTCCCAAAGCTTTCTCTCCTCTTTTCCCTAAAAAGGAAACTCCACACAGCATCCCAAAAAGGAAATAGGCCCTGAGAGATTTTTTTCTTAATAGTCTCGTGTGTGGAGCAAATGTAAAAAAAACCTTTTGATTAAAACATATTTATTCAATTTGGTTTGGTGTTTTGGCATTAAATTTAAATTGATGTGCAATTTGAAGATCTTTTGTTTCAATCTAAAATATTGTCTTTAAATTACTCCATAGAATTGCAACGCCTTAGATGGCCCGATAACAATTACAACGTGTTTTATTGTTATAATGCAGCAGTTTGCAAGCGACCTTTGTGCTTTCGCCCAAAAAAGCTCCCTGCAGAAAGTGGACAGCTGTTGGCTTCGTTATCCATCAATAAAAATATTTATTAAATCGACCGAACTTAAAAAAGATAACAACGAATAAGTTATGTAAACATTATTTAATACTTTACTTTGAATTTCATTGCATTTTATCACAAGATAATTTTTATTGCGTTTTATACGTAGAGATTATACATCAATGGTTTTATATTATTTATTCTTTGATTCTATTGAAACAGCTCACCCTCGAAAAACGTCCTCTACAGCACAGCTGATAATAATATTAAGTTTGAAATAAAAATTAATTATAATGCTCTTCTTCTAATTTATTTTTTGAAGCGAGAGACACTTCTTTAGTGTCTCTGTGTTTTGAAACTCGATGAAACGAAAAAGCAGCACTTAAAAGAGACAAACACGTATGAGTACGTCTATAGGATGAGATAGATTAATCGGTCTCCTCTTTATGCGGTGCTTCGTAGCCTCCCCACTCTTTAGTTTTATTTTTATTAAAAAAATATAATATCTAAAATTGTAAAGGAAAATGCAAATAATGACATCCAAATCCTAAAAAAAAGGTTCGAAGGTTTCATTTCTATCGCTTGTGAACTGCACACATGTGGTTTTTTTTTATATAAATACGGAACTAGAGCCCCAACTGCTCCCAACCGCCTCGAGCCAGTAAGACTATTGCATCCCCAATTGGGGTATGTTGTGAGGGGGTGACCGTACAACTAAGAATCATGCAACTTCAACAACTCTCTCAAAAAGAAAACATATGAAATAGATTACATTAGGTTAGGTAATGGGCTATTTTTCAGTTTTTTTCGTAACTATTAATGACTTATCAAAAGGGGGTTTATCGAAGGCGGGGAATTTCCTGACTATTCAAATTTGGTCACCAAACTCGGTTGAAGCTATTTCAAGCAACATTTCAATTCTGAATGGTGGTCTTACATCAGGGCGACACTGTTCCCACTCTGGAACGTGCCGCAAATGTATCTTAAATTGTTTTAAATGATAAAATTGTTCAAAAACACAAATCAATCTAACTTACTTGCGCACGCTGAGATTTGAACTCGCGACCTTCAGATTGATAATCAAAAGCCTTACCCTTCGATCACGGGGAATTAATGCAAGAATTCGACAATTATTTCATTTTTGATAATAGTTATCAAAACTTTTTACGCATTAAATATTTTTGAAATTTCTTTACGCACGCTTGACTTGGGGAGTAAGCTGGTGAATGCGTGACGAGAGGCGAACGGTAGTTGAGAGGGAGTACGCTTCGTATATTATTGTAGGGGCCAGAGAGAGAGGTGCGCGCACACATTTTCTTTCTCTCTTTCTCTCATAGCCAGTTACGTTTCGTATATCTAAGACACAGTACAGGCCTATTGTCTGTATCACACTGTAGGTGCAAGAGAGAGCAGCGCGCGCACTTTTTCTTTTCCTCTTCCTATCATATAGATTGAGCTAAAGAAGTTTTAATTCAATCGTGTGGTGTAAAGCACACTAGTTTTTTTTCTTCTTTTTATTGCTGTTTCAGTTTATTTTATTTATTTTATCAGATCAGTTAATTTTAAATAAGTATTTTCAAATGCATAAATGCAATACTTAAGTGGATATTAGCATCTTACATTAGTTAGAATGCACTTTGTATTTTCTCATGGCCATTGTTTCACCTTTTGCACTGTTTGTGAAAAACACTATGAACCATTTAGAGTAGACCTTTTCTATGCGCTATTACCTTTTTTTGTTCTTGCATTTATTATGTAACTAACCTGTATGGTTATTATTTTGTTTGCTAATATGTAAATATTTCCAGTTTTTAGCGATATCACTATTTAATTGAAAACAAGCACTTATAATAGATATTATAATTGTATGTGAAATTAATGTTTTCGTTATAATAGGGTGACAGCATGACTAGTGTAAGTACAAACTAAAAACTTGTTTGCTGATGTGTTTTGTTTGCAGTTTTTAGTGATAAGACTGTATAGGGTGTCAAGAGACATACTAACTACTGATTCTTGACATTATTTGGAGTAAAAAATATATGAGAAATTTTTGTCTCCGGTGACTTTTTTGATGTTTTTTTTTACGCTAAAAAAATAATATTTTTTACTCCAAATAATGTCATTAATCAAGAAAGTAAGACAAGTACATAATTTAATACCCTGTTTATATATCGATCGTTCGAAAAGCAATATTCGGATGATCACTATAAATTGAATACTATGTACATGTGTCTGAATTTTATGTATTAAATGTACTGTAAAACAACCCCGGGAGACGATATAATAATGTTCCGGTGCATTAGTAACTCAGAAAAGTTTGTTTTTGTTTAATTCACTACAAGTTTTTGTGCATTATAATTGATTTGGTGGTGTTTATGAGTAATCTGAGTATTGTACCAGATGGAGGGTACACTTTTACATGCAACTGCGTACTGCGTACTTTTGAGATATCTGACTAATCAACTGAACGATAGATGTATATTATAATTATATGAAATTAATGACATTTTCGTAATAATACGGGGCAACAAGAATAGTGCAAATAAAAGCAATGTTTTTTTTCTCCATAAATGTAACCTGGATTACGACACTGAAGCTGTATAACTCATAGCCAAAGCTGCATAACTCGGAGCCAAAGCTGCGTAACTCAGAGCCGAAGCAGCATAACTCATAGCCGAAGCTGCATAACTCATAGCCGAAGATGAATATCTTATAGCCCAAGCTGCGAAACTCATAGCCAAAGCTGCATAAATCATAGCCGAAGCTGCATAACTCATAGTTAAAGCTGCATAACTCATAACAGAAGCTGCATAACTCATAGACCCATGTCTCCAACTAACAAGGGGATGAAAGCGATGACGAAACTAAACATTTCGCATCATCCTTGAAGTTAGCATCCACGCAACATTTATATTTTCACAGCCATTGTTTTTTTGTTGAACAGTTACTGTTAATAATTTCGTAGTTGTTGTTATTAGTTGTTGACATTTGCATTGTGCGGCGGATGTACTGCTTCCATGCGAGTACCATGATCTGCCAATTATTCCACTTATGTTATATTATTAAAGCAGCTACTGTTATTAAAGCGTATTAGATATTGTTGCCTTTATCCATAATTTAACCACAAATGTTTTTTACGAGTCCTGTTGTGTTCCGTTGTGTTCTTTGACAATAATTCAGGAGCGAATCTAATGTGAATGTTTGATAACTGTAATTATTTTGCAATATAATGTATTTCCTGCTCACACTAAGCTAATTATTAATACCTGCTTGCCGCCGTATATTATTTTCTTTGTATTTTTAATTCCGCGAGCTGTTTCCGCGAAATGCTTTAAGTACTTTTTTTATTATATCCATTGTGATTGGTTTTCCGATCAATTTGCTAATTGCGATTTCTGTGTAGCTTTATGTAACTTTATCGAATCTGAATTTGTGGTAATTGATAATAATATAATATCACTGGCAGGGGTATCTGTGAAGTTGATATGAGATTGAACTGACGTTCGAACCCACGACGGATCTTGCTTTATATTTCACAATGTTTCAGAATATTCCACAACATTCGAGAGTGTTATGGAATGTTCCACAATAATGTTGCCGATTCCCTATTCCCACATTCCGGAATGTTCTGGAATATTGTGGAATTCTCTCGAATACCCTCGAATGTTCTGGACTGTTCTAGAAATTTCAGAAGTGTAAAACTTCCAGCCCTTGTATCTTCAAAAGCACGCCCTTCAGATAAAAACAGGAACCTTCTTCGTGGATGGGGGATAGAGGGATAATAATAATAATAATAATAATAAATTTGGACAACTTATATAGCGCTGTTTTTGCGAAAAATCGCCTCAAGAGCGCTGATACCACACTTTATAATTCCCTTGATCGTACCGGGACTCGTTTCATACACTTTATTTTATAATGGACTAGCTGGTTCCCGGCGTGGGTTGAAATGCCATATTCAAAGAAATAAATTGTTTTTCCCTGCATGTTCTTTCCCGTGCGTCCCCGTTCCCCTCCCGCATCCCCTTTCTCTCCCGCGTTCCCCTTCCACTTTCTCCGTCTGCCCTTTCTCCTCTCCCGCTTCCCCGTCCCGCCATCCCCCCTCCCGCGTTTTTTATATTCAGTCCCAGTACATTCAGTTTTCAAACAGTTCACGTGCCACCTATTACAATTTTTTTATTCATTTTTCGTTCATTACAAATATTACAAAATTATACAAAAAAACAGATGCCTGCTAAGTTCAATTTCATCAAACGCGCGAACTGTCAAACGTGCGAAGTTAAAATAGTCGTTAATTTTTTTATTTTTTCTTTCCGTAAGAACCTTTTACAAATTATTAGAAAACTTTAAAAAAGATGAATGAAATTGGTAAAGTCGTTCTGATGTTATGGCGTGACCAAGGGAAACAGGGATTCATATATATATATATATATATATATATATATATATATAGATATTGACTACAAGCTTTTCAGAATAAAGAAACATTTTTAGCTTAAAGCTTAAAGGAGTAGAGTGCCTTTTTCTAAGATCGTCAGTTCGTCATGCTACATGCCTAGCATAGTCCATTTGAGTGGGAAGACTGCGACCGAAATTGACAATAACCCAACGGCAAAGTACCTACCCTTAAAAAACTGTTATATCAATGTATCGAACCCGCCACCGAATATATTTCACATGTTATTTTTCTCAATGACTTGCACAATGGTAATGTACTGCCGCGGGTGCAGTGGTGGGTGTTACGGGTACCGGGGGACTAGTCCTCTCTCAATAAGAGTGTGAATGATGCAGTCGCCCCCTGACCCCCTTTTAGATACCTTACAGAGGCGTGCATTCCATATTGTCACATAAGCACTGCCTATCTACCCTAGCGTGCTCGCATAAAAATATAAATAATAAAAAAATAGAAAAATTATTGCAAAAAATCATCCACACTTTAAAAATACCACCCTACCGTAACGTGTCAAAAGCAGGAACCAAGTAAGCAAAATGACACACATGTCGTATTCAAATGTTGACCAATCTGTAAAGTGCCATCTGTTGATACCTGTATTAATTAGCACGATTTTAGTAATGAAATAAAAATCGTTTTATTTTGACTTTCTTTAGTATTCAGTATATAATAAATTATTGTGATGTAATATATTTATTTATCTTAAAATGGTACATATAATATTACGATTTACAATTTTGTAACTTGTAATTTATACTGATATTCCCTTAGAAGTATTAAATTTGCTTGTGGTTGGAAAAAGAGTATACATTTCATGTATGTAGGTACAGTTAACACAGTCACATCGCAATCATGACCATGAAACTAAAAGACAAAACATCAATGTAAGAAGAAAAACAAATACTGTGACTTTCATGTGGAAATAGGAGAAGCATCCCGTTGATGATTTCTCTAAAACACTTTTTTACAACAATTGTACTTTGTCATTTACATTATTTGAACAGTTATTTGGATATTTAATATGACATGTAATCCCAACCAACATTATTTTAAACCAATAGCTTAGCCGTTGTTAGCAAATTACTGTTATGGTAAGTTTTTGAAATGAAACTTCTTTAGCCCCGTTAGCTTTTGAAATTCGGATGAAACGGAAATGCGTCACAAAAATGTGTTATTTGACGGTCCTTGGTACTAGTAAATAATGCGGCAAATTCACGACTACGCGCGGGCCTTCAATAGCGCCGCGGGATGAAGCGCCTGAGTTTATCCAGCGAACGGAGGTTCGAAATCTATCAAATCCATAAGAAATAATATTTTTTTTTTGTAAAATCAATATCCAATTTTCAAATCACGTTAAAATAAACAGGCAATAGAAAAGAAAGCGACATCTAGCGACTTTCTAGTTTCACGCGTGTGAGTTGCACACTCTGATTTTTTTAAATCAATTAATTTTCATAACGCCTACCCCAATCAAAAAATGTGTGCACGCCACTGCTTGTAGGAGTATGGTTGGGGGTCCTGTGCACTGTGCAGGACCGTGCCACTAAACTTAAACGTAAATAATTAATAACTTCGTAGGTATCGATAGTAATCTAATTGTGTGACTTACTAATCAGCTAAAACAAATAGTTCCACTCGGGTCCTTCGGTGACCATTGTACCCGGCTCTACCCGGCTCGCGGACCAAACGTGCTGCCGCCACTAGATTAACACTGGGAAGGTATTACATATGGATGAATGTTTGCCGTGGGTGCAGTTTATATTACATTGTGCCGTTTGAATTGTGTTTCACCCCCCCCCCCCCCCTCCGCCCATTTCATTATCTGCCTCCCCCTCCCTCTCGGTCTCGCTGCCGGTGCTTCAATCATCACTCAGAGCAGCGATGACTCGAACAAAGCGTGTCGGTTATAATCTATAATATATATTTTTAACACCCTCTTGTGTGCATTTTGCAGCAACAATGCAGCTGATCAGACCGGAAATTGCATTATAATGTAGTGAAGTTATAAAAATGGTATCGTGTCATTAATTATGCTTACCTTAGAAGGTATAATGTATTCCGTGTAGACAGCGATCGCGTTGAAACAAAACAGTGCATTTTATATTGAATTTAAATTCATTATCAGAACACAGTATTATTGTTTATGATTCTACTTTTTATATTTTTGTAACAAAACTTACAACTGCTGAAAATATGTTAAGTATTCTTAATGAAGCGAGCGTGAAAGTTGTTGAAATTATTTTAATTCGAAATATGTAGTAGATAGTAGGTAAGATTTTGCACTTATTGTTTACATAGAATAGTCTTTTAAATAGCCCTTAAGTTGTACAGGTTCCATGCATTACTTAATTGTAATCTACGAGATTTTTACCAACAGTTTATTTAATAATAATGATTGGATTATAGTTATCGTGGAAATATCACCTCGAAGGCGCTTTATAAAATAATTTTATAACGTCTAGCTTATCACTTGGACTTGTAACTAATAACTTATTGCTAGAATTTATAAGTAGTGACTTACAACTAAGACTTATAATAGCTAGCAACTAAAACTTTTAACTAGTGACTTACAATTATAACTCGTAACTAGGGGTCGTCCATTAATCACGTGATGTTTTTTTTAGCAACTTTTTAACCCCCCCCCCCCCTAGTGAATTGTGGTGAGGTTTTAGACTAACCCCCCCCCCCCCCGAAATCACGTGTATTTTTTTTAGTACAAAGTATTTTGAAATTTTCAGAATATTATCATAAAAAATAAATACACGTGATATCTCATTATACCCCCCCCCCCCCCGTCGTGATATTTCGTGTTTCCCCCCCCCCCCCCCTTTTGAGCCTCACGTGATTAATGGGCGACCCCCTAGCAACTAACTTCACAAACTTAGTATAACTAGTGCCTTAGATTGAAGACTTACTGATCACTTGCATATGTAGGTCTTAGTTATGAGTTATAAGTCACTACTTACAACTAATACTTATAAATAGAGACTTAAATCTGCACCCGAGTCCAAAAAGGTAAATGTTCAGGAGAGCAGAAAAACATTTTTTTCTGTAACTATGGTCTCATAACTTCTTCGGATATCCATGCTAATAGATAACAAAAAAAGGAATTATTAAATCAATTAGTTTTGTTTTAAAAGCGAGCAAATAAAACTTAGTATATTGCCTTTAAAAATATTGTTTAAAAAACGCTGACTTGAGCCAAACAAAAACATGGACTCAAGTCCTAATGCTTCAAAATGAAGTGGAATATTTTGTTATGACATGTGGTGTATTATGAAGGGATCAATGTTTGAACACTGTTTACTTCCGCAGAAAGCGTAGAAATGTATAATTTGAGTCATAATAGTACATAATACGTAGGATTTGCGTCATACCTACTCAAAATGCAACTAAATCATAAAGATGGAAGTCCGTGTACATCTTTCTGCTTCTAAGATAGTTGTTGCATCGAAGGTAGTTGCACCCGTATACATTTTTGAAAGCCACCGATAAACATGATAATTTACTTCAAGTCTGCATCATAAACTCATTTCTTAAATTTTGGACTTGCATCCGTATACTTCTCGGGTACAGAAATACATATTTATGAAGATTTGCACACATAATCTTTAGAAATTTAGGCTAAACTGTTTTGATTTTTTGTTATTGAAAAGATTTTGGTTTTTTTGGTATGATATCTTAATTTTTATCGGAATCTGATAATTATATACATTTTTTTCGACATTTCAGTTTTATTGTCGAGTTGCCCAAAATATGTGTTATTTTATTTTATTATTCGCTGACTTCTCTTTTTACCGAGTGAATAGAAACATCATTCATTTGAGGTGATTTTTAACAAAATCGGCGCTCTACAAATTATTCCATTATCATTATCATTCGTGTCGGATGTTTCGAGATTTAGACTATGCCCGCAATAATTATTACCTGCCCTCCGGCTACACTTGTCTCCGTCAATTAAATATTAGAATCGAGAATCTAGTCACGCCTCGCACCTGTCCCGTGATGCCTGCCCTGCGCTGTCCGTCGGTCCTACTGCTACTCGCTACCCGCTACGCTGCTGTGCAGAGCGGGTAGCGGGCAAGAGAGGAATAAGCGAGAGGCGAGCGAGCAAAGCGCGCCCCTGTCAAATCAGTCGATGGGCGATGGGCGATGGGTGATCGCCGCCACCCGCCGCAGAGCAAGGGCCTCCCCCACTCGTGGCCGTAGTCTAACCGATGTTAGTATTTAGTACCCAATTTGCAATTGCATTCATTTGTCAAGTATTCAATCGTACCAGGCTAATCTAATGGCGCTGTTCCAGTACGTAGTGCGGTGCCTACGTGTAGTGGTGGTTCATGCACTGCTGGGGCCGCATTAATGGGCCTTCCTCCCTTTTGTCGAGACGAGCCGTAGGAAACATCTAATGTTTGAACTACGCTTCCGACTGCAGTTTGATTTTGTGCTCCCGAACAATGCTTCTTTACTGGCGGGAATTCACAGGCGCAGTTCTGTGATATCTGCGCATCACAGCAGACACTGCCGCTGAATATATTATATTTACATGCCGTGTAAACAATAATAATTGATGGCTCTTCTTGTTACAAATATTCAAATCAGCACGTACACCTAATTCAATTCCCAACCGTAGATACACACATAGATACACAAGGGCCAAAACTTGTTTCACAAAATCTCTCATACCAAAACTCGATGAATTCCAAAATATTAACTCAATAAAATAATATGTATGCAAATTTTAATTTATCTGGTTTATTTTTTTTTTTCATAATTAGGGACGGGATATTTCACAGAATTTAAACAATTAAACAAATTTCAAAGTCAATTTTGAAATTCTGTTATTTAAACATTTAATATTAATTCATTCAAGTTTTATTATTATAACATATTTGAACAGTTGTTTCAAATACTAAAATAATAACAAAACTATAATTGATCTTTCACAGATCTCGTAAATTAATTTATAAATTTATCGAGTCATCCAAATTCTACGAATTACTGGCCAAAAGAAAAACATGAAATGAAAATTACGCTAAAGTTACGTTGTTCACTAAAGTGTGCAGTTCACACGCGGTAAAAGTGGAACCTTCAGAAAACTAATTCGATTAGTCTACCTCATTCTCACGCTGGCTAAAAATGCTTCAGATGTATGGATTTTTCTATTTTTAATGTCGCTATTTTTTGTTTCATTTTGGGGCTAAAGAAGTGATCACACTTCAAAAAGCGAGTAATTTTAAATGTTTTTATTGTTATTTGTAACTTCATGGCTCCTTATGGAAATATCATTTGGAGATGAAAAATATGTTATATTGACCTAAAAACTCCAGACGAGAAAAACTGTGCCAAAAAGTCATGTTGCCAAAGTTCACTAATTGCAAGTTTAAAGTGAGACAACGGTGCAGATTATCTGCTTTATTTTTGTGAAGTTACTATTTTCGTTGAGCTTTTTTTGTTATCTTCGTATTTAGAAAGGAGAACCTACCCCTACGAGATTAGCATCGCTCAATAGGTGCGAATGAAAATTCAAATTAATGAATCTTTAATACTCGCGTTAGATAACCATTTGTTCACGCGACAGTGTTAATCTTTTCGGTTGACTTTAACAAATTACTATTTTTCATTATTTCATTTTATTCAAAGGCAGAATGGACATCTACTCCTCGTTTCAAGGGAATTAAGAAATCTATTATGGACTTTTACGCACCTTGAAATGTGAATAACTGTGATGGTATATTATGGATATTTTTTCTGTTAAATAACGTTTTAAATTTTAAATGTTGTTGAACATTTATCTTCTTCGCGTTTCAGACAATTAAAAAAACTTTCCAATATTCCTTAGCAGTTTTGTTTCTATTAGAAACTGTTTTGTTTATTTTACTAAAGAATATTTTTGCAGTGAGCGGACAACTCAAAAAAGTGGCACTTCATCACACCTTTGAAAATTCATTAAAAGTGAAGAAAATAAAATACCTACTAGGTTAAAAAGCGTACGTTAGTTTTGGTTTTATTAGTTTTGGACCTTTTTTTCACTTTCTTGACTTTCAAAGGGCTGTTGAAAAGCCACTTCGTTGAGTAGTTATAGAACCATTTTGTAATCTTTACCTATGTTTCATCTATGGAGGAACATAAAGTCGATTTTTTTAAATATAATATATTTATTTAATCAAAGTATGTACCATTGCTATCTATGCACTTTTGCCATCTCATAGGTAGTTCATCAATCCATTTACTAAAAAAACCATTCGGACTGGAATCAATAAAATCTTTGAAGGCGGTTTGGATTGCCCCATCGGAGTTAATTTTTTTCCTTTGCAAGAAGTTATCCAAATTTCGAAAAAAATGGTAATTTGTTGGGGCAAGGTCCGGAGAGTACGGTGGATGTCTTAGACATTCCTATTGAAGCTCCTCTAATTTGGTAGCCATCTGTTGTGCAGTGTGTGGTCTAGCGTTTTAACGAGCGTTTGTTGATTTGCGTCACTCAATTCGTGAGGTACCCACCTTTCAAGCTTATTCACCTTCCCAATTTGCTTCCCAAGTGGATTAAAACAGTTTTATCACTAACACCGCAGCCTGCAGCTAACTCGGACGTGGTTTGCGATGGATCCGCTTCCACAATAGCCTTCATTTCTTCATTATCAACTTTGGTCTCCGGCCGTCCACGGGGCTTGTTCTGCAGGTCGAAATTTCCAGAACGAAAACGTTGGAACCAAAAACGCACTGTGTTGTCTTTTGCGGCACCGTCGCCATACACATCATTAATCTTTCGAGCCGTGTCTGTAGCACTGGTGCCACGGTGGAACTCGTACTCGTAAATAACGCGATATTTCAAGTTTTCCATTTTTTAAACTAAGTGACGCAAAGAAAAAAAACAAATAAGGAAAAAACAAATTAATTATAATTTTCGAAACACAAATACATGAGTAAATAGCTGTATAAATTTGAATTTGGAATTCCTAACCAAAGAGAAGATATTTGAGATCAAAGTTGCCAGTACGGCAAAACGCCAATTTCATATGTAAGTACCTAATATTAACAGGCAAAGAAACATAAAAAGCCACATCCAGCGACTCCGAAGAAGAAAACACAAATACTAATAAGATTACAAAATGAACAGGAATTCAACAACAAAAATATGGAAAAAAATCATCCCTCACATTGATAAAATAAGTGCCTCGCAGTCTCCCCACTATTGTCTATTTTAGTTTTCTAAAGGTTTCACTTTTACCACGTGTGAACTGCACGTACATATTTTTTACATCTCTGGTGAAACTGTGTAGTAATTTTGTCTATTTACACACAAGAAAATGGTATTGTAGTAAATTAAATATCCATTAATCGTGGATTATGATTGCATATCACCAGCCCCGTGGCAGGGGTGATTTATTCAGCTGCGCCCCTGCTTGGGAGTCCGAGCCCGCTGGGTGGCGCAGGGCCGGGCGAGGTATGCGCCGCCCCGGTGGCGTGCAGCCCCCCGAACACACGGCGCACGGCTACTCGGCTACTCTCATTACGGATGCACTTAGAGATTTGTACATGGACCGGTATTAGGAATGCATGCTCCTCTGCGGGGCGATTGTTACCGCCGCAGAGGAGATGCGGCGGCGATCCGTTGGAGTCCTGTTTCACCGGCACGGACTCTGGAGCGGCTATTGCTTCATTTTCTCACCGGGCGGACTTATTGTGATCGATATGCAATATTGTTTAGTGGTCTTGCACTAAGTACAAAACAATGACCCATGATTATATTATATTATTCAAAATTTTCCAAAAGCACGATTTTTTTTTCGCCCAGCTAAACTTTTACAAGCCTAATTTTTTTAAGTTAAAACTTCTTTAGCACCGTTTTGTGCTTTTAAACTCGATGAAACGAAAAATGGCGACACTAAAAAGAGACAAACACAAACATCTGCCTATAGGAATGAGATGGTATAATCGGTCTGCTCTTTTTAGCTAGTTTTCTGACGGTTTCACTTCAACCATGTGTGAATTGCACACTCTGATTTTTTTTAGTTTCGCCTACTACTGCCATCATCAATTAAGGTATGTTGTGAGGCTACTGGTAAATGGGAAGGTGAAGCAGATTGGCAAGAGGAAGGTGGGGATGTACCTGGCTATTCAGATCTAGTCATCAAACATGGCTAAAACCATTTCAAGCAACGTTTCAATTCTGAATGGTGGTCTTACGCCAGGGCGACACTGAAAGTATTTTTCACTTTAGAACGTGCCACAAATACGCCTTATATTATTAAAAGTGATTAAAACGCGAAAAAACCTATCAAACAAGTAAAATTTACTTGCGCACGCCGGGATTTGAACTCGCGATCTACGATCAACAGCATGCCCAAATACAATGACGTAGGACCTTTGGATTTTTATGTGTGGAGCTAATGTAAAAAATAATTCTACCTCAATCAAATTCTCGGACAGAACAGGGTAATTAAGATACAGAGTGGAAGATATTCTCAGAATCTTCCTGGTGACAAATCACCAATCAGAATCGAAGCATTGCTTGAATTGGCTTTCGACGCGACTTTTCATGCGAAATAATGCTAAATCATGTACTATTTTGTTTTGAAAATTTGATCGCTTGGGCTTAGAAGTATTATAGAAGCTTCAATTAAATACTGCGTGCAGAACATATCTTAGCCTTTGAAAATTTCGCCTTTTATATAAGCCTTGAAAAAAGTATTTGGTCTATAAAAAAATTTTCTAGTGAAAACTCTCCTACTTATAAACCACTTTTCGGATATGGTTTTTCATTGTATAATGTGGCAAAATCAGTTTTTTTCATCACAATCTTTAAAAAAAATTATATTTACGCCCCAACTTCACAAAATAAAATAAAATATGCATTTTTGCGTTGTTATTTTTGACATCAATCAATACGGCCGGCACTCGACGAATTTGGATTTTTAAAGTGAACCTTATGCCGTCCACCTAAGAACTACGTACTTGCCACTCCCATTTTATATCAGTTCCGCCCCATCAGCGATGGCGAATAGACATCCCTAGACACCGCGTCGCTTGATTCCGTGAAATGAATTTGAAATTTCGTGGTTATTACAATAAACAATGTATAAGAAAGGAGTTATGTTTTTTACAGGCCTTTACGAAATCAACATGTAAAAAACAATTCTTAAATACCTTTTCCAACCGTTCCAAAAGCTTTTTCTCAAGTCCTGTCAAGTATTTTTAAATCCCTCCCAAAAAAGGCGGAATTCCGGTTTCGATTTTTTTCTTTACTATTGGATCACCTCAAGGTTGACGCAGGCTAAATCCTATATATGTATGTGTTTTTCTCTTTTTGGTGTCACTCGTTTCCATTTCAAGTTTCACTTAAAATAAAACTTGAATGGCGATGAAAACGTAAATCGCAAGTAAATTAATAATTCGTTTGATGATCTGATAATTCTTAAGTACTTATTTGACTATCTTTTTGACTGGGGGTTAGATCGCTGCATCAAATGCATTTGAGTTCTCTTAATTAATCCTCGTTGAAGAAATACTATTCAGTAATCCTGCGTCAGAGTTGCCTCGCTCCATGGACGCTGCTTCGGATCCCGTAATTACCTACTCCATTCAAGAAGTCGCATTGCTTTGATTCCCACTGGAGAATTATCCTTTGAATGATTCCAACATTGATCACTGATAATTCGCATAACTACCAATATTACCAAGTATGGTATTACCAAGTGGGGGGATAAAAACCAACTGTATCGAATTTGCCAATTGAAGAATTGCTTTAGTAGCGTTATTTATGGCGCCATCATAAAACAAAACATTGATGGAAAATCGTACCTAACTTAACCTAACCTAACTTAACCATTCAAAATTCAAAATTAAAATTGGGGCGGACTAAGTCAGTATCTAGGTAAACGGTATCGGCTTTCGTTTTGCAATAGAATCCAAATAATTTGAATGATTTTGAACGTATCCAAAAACTAAAACCTGTTTCCGAAAGGTGATAAAACCGCTTTTAATTTTTATTATTAGAATTAACCGTGTAATTTTTTAAACATAATTTTTTTTAAACTAAAATTACTGATTAAAAAAACACACACAAACATTCATTTTTATTAGACCATTGAATTATAAACGTTATTGTCACCTATTTTTTGTGGTTTTATGTAAAAATGATTCTTATAATATTCACAAAGTTTCATAATATTTTTTTTTCAAATTACGGTCTGAAACTGTTTCATAAAGGTGTTTGCATTTAAATTATTTTGTGGTAAATTTTCACGTGTGAATTAAATCGTGTTATTTTCTCTTTCCAATACCGTTTAGATCATACTTCTCACTGTGCAGGGAGATAAAACGATTTCTGAGACCTGTGTGAGCTGGGACAAATATGGTCTACTGTGATTAAACGGGTTAACCTAACCTAGTAATTCTGTAAACAGTACACCTGACGTCCAAAAAAATTAGTTTTTTTTGCAAGCTTAATGATAATTATCGTAATTATAATTACACTAGAGAACTTGTTTAAAAATAAACTGTTTTTTTTTTTTTTTTTAAATTGATTAATAATGATATTATTGATAAACTTGATATTATTTTATATATTTTTGGTTAAATAGGTTAATTAATTAAGTTAAATATTATTGTATTGAAAGAACTATTTTAGGTTATTATGTTTACTTTTGTCGGTGACGTTTATGCCTCTAAAGTTATGTTACATATATCTTTACATCTTGAGAAAACGCTTCTACAGCAATATTAGTGGTAGCCTGGTACCTACCTGTAGACGAGTTGAATTATCAAGAAGACTAACACAAAAAGTAAACTCAGTGTTTTCTCAAACTCAAACAAATACACCAACTCTGTGTTTCTCGCGCTGTTATTGACTCAACTCATTTTTATAAAAATAATATTATGGAACTTGAAACTTCTTGTGCCACGAGGAAATTTATTCCAATACACAGTATCTAGGTTTTAGTAAAAATCATGGAACATGGGAATGATTGAATGTGGAGCGATTGGGACTTAGCAACATAGTAGGTAGATTATTTTTTGCTCAAAAACAAACTGTATGTTCCGTCTATTTTCATCATTGTAAGTGTAATGGGGAATGAATGAATGTGGAACGATTGGGACTTAGCAAGTAGAGGAATGAACTTAGGATTTCTGACTGGAAATCCGACACTTTGGTCAAAATTCAGTTACTAACCAGTCGAAGTGCTACTTCAAATTGCTTCAGCTATGTCGTTCCACCCCCAATCTTCCCCCGTATAATTACCTTTCCCATATCATTCATCCTCAAAATACCTCAATTGGAAGTACAATGACCCTACTGGCTCCAGAGTATTGTACTGACATACCAAATACAAAATAGTTCATAAATGCGTAAAAGGGACGTTCCTGATTTACTTTATTCCTGACATTATTTGGAGTTGAAAATGATAAAGAAATTTTTAGTGTTCACGAGTTTTTTCTTCCAAAAACGAATACTTTTTTTAATTAAATGAACACAATATTAGCTAAACACAATCGAAAATCTGGAAACAGAAAAATCAGAAAAAGATATTGACACATCTGGGACGTGAACCTTCTTCGTGTCGGTTCGTGTCCCAGAGGTGTCAATATCTTTTTCTGATTTTTCTGTTTCCAGATATTCGATTGAGTTTTGCAAATATTGTCTTCATTTAATTAAATATTACAATTTGATGTTTTACTCATAAAGTTAAAATAAAAATAGAATGCTTTTTTCTTTCGTAACAATCGAGATTCGTGACGTATAATCAGGTTACCGAATAAAACAAATTTAAGATTTTTAAATTACCCACACGCTGATAATACTCTACACAGCATCCCCAAAGATAAAATCGGCCAAGATGGATATTTTTCGAAGAGAAAACTTCTTTAGCACCGTTGTGATTTGAAACTCGATGAAACTTCATTAAAAAGAGATAAACACATCAATAGGATTTAGCCTGCGAGAGAATAAGATAGATCTCCTGTTTGTGCGGTGCTTCGTACCTTCCCACTACTGTCTACTTTAGTTTTCTGAAGGCTTCACTTCTACCGCGTGTGAACTGCACATATAATTTTTATCCGGGCCTCCTGTGAGGAGCAAATACAAAAAACAAACAATTACGATGCTGGTAGTTTATTTTCCTTTGTACATATTATTTTATGGATATGATATAAAAAGTTTTGAGAATACATTTTCGGAAAGCTTGCACATTTATTCCATGAAATTATGTTATTAACTTTGTGAAAGAAAATACACCAAGTGCACACAGTTAATTTGCATTGTTAATATTTATGATAACATGTACACAGTGGGTTGTGAATTTCTTGAGGCCACGATATAAAGCCCCCCCCCCCCCTTCGCCCCGGCGGATAGTGAATTTTATCCGAAAATAGAATTTTTTTCTGCATTTGTTGGTGTTATTAACTCATTTTGAGTGAAAAATGCACTTAGGAGATTTTAGATGTAAGCCGACGGCATGTCGTCAGTCGTCACTGGTCACTCGGTCGATTAAACGCCCAATCCCCCTATCCCGACCCTAATACCTACGTTTTTTTAAAGGTTTTAGTTAATAAAAGTGACCGAGCAACACTACTTCATATACAGGTAAGAGCTCAGGAATCGTTGGTAAGTTAGTTTGGGTTAGGTTTAGGATATGTCTCCATCGAACGTACGAATATATCTATATAATATATTCATAAATATACTGCGAAAATTAGGTTTCATTTCAGTGTCGTTTTTGAAGTGAAAACTTCTTTAGCATCGTTGTAATTTGAAACTCGATGAAACGAAAAATAGCGACACTAAAAAGAAACAAACACAAACATCTATAGGATTTAGCCTGACAGAGAAAGAGATAGTATAATCGGTCTCCTCTTTTTGCGGTGCTTCGTAGCCTATCGGTATTCCCATTGTGCGGAGCTTCGTAGCCTTCCCACTCTTGTCCATTTTAGTTTTCTGAAGGTTTCACTTCTACCGCGTGTGAATCTCACAATCTGTTTTTTTTTTTATTATTTTTTTTTTTATTTATTTAATATTCTCCTGAACGTGGTTGCGCTGGCTTTGAAATTCTGATAAAAAAAGCTGTAAAAATTTGATTGCATCAGAGCTCTCCATTGCCGAGTTGTAAATGCTTCTCATATTATCTCAAAATAAGGCCATGACATTCAAGTTAAGAAGTTCTGTAATAAAATGTAACATTTTTCTAAATAAAGTAAAAAGTGCTTAAAACTTCAGCCATTCGGAGTCTGAGTTTAAAAGGTCTCCGTCAAAGAGCGAAACCTCGGAGCAGCGACACATGCAGATATGTATTGCAGATACAATGTACACAAAGCGGAGGCTCTCTCACAAACGCGGAAAGGCATCCAAGAAGGCGCGGATCCTGAACCAATAGTGCCTCTGTGAACCGCGCTTTGCCTTTTTTTCCACACAAGACGTGTATAAATAGTAGATAGCCTGGGGGACAAATGAAAAACAAAGAGAAAAATTGTAAACTAAAAAATTCATCAGTCGCAGCAGCGGTTACACACTGGCGCGTCGGAGGGTGCGCGGAGCGGAGAGACCAGCGGTGGCCAACTCCGTCAGAGACAAAATAACCCTAACCTAGGGGTGGTCGGTTTATCTTTCGGACATCTAACTATATCTGTATCCCCTTTTGGTGATACCTGATTATACTATAATGTTCTTTTGAACTATAATGACGATGGAGATTCGTTTATTAATTCAAGTCGTGCGTGTTTAATCATGTGACATCTCACAAGCATAACACATCCGATTTGGGATGTTTGTTAGGTTAAGTATTTCACTCGAATGCAGTGGGACTGTGGTACCCTTATTAGAGGAATATCGTGAGATGAATGGGTAAAAATTGTTGTATTTCAAAATCCTGATTACATGTCAAATTAAAAATATTTTTTAAATCACTTTTAAGTTATAGACAACGCGGTATATTTAATCACATGTTATTTTTTCGTAGGTACCTACATTAATTTTTGAATTAATATTTCTTTATTCGAAATACGTAGGTATTTAAAATGTTTCAATGCTTGACAGATATGCTTAAATGAATTATTGGACTGAATATACATTACTTAGATAACGCGCTTGGTTTCACTGAACTATCTCCAGTGGACATGCTTTAACGACCCGTTCATGTATATATTTTTTAATGAAATTTCTTCAGCGCCGTTAGTGATGTGAAATTCAAATGAAACGGAAATGCGTCACAACTCAGTTCTACACAAATACTCGGTTCTAATTAATGCGGTAAATTCGCGCTTCGGCGCGTGCCTTCGATAGCGCAGTGGGCAAGTTTCAGCGGCCAGAGAGACAGACATCAAGTGAACGGAGGTTCAAATCCTACGAAATAAAAAAAAAAATCACTTTGCGAAATCAATATCCAATCTTCAAACCACTTTGAAAAAAGGCACAAGAAAAGTAAGCGACATCTAGCGACTTTCTGGTTTCAATTCTACTGCATTTAAATGACTATCCTTTTCATTTTCCTTTTCAAATAATAAATTTTTGATTGATTTGCATGAATGTAACATATTTTATATTTTTAAAATGTCGTTGAATAGATATCGTAATTTTTCATGTTAACTAAGGTAAATTTCTTCTTTTGAAAGGATCCGACAAATATTTTTTTATAAATACCTACTTTCAACATCACAAATCTTACAATTATAATATTTCGAAATTATTCACGGGTCTTCACTGATAGGTAACCTTGTAGGTATTTGGTTAGTATATTTGCCACCTTTCAAAAAAATTCCATAAAATGTATATATCACATTTCATGTGCCCTATCTTATAAAGGGTAAATTTAATTTTACAAGACGATAAACGTCCGTCCCACTGTTAAAAATGGCTAACTAACTAACTAACCATCACGCCGTTTCCCCGCAGGGGTAGGCAGAGAGGACGGACCGCCAAACAACTCGGTCTTGGCACACACTCTTTGCCTCACTCACATTCATACATCGTCTCATACATGCTCTTCTATTATTCTGACTTTTGACATGGCCCGTCTCAAGTATCTGATTCACTTGATCGTGCCATGTCTTCCTCGGGCGTCCCCGACTTCTTCTACCATTCACATTTGCATCATATATTCTTTTTACACTACTTTCTTCGCTCATTCGCTCTACGTGCCCAAACCATCTGAGGGTCCCTTTCTTAATTTTGCTCATTATACTTACATCAGCCTTACATTCTTTGCGGATATCCACATTTCTAACACGATCATACATGGTTTTATCACACATACGTCTCAGGGATCTCATTTCAACAGCATTCAGTTTACTTTCATCCTTCCTCTGCCAGTTCCATGCCTCACTGCCATACATCAGGGTAGGTACCAGGACTCCATTGTGGACTGCTAGCTTCGCTTTTTTTGACAGTTTTTTATTAGCGCCAACAGCATTCAGTCCTCCATTAATGGAGTTACCGGCATTTACCCTTCTTTCGATATCTCTATCAGCCTTCCCATCTCTCGTAAACATACTACCCAGATAAACAAACTCATCCACCTGCTCCAAGTATTCATCATTCACAAATATATCGCACACTGTTTTCGTACTCTCTCTTTCAAACACCAAAATGGTATTATCATAATGCTGAACTTGCTGAGTTCTTGTAAAGTAATAATAAAAATAATCATGTTACTACTACAAGCACCTGAGGATAAATACCACCTACATTCATATTTAAAGTTTTTTTTTAGATTGGAGATAAATAGAATATTTTAGCTTTCCGCTTAGGAAGCGGTGTGCAGGTTTTTGCGGTCCCATTTGACAGTTAGTGCGTTTTAAAATTAAGCTGCATCCTTTTTTGTATCACAATATTACCGGCGTCACACAGTCTATCATGATTTGTCATCGCTGCATACCACCTTTTCTCTTGCGGTCGTTATTTTCATAATTTCTGATTTGCCTCGTCATAACCCAAATAACACCACATTACAAAGTGTGAATTATTTTATGTTAAAAAAACTATCAACCATTTAGAAAATTTATTTACTGGAACTTAATTCGCATAAAAATTTATCACTAACATCCCACTCTCTTCCATAAAATGAAAACAAATTCTACTATGATGTAAAAATCTGTGACAAATAAAGTTGAATAAACAGTCAGCGTTTTTATATTTACTAACACGAACATCACAATTTATTGTAATAATTATAAGATGACAAATAATACGTTTCGACGTGTCATTCTTTCAAAGAATTTGGGAAAAACATTTGACTCACGATTATTTTGTGTTCGTACGAACAAAACATTTTAACAATGGTAAGCCCAGGGAAACTGAGTGTGTGTGTGTAGGTTTTTGAAGTGAAAACTTGTTTCTTCGTTCAGAAAACTTCGTTCAGATTGGAAACTCGATGAAACGAAAAAACGACTAAAAAGAGTCAAACGCATACATCTATAGGATTTAGCCTGTGAGAGAATGCGAATCATCGGTCTCCTATTTGAGCGGGTCTTCGTAGCCTCCCCACTCTTGTCTACTTTAGTTTTCTGTAGGTTTCACTTCTACGGCGTGTGAACTGCACACTTGTATTTTTTTACCATTAGCTCCACCTAGGAGGCCCCAAGGAAAATAATTCTTCTTAGTGCCTCCGTCATCTTTGGGGATGCTGTGCGGAGGGTATTTTCAGAAAAGGAAGAAGAGGAGGTTCTGGGAAGGAAAATTTTTTGAGGTGTATCCCGGAGTAATGGAAGTGTGAATTAAACTCTCACTGCGGTGTAAGCCGATGTTCTGAGAGAGTCCTGCTGTAGAGATCAAAATGAATCCAGTCTCCTGATCCAGCCTGCCAAGCATTTAGTCGGCAGACGCATCGCTAACCTCACCCCACGAACCCGAGCATATCTGCTAAGTCACCAAACGTATCGAACTATTTTAGATGACCTGTGGCAAAGGTGTTTGATATCCAGTATATTTTTCCCGGGACGGCGGTCCCATACACGCCCATCCAAATTTAGTTAGGTTAGGTTATTCATTGATTGGTTAAAATTAAGTCACTTATCATTATTTTCACATCATTACGATAATTGGCTTACAAATTAATATTTCTTTTGAATAATAAAAAAATAATTATTATGTATTATAAAAATATAACAATTCCAACGCACGCCATCTTTGTCATTAGTAATAATATTTATTCAGCTATAATAATAGAGTTTCAATGATTCCCTTACATTTTAATTATTTCGTAAATGTTATTATCTATTAACATCATATTATTTATGGTACAGTTGTACCAATAATAAAACATGACAAATATTACAAAATAAAAATCATTTTAATGAACCATTGTTACCAGAAAATTTATTATAATATTCGTAATTGATTGCATTATAATAATTATCTATTAATAATGTTTTAATTGTTAGAATAAAAATACTAACGATAGTAGGTAGGTACTTCTGAGTGAAGTTTTTTCATGCAGATTAATTACTTCATTGTATAAAGTACAAAACCGTATTGTTAAAAATACGAACTATTTTTTCCTTATACGGCTACTCGTAATACAATAATACAAAAATTTAAAAATAAACTCGTATTATTACTGACCGGGTGTCGCGATTATTATTAAAAGCTTTCGAACACAGCTGTCCTAAAGGCGTAGGTGTTAAGAAGGGTGTTTCAAAATGAAACTGTGAATTAAAAAAAAATTAGAGTGTGCAATTCATACGCAGGAGAAGTGAAACTAGTAAGTCGCTAGATGTCGCTTTCTTTTCTTTTGCCCGTTTCTTTTAAAGTGGTTTGAAGATAGGATATTGATTTTACAAAAATAAAAATGTTAATTTTTTTTTGGATTTGGTAGGTTTCGAACCTCCGTTCGCTGGATGTCTCTCTGGGAGTCGGGCGCTTCATACCGTGGCGCTATTAGAGGCCCGTGCGTAGTCGTGAATTTACCGCATTTTATTAGAACCAAGGACCGTCAAATAATAAATTTTTGTCATGCATTTCTGTTTCATCCGAATCTCAAATATGCTAACGGGGCTAAAGAAGTCTCACTTAAAAAATCAGAGCAATTGAATGTGCGATTCACACGTGGTAGAAGGGAAACCTTTAGAAAACTAAAGTAGACAATTTTTTTTAATCAATGTGAAGGATTATTTTTTCCATATTTTTTCGTCGAATTCCAGTGCACCTTTTCATGATATTAGGTCATCTTATTAGTATTTGTAACCTAGTACCCGTGAATTAAATTAATATTTTATAGCTATCTCATTTTCTCAAGGCTAAATCCTGTAGATGTATGTGTTTGTCTCATTTTAGTGTCGCTCATTTCCGTTTCATCGAGTTTCAAATCACAACGGTGCTTAACAAATTTTCAC
This sequence comes from Limnephilus marmoratus, assembly GCA_917880885.1. Classification (NCBI taxonomy): domain Eukaryota; kingdom Metazoa; phylum Arthropoda; class Insecta; order Trichoptera; family Limnephilidae; genus Limnephilus; species Limnephilus marmoratus. The sequence continues at coordinate 47,674,848 of OU862920.1, read as the reverse complement.
ATCAAAAAGTTTAATTACAAAACCTTTATCAATGTTTCGAAGCACCTTTTAGCAAGGTTAATTAATTTCCAGTTGGCGGTGCGAGTTTGCTTGTTCTGGTCTCCGGGGACGGTTCTATTTACTTACATGCAGACGAATCGAGTAAAAACATCTTTTCTACCGGGAGCCGCCAGCCCGTTAAAGCGTTGCTTTTTATTTATAGCAACGTTCACTTACTGGTGTACCTATAACACTTCTTTCCCCTTTGAATGTCTTTGGCCTTCACTTAAGTTCTGAATAGTTGCGGCGGGCGCAGCTGAAACTTCCCTTCCCTTTGAGTTTCCTTCCGCTTTCAATGTTTTAATACCCGCCTTTCCACACATCTTCCTCGACACCCCTCCCCCGCCTCCCCCAGCACCGCCCACCTCACCACAACTCACACCACATCCGACCCCTACTTACTACTTACTCTGGCAAACATACCGACACGTCACAAAAGTGATAAATATCTGTAAAACAAAGTACTTTCGTCGGTACCTGCCTACTTAGTACGGGTAGATAGGCAACGTTCAAATAAACATAACCTGGTGTAACAAATCTAAATAAAAGTGTTACAAGACCGACACCTGTTCACAGCAACCCGATCTCTTTAATCAAAACAGGTAACAGAAAATAAATTTATTTATGTATTTACTAAAATAATACGCATTTAAACCATTTGTAGTAATTTCTCCTTGATCAAAAAACTTCTTCCTGTAATTGGGACGCCCTTAAACCGGATAATTAGATTGAAATCGTACATTTATACGTCTGGAGGGGTGACCCGACAATTCGTCCTGCGACAATTCATCCGGCGACAGTTCATCCTGCGACAGTTCATCCGGCCGACAGTTCATCCTGCCGACAGTTCATCCTGCCGACAGTTCATCCCGCCGACAATTCATCCGGCGACAATTCATCCTGCGTGATCATTTAGAAGATTTTTATTAAGTAAGTATGCAAAGAGGATATACCGCCGTACAAACAAAATCGATATACTTATATCTGAAGGCATCTTGAGTGGAAAAACGCTGTAAAAATATTTTTACTAACAATACTTTCGACTCTCCGAAGAAGCATGCGTGAATAACAAAATACGACATACTTTTACTTATAGGTTAGATTAGGTTAGGTTAGGTTGAATTGTCAGGATGAATTGTCGCTGGATGAATTGTCGGCGGGATGAACTGTCGGCAGGATGAACTGTCGGCAGGATGAACTGTCGGCAGGATGAACTGTCGCAGGATGAACTGTCGCCGGATGAATTGTCGCAGGATGAACTGTCATGGAACCGTCTGAAGGAGCCAGTGTGAATATGGCATCCCTAATTGGGGTATGTTGTAATGCTGAAGGTAGAGAGGAGGGAACGAAGATGAGGAAGAGCCGGTCAGTGGCTGAGTGGGCATCGTGTTTGGGTTCCACCCTGGCGTCGCGTTTTCGATTCCTCGGCTGGCTAAGTCCTCCATCACGACACAAGCAACATTTTTCCGCTTAGTGTGTTGGTAGTAGGAGATTTTCAAACATTGTTGGGTTATTCCTAACCCGGGAATGTTTGTCTTTCTTTTTAAACAAAGATAAACAAAGAGCGACGTGGAAAGTACCTGACTCTTCAGATCTGGTACCGAACATGGCCAAAGCCATACAGCAACGTTTCAATACTGAACAGTATCGAGATACATTCCATTCTGGAACGTGCCGCAAATTTATACATATAAAAATCTCGTGTCACGGTGTTTGTGGTCGCACTCCTCCGAAATGGCTGGACCGATTTTTATGATTTTTTTATGTACATTTTGTTGGTATGAGAATAGGTGGAAAGGTATATTTCAAACTGCTAAATGATTAGGGTGTCCTATCCAGATTTTTTTATATTTTTTTGATATATATTTTTTTTAAATTTTGTTTTGTACCTCCCCTTATCCTCCCATTTTTTAATCGCGATTTTTGTATTTTTGTATGAACAAATTTAACCGTCGTTCGTATTTCAAACAGAACGAAATTATTTATGTTGTTGAATGAAAGATGGCGCTACGTCCGCCTCATCGAATTTCATCCACACATAGCAATAATTTATATGCAGAACAACGTTTGCCGGGCCAGCTAGTATGCTTTGTATAATTTTAAATGATTAAATTGTGAAATAGCACGATGCAATCAAAAAAAAATTATATTTTAATTAATCACTTTGTGGTTTGACATTTTTAATAAAAATAGAACGTTTATTTTGTGTAAAACCACGAGTTTTTATTAATTTATTTTCAGACCGGTTTCGCTTTGCTCAACCATCATCACGGTACAATATTACCTGCCACCTGCACCCTGGTGATGCTTGAGCAAAGCGAAACCGGTCGGTAAATAAATTAATAAAAACACGTGTTTTTACTCAAAATAAGTGTTTTATTGGCTTGGGGGTTACGAAAAGTGTGATAAGGCGAAGCGAACGATCGGGCGAGGTGAACGGAAGTTGAGAGGGAGATATAAGTTAGTTAGGTTTCACTTCAGTCGTGTGGTCACACTCGTTTTTTTTTGTTAAATAAAAAATTTCTTGCGCGCGCCGGAGGAGATTTATTTGATCACGGAGGCAGTCAAAATTGCTTGCGTTTCTATAAAAATAATATAATTTTTTTTATATGGTCAGTAATTATCATCGATTCTTTATTATAAGTCTTAGCTGGTTAAAATGAATGAATTGCTTCGATTACGATTATAATAATAAGTATGCATTATTTGCGATTCCGTTTCTTGCATACTTTGTAAGTTTTCCGACTAAAATCTTATTGTCTGTATTCAGATCGAACAACAATGGTTGTTGATATTATTAAAGTAGAATGTTTTCTCTATCGGCCCGCTACGATTTTCCCGGTAGCGCGGAACACAAAGAAAAACTCATTGTTTGACTTCTCTCCACTGTGGTGGAGAACTTCGCTAAAATTTCAATAGTTGTATTGAATTCAAAGTTTAACTAACTATTTTCTTTAAGTAAACGCAACAATGTTTGTATTAATAATAATATAAAATAACTTAGAAGCTTTGGAAATAAAAAAATCCAATAAAAATAATGAATCTATTATCAACAAACAAAAAATATTGTTCCCCCCCACTCTTCATTAATCCCTAGCCACGCCTCCACCCCTACCACAATCCTTAGTAATAATAGATTGTTCCCACCCACTATTTTGTAATTGTCGAATCAGTATACGTTTGCCTTGAGGAAGAAACGGTCGTTCTGAAACCGGTCGGCTTTACACAAATATACAAGTGTTTCAAACAAAGTAACATTGTTTCATTTATCTATAATGGATAACCACAAAGTTATAGCTACATTCAAAAGTACAGTAATAATATTCTTCAATTTGGCAGGCGGGTTTGGTTAGGTTAGGTTTTAGGTTAGGCCGCCTCAGGAACCATTTATTTCATAACAATACCCCTGCCATAGGTAGAAGGGGTCCCTGGTTCATGGGGGTGTGGTTTGTCGGCGTTTGTTGCGTTGTTTTGGCGGTGAATGTGTTTTCCCACCTACTGCATGACGGACCTGAAGAGACTGGTTAAGGGAGACCTAACCTTGACCTCTCCAGCCGGATTCTCTCAATCTTGCACCGCAGTGATAGGTATGGTTCCATGTGTCTGTCACTCCTGGACATATTATTGGCCCCAGATTCCTAACCTGATACTTGTTTCTTCTCTTTCTTTTACCTTAAAAAACCCTCCACTCAGCATCTCCAAAGATGACATAAACCTAAGGATTTTTGAAGTGAAAACGTTTTTAGAACCTTTGTAATTTGAAACTCGATGGAACGAAAAAGAGACAAACACTTGCGTCTATAGGATTTAGCCTACGAGAGAAGGAAATAAAGTAATCGGTCTCGTCTTTGTGCGGTGCTTCTAGTCTGTGGTGTTTTCTCCCCACTCTTGTTTCTTTTAATTTTCTGAAGGTTTCATTCTACCGCGTGTGAACTGCACACGTGTATTTTTTTTCGGTGCCTAATGTGTGAAGCTAACATAAAAAAGGTAAATCCCTTTTTTTTAATTTCTTTTAAAATAAAATCTTCAAAACAAATTACTAAAAATAATACATTTCTTGTAGAAATCGAATAAGGCCACACCGCTTAAAGGTTGTTTTCCCCTGCCTCTCCCCCACAAACGATGCATGAAACAGAAATAATGGTTACAAAGGAGCTCTCAGTGGCAAGACTATAAGTACAGTTTTTGAGGTTTGTGCAATGGCAATCATAACAGCACGCGAATGTGTAACATATTCTATATCATCATTTTCACATTTCACACCTTTTCTCTTGCCTGAATTAGGTATATTTTAAAACCTACGAAAAAAAAGTTTTAAACATATATTTTTAAAACTTTTATTCTACTACATTTTTTGATAATTAAATGGATTAATTTTGATGAATAAATTTGCATTATCGTGATTTTATTTTTTGGGTTATTATGCCGTGTTGTGCTCCCTTCGTCTTCAACCAATGTTTCGGAGAGCGTTACATTAATAATAATAATAATATTTAGCTGATTTACTTTGCTCCGTTTTTGTGAAAAATCACTTCAAGGACGCTGTACAAATAAATATATAATTGAATTAATTTTAGAACTTAGATTTATAAATATAACTAGTGATTTACATCTTAGACTTATAGCCAGTGACTTTGGACTAAGACTTATAACTATTGACTTAAAACTAGTGACTTAATGACATACGTACATACAACTGAGACTTAAAGTCCGCGAAAATCTCAAATCATATCAGATTTTTTGTGCTTTTCCTGACCCTACAACCCGTCTGCTTGTTTAGAAATAAATACTTCCCAAAACATGTAATCGCGTTACATAAGACCAAAAACGCCCCGAGCGACCTTTTAAATTTTAATTGTTTTAAAAACACACAAGTATACCCACGAACTGGCGATGACTATGTGGGATTTTTTTTGGTTAATCTGCTAATTTGGATTATTCTCTACTTTTTAAACGTTTATATAAAAAAAACCTGTATGTATTGTAAAATTACCAATGTATGTACCAAAAAAATTATTAATGACAAAAATATAAATAAAAAAGCTATATATCTCTCTTTCTCTCATGCAAACATATGTATTTTTCTTTTAACCAGGAAGAGAACGAAATATACCTCTTCTTGTCTTTGAAATATATAAGCTATCTTGCATAGATATTTTACAATCTCGATCCAAAGTGATGGTTTCAAAATGCGCGAAACTGAGGCTTCCGGATTGTGAGGTGCGAATATATTGAACCAAGTAGACGGGTTAATTTTCTATTTCTTTCAAAGTTCATGTTTGAATCTTCGCTTACAAAGTAAGTAGGTTTTTTATGTGAACACCGCACAATAGTCCCAACTGCTTTCGTCTGCAGTGAGGGAGGCCATGGAATACCCAATTGGGGTACTTTATGCGGCTGAAGTTAGTGGGGAGAGGTAGGGATGGGGAAGTACCTGGCTGTTCAGATCTGGTCCCCCAGTAACTTTTTATTTCTGGATGTTGGTTTAACATCCACTGCCCCAAATATACCAATTTCATTGAAGAAGAAGATAACAATAATAATCTAAACGAAAATGTGAAAGAAAACAAGGCACAGAAAAACATTAAAAGACAATGGTTTGATGTGAATAACCTTAAAAAATTATTAAAAGAGAGTTTTTCTTAAAAAATGAATACTGTAGATATATTATTTTTTAATTAAATAATTGTTAAATAACACAAATTAATCAGTCAAAATGCTAGTATGTGAATCCGCGATCTTCGGATCACTAATTGAAAGCCTTACCCCTCGACCACGGAGGCCGTTAAAGGTACAAAAATAGCTGTGATGATTTTCTATGTGACCACTAAAAACGTTTTATATAGAACTCCCAAGAGGGGCCGTAAACCTTAAAAATTAAATTAATACGCTACCTTCAATAGATAATAACTAAAAACCCATAATAGGCAATAGAAAAAGGTTGTAAACCTCTCCCCGAGCTCACCCCGGGCAAGTTCCCGTTCTCTCCTTATGTTTGCCATTACTGCCATTAAATACCTACATTCGCATTACACGTGTATTTTGTTCTCGGATAAAATAAATGTAATATGCAAGTACGAGCGCTCCATTTGCGTTGCTTCGTGCCGACAAACTTAAATCATTTTGCCTGAATGACTGCGCGTTGTATAAATGATTATTACAAAATCGCTTGAATCACAGTAGCGCTGCGCCACGTCTAGATGCATCGTTCAACTTAGATATATTATCCCTTTCAGTCCCCGCGGGCCGATCCTGCAGCAAATAGACATTATACTAGTACCTATTTGCAAGTTTCATTATCTTCGAAAGACACTCTTCAACAATCAATGAGGAACTCCAGTGACAAGTATTGTGGTTTAAGAAATGCATATTTAAATATATTAACAAACTTCGATTCTGAATACATCATTTTTTTACATATTTTTAAATGCAGATTTGTTAATAGTGTTTTCATCATCATCACTCTTGGCTCTACAACCCTGGTGGGTCTTGGCCTCCTCAAGAGTCTTCCTCCACTCATCTCGGTTTTGTGCCGGCTCTCTCCAGTTTAGAAGATCCAAGGTAGATATATCTTTGAGGACGATGTCGCTCCATCTTAATATTGGTCTTCCCAGGCTTTTATCGGTCTTGAGTTCAGCAGGGACTTTGGTGTTTGATGCTCGGTCATTCTCTCTACATGACCCAGCCACCGAAGTCTTCCCAGTTTAATAAATTTTGTGACGTTTTGCTTGGTTGGCATCATTGCATTGGCTGTTTCTATCGTCACATCGGAATCTCCGCGGGTTTTATTATATAAATTTTTGTAGTGAAAACTTCTTTAGCATTGTTGTGATTTGAAACTCGATAAAACGGAAGCGAACGACATTAAAAGGAGACAAACACGTACATCTTTAGGATTTAACCTGCGGAAGAATGAGATAGCAATAAAATATTTATTTATTTCACGGTTAATCGGTTCCAATATAATATGGTATAAGTCCACGGTTCCACGAAAATCTGCTTTAGTCTAGTGGTATGAAGCGCCTGACGAACCTTTGCAGACATTTAGCGGACCAAGGATCGAATCCCACGAAGACAGACATTTTTATTTTTATTTTTATAAAATCAATGTCCAATCTTCAAACCACTCCAAAATGAACAGGCAAAAGAAAACGCGAAAGAAAGGAACTCCGAAAAAGAAAACCCAAATACATAAGATGACCAAATGTATTGTGATTCGACGACAAAAATATGGAAAAACCATACTTCACATTTATTAAAAAGTGCTTCCTAGTCTCCCCACTCTTGTCTACTTTAGTTTTCTGAAGGTTTCATTTCTACCACTTGTGAATTGCACACTCTGATTTTTTCGTTTGATTGGAAAAAAAAATTAAAAAAACTGTACCGAATTTTTTACTCCAAATAATGTTAGGAATCACTAGTTTAAGTTAATCAAGTTCGTTCCTGTATATGTTCCTGTTCTTTAAAAATGAATAAAATACTATCACTTCAAAACGCCTCGCTTGGTTGGCATCACTGCATTGGCTGTATCCTAGCGTCACGCCGCGCCGTAGTCTTCGCGGGTTTTATTATATGAAAATTTCTAAGTTTTGTTATCAGAAATTTGTGAATCTAATGGATGCGCTATTTTGAATGTGTATCAAAATGTACTACTTTAAGATTTTAACATTACAAACGTACATATGCAATTAAAAATATTTCATTTAAAAAATTGAGGAATTTTTTGTCGCTTACCGATTGTTTTTTTTTAGAAATACCGCATTCGATTAAAAAAAAACAGAGTGTGCAATTCACACGCGGTAGAAGTGAAACCTTCAGAAAACTAAAGTAGACAAGAGTAGGGAGGCTATGAATCACCGCACAAAGAGGAGACCAATTATACCATTTCATTCTCTCGAAGGCTACATTCTATCGTTGTACGTGTTTGTATCTTTTTAGTGTCGCCATTTTTCGTTTCATCGAGTTTCAAATCACACTCCCTCTTGCTCCTACAGTGTGATACAGACAAAAGGCCTGCACTGTGTAACGTAACTGGCTATTAGAGAAAGAGATAAAGAAAATGTGGCTAGCACCTCTCTCTCTTGCCCCTACAGTAATATACGAAGCATAGTCCCTCTCAACTACCGTTCGCCTCGCTTTTCGTAACGCTCTCGTCACGCATTCGCCAGCTTACTCCCCAACTCAAGCGTGCGTAAAGAAGTTTTACTTCAATAATTAATTGTAAAAAAAACGCAAGCTTTGACAAATGTATCGATATTTACATTATTAATTTTGGAACACAAATATTACACTTATTCGGAAGTATGTAGTAAACTCTTATATGCCTATACAAGGCATGGTGTTACATCTTTCTAACATTGCTTAAATCGTATATCTCATCGTAATACACAAGGAAATAGAACTGCTATTATTATCCAACCGCCCGAGTCCGTCTCAGTTTAGTAACGAGTTGACCCTGTGGATATAAAAAGTAACTTACTGATGACGTCACAAGACTCCTTCTGACGTCGGGGGCATTTTAGCGGGCACCGGAATTAAAAACTGTAATAAATATTTTAACTATTATAACAATCTACAAACATGCTGTTATTTAAGTAAGAAAGTCATTATTAATTAAAAAAAATCGAGTGCACTGCACACGCGGTAAACTTCACGAAAACAATCCAACAAATAAGAGCCTTGAAAAGTGATGTCATAATCAAAGCCAAGGAGCGTAGTTTGACGCTTCGTAGGCATTTTAATGCGTCATTTCCGTTTCATCCGAATTTCAAAGCACGACGGGGCTAAAGAAGTTTTACTTTAAAAAAATTGAAAATTGTAATCATATTGCGAAAGTGCCGTTGCGGGTATATACAGTTACAACTGAATTAAATTGAAATTCGGGGGTAGAAGATTTCTTGTTTTCTGAACTTTAAGTTAGGACATTGTTCACCAACTAGTCAGATGGCCGTCTTATGATATACGAAATGTGTATATGAATATGAACCTACTTTTGGTAGAATAAAAGTCAAATAAATTGTACAGCCATTTAATAAAACAAAACTAAATACCTCATTTAACACTGTTGCTACATATAAACTCGTGAGGTTTTAAAATGATTGTGTACATTTAGTTGATAAAGATCGCTCCTTTCGTAAAACTTCTCAAAATGGGATATCTACGACTAAATATAATAAAAAAATAAATTAGAGTGTGTAATTTACACGCAATACGTAGAAGTGAAACAAGAACGTCGATAGATGTCGCTTTCTTTTGCGTGTTTATTTTAAAGTGGTTTGAAGATTGGATATTGAAATGTTTTTTTTTTTGGATTTCGTGGGATTCGAACCTCCGTCCGCTGGATTTCACTGGAAGCTGAGATATGCGACACATTATACCGCTGCGCTATGGTACGCGCTCGTCGAGGCGCGAATTTACGAATTAAATTCCGACGACCCGTAAAAAAACAAAGCGGCCAATGAGCGCAGACCTGTCGTCGTTTCCGTTTTATGTCTCAACCTTTAGGAGCCTTGAGAGCAGTTTGAAGCTCCGCAGGTGCCGGAGTGCGTCATTTTCGTTTCATCCGAATTTCAAATAAGTCAAACCGGGATAAGGAAGTTATACTTCAAAAAATAAATATATATATATAAAATAAAAATAAATATAATCCCTAAACAATTAGATCTATCGAATAGTCCAATTTTAGATTTCTTACCGAAAACGATTGGCGTTTTATATTTGTTTATAAACCATCTTAATTTATTGGTTTCCAAACTAAGTATTTTTTCAAAATTCTAGGCGATTGCTATCTGAGAAAGAGAAAATTATTTAAGTCTTGTATTTCCAAAACATATGACTAAAATACTCTACCAGCTAAGTAAACATAATTTCATAACCTAATAAATTTTAATACATACATTCACGTATTGTGGTCATTGCGGATTTTTTCGAGTTAAAACACCTAATTTTGATTAAAAACGACGTAGTTTTGCATTTATATTTATTATTTCGAAAGCCTCAACCGCAACCGCGTAAAATAAAACAAAGTCAGATTCATTCCGCCAACAATATGGAATTCATAAAACATAATGTTTTCTCATTAAATTAAACATTATTCATGTTCAACTTTCAAGGGGTTATTTTTCTCGGAATGTTTCCCGCCTTATTTAATTATCCGCGTCTACTTATGTTTTTACCTCGAGCCTCATAAGACCTATAATTAAACACATATATTATAATACTTTCCTTCTGGTTTTGCTACCTTTCTGTTTTTGTTGTAATGTTATATGAGGGAAAAATACCCCCTCTCCTGCTGGCCGAGATAAGCAGTAGACGATTAAAAAAGTTGACTTCATAAACTTCACATATTCCTGTACCTTTAATAGAAATCAGACGCTTAGGTCGGTTTTAATCCGCTATGCTTTTCATTTAATCTGAAAGCACATTATTATTGTCGAGGGTGGAATCAAATCAAAAATATACTCAGAATCTTAACGACGTAAGTAAAGAAGCAGTGTACACAAATTGCGACTCGCGACGCGTGTATTGGACGGACCTATAGTCGAATTTGCCCTATCAAAGAAAATAAGAAGAAGACAAATAATGTTTGAATCTTAACGACGTAAGTGAAGAAAGCGTGTAAACAAATCTACGCCCGCGGCATGGCGTATTGGACGAACGTACGGTCGAATTAACCCTGGCAGGCCTAGAGATTCGACCTTTCCGCCGCGTTTATTTGAATTAATTCTGAAGAACGTGTTACAAATATTTAAAATATGTCTCCATGTCTCACTCCCGAAGCTAGTAATTTATCGTCTAGAAAAATAAAATCTGGTGCTTACCGCTAACTTTAAAGTTGAAAACGGGTTATAAAGTTAAAATCGTTGTACGTAAAATATATTAATGGTAAGGTATTGTTTTTATTAATCTTAAATAAACTTACATCCCCAGTGTTCTGTTGGAATAAAAAAGTTATTATAGTTACGAATTTGCCGGAAATGATTAAAATATGAGTTTTGAAAAAAAAAATATTAGGGTTGGGTACTGCCTTAAATAAATCAATAATAATTATAATATTTTTGGATGATTGTTTTAGTGAAAAATGACGCTGTACAAATTTATGATATATTTCTACAATGCTGTATCTTAATACCAAATATAGAAACTATTACAACAACTGACGAGTAGGTGAAACAGATTACATTTACCGCTTCGTCTTTATACAAAACTATATGTACAATGCGTTTGACCATGTTTGACTCATCAAATCGAATCGGTGTCCTCTTTGTGCGGTGCTTCGTAGCCTCCCCACTCTTGTCTTTATTATTTTCAATTTGTTTTATAGTAATACCTCACCAGAGACTCAGCTGCGCCCGTCTGGAGCCAGTGAGACTATGGCATCTGTTAGGGTATGTTGTGAGGCTGAAAGTAACGGGGAGGAGAAGGAGATAGGGAGGGGGAAGATGGGGAAGTACCTGGCTATTCAGATCTGGTCACCAAACACGGCTTAAGCCATTTCAAGCAAGGTTTCAATTCTGAACGATGGTCTTACACCAGGGCGATACTCAGAGTATCTTCCACTCTGGAACGTGCCGCTAATATACTATACATTATATTTGAAATGAAGTAACTGTGAAAAAACACAAATTATTCAAATTAAATTTATTTGCCCTCGCTGGGATTCGATCCCGTGACCTTCGTATTGCGAGTCAAAGGCCTTACAGCTAGACCACGCCGGCCGTCTCTTTGTCTACTTTGGTTTTCTGAAGGTTTCACCTCTACCACATGTGCTCATTTGCTACTTTTTTATATTTTTCTCTCTTAATTTTTTTATATTATTTTATTTATTTACTAGCAGACTCGGTCACACGTTGCTGTGGCTAACGAGACACAACGCCATTATCCAACCTTTATAAAAGCCACACCACCCGCTTGCCAGCTGCCCGCTGCCCGCTGCCGCTACCTGAATTGAATATTTGAATTTCTCGGCTTTTCTCGACTATAATAATTTATTTATTGTAAGAAACAAACAGCAATTTATATACAGGATGAGTTATACAAGAGGTTAAACATGAGGTAAGCCAAAACAGTTTCTTATGCTAATGTTGGTTATTATGATATAATATACAATTGTAATTGGTAATAACCATTAAATGAAAATGAAAATAACAACAACAAAAAAAATATATAAGTATATTAGAAGGAAGAAGGAATAGGAAAGGGCAAGAGGCAGAGGAAGGTGGGATGAGGACAGGAGATGCTGATGCTGTACCTTTTCTATAGTTGTGCATTAATTTAATTAACATTTGTGGTCGTATGCTTGACTTCGTTTCGGTATTTCACAAGAGTATTATTAAGAATATCGATATTGTTAAATTGCGTGTTATATTGCGCGCATATACGGGGATTGGAGAATTTTTTCTAAGGTTGGTTCTGCACGCTGGCAAATTAAAAAAATGGTTTAGTCTTAGCATGTATTATACAAATAAACCTTCCTCTTGAATCACTCTATCTATTGTTAAAAACCGCATGAAAATCCGTTGCGTAGTTTAAAAGATCTATGCGCACATACGTTTTGAGCGACTCCATTTTATACTATGTAATGATTATATTTATCTGACTGAATTATATTTATCTGACACCTGTCAAGAGTGCAAAGACAAGGCAGAAAGAGTTATGGGGAGGGATTTATTAATACGGGTCTTGAAGAGGCCCGCATTATATGAAGAAAAAACAGATATTATTTGACAGTTTTCTCCCTCCTGCTCTCTCTAAAGTGAACACTTCTCAAATAAATACACATTTTGTTGTATTATTTACTTCATTGCAAAGGTTCTATATCATTATGTTCCTCAATAAAATAAATACATTATTAATTCAGTGAAACATCTCCATCACGTCCCTTTGTACCTCAAACACCTGCTCAGTGACGAGTGTCTTTTTAAGTCCAGAAATCTTTTACGTCCTTCTCCCCTCATCCTTTCGCGACCAATTCGGCTGGCAGCACTTGTTGCTCGTCGCGTGTGTCCGAGGAACATAATATAACATGCGTTTCCTTCATATTTTCAGGGACTTCTTGTCCTTGTTATCAGCACCTGCTCGATAGTGACTCGTGCTCTCCATGGCATTTTAGCATTGTTCTCTACATTTGCAGTTCTAAAAAATTCTCCTTGTTTCAAGTCTACAATTTTTTAATTGAAAATTTCTTTAGCAGTTTGTGATTCTAAACTCGATGAAATGAAAAATAGCGATATTAAAAGAGACAACTGAGATAGTAAAATCGGTCTCTTATTTGTACTGTGCTTCGTAGCCTATCGGTCTCTTCTTCGTGCAGTGCTTCGTAGCCTCCCTACTCTTGTTTACTGTAGCTTTCTGAAGGTTTCGCTTCTACCGCGTGTGAATTACACACTCTGATTTAATTTTACAGTATTTCCACCTAGAAGGCCGCGAGGAAAGTAATTCCCCTCGGGCCTGTGTCAGGGAAGATAACATGTGTAGGAATCTGGGGGTTAGCGTGTTCAAGAGTGACGGAGGTATGAATCCATCCCTCCCACTGTGGTACATTACCATGTTCCGAGAGTCCTCCAAAGTCTCCCTCAATCAGTCTCTCCCCGTCTGGCCTGCTACACAGTTGGTGGGCAGACGCACTCGCCGCCAAGAGTCCGACAAACCGCACCACATGAATCCGGGTACCCCTACTAAGTCACCAAACGTACCGACCACTTGGGGTTTCCTACGGCAGAGGTGTTGGTCATCCGATAAATGGTTCCAGTAGCCGCTGGACTCAAAAATTGTTTAAGTGTATTCACATATTCATTGCATCTCAATCAGTAAAAAAAAACAAATATTGTGATACAGCAAAAACTCTCCAACGGTGAGCTCTAGCGCCTTGAAATTGTGATTCAGCTTTATTGTCTTCATTTTCTAGGCCTCCTTTTATTTTTTTAAATGGTGACGTTACTTCTATCGTGAGTTATGAAGCTTAAAAATTGGTTCGTTTTACAGTCAACAAATGAGATAAGACTCCTTTTTTTATTCCATATTTTTTGCACCATTAATAAGTTAAAATATATCCATAAAAGAGTACTGAAACTCGTGCGGATGGAGTAGTAACGTCTACAAGCCTTTTATATATTTAAATGTATCCTGAGAATTAAGCGCAGATTGTCGTTGAAACAGCGCAAAAATCAGCGAATTCCGCGGTAATGTTTAGTTGACAGATAGTAGTTTAAGCGCCACCCGCTTGTTTTCCTCCCGCAGCGATCGCCGATGAACGGTGAACGGTGAGCGGTTTGCGGAGAACGGTGTGCGGCGCGGCGGGCGGTGAATGGGCCTTTTTCGGGCTTAAGCCGGGCTTAACAATTATACGCCCACTGATAGTTTACACGGCGATAGGAGCCGGCAGGAATCCTCGTGGACACGGTAATCTTTCACGCAGTGTTCTGTGTAAAAGTTTGGTGTATACTGGCAATCAGTCAGCGTTACAAAACTCAGTAAATTAGTCAAATCGCGATAATTTTTAGTTATTTGTGTTTGTTGCTAAAGGTCACCCTACTTTTTTTTTAAATACATAAATACTGCCATGTAAGTGAAACCATGAGAAACTCAAGGAAAATACTGTGTTTCTACTTACCACGGCAGAATACATCTGTACTATCAAAAGCAATCATCTCTATCAATAAGAAATGGCGCAGACTACAGGATTTCAATCATTTATCACATAATTAATTAATTAATTTGGGAGCAGGAATGGGTACCGCCGCCCCGGGAACCATTATTGGATAACCAACACCTCTGCCATAGGTCACCCCAAGTGGTTCGCTACGTTTGGCGATTTAGCAGGGGTGCCCGGGTTCATGGGGTGAGGTTTGTCTAGGTCTTGGAGGCGAATGACCAGGACATACTGAACCCAAGATTCCTTCCCACCCCTTAAACCCTTTTCCTTCCCAGAACTCTCCTCTCCTTCCTTTCCTTAAAAAAACCCTCCACACAGCATCACAGGAAAATTATTTTCCTCAGGGATTCCTGTGTGGAGCTCATGTTAAAAAAAAATAGAAATTGTTTTTATTCCATTGGATATATTATGAATTTTTTTTTATTATTTAATATCATAAATTTTTGTGAATTTTGACAAACACATACATCTATAGGGCCTGCGAGAGAATGAGGTAGAATAATCGCTCTCCTCTTTGTGCGGTGCTTGATAGCCTACCCAATATTGTCTACTTTAGTTTTCTGAATGTTTCACTTCTACCGCGGGTGAACTGCGCACGTGTTATTTTTTTTTAATATTTTAGGAGATTTAAAGTTTTGGAGGCATTTATCCAATGGGAATGTGATTATTTTATGTGAATGCGAGTTTTTATTTAACCTGTTAAAATACTAATAACTGGATTTTTCAGGATCACTAAGTAAATCAGTAAGTCACTTTGTGTTCAGAATAATTTGTCTTTCCATTTTGTGTTCATAATAATTGTTTATGACATATTGTGTTTATATTTATTACATTCGGTGTTCATAATAATTATACTTTTGAATGTAGCTATAACTTTGGGGACTATCCATTATAGATAAATGAAACAATTTAACTTTGTTTAAACCACTTTTATATTTGAGTAAATCCGACCGGTTTCAGAACGACCGTTCCTTCTTCAGGAATATACATTTGCATATACAGTATACATTTGCCCTAAAGAAGGAACGGTCGTTCTGAAACCGGTCGGATTTACTCAAATATAAAAGCTGTTCAAACAAAGTTAAATTGCATATTTGTAAAAAGTACTAACTTTGTGGCTCGCCATAATTTACAATAAAAAACACAGAAATTTGTTTAAGACCGCTTTTATTTTAAAACACTCTACCGGTTTCAGAAGCACCCTTCCTTCCTCAGGAGAATATTATAACTGCATTAAATATTTTTCAGTTATAATATTCTCCTGACGAAGGAAGGGTACTTCTGAAACCGGTAGAGTGTTTTAAAATAAAAGTGGTCTTAAACAAATTTATGTGTTTTTTATTGTAAAGTTAAATTGTTTCAATTATTCATAATAATTGTTTGTCATACGAGTAGGTATATTGTGTTCGTAATAATTGTTTGCTCTCCTTCCTGTATTCTCATGAAAAGCAATTCGAATGATTATAGTAACTTCAGAAAGAGGTCGTACGTGATGTTATCGACATTGTCTTAAAACGCTCACTATAACTTTGTGGACTATCTGGATAAATGAAACAATTTAACTTTGTTTGAACCACTTTTATATTTGAGTAAATCCGACCGGTTTCAGAACGACCGTTCCTTCTTCAGGAATATACAATTGCATATACAATTTACATTTGCCCTGAAGAAGAAACGGTCGTTCTGAAACCGGTCGGATTTACTCAAATATAAAAGTGGTTCAAACAAAGTTAAATTGTTTCAATTATTCATAATAATTGTTTGTCATACGAGTAGGTATATTGTGTTCGTATAATTGTTTGCTCTGCTTCCTGTATTCTCATGAAAAACAATTCGACTGATTATAGTAATTTCAGAAAGAGGTCGTATGTAATGTTATCGATATTGTCTTAAAACGCTCACATAAAAAACATCCTTCTCACACTTCTTGTATGAAACGAAAAAGACAGAAGATACAAGAATGAAGACGTCACGTACGATCTATTTCTTTGACTACTATTTGTTTAAATAACCTAATGCATAACATAATAATTTTCTGCATATACATTTTCATGCTTGTTCCTTCTCTCATGCGCCATTAGTCCATAGGAATCATAAATGTGTAATGCAGCACCATAGTTTATGTTTTAACATAAATATTATGTATTTCAATAAAATGTAATGCGCAGGGCGACCGCTTTAAACAATAATCTTCTTGCTAGCATAACAATTATGTCATTTTGTAAAATGCGACCATTACAATTTACTATTACAATAATATAGGTACCACTTTATTTTTCCCGGGAAATGGCCAGTTTCCGATTAAGCTTCTGTATTTTTATTGTAAAATAAATTGCACCGAAATTGCTTTTACCTCTGTTATACAGGTACGTTCTTAAATCGATTTGAAAACATAAAGCCACACTGAGCCCACTGTTGAGTAGTTGCTTCCAGATGGGCCGTGCAACGCACCTGAGCCGCTCTCAATTAGCAAAGCAAGTTCAAAATACTTAAACATTGATTAGAAGACCCGAATACATTATTATAAACATAAATTGATTTCATGCGCTTTATTTACTAGTTGGGAGCAGCTCACGTGCGTTGTGCGGCAACTATTTTTTTTTTTTTACATTGAGGACAGGAGGCCTTGAGGAAAATAATTTCCCTCAGGGCCTATGTCATCTGGGATGCTGTGTGAAGGGTCTTTTTGAGGAGAGAAAGGAATGAACATTGGTCTTGAAGCTGTTGTTGTAGGAAGGAGGAAACACAGAGGCCGGAAAATCATTCCACAGCTGAGCTGTTGAACATAAGAACGAGTCGAAGAAATGACCCGTTCTCATGTGACAAATGTCAACCGTGTACAAATATTGGGCACGCGTTTGGCGTGTTTCCCGACTATGCACTGGTGCTGAAGGGATCAATGATGCTAGTTCCTCGGAGCATCTTCCATTGTAATACAGGTAGAACAAGGATAGCATTCCCACCCGACGCCTGTGCTCTAAAGATTGCAGTCCGTCTGTTAAGATGGGAGAATCTATCAAACGGACCGCCCGTTTCTGCACAGAGTAGACTTCTACGACCCTGCGCGCGCGCGCCGGGTCGTAGAAGGTCGGTCGAACATGGTGTTTGTTATTGTTACAATAATATTATATATTTTTAAATATTGCGTGATAACGTTGGCCTTACTGGGAACTTTAACCGTGGTAAGGCCTTTTTTAATGTATTGGCAAACAGAGCTCTGGGCCAGAAAGGCCCCTTTCTCTTTCATCATGCGTTTATTTTATTATCGCCTCGTTTTACTGACAACATCAGTTTTCTATTAAATCGGTCTAAACACTTCTAGAAAATATCTGTGCAGTGGATCAGACACAATATCACTCAAGAGAGGTTAAATTACTCATCAAGCATTTAAAGGTTAAATGTATTTTGAACTAATGGAAATTTTTCGTTTTTATTTATAGTTTTTTTTCAATCTCGCAGCATTCTCAAGACAGTTATGGTCGCAATGACCCTTCCCATGTTATTAAATGCCCAACCACCTGTACACAGTATCCTGAACACTGTAGTGCAGAGTACAAACACTCCTGCCGTCATATTGAACATTTTATATGGAGCATCCAATTACGGTATCGCCCAGGGGCGGCATATACGGACCGTACAAACACAGTCCCGGGGGTGTGGATTCATTTCATTAAATTCGCAATTTTATTTGCTCTATTCGTGACAAATCGACGTACTTTCTCCGTATAGCCTAGGCTTACCGACTGCAAACAAGCGACCACCGTAAATGGTAAATAAAGATCGAACCAACAATGACCATTGAAGAAAATTATGAAAACCGCCACGTGTAAATGATTCTAACGTGTTCATTGTTTCTCTAGAGGGGGCTTTTATACGTGTCCAGCCACAAAAGGTTAAAAACTATTCATGTTTATCAGTAAAACGGTTATATATCAACATATCACTGAGGATTTCAATTATGTGGCAGGTAAGTACAGGAATGTATCTTGTAAATGTGAGGAAACTGCATTTCTGAACGCTCAACAGTAAGTCGTTAGTTCCGACCATTTGACAAGAGAATGAAGATCATTCTGCAAAATAATGGAATCGATGTGAACTTTATTAGCTCTGAAAAGTTTGACGACATCAGCGAATAAGAGATATTTTGAGCGGTCTAAGATCTTGCCTATGTCATTAGTGAATAAAAGAAAGAGGAGGGTTCGATTCCTGGGGTATTCTCGGAGTTGGTTTTGTATTCGCGAGAAAGATGGTATCTGTAACCGACATACTGACGACGATTGTGTAAGTAGCTAGTTGTTTTGACTCCCGTCACAATTAACGTAATCTTAAAATCGGCAAAGAACGAAATTTTTATTTTTTTAAGCTTTCCATTTCCATATACTGTCTTTACTAACCGCCGATTCGACCCTTTAAGTTTTTTTCACAGAATTTGAACAATTCTGTTCTGTGAAAGTTCTAGACAATTTTATTAATTTTTAAGTTATCTGAAACAACTGACCCATAACGGCATAGTTATGTAGAACTTGAGTGATACCTTCTCAAAACTTGAAAATTAACTTTGAAATTCAAAGAATTAACAAAGTTTTAACAAATTTCAGCTGAGTGTTTTGATTAGGCATAACTGTCCACGAAATTGATTACTCGCTGATGGACTGAGAATCAGACCAATCAAAAAGGGACCTTTTTTGAAGCAGCACACATACTCGCCAATTTGGTAACAACTCATTGTGTATTGTAACTCCGGGTTTGCCTGGAGTTGGTTAGGTAAGGTAGGCGGTAGAAAGTGGGCTCGACCCTGAGGTTGCAATAGTATTTATTCTAGTCTCAATCCATACCTACATTATCAATGTGGCATCAATGTGACATCAATGTGGGTAACCTCTTAAAATAATACTTAGGACATCACAAATTGGTTCAAAGAAATGGGCCTAGGCTTTTATGGTTAACTTATTGCACTTTGATTCTTATGTAGGTAACTTCCGGATGTAATATAAAAAAGAACCAAGTTTCTGTGATGGGAAAAATAAAGATCGCATCAACATTAAAGAAAATCGCCAAGTACAGACATTGAAGCTAACATGTTGCTTGTATATATAGCGTTGAAATGGCTTTATTTTGTCTAGTAAATTGCTAAATCCGTGCGAAAAATATTTTCATCAGCGTGTTTTTATTTGATGCTGTTGAAACCCGCTTTTATTTCTGCCTTATGACTAAAGTAAGGTCGTAATGGTAGACGCAAGTAGCAAACAGAAATTATCCTTAATCGCATGTTGCACCAACGAGAATAGTCTGGTGGTTGTGTTATTTTTTGCCTATAATGAGCTTTGTGAGAATGGACTATTTACGGACTTGGTTGCAAGATTTGGAATAGGGTCGGAAGGTTCAGGTTTTATTTATTTAGTTATTTATTATTTTATTCACCCATGAGGCTTTTACCTAGGGTATACAACGTTTACATTTTTTTATATAAGAGTTAGTAATAAAGTTTATTGGAATGATTCGATTGTATCCGAATCAATAAAGAGGTCAAAAGGAGTTAATAAAATGTACCTAGCATATAAAACTACCAACTTAAAATTCAAGTAGGTAATTTACATGTTTTGAAGTTTCTTGTTTCTATAACTTAATGGCTTCACTAAAACTCATGCAGACGCCGAAAATCGCATTAATTTAATTAATTTACTAAAATACCGGCCCCAAGAGTATTGACGCGCAATACTCTAAAATAGTACCTATCCGTTCGCTTGATTTCTGTCTCTCTGGCCGCTGAGACTTGTCAGGTGCCTTGCCCAATGCGCTACCGAAGACAAGCGCCAAAATGCAAATTTACCGCATTATATTAGAACCGAGTACCTATTTGTGTAGAACTGGGTTGTGTCGCATTTCCGTTTCATCCGAATTTCAAATCACTAACGTCGCTAAAGAAGTTTCACTTAAAAAACTGTTATGAAAATTCGATTTGTTGGTTTAAATTTTTACATTCTTGACGCGTGCTCAATGCTACTAGAAAAAAATTCAAATAGTGATCGCCTATTATTTTGAATATAACTAAGACTTATAATTAAGATTTTCTTTTATTCTATATCGGAAAGGTATCAGGCACATCTTCATAATATACTGACGTATTTTAAGATACAGAGGTGTGGATGAAAAATTGACGAATTGTTGCAATGCGTTTTCATCAATACATCAAAATATCTTTGCAAATAATATATGATCCCACGAAATGACCCGTCTCTCGATTCCAGAGGTCAACTTGACTGTGTCCTTAATAATGTGGGGGGGGAATGTCTGGGGGTACATTATTAAATGATGAAATAAATATTATGCCATTTTGGTCGCAAGGGAAACTACTATTGTAAAGTCATAATACAAATTACTTAGTAGGTACACCTACCTATTAGATAAAGTTCAACAATTGAACGCCTGCTGTTAATTAATCGTTATCTTTTCGTCCAGTTTATACATGATTCTCTGCGATTCACGCAATACCTATACAAATAAAAGTGATATGTGCAAATTGATTTATTATTTACGAGCAAATTTATGTATTTTGGTAGTAGCTGCCTATAAGTGGTTGTTAATAGTAAAAAAATAGGGGAGAGAAGAAGGTAACTTAAGACAATAATTTAGGAATGTAGAAAATAAGTTATGTTAGATTTTTGGTAATGAAACTTTGCATTTCAATGCTGTCTTTCGAAATTTCATGAGATTTATTTCAGTGTAATGAACTAAATTGCAATTAAAGTTTGCTTGCTTACCTGCTTAATTAAGTTTAGGTACTAAGTTATTATGATCGATTAATTACGGTTCTTCATTTTTCTCTCTTTCTTCGGGACGATCGTGGAATTATTTTCTAACTAAATAAAGAAATAAAGCCAACAATTCGATGACAAAAGAATTCATCGGATTTGGAATACGCTCCTTTTTTGAAAGCGCTAAGATTTTCACCATATCAACAAAGATTGTCATTTCTGCATCCTCATAGATACCATTATAAATAAAACACTAATACTTAGGTCGTTTTAACCTTAATCAACACTTGTAACAGAAGAGAGGTTGCAACTCAATTTTCAGACTCAGGACCATTTTCATATTCGAAGTCTGTCACATTAAAAATACATAATCAAGGTAACCCTGTCTTCCGTTGCACACAAAGTCGCACTGCATCCTCTCCTGAAAGGCGACCCGGGGCATTTGGTACATCGGGGTGCGAAAAATAACCCTTTGGTGGCGTGTTGCCATGGGGACGCACTCCCCTATTCGCTCCTCGCAGACAATAGGTGCAGACAAAACCACCGGAGCCACCAGCACAACCACCTCCTGCATCGATAGCCAGACGATATCCACGGAGGAGTTCGATTTTGTTAATCTCAGAACTGATCAAATTTTAACATCAATTTTTTAATTTTCTTTAAAAACATTTTTGATTTCTTCATTTTGTCCATCGTTTATTAACTACTTGATATCGCTAATCAAAATTGCACATCCTTTTTTTAAATACATCTATTTGAATTTCACTTTCCTTTTCTTGATTGAATGAATGTATGAGTGAAGTGGAATCTTGGAATGGAAATTTCCCACTTGCCGACATTCGTCGAGCGGAAACTCGGCAGGTAGCTTCATTGTCGATGACATCGCATTCTTTCAACTTTTGGTAACAATCACGGACACTCGCAGAAATCTACGCATTTCTCAGAAATTCTATGACATTTCAGCATTTCAAATATGTCATAAATGTCGATCTGATACATTTGGGATTTGGCTCGGTTCATAGAGATCTTTATAACTCGTGTTACAATTTGTTTGCTATTACTAGAAATACTAAATAGAAATAGCTGTGCAAATTTATTTCCTGGAGAATTTTCCGGTTCAGAAAACAATATTTCTACACTGTAGTAAAAAAAACGAAGAATTTCCATGGAACTATTATTGTTGCACAAAGTTACAAATAATGTTTTTTGTTTAATAATAATGTGAATAAGTCCGTCGGTGACAGAGTAAAAAAAACATTTTTTAAACGAATAATAACTACGAGTACTTGACTACTCACCAATTTATGAACGAGAAAGCTAACTGAGTAAATTTTATCAGAATAGCAAGCGAAGAAATCAAATTAAAGCAATTAAACATAGATCAATTAATACTTTATTCAACTTAAATTAAAATAAAACTTAAATTAAATTGAAACTTAAATTAAAATGAAACTTTATTTACATTAGTTCTTCTCATAAAAAAACTATATTTAGACATGCCAGGGTAATATTTTGTTCGGTGATAATAATTTTTGAGAGGCCATGAAAGACGAAACGCAGAAATGACCAATATTTTTGCAGTGGCTGAACTTAAAAGAGTCGCAAACTTTCCAGACATCCCACGGATAGATTTATTTCTGAGCTTCGCCCGTAAGCCGCAAACTCACATCCTTCTACCCTCGATACTTTGCAAAAAATGTTTAATCCGTGTAGCAATTTTTTTCCAAAAGCATACAGCGGGCCTTAAAAACTTATATTAATATCAATTTTTTTTATGGGTAGGTATCTACATTTAAATTTAGCAAGGATACTAAAAACAACATATGGTAGTATTTATATTGTAGAGTGAAGGAATAGTCCTGTAGAACGCTAATATTTATTTATATATAATATTAACGCCTTTCGGCTTTTACATAATATAACATAGTGTATGCATAGCAACAACATGAAAAACTCAGCTCTAGTGAGCTTGTAAAACAGTAATAAATAGTTGAGAAAGACGTAGGTGGTCAGATAACAAATCGAAAATAAATACTACGATATTTAAATATTACAATATTGCAACAATGAAAAAATATATATTCATATACATATAATGTATGCAAATAACTTAATTTATTTATAGAGTTTCGTGAAAACCTCAATAGGAGAACCTAATGTTGAACATATGTTATTTGTTAGGAAAAGTAAGTAATATTAACAAAAATTTAACAATTCAAATTATGATCTAATGTAGATAAATACTGTTGCGTTATGTTTCCTTCGGTGGTATAAAATTTGGAAAAAATTGTCGTTGGGTACTTTTATTTTGATCCAGACAGACACCTTTTGTCTCATTTTATGTTTTAGTGTATTTTCAGAAAAAAAATTCTCTCAATAAAAACTAAAATATTAACGTCAATAAAATGATTTTTAAGTGTTAGAAAGGTACCTACTTACTTTGAATGTGTTAGCTAGTCTAAAGTTTGGGGCATCTTAAAATAGAAGAGCTTTTACGTTTTATCAAGCTTTGAAAATAAAATATGTCGAATGAAAAATTAGTCTCCCGATGAGAAAACTTGCTCCTAAGACATGAATCAAAATACAAGAAATCAATATTTTGCCTATTTTTCTTTTTGTAGGTAGATGATACCTACGAAAGCAATTTGATTTTGTTATAAGAAGATCGATATTTATACTAAAATATCACTTAAGTTTCTTTTAAGGAATAAAGAAAGTTACAAGCGAGTTAACTGTTTTGTTTAAAAATTTACTCTAAAGAATCCTCCGAAAGCCTAATACGTGGAGAAGTTTGTATATGTGTACGTGTCTATTCTTGTTTTACAAAAATTAGGTGGTAGATTGGGTACTCTGTATATTAATGTTTAAAGATTGTTTTCTTTTATTTTTTGACGTTCTTGTGTTAACGAGAATGTTGTCGTTAAAAGGCGTGTAAAGCTCGCATAGAAACCTCTTATTTAAGGAACAGATCAAACAAAGATCCTAAAAAAACATTGCGCGCCGCGGTCTAAAAGAAGCGGCTATTGTAGGGCGGCCACCGATCCTAACTTACCGAAGGTTACTCGAACGCATCGGGAAAACAAAACACATGTAAGATTGCAGGATTATTGCTTTGTCAAATAAATTCAACGTGTAGACAATCGCATACTTGCATTCGCAGTAAGACAAATGTTTAGTTTTTAAAAGTAGTTCCCCCCCCCCCTGAGTACGTCACGAAGAAATAGAATAATTATTTCGATACGCAAAGGGCGAAGGGCATCCTCGTGTTTACGAAAGCCCAGGTAGGTAGACTAGGTAGTGGGTAGGTAGGAGCGGGAGTTCTCCCTCCGTTTGATCTAACGATCGTGTAAAGTTCTTCACAATATTTGCATTTCTTTATTCGTGTTTACAGAATAAAGTAGAAGGCATTATTGAAATTTTCCTCGCGCCAGTCATTATCGTCTATGTAAACGGCAGAAAAATGGAAAATGTTTTTTTATAAATTAAATATTCCATCGATAGATTTTCCCTTCGACCGATTCGTATCCAAAAAGTAAACAAAATGATTATTAACGATCTGATGTACGGGGAACGTATGACGGCCCATAAATTACGCGTAAGGCGCAATTATTTTTCGTTATATCTAGATGCCTCGATGCCTAATGCAAACATCACAAATTTACTTGCGGATGATTTATAAGTCGGGCGCACACGGCCGGGGGCGCTGTCGATTTATATAGGCTGCATGTTATTTGTTCTGGGCCACCCTCTCCTGCCGCCCGCGCCACCATGCTCCCCACCGCCACTAGCGGCATTCGGCCACCCCGTGTAACCCGTTAAAACTGCCCCCCTTATCACCCTCTTCGTGAAATATTAAAAATCAAATTGCGCTTCTCTTTATTCTTCGCCTCCCTCCCCCCCCCGCCCCCCCTCCCGCCCGCGCCTGCCAACCCTCCGACAACCCCCCCGGTATAATATAAAAATGAAAAATGTATTCGAAAAAAATTAATGTCCGTCTATTATTTATAATTTGTGTTTTATGTATATAAGCCGAACCACCGTCCCCTCCCCCGCGTTTGGGCAGGCACGCTATTGGCGTCTCGCTCACACCTGCGGGCCGGCTGCGAGGGGTAGCGCCGTCCCGCTCTCTCCACACCCCAGAGACAAGTAAAAGAATACGTACACAGCGGATGAATGTGTGCGATTTTTAAAATATGAATGCGGAATCGAAATGAAATTTGATATAAAAATGTACCCTCAATTTCAGCTCGCATTAAGGTGTATTTGTGTTTGTGACGCTTTTATTATTTTTATCCATTTTCCACCTCGACGGTTTTAAACAATTATTTTAAAATCGTTTCACGTTTTCTGATTTTCCGACTTTTGTTCGAGTTTTAAGTTCCCCACTATAGACACGAGCGCTCAAATAAATACGTGAAGGCGTTTTGTCAAACCCCCGTCGTCTGGTGGAAACAGTACAAAGAGCGCCTCGAACACCTCACACAGACTATTTCCTCTTTCATTTTCCTCACTTGTCTTCATCGATGGTAGTATAGAAGTAAATTACCTTACATATTTTAACCACATTACTCTATAAAGGTCACGGGATTATCAGGAAAAATAACACTTGGTAAATGCTAATTGTGTTTATTAGATTGTCATTACTATCACAATAACTTCGCGACAATAAATCATAAGTTTCGAGATACTAAGACAAAACATGTAGCCGACTCAGGAACCAAAACGACAATGCGGGCGTGAGTCGGAGGCGTCTACTAATATCTACAGGAATTCCAAAAACTGAACCAATCGGACTAATATCTATGAGAACCAAAGTGCTTACGAATAACTACATCTCAAACTGCTGACAAATATCTAAGAGAACCAAAGTGCGTACGAATATCTACAGCTCAAACTGCTGACTAATATCTATGAGAACCAAAGTGCTTACGAATAACTACATCTCAAACTGCTGACAAATATCTAAGAGAACCAAAGTGCGTACGAATATCTACAGCTCAAACTGCTGACTAATATCTATGAGAACCAAAGTGTGGACGAATATCTACAGCACTGGCAGAGGTTGGATTTGTAATTATATATAGCATATTGGAATAACGTAATATTGCGTATGCAGTTAAAAAAACTTAATTTATGTATGTATGTAAAAATGTATGGACACATTTAGCTGATTATTAAGGATTTGGGTTTTTGTTTTAACAGCTTTCTTTATTTCGAGTGTTTCTAAATTATTTAGTCTGTTACCATGACCATTTCTACGTCAGTTAGGTTAGGTTAGGTTGTGGTGCCGTGTATTTAGAAATAAATAAATAAATTTGTTTGTATTATGACCTCCATGTTTGTTCAATAAATTATTGTCCTCGTAAACAGCAAAATACGTAATATTATGCAAAAACTTCATGTACGTACTTTAAACGTTTAAGCCTTTACGTAATTAGTAATTACGTAATTTAAGTAATTTATGCTTTTCCGTACAACCTCTTGCTCAGCAGCATTCTGTAGATATTAGTCCAACCTATGCTCCATAGATATTAGTCACTACCGGGACCGTCATAGATATTCGTCCGACCTCTCTGTAGATATTAGTCAACACTCTGAAGTTCGTAGATATGAGTCCAACATATGAGCTGCAGATATTCGTCAGACATACAGGCTGTAGATATTAGTATCTGGGGTCCGTGAGTCGCATTTCGATGCGTTGCCACTATTTAGATAAAGAATGATACCATTGTATAAATCGATGTAAATCGCCATAATAGTTTTATAATAATCCTGCAAAGTTATTAACCGCGACTGTACGATTTACAAAACGTGTTTATCTCTTAGTTAGACACAGGATAATATAATTAAAGGTAGCCGCAATAAAAGTTCCCCGACTTGGCATTGTTCTTCGGCAATAAAAGTTATACTGTAATAATAATTGCGCGACTTGGTTGGACGGCATGCAAAGGAACCAACAAAACAGCCATCTTTCCTCCACTTTGGTTAGAGCGAGAAAAGTGGATTGAAGCATTTAATTAACACGATATGTATAATAACAGAAAGCCTTTCGGAACGGCAAAGATTATGGCCCCCCAACCGATAATTATACTCTCAGCAATCGTTAATATAACGTATCCTGGGCCCTAGCGTGAATCGATTCACGTGCTCAATTAAATATTTCAACGTTGTAATTATTTTTACGATCCTCTTAAAATCCCCCAAACGCGTTACCCTTATATCATTCTGAATTATTTATAGTAAAAAAAATAAATACAGAAACCTTTATTTAAATGGAAACATTTTTAATTTTTATTATTCCTCTATCCTATCATTATCCCACGAGAAATTAAATACTTACGAATTTGTTTTGAATTCGTTTTATTGAAGTGAAAACTTCTTTAGCACCGTTGTGATTTGAATCTCTATGAAACGAAAAATGGCTACACTAGAGACAACAGACAAACACATACATCTACAGAATTTAGCATGCATGAGAAAGATAGAGTATTACAAAAGTAAATTCTTAGCCCCACGAAAATCTCCTTTGTTGAAGTGATATAAAGCACGTGGCGAACCTCTGCAGATATTTAGCGGAACGAAGATCGAATCCTACGAAATAATAAAAAAAATGTTTTTAACTTTTGTAAAATCAAAATCCAGTCTTCAAACCACTCCAAAATGAACAGGCAAAAGAAAACACAAAAGATAGCGACATCTAGCGAGTCCGAAGAAGAAAACACAAATACTAATAAGATGACCAAATGTATAGGAAAAGGTACACTGGAATTCGACGACAAAAATATGGAAAAAAATCATCCTTCACATTAATTTTAAAATGCTATTAAAAAGTGTAACCTTAATTTTCTAAAGGTTACACTTCTACCACGTGTGATAAGCACACTCTGATTTTTTATCTTGTGATGTCTGTAAGATTTTCTTAAATTCCGACTGCCCTTTTTACACATATTTCAAATTGACAAGCCGGGAAAAGTTCGATTTAGTCTGGGTGACAGTGTTCAGTGTTGGTAGAGTGCTCGGCGACAAGGATAAGTGCTTGGTGCATTCTGTCTCACGGGCGCTGTAGGTGTAGGTGCTAGGAGGTGCTGGTGGGTGACGTTAATGGTGCTGGTGATAGGTGCTCACGGTCCGTGACGCAGTTTATTCCTCGGACTCTTTGTTGTACCACATATTAAGCCAAATATCTGCAAGCGATTTAATACAAATGCTCGCTTTGTTTTAACGTGAATATATGTGTAATGCTGTGTGTAAGATGCTTTATTGTAATGATAGGTGTTGAAATGTTTAACTAAATTGTGTATCGATCGTCGGGTTGATTAGTCAGACATACGTTATTTAAAAGTGTACCCTCTATCTCGTACAATATTATATCATATAGATGACTCATAAACACCACCAAATCGATTATAGCAGAAAAAACTTCTAGTGAATTAAATAAAATATTGATGTTTTCTATGTTAATACCAATTTACCGGACCTTTATACCTCCCGATGTTTTTTTATATGTAAACACAGATACGTTTAAATGATATTTGATTTATGGTGAGCATTTGATTATTGCTTTTCTCATAAATCCAAAACTTAGTGATTAATCAACTGGACGATCGGTATACCAAATATTTAATGTCAAGAGTCAGAGTAACAGAAGAATATGTATTTTTTTTTATTTTTTTTTTTTTATTAAATTACAGAAGACATTTTGTACAAAAATTTGAGTAGACCCACAAAGCTGTCATATGGCAGCTGGTCTGCAGGTTCTAACAATTTAAACATTCTTAATATAATATCTAAGAAAATATTTGTAAATACATTTATATTTTTAGGGCCGGTTTTATAAACGAAGTATCAAATTTCTGTTACGTAACGAACCGTTTTTCGTTAACGGACCGCTATCCTTTCGTTATTTTATTTTACGTACTATAAACAAATTAGCATTACTAGCGGTCATCGGTTACGTTTGGTCCTAAAGTTTTTTTACTGGAAATGTTTTTGGCAAATTATTGTCTCTGATATTGTTTTATCTATGGGTATTACTTTAGCTGTCAAAGTTGATTGTTATTTTAAATGCTTTGAGTGTTTGCTGACGCGATTATTAAAACGATTATCAACACAATTCTAAAATATACTTCAAAACTATGTAAGTTTATGTGTATTAACCATATAAATCTTTATTAATCATATAAAATATCAGTGGTTTGGTCACGATTAGTATTATTATCATACGCGTTGCGTCTTCACATAACCTAAGTCATTTTTACACTACCACCGATTAAGTTTTAATGTAATTGTTATAATTTTTCAAGCATTGCCAAACGCCCATCCTCACTTTACTCACTTCACTGCTCGATGAATAATCCATGTCACAAATGCAAATAATATAATACTGTCTCTTTAAAATAAGCAATCTTCGGGCAACAACCAACTACTACTGACAGCTGTCAAAAAACATTTGAGCGCCAACTATCAACAAAACGGATAGTTACCCGTTTAACTGGTCAAAATCAGTCAGTTAAGCATTAACCGAAACTTAACCTACCGATAACCTAACGAACGTTTATAAAACGGCAAAATCGGGCGGTAGACCAAATATTTGTGGCGGTAAACCAAAAATGGTATCAAGCGTAACGAACGGACGTTTATAAAACCGGCCCTTAAGGAAACATTAGAATAGATCACATATCAATATACCTGCCTAAACTAGATACTAGAACCAAAGGGCATAATCTCCTACTTATCCCTTTTGCTAAAACAACCTTTGGCCAACGAAATTTTAGATACTTTGCAACAAAACTATATAATACACTTCCGCTGGCAATTAGACAACACACAATGTATCTTAAATATAAATCTGACACCAAGTCCTGGATTACCAGCCAAAATAGATCCAACATCAAAGATTATATCAAAACTAACTTATAAGTATTTATTTTTTCAATTTTACGTTGATGATTAACTGTTACTTGTAATATTGTGTTATTATTTGTACTTTGTATGTGTTATCATTATAAACTGCTCTTGCTAGGCGCCTGCTCTCAACGCAGGTTCTCCTAGTGAGACAGGCATAGAATAAAACAAATTGTAACTCAAAACTAATAAAGATGAATAATAAAAAATAAAAATAACAAGATATGTAGGCCGCTATATTAAGATATTCAAAGATACATGGAGTTTTCGTTCATTAACCATATTTTTATCATTTTAGGACATAGTCTCTCATTTTTTTCAAATTTTATGTTTTTATTGATTTTATTGAAAATCACTGGTATTAGATATTCAAGAGTACGGCTTCCATATTTATTTAATATTCGAGGAGTTTTTAGGCGCTTTCCTTCTCTAAATCTTGTGGTATGTTTGTGTACAAGTAGGTGTTTGTAAGGGCTTTCCCCCATATTATCCATAATAGTAGTGAACCAGTGGATATGAAACGATATATGGATGTAAATGAAGCAAGATGGAAACGGTGTGATGGTTAGTTAGTAATTTGTTTAAACATAACAACCACAGTGCAAGAAACTTTCCTCTCCGTAAAAAAAATAGATTGTAAAAAATCACCCAAATCATAGAGAGAGAGTCCTAGACAAATAAGATAAAATGCTAGCTTAAAGCACATCTAACAAGAACACTCTTGGAAGACCCCATGCACTTTTTTATGCCCTAAAAGTGAAGACTCGTGCCTATAAGAACGCGCCAATCAACAGTGCGACTCAACTGCTGCATTGACCATCGACATTATCAACGTTACTTCCAGACAGTTCAGTAACTATCTTTCGGCGTATGACCTTTTTATACTTACATGTACCTCAAATTTACGATCATCTCAGAAAAATATTTGCGTATAAACGTTTTATGAAGAACACAAAAAATAAATAAATAAATTTAAATAAAAAAAATAATAATAAATCACGAAGGAAATAGATGTCAATAATTGCTGTATATAATTGGTTGATCAGCCCACTGATCAGCTCTCGGGCGGCGGGAACTGGTGACTGAAGCACTGTGACGCGATGCGGCGCCGAGCGGCACTATTGTGACGGGACACGAGCCGAGCACCCTCGGCATTCAGCGCCCGAGTGCCCGCCGCCTTCCCCGCCCCCACCCCACTCGCCCCTCTGCAGACATCAAAGACTCCGTCGGAATGAATTCACTCAATACATTTTTCATTAGAAACGAGCGCAGTTTTAGAGGATATTCTTTTTGCTAATAAAGCAATATCGCCATTGAGATGGTTAAGTGTCGATGTCTAGCGCGGTACTCGCCACTTGTGCCCACCCACCCGACCTACCCGACCTACCCGCTACCGCTACCAACTGCAGATGTTTCATCGCCGAATGAGTGTTAATTTAATTCCCTGTAAAGCCGCTTTTCCACGTAAAGGTGATTCTTTATTAATTGATTTTTCAACTTTTAAATCTTTATATACATATAATACTCGCCTCACGAAGTTTGTTCGAGATAAACTCCGAAATTACTTAACCGATTTTGATTAAATTTGGCTTTCTGTGTGTAATTTAGCCCGACTTAAAAGATTTGTTTTTATCTCGATTATTGACCTCAATATTTATTATTGCAAGTTAAATGTTTGTTATAGGACAATGTTTGTAATTATTTGTAAGTTCCATAGGTTTTTATCAGATGATGGTGTGAGTTAATTGATCGACAAAACAAAAGCGCCACGAAAAAGAGACAAACTCTACATTTTTAGGATTTACCGTGGGAGAGAATGGGATATTATACTCGGTCTCCCCTTTGTGCGTTGCTTCTTAGCCTCCCCGCACTTATCTATTTTAGTTTTCTGAAATTTTCACTTCTACCGCATTTGAATTGCTGTGTACAAATTTAATACTTTCGACCGAAAATATCTCTCAATAAATTTTTGATTTTTCTCAATCTGTCAATATTATTTCATCTTCAGCCTATCTAATTTTATTTTCTCTCAATCTATTTCGATTTTCAAATTTATCTCTTTTTAAAATTTCAACGTATTCCAGCCTTATATAAATTTCTCTTGATCAAATTTAATTTACACTAAATTAATTTTCAATTTCCTTCCTTTTAATTTTAATTTCTCTCAATCTAATAACTCTCGCTTAATCTTAGGTAAACTATCTCTAAAACTAAGTCGGTACGTTTTAAGTACCTTCTTCTTTAACCACCACATTGTTAAGAGCTAAATCTTATTTGACAAATAAACTCTAGTCAGCTTCTAAATAACCCTGCATGTTAAAGAGCAAATTAAATTTAATGGGATTTGGCAGTCAATGATATTAATTATTATAACTACTAGCCAATCAACGAAATGTAAACGAAAACATATATACTTTTTTCAGTTTGTTTAAGTGCTTTCCAAGAAGAAGTG
Organism: Limnephilus marmoratus; assembly: GCA_917880885.1. Classification (NCBI taxonomy): domain Eukaryota; kingdom Metazoa; phylum Arthropoda; class Insecta; order Trichoptera; family Limnephilidae; genus Limnephilus; species Limnephilus marmoratus. The sequence goes on along the minus strand of OU862920.1, from coordinate 47,642,045 downwards.
ATATTATGTATTATTAACTTAGTATAGCGTTTCGGAGAAAAACTTAATGAGGGAGAAAAATGTTTTAAAATAATGTAAAACACTGGCATTTTTTGTTTACCAAACTATCTACCATCTACGAGTACTTTTCGTCTGGCAAAAATTAAATGGTTATTTCATTCATATTTCATTATTTTGAATAAAAAAATTAATAACGTATTTTTAATTTTTAGACAAGATTTTTATGCATAGCACAAAGGGTAACAATTATTATAAGCAATAATTATCAGCCTGAAACACTCATCCACATTGAAAAATCTTCCGAGAAAAGATACATGACGCCAACGGGACTTGAACCCGTGTCCTTCTGTTTGCCGGTCAGCTGCTCTCCCAATTGAGCTATGGCGGCTTATCTTATACCCGCCAAATGATTCAATATATACTAGTGTTTCATTCAACAATTACTGCTTATTTTATTTTTTCCACCTGAAAACAACCAACTTTAGTTTTTGCGAGAGAGACACTGTTAGTGTTAAATCCCTCGCTAGGTGGCGTCGAGACAAATTACGTCTTCATTTATTGGGGAAATACTTAAACTTAATAAAAAAAAATATAATAAGCAGTAATTGTTGAATGAAACACTAGTACCTATATATTGAATCATTTGGCGGGTATAAGATAAGCCGCCATAGCTCAATTGGGAGAGCAGCTGACCGGCAATCAGAAGGGCACGGGTTCAAGTCCCGTTGGCGTCATGTATCTTTTCTCGGAAGATTTTTCAATGTGGATGAGTGTTTCAGGCTGATAATTATTGCTTATAATAATTGTTACATATTTTTAAAATGCAAAAAATTGGGATAGGTAGCATCTCTTCATTACGGTGATGTATTTCTGCTAAACTTACTCTTTAGAGCACCTCGAGATCTACACGACGACGCACTAATAACTCATGTAAACCTTCCCGTTACGATGTTATGACTGATTATTTTGTCGCGCAAGGTAAATTTTGAGGCTCTAATCTGACCCCCCCCCCCTCCCCTCCCCGCTCGATGCAACAAGCATCGGACAATATTCTGTTTTTAGAATATATACGTCACTTGGCGGCACAACCCTTGGGCCACGAGATATAGTTAAATATTTTGCGACAACAAGAGCGCATGTCTAACTATGGCGGGAACTTAGTCTGGGAACGTTTTTAAGAAGCCTTAAAAAATCGGGCGTATTTTAACCGTGGGTAAAATTATTTCGCTTTGCACTAAAATCCAAATAAATGTAATATTTGTGAACGTATTCGAAAACTAAAAACTGTTTTTGAAAGGTGATGAAGTACGCTTTTAAATTATATTATTAAAAATACCCAAGTAATTTTGTTAATGTTAAAAAATTAAATGCAAACTTTAAAAAGTTTTAAAAATGGCTCCCATTACGTTTTTTCTAACTAAACTAACTAACTAACCATTACGCCGTTTCCCTGTAGGGGTATGCAGAGAGGACGGACCGCCAAACAACTCGATCTTGGCACACACTCCTTGCTTCGTTCACATTCACATTTTTCTAACTAAAATTACTGTTAACGAAAAAAAATAAAACACACACTTTATCTTATTATAAAAATGAAATTCAAACAATTTTACCACCTCTTTTTATCATTTCATGTAAAAATAATTGTTTAAAAATTCATATAGCTTCATAATTTTTTTTAAATTGCGGTTTCATAAAGCTGTATTTTTTATAATTTTTGTAGTTAATTTTTAGATTTGAATGTATAGCGTATTGTTTTCTCTTTCCTACACCGTTTAGATTTTAGATCATATTTCTCACTGTAATAGTAAAGGAGACATAACGATTTCTGTAAGACCTAAGTGAACTGGGACATATATGGTCTCCTGCGATTAAATGGGTTAAAAATATACATTTTTTATGTGTTAAAAAAACAGAACCTTGAAGATTGCTGAAATCGCAGGGAAAAAAACGGTGTATTCTGACAAAAGAAAAATTGAAATTTATTATTTTATACACATAATAACATTTTAATATTTCATTCGTACTATACAATGCGAATGAAACGGTAAAGAATGGGGGAATAAGTATATCCGTTAATTGCGTTGTTATTTTGTTCTTTTCTACCTGCCCCCATAAGATAAATACACTGTCCATACTACTTGACATTTTATGGTAATCAAATAGTTGTTCTACCAGCGCTAAAATTTTATACAATAATAAAATTTGCATCGTTATTATAGTCATTAAACCTGGTACAGTGGCGACTCGTAGGCAGCCAGTGGCGGCTCGTGGGCACACAGTGGCGGCTGGTGGGGTGCGATGTAAGACAGGTTGTTTATAGGGGTTAGTACAATAAACCTAGACACAATTACATAGGTTTTTTAGGCTACTTATATTTTAAAACTGTTTTAAGTAGTAATTTATTTGGACGATTCTCGAGTATCATACCACTTTAGTTTAAAAAAAAACTGTCTTATTTGCATCTTAGTATGTACCTACAATATAAATAGGTAATATTTTATTGAAGTGAACCTTCTTTAGCACCGTTGTGATTTGAAACTCTATGAAACGGAAACGAATGATACTAAAAAGAGAAAAACACATACATTTATATGATTTAGTCTACGAGAGAATGAGATAGAATGAAACCTTACCTACGTACAGTACCTACGAAGCCTCGCGCTCTGTCAAGCTCTGCGCATTGGCATCGTTGACTGCGATATCACTTTTGAACGCTCCCGTTGGTTGAGATTGTGTGGGTGAAGGTTTCACTTATACCTCTATTTTTTTTTATATCATTGGCGTCTGTTGACATGTTCACGAAAAGCTAGAATGCATGTTTCTAAACATGAAAAATCTAAATAATTTAGGTTCGTACAATTTTTCATTTAGTCATCAGTCATCTAGTAAATTCCTTAAATCTTCACAACGCAACGTCCAACGCAAAATCACTAGAAACACGAAAATGTTCACTAGCCACCACTGAATTTCATTCTCCGTTTTTATTAACATTATTGAGTAAAGTGTTTATTTTTATTTAATTCTTATCACTGATTCCTAAACCAGTAGGCAAATAAATTTGTAGGCTGCGTTTAAAATAAATAAGGTATATTTTCGGCACGTTCCAGAGTGGAATATACGCTATAGTGTAACACCACCATTCAGAATTGAGACCATTCAAAGATTTTTGAAATAACTTTGGCCGTGTTTAGTAACTAGATCAGCTAGATAGTAGAGTACTTCCTCACCTTTCTCTTCCCATCTCCTTCCCCTACCCACTTATCTTCAGCCTTACCCATACCCCAATTGAGGATGGCATAATCTCACTTGCTGCAGGCGGTTGGAAGCAACTGGGACTCTTGTGGGTTACTCACATAAAATAAAGTGTACAGTTCGTACACGGTAGAAGTGAAACCTTCATAATAAAGTAGACATGAGTGGAGAGGCTCTGAAGCACCGTACAAAGAGGAATCGATTATTCTATCTCATTCTCTCGCAGGCTAAATCATATAGATGTATGTGTTTGTCTCTTTTTAGTGTCGCTTTTTCGTTTCATCGAGTTTCAAATCAAAACGGCGCTAAAGAAGTTTTCACTTCAATAAAAATAATCTAATAATATTGGTCTTTCAATACCTTTATTATTATTATCTCTACATATTATAAATTAAAGTTACCCGCGTCGTCTGTCTGTCTGTCTGCCTGTCTTTTCGCGATAAACTCGAAAACTATTGACCGGATTTTCATGCGGTTTTCACCAATAGATAGAGTGTTTCGTGAGGAAGGTTTAGGTATGTAATTTGTCAAGGATTTCTGTAAATTGGTTGAAACATAACGATAATTGTTAGATGTGTCGGAAAAAGCCAAGCCGCCTGATAGCTTTCATCGAAAACGCTGCCTAATCCTTTTGGGATATAACAAAACAATGCGTGGTGGGATATTCCTCTTTTATAGATCTACAAAAAAGTCCGCGAAGGCATATATCTATCTTTTACGGATAGCTTACTATACCCATTCTATCTTCTAAAAAAATGGACACGTACATTGCGGTAATTGAAAAGTTATTTAGACGGATACAGTATTAATCCTTATTAACTCAAATACGTAAGTTACCCCAAGCATTTCATGCACATTATTATAATCTTTCACACCATCTCTACGTATTATAAATTAAAGTCCTCCGCGGCGTCTGTCTGTCTCTTCGCGATAAACTCAAAGACGACGGTGGTTATAAAGGTTGGATAACCATTTAGTAGATGATGTTGTGTTTTATTAGCCACAGCAACGCGTGGCCGGGTCAGCTATTTGCTTTATAAAACGTTGTTATTTTATTAGTTACCTTATAAAATTATTAACCTCAACAAAGTTTTTCCTAGGGAGGTTAAAAATTGAAACATAAACAATAACACCTACCATGTAAAGAAACAGTAAGTAAAATATGTAATTTAAGTTTAAAGAAATGAAGTAACTTTTTACTGTGAGTACGTTAACAACCCTTTATTAAATTAAATGTTACTTTATATTGAAAGCATTCTTAGACAATACGGACATTGACCCCCCCGTGTCTAGGGAGCTGAAAGTTGCTTTCGGATTCTGAATTCCATCCACAAAATCTCCAACTTTCAAGTACTTGTTCGTGGTTCACAGCCACGTGTACCGAAATGCCTTTCAAACTATTTGTGCTTTGAAATAATTGAGTTCTATCTACACATTAGTGTAATATTATTTGATGGCAACACTGAAACGTGTGAAATAAAACTGATTGCGTTGCTTTATTATTATAACCCCACTCAACTTTACAGTCGGGAGTGTTGCCATTGTATTTTGATAAAAAATATCTTTGGAATTTAAAAATAGTGCGTTTGTTCCTTAGTTTCTCATTTGACCGCCTACAAAGATAACCATATCAAGTTGCAAGATGAATTTAAAAACAACTGTGCTTTTTGAAGTGAAACTTTTTTAGCGCCGTTAGTGATTTGAAATTCAGGTGAAACGGAAATGCGTCACAACTCCAAAAAAAAAACATTTTTATTTTTGTGAAATCATTATCCAATATTCAAACCACTTAAAAGAAACAGGCAAAAGAAAAGAAAGCGACATCTAGCGACTTTCTAGTTTCTCTACTATCGCATGTGAATTACACTCTAATTTTTTAAGTAAAACTTCTTTATGCACGCTTGACTTGGGGAGTAAGCTGGTGATTGCGTGACGAGAGCGTTATGAAAAGTGTGATCGGGCGAGGCGAACGAAAGTTGAGAGGGAGATATAAGTTAGTGAAGTTTTACTTCAGTCGTGTGGTCTAAACCACACTCATATTTCACACTTTCTTTACAATGTTTCAATTCTGAATGTTGGTCTCGGTTCCAGAGAGTAAATGTAATGAACTTTTTTTCTGATTTCATCACGTTTATTGAAGTTTTCAAAATAAAAATTGCATAAATTATTAAAATTTGTCCTTTAAACATCTTCACCAGAAACACGTGTAACTTCTCACCCCACGGTTTGTCTGGTTCGTGTCAGCCAACCCCAGTACTAAATCAGGGGTATTCTGCTATTTTATAAAATTAACCGAAATAAAATTAAATGAAAATATGATATTGAATCTAAGATCATCAGATTACTCTTTGCGTGGATCTCATGTTGCAATAATAATCTGAAACTATGTTATTTTTAGTGCTCTTCATATATCTATAATATCTTCAATATTAAAGAAGTTTGACTGATGTCAGGGGAATATTCTATATTTTTGAGTGTTAAAATGGTGAGATCAGTTGCTTGAAAAAGGCTTCATATACTTACCCAACTTCCTTTCTTTTTTTTTACATGAATACCGCACAAGAGTCAGCCAGACTATGGCATCCCCAATTAGGGTATGTTGTGAGGCTGAAGGTAGTGGGGAGGGAAGGAGATAGGGAAGAGGAAGGTGGGGAAAGTACCTGGCTATTCAGATCTGGTCACCAAACACGGCTAAAGCCATTTCAGGCAACGTTTTAATTCTGAATGGTTGTCTTACACCAGGGCGATACTGAGAGTATCTTCCACTCTGGAACGTGCCGCAAACATACCATATATTATTTTAAATGAATAAATTGTGAAATTCACAAATTAATCAAATAAAATTTATTTGCCACGCCAGGATTCGATCACGCGACCTTCGGAATGCGAGTCAAGCTCCTTACCGCTGCACTACGCCGGCCGTCAAACGCACTACGGCAGGCCGTTCCTCTTTCACATCTCCATTCCTTTCCCCTCCCTTCAACCGCAAGACATATCCCAAATGGGGATGCCCTAGTTCCAACACTCCAGGCAATCAATTTCGGAGGAGGGTATGGGAACCGCCGCCCCTGGAAACCATGCCCATGCCTTAGGTCACGGGTACGCTACGTTTGGTAGCGGTGCAGGGGTGCCCGGATTCACGGAGTGAGGTTTGTCTAGGTCTTGGCGGCACGCCTTGCAAACGCAGTGGGAGGGATTCATACGTCTGTCACTCCTGAATACATTAACACCCAAATTCCTACCCAAAAATCATACTTTTTTCCTTCCTAGAACTTCCTCTCCTTTCTTTCCCTAAAAAGACAATCCACACAGCATCCCCAAAGATGACACCTCAAGACCTCATGTGAGGAGTTAATGTAAAAAAATTGAGACTAACTGAAAATAAATAATAACCTTCACCTAAATACTTGCTACTTTGTTAAATGTTCATTTCTACTTTGTTATTATTGATAATCTCCTGTGTACCGCTGTATACTTATAATACCATGTACTCACTTCAATGTAAAAGCCATGCTATGGCGTTTAAATAATTAAATAAAATGTAAAACATATTTTCTTCAATTTCGACTTGTTTCGTTTCTAGCAGAATAGTCCCTAAAGTCTATCGCCGGGTCGTTTGACTTTCACGACCTACCCCAAGATAACCCCTCCCTTCTATATAGGTACCCAAGGCAGATTTCTGTAATGCTTAACATTTTCCTTGTGTATAAGAAAGTGCTCGTAAAATAGGTTTTCCTAACGCCGTTAGCTCTTTATAAATGACCTGCAGGTGTTTTGTCTTTAAGGACATACATTATGGACCTACAAAAATGGCGTAATGAGTTCAGTAACAAAGCAATACCTGTTCCTAATGGTGAAAAAATTAGATGATGAATATTTTTGATCCAGCCGAGAAATCGATATTCGCAAAAACTGTGTTTTCAATCTGCTCCACACTCCACATGAAAGATAGCTTCAATAAATATATTTTTAGTGAAAGATTCAACCACTTTCAAAACTATAGAAGGTTATTTTAAAAATACAATCGTGAAATAATATACTTAGGTTGTCTTCTATCATTGACGTTCAAAGTTATACAAATAACATGGAATTCTACAAACTAAATTAAAAACAAGTAAGTAAATGGATTGCCATTAATGTTTTTCTTCTTTCGTTTCACTGATAGAATTTACAATATTCGCACAAACGTAGCGAACCACTTGGGGTGACCTATGGCAAAGGTGTTGGTTATCCAATTTTCACGATTTATGAATTTTTCATTTGCAAATAAGATGTAAGCTTTTCTACATCCTATGGGTATCAAAAATTGGTTTAGTCTAGATTATTAAAGTCTGCGCTACTAACTACAATATCATATTAATTATTTTTAAGTTCCGGAAGGTTTTTATTATGGTGACAGCTGTTTCGGCGTTCAAAGCCTTTATCCAACTGTATTCTACATTATATTACTTGCTTGACATATTATATAAAACCAACATTTTAAACTATAAACTAAATAACTAGAAATATATCTACAATTTGGGAGGCGGGTATCGGTACCGCCTCCCGAAAAGCATTTATTAGATAACCAATACCCCTGGCGTAGATCACAACAAATGGTTCGCGACGTTTGATGATTTAGCAGGGGGATTCTTAGGTGAGATTTCTAGTCTAGGTGTTGGTGGTGAATGTATTTGCTCACCTATTGCGTGGCGGGCCGGATCGGAAGAGACCGATTGAGGCAGACATAATTTAGACCTCTCCAGTCGGACCCTCTCGACCCATCGCCTTGCACCAGTGTTAGGGACACATTGATTCCCAGGTTTCTACCCACCCCTTATAACCTTTTCCTTCCCAGAATTTCCTCTCCTTCCTTTCCCTAAAAAGACCCTCCACACAGCATCCCCAAAGATGTCATGAGCGATGTTTTTCCCTCAGGGCCTCCTGGATGGAGCTATTGTAAATTAAATAACAGTATGAATTCATGTGCACCTTTTCCTATACGTTTAATCATCTTATTATATTTGTGTCTTCTGCTTAGGAGTCGCTAGATGTCACTTTATTTTGTGTTCTCTTCGCCTGATAATTTTGGAATGGTTCAAGTATTGAATATTGATTTTACAAAAAAATATGTTATTTTTGAATTTCGCCGGATTTAATCCTTGGTCTGCTGAATGTCTGGCCGCTAAGGTTTGTCGGGCGCTTTATACCACTACACCAAAGGAGACTTGCGTGGGACCGTAAATTTACCGTATTATACTCGTAATTGAATCGAGTAACCGTGAAATAAACACATATTTTATCGCTATTTCATTCCCTTGCAGGCTAAATATCATAGATGAATGTATTTGTCTCTTTTTAGTGTCGCTCGCTTCCGTTTCATCGAATTTCAAATCACAACGGTGTTAAAGTAGTTTTCAGCTCAAAAAGATAATATTATTTCTTAAACTCTTAACTAGAGGGGTAAAATATACGACGAAAACAATAACGTAATTTACGTCAATATACTTATCCTTAGGCATTACTTCACAAAACTGTCGCTCAATACAATTACTTTGCTTAGCATTTTGCGCTTCTTAAGGATGCTCTCCACGCGTCCGTCGTTTTAACATTTTCCTGGAAAGTGCATGGCGCTAAGCAGCCGTGTCGGCGAATCTTTTCCTGCGTCGAATTCCCGCGCTTATTTATACCGCCTTCTCCGGCGGGTTTTATCGAGCCGCCCGAACATGATAATATTTATATAACGACATGGCCTTAAAATATTTTCTAAACTTCGCGAAGGTTCTTTTTCCTTTCCAAGGGACAAGATTCGTTCATTAATGAATGTAAAATCATGAATCGATCCGTGTTTATTAACTAATTAAAAGTATACCCGTTAAGAGGACTTTTCATTATATGTCTTCTTTTGATAATGTTATATTTTATAAAGTTGTGCATTTATACCTGCTTTACCTGTACATTTACATTGAAATGGCTGGAAAACACTACCCGGCTCCGCTGGAGATATATGCATAAAAACATATTTTTGTAGATAGGTACATTGATCAAATTCGAAAACTCCGTAGTTGATAGGAAAATACTTTTTGTTTTGCATGTAAATTTAAAATGTAGAGTTCATCGATCGAGGGTTTTTGCTGATCTAGAAAAACATACTAATTTTTACTATCTATCGTAGGAATACAAACTTATATCAAATTTACAAGTGAAAATTTCTTAAACATAATTATTTTTTGACAATTTATTTTCTCAATAAATTATATCTTACTCTCGAACGTCTTCATTGGTTTACTTTCAAAATGATTCTTATTATTCTCTGTATAAATGTACTATAAAGAATAACTACATATCATAGATAAATATAAGCGAGAGCACGTCCTAGATGTAATTTTAATAAATCATAATGTGTAATTCCCACGCAGCAGAATAGAAACTAGAAAGTTGCTCGATGTCGCTTCTTTTCTTTTGTCTGTTTTTTTAAAGTGGTTTGTAGATTGGATATTGATTTCACAAAAATAAAAATGTTTTTTTTTTGTATTTCGTAGGATTCGAACCTCCATTCGTTTGATGTCTGTCTCTCTGGCCGCTGAGACTTGTCAGGCGCCCTGCCTGCTGCACTATGGAAGGCCCGCGCCGAAGCGCTAATTTACCGCATTATATTGGAACCGAGTATTTGTGTAAAACGGAGTTGCGACGCATTTCCGTTTCATCTGAATTTCAAATCACTAACGGCGCTAAAGAAGTTTCACTTAAAAAAAACAACAACCATTAAGTTCGGCATTTGATCGTAAAATGAAAACAGAAAGTATAAAATGCACGCAAGCTCTAGAAAGTAGATAAAGGTGGGAGATATATTTAAAATATAAAATATATGTAAGTAAAAGTGGACGTAGGTTAAATATTAATTCAATAGAACCTAACTTATTTGAAAGACTTCATATTATGGCCTTTTTGTACCTCCCTTTCGTGCAGTTAAATAGATCCACCGTAGCTGCGTATCTATTACTAACTTCATGCAATCTAGGTCCAAGCGAGTTTTTGAAATGCCCAGTCCCGACATTGTTACATTATAATCTAACTTCATGAAGTTGATGGATGAAACGCCTTGCCCTGTCCCAGCAAATAGTCTCTAGATTTTTCACTCGTTAAACCGTTTTTTTTCTTTTTCTTCTAATACCGACTCGGATATTGTATTCTGAAAAATACTTATTTTTTCTATCCACTTCGCGTTATAAATTTAGCTGACTATCAAACATTATTTTGATTGTGAGTCGCCTTTATCAGTGCACAAGAAACCATCGTAATAATTTGATGTAAATATTATACAGCATCTCATCACCGTCCCTCATACCTACATAACTAATGGGAAACGAGGATGTATTATTCCTGTTATACAGGGTGTTAAAGGACGCACTTGACTTATTTTAACCGGTGATTCCTGACATTATTTGGAGAAAAAAATGTTAAAGAAGTTTTGATCTCCGTTGATTTTTTGAAGTTAAAACTTTTTTAGCACCGTTGTAATTTGAAACTTTATATAACGAAAAAGCTAATAGGATTTAGCCTGCGAGAGAATGAGACAGTGTGGTGAGTGCGGTGTTACGTAGCCTTTCGGTCTCCTCTTTTGTGCGGTGCTTCGTAGCCTTCCCCCTCTTGTCCACATTAGTTTCTGAAAGTTTCACTTTTACCGCGTGTATACTGCACACATTTTTTTTCTTCAAAACCTAACCAAACTAACCCTTTTTACATGTCATCACTGGTTTTTCAGCCGAGTGACGATCCAACCTTTAACCCGGAACCTTAGTATTCAACACCTACTGATTTTTTTTATATTTCAAATTGAACAAAAACAAAAACAAAAATGTCACCGGAGATCAAAATTTCGTTTACATTTTATTTACTTCACATAATGTCAGGAATCACTGGTCAAAGTAAGTCAAGTATGTCCTTCAACACCAGGTATATCACGTAAAATAAACAAAAGCAGCTATTTATGGTTCCATGCCAACTCAGAAGGCCATAAAAAGTTATGAAAAAAATATTTTAAAATAGCCGGTAACCCTGACCTAACCTAACCTGTTTGACTGTTTTTTTTTTAAATTTTTTTATCATCACTCTTAATGACCTTTTTGAGGTAGTTCTGAGTTGGTTTTATTCCGAGTTGGCCGGTCACCGTATTTATAAATCTGTAATAAGTTGAGTACGGAATAAAAGAATATTCACATAGCAATTGTTTTGAACCAACTGATTCTATATTCCACAAATATTTCTCTTATTGTTTATTGCAATGGCGCCCACTGTATTATTATTAACTAGAGTCTCATTAAAATACGGTTTGTTTACTCCCGGTTTGTGCAATAGCAGCAAAACAGGTTTGTTTTAAAAATGCATCCGTAGGCGGAATTTGACTCGTTCATACGTTTGTTAAAAAAGTCTGAATTTACTTATTCATGTGAAACGAATTGTGTTTTTTTTTCGTATTTTCGGGAATATTTTCAGTGCCGCTACCGTACGGAGTGCGGGTACAGGTACTGTGTCTACCCCGTGCACGCCTGCCTATTACCGCGCTCAAATATGTGGCTAGTTCTACACCACGCGCAATCAGCTCGATGGTTCGCCCCGTATTGATTGTAATAAGAACGCGGAGAACATGATTTCTATTCGGTTAAGCAAATATCTAATCCGAACAATGAGGTATTAGTTTGGCTACGTTATAATTAATATTGCCAGTGGTGCAAACGGCAATAACGCGTTTAGTCTGGCAAACAGTTTTAAGGAATAAATTATTACGATTATAAACATTCAATTTAGACAATTGAGTTTTGGTTGAAGTGAAAAGTTCTTTAGTTTGGATTTGAAATTTGATAAAATGAAAAATAGTGACACTAAAAAGAGGCAAACATCTAAATCTATCTAATTTATAGATTTAGATGTTTGTCTCTAGTAGATAGTATAATCGCTCTCCTTTTTGTGCGGTGCTTGGTAGCCCATTGGTCGGTGCTTCGTAGTCTCCCCACTTTTGTCTACTTACGTTTTCTGAAGGTTTCACTTTATCCGCGTGTGAATTACATACTCTGTTTTTTTGATATTCTTAACATTTGGGAACATAATTATACAAAAAAATCAATCACAGTGTACAATACACACGCGGTAGAATTAAAACCTTCAGTAAAACTTAAGAAGACAAGAGTGGGGAGACAACGAAGCACCGCGCAAATAGGAGACTGATTATACTATCTCATTCTCTTGCAGGCTAAATCCTGTAGACATACATATACGAGTGTGTTTGCCTCCTTTCACTGTCGCTATTTTTCGTTTAATCGAAAACTTAACGGTGCTAAAGACGTTTTCACTTCAAAAAGTTTTAAGTTTATGTAAAGTGAAATTAAATATATCCACGGTTTCAATAATTTCATTCAAAAGCATCATTCCTCTTGTCATGCTATGCTGTGCTAGAATACTGTGCTGCCGTGTGATATCTTAAACAAATCATGGCGACGACTACGCTGAAATTTACAGGCACGTATAAGCCATTGCATTCCAATAGGAATGGTCTATCGATAGAGTTATTAATTATATTAAAATTATGTATCGCAAGATTTCCATGACGTCTTATTTCTGGGCTTAATCTATTTATTGCCTTAAGTAGATCTATATGGTGCACGGACGTCGGAAAACTTCCCGAGGAAATTTTTTATGGGTTTGTTCCTCCATGTTTTTATATAATTAGTTTGGTGCGGAGGCCATACACCACTAGCATATTCCAGTTTACTTCTTATAACCCCATCCTTATTATTAACAATACTATTTATTAACAATAGTCAATTTTAACATTTTTTCCTGATCGGAAGGCCATTGGTAGAAAAACCTTCTAACTAACCCAAAATGCAGTTATCGACTTTAGTTCTCATGGCTTTTGACGGAGAGAAGAATATGGATATACACAACTAAAATTTGTTAAAATGATCTAAAAATATTTTTTTTCCTTGCTTAGATTCACAAAGACTTCAATAATTTGCTCAATGCCAAGTGATCGCCAGCCTCGGGCCTGAGCTTGAAAACCCCGACTCCGTGAAGCGCACACAATGTTCAAAGAGCTATCTCATGCGGTTCTACCTCACATCCGATAATTCGTGCACGCTTTTGTTTGGGCGATTAAAATTTCAAATATTTAAGATAAAAAGTTGAAAAAAAAAATAACGCGTTCATGTGTGCTCCTTTATTTATTTCCCATTTCAATATATTTCCCGATACGCCGCCGGATGAGGAAACCAGAACAAATGTTCCAACGCAGACACTTTTTGTTTATCAAATTACGTGGGTATATAGTTTTATTTTGTGGATTTTTTTTTACCCGTATGGACACCAGCCGGCGCGCCGCCTCTCCCCCTCACCCCACTTCTCCCCTACGCCGCCTCACGCGATTTGCAACAATTTAAATATTCTTTCGGAATTCTGCCGATGGTAATTCGATAAAAATGTGTAACTTTTGGTACCGTTTCAAAATCGCCGGCGCTCACACTGTTTCAGTGCATTCTAGCTGAACGTTGTTCCCACATACGTACCTACATAGATAACATAAAATACGTAGACTGATTTTCTGACTTTTCGCAGTAGGAACCTACCTACAAATTTGTTGATTCTGTTGTCCTACGATAATCCAGTTAAATATTATTTAAATGTGTCTGTATTTTACATATTAAATATGCATAACATAACACGGGAGGCATAACGGTCCGCTACATTAGTATGGTATTTTGAAATATCTCAACATGAAAATTTTATTTAATTCGTTTCAAGGTTTTTCTTCATTATAATTGATTTGCTGGTGTTTATGCGTAATCAGAGTATTGTACCAGATAGGGAGTACACTTTTACATATAACTGCACATAAATAAAATTGTATACAACAAGGACATTCACAGACGTAACACAAGGATGTGCAAGGAAATAGGCTACAAAAAAAGGACAAAGCGAATACGCAGAACAGTTTACTGTACAAGGGAATGAAGTTACATAACACGCTACCAGAAACTAAGTCCATACCAATTGCAATTGAAAGTTTAAGATGTTTTGTTGGAGCTACATAAAACTAGGAAAAATATAGTGAATATGAAATATTATAATTAATTAACTGCAATATGAATTATTATAATTAATTAGAAATTTGTAAACCTTACTTTACAAATTACTAAAATAAAAATTATTATATGTAATATATATACTCAACTCAAATTTAGATTTTTCGGAGATGCCTGACTGGATGACCGATATATTGGTGCATTCTGCATTCGAACTTTTAAAAACATAATTGGTACTTACGGCTTTGTAATTTTCAAGACGTCATAGTTAACTTTTTGAGAGTGTTTTGCCGTTTCAGAAACAAGCTTAAAGATTTTTTTTTTTTACTTATTCAATGGGTTCTTCTAAGAATTTGCACAATATTTTAGTAGGTACAGGGAAATGCAAAGCTGCCCACTGAAACGAGACTAAAACCTCACTGACTCGATTTACCTTTGACCTTTTTGGTTTATCTTTTCTTCCCCATTGCTGGAAACTTCATGGAAATGAAATACTTTTGCATTCATTTCGTGTTTTATCTCGGGAAAATAGCGTTCCGTATTATTAAATAAGAAACAACCACGAAGACAGAACTTAAAAATGTAAATTTTCATCGAAAATAAATGCTCTATCAAATTTTATAATGTAGCTACACAATACATATTTATTTTAGTTTGGGAGGCGGGTATGGGTACCGCCACCCCGGGAACCATTTATTGGATTACCAACACCCCTGATATAAGTCACCCCAAGTGGTTCGCTACATTTGGTAACTTAGCAGGGGTGCCCGGGTTCATGTGATGACCTGGTCACGTACTGCGTGGCGGGCCGGATCGCAAGGTTTAGGGAGACCTAACCTAGATGTACATGTGTATATTGACAAGTGTTTAATCTCGAATACCTTCTCTTACTAATAAGGAGCGAGGGGTGCTATTGGTTAGATGCCACAGATGTGACAGATGGTCTGACCGATATAAGATCACGTGAGACCTCAAGAAAGTTAAGTTGCCTTCCAGGTCTATCCGCGCATCTTCAGAAAAAATCTCTGGCAGTTCTGAAATACGTCAGCTAACCCAGATAAAATAATACTTTTGTTAAAAAGTTTAACGAGCAGTTTAGGGAACAATCAGTTTCCTTTGGATGGTTTATCCGTAAAATTAATTTTGTACTGCTTTATTATTATTGAGCTGTGCCATACTTGCAAATAGATCTACTATATTCATTTTTCAGAGTAATAGAAGTGACCCGCCTTTCCGTTATTCCAGATCTCATCATTGTGTTACATGCATAATGAATAAGTATTAAGTAATGTTTGCTCTACATTCCGAAATACTTTCAAAATAAATAACTTCATTCCACATGTATAAATCATTTTCAATGACTCCTGTGAGATATTTAGCTGCACGAAAAAAATCGGTGAGTCGAATTTATTTTATGAGAAGACCCGAATAAATTTTTTTTTTTCACTGTTTTTTCTGATTTTATTGCGAAGGCCACATTTTTATAAATATTTACAAAATATATTCCGATTCCGACCCACAAAGACATAAAATAGAAAAATTAACTCGCTACAAGTTTTATTCTCTTGGTTTAAAAATATCGTGTTGTAAAAATTATTTTCTTGCAGCACCATCTTCAGAATACCATTTTTCGAATACGTATCAAATATATTTCGATTCGATCCTCTAGAGAACATGGAAATCGCATTTGTTGTTCATCAATCGACGTTTAATAATAAATAACACATTGTTTTTCAAATATTACAAAATCCACATTTTATGCACAATAAAATTTGGTCGCGTAGCTGTAGTATCATTCCATAGAATAAAAAATGCTAAAAGATATTTAAAAATGCTATAAAAAGAGTAATTAAATAAAACTATCATTTGCACTGTGATGCCCCACCAGGAGGGTAAGACGGGGTAGACCGCCGGCCAAGATGGGGTTATGGTTCGCACTTGGGCAAACAAAACAAGTAGTATTGACTCCTAGTCTTTGTCTTCGACACCTTAGGAACAGTGAGCTCACTCTTTACACATTTGTCAGGCAATCCACCCTTCTACTGACTCCAAATATCTCCCCTTACAATAAAGGCAACATGTATTTTTTGTGCCTTCAAAAGACAAAGTTTTTTTCGACCGCTTGACTTCTCTCAGTTTGGCTTGTTTTTTTAAAACAATATAATAAATATGTAACTTTATAACTTCAGCCAAATTTAAAACTCTAACTTTAAGGACTATAAGTAGTCAATGTCAGATACCCATCAACCAGTCTAATCAATCAAATAATCTTCGAGATGCACTCGTAATCGTAATAAATATTACATCATAAACGTGAAACAACAAAATTCGCTCAGCGCTTACGACATCAACACGGGATGACTGCAGTCGCAGTAGGTACTAAAGACACGGGGTGCGGTGGGGGCACATATGTACGAATTATCAGGATCGTAGCAGGTTTGGACAAAGCGATATAGCAAAATCTAGCCCCTACCCCATCTTGCCCCGCCATCTCCTAAGTTGGTACCCATCTGTAAAAATATATTATAACAGATTTTTTTTTAAGATGAAGCCATACTAAATAATGCAAAATCATACAAAATCGAATGTTTTTGTTTTGAAAATTGGATCCCTTAGAAGAATTATAGAAGCTTCTATTAAATACTGCGTGTAGAGCATATCTTGGCTTATTAAGCCTATAAAAAAATAAAATATAAAGTCTGTGAAAAACACTTTCAAGTCTAAACTCTCCTATTTATAAACCCCTTTTCGGATATGGTTTTATTGTTTTATGTAGCAAATTCAGTTTCTTTTATAATAATCGCGAAAGAAATTGATATTTACGCCCGAAGTTCACAAAATAAAATATGCATTTTCACGTTGTTATTTTACAATACGGCCGGCAGTCAACGAATTTGGATTTTCAAAGTGACCACTATGCCGTTCACTGAAGGGCTACATAACTAGTCACGTTTTTTTTATCAGTTCGCTCCCGAACGGAGCGGGAAATGGACGTTAGGCTCCGCGTCGCTTTGTTCCGTGAAATCATTTTTAAAATTCTGTTTTATTACAATAAACAATGCATAAAAAATGAGTTAATGTTTTTTACAGGCCTTTACGGAATCAACCTGTAAAAGAAATCTCAAATACCTTTTCCAACCTTTCCAAAAGATTTTTCTCAAGTATTTTTAAACTCCTCCCATAAAAGGGCGTGAATTCCGATTTCGATTTTTTCCTGGACTATTGGATCGCCTTAATTGCAATTTAAAAAATTGAATCCGGTAAGTCAAGAAAGTACCTAGGTACTCATAATAAGTTTTTTTTGTGAAAAAAAATATTTTATCTCTACATTAATCTTGTCAAGTTAGGTCAGATTTCGTTATTTTGCAAGGGTTTGTGCTTGTAGTTATAACATTATTAATTTAAAGATTACTCTCATTAGAATATATGTACAACAAGTTTTAAAATCTTATTTCTCATAAATGGAGCACCATCTTAACGTTGCGCCGTGCTTCCTCAGTGACTGCTTGTTCCCAAACATCTTTCCACCGGCTGTCCATCGACAGAAAGTAGTAATTTATTTACAAACACTCCCGCCACTGTTGTATTTTTAGGGGTCTTTATTTACCATGACGAATTTGTGGGATGCATACGTTCTCTATACATAATAGAGGTATTCACCGCCAAGTGAATATTCATAAGGCAGATTTTTTTTATCACGGAAAAACACTTTCAGATTCATAGTTCCGTAAATGAGGCTGGCATCCCTGCACTGAGTCAACAAGGACAGCCACGCAGAGCCCTCTTGCCTCACGGCGACTTTGTTCCGACTTTGTTCACTCCACAACATACTCATTCGCTACGTAACATCATACATTATTAAAAATTTAAAGGAGACATTATGTAGTCGTCCGCGGCGGCACACGAGATAAATGTCGCCTCGTGTCAAATAAAAATATGCAGACGAATCGTTTGAGACACAAACTACATCAGGCCGAAAGCTCTTAAGAGGAATGACTGTACGGCCTTTATCCCATAAAATATAAATTCGGTTTTTATGCCAAAATACCCAATCAGACCGTTGTGAGCTATTATAAGTGTCTATTTATGTATTTGATTAAATGAAGACAATATTAGCGAAACTCAATCGAAAATCTGGAGACAGAAAATGAGAAAAAAATATGTGTGTTAAGAAAATGAAGATAATGTTGATAGTTCTTAGTCGAAGTATGATTGATCGCCAATATCTTTTTCTGATTTTTCTGTCTCCAGATTTTCAATTGAGTTTCGCTAATATTGTCTTCATTTAATTAAATATTATTATTTGAGATTTTACTTATAAAGTTTAAAAAATTAAAATGTCTATTTATGCTTAAAATTTTTAAATATTGACGATTTTACACGCTTTAGGGGCATTTTTTGGCAATTATTTGTGTTTAATGATAATTTGAGAGGCGGGTATGTATACTTTTTATTGGATAATCAATACCTCTGCCATAGGTCACCTCAAGGATTTCGCTACGTTTGGTGACTTAGCAGAGATGTGTCTAGGTTTTGGCGGCAGATGACCTGGATACCTTGAACCCCAGATTCCCACCATACCTCAACCTTACACCTCTTACCATATCCTTTCCAGAACTTCCTCTCCTTCCTTTATTTTAAGAGACATAGCATCCCGAAAGATGACATAGGCCCCGAGGAGAATTATTTTCCTCAGAGCCTCCTGTGTGGAGCTACTTTAAAAATAAGTTAAGGAATTTTTTGTTTTTAAAACCATTTTGCACTGTTCACTAAGAAAATGTAATGAAGAATAAAATTTATTTACAAAAGCATTTTGCTGTGCTTATTTCGAATTACAAATGACTGATTTTATTTATTTATTTATTTATCTATAATAAAATATATTTACAATGGTTTTATTTGTATGCCTGTCTCACTAGGGTATACCTGTGTCGAGATTATATTATATTATTATATATATGTAATATTTAAATATAATGTCCCGTGTAAATAAAAATTTCGACCTTTTTATGTGGTTTTATTTTATATTTTTTAATTCATTAATCGAATTATATGTATATATATTTATATATATATATATATATATATATATATATATATATATATATATATATATATATATATATATAATTCCATATTTTTATCATTTTGACGGCCGGCGTGGTAGAGGGGTTACTCTTTTTACTCGCTATCCGAAGGTCGCGGAGTCCAATCCCAGCGTGGGTAAATACATTTCATTTGATTCACTTCCGTTATTTCACAATTAATTAATTGAATATAATATAAAGTATATTTGTGGCAAGTTCCAGAGCGGAAGATACTCTCAGTATCGTCCTGGTGTAAGATCATCATTCAGAATTGAAACGTTGCTTGAAATGGCTTTAGCCGTGTTTGGTGACCAGATCTGAATAGCTAGATACTTCCCCACCTTCATCTCTTCTTCCCCTCTCGTCTTTTCCCCCACCCCACTACCTTCAGCCTCACAACGTAGCCCAATTGCCTCACTGCCTCCAGACGGGAGCAGCTGGGATTCTTGCAGTATACACGCTTTAGAAGCGAAACTTAACCAAAAAAATCTCAAACAATGCTTGAAATGTGAGGTCATAATCAAAGCCACCAATGAGCGCAGACCTAACGTAATTTCCGTTTCATTTCTCAACCAATTGGAGCCTTTTAAAAGTGATATCATAATCAAAGCGGCCAATGAGCGCAGTTGATGCGTAGCAGGTGATCTGAAATGCAAATAACAGCGGGGCTATAGAAGTTTCACTTAAAAAATTTAAGATTAAAAAAACCCAGTTTATTTGAATATTTTGGAAAACGGCGGCGGGCGGAGCCATTCCTCTTAACATGAGCGCAATTAGCGCGCATACCTTGGTTCCTACTGTTGTGTTACCAAATGGCTCTTTAAGACTTTAATTTAATATCATAATTGTTATTTTACGCTATACAAAAGTTTAACAACTTTCTGTGGTGGTCGAGAAAATATTATGTATTAAAAAGTCGGTTTCGTATCCATTAGAATCTCAAAACATTGATTATCAATTCAAAGTTCCGAATGTTTTTCATAATATGATTTATATTATAGTCAACCATCTCGTTACGATTACTAACACATTATTAATTGACGTTTTATAAATGTTAGGTACTCGTATACTAATGCACCTCAACAAAATCTAATAATGAAATCATTTCTCTGAAGTAGCTATCATGGGAAAACTACATTGGATTGATATACATCATTTTTATAACTAACTCCGTTTCTCCGCAGGGGTAGGCAGTCAGGACGTGAATACATTCGTACATCGTTTCATACATGCTCTTCTATTATTCTGACTTTTATAAATATACTAGCAGACCCGGCAACACGTTGCTATGGCTAACGAAATACAACGCCATTAACCAACCTTTATAAAATCCACATCACCTGCTTGCCCGCTGCCCGCTGCCTGAATTGAATATTTGAATTACTCGGCTTTTCTCTTCTAAAATAAGCATGTATTATACATATAAACCTTCCTCTTGAATCACTCTATCTATTGGTGAAAACCGCATGAACATCCGTTGCGTTGTTTAAAAGCTCAAAGCGCACATACGTTGTGAGCGACTTCATTTTATACATTTGTTAAAGCGTGCTAATTTTTAAATAGTTATTTTTATATAGAAGTGAAAATAAGTTTTACAATGTATAATAGTACTAGCAGACCCGGACACACGTTGCTATGGCTAACGAAACACGACGCTTAACTGCTGCCCGCTGCCCGCTGCCCGCTGCCCGCTGCCCGCTGCCCGCTGCCCGCTGCCCGCTGCCTGAATTAATATTTGAATTTCTCGGCTTTTTTCTACCATAATAAGCATGTATTATACATATAAACCTTCCTCTTGAATTACTCTATCTATTGGTGAAAACCGCATGAAAATCCGTTGCGTAGTTTAAAAGATCAATGCGCACATACATTTTGAGCGACTTCATTTTATACTATGTAATGATGATGATAAATACCCACATATTTTTTATAACTAACTAACTATCACGCCGTTTTACCCGGATAGGCAGAGGGGACGGACCGCCACACAACTCGGTCTTCTCACACACTCCTTGCCTCGTTCCCATTCATACATCGTCTCGTACATGCTATACTATGATTCTGACTCTTGACATGGCCATTTTACGAAATTTCACCATGAGTTAAAGGTTTCAAAATTATAAATAACTAGCTGACCCGTTGAACTTTGTACCGCCTCAGAATCAATAACTGTTGTGTTAACTTATTAGCTGAATTAATTTCAGTTTTTTTTTAAGTTAAAAATTACACAAAGAAGCAATTATCGATGCGCAACTGTCCGTATTTTGTTTTTGTCAGATCGGAGATCGCGTTGTGTACGGACTTATAATTTTTGTGATTTTCTAACTTTTCCATTTACTTACGGGAATAGCGTTTCATTTTCTTTATACATGTGAGGGAGATTTCTTATAATTATTGCATTTTTCCTGTGGAGGGGTGCAGACATACGTTCACCGTTTTTCCCATTTTCGACTGTTGACATTTAGTGTGTAAGAAAGAGGGGGAGTAGGTATTATATGTTTAAGAAAAAAAGCAAAACAATCAGCGCATTGATATTTGACGTTGTTGAATTTTTGGAATTCACTCACTACTCAATATTATACTTATCACCTATATATTATACTTATGTATTATACTTATATTCCTGCAGCTATTTCAAAAGATGAGAATTCGTTCCTTACAAAATGTATGAGGAAAACAACTTTCTTGTTTTTTTCGTGGGTTTTTGCGATGTTCTAATAGTTATTCTGTTATCCGGGGCGGAGACAAATCCAACAAATCAAACAAATCAAATATCATCAAAATCGGTCTAGCCGATCTCGAGTTATAAATAGTGTAACTGACCCGACTTTGTTTTATATATTAAGACTGGCAGGTACCCGATATGCGTTCCTATGCCATTTAATTTAATTAATATGCCAAGAAATTTTTTCTCCCTGCGTGCCCTTTCCCATTCGTCCCGTTTCCCTTCCGCCTCCCCTTCCTCTCCCGCGTCCCCTTCCCCTCTCGCGTTCTCATTACGCCTCCTCTACCTTCCCTCTCCCTATTCCACTCCTCCCCTTCCCCCGTCCCGCAAACTCCCGTTCCGAGTTCCCCCTCCCCCCTCCCAGGTTCCATACATTCATACCTGGTACATTCAGTTTTCAAACAGCTCGCGTGCCACCGATCGCTATTTTTTTATACAAATTTCATCATGCCAGAGCTCACCAGTAGTGTTATGCAAACCTTGTCCTGACAATAACGAACACAAAATAAAAAGAATTATCCAATTTGGTGCAGTCGTTCATAAGTTATGCGCGTACATACATCTCGGCGATTCATTTTTATTTATATAGATTATATAGATAGATAGATCGATAGAAAAAAGATAGAAGATAGATAGATTAACGTGTTCTACTTTCAAATAAATGTTTGTATAATAATGTATAAAACACGCCCCATCCCTAAACACTAATTTATAAAATGTTCAATGTCGTTGAAATATTTGAGAATATTACAATTGAGGCCATTGTGAGTTTAAGTTTAAGGGTACAGCTAAGTTACAAGGAAATGTATTCATAATCAGCTTATAAGATCTACTCGATGCCTAACAAAAAAACGTAATTATACCGATTCGAAGGCAGTAATTAGCTAAACTAAACTCCGACCTGGCTACACTCTTAATTCCGCGCCAGTTCGCACAACTTTCCAAATTAAATATAAATGAACTGTTTTAATATTGTTCGGGTTTAATTTGATTGAAATGTTTGAACTCTGTTCTGGATAAAGTTTTGCAGAAAATAGCCGGGCCACAGAATAATCAAAACCGTTTATCGAATTCTTGTCTCATCTATTTTCTATTTGAACACTCCTCATAAAATATCAATCGACTAAAAATCGTTAAAAAACTATCAATCGTTATAAAAATGTGCAAAATTTTTTGAAGTAAAACTTCTTTACGCACGCTTGACTTGGGGAGTAAGTTGGTGAAGGCGTGACGAGAGCGTACCGAAAAGTGTGATCGGGCGAGGCGAACGGTCGGGCCTTTACGCACGCTTGACTTGGGGAGTAAGTTGGTGAATGCGTGACGTGAGCGTTATGAAAAGTGTGATCGGGCGAGGCGAACGGAAGTTGAGAGAGAGTTATAAGTTAGTAAAGTTTTACTTCAATCATGTGGTCTAAAGCACACTCGTTTTTTTCTATTTTAACAATTTTGAGTGACGGATTGGACAACTTTGAGTCTTACCGTATTCATTCAATTGATATTTCAAGGCTCCATGGCTCTTGAAGATTTTTTTTGTAATTAAACATTTCTGCATTAGTATCTATAGTAATTCCAGACAAAAATAATAAACAAATTTTCGATGCCATGATTGCCGATCCCCCGACAATTAACCCCCGACATATTTATGTACAAAATATAATATAATTAAGTACCCTGAAGAGGTGTTCAGAGCGAATGTACCGTCGAATAACAAAAGTATAATACATTTGGGACCTATAATTTCAAAACCCGCTATATCCGATTTTGTGACGAAATGATCTGAGGATGACATCTTGTTCACATTTTTGCGAGGAACAAGACTAACCTAAAATTGAGTTTTAAAATCTCCCTTATCACGACCAAAAAACATGTTAAAACTGCGAGCGAGAAACTAAAACCCGCTGCATTATTCAATCACAAGCAGTTATTTTGCCAATATTGGGGGTGTAAAAACACGCCCCCAGGTCGGTTGAGTTTCAAAAGCCTCTATATTCCATACAAATCATGAAGTGAGTATCAAAATCCGCTATATCCATTTTATTTATCCAAATTACTTAAATATTTCTAGACAAACATTGAAAAATTAACACTTTTCGAATGTATATTATTCCAATTCATTATATATAAAAATAAAAAACGCAATTTTTTATTTACGCTGGAGATGTAACAGTTTTTTGCCGTTTTCTCCGAATCAGTGAAAGGTAATATAGTGGATACAGAAATTGAACGACTCATATTATCATTCAAATGTATTAAGGATTTTTTTAATCGTTAATACTATTTTTGACTATACACTTGAAGTACAAGAAAACGATTCTGTAAATAAATTCGTTTGATATCCAACCAACTTGTTAGAAGAGGTATTTAAGGTTTTTGGTTTTGAAATTGGCAAATAATGCACAAAAAAGTCTAATTTTACAATAATTTCAATTTTGGAGAGCGTACTGTCAGGTAACCCTTTTTTTTTAAATTTTTCTGCATTTCATTTAAAATATTCGATATAAATTAATATTTCCACAGTTATGAAAACTTTTCACGAGCTTACTCTAGAGGTCATGTTTTTTGTGTTGGTTGGCTGCTTTTTGATAAATTAAGTTAAATTTATTTGCTCCACCTGTTTTGCTTAGTCTTAATTATTTGAAGTTCGTGGATTGACTGCCTCTGAATAATTAATTGATTCAAGTTTCTTTAAAGCTTCGAGCATAGTTGCCGATGATTTATATATAAAATACAGCTACTGGGAACGGGTACCTTCCTTCACAATGTCTGCTGTGTTCTATTATTTAAATGACAAACTTCTTGTTCGTGTTCATACGAGGAATTAAATATTTACGGGGAATAGGAAAAATAAAATGGTTGCAATATAAATAGCTCTCGGATTCTATGTCGGTAAACATGACTAAATAAACGTTTTTCACAATAAATAACAACTTACCTAACACATTTAATAAAATAATCTAGGAAGGTTGTAACAGTTTGGATTTATACTGGCCAAATATTCACTCGATGAAGTAAGCACACTTTAATAATCACCTAATAACTAGGTTGCTACGTATCAATTCAAATTGAAATTTGAATTCCTAATTGAAATTTTTCTACGAGCAATTCGAATACAGATTTTCGTTTGTTGACCAAAACATACTAGGAACAAGAGAATTTTTCTTGAGCAGTTCCAAGCTAGCGGCCAGAGGATTCGGGAGTCTGTCTCAACGTGGGGAAGGCACATACTTCGGTGAAATCGTAATTATTGATTTTCCATTTAATATTTTGTTCTACTTGAACTGGCCTCCTTTAGTAATTTTAACATCTTGAGATCATTTTTAAATCATAACAAGCTATCAATTCATTTATTAGATTTTAACTATTTAGTTTCTTCTTCTAAGGACTAAACACGACCCTGAACTATTAAATAGTATTTTGTTAGAGTCTCATGTTCTGTTTTATTATTTAATAATATAATTTGATTGTTTCCTCAACTCTTTCATTTTTTAACTATAAATATTCTTTTGTACTTATTCTTTTATGCAGTATTACACTTTTATTTCTAAACCATTAAATTGGCGCCCAACGTGGGGCCATATTTATTTGTTTATTAAGGCATACCTACACAACACATTATGATACAAGTCTTAGGTATATTAAATTAAATTAAATTATTACATGGGTTTTGTCACTATTACGTAAGCTTATAGAATGTCAATAGATAATTTCGCTTGAGATGTGAACGGTTTTTAAAACTTTACTATTGAATGGATGAATAATAATAATAAAAATGAGAGATAAAGAAAATTTTTGGAGTTAAGAATTATAAAAGTTTAATGAAAAATTAAATGTAAGTAGTTTTAAAATAATTTATATTACTTAAATTAATTTTGTAGTTGTTAGCAAAAAAATATGAAAAATGTTTACGTGTAGTAATTTTTCTTTGTGGGTATAAGTTGCGATTTCGTAATTTATATTTATATTGATTCAAAGAATGTAAATAAGTATATGAAACAATATAAAATGAAGGAAAATAGTATTCACAACAAAAGCTTAACATCAAAGTTCTTACAAAAGTTTTATTTTACCTTTCCTTGGCTAGCAATTCTCAGGTCGTTAGCACTTTGGACGACCTCTGTTTCTCTCCTCTTAGTAACAAAAGTACCTATGTAAAAAATTTGTGATTTAACTTGACAGTTTAAATTCTTTTTAGTAAAATAGAGTCAGAGGTGGAAAACAGTTTAAATCTTAGAATGATCATTATTCAAAGGAGGTGTTTTATGAAAATCACAAATTCCAGTAATATAGATTCATGTACTCCCCTTAAAAAACTGAAACTTATGACAGTCAGAGATACATAATCGCTTTTTCGTTATGTTCAGTCATCTTCAGACGAGTTTGCACTAAAACACTCAACCCAAAAACACAATACTTGACTTACAGAAAACTTATAATACCTACTACAAGAAAACGAAACGTTATTTCAAAAACGATCCTACACGTGACTATTGAAGTATATTCCTACAAACTTAATAAAAACAAGAATAGAAACTCCAATTTATACGATCAATATCACTAAAAAACATTAATTTTTAACAAATGTACACGTTCCTCCGTCTGTCTTTTCGGGAAGTTCATTTACATTGAAAAATTTTATATACATATATAATATTATTAATTGGGTTAGGTGTAAGATACATATATGATATTCTCGTACATACACAGAATCTACACCCATAGTACTTTAGGCTTATTTTGTATAATAAATAATTTTTTGAACTTTAATTTTAATAAATACTAAAACGACTTTATAAGCAGCAATTTCTTTTTTTTATCCACCCCAATCTAGTAGCTTTATTAGGGTCGTCGACCCTTTTGGCCACATCTATTTCTCTTTCCCTGCTCAGAAAACGTAATAATTGACCACAAAAATAGAGATATTTTGTGGCTTCCTAATTTTACAGATTCTTAACAATTTGAGCTTAGCAGTTACATTAATTTTAGGTTTAATTATTGTAGACAAAACAAAGTCCTGCTCGTCGTCAAATAGGTAAGCACTTATAATAATAATGGCTATGTGACATGGCGACGATCTCCGGTCTGATAGCACTTTGTCTAAGAATCATGTCGTATGTAATTTAGGAGTTTATGTGCGCTAACTGTTGTTACCACCTATATTTCTCTTTCCCTGCTCAAGAAAACGTAATAATTGAGCACAAAAATAGAGATATTTTGTGTCTTCCTAATTTTACGGATTCCTAACAACGATTTGAGCTTAGCAGTTACATTATATTATGTTTAATTATTTTAGACAAAATTAAATCCTGCTCATCATCTTAAATAGGTAAGCACTTATAATAGTAATAATAATGGCTAAGTGACATGGCGACGATCTCCGGTCTGATAGCACTTTGTCTAAAATTCATTTCGGATATAATTCATAAGCTTACGTGCGCTAACCGTTGTTACCACCTCTATTTCTCTTTCCCTGCTCAAGAAAACGTAATAATTGAGCATAAAAACAGAGATATTTTGTGTTTTCCTAATTTTACAGATGTTTCTAACAACAATTTGTGCTTATTTTTCTAATTAATTGTCGACGAAAGAAAGTCCTGTTGTCGTCTTAAAGAGGTATAATAATAATAATAATGGCTACATTATATGGTGACTCCGGTCCGATGGTACTTTGTCTAAGATTCATTACGAACATAACGGTAACTGTTGTTACCACCTCTATTTCTCTTTCCCTGCTCAAGAAAACGTAATAATTGACCACAAAATTAAAGATATTTTGTGTCTTCCGAATTTTACAGATGTTTCTAACAATTTGAGCTTAGTTTTCTTTTTAATTATCTACGAAAGAAAATCTTGCTCGTCGTCTTAAATAGGTAAGAACTTATAATAACAATAATGGCTACGTGACATAACGACGATCTCCGGTCTGATAGCACTTTGTCTAAGATTCATTACAACATAATGCAGCAGCTTATGTGCGCTAACTGTGTAAAGCTTTTACCCGTGAAACAGTCCATCGTCAATATTTTCATAATTCTCTCCTTATGAAATTATCCTACAGACAGAAACTACATACAAAACATTTCACGCCGGTCGTATTATTATTTCATACGAACTTCGTTCACCGGTTTGTAGTTCACATTGTGATTTCAAATAAACTAAGCAGTTGACTGCAGCGTGCATTTTTCACAACAGACTGATGTGAATTATTAAAAACTCAGTTAAAATTCAGCTTTAAAAATGTGATATCTACCTAGACAGTTTTTTTGGCTATTGGAAATTATTGGTCAATCGGAGAGCTTTGTTTATAAAGGTAGCTTTTTGATTTTGATTGTGCTCGATACACGCGTTAGGAATAAATATACCTAGGTGTTTTACATTAAACAATTTTGCCAGACTTTTATATTTTGTTTCCTTAATTTTTATTTATCCGCTATCGGTTTCGACACATCCGTGTCATCCAAATTCATCCATCAATCTTAAAATTAGCTGATAAATGACAGGGTTGTGTCAAAACCGGTAGCAGATAAATAAAAATGAAGTTACAAATCTACATGTGAAATTAAATTCTTCTAAATAAAACGTTTGGGAACTGTTATGCTCCCCCCAAGATATACAAAAAATGCAAGTGTGCAGTTCACACGCGGTAGATGTGAAACCTTCAGAAAACTAAAGTAGATGAGAGTGGGGAGGTTACGAAGCACAGCGTAAAGAGAAGATCGGCTATTCTATCTCTTCAGACTAAATCTCATAGATGTATATGTTTGTGTCTTTTTAGTGTAGCCATTTTTCTTTCCATCGAGTTTCAAATCACAACGGTGCTAAAGGAGCTTTCACTTCAAAAAAGGTTATATTTTATACAGTTCCATGCCAACTCAGAATAAAACCAACTCAGAAACACCTCGGAAAGGTCATTAAGAGCTATGAAAAAATAATTTTAAAATAGCCGGTAACCCTAACCTGACTTAAACCTATTAAACCAATGTTTTTATATGTTTTTATCAACACTCTTAATGACCTTTCTGAGGTGCTTCTGAGTTGGTTTCATCTTGAGTTGTCCGGTCATCATTTTATACAGTCAGTAGTGTATCTGATCATTGTTGATTGTCCTTTCACGTGGAGCACAGAAGCGCTGTATGGTTATGTGCAGTGTCGGCATGCGGATGTTAAGTTATTAATTGGTCGGGTTGTGGCAAGATTAAACATAGCCGTGATCGGAGTGATTATATGTGTCATAGTCATACAGAAAAGCTAAGAGACATAGTCATACAGAAAGCTCAGTCCACAGAGCGTATGCGTCCAACCCTAAGCTGTTACATAAGTAATGTGGTTTGCCTTACAATGCGCTTTAATGTTAAATGACCTCTCTTGCCATATAGCCGCTTGAATAATGCAGCAACTCTGTTTCCTCCCTGCCCCTCCCCTCCCCCTCTGCCCGTGCCTCCACCCCTTTTCACCCCCGTCCGCCCCCCGACGCTGGCGCTCCTCAAATATAGCCCGTTGTCCATATATATGGGATTTCTAATTGCGCTTGTAGTATCTACAAATTGTTTTACAAAATCCTGACACAACATGTCTGTTGAATATATTAAAAATCTCACATTTGAAGTTGATTGTCTGTTTCTGGCTTTCTTGTGGGCGGCTTGGATTTGTTTTGTTTACAAATACACAGTTTTATTCCTAGGTTTTAAACTTTGCACATATCAATTTTCAACCACCCCCATCGCTTTTTCCTATCCCAAAAGTATTTTGATACTTTTTGATAAAATTTTGATCAATTGGTATTCAAAATAAGAGAAACATTACTGCCAGAAAAGTGTTCTGGTGTGGCGATGTGGCTTTGTTTTGCGTACAAATCTACAGTTTTATTCCGCGGTAGACAAGCTTTGCACATTTGACCTGAAAGATAAGAGGAAGGTCACTCACAAAACTATCCTATCCCTTGCACGAAATTTTGATTCTATGAAATTTTGTAAATACTATTTACGTCCTCAAAGACATATCTATCTTAGAGCTTCCAAACTGGAGAGAGCTGGCACATAACCGAGATGAGTGGAGGAAGACTCTTGAGGAAGCCATGACCCACCAGGGGTTGTAGAGCCAATAGTGATGATGATGATGATCCACGTTCGAAGATGTAGGAAGATTAATCTCTAATTATTTCGAAAACTTTGCGTAACGTCCGGCAACCCGTTTTTATATTAATTGTCTTTCTAATCTAAATTTATGTAAATTACCTTTATAAATAAAAGACATCGTCCGTATGTGTGCCCTTTAGACTATAAAACTACTGGATCAATTTTTCTGAAAATTTTAAGGTTTGTTCTTATTCAAGAGTGGTTGCAATGGTAGAAGAAGTCGACGACGGCCTGGGAAAACGCATTATCTCTACATGGAACGCTATAATGTTTTTTTTAACAGCGATAACATGATTTACAGTACCTAATGAATGGTAGAAAAAGTCGAGGACTCCCGACCCGATGAAGACCTAACGCGTTTTCTCTGCACTGGAATGAGATAGGAACAAAGAAGTTTTCATGATACTACATGAAGTGGATAGTAGAAAAAGTCGGGGACCCCCGAGGAGGACACGGTTCAAAAAAATATTTGAGTAAAATGAGGCTTACGCGATGAACGAAGAAAGAGGTAAAAGGAGAAAATATAACGTGTAAGTGAATGGTTGCAGAAGTTGGGTTCGCCCGAGGAAGACATGGTACAACCAAGAATCAAATATACATGTGTGATCAAGTTGCGTATGTGATAATGGAGAATGTGTAACACAGCTTGTTAATACATTCAAAAGGAGTATCGAATAATAATATAAAAAACACCAACCAAAATTCATATTTTTTATTACCTTACCAATGTAGTCAATTACCTGAGCAGAGTCAATGACGTTATTCTTAGTTATAAAACATCGTATTAAGAATTATTTGTTCAAACGCGCGTCTTCCAATTAATTATAATCTTTACCCCGCCCCCGCCCTTCTGAGAGCGACGAACGTGTCGTGGGCCTGTGGAATTTCGGTTTAATTACCAATTAAGGAATTAATAATGTAGAGTCATTCGCAAGGAAGCATCCACTTTGAAAAATGTACGTATGAATATTCGTAATTATGAAATTTTATTGAGAGCTTCGCTCATTGATCACCCTTTGCGAACTAGTTTCTTTTCATCGTCGTATTCTACGATATAATCTTCCAACTGTCGAAGGAAAATGCCCTCTATTTAAAGAATGATAGATGTGTATCTCGTGTGTACGTTTCTGAATCTTGACAAGTTTCAATTTGTATCATAAGACCTTTTCAGATGTGTAGGTTGCATTTCTGCCGTTCCACTTACGTGTTAATAATGGAAACCTTCGATAGAATTGATACTATTTGTAAAAGCACTAGAAATAAATTGTCTTATTAAGTCCTGTACTTAGAACGGCGCTTCTTCCAACGCTAATATTGTCAAAGAAGTATGCTATTAAAAATATTCTAATCAATCAATTGGTAAATGGAAAATAACAGTTCCCGATGCACGGACTTCAATTTGTAATGAAATAAAAGGAAAAACAAGTGAAGTTGAGCTCGGGAAAGAAAACCTTCAAGATATAAATGATCGTTTTTCTTCAGCGTCCTTAAAAGGACATAACTTTTAAAAATTAATAAATATTTGTGTTTCCGAGCTTGTATTATGAGATATTGTACACAGATGGTGTAGTGCTACACACAATCACGGTGGTTTGAAGAATACAATCTATAACAGATAGTATTAGATAAAAATAACTTTACAGCAATATCGATAAAGATTGTTTTTTTAAATCGTTGGCTTGTTACTGTGATTTTCCAAGGGTGACCAATTCGTAGAATAAAAACATTGAACGTATTCTTCAATTTACCCAATTCAAAACTACCACTAAACAGCTTGTTTATAGAATACTAGCTGACCCGGAAAAACGTTGTTCTGCCATATAAATTATTTCTAGTGAATATTTTGGTTGTTAAATAAAAAAATAACGAATGTATTTTAAGTGCGTGGGGGGGATCTATGACAGAAAGGGGAATACAAAAATACTAAAATCGCGAATAAAAAATGGGAGGATCGCGATAAAAAAGGGGTGGGTGGGGTAGGAGAGTGAAAATTTGGGGTTATAGGTATTTTTTTATGCCATAAAAGATATAAAAAAACATTTTAGCTAAGAAAATATTTTTAAAAATCTGGATAGAGACACCCTAATCACCTAGTGGTTTGAAATATGCTTTACGAAATGTTCCCATATCTTACAAATATACATAAAAATCTAGGTCTAGCCGTTTCGGAGGAGTGCAACCACAAACACCGTGACATAAGATTTTTATATGTATATAGACTACGCCTCTACGCCCATCCGCGTCGAATTCTGACCGCGATGGGATGAAATGATTGACTAATAATTATATCTATGAAAATGAACCATAAATTCAAAAATCCCATTTGCGACCATAATTTTTTTTTTGAGTGAAAACTTTTTTAGCCCTTTGTGATTTGAAACTCGATATAACGAAAAATAGCGACACTAAAAAGAGATAAACTAGGATTTAGCCCGCAAGAGAATGAGATAGTCTCCTCTTTGTGCGGTACTTCTTAGCCTATCGGTCTCCTTTTTGTGCGGTACTCCGTAGCCTATCGATCTCCTCTTTGTGCGATGCTTCATAGCCTCCCCAAACGTGTCTACTTTAGCTTTCTGAAAGTTTGGCTTCCACCGCGTTTGAATTGAATTGCACACCCAGTTTTTTTTCTGTTTTGTTTTGTCCTGTTTCATGTTTCATTAAGATTCATTTGTATATTATCTTATTTAAAAATATATATATTAAGTCCTTTATTTATTTCAACATATCTTTATGAAACTAATCAGAGAATTGTATAGGTATTTGACTAATAACTTTGTCTTAATGACCTTTCATTTCCTTTCACACATTTTCCATCCAGGGACAATTCTTCAGATACCTAATAAAATAGTAATAGTAACAAATGAATATACGCAACTTGTCCGGTCTCCATGATTAATTTTCAATCGAACCGATTATTTAGGAAACCCGTGTAGTTTATTAAATTGCACGTTTAATTGCAGTGATTGTACATGTGCCAATATTGCGGCAATTGGCAATTTGACTTGTCTCACCTTCTCGTCCCGCAGCCGTCTCTCTGTCTGTCTGAATTCGCTGATTGGAAATTCGTTATGCCTTCCGCCGGATGTTAAACAAGACTCTCGCATAAATTTATATGACCGGCTACGCCAGATTGGAAATGACGCCCGGGTACCGTGTACAGCGTTCAGCCGCTGTCGGTGCTTGCCTAGGCTTCGTTATTACAATACGTCCATTGTAAGCACTTATAAATGCAACTATTTGGTTTGCATTGTGTTTGGAAATGCGATTTATCTTTTAAATGTTCACTCAGACAATTATCTACTCAATCAGGGACGATTACTAGACTAGTAGTGAGGAGATGTGGCTGGATGAAATGTTATTTTTAGAAAGTTTTGAGAACATCTTCGTCTAATGATAACACTCTCTTTCAAAAATTATAAATTCGATTCAAGGCGTTTTTGAAGTGAAAACTTCTTTAGCACCTTGTGATTTGAAACTCGATGAAACGAAAAAGCTACACTAAAGGACAAACATACATTTTAGCCTGCGAGAGAATAATTGTTAGAATAATCGGTGCTTCGTAGCCTTCCCATTCTTATCTACTTTAGTTTTCTGAATATTTCACTTCTACCGCGTGTGAACTGTACACTTGCATATTTTTAAAATTAATAACCCTAATTTTAGGTATTCCAAAAAATATTATAAATGTAAAGAAGTTTGTTTGTCTTTCTTTCACATCGCAATGGAGCGACTGATCGACATGATTTTTTGCATAGGGATATCTGGAGAACTGAGAAGTGAAATAGGTTCATTTTCATCCCGGAAAAACGTTTCATTCCCTTGGGAAAATTCTTTGTACAGTAATTTTTGTCTAATATCACGTGGGCGAAG
Source organism: Limnephilus marmoratus (assembly GCA_917880885.1). Taxonomy (NCBI): domain Eukaryota; kingdom Metazoa; phylum Arthropoda; class Insecta; order Trichoptera; family Limnephilidae; genus Limnephilus; species Limnephilus marmoratus. The sequence goes on along the minus strand of OU862920.1, from coordinate 47,607,919 downwards.
ACGCAGCTAAAAGCTAGTCTGCAATAATTAAGGGAAAAACAAACTGAAATTATTTTGTAAGGATAAAATATATTTTGTAGTGGAAAAAAGAGGAAATCGAAAAATTGGTCGAGTTGAAAATAGCTGCCTTTCTTTTGCTAAATAAATACCGACCAAACTCATTTTTTGTCAAAAATCGCCAAAATCTGCCACCCGAACAGGTGCGAACATTAAAGTTGCGCAAGTAAAAACACCGGCATATCAAAAGAGTGCTGTTGGCGCGGGCCAAAGGGCAAACGAAAATTTTGTCACGGCAAACGATCCGGACACCAAATAATGTAGCACAAAGAGACGCGAGTTATGCAGCGTGTAAGGCGGCCTGGCTGGGGATGCGATCGGGCTCGTGCTGGAGGGGTACCGCGCGTTTTCATCTCGCAACAAACTATCCCCGATACAGTATGCTCCGACAAAATATCCCTCGACGTAATATCACAAGCATAAAATATCCCACGGACAAAAAATCCTCCAAAAAATATCCACTAAAACCTAACCTAACCTAACCTAATTTAACCTAACCTTATTTTACATTTTACTATTTTTGAACAATAATTTATTGCCTTTCAAGATGTCGTATTATTTTTGTCTCATTTTACTATTTTTGAACAATAATTTATTGAGGAAGATGATAATAATAATAATCTAAACGAAAATATGAAAGAGAACAAGACACAGAAAAAGATAACGGTCGCAACTGGGACTCAAAACCAGAACCTCTCGTATAATAATACTAATATGGGATGGGAATAACCTTTAAAAGTTATAAAAAGAGAGTTCTTCTTATAAAACTGAATAATTTATTGTCTTTACAGGTTGTCTGTATTATTTTTGTCCCATTTGTTTGTCAGGTTAGGTGAGGTTAGGTTAGGTTTTAGTAGATATTTTGTTGGGGGATGTTTTGTCCGTAGGATAGTTTGTTGGAGAATGTTTTGTCCGTAGGATGGTTTGTCGGGGATGTTTTGTCCGTAGGATAGTTTGTTGGAGAATGTTTTGTCCGTAGGATTATTTGTCGGTGATGTCCGTAGGATAGTTTGTTGGAGAATGTTTTGTCCGTAGGATGGTTTGTCGGGGATGTTTTGTCCGTAGGATAGTTTGTTGGAGAATGTTTTGTCCGTAGGATTGTTTGTCTGGGATGTTTTGTCCGTAGGATAGTTTGTTGGAGAATGTTTTGTCCGTAGGATTGTTTGTCTGGGATGTTTTGTCCGTAGGATAGTTTGTTGGAGAATGTTTTGTCCGTAGGATTGTTTGTCTGGGATGTTTTGTCCGTAGGATAGTTTGTTGGAGAATGTTTTGTCCGTAGGATGGTTTGTCGGGGATGTTTTGTCCGTAGGATAGTTTGTTGGAGAATATTTTGTCCGTAGGATTGTTTGTCGGGGATGTTTTGTCCGTAGGATTGTTTGTCGGGGATGTTTTATCCGTAGGATAGTTTGTCGGGGATATTTTGTCGGGGGTACTTTGTGGCGGGATGAAAAGTCGCGGAACCGGCTGGAGGTGGCGAGGGCCGCGCTGGTGCCAACTATTAGCACTCACCGGCAATCAGAGTTTGCCCGTTCCCAGGCAAATTAACCGGAAATTACACGCGCGAGCGGTAGCCTTCTATGTAAATAAACCCCGCGCTCCCGGCCCGTGATTACTTTAAGTCGCCCGAATTATTATTATGATTTCGTAGTAATTGGTGACGGATTTTATATGTTTGATTCCAACTTCGACTCGAGTACCAATACAAGTCGACAACTCGCGACGTTGAAAATTAACATAAGCCTGTGTTGCCGTGAGTGGAGTTATGTAATCCGATTTTCGAATGCGTACAAGAATGCCCCTAGGCGAAACGGTACACATCAACAGAACAAACTGGAAATGTGGAAACACATTTATGAAAACTTTAATAAAATACACAAATATTATTATTTGTATGAATTTGTTTTATTATAATATTGTTATGTTTATGAATTTCTCCATAAACGAAAATGTTATTATTTTTATTTACTTATACCTGTATATTCAATTTGAAACATTTATTGGATGACCAACACCCATTCCATATGTCACCCCAAGTACTACGTTAGATGACTTTGGGATGCCCGGGTTCATGGGTTGAGGTTTGTCCGAGTCGTAGCGGCGGATGATCGGCCCACCAACTGCGTGGCAGGCCGATCGGGAGTGACTGGTTGAGGGACATCTTTTGACCTCTCCAGCAGGACTCTCTCGGAACATCACTTTGCACCGCAGTAGGAGGGATAGATTTATACATCCATCTCTCTTGGACAACTGATTCCCAGATTCCTACGCACCCTCATACCTTTTCCTTCCCAGAACTTTCGCTCTCAAAGCTCTTTATTTTTTCTAAAAAGACCGTCCACTCATCACCAAAGATTATGTAGATCCTGAGGGGAATAATGTGTGGAGATAATAAACAATATTCTTTTTCAATTTATAAAAAAATAGTTAATTTATAAACGAACTAGCAGAGCCGGCCACACGTTGCTGTGGCTAACGAAACACAACGCCCTTACCCAACCTTTATAAAATCCACACCACCCGCTTGCCAGCTGCCCGCTGCTCGCTGCCTTAATTGAATATTTGAATTTCTCGGCTTTTCTCTACTACAATAAGCATATATTATACATATAAACCTTCCTCTTGAATCACTCTATCTATCTGTGAAAACCGCATGAAAATCCGTTGCGTAGTTTAAAAGATCTACGCGCACATACATTTTGAGCGACTTCATTTTATACTATGTAATGATGATTCTGCTATGAAATTATTATCACGCCCAATATTATATACTTAGAATATATAAAAAAAAATAATTCGATTTCTGCAATTTAACTTTGACAACGATACAATAAAAGTAAATTACCATCATCAAATGTTTAGTCAATATTTTTATTATGTAAAATAATGTTTTTTTTTAAATTAAAATTTAATAATTTTTTCGTTTTAGGAAATTATACTTACTAATGTAATGTTTTCTTTTTTTCTAGGTAAGTTCACCTCGACGCTGACCAGTCTAAATGGAAACGATAAAACATTCTGCAAAAAACAAATCGAGAGAGGTTTGATAAGCTTTTATTATTTTCGCAATGTTATTACTTAAAGAAAAATATCTAAATCAATCAAAAAATATCTTCATGCTTAAAACAAATTAAGGTTACACTAGTATGTAGATACTTATTAAGTTAGATATTGCATACGAGCCCCGACCAAGGTTGTTTCGATTTGAAAATACAGGTAGGTAAATAAAGACACCCATGTTAGCTAATTACGAAACGGGTCTAATGTATTTTAAATAAGTTTTTCGGGAAGTCATAATAAAATTTCCGTAATTGCCTTATTCACGGTGTTGAATTTGAAATTAAACATTTTCTAAAATATGTTCAACATAATTACTGTACATATCACTTTTTGTGTTGATAATGACAATTTTACACAATTCTATCCAATCCTTGGGATTAGTCGTGTGAGAAATATCTCATTTTGTCTAATAATTTCAATTTGTTGGGCACTCAAAAATATAATTATATTTTAGAATTTTCTTATCATACTCTTGTAGAGCTTTATCGTACTTGGTGATGCCATTCTTAAATTGTGCATCAAAAACTTTTTTTAAGTATAACTTCTTTACGAACGCTTGACTTGGGGAGTAAGCTGGTGAATGCGTGACGAGAGCGTTACGAAAAGCGAGGCGAACGGTAGTTGAGAGAGAGATATAAGATAGTGACGATAGAAAGAGAGAGAGTTACGTTTCGTATATTACTGAAGGGGCAAGAGAGAGAGAGGTGCGAGCACACATTTCCTTTATCTCTTTTTCTCATAGCCAGTTACGTTTCGTATATCTAAGACTCAGTGCAGGCCTATTGTCTGTATCACGCTGTGGGAGCAAGAGAGAGCAGTGCGCGCGCACATTTTCTTTCTCTCTTCCTGTCATATAGATGGAGCTAAAGAAGTTTTACTTCCGTGGTGTGGTCTAAATTATTTTATTTTAATGTTACATAATGCGATATCCTTGATATTTATCAGAGGAAGTAATGAAAAAGTACAGTTCCGATTTATAATATATATTTGTAAGTGAACACTTTACTCAAAGTTATTAACTTTATAAACGACACGAGGCCGACCTGTCACTCTTAACCCCAGAATTAAACAACTCGAATAATATTAACAATCTACGTAACGTACGCTCAGAAATTGATATCACATTTATTGCGTTAAGTTTATTGATCATTGTATTAAGGAAAATCAACGAACTCCGGTTGGTAAAAAATATGTTCAGACATTTTCCATTCTTGCTGTCAATCTTTTGTAATTGTTGAACGTGGCAGTGAAAAGTAGATAATGTTTTAGAGTTTTCGTGTATTTTAAAAGGGCTCTAATAATTGAATGGTGATATTTGCCAATCGTTGCTTAAAAACTGTTTCGTTCTCACCGCGCGAGTTGAATTTGCGCAGCACATAAATATATTATTCATTCGGTTCACACTTAAATTGACATCGGAGGTATCAAAACCATTTGCTGCGTTGGCCGTCGGCTTGCGGCTCTGCCCGGGCCTGCCATCAATTACAACTATCATTCGCCGTTTTGTTGCGGGCATTTTCAATATTGTTTTCCCATTTGTTTATTTCCGCGCACTTTTTGCAGCGGCGCGGCACCGCCCCCACCCTCCGAGGCGAGGTACCGCCCCCGGACCTGTTCGATGGCCCCCACTCAACGACTCGTGCCGGAGAGCGAATTAAATCACCGACAAAAGAAATGTATATGTCCAAATCAACATTTTTAGATTCAATAGTTACATTGTTTCTGAATTTAAAATCATAATATCGCATTCAAAAGAGTAAAATTCACCTTTTAGAAATAGTTGAGAGGTTGTCGATAGAAGAAAAAAAAGTCTTAATTACATTCTAGTTTCGGGAGTTTTCTTTATTGGTTATGTTTCAACGTATAAATCATAATGTTGCATTACGCAAACAAGAAATAATCGCAATTTAGGTCTAGTTCACATGACGTCATTAATATTTTGTATAGTAATGGTACCAGTTTTTATCCTTGTGGCACTCGATAATATATGTATAGAAATGAATTGACTTCGTAACTGTTCCATATTATTCTACTGTAATCCGTTGTTTGGGTACGCTTTTATAATTTCTGAAATTAACATTCAAGAAGAAAGAAGTGATACTTTCTTTGATTGAGGAAAATAGATTGAGGTAGTTTTTTTGAAACCTCACATCTTCGCCACATTATTGTAAAAAAAATAAAAAAAATAAGCCACACCGGGACACTTCTTTATAATATATTGGTACTTAAAATGAAGATGTAAAAATTTTAAAATGTACAGATCGATGCATTTAAAATATTGCCGAATTCCCAACATTGTCCGGAATTTATTCATAGTTTTTCGAAATCGGATGCAGAAAATAATTTCTCTGTTATTTTTAACAATAAATTCAAAAATTTCATGAAAAAGCATGAAAATACTGTTTTAAGATGTGGAAAAGGGGATAAGGGCAGTTTTTCTAGATTTCATATACAGTGACCTTCCTCTTGTTTTAAAGGTGAAGTAAGCAAAATTTCATCAAGCAAATAATATAACTGTATATTTTTAAAGAGTCAAATTCAAGCCGCCCGCCACAAAGCCACACACAAACACTCAGCTGAATATATTAGAAAAAAGATAATAATTGCAAAGTATTTATTGTTTCACCATTAAGTTTCGATTGTAAAATATGTAAAATCAGAATGGCTTCCTATGTTAGTTTATGAAATCTACTTTAAAAAAATTATTCAGGTTCTCATAATTCATAAAGGGAGTGATGTTGCAGCCAAAAAATGTATATGCTATACAGAAGAGATCCGTTTATTCCACGATGCCTCAACGTTCAAGAGTTTTTAGTTTGACGCAATAACTTGTTAATTGAGTTTACTACGCTTGTATTTTCAAGTATCTTTCCGTAATTAGTTAAGATGTTTCCTACCATTCGCCTTTGATACACATGTTTCCTTTAATTAAAGTAATTAAAACCCCTATTTCAAACTATATGAAAACAAAAAATACTTTGTGAGTGTTTTTCTGCTTTTCATTTCTCCTACCGCGTAACTATAAATCTTTTCCGTTAAACAATGAGCAATTCGTATTTTACATCCGGGCCACAGCGCAATTTACAGTTTTCAATATATTCGGACGTTTGCGAACAATGCGTCATAAATAAAAACAAATTTGGCATCATCAATCACAAACGGCGATTCTCATCTTTTAATATCGCTGTCAAATGATCGCACGTCAAATCATCCTTCATCGGTTTGTTCCTGGGCACGGGAGGCTAAGCAGTCACGTAACGAACATATCAAATGTATAAATGACATATCGTTCAAAATATGTACCTAAGTGGTATTTAAAATTAGTACATACCGCCATATCGTTTTTTTTATTTTCAAACTTAGTACCCTCAACTTAATTCTTTCTCAACTACTGGATGCAAAGATTCATTACTTTTGATCGTATAACGGATTGCCCTCGCGTTAAGGCTCCGTAGTAAGCGTTCAAAAAATAAGAAGAAGGTGGTCTGAAAGGGAGATTCGTAAATTCGAATGTTAGAGGGAGCGCGCCAATATTAAAAACACGATTATTAAAGAAAAATTTAAAAAATATATATTTTTTATTTTCGAAACAACCGTTCCTTCTTTAATACTACAAAATCATTATGGCTGAACATATATTAGGTGTTGAAGTGGGGGTGGAAGCTTTCCTAGGTATTCGTGAATAGTAGGAGAGAGGAGATAGAATGGACTGCGAATGGTCCTATATTTTATGATTTCGCGCGTCTTCTTCCCCCGACAAAATATCCCCGACAAAACATCACCCACAAAATATCTACTAAAACCTAACCTAACCTAACCCAACCTAAACTAACCTAACCTAACAAAAAAAAAGAATTCAGCGTAGTGGAGATACATTTTGTCCTTGGGGTATTATGTCGAGGGATATTTAGTCGCAGGATATTTTATCGGAGGATAAAAGCGCGGTACTCATATTTTATAGGACTCTAAGATAATATTTTTAATTGCATTTATTATTATTTTGTTATTATTATTATTATTATTAGGTGGTATTAGTAGATATAATAATGTACCTTCTTTAAGTTAAAATTAAGTTTGAAAGAATTTTTTGAGAGCATATATCATGTCATAGATGCATTATTACATCGGTAAGTGATACGTACAACGTACAGGTATATGTTCAAAATCCAAACCATTTTTCATGACAGTGTCCATTATGAACATTGTGTTTTTGCAAGGCATCTAATCTGCGCATTACAGAATCTAGTACTATCGAGTGCGGTACAGTGCAATGTTTACTCCGCTCTCCATTACAATAATTTGTAAATCAAAATTAGTTCGATTAGTTTTCTCCCCATTATAATGCCTCTATGCGTCGATCTCATCAGCGGTGAATTCTGCTTCTATGCAAATTGGGAGCCGTATCGAATAGCTCAAACACACTCTGAATAAATGTTGCAATAATTGATAATGATCGTAGCCATGTCATATGGATATAGTAGATACCTTCCATTATCGACTCAATTTGCGAGGCGGGCACTGCAATACTGAAGTTGGCTGTTGAAAGTGTATCAATAAGTTAATAACAGTGACATGGTAGGGTCGTTGGGGTTCATTAGAAAATTGGTCAATTCATTAGTTATCGACATTTTAATTATTCACTATAAAAAAATTACTTTATTGACTATTAGGTAATGTTCGCATTTATTAATTACACTAACGGCCGTTGTTTCCAATCCGACTGATCAACTGTTGAGAGGCTCAACACTCCTCAAATGCAGAAATACGCTCTTACCAACGCAACTCTCCGACCAACAGGCGAATCGTGCATTACCAAACAAATCACTTAGCTGATCGAAGACTCAGATTTATCGGTCTAAATGTTGGGAACAGGGACCGTAAGACTATTTATTTATACGAGTAATCTGCACACTGTTCCGTGGGTAGGTGTGTCTGTGCTGAAAGTCAGGTGTGCAGATGGGGCTTTGAGTAGGGCGAGACTTTGGTATCGGAAGGACAAGCGGCTTGGTTTCCGCTTGACGGTTCGTTACTCGATTCCAGGCGGTCCAAGAGGACGGTCAGAAGGCCAGAGGCGCTCAAAGTGGGTATTTTGCTTGGAGTGAGTTTGACTTGGAGCACTCGACTGCGCTCTGATGGCGCTCGGTTAGTCTTTCAGGGTCATGAAAATGGCACAAATTTTCTGTCTTGAATTTCTACATCTATGAAACTATTTTCAGATCCCAATCTGCTTAGAAAAACGCTTGAAAACATCAACTTCAACTCGGATGAAATCGGGTAGTAAAGGTAGTTTCCTCAAATACTTGTAATAGAAGCTTTTAGTTGTTGATATAATATCTCCTTTTGGTAAATTCCCACTGAAATCCGCTACAGTAAATCACAGAGTCAGGTAAGTGCCTAATGGTTGAAATTTAGATAGGAAAATGCAGTGGTTGTAGTTGTTTAATAAACATTACAATAATATTGTATGTCTTACATTGTCTAGTTTCTGGATACTAAACACAACAGGGGCATGTTCCACTGGGTTTGGTTTCAGCGAAAATATCTTGTCTGTTTGCTAACGCATAACGTATTATTGCCTTTGGTATCTCTAAACAATGGAATTCAGAGTATTCTATAACTCAGGCCGAATAATAATAGGATTTGAGGTATCAATCTACGGGTAAACCGATCTAACAGCAGAGTCAATTATCCTTCCAAACAATAATACATCTAATATCACTATTGAATACCGCGAATACTGCATAATCGACAGCTTAGGTAGACAAGTACTAGGTAATTATTAGTGCTGATTGGTTATCAGAGTTATTGCGGCAATTGATCGGTATGGTTTAATCGGTAGCTATCTGCCTGAATACAAAAAAATCACGGGTTCGAAACCGGAAAAGCTCTAAAATCGAGCTTTGGTAGCAGGTTCCGATGTGAAAAACGCTCAGACGTCATAATCGTTTCAATGGAAAGGTTGAATTAGATAATTTCCACTAAAAAGTGGTAAGATCATTCGCTTTGAGGTCTGCGGTTCAGGATTCAAAAGAGTACATACAGTGTCACATTTACATTTCATTTTTCATCGCCGTAAATAGGTAGTCGTAAATATCGCTTACAAGAATTTTTTTTAACGTATATCTAAAAACAACAGTAGTTATCCACAGATAGTTTCATATCAATGCACAAACAAATCTGTCGTAGTAAAGTCGAACATAGTGATTTTGCAGGAGCTCAATCAATCACAGGACCACAAACCAAAAACTCAAGATCGACTTTGAACCATTTTTACCGTCCTTAATCTATATTATTATTTTTTACATGTCTAAAAAGTTTTTTCACATTTTTTTGGTATTTTTATCAAATTTCTTAAAAAAAATTAAACTTCCTACCACAGAATTAAATCAGAATTTCTAGACACAAACAGGTAGAATCCAGATGATCTGCTTTTCATTGTTCATAATATTTATTCCCCTTCAATTTCAATTTTCCTTTCCTTTACTTTAAGAGTTCCTCTAAATTCTCAAAAAAAAGTAAAATAATTTTCTAACTTTTATTTTTTTATTATTTTTTTTATTTATTTTTTTATTCGTTTATTCCAGATCTCGGGGAGGGTGGTGCAGTCCCACGAGTTCCATATTATACATATATAATACATTAAATTAAAATATTTCAAGATGAAAGAATTTATTTTTTACATAATGAAACGAAATAAACAAAAGAGAATTTTAAACATTATAAATTAACTTTACTTAAATTTCTCAAAATTTCAAATAGTCAGTTTTTCTGGAATGAAAAATCCTGTGAACTTTATTACCTATTTCATTGTTAACTATGCTTTTTACGCAAAACATTAACACAAGTTTAAAGACTTAAGCATCACTTTTCAATCATATCTTTCATTTTTTTACCATATAACGGAAATCTCTAACAAGAGCTGACAAATGTTGGGATTTGTAATTAGGTTAAATAGAAATTTCAACAATATTAAGTGCATTAAAATGTTATATTTTGTCTTTGTTAGAAGTAAACTTGACTACAATTCTCCCGTCTGGAACAAGCTATCGAAAGAATACAAAATAAATTCTTACGTTTTATAAGCTTAAAAATGGATATTCCAACAAATTTGTTGAACACAACACTCTTTTAAATGAATCGGACAGAAGAATTTTCACTGACTTGGTATTTCTATATAAAATTCTAAAAGATGCATTTGAGAGCCCAGAATTTCTTGCATTGATAAGCTCTCGGATTTCACTGCAAAATACCAGAAGTCGGAATTTATTCCAGAACAGAAATTCTTGAACTATCTACTACATATATTCCTCTCTACCAGAATACTGATGGACGGAAATAATTATATCGAGTCTGGACATTTTCACTAAACAAATTCAAATCGTATTACTGAGGCAGTAGTAAAGTATAATATCAATTTTTTTAAATGAATACCTCTTAATCACCGTTGTGATTTGAAACTCGAAACGAAAAAGCGAAAAAGCGGCACTAAAAAGAAACGAACACATACATCTATAGGATTTTGAATAGTCGGTCTCTTCTTTGTGCGGTACTTTGTAGTCTCCTCACTCTTGTCTACTTTAGTTTTCTGAGGGTTTCACTTATACGCACACTCTGTTTTAAGTGAAATTTCTTTAAGCACCGTTATGATTTGACGATAAAACGAAAACGACACTAAAAAGAGACAAACACATACACTTACAGGATTTAGCCTGCGAGTGAATGAGATACAATGAAACCTTACCGCATTGGCTGCATTGATTATGACCTCACTTTTCAAGGCTCCTATTGGTTGAGATTTTGTTTGTCATTATCTGTGCCACCCACCTGTGCCAAAACAGCACTGTTATTGTTCATTTTGTTCTCTTGGCATTGCGTTGTGTATACCTACTGTATATTCTTTCTTTCATATTATTTTTAATATTTTGTAAGGACTCATAAGGAAAACTTTTAAGTTTATTATAGTTAAGCGCACTTGAAGTGAAATAACACAAAACTGCGCTATACAAAAATTACGTTGTTATTATTATTACTATTATTTGTGCGGTGCTTCGTAGCCTCCCCCTCTTGTCTACTTTAGTTTTCTGGGGGTTTCACTTCTACCGGGTGTGGATTGCACACTCTGATTTTTTTTAATTAACTGCTAAATGTACGTAAATGACGCATTATTTATTTTCATAAAAATGGCGTTAATAAGTAAATATTAGGCAGATATCTAAGCATGAACCTCGCTTTATTCCGAAGTGCGCGAATTCCATCTATTGTTTCAATTGCGCGATTGATTCGCACTTAAATTCCGCCGATATGTAAAATAAGCCTAATAGTTGAATAATTGTCACACTCACTCCGCCGTGATTTTATTTGATAGCGGCGCGGCGGTGGCTGTTGGAACGGCAATAAATGCGTTCTGCGGCCCGTGCTAGAAATAAATGAATTATTTGTCACGGGCTTGCGGATGGGATTACCACTCCACGCCCGAAGAAATATTATAAGCGTATATATTTTTGGCAAACAGTCGCCTGGCTGGACTGGTAATACTTACCTTACCTAGCTGTAACTAGCTCGTAATGCAAGTATACTTCATCAGCAAGTAAGAAAGATGTCGATCAACTATGAACAAACTAATAAATTCATTCTTAATTCAAGACAGTCTTTGTTTGTTGGCAGCTGAGATTGACATTGTTAAGGTTCCCATATTATAAGGTCCCGCCAGAGTAAATATATATCGTGGCCCAAGGGTTGTGGCGCTAAGTCACGTGTATGTTAAATAAATAGACTATTGTCTGAAAGGGGTCAGATAAGAGCCTCAAAATTCAATCTGCGCGACCAAAGAATCAATCATAACTGTGCAATGGAAAGGGATACGTGAGCCATTCGTGCGTCGTCATGATTTTAAGGTTTTCAAAAGAAATATAATCTTTGGGATACGTTTTTTTGATGTACAAAAGTATTTTTTTTTGTTATTTGTTTTTGGGGTGTTATGCCGTGTAGGAACGCTGTCCGAAACGTTGGCTAAAGAAGGAGGTAGCGCAACACGGCGTAACACACCAAAAACAAATAACGTAAATATAATATTTATTTAATGTGTATTTTCCTTCACATATCTAAAAAAATATTTGACTTGCAAAGCTGCAAGTCTGTGTCTACGCAAAGGTCTCAGTCTTAGTTTTCCAACGAACAGGGATTTTGACTTTGTAACTTTTCGTTTGTGTTCACAACGAGCTCAAGGTTGCACGTAGAAGTGGACTTAAACAATATATATTTATCAATGTCATTTGAAAGATATTGATTTGTTATCGACTGTATCTTTATTTTTCTTTATGTAGAAACCTAACTACAAACCGTGTATAAATAAATTGCTTGTTCACCGTGTTCAGTGAAAAGGTAGATTACGATAAAGGAAAGCGCATTGTTTTATTAAATTTTAAACGAGGATTTAAGGTGTCAGAATAAAGGTAATTTTTAGTCTTACATGGGATGAACGCAATCCAACAGCTAATTAAGATGTATGTTAAGAGGATATTTTCTATAAGTCGTATTTGGGTTCTTACTCATTTCTTCAATTTCAGTTAGTTTTTATCGCAATAATTCTCAGTTTTTACGGTTAAAGATTTGGTAAAGCTGGTGTCGCTTAAAATTACAGTGAATTATTTAGACAAAATCTTGGATTGTAAGGAACTTAACAATTATAATAATTTTAAGCATACTTATGAAGATATTTTTTTATTGACCAGATAAAGTTATAATGCCAACTTTTGTACCGAATACATATCCGAAAAGGCGTGCTGTGATTTCTTACGCGATTTCATAAACAAAATGTTTTCACATTATGTTAAGCATACTAAATCAAAACATGATTTTTTTGTGTTATTTGAGTTATTAGAGAATGGCTGCTTTTATACTTCTCACGGCAACGACACGGCAACGGCACGCGGCATCGTAATTTAATTGATACGTGTGTGGGAGATGATGAGTGCAAGAAAGTTACTTCTATAAGTTGTATTTGGGTTCTTACTCATTTCTTCAATTCCAGTTAGTTTTTATCGCAATAATTCTCAGTTTTTACGGTTAAAGATTTGGTAAAGCTGGTGTCACTTAAAATTACAGTGAATTATTTAGACAAAATCTTGGATAGTAAGGAACTTAACAATTATAATAATTTTAAGCATGCTTATGAAGATATTTTTTTATTGACCAGATAAAGATATAATTCCAACTTTTGTACTGAATACCTATCCGAAAAGGCGTGCTGTGATTTCTTACGCGATATCAAAAATGTTTACGCATTATGTTAAACATACTAAATCAAAATATGATTTTTTGTGTTATTTGAGTTCACTTATTCTCAATGGCTGCTTTTATACTTCTCACGGCAACGGCACGGCAACGACACGGAAACGGCACGCGGCATCGTAATTTCTTTGATACGTGTGTGGGAGATGATGAGTGCAAGAAAGTTACTTCTTTTTCCTTTGGAGGAAGCAGACAGACAAACAACGTTTGTCCCACTATTATTTTTATTTTTTTATTATTAAGTTAAAGAAATATAATATTTCGCTTTCTTAACTTAAGTACAAAGCATATATAGTATAGTAGTACAGGTGTAGCATTAATGTTTTTAATTTTGTTCCAACATCTTAAGTTTAAATAGTTTTTTTAAAGGTTTTTATATTCTTTTCCGCTTTAACGTTATCTGGAAGGAGATTATACATGTGAACTCCCTCGTGGCCAATACTTTTCTTGCTACTTTCAGTCTTATTTTAAAATAAAGAACTGCAGAATTATTGTGTTAAGGTACGTACGTAACGTTTATTGCATTTTTTTTGTGCCGTCGTCGTGTCGTAACCGTGAGAATTACAAAAGCGCCTGTGGGCCCTTTATAATTCCAGCGGCAACTTTACGGAGACGGCAATGGTTTGCAGCATTTCGTTTCTTTAACACGAGTGAGGGAGATGTAAGAAAAATATGATTGTTTCCTTTGGAGGAAGCAGACATACGAACATTGTTTGTTACACTATTATTTAGTGAGTAAGAAAGAGATGCAACAATATTTTGGTAAAGAACGTACGTTTTTTGCTTTTTTCTGCCGTTGCCGTGCCACGACCGTGAGAATTATAAAAGCGCCTACAAGTACTATCTTAATATTTTTATTATTAGTTTTAACATAAAATTTCAGAAAAATAATGTTTAAAATGCGGGAGTCATCACACGCCGCTGATTTGGATGAACAAGTTTCTAAGTACCTATTATATTATTTTTAAATTTAATTTGAAATATTTCGCGGTTTTGTTTTTTTTAAATTTTTGGTTTATTTTTCACTTCATGCGCACTGATTTATTTCAGTTGTTAAAAATAGTAATGTTTGTCATTTCTTGTTGATTTTTTTTCTGCAGCCCAGGGTAAGTAAAGGAAATATATAATGAATTTGTTTATAATATATAAAGTCACTCACAGGAACAGGGCAATAGAATTTTAATGAAAATCATCGCTCCATAACGAAACAAAATAAAAACTTGCGCAAAACAATAAGTTTATTACCATAACAAATAATAATAATATTAGTAACTACGGGAAGGCAACAGTAAGCCTTTTATCAAATTTATTGTTTTATAACATAACAATATTATATAGCCGATGAAAAAACGATTAAGAATATTTAAATATGCACCCACTGCCAGTATTTTTTTAAGTGCAAACTTTTTTAGCACCGTTGTGGTTTGAGACTCGCTGAAACTAAAAAGCGACACTAAAAAGAGACAAACGCAGACATCTGTAGGATTTACCATGCGAAAGAATGAGATCGTATAATCGATGTCCTCTTTGTGCGGTGCTTCGTAGCCTCCCCACTTTGTTTACGTTTACTTTAGTTTTCTGAAGACTTCACTTCTACGGCGTGTGAACTACACACTTGTAATTTTTGAAGTGAAAACTTCTTTGGCACCATTCTGGTTTGAAACTCGATCAAACCGAAAATGCGACACTAAAAAGAGACAGACACATTTATCTCTAGGATTTAGTCTGCGAGAAAATGAGATAGAATTATCGGTGTCCTCTTTGTGCGGTGCTTCGAAGCCTCCCCCATGTGTTTTCTTTTGTTTTCTGAAGACTTCACTTCTACCGCGTGTGTACTATACACTTGTGAAAACTTCTTAAGCACCTTTGTGATTTGAAATTCGATCAAACAGAAAAAGCCTCACTAAAAAAAGACAGACACATTTATCTAAATCCTAGTCTGCGAGAAAATGAGATAGAATAATCGGTCTCCTCTTTTTGCGGCGCACCGTAGCCTTCCCACTCCTGTTTACTTTGGTTTTCTGAAGACTTCACTTCTATCAAATGTCAACTACACACTTGTAGTTTTTGAAGTGAAAACTTCTTTAGCACCGTTCTGGTTTGAAACTCGATGAAACGAAAAAGCGACACTAAAAAGAATAAACACTTACATCTACAGAATTTATCCTGCGAGAGAATGAAGGTTACAGTTCTACCTCGAGTGAACTGCACACTCTGATTTTTTTTATTATATTTCTTGGGAATTAACTATGTTCAATTTCTAGACATCTTAATTTGAAATAGTTTTATTTCACATTTACATTTTTTTCTAAATTAAATTAATAAATAAATTAATAATTAAATTACCTAATTTTAAATAAAACTCTTTCAAAACAATGTGTATTAAATTTTCATGTTGGCTAGAGAATAGTAGTTAAAATGTATGTTGAAACATTTATTCCAGCCAATTGACGGCGGTAATCGTGTCCTATTTATAATTAACGGAAATTTTAATAAAGATATTAATTAGTCCGGTCAATTGCGCTCATGAATATTAGCGGGTGTCAGTGATTTTTGTTAATCCGTGTGAATTCTGCGGGGCTGATAGTTCCCGGTCAACCGATAGCCGCCCTCATACTCCCCCCCCCCCCCTCCCTCTCGCCAATCTACTCTTTTTGCCGCCGGCAAATGTCAATTAAATTCACACATTTTGTTTCGGTAAAACGATTGGGTATTCACTTTATTTATTTGACGGTTATTGCAATTTAAATGGTGTGATCATTCAAACACTAATCGGATGCGCTCATTCCCGCCTAACTTAAACACCGCTTACAACATCCCATATTATCTACTTCTGCGTCAAAAACATATTTTTAAATTGCTTGTTTTTGTGGTAACGTCTCTCGTGTTTAACTTTATTTTTTATAGAATGCATTACATTTTGCCGTTACAAGAATATTGTAAGAATACAGAATCAACTCAAATGTAGACGTTGATGTGGTTCCACGCCAACTCAGAATGAAACCAACTCAAAACTACCTCAGAAAGGTCATTGAAAGCTATGAAAAAATAATTTTAAAATAGCCGGTAACCCTAATCTAACTTAACCTATTTAACCAATTTTATTATAAAAACACTCTTAATGACCTTTCTGAGGTGATTCTGAGATGGTTTCGGATTTGGAGTTGGCCGGTCACCCTTTGATGTAATATCCCCAATTGATATAACTATAATAATATATTTATAAATTAGGGTTCCATTAAAAATCCACTAAAAACCTAACCTATTTACCTTAGTGTTTTTTCATCACTTTTCGTAACTTTGTATCACTTTTCAAAAGTGTGTTAATTTGTCCCTTTTTTGAGTTGTTTTCATTAATGGTAACTGGTTACCATTCAAAAGTGATCCTACCCGTTGTGTTCTATATAATCTAACATTTTTCGTCACTTTTCGTGACTTTATATCACCTTTCAAAGGTGTGTTGATTTGTCACTGTGTTGAGTTGTCCGGTTACCATGAATAAATGCGTCGATGATAAACTGCAATACCTACAAGTGTGAATGCATTATGACCCAGTCAACATAAGTATCTAAGGAGGCAAAATTGCAGTTTATTACTTCTATATTGTTTGACGATAACGTCATCGGCAAACGTTGTGTGTAAAGAAGATTAACCTCATTGAGTTAGATGACTCTTCGGCGAGAATTAGAGTTAGTAAATATCTATACTAACGGTAGTTACCTACACGATAAAGTTTTGAAATATCTGTAAATTGGCTTTTCATTTTACGCAAAAATCATGTTTGATTCGTTTTACAAATAAGTTGTTCTGCGTTTTGCAGTCCTACTTAACGCCGAATATTGGTGATAATAAACTTTGTTTTACAAAGTAAAGGAACTTCCACACGGTCATTCTCCGTAATTAAAATATTTACATTTAATATAATCTCTCGCCAAATTTGTGTAATTGTACCTCTACTCACAACTCCCGTTTGATAAAATTTTGATAGCCTGGTTGTTTAGAAAACGTACATTTTAGTGAGAATAATCCCTCGGTTAAGAATAACCTATGTATTCATTACATAAGTAACAAGATATAAGTAATACATAAAAATAGCAAGACACAATCAAACATTTTAAAGAAAAATGCGAAAGAAATAGAGATGAAATAAAATAGATGAACTGATTACCACAACTTATGTAAATACGAATATTCAGAAAAGACGAAAATTAAAAATTGTGTAATATTAAAAAAAAATATAGAAGAAAGCCAAAACGTTGTGGCTTTGCAACAAATATGTCTTTATTACAGTCTATAATATATGTATATACCTACATAATAATAACTTACCTCCCCAATGACGCAGAATTTTGTACGTAAGTAAATTTTGTTCTTCATTGTACATCAAAACTGCCATAAAAAATAGGCCACATTTCTAAACTAGTTTTTAGGCCAACTTTTAACTAATTGTTAAGAAAAAGAAGATAAAATATTCCAATCGGGCATTTTTGCAGTCATTGCCCTGCCACCTATACAAGTAAAACAGCGATAAATGTAAACACTAGTTTAAAAGAACACGTCAGGTGTTTAACAAGTACAGAATTTTCGAATTTTGTACTTTTTTGAACACAGGGGGTGCAAGTCCTATGTAAAAATGTTTGAGGTTCCTGTAATATTTTCTCTCTCTCTTTATCGTTAACTTTTTGTGTACAGATGAATGTTTGTAATTAAGATTGTTTATATTATTACGATCCTGTAGAAGGTTAGCTATAACCGAAATTAATTGACTATATGTAAAATAGCATAATAAAGCGTATTTAAACCATGTAATTTAACATTTAAATCTTTAAAAAATATCGTTTTTTGTAATATTTAAAGACAGCAAACTGACAATAAACACGAATTTCTAAATTATCGCCTAATTTGTCTAACAGTTTACGGCTAATTACGCACTTATTATTAATATTAATCTTCTTGGACAGATAAATACTTTATAAATTGCTCGTTCGCAGGTACTTTTTATGTACATACAACTCTTGTTTGATAATTGTTCGATTGTTGTATGTTTAGAAGGTAATTATCTAACATAGTGAATTGGTGTTATTAATATCTTTATTTGAGAAACTAAAGAATACCACACAACGCGTTTGTTGTATGGGTATCGTTATTATTTATACAATACAATGCAGGAGCTCTATGCCTATAAACATGGCAGTTATTGTAAAATACATGTTGCATCAGTCTGTAATAATAATAATAATAATCATAATGTATAAGTACGACAGCTTCAATGAGAATGTTTATAGAGATACTACATAAAAAAAACTGGATATCACTAGAGTTTTATTGAAATAAATTTTATTGAACTGGTTTCTTGATTGATAAAATATATCGATACATAGACAGAAAAAATAGGTCTGAAAAACTACTTTTCTAGTTATTGACATTGTGGATTTGCCACGCTTAGTTCTATAATTTTCCTTTTAATATCTAACTTTATTTCAATGCAACTAAAAGCATTTATTACCTCTTTCAGTTTTCCAATTCCATTTAAACATGAATATCACACTTACTTTGAAATGTTTCTATCTTAAAATGGTTTAGTTATCAATATATTCAGAACATAAACCATTCTTCATTCGTGACCGGGCAAATTTTTTTTGGCTCAGCTTATACTTTTTAGAGCACCTCAATAACAACACGACGACGCACGATTAACTCACGTAATCCATTCTGACCCCCCTCCCCGGTCGCGTATTTCAAAACCTACAACGGTTCAATTAATAATTTTATTTCTAAATATTTAAATTTTGATATTGAAAATGTAAATTGTCGCTGAAACGGTATAGGTTTTGGAAATATGCTCCCCGGTCGATGTAGTAAGCACCCTGACAAGCAACAGATAATGGTTAATGTTGGAATACTCAACCAACTTAGCACCACAACCCTTGGGCCACAAGAAAAAAAAATATTTGGCGACAACGAAAGTTTTTCATCGATAACATTGAAGATGGGAGCCTTTTTAAAAATGTTTTCATCACGAATAAAAAAGTGTTGTTCCGGCTGCAATCTGTAATGTGAAGACTAAATTGATATAGCTATCCTTAGATATGATTTGGCACTAGAATAGAAGTTGAAAAACTAGTAATTAGATGTTTTTAAAATATTAGAGACAAAGCAATTTATAATACTCTTCGTATATTGAACGAAATAAAAGTTGTTACGTTAGAACACAAGTTAACAATTCTCCCACAGCTGCATAATACCCTGAAATTTGATTTTTCCTGGAAGTATCTACTTTGTTATTGTATTTACATTATGGTTTATGAGCATTTTCGAAGAATCGTAAAATAACTTCAAAGGGAATTGGTCCATTTTCTAAAATGCCGGCCTCTGCGCCGTTGATGTTGTCACAATCACCGTGGTACTATTACACCGTACCGAATTATTAGTTTGGACGCGCTCAACAAAGCAATTTTGTGGAAATTCTACAAACCCACATCGAGAGTTTCCTTGAATTTGCGTGGCAGGTAGGTATACAACCAACATTTGTCGCATTTGAATAATTTTGGATAATCCACAATCGATTGCCTTGCTCAAACGGCCGTCAGAAACAGTTGACTCCAATAAAGGTGTAGGTAATATTACATATCTACCAGAAAGTATTGCTCCTCTGTAACGTATTATGATTGTATTATTCATTATTAACAAAAAAAGAGATGTTACAATGCAGTTATCAGCGGCAATACTATGCGAGCGGCGTTCTTTGTTATTAAAAACTAGCCGGATTACCCGGTTTCGCTCAGGACAACATTCGATAGTGTTCCAATGTAGAATGTTCCACAATGATGTTCCCGAATCCCTATTCCCGAACATTCCACGACATACTCTGCCACTTCTTCCAGAACTTTCTAGAGCCCCTTAGAACCTTCTAGAACTTTCCAGAAGACTATTCTAGAAATTTCAAAAGGGCGAAACTTCCAACCCTTATATCTTCAAAAGCACGCTCTTTAAGTAAAAATGGAAACCGTCACCCTAGAAGGGGGATAGAGACCTACCACACCATATAACTCCCTTGAACGTACCGGGACTCGTTTCTGAGTTTTGCCGGACGCACGTTTTTTAACTATCTTTTATAATATATATTGATTATTTTTAATGTGAAACCGTTTTTAAAATGCCTCGCATGCTAAGAGCCCCACCAGAGTTAGTGGTGAAACGCTTTGTCGTTGTGTTGTCGCTAAATATTTAAACATAATTCGTGGCCCAAGGGTTGTGGCGCAAATTTACACACATATTCTAAAAAAAGTCATGCGTCATACTTTCGGAGAGGGGGTCAGATCAGTCATAACTGCGCAACGGAAAGGGTTACATGAGTTAATCTAAACAGTAAGCAGAGCAGAAAAACATAAATTAAACCAAGTAAGTACGAGTGAAAGACATTTTCACGCAAAAAAGTAACGTTAGTAAAGAGGTACTACCCATCCATTTTTGCATTTAAAAAGGCGTTATCAATTTTTCCATCCATAATTCGTTGGATCAATTTGCTCCGTTTCATTTTAAACATCCATTTTTTTCATGTTGCATAATGTAATTAAATTTAACAGAAATTAACAGGAAGGTGTTGAGTGTTCCGAAACATTTTCTATCATTCTTCTGAAGATGTATAAAGTGATATTTATCGTGTCGATTGAAATGTCAACTAGCAACATTACCTGCCCTCGTTGCAATGCAAAAAAAAATACGCACACATGCACAGCAGCATTGCAGTGCGAAATGTAGCACCGCGCGCGACGGATCGAGGCACGGAAACACCCCTCAAATATTCAGTGATTATTTGTCGCCACATTTCCTGTTTTCACAACTGTTCGATTAACAATTACTGCTTTATCGGCAAATCGGCGCTCGCTGAATCCGCGGTCAAATTTGCGCCCAGCCGAGGGATGGTATCGCTTTTTGGAATTATATTTCGATCAAATGCAAATATGGAGGCTATGCACACATACACAGAACACAGTATCTACACATGCGCACACAGCCATAATAATATGCGTCTGTATATATCTAACTTATAGGCGGGCTTCACCTATAAACTTGTGATGGGCAGAATTCTACCCAGCTTCAGCGTAGGTACTAGGTACACTGTGATTTTTGAATTTGTAATTTGACGTGACCGCCGACTGTGATTGAATATTGAGATGAGTCCACCTCTGCTGCGATTGCACTCCTCCCCAGTGCTTAGGTAGGTTCTATTCTACAGTAATTAGTTTGATGGACGCTGACATTTATTAGACTTTACTGTCAGTGATGGCGCATACTGTGATTGCAGTTTTGAAAAAGACAATTAAAATACCAAGTTATTTATTTAATTCATTTCAAAAACAGTTTATTTATAAACTAAGTAATTGTAATACACAGGAGGCCTTGCGAAAAAAACGATCCATCAGGGCTTATGTCATCTTTAGGAGTGCTGAGTCTTTATAGAGAAAAGATGGAGAGGAATTTCTGGGAAGGAAAAAGGTATCAGGGATAGGTGGCGATCTGGGATTCAATATGCCCAAGAGTGACCGGCGGACCCAGTGACTTTCTCGACCCCCGGATGGAAAAGTCTAGGTCAGTTCTCTCTCAAATAGTCTCTCGATCTGGTCCGCCACGCAGTAGGTGGTCAAAACTAACTAACCCTGTAGAAATCCAAGTGCGCCCCACGTTTCAGTTTGACATCCACCTCTGGTATGGAGACCCAAATACCCAAAAAAACAATCTATCAGATGAGACGCCATATTTTTTGTTCCATAAATTTCCAATGTTCAAAATGAAAACATGTTACCGAAAAAAAGAAACCCAGGTGAAGCCAAGTAGTGATTACAAGAACATTGTATTCATTTAATTTCTTTTTTATGTTGTAATATTCTTTACCTAACGAGTCGATTGCATTCATATTTATTCTGTTTTATTGTTTATGTAATACATGTAATTATTATTGTTAATTATATATTTGCTTCTTTTCTTGTAAAAGCCCACTAGGGCGTTAATAAAATATAAAATAAAAAATAAAATAAAATAAAAATAAATAACGTATCAACCAACTTAATACACTATTAGCTCTTTTATTGGACTTTTAATTTTAATCCCCATCGTAATACCTCCGTAATTGTGTTATAAACAACGTTTCCTACCGAATTCCTCGAACTAAAAGCAACTTGTTTTCCACATCACTATTTTAGATTAATATTTACTACAAATCGGTTTACATCATAAATATAAAAAAAATGTGCTTTGGATAAATTGAAGCTTTTGCTACCGTTTTGTTTAGTTCGAATTAAAATATAATTTTTGTTCACACGAAGAAGATACTTTGTGACGTGACATTATACTATTAATATATAAAACAAAGTCGGGTTAGTTACATCATTTATAACTCGAGAACGGCTGGACCGATTTTTATGATCTTTGATTTTTTTGGATTTGTCTCCGCCCCGAATAGTAGAATAGCTATTAGAACATCGGAAAATTAACGAAAAAAATTATAACGAAGAAAATTATTTTCGTCACGTACATTTTGAATGGAATTCTCATTCTCATCTTATCATCTTTTGAAAGAGCTGCAGGAATATTGCGATAAGTATAATTTTGAGTAGTGAGTGAATACCAAAAATTTAAAAACGTCAAATGTCAATGCGCTGATTGTTTTGCTTTTGTTCTTAACATATAATGCTGCCCCTCTTTCTTACACAGTCAACAGTCAAAAATGGGACAAACGGTGAACGTACGTCTGCACACTTTCAAAGGAAAAATACGATAATTATAATAAATCTCCCTCATACATATAAAGAAAATGAAACGCGATTCCCGTAAGTAAGTGGAAAAGTAAGAAAATCACAAAAAATATACATCCGTACCCAACGCCATCTCCGATACTGGCACAAACAAAACACGGACAGTTGCGCATCGATAATTGCTTCATTGCGTAATAATTAACTTGGTAAAACAACTGAATTTAATTTAGCTAATAAGTTAACATAACAGTTATTGATTCTGAGGCGGTATGAAGTTCGCCGGGTCAGCTAGTTTAAAATAAAACAATAACTTTGTAAACACCACTTTAATTGAGTATACTTTATGCCGACCGGATTTCGCTACAACCGCAGCTTCTTCAAGGTAGTATGCTCTTAATGCCTCGAACAAGCTACGCTTGTAGCGAAACCTAGTAGGCATAAAGTATACAAAATAAAAGTGGTGTTTACAAAGTTATTGTTTTATTTTAAATTAAAATATAATTTTTAATTACTTTACAAAAAATACAAGCGATAACTCATTAAAAAAAATTTTTTTTTTAGAACGAAAACATGAAAGCATGTGAAAAAAGCCTTTTTAAATTATGAGGGACCCTTTCAGTTGATTAACTATTTTCTTTCTTATAAAATTATTCGCAAAATAAATAACAATACGATTGTACCTACCTAAAAGTGTCTTGAAGTGACTTATATAACACGAAAATTGATTCTAATGAAATTGAATTGGATTAATTCAAAGGATTGAAATGTGCCGATCCTTAAAATAATCAAACATTTCAAAATAGATAGGTCGATTGCTCATCACCGCGCCGGTTCGCACCGCGGTGGATTTCCTACACGAGCCGGTGGTGACCCGTAATCCTCCGCGGTTCAATCGAGTCCGCCTGATCGACTCCCAATGCGCAGTGATTGACCAAGCACTGGAGCTTCGTTATGAAAATGTACAGTGTCATAAAAGCCACTCTTTGAAAGTAATTAAAGCGATACGCAAAGGCCCCGGATCAAATATCCGTGAATCGAGTGCAGCGGGAGTGGGCTTGGTGGGGGGGTGCGCGGGTTGAACCTTAGAACGGAATATGCGCGGGTGGGTGGTAACTGCATACAAGCCAGTATCGGTTGCACACGTCGCTTTTCATTTTTTTACCAAATTGCCTTTGTGTTCCAGAAATAAAATAATTCGGTGTCGAATTTGCAACATAATCTAACGGAGTTTGGAATGCTGTTTTACGCAGGCAGAACTGTACTCTTAGCTCCTGGCTATGCTTTTACATACATAATATTAAAATTGCTGTAATCTACCTAGAAATGAACACTTCTTGATAAAGGAAGTTATATGATGTGGTAGATCTCTTTCCCCCCTCCAGGATGACCGTTCCCGTTTTTGATAAAGGGCGCGCTTTTAAAAATATAAGGGCCAGAAGTTTCGCCCTCTTGAAATTTCTAGAACAGTCTTCCGGAAAGTTCTAGAAGGTTTTATAGATCTCTAGAAAGTTCTGGAAGAAGTGGCGGAGTGTGTCGTGGAATGCTCGGAAATAAGGAATCGGGAACATCATTGTGGAACATTCCAGAACATCTCTCGAATGTTGTCCTGAGCGAAGCCGGGTAACCCAGCTAGTCAGTAATAAAAATACCTTTAGCGAGAGTTGAAAATATTGAATCTTAAAATAAATCCATTATTTCCAATGGATATTAACAGTGATCATCTTTGGCAAATAGAAAAAAAAATTCGAGTGCAGTTAACACGCGGTAGACGCGAAACTTTACCAATACAATCTCAAACAATGCAGAACCAAGGAGCCTTGAAAAGTGAGGTCATAATCAAAGCGCAGTCAGCAGGCCAATGAGCGCAGGCCTTGCGTCGTTTCCATTTTATATTTCAACCAATAGGAGTCGTGTTAGGAGTATAATGCTTCGCAGGTGCTGTACGCGTCATTTCCGTTTCATCTGAATTCCGAATCGCTAACGGGGCTAAGGACGTTTCACTTAAAAATATCACAGTGTGCAATTCACACACGAAACCTTCTGAAAACTAAAGTAGACAATAGTGGGTAGGTTACGAAGCACCGCACAAAGAGGACAATCTCATTCTTAAATTATGCTATCTCATTCTCTCGCAATCACTAAACAATTGACGACATTTTATAACTATTTTGATGCTAAGACCGTTGTCACTTATGTTTTCTTACGTTTGAATCTGCTTACCACCATTCTTAAGTCTTATAATTTACATTTTTTAAATTTCGTCTTATTATTTTGTAT
Source organism: Limnephilus marmoratus (assembly GCA_917880885.1). Taxonomy (NCBI): domain Eukaryota; kingdom Metazoa; phylum Arthropoda; class Insecta; order Trichoptera; family Limnephilidae; genus Limnephilus; species Limnephilus marmoratus. Next base: position 47,582,483 of record OU862920.1, on the reverse strand, counting down.
GTAAATTTGGACGTTAAGTCTGTTAATAAATAAAAAGTAAAAGGTATTATTCCTTAAAAAACTAAAAGCCCTTAACTCTTTTTTTCATTTGAAATTTGAAAAATTTACAATGTGCGGCTGGAAAACCGAAACAATTTATCAGCGAATTTTTATCCGTCGTACCGACAAAGAATTTATAAAAAAATACACATATTTTAAACATCGAATTCCCCTTCCTAGAACTAAAATTGGCGTCGTTGTTTATTTAACAGAAAAATTACCGCCGTCGCTTTTTTATGGAGTACAACATTGCCATCGTCGCTTTCGACGAAGTCCATATCCGAGCGAAACGCGAAACACCATTAAGTTTTTTTAAACCTTTCGGAAACGGATATTTCAACAGTGTCCATCACCAATTCAAATATTACCATTATTTCTCTTGAGTTTGAATCGTTGAACCCTCCCCTAAACAAAGATATGCATTTTAAACTTAATTTTTATGGCATGACGGTTGTTTGAGGAATAATAATAATATTTGGCTAATTTATTTAGCGCCTTTTTTGTGAAAAATCACGTCAAGGGCGATGTACAGATAAGTATTTAAAAGAATTAATATTACCGGCTTACAAATAAGATTACAATTATAAGTAGTGACTTACATCTATGACTTAGAGATACTGACTTATTTTACTGACTTACAATTAAGATTTACAATTATAACTACTGACATACATCTAAGACTTATAGCTGGTGACTTATGACTAGGGCTCGGATAAATATGTATTAAAATCTTCAAAATATGTATATATAATATGGACCAAAAAATGTAAAATATGGAGTATAAAATAAGAATATCTTTCATATTAAACATTATTTATTGTGAAAAATTACTAAGCAGTAACAGTTACATTAAAACAATTATAAAAAGATAGCGAAAAGGTCAGGTAATTCAAATAAAAAAATTAAGTTTCATTCATCTTCCTCTAAATCTGTCTTATTAAATTGATTGCAGTACACAACCACATGCTTTTTTTAAATTATCGAAATGAAAACTTTGTCGATTTGGTCTAAATATAGCCTTATATTGGCTGAAAGATCTTTCCATGTCACATGATGTAATGGGAGCGTACTTAGAGACGCCTAGTTCCGAAATTGTGTAAGGCACGTCTGCAGTACCCTCAAAGCTTCCCCTGAGAACTTCATGAATTGTTTTTAGGATATCAAATCCTTTATTTTTGTCTAAAATATACTTTAGTTTTCGTTTAGCTATTTCAGCAACAGGGCCTTCCGCTTCAGAAACTTTTTTTTCTATTCCTTCAATAATTTTCAGGTAGGTAGGTGACTTGAGTACGTAAAAATAAAAAGACGAGCAAGCAACACGGCAAGAAGAGAATCAAAAATCAAATTACGACGAATTATACGCGAGAGAAATAACACGCGCGGCCGTGTGGTGGCGAGAATGCAAACACGTAAAATTATATCAATTTTTGTGAACTAACTCATGTTTTATGATATAAAAATCGAAAATATGGATGATTGAGATATTTTTTTGTCAAATATGGACTTAACCATGAAATATGGAAAAATATGGAAAATAAAAATTAGTTTTTCACAATCTATATATGATAATCTAGGTAGAGAACACATACTAGACCGAAAATCGTGTAAATTAAAAATATGTATTTACATATTAATCCGGGCCCTAGTTATGACAAGATATATATGCCGATCTAAAGCTAGTGACAGAGCGTTTAACCAGCCAGCGGACGAAAATCCACATTTTGTCGAAAGTTGTTCTTACGATCGTGCAGGGCGGTTACAATGAGAAAGATTAATTATTCTCCGTACCAGCTTTTTTAAATTATAACTCAATATCGAATTTATTTCAATCCATCTTAGCTTTAATTTATACATTCATCCAAAAATGCTGAAAGGCGTGATGATAAAACTATTAAAATAATGTACTTTTTGTAATTATCTTTTGATTATAAGTATTTATCATTTTTCAATAATGTCTAAATTTAATAAGAATGTTAAAAAAATCTGAAATATATTAGTTTCTAAGTGCGCAAATAAATACACAAATGGACCAATTTTCGTCAAAAAACACATGTACGTTCATATTTTTTAATGATTTTATTGAAACTGAAATTAAAATTCTAAAACATGCGTTTGCTAGATAATGTATTGATTTATTTTACTGCACGATTATATTATTTGAAATGGGTGTGCTACAATACAAAATCTTTTTTGAAAATTTGACAAATCTGCCAACGACCTATGGAATAACCTTATTATACTAAAAATTAAAAAATTTTCTCAAAATTTATTACTTGCGAATGCTAGATAAAAAAACAATCTTTCGAAATCCATTTATAATTTTTTGTGGAAAAGAGTCAATACGTCTAAAATCTGATTTGAAAATGACATATTTCTGGTTTTCTCTGGTAATGCCCTCTTAATAACATATGGATTCACAATTAGATTAAGATTAGCGCCAGAAGAAGTATATTTATATTTATCCTGAAATCAGCTTCTATTTAGATAATATTAATTTTACTTTTCATAAAAGATAGTATGTACGTATTTTCAAAAAATCATCGAGTGAGTGATCCTTATATACTTGGCTATCTTATTCTGCAAGCTGCAGAACGGAAACTCCACTCGCACCAATCAGATTTGGAATCCGTAAAGTGCACCGTTTTTCTCTATTACGTTTACTTTACTATCCTGGGTTATCAGTTTTAAAATCTTATATATGTCGCTCCTAGAGAAGTGATAAAAAACCTATAGGAGTATTCTTATTGAAGTAAAAACTTATTTAGCACCGTTGTGATTTGAAACTCGATGAAATGAAAAATAGCGACACTAAAAAGTGACAAACTCAGACATCTGTAGGATTTAGCCTGCGTGAAAATGAGATAGTATAATCGGTCTCCTCTTTGTGCGGTGCTTCGTAGCCTGTCGGTCTCCCCTTTGAGCGGTGCTTCGTAGCCTCCCCTCTCTTGTCTACTTTATTTTTTTAAAGTTTTCACTTCTACTGCGTGAAATTGCAAACTCTTATTATTTTGGTATTTAGTAAAAAATCGCAATTTTAAGAACTTCTAAATGAGTTATTCTACATTTTCCATCGAGGAGAGTTTGAGAACGTGTCCATAAATATAACCACAATTCACGTGTTATGTCAATGCTTTGTTTAGTGTCCAGGTTTCTGTAAGACAGAAAAGACTAAACAGCTTACTATCACCCTTTATTAAATACATCTACATCCATTGCTGGCAGTCAAATATTTAATAACCATTTTTTTTTTAAATTTATCTGAAAAACACTCATTTGTAAAAGCATTATTTTACGATTATCTCACTGTAGAATCTACAGTAAAAACTACTGTATTAAACTGTGATAATTTACAAAACAAACAAATATACATAATTTATAAAGCTTAACGATATATCATATTTTAAATGTCACTGCAAGCAAATACAACCTGCATTGTACGTTTTACGCCATTATTTGCATCTGGCTTTCTTTGTTAACTTATCGTTAGTTTAATAAGGTGTAATTCTGTTATAGTATAAGTTATTGAATAAGTATGGCAGAGATTGTGGCTTCTTATTTGCACTTTTGCATAATATTTACCGTCTATAAGATAACAATAAGCAATTATTAATAGTGTATCTAGATAAACCTTCAGTGCGATGTTTAATTCATCCTCGGTACACAACACTCCCACTATACAAGGGGCCTTAATAACGCGAAAAAAAAAATATTATTCAAGTACGCTATAAAGGTATTGAGAATTGTGATTGATTTTGGAAAAATATTTTGGATATCTAGTCGATTATGTAACGTAACCACACTTTTCGCCTTTCGCCTCTTGTCGGCAGAAATGCAGAAATCTGATTGTTTGAGGGTACAACAACCCTTATCCCCTCAGGCTAATTTGTTCGGTTTTCGAAACAATTCGTATAGGTCTCACAGAAATCGTTGTGTCTCCGTTATTATAATGATTAGAAATTTGATCTAAACAGTGTAAGAAAGAGAATACACCATACTGTATACTCAAACCTAAAAATTATCCAGAAAATAATTAAAATGTACACTTTTATGAATCCAAAGTTTCCCGTTGCAATTGAAAATAAAATTTTATTTTGGGAATTTTTTATTAATTATTTTTACATAAAACCACTAAAAAGTGAATTGACGATAAGGTTTATAATACATTTAGCTAATAAAGTATGTGTGTATTTTTTTCGTTATCAGTAATTTTGGTTAGAAAAAAAAAGTTTTTTTTTTGACAGCATTAAAAAATTTTATAATTTAAAAATTATATGTTTATTTCAAATTTTTAAATTTGAAACCGTATTTCATCACCTTTCAAAATCAGTTTGGTTTTCGGATGTGTTTAGAAATATTCCATATATATAATAATACTTTGATTTTATTGCAAAGCCGAAATACTTTTACCTTCCGACAAAATAGCAGTGGTTAAACTGTGTGATGGTGTGGTGGAGAAATTTGCACACCTGTTCTGTGTAGAATTCAACAAGGCCAACTCAACTATCTTCAGCTCTCAACGTCATTTACATCACAAGATAATATAGAGTCTTGAAATATCCGCCTTGGTGTCATGGGACGATGCCATTTCTTCGGTTGCTCGGAAAATCAGAAAAAAATTCACAGATGAGTTGAAACTACAAATAAAAGACATCGTAAAATGATAAAAAAAGACAACACGCCATATTTTTTGATAGTCGAATAAGAAGACAGCATGCCGAAACATAGACAAATCTTGGTAGTATTTACACATTAGAGTGGTGTATTTACTTATGAAAATATGTATGAACTTACATTTGCAAACGAATTGAAAATTAATAGATTGAAATTTTAATTAATATTATTAATGAGATTACAATCGGGATAGAATTGTCAAAATAATCACCAATTCTGGTCACTAGTTTGTAATTGAAGAGAAACATTATTATCTTCACAGTTTCCACAAACACAATTATTTCTATGATCTTAAAGAAATTTTTAACGAGTCGAGATAGACTCAAGAATATTTCCTCCAGAAAATATATAGCATTAAATATCAACTCCGACAAAACATTTCGTTTGCAGGTGTCTTGAACAACAAGGTACGTCCCAACATTCTTCTCCCCATCTCCTTTTACTTTCAACTGCATTCAGCCTCAAAACACAGGTATCCTAATATTTGTGTATTCCATAATCCCATTGGTAGTTCATAGTAGATACAGTTGAGTCCAGTTGAAGTTCTTGGGCGGTACCTACTCACCCAAGTAAACGTATTTACAGAAATCGCGGGCTCTGAAATGGTTCTACATTGGTCGATGGATCTGGAAACTTAAATAGGGTACTGTGACCGTAAGGACATGACACGAAGCGGAAACTCAGTTGTATGGCGTTTTCCGCTGGAGGTTTTCATCTGCGGGAATCAGTATAATTTAGGGAAATAATCGCAAAGGAATCCAATAATTGCAGCCTCAATTAAACAATCTAACAAACGACATGCATTTGCTTATACTGCCGGCACTCGGTATTATGTAATTTTTCTACTGGGCTTTATTACATAGTAGCTGGAGTACCCGGCTTCGTTCAGGGAGTTGATACGAGATTGAACTGACGATCGAACCCACGACGGATCTTGATATATCCCTAACAGTGGGTAGCCCAATTCACACAAAAAATGTTCCCGAACGTTCCAGAATATTACTACATCACTACATTCTAGAATGTCCTGAAATGTTGTGGAATAATGCTCTCGAATACTCTCAAATGTTCTGGACTGTTTTAGAACTTCCAGCCTTTATATCTTCAAAAGTACGCCCTTCAGGTAAAAACGGGTACATCCTTCATGGATGGGGGATAAAGGGCTACCACACCATAAAACTCCCTTGATCATACCGGGACGGGAGAAAACCAGAAATATGTCATTTTTAAATCAGATTTTAGACATATTGACTCTTTTCCGCAAAAATTATAAATGGATTTCGAAAGATTGTTCTTTTATCTAGAATTCGCATGTTTTAAATTTTGAGAAAAAATGTTAATTTTTAGTATAATAAGGTTACACCATAGGTCGTTGGCAGATTTGTTAAATTTTCAAAAAAGATTTTGTATTATTCCACACCCATTTCAAATTTATAATCCTGCAGTGAAATAAATCAATGTATTATCTAGGTATCGCATGTTTTATAATCTTTATTTTAGTAATAAAATCATTAAAACATATATACGTACATGTGTACCGACGAAAATTGAATTGTGTATTTATTTGCGCACTTACAAACAAATATATTTCAGGATTTTTTTAACAGTCTCTTTTAATTTTTATTATTAAATTTTTAAACTTTATGAGTAAAATCTCAAATTATAATATTTAATTAAATGAAGACAATATTAGCGAAACTCAATCGAAATCTTAATCTCAATCGAAGCTTAATCGGTAGAGCTGTTTTCATGTAAGAAAAGGGTTCTGGGTTCGAGTCCCAGCGGAGCCAATATCTTTTCTGATTTTTCTGTCTCCAGATTTCGATTGAGTTTCGCTAATATTGTCTTCATTTAATTAAAGTCTTTTTTAACTTAGACATTATTGAAAAATGATAAATACTTATAATCAAAAAATAATTACAAAAAGTACATTATTTTAATAGTTTTATCAACACGCCTTTCAGCATTTTTGGATGTGGGTATAAATTAAAGCAATTTTGGAATGAAATAAAATCGATAATTTTAAAAAGCTGGTTTGGAGAATAATAAATCTCTCTCATTGTAACCGCCCTGCACGATCGTAATAACAAATTTCGACGAAATGTGGATTTTCGGCCGCTGGCTGGTTAAACGCTCTTAACGGGACGCTCTCTTTTGTACCCTTTCTTTTATAATGTGTATTGATAAATGATGCCAGTTAAAGGTAAAGGATTTATTAGTAATGAAACTAAAGAAATAAGTATCATAGAATTCGGAAATTGCATCCGCTGCGCACGGATTACAATCAACTTTTAATCTGGTTTTCAACACAACTTCTTTCTGGATCACGCATGCCTTCATTTTAATTACTTTTACGATTTTTCCGATACATTTTCAATTATTATTCTAATCGCGCACTTATAAACTTATATTGTAGAAATTCATTTGTCTCACTTTTAATGAAAATTCGAGACTTATTTTATTTCCTACCTAGTAAAAATAATCTACATTCCGCCATTAATTCATTCGTAACTAACAAACGCCTTTGTTCGATCGTATTCAAATTTCATTATAAACATCTTAACCCCTCAGGCCTCGGGCATGATTTGTGAGAAGGACAAAATATTTCCGCTTTGCAATGAGTCCAAATAAATGGAATATTTCTGAAGGTATCTGAAAACTAAAAACTGTTTTTGGAAGGTGATAAAATATCCTTTCAAATTTTATAATTTGAAATAAACAGCAAATTTTGTAAATATAATTTTTTTTAATGCAAATATAAAAAAGCACTTTTTTTAGGGTGAATTGCCTAATCCAAAAAAAGTTTTAAAAATGGCTTCATTTGTATTTTTTCTATCTCAAATTACTGATAATGGAAAAAAAAAACACACACATATATTTTATTAGACAAATGTATTATGAAAATTATCCTCGCTTTTTTGTCATTTCGTGAACAATAATTATTAAAAAATTCCCAAATTTGCGTTTTTTTTTTCAAAGTGTGGCCGTAAGCTTTTTTTCATAAAGGTGTACATTTTTATTGGTTAACGATTTGAACGTAAAACGTGGTGTTTTCTCTTTTTAACACTGTTTATATCATACTAGCAGACCCGGCCACACGTTGCTGTGGCTAACGAAACACAACGGCATTACCCAACCTTTATAAAATCCACACCACCCGCTTGCCAGCTGCCCCCTGCCCGCTGCCTGAATTGAATATTTGAATTTCTCGACTTTTCTCTACTATAATAAGCATGTTTTTATACATATAAACCTTCCTCTTGAATTACTCTATCTATTGGTGAAAACCGCATGAATATCCGTTGCGTAGTTTAAAAGATCTATGCGCACATACATTTTGAGCGACTTCATCAAATAAAATAATTCAAATCAAATACCTACTTACTCTAGGACATCTATTTTCCAATTTCTTCCGTAGAACGAATTTCAAGAGTGACTATAGTACGGCCCGCCAACCGTTTTAAATCGTACAAAAATATATTTTCTTTGAATTTCTCGGCTTTTCTCTAATATAATTTACATGTATTATACATATAAACATTCCTCTTCAATCACTCTATCTATTGGTGAAAATCGTATGAAAATCCGACTTCATTTTATACTATGTAATAATAATAAAATGATGATGATTTCTCACCATGATAGTAAGGGAGACACAACGATTTACATGAAACCTGTACGAGCTGTTTCCAAGAGCGAAAAAATTAGCCTGAGGGGTTAAAACAATAATAATTAAACTATTAAATGTGTTTTAAAGTAATTTCGATTGAAATGAAAACTAGCTCAAATAAAATGCGGGCGCCATTTGATTTTCTTATCAAAAACATAAATAAGCACGTCGATATTTCGAAATATAACTTTATTACCGTTCTCGGTGTAATCAACTTATCGCTTCATGAATTTAACATAATTAAAATTTATTGGAACAAAGGCTCGTATTTATGCATATATTCAGTAAATGTTATTTTTAATCGCTATGTTCCTCTGAACTGATTTATTTTAATCGAACATTTTCAGTTTTATTCTTATTGGAGTTTATTGCCTGTGCGTTATGGCTGGGTGGTGCAATGCAGTAGGTATATTATATATATTTTTATTTATTTGTTTATATCTATATATATTACAGTTTTTACCTTATTATAAACATTTTTACATAATATATTTTGAAAAACAATTTTTTACATATTAATATTTCATTTCATTATGTTGGGTGTAAGGTAGGTTTGAGAAGGTGAAACTGTTGGTTGGTAATATTGTATGTTTCGTGAACACCTCACTAGGAGAACCTGTGCTGAGGTGTTGACGTGTTTATGATTAAGTGTGACAAGTACAGGTATTTATGTGTTGTAGTAGAAAGTTAGTTTTTTTATCTTCTTTTTTTACATTTTAATGATAATTGTACATTGAATATTTAGAAGAAAAAAAAATACGTAAAAGGTACATATATGGACATATGAATAGTTGATAAATTCTTGAAAGACATGTTTATTTATTTTATAGTTTGGTTAAGTTTGGTTAGGGATTAAAGTATTTTGTATAAAGTGAATATCTTGATTTTTGATCCAGGCTGTGATATGTTTTTTGTGAATGTTTGTAGATGTATTTGCAGTTAGGAGTTGTTTCAGAGTAATGGGCATATTATTAAAAAGTTTGGTTGCATAATACTGAAAATGTCTTTGTCCGTAATATTATATTTGAGTTTGCTGCACCGGGTTAGATTATCATCTCACAATGAAGACATTTTTTTTTTAAATAACTTATGAGGAAAACCTCAAATTGTAATATTTAATCATTGAAGAGAATAACTAGATCTACAGAAAAGTCAATAGATGTCGAACATAAAAATGGATATATTGCACATCCCGTAGAGAAGAGTCGTAAGTCAACGTTTTCTGTTTTAATTTTTTTTTTAAGTAAAACTTCTATACGCACTCTTGACTTGGGGAGTAAGCTGGCGAAAAGCGAGGCAAACGGTATTTGAGAGGGAGTACGCTTCGTATATTACTGTAGAGGCAAAAGAAAGAGGTGCGAGCACACATTTTCTTTTTCTCTTTCACTCATAGCCAGTTACGTTACACAGTGCAGGCCTATTGTCTGTATAACACTGTAGGAGCAAGAGAGAGCAGTGCGCGCGCAAATTTTCTTTCTCTCTTCCTATCATATAGATGGAGCAGAAGTTTTACTTCAGTTGTGTGGTTTAAAGCACAATCGTTTTTTTTTAAATCTGTGAATGGTAAGGTGGACACGCGCACACCTCACAATGCAGGAGATCATATACTGATGTTACTGAAGGCCGATTCTGTTTCCAGTTGACAGCCAGCCGCCTCTTACCTAATAAGTGGGTTTCCTTATTTCCAAAAGCAAATGCGGAAGAATTGCAAACAAACGGACATGACCGACTCCCTTCCACTACCAACATCACCGACAGTGTTACCTGGCTATTAAAGACTTTTTATATTTTAGAGGCCTTGTGTTTTCTCGGTAGGGAAAAATTATTACCTAAAAACCCTACTAAAATTATACATTGTTTTTATCAACTTCATCATCAGCAACCAGCGACAGCTTACAGCCGCTGGAAAGTCTACAATAGCCAGGTAACATTTTGAATAGGTACCAAACGAGGTAAAAATTGAGAGTCGCATATGATACCGTTCTATTTGTATAATAATTATTTTATTTAAGTAAGACCAACATTCTCAAGTTAAGAATAACCTGACAATATTTGATAATCTCCTACGACACCACAGTAAACGGAAAATGTTACTTGCGTCGTTATGGAGGACCTAGCCAGCCCAGGAATCGAAAGTGCGACCCCTGAGTGGGACCCAATGCGATGCCAACTCAGTCACTCACCAATCAGTAAAGAATAAAGAACATTAGCTTTAAGTTTAGTCATTTAAATGATCCCCACTTCATGGCGTAGAAGAAAAAGAAAAGAAAGAAAGGTAATAGCTATTAAAAGTCTTACATCAAAACGAAGTACAAAAGATAAAATGCAATGAACTGTGAAAGTATAAAGGTTAAAGTCCCCAATAATAAGGTTTGAATGGAATACATTAAAGTTCAATAATGACCTATTAAAGTATAAAATCATTAGTCAGCTCATCAACCACAATATATCTGGTGATTGATTTTGCCGCTAAAACAGTAAACTATTTGGGAAATATAAAATGAAATCAGCGCTTAACCGGCCGTATTTGAGCATCGGTGTCGCTGGTAATCTCGTCGCGTGTCAACTGCCCGTCGCGTCGCTCGCCCCGTGGCGCCGCTTATAATTGTTTTAAAATTGGAGTCATTTAATAAAGTTGTATCACTCGTCATCCGCTAAATGACTGCATCATTCAAATTTATTGGCACACGGTTTAGGGTGTGATGTTGAGTGTGACTTTTTCCCGGCGTGTATACACGCGGTCGGCGCGGTGCATTTACACGGTGTAGCCACCTGCACGCGTGTGTGCCGTGCGCTGTATGGACAATGTGGACCTACTCGATAAACTCACAAACAGACATCGCACAGTGAGATAAATCTGTTTAATTTGGTTTTAATTTTTTACGTAGTATTTATTGTTAAAGAGTTATATTGGTAAATATTTGACTTCTTTTAGGAATAGCGAAGCGTAATGAGCAAGATTATGAAAGGGACGTTAAGATGGTTTAGGCTTGTAGAGCGAACGATTGAGGAGAAGAGTGTAAGAAGAATATATGACGCAATTGTGAATGGTAGAAAAGTCGGGGATTGAGTCGGGCCATAGAGGACAGAATCATAGAAGAGTATTTATGAGACGATGTACGACTGTGGATGAGGCGAGGAGTACCAAGACCGAGTTGTCCGTCCTCTCTTCCTACCCATGCGGAGATACAGCGAGGTAGTTTTAGAGAACCGTTTTTAATAGGAAAAATATTGTTGCAAGAACCGCTTATTAAAATCAGCCTATTAAAAACTCTAAAATTACAAGCTCTGCTCTCATAAAATTCTTGTAGTTTGTCACCGTAAATATTTTTTACTCGAACCATTATTTCCATTACTGTAACTCACTGTAAAGATCATGACCAAATGTTAGTTTTTCTCTTTCTAACTAAATTTTGGTCGTAACTGCTTATTAAATCTATTCCTCATCAAAGTTTCAAAATCAAAAATTTAGATAAGATCCCGCCAATTGCTTATCCATGGAACATTTTTACTATCACCAAATATTTAAATATATTTTGTGGCCCAAGGGTTGTGGCGCCCAGTGGCCATTCAATGTACCATTGTCCGTTGCTTTTTAGTAACTACGCTTTCGTCATCGAGCGGGGAGGCGGCCGACCAAAGAGTACCTATAAATCTACACAATTAGAAGAGTTGTTCTTGCGTCGTCGTGTAGAGCATGAGGTGCACTAAAAATAAATCTGAGCGAAAAACGACGAACGACGTTTAACGTAAAAAAGTATCTAACGATAGAGATACAATCCCCCCAGTTTTTTTTGTGATTTTTAACTAACTAATGTTCCTACTTATATTTTACCTTATTATTGTTCAACATATCGTATTATGTTTGTAAAAGTCCTACGATTATTTTATTAGAACAAGGATAATAAAATACAGGTAAAGCGGCAGTTTTGTTTGGAGCATCGTGGCACTGTGCGGCGGCCGCAGTACATCTGTTGATCGCTGATCGCTCGTGGGCGCCGAGTGGAAACACCGGCGTTAAACGCTGCTTTTCATCTCGCATAATGCTATTAAAAACGTGTGATGTATCACTTTTCGTGTGCTGACTGCGAAATCACTGCGATTTATATAATGCAATTTATTATTATTTCGAACGAGAGCATTTTAAACAAATAATATTATCCACGTTTTAATTTAATTTGTACGCTCTATCATAAATATTGTTTGTCATTCTTCTAAATCGGATTTTGCGAAATATTTTTTTTACGTTAGATCCAAACAGGAAACCCCGAGGAAAAATATTCCTTCAGGGCCTGAGACATCTTAGGAGATGCGTGTGGATGGTCTTTTTAGGGAAAAGAAGGAGAGAAAGTTCTGGGAAGGAAAATGGTACGAGGGATGTATAGAAATCTGGGGTGCGTCCACTTTCGCTCATCCATTCTCTTCCGATCCGGCCCGCAACGTGGTAGGTGGGCAAATGCATTTGACGCCAAACCTAGACAAATCTCACCCCATGAATCCGGGCACCTCTGCTTAGTCACAAAACACAGCAAACTATTGGGTTGACCTGTGGCAGGGATGTTGTTATCTAATGAATAGTTTCCGGGGCAGCGGTACCCACACTCGCCTCCCAAATTGGACTTCCTTCTAAAATGATTTCTATTTCTTTAATAACTTTAATATTTTAACAATTAAATGGAAATTTTTCAAAGGTTTGATTTTGAATATTGAAATGACGTGCGAACTGATAATAATTGCGTTGATCTGTAAATTCCACGGAGACCCCCTAGTGAAAAATTTTTGATCTTCGCAATCGAAACATTTTTGATGGTGAAGAGTCAAGACGATCATATTTTTACCGTACATTTAGAAATTTTTATAAGATATCGTGGTAATGGGGAGATTCTTCAAAAAAGCGCAGACGAGCACATTTCATTACTGACAATCTGTTCTGTACAGAGTGGATAGTACTAGATGGGATGTTACGTAAGTACTTTGCTAGTTAGATTATCACCGCCGCCAGTATTACTTTAATATTTCTACATATTAATTCACATATGCTCTGACGATGGAAACTGAAACTGTGGACTATCCGCCCAATTTACCCTTGCTAAATATATAAATTTTAAATGTGTTGAAATTGCTTTTACATTTCATACCAGTTGAAGTCCCGGCGATGCCCGGGCTTTACCAAGAGTTTTTCGAAATCAGACTTCAACAGTAACCATTCTCACATTTTGAAGATCAAATGAGCAAATCTCACCCTTCACGAAATAAAACTATAGATTTTGTGGCATCCGCCACGCTCTTTCTGTCACATGCGGTTTGCTTCACATGTTAGAATTTTAATTGTTTTTAATATTTAGAAAAAAAAAGTAATAACCGGAGACCAAAATTACATTTACTGATTAAAGTCAGTCAAGTACATCTCTTAACACCTGTATAAATATGTTATATTTTCATATTGTATATTATCAAAGTTTTCCACTGTACTACAGTCGTACACGACGCGTGTGAAATCCTGGCGTGGATACCCAATATATACAATCCCCGTTCCTAAATAAATAACGTGTTTAGACTGAGAATAAAAATTTACTCAGGAAGATGAGGAAATCAATATGGTTAACAACTAGCCGAAAACTTAAAAAGGTGGTAGTTATGCATGTTTTTTTAAAAATTGAATTAGGAGGCTGCATTTAAGCTTTTATAATACCTAATATATATCTTTGGTCGCTGCACACACTGCTTGGTAAAGGGACTATTCGCGAGATAAAAATGTAACAAGCCCTTGAATGTGTTGTGTAGGAAGGCGGCATGGATGGATTAATCTATAATTCACACGCGTAAGGCGCAAGGATGAGACCTCCTGCGCAAAATTTGAATAATTGAATACACGAATCCCCGATGGCTCGCCCTCTCTCAATTATTCCTGATGGTGCCCCACCCCCTCCCCCCTAACGAAGACCCTGCTTTCGATAAGTATTCCCATTGTGGCAACATGTCTCACCTACGAACTTCCTAAATCCACTCTTAAGTCTGTCATCATCCACATTCTGATTTACGATCATTTATCATTTATCTCCAACGATACGATGGAATTTAAACGATAACATTTAAAATTTTATCCAAGAACCAATTCACGTTGTCACGTGAATTAATAAGTTTATCTATTCAAATTGTCAAAGCTGTGTCACCTTCCATTTCTACCTACAAGTCCTATTCACTTTGTCCGTCCACCGTTCTTTTCCATCTACAATTACTATTTATAAAATGCCAGCAAAGTTAACGAGTTTATACGATAACATTAATAAGATTATCGAAGAACCTAGTCACATTATCCATTCTGTATCACTTTCCATTTCTAACTACAAGATCCTATTCGCATTGCCCGTGCCATACCACCTTCCATTTCTATCTACTATTTAGGTACAAAATACCAGCAAAATGAACGAATTTAAACGACAACATTAATAATTTTATCCAAAGAACTTATTTACATTGTCCGTGCTATTGTTAGGTTGATTTATGTTCGCAAAGACATTTTATTTAAATTATTACTCTTGCACTTTTTCTTCCAACACCTTATTTTATTTGGTTTTTCGCCCAACAGGGCTTTTACATAGAATGTAAGAACAAAATTTATGTAGTGAGATATTGAAAAAGTTATGCAAAAAGTTTATAAAACTGAATATGAAGTAAAACAAATCACTAAAACAACGTTACCTGTAGTACTATAATTTGTAAGATTCAGCAATGAGCTGGTATAGATTACGTTTAATTCTACAAATGCAGTCAGTAAATATACCAATATTACCCCAAATAGTTACCCAGATCATGCATGCTATTGGTTGGTGAGTTGGTTGTGCATGTGTCGCAGAAGAATGTTACATTTTGTTTTGTGTTCCTCGTCCTCGTCAGTACATGGTATTTAATAATGGCGACGATGGCAAGGCTCACAATTACGTTATTAACGACTCTGTGTAAAACAACACGTTTGAAACACTTCTGCTGTCAGATAATGTAATCATATGCAATCAATTCACCAAGCTTACATTAATTTTATTCAAAATCCACCTAAAGTCAGCATTACTTCACCAACAACACCACCAACGAAGCTAAATGAATGATTTTAAACGATAACACAAAACAATTCAACAAGAGTTCTAAATCCAGTTACATTTTTAAAAAGTTCCTAAATTCATTATGAATCTTCGTTATATCACCTACATTCCGATATGCAATCACAAATTCTGAAACCCCAAACAAAATGAACGAACAAACGATAACCGTTTTAGAGTGATTTAAATAATTTAAAAAGTTGAGCATGCATTATTACTATATGGGACACAAATAGAAGTAGGACACGTCAGAATTATTGACAAGACGCCTACATTTTTTTTCAATGAAACAATGAACCGAAAATACTGAGGATAGCTGTTTTAAAGTCCTATTTTTACTCAACTGTTTTTTAGTTCATCAAAAATTCATTCAAAAAAGTTTAAAAAAAAGGATTGTAATTGAAATAGTGACATTTTTAATATTTGAAATGTAAGCAAAAGAAATGTACGTCGAATTAGTTTTGGTACCTACCTAATCTATTTTCTGAATCGATTACACCATCAATGAAAATCAAAGCAAAATTAAATCCTAGTTTTAGAGGTCATTGAACCCGAGTTACACAGGGACTCACCACCGACATTATTATCTTTATTATTGGCGGAATAACTTTCTTACATTTGAATATCAAATGTGTATAATAAAACGAGAATGAATTAAAGGTTCCAGTTTTAGAAATATTTTTCTTTTTTCCAGGTGGGACCTTTTTGTTTAATTGGTAAATTTATCTCCGTAAATACAAATTTATAAAATGGTTGTTTTTTACCTTCGGGGTCCTGAAGAAAACACTTTCTCTCATGGTCTATGACGTCTTTGGTGACACTGTTTGCAGGGTATTTTTAAGGAAAGGAAGGAGAGGAATTTCTGGGACGAAAAACGTAATGAGTGGTGGGTCGGAATCTGAGGAGTTGGTGTATTAAGCACTGACGGTCGTTTAAATCTGGAGAGGTCAAAGTGTCTCTCTAACTAATCTGGACACCCCTGCTTAGTCACCAAACGTAGCAAACTACTTCGGGTAACCTATGACAGAGGTTATGGCTATCCAAAAAAAATATTCCCGAAGCGGCGCGGCGGTACCCATTGACGCCTCTCAAATTGAATAAACAACAAGCATTGTACATTCATCGATACAATAGAAGACGTCGTGTTTATATTCATTAAAAATTAAATGAGATTAAAACGGTTCTTTTACACGAGCAAATTAGATTGCTGTGTGTTTAAACCCATCTGAAAAAGAAACACTAATTTATTTAATAACTTACATAACAGCGTAATGTAATTTATTATAATGTGCGATATTTTATAGTAATTTTGCGCGGTTAAAATGCGCTCAGGCGGGTGCGGTATAAATCTACGACCGCGGCGGTAAGGAGTATGAAAATAAATTGCTTCATTTATACGCGCGGAATATAGAAATATGTATTTTCTCTTCACCTTCGGTAAAATACATTAAACATGAAAAATACACCCCAGTATGTTTTGGGCGAATGTAAATTCTACCCCGGCCAACTCTACACAGCCAAAGAATCCGGGGTGACCTGTGAGAAACCCGCTCACTTTCACACTATGGCATCTGGAAATGTAGAATAAAATAACTGGCATAATATTCGCACCTACACGGGCTTTCTTTTAATTTATTTATGACTTGCTGAAGTCTCCGGCGTTGCCCGGGCTTTGCGCGATGTTTTTGGAGTGAATACTTCTTTAGTGATTTGAAACTCAATGAAACGAAAATGCGACACTAAAAAGAGACAAATACAACATCGTCTATTGGATTTAGCCTGCCAGATAATGAGGTAGAATAATCGGTCTCCTCTTTGTGCGGTGCTTCGTGGCCTCACTAGTCTTGTCTACTTTAGTTTTTTGAAGGTTTGAAAACTTTTTGGCGCCGTTGTGATTTAAAACTCTATGAAACGAAAAATAACGACACTAAAAAGAGACAAGCACGTACATCTATCTACAGGAATTAGTCTGCGCGAGAATGAGAAAGTATAATCGGCATCCTCTTTTACACTTGTCTACATTAGTGTTCCGAAGGTTTCACTTCTACCGCGTGTGAATTGCACTCTTTGATTTTTTAAAATTTTATGTACTCGTAGGTGTGCAGTAATTTTCCACTTATTTTGAACGCCAGGTTTGCTAAATTCGATAAAGGATATCAAAATTCTGCTTTAAGGAATGGCAACCGTTAGATGGTGGTTTTTCAAAATATTGTGAAGACAATCACCTTATCATATTTTGAAAGTTAAGTGTGCAAAGTTTCATCAAACTGCTGCACAGTAATTTTCCTTGTATTCTGAACCTCTTAAAATCTTGCACTTAGTGTATTGATTAAGTTAATAAACTTACAAAGATCGTTCTGAGTTGGTTATTCATGTACCAACACACTTACTCATTATTATACTAGGAGTTTCGAAATAAAGTAATGAAAAAAAAATCGAAGAAATCTAAGGAAAAAAATATCATTTATTTTGAAAGATGCCCATAATTTAGTCACTGTTACTTTGTTTACAACACTTATACTTACATGAATTGTTTTCGGCTCAAACTAGCCTTATCGTTGATCCTTAAATTTGGCATTTGGCCTGACGGTCTCAAGATCGAAGATCTCCTTAGTGCCGTGATCATGTTACTTTGAGGAGTTGCTGCGACATTGACGCACTTAACACACATCTTACATGTTCCAGGAATGTTCTGAATGTTAGCTTGATTAGCAGCACGACACTAAAAGTACCACTATTTAGAATATATTTACTCGTATTTAGCAGCATAAAATACACTTTAACTAAATAACTTTTTATCAGTCCTCTGTCGGATTTTAATTCTGCGTCTTTCGAAATCGATATAATAGAATACGAATCTAAAATTGCACAGTTTATGTAGCTTTTTTTAAAATAAATTTGATAAATGATTTTTTGAAATGTAATTTTGAAGCAAGAGTGAAAGCTGATTCTCTCTCCTGTAGTAGCGCGACCGATACACGTCACTCTGAGGCAACGTCACTGGCCCTGACAGATTCTGTTAACAACAGCTTTGTCGTTTCATGAAAAAAATAACACAATGTTATATTATACAAAATACAATTTTTATTTAAAAATTCAAAAGAATATTATATTATTATTGACACAAAATAGGTCAACTGAAATCAAGATGATCTCTTATAATATTGTGTTATAAAAAGCACGCATTAATTAGTTTTTTATTTATTTAAAATTTTGATTTAAGTTCTAGAGCATTTTTTAAAGCCAAAATGTTACTTTGTATTTTAAATGGAATGATATTTAAATAACACTTCAATTATTTGGGAAGCGGGTATGGGTACCGTTGCCCCGGGAACTATTAATTTGATAACCAAAACCTCTGCCATAAATCATCCCAAGGGGTTTGCTACGATTGATGACTAAGCAAGGTTTGTCAAGTAATGTTTCTGCGTCTGCCCATCAACTGCGTGGTAGGCCTGATCAGGAGATACTGGTTGAAGGAAACATTTTGACCTCTCCAGCAGGAACATCGCTTTGCTCCACAGCGTCACTCCTGGACACTCTGACCTCCAATTACTACCCACTCCTGATACCCTTTTCTTCACAGAAATTCCTCTCCTTTCCTGAAACAACCTTACGCACATCATCCCCAAAAAATAATACAGACCATAAGAGGAATTGTTTTCTGCAGGGCCTCCTTTGTGTGAGGTGTGAAGCTAATGTAAAAAAAACCTCACCCAACGTCATTCGCCAGTTTCTTGTTTACTGTGGTAGATTTTTTAATACTTATTTGCTATTTATTGGAATAATTTCTGAGTACTTATCTGTTTCAGTCGTTGAAAAGTTGTTAAAATTATATTTTTCATTTATTGAAAAAATGTTATTAAATTTTCAGTTTAAATTCACATCAATTATTTTAATTTTGTGGTAAAATTTTCGTTATGTCATACCTTTAGCAAGAAAAAAAGAGCTACCCGGTAATTTAGATTTTCACTCCAATTAAAGCCAATAATGTAAAACATGTGACAAAACTTTAATTGTCCGTTTTTAAATGCAGTGTATTCGACATTCAGGACGGGTTATTTCACAGAATTTGAACAATTCATGAAATTTCAAAGATAAAATTCAGGTTCTTTGATAGTCCTATTCGAGTTCTGTTACTATCTGATTATTGTTAATCAACCGATCCAAGACGAAATAATAACAGAGCTTAAATGGAACTTTCTCAGAACTCGATTTTTAACTTCGAAATTTGATGAATCTTACAATTTGGGAGGCTGATATGGGTACCTCCATCTCGGGAACCATTTATTTGATAACCAACACCTCTGCCATATTTCGCTTCGTTTGGTGACCTCGCAGGGGTGCCCGGATTCAAGGGGTGAGATTTGTCCGAGTCTTGGCTGCCGATGCCTCTGCCCACCAACTGCATGGCAGACCGGATCGGGAGATAATGGTTGATATAATAGAGTTGAGATAATCCCTTTGATTTCTCCTGTCATATTCTCTCCTAACATCGCCTGGTACCACAGCGGGAGGGAGGAATTCATACGTCCGTAACTCCTGGACACACTGACCTCCAGATTCCTACCCACCTCTAATATCCTTTTTCTTCTCAGAACTTTCTCTCCTTCCTTTCATAAAAAGACCCTCCACACAGCATCCCCAAAGATGACATGGGTCCTGAGGAGAATTATTTTCTTCAGTGCCTCGTCCTCCTGGATGGAACGATTGTAAAAAAAATCCTGTGAAATAACCTTGTGGTGCGGTCCTTGTGGTTTTTCGAAATACGCATCACTTGATCATCAGTACCGCACCCGCATCGCACCCGCACCGGACCCGCAACGCGCCCGCACGATTCGCGTGGAGAAGGGGTATTTTTTAAAGCCATAATAACTCATTTTAAATTCTGTTTTAAAAAGTTGGAAACAATGCCAAATTTTTATCCAGACCTTTTGTTAATGAGCTGCAGCCACTAGAATTAAAAGTTTTAATTATTGCGCTCTCTTATAGTTTGTTCTTGTTTATGGGAAAAATGCGATTCGCTCAGGAATACGCCGGCGGAGCCCATTTCCACGCTCCCGACTTTATTAATCGAAGTATAACTTGTTATATTATGAAACTCGTCAAAATAAGTTTTAAGTGAACGTTTAGAAATGTTATTTTTAAAAGCGTGCCGAGTTTGGTTTCACCTCGTCATACAATTCCAAAAGTATTAACAAACACACAATGTGTTATGATTCTACGAGACCAATGCATTATTCAAAATCTATCGGGTTTTTGTTTCATTTAACATTTTATATTTGTGTATTGTAGTGTCAATATTTTGTATTTGGTCTGAAAACTTGTCTTCTGAATATTTAAAAAACACTGTTCACTTTTATTATTTAAAAGCCATGTTATTGAATAATATTGCTACAGACAGATATTCCAAAATGAGCCGAGTTTGTGTGACAATATTATCAGTTTTTTTGCATAATTCCATGTAATATTTATTTAGGAGAGATGTTCACGATTCTCAAAGGTTATAACTTACCTACCCGTTTATAGTCAATCCATCCAAACGCTGAAATTATATTTCACATCAATATTTTTTTATAATATTACAATTTCTTCATTTTCATTTTTGTTAACGTTAGCTCCTCATAGGAGGCCCTAAGGAACCTATAGGATCTTTGTCATCTTTGAGGATTCTGTGTGAGGGTCTTCCCGAACCCCCTACTTCTTTGTTATCTTCCGGCCCTTCTGGATTTCTCTCCCCCTCCAGCTTTCCCTCCCTGCTGCTTTTTAATATAAATTTCGTAACGCCAGAGCTCGCAGAGCGTATATATATATAGATACTTTCACAGGCGTGCGCACAACAACTCACCATAGTTTCATCGCAATCAGATAAAAAGTAAAGGAAATAATTCATGACGCCAGAGCTCAAATCAAATCATCAAAGTTTCACCGTAATCGGACGAATGGTTTAGGAGCACGTTAGGGACAAACAAAAAACATTCATTGTTATAAATTAAGATTGTAGTCCTTCTTCATAATGATGACGCGAATTCACATTTAAAAGATAATAAATAGGAATTTTTGAAGTGAAACTTCTATAGCCCCGCTGTGATTTGGAATGCGGATGGAAACGGAAACGACGCATTTCAGCACCTACAAAGCATCAAACTCCTATCAAGGCTCCTATTTGTTGAGATA
Organism: Limnephilus marmoratus; assembly: GCA_917880885.1. Classification (NCBI taxonomy): domain Eukaryota; kingdom Metazoa; phylum Arthropoda; class Insecta; order Trichoptera; family Limnephilidae; genus Limnephilus; species Limnephilus marmoratus. The sequence continues at coordinate 47,560,829 of OU862920.1, read as the reverse complement.
TAAAACGGAAATGACGCTAGGTCTGCGCTCATTGACCGCTTTGATTATGATCTAACTTTTCAAGGCTCCTTGATTCTTGGTTGGTTGGTTGTTTTGGTAAAGTTTCGCTTCTACTGCACTCGATTTTTTTTTGTACAGATCAATAGAAATAAAATCTTTAATTTTATACATCTACATATCTATGAATATTTCCTCTGTAAACTTCTTCTGATCATTACTCAAACACAGTTTACTTTATATTATTCAAACGGCTGCGCCAGTTTGCAAGTGGCGCTTAATTGAATGGATACATATAACTACCTCAATCCAGCTTCCGTCAGATATGACAAAATGTATCGCGCTCTTGCGGCATTATTGTCATTCCCCCCCCCCACAGGCGAAAGTTTGCGCGGTTTACGGCCCCAACAGCGGTAGGCGGTGTGGGTAGGAGCACCCGTAATGTGACTAAGACCTAACCTCCCTGCGGCCGTGTCCGCCGTACCTGATCGCTTCAGTCGTCTGAAAAACATTTATTCCGTACTTAACTGCTCTTCTGTCTTCTTATTTCTCCACCGATTTCCTCCGCTCGCTGCAAATGGGCTTCCCTCGCCGGCGCGGGAGGCACTTACGGCCCCGTTACGTTTTTTCACGCCACCCTTTTTGCGCGGAGCTACGGTTTGATTGACAGTCTCTATTATCGATTTTTTAATCAAGCCCCGCGAGAATGCTGGTGGTATGTACATTTTACAAGCAACGCCAAAATCATTTTATTAAAATTAAAAATCAAAACTAAACTAAATAACTGTAAGTTCTTTGCACATTTGCTTCGCAGAAATTCACGTGTAATAGGGTCATCACATGGTCATTCAGCATCATTTTGTTATTTTGACAGTTAAAAATTCTCGCTGACTGTCGATTTTAAGTCAGTTTCAGCTTTTGCACAAATTGTGACAACACTCGCGTCCGAAAAAGTATGTTTCTAATTTCCGCTGAAACCATTAAGATGAAGCCATAGTAAATAATGCAAAATCATACAAAATAATATGTTTTTGTTTTGAAAATTTGATCGCTTAGAAGTATTATAGATGCTTCAATTAAATACTGCGTGTAAAACATATCTTGGCCTTTAAAAATATAGGTAATTTTTTTTATAAGTCTTTTAAGAAGCCTATAAAAAAATAAAGTATAAGGAAATAAAAAACACACTTTCAAGTCCAAACTCTTCTATTTATAAACCCGTTTTCAGATATGGTTTTGTTGTATAATGTGGCAAATTCAGTTTATTTTATAATAATCGCAAAAAAAAGTTGATATTTACACCCGATCTTCCCAAAATAAAATAAAATATGCATTTTCGCATTGTTATTTTACAATACGGCCGCTAGTCGACGAGTTCGGTTTTTCACAGTGAACCCTATGGCGTCCACCGAAGAACTACTGTCCACGCCACAGTCGCCACACCTACTTCGTATCAGTCACGCCCCGAACGGAGCGGGAGATGGACGCGTGACTCCGCGTCGCTTGATTTCGTGAAATCAATTTTAAATTTCCGTTTTATTACAATAAACAATGCGTAAAAAGGGAGTTAATGTTTTTTACAGGTTTTTACAAAGTCAATCTGTAATTTTTTTTTCTTAAATACCTTTTCCAACCTTTCCAAAAGCTTTTTCTTAAGTATTTTCAAACTCCTCCCATAAAGGGGCGTGAATTCCGATTTCGATTTTTTTCCTGGACTATTGGATCGCCTTAAGTTTATAAGTAAGGACTTAAATACCTATCTATTTGTAAGTAGGTACTGGAATACCTATCTTTGTAAAGTGCAGTTTTGTATTTAATATTTGTTTTTAAATTAAAAAAAAAAAAAAAATTTACAATTCCAAAGAAACGTCACTATCTTAATGATATAAACGTTCTTTTAGGAGGTAGCTTTACAATAATATTTAAAAGCTCAGTTAAAGTTAGCCATCTAGTCAAAGTAAGGCTTGCTTGAATTATAAAGTGGTTGCAAGAGATTTTCAATCAATTTTACAGGCAGGTGAAAAGCTAAACGACCGTCCAGTTATAACAAGACTTTGCTGCACTCAGTTAAGAATAAAATCATGCACAAATGATTTTTTCTTATATGGTTGGCTAATTTTAGCTCAACAAGAAGATTAACTTGTTTAATGCACATTATTGCCAGTAAAAATGTACTAGTACCTTCACGTACACAACAAGCAAAGGGATAAAATGATTAAATGTGAAAATATTCGTTTACTACAAAATGCTAATATCGCTTCTTGTTACAGTATCTATTTCTTGCTAGAGTACACAATTAATAATCGATATGGCGATATTGTGAATTAATAATTCCCTGAAAACGGTTTGCATTGTTTGAAATGAATTTTCCATAACATCTCATTATCGGAGTTAAGTCTAACAAGAAAGGGAGCACTCCACTTTACCCTCCAAGAAAACAATATTGTAATAATAGCTATCTAGTGTTCTAGAGTAGATACTTTGCTACAAAGAGATAAATACAACGAATTTTATAAATTCAATGTGGAATTTAAGGAAATAGAGGGCAATTTGATATTTATATAATTTGCTTGCTTGTTAGAGCTCCATTTTCCATAACTTGTTATCGGTGTTGTGTTTATTAAGAAATGTAGCACTCTTCTTTCCCATTGTACACGAATAAAACATTATGTTAAATATAAGTGCGTACCTTGGTAGCTAATGTAGTAAACGTAGACCCTGCTACGACGCGATAAGCACAGCTTAATTATAAATTTTCAGTTGAACCGAAACTAAATTATTTGATTTACCAAATTTATTATATTTATTTAATTTTTTAATCACTGAAGAATAAGTGAATATTAATAATTCTCAACGACAGATGATACAGAACAAAACACAGAATTTAAAAAGGTAACGGTCGCAACTGTGGATCCTAGGACCTGTATTTTAACACTTAGCTATTTAGACCTGATTATTTTAAGTAATTTTTATCGATCTCGTGTTTCATTTTAAGAAAGACCACTGTGTTCCTCAATTAATACCATTATTTTATCTTTTGTGATGTTCCAGTGGTACAGTAGTTCTGATTTCGGCCCCAGTTGAGACTGTTATCTTTTTATTTTCTGTGTCTTGTGTTTTGTTCAAATTTATTAATATTATTCTCTTCTTCAGTGATTAAATGTGATGTACACGTACCTTTCATAAAAGACTTATATGAAATAAGATACTTGTTCGTTAAGTTAACTAACTTCCATTATAACTTATGGCAAGAAACGGAGAATCATTCTTTACGAAAAAATTCAAAACACCAACTAATGTTAATTTGCTATGTGTAGATTTTTAGGTACTTCGCTCACGACGAAGCGATAAACACGATGAATTTACAATTCCCAAGTAGATCATAAGAAACCAGAAGGAGAAATATACGTATTTACAATTGAGCAATATGTACCCACGTAATTTTGTCAAAAAAGCAAACCTTACAATGTTGTCCTAACACCATTCTCTAACACCCTTCTTTGCCTGGCAAACTAATGTTCAAGTGATGAATTATAAAATTCCCAAGTGGATATTAATATACCAAAAGGAAAAATACACATATTTACAACAGAGCAACATATACGCTCACTAATTTGCTTGAATAATCAAAGCTACATTGTTACACTTACGCCAATCTATAATCTTCTTCTTTACCTGCCAAAATAATGTTCAAGTGTAAGATACCTTGCTACAACGCGATAAATATGACGAATTTAGAAATTCCTAAGTGGATCTTATGAAACCAAAAGGAGAAATGATTACAACAGAGCAACTTATACACCCACGTAATTTGCTCAAATAAGCAAAGCTTACAATGTTGTGCTTCCACCATTCTCTAACACCCTTCTTTACCTGGAAAACTAATATTGAAGTGTAGATACCTCGCTACGACGCGATAAACACGACGAATTTTAAAATTCCCAAGTGGACCTTAAGAAATTAAAGGGGATTTATATAATTTAAAGTGTTGGCCGAGGATCCCCCCGTTATGAATAAGTAAGCGACACCCCGCTCGCTGACACGGGGGCGCGACATGTAAATTTTCTCGCGTCTATTTTGGTTCCGGTCCTTTCTTCGGCATACCTCCGCGGGCGCCTCAGCCCCTGTAAGTGGTGTCGGCCGGAAACACTGCCCTATCGGCGATCGGCGGAATCGGGCACGTACTAATACCCGCAACTTATAACTTATACCGGCCCTGGTGGGGTGGGCCGATCGCCAACCTTCGGCACACGAACCAAAATATTTTATATTATAATGGAATTCCACCATGAATTATCACTCTCAAAAATAGAAATATTAAAATATTTTAACGTTATTTATTTGTTTATTGTTCTTTAGGAACATTTAACACAAGTAAAACACATTGTTGGAAGAAAAATATAAGTTAGGTCATCAAACCTTGAGTATTGATTATAAAAATAAATCATTATATTCCATTGTAAAGTAGAGATAAAACCAAAAATAATAATTCAAAGTGGTAATATGTGCAAAAACGTGGGTAAAGGAATTTTTAAAAAATCATTTTTAAAAGCCAAAAGTCAACCCAAGTGGCTCTTGACTTAGCGGTGTGCACGGTATTTCAAGGTTTGAGGTTTGTCTAGGTCTTGGCGGCGGATACCTTTGCCCACCTACTGCGTAGTGGGCCGGATTGGTAGAGACTGGTTAAGGATGTCCTTTTGACCTCTCCAGCCGGACTTTTTCGACCCATATCGCGTTGCGCTGCGGTGGGAGGAATGATTTCATACGTCCGTCACCTCACACATTTATCCTTTTTAGAACTTCCTCTTATTCCATTCCTCAAAAAGACCCTCCACACAGCATCCCCAAAATGACACAAGCCGCGAGGGAAATGATTTTCCTCGGGGCCTAATGTGTGGAGCTAACATAAAAACAATAAATGAAAGTTTCATATTTTCTTTGTAATCTGGTTCGGACATGAAGCTTTTAGAAATTAGTCAATTAAAAAACATTTTAATTCTTTATTTAAGCAGGCAAGTCTGCTATTTTACGCCGGTTAGTTAAAATTATGTGATTGTAGTATTAATACATTTGATGTTATAATTATCATCTACAACTAATAAAAACATCACTTTTTTTAAATTCCATTAGTATACCACAAGGCGGAAATTCTGTTCGTTTGTCTATCACAACAAGGCCTATCAGACAATAAGTTTGGTATTATTATTTGGTACAGTAATGAAATTTAACAGTTGTTTCTGTTTGAGCTGATTGAGGTAAAGCTTTTTTAGCTTTCAACGACCTTTATCTCACAGCCTTATCAACGCCCTTTACCTCATTTTATCAATGACTTGACCGTCGTCACATAAAGAGCTTTAAAATATTCAACAATCCGTCTGGTGTCTTCTATATTTTTCAATGATACATTTCTTAGATACGAGAAGAATGGCGTTTATTTATATACATATATTTATTTAAGATATTTCTTTAAAAAATGTTTAAAAGGCTCGTAAAATATGAAAATGATAGATGCAAGGTCACCTTGCTTCGAGTGTCTTTAAAAACGTTATAACTTTGTTTTCTCATTAATTTTCCTCGGACCGATTAAAATCTGCTTCAGGCATCTTCATAAAAAACAATTCTTTCCCCTTTTTTTGGGACCAAACCGGTTTCACTCCGATAATTATGGTTATTTTTTAGTTGTATTTTCCTGTTTATCTACGAATGTTAGGGGGGGGAGGAGGGCGTAATTGGTAAAAAACGATTATATGTAGATTAAAGGCTGTTTTGAAAATATTAAATAAAATACGATTTATCTGACATACAGCAAATATATCTCGACAAATGTGTTTTCTTGATTAAATTAATTTTGATATTCTTACTATTCCAATTTTTTATATAAAGTTTTCAAGGAAATAATGATAATATTTTTTTCTGGATCTTAACCGTAACCATCGCTATGTAGTCATTACTTAACAATATTGTGAGGTTGAGTGCGATTGAGAGCAGCGCCCCATCGGTTGGACGCTACCTCTTTTTAGCACTGGCACCGGCACTGTCTCGACCCTATCTGAGCATCGGCTACGAAGACAGTTGACCTCCGGGCCGGCACGCCTCGCGCCCGCCCGCGCCGCCCGCCGCCCGCCGCCCGCTACGGCACGAAAATAAAACGCCAATTAGGCGGGGAAATATACGGCGTGGCCTTTACTGTTACTGCCTTCTCGCCGTGTTTGTTTTAGATACTTTTAATATTTATTTTATTATTTTAACGGGCTTTTCGTGTTTGGGGAATTGGACTAGAGAAAATAATGTCAGGTATTTCCTTCGGACGCTAAGCCGGTTTTTCTGCTTGCGTTTCTTCTTCTTCCAAATATTATCACTTACAATATTATAATATTTTTTTTACTTCTCTACTAGCTTCAATAACCTAAAAATATAAATAATTCTAAGAAAAATAATTATACCTTCCTACGTGAGTTGTTGACACCAATACATTATATCGTTCGTTAAGTTGATTAGTCAGATATCTCCGAAAAATCGAAATTTGGGATGAGTCTGCAGTTGTATAAATTGTATATATGCATTGTAATGGTGTACCATCTTCTGGTACAATAATCAGATTACTTACAAAACTCCACCAATTACAAAATCAATTATAATGCAGAGAAACGTGTAGTGAATTATACTAAACGTTAATGTTTTCTGGGTCACTAGTAGGATATTTCAAAATGTCATACTAATTTATCGGACTGTTATGCCTCCCGGTGTTATTTATTTGATTTATGGTGATCATTTTTTTAATTTTATTTTTTATTTTTTTTATTATTATTAAGTTAAAAGAAATATAATATTTCGCTTTCTTAACTTAAATACAGAGCATATATAGTATAGTAGTAAGAAGTAATATTTTTAATTTTGTTCCAACATCTTAAGTTTAAATAGTTTTTTTTAAAGGTTTTTATATTCTTTTCCGTTTTTAGGTTACCTGGAAGGAGATTATATATGTGAACTCCCTCATGGCCAATACTTCTCTTGCCACATTCAGTCTTCAGTATTATCATTCGAATATTGCTTTCCTGATTATCTTAAACCTTTTTTTAGGACATGTCTGGTTAACCAATGACGATCTATATGTATATACATTTAAGTATATATATATTTTTAAGTGAAACTTCTATAGCCCCGCTGTGGATTTCGGATGAAACGTAAATGACTATTACTGCACCTGTGACGCATCAGCTGCGCTCATTGACCGCTTTGATTACGATGTCACTTTTAAAGCCTCCTATTGTTTGAGATATGAAACGAAAATTACGCTAGGTCAGCGCTCATTGGTCGCATTGATCATGACCACACTTTTCAAGTATTGGTTGAGATTATTTTGGTCGCGTGTAAACTGCACTCGATTTTTTTAATTGAAATAATGTTAAAAAAATGAGAACAAGGAACTAGAGATCTCCCTCGTTTAATTTGTCGATGTTACTACATTGTATTCTGAACATTTTTTCCGTAATATCTAGTATTTCGTCATACGAGGGTAGAAAACGAATCATCAATTTGATGTGGTACATAAAATGGAATGAAACGATTATAAAAATGTCCCATTCCATAAGGGAAGCCGCGTCTCATTCCTCACTCCGGCACTTGACCCCCGCACCCTTCCCTCCCACTCGCGCTTCCCGCTGAGTCGAAGATTAGTTTTCTTTTTATTTTTTCAAGCTACCGACTGCTTTCAATTAATAATTGCGATAAAGAATTGAATTTCATTCCGAATGTCTTGTTTATTCGTTCCATTCTCAATTTATAACAATTCCAGGCGTCTTGTAATCTTTTATAATTACGCTTTTTCTATCGACCGCTGCTAGGTGGAGTCGTTTGTTCGTAGCGCGGCGGAGACAGTCTCATTTTTCTATGATTCCCTCCGTTATGACTTCATTTTATAAGAATTAAATTAAATTTTAATATGCAGGGTTTTTCCACAGGGACAGCGCTTTTCATTTCAGCACAATCTTAACTTAACTGTACCTATTATAGTGTTGGTTCCGCTGTAAATTTAGCTTACTTGGAGAGTAAAAGTTAAGTTGCTCATGAATCCTGACATTAGAGGCCTAAGTCTAAGATCTTCAACGTGTTTGGGGGTTTGAAGGTGAAAAAGACTAATTATATAAAATTAGAGATTCTTCTTCTTCTTGTGCCCTGTTCGTTCAACGAACGTTGGCTATCATGTTGGCAATGCGGACTTTGTTACTGCGGCCCGGAAAAGCTCTACATTAGACTGTCCAAACTATTGTTTCACGTTTTTAAGGCATGAGGTTCTCCTTCTTCCAGGGCCCTGTCTTCTGGTAATCTTTCCCTGCATTACGAGATGCAAGATCTCATACTTCTCTGGATATCTCATCATATGTCCAAGATATTGAAGTTTTTGGATTTTTACAGTTTTAATAACTTATTTTTCTTTATTCATCCGAACCATAACATCTTCATTCATAACCCTGTCCATCCAGCTTATTTTAAGTATTCTTCTGTAGATCCACATCTCGAATGCCTCAAGTCGCCTAATTAGTTCTTCAGAAATGTCCGTGCTTCTATTCCATAAAATAATATCGAAAACACGTAGCATCTGACCATTCGCATTCGTAATCCAAGGTTGAGGTTGAGATCATGACTGCAGAACATCTTTTTCATGCGGATAAAGGTTGCACGAGCTTTTGATTAGAAAGCAAAAATTGTGAATATTTAAGAGATCAGGACAACGGATAGCATGTGGAATAACCTTACAAACATGTTATTTTATTTAATCAACGAACACAATATTAGAAAATTTGAAACAGGAAAAAAACGCTAATATTGTCTTCGTTGATTAAATATTAAAAAATGAGGTTTTTACTAATTAAGTTATTACAAAAAATATATTTAAAAGTTATTTTATAGTTACTTTTAATGCTAGCAATCCGAAGTTCCACATAAATTAAACTGAAACAAATAGTTGCATTAAATATTTTCGTTCTTAAGTACTTGCTATGTCCTAGCTTCCGTTTCATCGAGTTTCAAATCACAACGGTGCTAAAGAAGTGTTCACTTCAAAACCAGTAACATTACGAAATTGAATTGTACTTAAAAAAATACAAGTGTGCAGTTCACACGCGGTTGAAGTGAATCTTTCAGAAACCTAAAGTAGACAAGAGTGGGGAGACTACGAAGCACCGCACAAAGAGGAGACCGATTATACTATATCATTCTCTCGCAGGCTAAATCCTTTAGACGTTTGTATTTGTCCCTTTTTCGTTTCATCGAGTTTCAAATCACAACAGTGCTAAAGAAGTTTTCACTTCAAAAACAGTACTGTTACGAAATTGACATGTAATACAGGTGTGCAATTCACACACGATTGAAGTGAAACTTTCAGAAATCTAAAGTAGACAAGAGTGGGGAGACTGCGAAGCACCGCACAAAGAGGAGACCGATTATACTATATCATTCTCTCGCAGCTAAATCCTTTAGACGTATGTATTTGTCTCATTTTAGTGTCGCTTTTTCGTTTCATCTAGTTTCAAAACACAACAGTGCTAAAGAAGTTTTCACTTCAAAAAATGCATGTGTGTAGTTCACACGCGGTACAAGTGAAACCTTTAGAAAACTAAAGTAGACAAAAGTGGAGAGACTACTGTGATGACCGTGGCCGGTTATCAACATTACCATCTGGACTCCGATGTATGGATCCAGATCTTCTTGGGATGGTGATCTCAGTACAGGGCGTTTGACAATAATACTCGTAGGTAGACTAGTGAGATTTATTCCGAGATTGTACAGTTGCGCTTCGTAGGAAGCCTGAATGCAAAGAGGACGGTAGACAGCAATCACACCCTTTTATACGTTATGCTGTCTCACTCATACATGCATGTCTCTCTTATACCGCAAGACATACGTTCACCACAACTACGAAGCACCGCACAAAGAGGAGAGCGATTATACTATCTCATGTCTTGCAGGCTGAATTATACAGATGTATGTGTTTGTTAAAAAAATCAATATCATCAACTTACACCACGCTTATTTTCATTTTTATAATTTCATTACTTAACCAACAACGGCGAGATTCACCGTAATACCAAAAGTAATTGTTTCACGAGGACGTCTCTGAAAACAATTTTCTTCGTTCTCGATTACTGAAACTCTGCTTAGACACATTTTTCATTTCTTTAACAAAAAAAGTACTCTGCAAGAAAATGGATAATAATATTGTATTAAGTTTTCATTTTAATTTTATTGTACGCCAGAGCCACGTTATTCCCGTCATTACCTAAATGGATTCTTAAATTTTCTACTTTTTCTCTTTTATCATATTAGATATTATTATATGTTGCTTTCGGCTTGTTTCTGGGAAAATCCAATTCCTTGTTATTTAATTATTTATTTATTTAGACTTTTGAGATTCATAAATTGTGAATTCTGTAAATTGGATTTTATTGAGTTACAGTGGAATTGCGATGTTAAAACACCGACGCCATGATTGGATGTTTATTATGACGAAGAGAAAAACCAGATGTATATTTCTTTAATTATTATATTTTCTTCGTTATTTCAAATAATACTTGACAAATAATGTTTTTTTTATTAAATTAGGGATTCTTTGTCTTATGAAAAATCAAGATTAATCTCTTGTTTATTATTATAAAATTCTTTTGTAGAGTTTAAGTTTTCCAGTGAGAGCAAATTGCTGTAATCATTTTTATTAGTTCAGCGCTTTTTACATCTATAAATATGCTAAGAAGGTTCTTCGATCGATGGGTAGATACAATACAACAGCAATTTTAAAGGCGAACACATTTACCGCTCATGCCTCGGGCCTATTTTGTCAGGATGTCAAAATATTTCCGCTCCGCAATAAAATCCAAATAAATGGAATATTTCTGAACGCATCCGAAAAATAAAAACTGATTTTGAAAGGTGGTGAAATACGCTTTAAAATTTTATAATTTGAAATTGACCCATAAATTTTTTAATTAAAACAATTTTGAATTCAAACATAAAAAGTTTGAAAAATGGCTCGCCTTACATTTTTACTAAAAAAATTCACATATGTAGATACTTTATTAGGCAAATGTATTGTAAACAGTGTGCCTACGCAGTTTTTTGTCTTTTCATATAAAAATAATTAATTAATTAAAAATACCGAAAGTGCAATTCACATGCGGTAGAAGTGAAACCTTTAAAAAACTAAAGTAGAGACAAGAGTTGGGAGGCTAGGCAGAGAGGAGACCGGCAGGCGACGAAGCACCGCTTAAAGAGGAGACCGATTAAACTATCTCATTTTCTAGGTTTTCTTTCGGAAACTTTGTATTCATAAAGGTGTAGGTACATTTTAATTATTTTCCAGTTATCTTTCAGATTTTATCATAAAGCATGGTGTTTTCTCTTTCTAACACTATTTAGATCATATTTCCAACCACGATAGTAAGAGAGACAACGATTTCTGTAAGCATTTGTACATTTTAATTATTTTGCAGTTAATTTTTAGATTTTCATAAAGCGATCTTTCTAACACTATTTAGATCATATTTCTAACCATAATAGTAAGGGAGACACAACCTATATGAGCTTTTACGAAAACCGAACAAATTAGCCTGAGCGGTTAAGTATTTTACATTTTCATGCATAATTACCCACAAAGGTTTCTAAATAAGTAATGCACATGCTTTAAAATACAACGTAATATTACTTCGAGAGCAGGGCTCGGCGATAAATATATTTTCGTACTTTACATTATTTATATTGTTTGTTTTATAAAAGTAAATGAACTAGGTGCGGGCAATTTGTGTAATTGTTATTTGCGCACATGATTGAACTCGAGGGGAGTTTTGCACCCAGCGGTATCCATTTACATAGCTTTAATCTCCCCGCTAGATTCCCATCAGTTAAGAATCAATAGAGCTTTTTTACTGCATGCGATGTCATACCAGTCTATTTGTTACCTACAAATTATTTTGCAGGTGATTGACAAAGCTTTCGTCGATCACCCGACTATTTATCATTCCATCGAATGGCAAATAGCGACGATTCGTTTTAACGTTTTTTTTTTGCAACTTTATTTTATTTCTGTATTTTTACAATTGGTGAAAATGGTTTGTTTTCACAATTGTAGTTCGATAATGAATTGAATACACAATACTTCTATACAGAATTATTCAAAATTGAATGAATTAAAATTGATACAAATAGTTTTTAAACTTAAATAATGTGTTTTATTATTATTTATTCTGAAACTACGCATTTAAGTCCCATAACTTACCTAAAACTTCAATTTTAAAACGATACGATAATAATTAAGGAAATCTTAAAATTCTTAATAATGAAATTTCAAACTTCAATTTGGGAGGCGGATATAGGTACAACCGCTCCGGAAACCATTTATTGGATAACCAACACCTTTGCCATTGTTCAACCCGAGTTGTTCGCTATGTTTGGTGTGTTAGCAGAGGTGTCCGGGTTCATGGTGTGAGGTGAAGCCTTTTGACTTCTCCACCCAGACTCTCTTGACTCATCACCTTGCACCGCAGTTGGAGGGATGCAAATATACGTTGGTCTCTTCTGAACCTTACATTTCTACTCACCGCTTATACCTTTTTCCTTTCCAGATCTTCTTCTCCTTCTTTTCCTTAAAAAAACAAGTGTGCTTTAGACCACTGAAGTAAAACTTCTTTTGCTCCATCTTTATGATAAGAAGAGAGAAAGAAAATGTGCGCGCGCACTGCTCTCTCTTGCTCCTACGGTGTGTTACAGACAATAGGCCTGCACTGTGTCTTAGATAAACGAAACGTAACTGGCTATGAGAGAAAGAAAATGTGTGTTCGCACCTCTCTCTCTTGCCTCTACAGTAATATACGAAACATAACTCTATCTCTTTCTATCTTCTCTAACTTATATCTCCATCTCAACTACTGTTCGCCTCGCTTTTCGTAACGCTCTCGTCACGCACTCACCAGCTTACTCCCCAAGTCAAGCGTGCGTAAAGAAGTTTTACTTCAAAAACCCTACAAACAATGTCCTCTAAGATGACATAGGTCCTTAGGGAAATTATTTTCCACGTTAAAATCTTCCTGTGTGTTAGTTACATAGATATTCCATTATCTTTGGTTAGTTATCTACCTATCTAAGCGTTTTATGAATCAATCTAACTTGTTAAAAGATTATGTAATGTGTCTAAGAACTAAATATTCGTTTGAGACATTAAGTCCTCAGTTTTGTGGGAAAATAACAAGGTAAGTCAGTCCCGCCTGACTTGACGCGCATCAAAAAGCTTTAACAGTATGACTGGCCAGTTTTGTGAGTGCGACCGGCCTCTATACTTAGTGGATTCATCAAGGCAATCGCCGATAGGCCCTGAGGGGTGCTTGTCAATTGAGGTTCGGTTTTGTTTCCTTTCTGAGGCTTTCTAGCATTAATGTCGGATTTTTCCAGCAGAAGGGGGAGGGAAGACCTCCCAACAACCACCCACACCTCCCACTCGCCCCGTGATCTTATCACGAGTTTTTCATTATTTCACCACTCATTAATCAAACGGGTTAAAATAGCTGGTCTGCCGACAGAGGGGGGGGGGGGGGACTGTGGTGGAGGGTCGGCCTCTCCCTGTTTTTATCAATCCTAGGCGCTTATTATTCTACCCCATCTCCGCTGGTGTTCGCTTTATTATTGCTGTTAGTGTTGAATAATACAACCCTCTTACATTCGAGAATTTACAACATTATAAAATATTATTTTCCCCGTGCCCGATTGAGGCGAAACACTCTCCCCGGCAAATAGACAACGTTACTTTTTATTAAGCAAATCATGATTGCGTGTTCTTTTCTAAAAGAATATATTATTCTGGATTCTTAAACAAATTTAATTGCTCTTTGGAGGTTGAAAACGTATTTCAAGACGGGGTTATTGTAATTTAACTAACATCGCTTTATATACATTTTTCAACGCATACAATGTTAAATACTTATACTATTCTAGCTGTACCTTGAACTTTAGCATTACATCTCTTCATTATTCAAAAAATAATCGCTTAGTTTGTAATGATTACATTTTTGAATCAAGTGTATAAGCGATGTACACTACTCATTATTTGATTTTTTGAAGTAAGCAGGTGAATGCGTGACGAGAGCGTTACGAAAAGCGAGGCGAACGGTAGTTGAGAGGGATAAATAAGTTAATGAAGATAGAAGGGAGAGAATTACGTTTCGTATATTACTGTAGGGGCAAGGGAGAGAGGTGCGAGCACACATTTTCTTTATCTCTTTCTCTCATAGTCAGTTATGGTTCATATATCTAAAATACAGTAGTGCAGGCCTATTGTCTGTATTACATTGTAGGAGCAAGAGAGAGCAGTGCGCGAGCACATTTTCTTTCTCTCTTCCTATCATATAGATGGAGCTAAAGAACTTTTACTTCATTTGTATGGTCTAAAGCACACTCATTTTTTTACACCAGTTCCACACAGGAGGACCCGAGGAAAATAAATCTCATCAAGACCCGTCATCTTTGGGGATGCTGTGTAGAGGGTATTTTTAGGAAAAGAAGGAGAGGAAGCTCTTGGAATGAAAAAAGTCTGAGGGGTTGGTAGGAATGGGTGTGTAGGACAAGGAACGATGGACATAATCTTTTCCTCCCACTGCGATGCAAGGCGATATTCCGGCAGAGTCCTGCTGGAGATGTCAAAATGTCGCTATTTGTCCTGCCACACATGCAGTGAATAGCTTATTCCATAAACCTTCCGTCACCAAACGTAGTTAACCACTTGGGTGACCTGTGGCAAAGATTTTAGCTATTAATAAATGGTTTACAGGGCGACGGTATCCACACTCCGCCCCCAAATTCAAAATAAAGGCATCTCTAGAAGTATATAACCTTGCTTTCATATAATGCTGCTGATAAGGGTGGAATGTATTGTGTATGACAATCACAATTCTTGACTAAAATATTCAAATTAGCGGGTAGTACTTATGTGCCTAAGTACTTATTTAAAAGGAAGGTAATCCATTTTATTTAATAACCACTTAACAACGTTAACTTATAACGTAATTCATAGACACGGACGATTAGGCTCTCATGTTAACTTGCACAAAACCCTTGTACTACGCGCCCATCAAATTTTATAAAACTCTACGAAATGGCGTAAAAAACATCACGTGAGTGAAAAGTTCCTCTCAGCTGAGGGCTATACAAGTGTAAGTGGACAATACATACACTTCTCCACTGCACACTCAATACTTAGTTGGTGCACGTAGGTTCTATTTATCCAGACATTTGGAGGATGGGGGAGGTTGGCTAGCTACTGAGTGTTCAAGAAGTCTTTAATATAACTATTGTATTATGCTGTCTTGTGATGGGTGGAGGAACTTACTTAAATGTATAACTGATAAACCAGATACTTACGTATAAACTCCTTCCTCATTACTATATGCGGCTAGCTCCAGTAAAGGGTAGGTGCATGATAATTAAAACCCATAATGAAAGAGATAAGTTCAAGATATATAATAGGGTATTTATTGTGATAACAACAGGGACTTGATCGGTAAAATTAAACAAAAGGTGAAGACTCTAAATTATTAGTTAATATCTCGGGCCGTGTACATCATCAATCGAAGATTGATGTATGTTAGACAATAGGTTATAAGTGGGTAGAACGCAAGTGTGCAAGTGTTGAGCGCCATTGCATTTTTATAGAATACAAAAACTAAACTGGTAACCTGAGAATTAAGAAAATAATATAACGTTACGATTTCCATGATGCGAAGATATGATGACAATAATGTAAATATAATGTTGCGATCTAAAGCGCCAATGGTTGGTCCCCCAGCAGCAGTAAGCACCTTCCTTCCGTGGTTTGGTTTCTTGACTGACATTAGCCGCGAGCCGAGTCTCTGCACAGATGATAAATGAAAAGGGATGACACCTCTCAAAACGCCAGTACTTATTCCTATGAAATCGGGGTGAGAAGGTCCGTGTGAAATCAACCCGTTGCAGTCTTATAAATTGGTCAGTTTCGCATATATCTACGGGTCGGTATTTCAGTAATGTTTATCAATGTAGATCCAACGATCAATGTAAATGTCATTTTTAGCGATCTTAAAGATCAACTGAAATTTCGAAACGAACTGGCAAAGAAATCAATTTCTGGCTAAGTTTTCAAAATTATTCTCCGCTACATTACCGGCAAGAACGGCGAATTCATAAAGTTGAAATAATTTTAAAATTTTCATATGAGAGAGCAAAGATTTGTGAAAACAGCTTAACATTTCAGGTTTGAAGTTTAGTCTGAAGACAGCCGTTGTAGGCTGAAACCGGTAACGGACAAAAATAAATTGTGTGGAAAATTTTTTTAAATTGTTTCAACGTAATTCCACCACTAATTGTTAGTATCAAAAATAGTGTCATCTATGATTCTTGACTTCATTTAATTTATTATTACACTAATTTCCCGATTATTTTACTCTTTATTATTGAATACCCACTTGGTTTCGCTACGTTTGGTGACTTAGCAGGGGTGCTCGGTTTCAAGGTGTTAGGTTTGAATAAGTCTTGGCGGCGGATGACCGGGGCTCTCCGACTTAGAGATTCCTGTCCACCCCTCGTACATTTTTTCTTCCTTTAATTATTTTCCTCGAGGCTCCCTGTGTGGAGCTAATGTAAAAAAAAATCTACTGTAGTTTACACACGGTAGAAGCGAAAATTTACCAAAACAATCTCAACCAATACTTGAAAAGTGAGGTCATAATCAAAGCGACGAATGAGCGCAGACTTAGCGTAATTTCCTTTTCATGTCTCAACCAAAAGAATCCTTTAAAAGTGACATCATAATCAAAGCGGATAATGAGGGCAGTTGATGCGTCGCAGGTGCAGTAATCGTCATTACCGTTTCATCCGAAATCCAAATCACAGCGGGACTATAAATGTTTCACTTCAAAAAATATAAGCAAATTTCATAGGGCCAGAGCTAATTCTTGAGTTTTCAGTAAAAATAGGCGTTAACAACCAGGCGTTCAGCTGTAAAGTTAAGGTCAGTCAGGTAAAACAACAACAAAAAAATATAAGCTTTAATGCCGGTGTCAAACTGTAGATACCATTTTGTAATGCGATTAGGTAACATCAGAGTAACATAACCTTTCATACCATTAGTTAAACGACACGGTTTAATGTATTCAGCTACTTTGGACGCGTCGTGTGCGATAGTTTTCTCCTGGCCAGACGCCTCGCGCGCGTCGCCCGCTCAGGGTGAGTGACTCTCGCCGGTCTCCAGAGTCCGGTATCCGGTCTCACCTGACCGGGGAGGGCGCTACGCGACGCGCTGTCCGGCGGGTGCTACGCCGGGCGATCAGCGGCCGCCGAGTGCGAGCTACACGTGGTTACTGGTTTGCGCACATGCTGGACCGAGTGACCGCTCGCTAGATATGGTTTATAGTCGATGTTGGCACTAAAATATAATATTTGACGATTTCATTGTGGTAAAAACGGTATTCGTGTAATACTACGATTGATTTCTTTGACTTTTGGCGATCTTACTTACATGCCACGGACCGCCCAAACCACCATAGATTTATCAAAGCTTATCGATACTCACTTTAAATGTGGTAAAAATAGTCTGTCAAAAGTGTAACAATTTGGAAGGCAGGTAGATTGGCTAATACCTCTGCCATGGGTTACCCTAAGTAGTTAGCTACGTTTAGTGACGTCTATCCAGGTCTTGGCGTCGGATGTGCCTGCTCTCCGGCTACGCGGTGGGCCGGATCGGGAGAGGCCGGTTTGAGGAGACCATTTGACCTCTCCAGATGGTTTGATTCGACCCATCGTCTTGCACCGCAGCTGGAGGGATGGATTCATACGTTCGTCACTCTTGGACTCACTGACCCCTAAATTCCTATCCATTTCTCATACCTTTTTACTTCCCAGAACTTCCTGTCCTTCCTTTCCTTAAAAAGACTCCCAACAAGCATCTCCAAAGACGGTATAGGCCCCGAAAAAAAAATGTGTGGGATTATTGTAAATAAATCAAATATAAGTGTGCAGTTTACCCGAGGAAGAAGTGAAACCTTCAGAAAACTAAAGTAGATAAGAATAGGTAGGCTACGAAACACCGCACAATGAGGAAACATATTAGTCTATCTCATTTTCTCGCAGGCTAAATGTTACAGATGTATGTGTTTGTCTATTTTTAGTGTCGCTTTGTCGTTTCATCGAGTTTCAGATCCCAACGGCACAAAAGAAGTTTTAACTTCAAAAAAATCTGATCCAACTATGCACGGTTTGCAATCCGACAAAAACTGTCTTCATCTGATGACATTTTTTTCCAACGGTTATTTGTTAAACATTCTGCGTCAAGAATGGTCCCGCAGGAGGTTTATGATTATCATGGTAAAAAAAAATATTTTTTAATATTATGTGATTAAGGTAGCGAATATTCTTCAGGAATGTTTATTTGTTATGAAGACCGCTTGTTTCCCCGCCGCCGCACAAAACCTAATACAAATTTCTCGGATACGCTTCCCCTAAAGGCTTTAAAATTTCACCCCCTAAATACTTAAAGTCTACTAGTCGAAATGCTCTCCAAAGTCGTGGAATCCTTTCGACAAATATCGCTATCACACACACGCGGCCGCATTATGTACACGTACCTACACCCTTAGACTGGCTGGTATTCGAACAAACTTTAGCTAAGAGTTCGCCCCTTCCCGGCTACACCGCCTTGGCGATCTACTCACCTATATCTATCTGAAATACTTTCACCAAACATCCCGAGAGAGGTTTACCCCCATCCCCTATCCCTTCCGCACCCCTGTAAGGAATAAGGCACACAGCACGCGGTGCAGCGCGCTAAGTCTCGCGGATTACAAACATCGTGCCCACGTACATAATATATATGCAGAGAATACACAATGCCATTACCTACTTAGGAAATTAGCGAAATGTTAACACGCTTTACTGCCGGTACACCATAAAGCCGCGTTTCACCTAAAAAGGTTTAATTTTGCGAGTAATTAACCATTCAATTCACACCGCAGACTGATGCTCTGACATTTACCGCAAATAAATTATTTTCAAATACCCACTCTTTCAATCGTTCACACCAAATCACATGTTGCATTAATAGAGTACGTGTAATATTTATTAGTAGATATTACCTATGCGTATTGTGCAGGTAAGTAGCTGCAATAAAATTATATTTTCGTGTTGTTTTCACCCGGTTACGGGCATCTTTTATTTTATATATGTTGAAAAAAACTACACTTCTTTTTCCATTTCTTTTATTTGTGACGCCGCCGTAAGGCCATCTTTAGACTGGTACAATTGTTTCTTAATCTAGAAGAAATTTAATACTCAAGGACAATTTAAGAACAAATGTTAGAAAACGTATAAAATTGAATAAAATCTTTGTAGATCACCCCTCTTCGCCTCCCCAACATGTCATGTATGTAAACCTTAGATTAAGAAATATCTGTACCAGTCTTTAAGGCTCTACAACCGGGCCCGAAAAGAAAAAGATGGAGATATGCGAAATTACGAATGTTAGAGGAGAGCGCTAACATTTACAGCGACAAAATCAATGCGAAAAATGCGAAAATGTTTAATAAAACACGACTCGTTTAAAATAGAGCAAAAATCTCGCGGGCATTATCTCAAACAGCATTTAAAGAAACACTGTGAATTTTTTCATACAACTTGTAAAATAACTGAAACAAACGTGTTAATAATAATTTTTTTGAGCATACTTTGCGATTTTTTTCTATCGAGGGAATTTAATATAATTTAATTTTCGGCGCGGGTAAAGTCTAGATATTATCTTCAAGAATAACATATATTTTTTTAAGAGCTTTAAAACTTACCGTGTTTATGGGAAATATGTAATAAATCGGTACAAATCCGGGTTGCGGGGCCCTTAACAGGCTGAAATCGGTTACGTCACAAATAAATTAAATGGAAAAAAGATTGATATTTAGAGTTATATGTTTTAAGAACATGGAACTAGCTGGTTCCCGGCATGCGTTGCAATGCCATATTCAAAGAAATACATTGTTTCTTCCTAAATCACCTTTTCCGTGCGTCCCCGTTCCCCTCCCGCTTCCCCTTTCTAGCTAGCTTTATAAATTGTAGCCCCTATGTTATTCTAATATGTGAGCTATATTATTGTAAAGTTTCATTAAAATCCATTCAGTATCTTTTTGCGTTGAAGAGTAACAAACACACATACATTTGTACGAACTTTCGCTTTTATAATATTAGTAAGTAAGATTACGACATGAATTGTTAGTATCAAAAATAGAAACGATCATAAATGTTCTAAATATCTATGTAAAAAATATCTATGGTTAAATAATGTTATGAAGTTTTGATTTATTTACAATCTTTTAGTGAAATTTCCCCATTAGTGATATGTCTTATACATGGTGTTAAGGGACGCACTTGACTTACTTTAACTAGTGATTCCTTATATTATTTGAAGTAAAATATGTAAATAAAATTTTAGTCTTTTTTATATTTATTTTATCTTCAAAATCAAATAAAATAAAATTCTTCCACATGCCGTCACTGGTCTCTCAGCCGAGTAGCCGACCAACCCCTCACACCGTCCCCAACTGTCCAACACCCAAAATGTAACCCAATGTTTTTTTTACATGTTCAACATGTAAAAAAAAGAACTAAAATATCACCAGAGAGCAAAATTTGGTTTACATTTTTGACATCACATAAAGTCAGAAATCACTGGTTAAAGTAAGTCCCTTAAGAGCGTTTAACCAGCCAGCGGACGAAAATCCACATTTCGTCGAAAGTTGTTCTTCCGATCGTGCAGGGCGGTTACAATGAGAAAGATTAATTATTCTCCGTACCAGCTTTTTTAAATTATAACTCAATATCGAATTTATTTCAATCCAAATTAGCTTTAATTTATACCTTCATCCAAAAATGCTGAAAGGCGTGATGATAAAACTATTAAAATAGTGTAC
This sequence comes from Limnephilus marmoratus, assembly GCA_917880885.1. Classification (NCBI taxonomy): domain Eukaryota; kingdom Metazoa; phylum Arthropoda; class Insecta; order Trichoptera; family Limnephilidae; genus Limnephilus; species Limnephilus marmoratus. The sequence continues at coordinate 47,539,869 of OU862920.1, read as the reverse complement.
TTTTTGTAGTTATTTTTTGATTATAAGTATTTATCATTTTTCAATAATGTCTAAATTTAATAAGAATGTTAAAAAAATCTGAAATATATTAGTTTGTAAGAACAAAAGAAAACACACAAATGGACCAATTTTCGTCAAGAAACACATGTACGTACATATTTTTTAATGATTTTAAAACTAACTAACTAACTAACCATCACGCCGTTTCCCCGCAGGCAGAGAGGACGGACCGCCAAACATCCCGGTCTTGGCACACATTCCTTGCCTCGTTTACATTCATACAACGTCTCATACATTCTCTTCTATTATTCTGACTTAATGATTTTATTGAAACTAAAATTAAAATTCTAATACATAACTCTGCTAGATAATGTATTGATTTATTTTACTGCATGATTACATTATTTGAAATGGGTGTGGTATAATACAAAAACTTTTTTGAAAATTTAACAAATCTGCCAACGACCTATGCTAAACCTTATTATACTAAAAATTTTAAAAAATTCTAAAAATTTATTACATAACTTCACTAGATAAAAGAACAATCTTTCGAAATCCATTTATAATTTTTTGTGGAAAAGAGTCAATACGTCTAAAAACTTTTTTGAAAATGACGTATTTCCGGCTTTCTCTGGTAATGCCCTGTTAATATTATTATTGTTGAAATTAATTATTGAAAGTGCCCGTATTTAGGTCGGTATATGTTTTTGTTATCAGCCATACTTCACTCCACTCTCTTGCAATGGCGCTTCACACCCTCCACCCCTCCCCAGTACCAAAATGGCACTCATTCTTAATTCCGATCGGTCGGACCAATAAGTAATTATAAAGTTCTGTACCGATTTGGATACCCACCTCGCATACTAGTCCGCTCACTGCTCTGTTCTCCCGCGATAATTATTTAAACTACTTCCGCGGAATGAACGAAACGCCTGCTTTACCAGACTAGTAATTCTAACGAAGAGAATTGCCTTATAACTTATGCATTGCGCCATAAAATATACATTTACCATTTCTTCGTAGTAACGCGGCTTCGAATCAATAATTATTATTAAAGTAATTAAGGCTTATCAACCGGCGAGCACACCCGTAAATTCTTTATTTTTAATTAAATTGTGTTTATTTATTTATTATATTATCTACTGCTGAACAGCTAATTACACTCGAAGTGGGCAACATTATAAAGAAAACCTACGTTCAGCAAATTTTAAAGCATCCGTTTTAAGTATTTTCAGTTATAAATAAAAAAATATATCGCACGTGCCATAGAAAAGTGTCATAAGTCAAAATTTTCTATTTTATGTTTCATCTCTATGACTTTTATCTCTTTCATTTTGGAAAGCGGGAATGGGTAACACCGCCTCGAGAATCATTTATTGAAAATTCAACACCTCTGCCGTAGATCACCTTAAGTGGTCCGCCACGTTTGGTAACTTAGCAGGCGTGCCTGGGTTCATGTGGTAAGGTTTGTCAAGGTCTTGGCGGCTGTGTCTAACCCCCAGATTCCTACCCACACCTAATACCTATTTAATTCCCAGAACTTCCTTTTATTCCTTTTTTTTTTAAAATCTCCACCAGCATCCCCTAAGATAACTTAGGCCCTAGGAGAATTTTTTCTCACGGCGTGCTGTGTGGAGCTAATGTAAAAATACTCTGAAATGTAAAGTGATTGGTAGTTAAGTTAGATCACTCCGTATTGGCAAGATGTCAATTTTCAAAAATTTTCACTCTCCTGTAAAATTAATTTTTTTGACTTACGACACTTTTCTACGGGATGTGCGATATATGAATTGAGTTTTGTAGAAATTTAAGCAGTACAAATTTAAGTGTTATCACTTTTACTTGAGGGTTGATTTGGATTATCTATGCACCACGAAAACCATATTTAAGTTAGATTACTCCATCTTCGCAAGATATCAATTTTCACAAATACCCATTTTCTACAGGACCGCTTATTCAGCATTCATTAATTTGTTTTCACTCTCCTGTAAAAATACATTTTTTCACTTACGACACTTATCTACGGGTTGTGCGATATATGAATTGAATTTGGTAGAAATTTAAGCAGTACAAAACGATTATCAGTTTTTACTTGAGGGTTGATATTAATTGTTGAAAAAAGAAACTTGCAAATAAGCAGCGTTTTCGTGTTTCTTCAGACGTTGTTCGAGATAATTGTATTAGTTCAAAATGTTGTTTTATTTTAAGTCTTCGACAATGGTTTCACCCTGAACGCCAGATCGATCGACTGTATTATTAAATTTGGTAACGTGAAAAGCGTTGCTAAATTATTTTAATTTCGTATCCAGGCGAGCGAGCATATAAATAAAAATCGATGCACGTTAATCAAATTTCTTGAAAAGTCTGCGAAAGTCTTACGAACTTAGCAGCGATTAAAAGTTTTAAACACTTATTTTCTCAGTCGGTAATTGCACTTGGATTTAAGTTTAAATTCGATGGTGTAATTCGATTTCTACTTCTACGCCAAATTCTGGTGCAAACAGCCATCACGGCTGCACGCCATATCGCAATCTCGAAATTAAAATTAATAACAGGCTTCATATTGCCTAGCGTTCCTTACCATCGCATCGGCCAAACTACAACACCGCCATAGCTTTAGTTTCGTCACGTGGAGGACCAACTTTGTGAGCCAGCTCGCTGAATAATGAATGTTTCTGCATTAGTTAAATTACATCTTAATTGGACGCCATTGAAATTATGTTCATATCGCAATATATCAGACTGCTGAGAGCGCACATGTGCATTTAGGTTAGGATAGGACATTGATAGTGCTTTTCACAGAGTTGGGCAGTGAAAATCCAAATATTCGAGTCACACGAAGGGACAATTTGTGAAACCCAATGAAATTTGAATTGGGCTTTCATATTTATGACAGCTTAGTGAGGAGTCGATGCCTCCTAACAGTCATGCATAAATACCTACTTAACTGATAAATAATTATTTCTCATTGGCAGGTCTGCTGTAAAAAAGAGTAACGGAAACGACTAACATTACCAATGATAATAATATATCTAATGATATAAAAAGACAATCTTTGTAATTTGTAACATATAATTAAATGTTATATATTTTTTATCGTAAACAAAAGAATTCTGTGTAATAAAATATTCGTATAACTCCTCAAGCTAATTTGCTTGCTTTTCGAAACAACTCGTATAGGTCTCATAGAAATCTTTGTGTTTCCCTTTCTATCTCAGTGAAAAGTATGATATAAGCGGTGTTAGAAAGAGAAAACACGACGCCTAATAAATTTGCCTAATAAAATACTTTTTTTACGTTATCAGTAATTTTAGTTCGAAAAAACGTAAGATGTGTGGTTTTTAAAAAAAATTTATGTTTGCCTGCAAAAATTTTATATTTAAAAAATATATTTATAAAATTTGAAAGCATATTTTAACTCCTTACAAAAACAATTTTTAGGTTTCGGAAGTGTTTAGAAATATCCCATTTATTTGGATTTTATTGCAAAGCGGAAATATTTTAACCTTTGAAAGGTTATCGTATATTTTGACAATAATTCGAAATAAGGAAAACGAATAAATGGACAAATGACAAATTTCATTCAGATTTTTTCAAAGTCATGAAATGCATAATAAAATAATTTTAAAAATTGCCTAATTCGATTTGAAATCTTCTATCTCTTGGGTTTGTGCATTTTTTGACACAATATAGGAAAAATGTCACTTTTTGTAACGGAGAATATTATAGATAATCATTGCAAATTAGCGATTTTTCCTGATCAGTATTTTATCAGCAGAATATTAATACCAATAACTAAATAAATATAGTAACTAATTAATATTAATATTAAATTATGTTAAATAACGTAGAACCACCTTGCATTAGATAATTTATTAATAAAATAAATTATCTAATGCAAGGTGGTTCTACGTTAAATTATATTAAATAACGTAGAACCACCTTGCATTAGATAATTTATTAATAAAAAAATTATCTAATGCAAGGTGGTTCTACGTTATTTAATATTTATGTTTTTTTAAAATATTATTTATTATTATTTTTTTTTAAATTTCGAAGTTAATTATTTCAGTTTTATGAAGCTTTTGGCATATAAAGATGTAATAACCGAACTTGAATAGAACTTAAACAAAGCATGAAAATTAACTTAGAAATTTGAGGAATTGCTCAATTGAAAATAGCCAACCTTTCGTTGGATTTGATTTTAGATTTTCACGGCCAAAAGTATCATCGTCCAGTTGATTATTCAGACATTTCGAAAGAAAGGGTTTGAGACAATGAAGAAAGCAATATTCGAATTTTCACCTTAAGTCAAATATTATTTACACGTGTCTGTGTTTTACATATATATATGCTGTAGAATAATATCGGGAGGCAAAATGATCTGGTACATTAGAATGACATTTTGAAATATCCTAGTGACTAAGAAAACATCAATGTTTAGTATAAATCACTACAAGTTTTTCTGCATTGTAATTAATTTGGTGGTGTTATCTGTTTATGTATTTTAACAGATAGAGGGTACACCTTTACATACAACAGCACACTCAAATCAAATTTCGATATTCCAGAGATGTCTGGCTAATCAACTGGACGATCGATATTAACTTACGCAATTCTGCCCATTAACCTAGTGATAATTAATTTACTTCCATTATTAATGAAAATAATTAAATATAGTTATGCGGTTTGATGTTTGCTAGCCAAGCGACATTCTGCTGCAATATAATCCAATCAACATATTTGCATGCATTGTAATAATCAAACTTATTAGAGTGTGATTGCCTTTCATACACTATTGATCACGGCGTTACATCGGGAACACTCAACACAACCAACACAGCCGGCACAACGGTGTTGAATTACGTAAAACCGTTGTTCATTATATTATAATTATTCTTTAATTAAGTTTCGATATCCGAAGTGTGCTGTCGATGGATGCCTTCCCCCCACTGACCACACACTTCACACACGTTGATATTATAACATGAAACAAATTATAAAAGATAGTGCGACTTTTGTCACAAAAAGTCATGTGACTGCGTGAAATTAATTTTGTCTCTGGTTTAATCATAAATGCAAAAAAAAACTAAATTGATTCATTTTAGATCACCCAATGCCAAGGCAAATATTATTACACCTGAAATAAAAATACAGATTGCTTACGTCTTGGTATCCCTGCACTGTCTAGGTATTGACGGCCGGCGTGGTCTAGCCGTAAGGCTCTGGACTCATAATATTATATATAGTATACAGCAAATAATATATAATATGTTTGCGGCACGTTCCAGGGTGGAAGATACTCTCAGTATCGCCCTGGTGTAAGACCACCATTCAGAATTGAAAAGTTGCTTGAAATGGCGTCAGCCGTGTTTGGTGACCAGATCTGAATAGCCAGGTACTTCCCCACCTTCCTCTTTCCCATCTCCTCTCCCCACTACCTTCAGCCTCACAACATATCCTAATTGGGGATGCCGTAGTCTAACTGGCTCCAGACGGGAGCAATACCTCCAGGGATCTCTTGTGAGGTATTACTATAAAAAAAATTAAAAACTGGTTAAAGAGTATTTTTTATTTATGTGTTATTATTGACTGGTTTTTTTAATGGGTTTTAGAAATAAATAAAGTCTGTGAACGACTGGGATCTGTTGTTAGTATAAATTGAAATTTTATGTACTTTGTGTACACAATTCAAATAATTTATTTATAATTGGCTGAATCTATTAGAGGGTATGGAATTACAGCTTGGGGACTTTCACGTAAAAAAATGTAAATCATGTTCAATCAGTTCAAAATTCATTAGTTAAATTATTAGCTCATAAAGGTTTATTCGAACAATGGCATAATATTCCACACTTTTACCAGAATCCCAAAATTCTCTCAGTAAGAGCTATTCTGTGATATAAAATTATATTTCATCACATTAATAGCCCTTTTGTACATAAATAGACTGGACCATACTTACAATACTCATTTCACTTTTAAAAGAAGGGTTAATTTATTAAGGGTTATCTTACCTAAGCATTTGAACAAATATAGACAAAAAAACTGGACTGCATGATACATAATTGCTTAAATATGTTACCTGCCGAAAAAAAAAGTAATCATTTTGAAGTAACGCAAGTAGTAAAACCTTTCAATTACGGTTCGTTATCCTAAGCGTGCTGTCGATGAACGCCTTTCCCCCTACTGACCACACTGTCCACACTATTGTTTCATACACTGTCCACACTATATTTCAGCTTAAAACAAATTATAAAAGTTGGTGTGATTTTTGTCACAATCCGTCACGGTGTGAAATTAATCTTGTAGTAAAATCTTTCATTTAAGATCAGTTATCCGAAAGACGCACACTGTGGATTACAAGTTATAAACAATTATGCGACTTTTGTCGCAAATAGTCATAATGCAATTAAACTTGAAATGAGAATGATAGTAACATCTTTGAGTGAAGATTCGATTATCCGAAGCGTGGATTGAAGTCTTACCCCGGTTTGACTGCGTTCGTGGTTTTTTCTTGTGTAAGTTGCAAATGATTGTGCGACTTTGGTCACAAGCTGTCACATTTCAGAATGAAATTAACCTTGAAACAAAACTGGTAGTACGATTTTAAATTAAAGTAAGATGGGGAAGTTGTAGCGTTGTCGAAGAGATGTTATAAATTCGAATAACATAACTTAGTTAGTTATAAATTTTACAAGTCAGTTTTTACATCAGTCACAAAAATATTGTGGATAACTTCTGTAATATCCATTCTCCGCAGGGGTGGTTAGAAAAAAGGAACGCTACACATTTCTTGGTATTGATGGTTCGTTCGCATTCAAATTTGTTTGAATGTAATTCCGAATGCTGAAATGACCGGACCCGTCTATTTTTGATTTGCTCAATTTTTCCAATCAACCCCGAAAAGATTCTGTTTACCTTTCCCTCTTAACATGGGGATCTGGCACCACGAAATGTGCAAACCTTTTTGTATACTTCTGAAAAATCTCGATCAATACCTCACTAAACACAATTACGAGTACATACCTATATTGCGAAAAAAATAAAGTTAGAAACCGTGGACAGGAAGATAATGATGATAGGAACAAACCATTTTGCGAGGAGCGGGGAAATAGCGTGGGGTCACCCTTTCCATGACCGGTCAAAGAATGAATCTGACAGTTTTCAGGTAACCCGCTTTTATTAAGACTTGGGAAATAAAACCGGATTAAGAATTAATAGCCCTTTTTACAATAGCGCGCGAATTGCTATTATTAGTAATAAATGTCGCTAATTCCAAATCCCGCGAAAAAGTTCAATTTTTTTTCAATGATGTCGTCGCTTATTGAAGACATGCTTGGAACTCTCTTGTTCCAAAAAGATACCCGGATTTCATGTTAGGGCAAGTCTATCTCTTCTGACGCCAATGTTGGGAAAATAATATTATTTAAATACATTAATTCAGTAGTGAATTTAATATTACTGATTGCAAATAATTTTTATCAGTAATTTTTTTATTATGTTTATTTACTGCACTCATAACACAGAAATAAGCGCATAATGAAGTCAGTTTATCGAGCATATCGATATCATAATGTGCAAGCAATTACAATACTTGATTAAAAAATGAGGTACATGGTAATAATTACACCAATTACTTTAGATAGGTAACGAAGTGGATACTCGTTTACCTACTTTTGTATTATTTGAAAACATATTTTTATAAACACAAGTAGGTAATTAATTACACTAGTACAAGAAGATTAGGATAATACTGCCTTGGTAAGTGAAAACACAGTTTCTACTTTGAGTCTCAAGGAAGATACCGTGTTTTTACTTACCACCTAGTATATTGAATACAAATAACGTTAATTTTTGGTTGGCGTAAAATAAATCACATTTAAAATGTGAAAGAAGTGTCATTTCAGTATTTTAGGTGTAGAAATTCCATTATTAAAACGATTTTGTAAGATACTCCTAGCTTGAAGGTAGACCACCGTTTAGAAAAGAAACATTGCTGGAAATGACTTTATTTCTACGTTTAGTGATGATTTTTTCAAAAAGACAGGACAAGGACAAGATTTCGTGATGCACAATAAACCAGTTCGAAAAAACTTGTTTTGTAGTACATTTCTTGTATTGTAGTAAAAAATCCTGATCATTTCATTAAGAATAAAAACACTTTAATTATTATTCAGTAAATCTATCAATAATTATTTTATTGCTTCCGTGCAATAAAAAAAAAATAGTGCGTGTAATAATAAACGCGATAGAAGTGAAACTAGAAAGTCGCTAGATGCTTTCTTTTGCCTAATTATTTTTTGTCGCTAGATGTCGCTAGATGCTTTCTTTTGCCTAATTATTTTTAAGTGGTTTGAAGATTGGATATTGATTTACAAAAATAAAAATGTTTATTTTTTTTGGATTTTGTAGGATTCGAACGCGAGGCGAGAATTTACGCACTGTACTCCGACGACCCGTAAAAAACAAAGCGGCCAATGAGCGCAGACCTATCGTCGTTTCCGTTTTATATCTCAACCTCAACCAATAGGAGCCTTGAGCGCAGTTAGATGCTTGCACAGGTGTCGTAGTGCGTCATTTCCGTTTCATACGAATTTCAAATCACTCTAAGGGGGCTAAAGAAGTTACACTTCAAAAATGCAAACAAAAATATTCTATATAACCACAAACTCACAAAAGAAAAGAAATGTGAGCGGAAAAAGTAAAAGATATCATTATCGAAGAAGATAACACTAAAAAAAACTAAACGAAAGTATGAAAAATAACGCGACTAAACTTATTCATTTAAACTTTTACAAAAAGGTCAATAGTTGTCCCATATAAATGAAATCAGATATGCTTATCCGGGACAACATCGAGGTTGCAAACCAATTCTTTAGAACTTTATAGTCATTTAGGAAGGTAGCAGCCAAAATGATGGGAAAAATTAGTCGATGTTAGTATTGTTACCGACTAAAATCACACAAAAATATAATGGCCGAGTTGGTTAAGGCGTTTGTCGTGGTAAGACAAGAGATCCTGGGTTAGCAACCGATACCTTTTTTATGATTCTATGTCTTATTTTTGAAGTGAAACTTATTTAGCGCCGCTAGTGACTTGAAATTCGGGTGAAACGGAAATGCGTTACAATTCAGTTCTACACAAATACTCGGTTCTAATATAATGCTGTAAATTTGCACCTTGGCGCGTGCCTTCTATAGCGTAGTTGGCAAGGTGCCTGACAAGTCTCAGCGGCCAGAGAGACAGACATCAAGCGAACGGGGGTTCGAAACCTACGAAATAAAAAAATTAACATTTTTATTTTGAGAAATCGATATCCAATCTTCAAACCACTTTAAAATAGACTGGCAAAAGAAAAGAAAGCGACATCTAGCGGCTTTTGTGTTTCACTGCTACCGCGTGTGGATTTCGTTTGGATTTATTGGTTTTATCTTTTTCTTCAAATATATAAAACGAAATAAGTGTAATAACGTTTGTGGTTACAACGGGTTATAACAGTGGAGTAATACCTACGTAAGTAATAATTTTTATTGATGTAGAAGTGCCTTTTGTGTAGGTACCTGCAATGAAAGTAAAGTTCTTTGTGCATGTCGACAAGCTTAAATTACAATATTAAAATTAGTAACAGAGCTACGATGACTTAATAAATAAAGGCGATTGTTTCGTCGTAATTGGTGAAGACGTGGGAGGCGGGTAATAATTAATAATGTCGCCCACGTAAAAACGCATACCTTTACAAGTTTCAAATTCCATCACCGACGACTCGGCGATAACATTTTAGTCACAATTTGACCGGGCGTCGCGGGTTCAATCTTTTACTATCAAAGTAAAAGATTGAACCAGTCAGTGGTTGAGAGGGTGTCGCGTTTGGGTGCCACCCAGGCGTTCCGTGTTCGATTCCTCGGCTGGTTAAGTCCTCCATCACGACTCAAGCAACATTTTCGGCTTAATGTGGTGGCAGTAGGAGATTTTCAAATATTGTCGGGTTATTCGTAACCCGGGAATGTTTGTCTTTCTTTTAAAAAAAAAAAATATTATAAAAAGTCGTCAGTCAGATTGCACAAATATTTTTTTCAGTTTGTTATGATAGTGGAAGAAGTTAAGAAAATATTATTTTAATTTATTTCTTTATTTAAAGTAAATCAAATTTAACCAATTAATGTTATTATTAATTTCGAGGAGAACATTAATTGACATTACTTTGACAGCTGTTTCAGCGTTCAAGGTCACGCCACTGTGAGATGGGTTATTATTTATTTTACCATTTAAAAAAAAAATCATTTTATTTTAAATAAATTCATATTCATGGCTCGTCTCAATGTGGCCCAACCACTTTGATAATAAGATTAATCGCCGAAATATCTGTCAATGTTTAAAAGTAAAATTCTTGTAAAACTTAATAATAATAACGTTAGAATTGATAGAGATACTTTAAATTTTGTTTTTTAATGGAGTTGTAGAATTGCACGAATACGATTTTTATCAGTTGTGTAAAATTACCCGTTAAAAAACAGTTAATTTTATGGCTTTTTATATACATTAATTAATTTGTTTATATATATTAAGGCTACAACGATAAACTGATTTGTTTAGGTTATTCGTAAACCGAGAGTTTATCTCTCTTCTATTTGTATGTTCACGGCATTTAAAATTACCGAATTTAGGCACGTTTTAAAATGTTTTACATTTTGTACTCCGAAAGTCTAAGGTCGAACAGTGAACTTGTGTACACAAATTTATTTAATTAATTTTGCCGATCGGTTTCAGCGCAACCACGCCTTCGTTAGGGCAGATATTACATTTTATGACCCAGATGTGCCGAAACCGGTTAAAAAAGAGATGTGCACGAACCCACTAGGAACTCGCCACGCTCCCAACTGTCCGGAGCCAGTGGCTCTATGGCACCCCCTATTGGGGTTTGATACAAGACTGAAAGCGTGGGCACTTGACTATTCAGATTTCGTAAAATAGACACCCATTTTAAGCAAATACAAAAGCAAAAAATTTGAGTATATCAGTTGTTAATAATAGGCATAAAAATCGCTTGGCAAGCGCAGTCTGCAAACGTTCGATTTCGGCGCTAGAGTTGAAAACATGAATTTAGTAAGTAATTTCATTAAAAAGAAAAATGTCATTGATGTTATGGTTCGGATGAATAAAGAAAAAGAAGTTATTAAAACTATAAAAATCCGGAAACTTCAATATCTTGGACATGTGATGAGACATCCTGAGGTCCCTGGAAGAAGGAGAACTTCATGGCTGAAAAACCCGAGACAGTGGATTGGCCAGTCTACTGGAAAGCCGTTCCGGGCCGCAGTAAATAAGGTCCGCATAGCCAACATGAGAGCCAACGTCCGTTGAACGGACAGGGCATAAGAAGAAGAAGAAAAAAGAGAAAAAAGTTAATCAAGGGAAACTGTCACAGATAATCTTAGCCATAATTTTGTATTTTTTAAAGCTGTTTGTTATGTGCTTTCCCATATTTCTAATGAAAAAATAAATTTATTAGTAGATTACATTAATATATTTTTATAAAGTAATTAACAATTTTATTTTATTTCTACTCAAGCTAAGCAATAGGAAAAGCTTCAGTTTATCCAAAACATATTTTTGGTGTTCATAATGTAAACCTGTTCGTAGTAAAAATTAATCGTAGTAAAATCAAAATATTTTCCAAATTCTTAGAAATTCAGATTTCATTTTTGTCTATATTCTGAAGAAACTTGTGGTTACAATTTATAGCATACGAGCTTTTGCCCACGGCTTCACTCGCATAGTATTAGGGGGGTTCCCACTTCCCCTCCCCCTCCCCCCAACACCCGTTACATTCATTTTTCAAACAGCTCGCGTGCCACCTATTAAAGCGTAACAATCAAACACACGCAGTTTCGCATTTATTATACTAGTATAGATTAGGATTTTATACATATTTGAATTTTAACTATCAAAGGGATCTCTATAGTAACCTAAACAAATAACAAAATGACGGCGCACGTCAAATAATTACTTACAGTTACCAAACAACGATTTGTTTGACTTTTCGTCTGAACAATAAACGTATAATAAATAATGAGTCTAGTTTTTGCACTGATAATTCGTGGTTGAATTCCATTGTATTAGAATTTGAAATTAAAACACTTTTGTACTTTCTTCATTTTCAGACTGGTCTGAAAATGTCCGTAATAGGATGAAACCGGCCCTGGTGAAATATAAATTAGTGGAAGAAAGTACAAGTGTTTTATTATACTAGAATTATTATACTAGAGTTATTTATTATACTAGAATTTGAAAGTGTTTTAATTTCAAATTCTAGTATAATAAATAATTTCATAACGCCAGAGCTTCCTTATACATATATACATACAGCCTATATTACACGCAAATAATGTAGCTTTCTAATATTGAAAGAATTTTTAAAGTCCAAGAAAAGTTTTGATGTTTGCGTGAAAGAGTAACAAACATACATTCATCCACACATCCATACAAACTTTCGCCTTTATAATGTTAGTAGGATGATGCATGTTTTGTTTGCCAATAATATATATTTATTTCCTATAATACTCTACACATTTCAAGGCTCCGCTAGAGCGACCACGAAATCAAATATTAACCTACTGCTTTACACTGATGCGAGTGGAGATACGAGTAAGACAATAATAATAATATAAGAAGTAACTTACGGAGAATGATAATTACGATTGTTCCGAGTGGCTTGGGGTTTGAATTGAATATCCATCGCACGCTGGGAAACATAATAATTCAGACAATAGACGGGCCAACAAAGAAATCCGTAATAATTATTAATTTACATCTGTAAGAACTGAGAACCTCCGCAGTTGGTTGGACGGGCCATAGTTTCTGACGGACGGATAAAAAGATTGATAATATTAAAAAAGTAGTGTGTCGTTTTGTTTCTTTTGTTAGTTAATTGATTATTTCCTCTGCGGCTGGCCGGCTGGCGCGGTGGCCACTAGTCGGCTGAATTTATATTATGAATGGTATTTTAAATTATATTATTATATTACTCGACACTGGTTCTTCAACTTAAATTAAAATAAACTTTTTTTGAAGTGAAACTTCTTTACGCATGCTTGACTTGGGGAATAAGCTGGTGAATGCGTGACGAGACCGTTATGAAAAGCGAGGCGAACGGTAGTTGAGAGGGAGATATAAGTTAGTAAAGATAGAAAGAGAGAGAGTTACATTTCGTATATTACTGTAGGGGCAAGAGATATAGGTTTATGAATTTTATTTATTTATTTATATTTGCATATATATTACAATACATTATAAAATGATACTTTGTTTGTCCAACTAGGAAGGTTACCCGTTTCAGGACAGCCATATTGTATATTTAGTTCATAATATTCTTTACAAAGAAATGGTTTCGTTCAAGATATCACAGGAATTTGCTTCTGTCAAGACAAATTTTGAGAACATTAAATTGTATTCAGAGTGAATGAGTGGTTTCTTTAGTGAGATCACAAGTAGAAGATTCTTTCAAGGCCATTTTAGAGAACATTTACAATTGTATAAATACAATTTACACATTTATAAACCAATATATGACATATGAGTTCCCAATGTATTTATGACTACTTAATTTTATTGAAGTACTATAATTTTTAGAATTTCTTAAGTAGTCGAAATTACACAATTATAAACCAAATATATGACAAATGAATTTTTTTCAAGCTCGTTTTCGAATTCACTAATTTATTTATTTGTTTATTTATTTATTTTATTTTAGGTGCGAACACATATTTTCTTTCTCTCTTTCTCTCATAGCCAGTTACGTTTCGTATATCCAAGACACAGTGCAGGCCTATTGTCTGTATCATACTGCAGGTGCGAGCAGTGCGCGCGCACATTTTCTTTCTCTCTTCCTATCATTTAGATGGAGCTAAAGAAGAACTCTGTTATCAATTCAGATTCAAGCAGTTAGTAATTAGGCATTTGAATGTTTATTTATTTTACGTAATATCAATAAAACCACCATTATAGTACAGAGATAATACCAATATAGAATGAATTGTATTACAGTATTATTTAAGAGAGTATCGCGCTAGCTGCTTCCACTGCTCCCGTCTGGAGCCAATGAGACTATGGCATTCCCAATTGGGGTATGCTGTGAGACTGAAGGTAGTGGGGAGGGGAAGTAGAGGGGAAAGAATAAGTTGGGGAAGGTAGTAAGGAAGTACCTGGCTATCTAAATATGACCACCAAACACGCCTAAAGCCATTTAAAGCAACTTTTCTATTCTGAATGGTGGTCTTATACCAGGGCGATACTGAGGGTATCTTCCACTCTGAAAAGTATCGAAAATCCTATATATTATTTTTAATTAACTTATTGTGAAATAACACAAATTAATCGAATAAAATGCATTTACACAAGCCGGGATTTGAACCTGCGACCTACAGATTGCTAGTCGAAAGCCTTACTACTCGACATGGTAGGCCGTCAAAAAATTTTGAAATGTTTAAAAAATACAAACAAAACAATATATTTAACGTATTATTAAAGACAACAATATCAAATAAACATGAAGGTTGATAGGAAGAAAGCAATAGAGCAAAGTATTAGTATTATTAAAAAAGGCAAGGGAACAATTTTAGTATTTTGTGATATGCGTCAAAATATAGTTGTTTTGTCAATGACGATGGCCAATGCAGCATCGTTAAGTGGTTGAGACGCTATTGGTGATGATTCTACACGAATCAGACATATGAATTTGAAGATATCTTGAACAGAATGGGTTAGAACCTTTGGTCTATGCCAAGTTAACGTTTGTTCAAACCCCAGAGAGCTTTATAAATAATGCTATTTTTTACATTTTAAAAATAACTTGTTTTGGTAACCAGACAAGAATAACTTGTTTCGTAATGAGTTTTTTACTCAGTTATAATTTGAAAATAATAAGCTCAACAAGCACTCAAATAGTCGTTTATTGTTTTTTTTACTTATTTTCTGATATAAGTTGGGGAACCTTTGCCTGCTACTTTGTCTTGATTATAAAACGTCTATTTCTTCTTATTGTAGTTGGAAGCTGGTTGGTTTGTTCGGATATCTCGGTGTACCAACTTACTTGCCTTCCACGGCCGAGTTTATTTCGTATTTAGGTGTTCTGCTACATTATTCAGGGTAATATAAAATATGTAAACTTGCTCCTTACTCCACGTGTATGTATTCAATATACATGTATGTGATACAAATTACGTACATTTGTACACATGAACAAGACCCATACACATGTATTTGTTTTTTTTTAGTTTAGAGTCATCACTCCACTAGGTAAATATTGACTGGAAATGTTTGAAGTACACACGACCCACGAAAATCGAAAGAGCCATTGATAAATTCGGGATACACCGGCCGCTAGGGATACTTTTTTAAATGTGAATACCGCACAAATGTCTCGGCTGCTCCGGAGCCAGTGGGACTATATCAACCCCTTCTATGGGAAAGATTAATTAATGGAAAAAAGATCGTTTTAATTTTTATATTTTTTGGACAATCACACGTTTTAAAGCAACTCTTATGTTTTGAGTGGTGCTTTCTCTCAAAATAGGATACTAGGTTATCTACTGTGACAATAATAGGACGATTCTGGGACGATAATTGAGAATAGATCATATATCCATGTAGGTACATTTAAAAGAAAGAAAAACAAATTCTACAGTGTAATTATTATTACGTGTGTTAGCTGTTTCGCCTTTGAAGGCCAAACTGCGGTTAGCTGTTTCGCCTTTGAAGGCCAAACTGTGGTTAGGCCACTTACAGACGTTATATTCCTTATACTTTTATAGAGTTAGTTACATTTTAAAATTTACTCGAACATCAAAAAGGACGTTTGTAATAAAATTAAAAGCATTTAGTTGATAATTTTTGTGTAACTATATAGAAGTAATATAAAAATTCCTTCTGTGAGTGACCTCACCACAAATTGATAATGACTTAAGAAGGCGAAACAGCTGTCACCTTTAAATAATTTAGCCGTAGAACTTGTTTATAAATTGAATAATAATATTATTGAACAAAATAAAAATCTTTAATTTCTTATTCTAAGACCCTTGACAATAAATAACAAGAATTTAGGTAAGTACTAGTAAAATTTTTGAAAACATAAGAAATTACCCCAATTAATTCTCAATTTTTTAAACTAAAGTCAAATCCCTTAATACTCGGATACGAAGATCATATTCAGCTGAAAGCTGAACTGAATGTTTCAACATATATTCAAAATATATGTTGAAACATTTAGAAAGTGTATCGTAAATTTAGTAAATATTAAAAATTTAAGAAAATATATTATAGTGAAACAATTTTAATAAAATAATAAATTTAAATAAGTAAATGTGTCAGGTCATTGTGCGTTTGCTTTTTCCTTTAACTGCGGGATGGACTCGGGAGGTTCGCTCTACATCTCCATACATAAAATGTCTCTAATATGCAATTACATTGGAAGTTGGCATTGTACAAACCTAAATTATTCAGCGGCAGACGCACCGGCGAACAAAACTGGCGAAGGACCGCACGAGAGGGGCTGGGAGGTGTTTGTTAGGGGGGAGGGGGGGGGGGTGGGAGGTTCCGTGATTTGTTATGCTAAATTATTATAACTGAAAAGTATTAAATTAATAAGAAAATACAAGTAGCTTATATTCTATCACTGTAGCATTAATGAACCTCTGCCATAGGTCGCTCGCTACGTTTGGTGATTAAGCATGGGCGCCCTTGATCATGGATTGAGGTTTAGGCGGAGGTGCGTTTACACACCCTCTGCGTTACAGGCATGATCGAAAGAGGCTGGGTAAGTACTTCTGGTTTCTCGGGAGGAATGCAATATTTCATACGCCGTCACTTCTGGACACATTAATCCCCGGATTCCAACCCACCCATCATATCTTTTTCCTCCCCAGAACTTCTTTTCCCTGAAGTTACCCTCCGCACAGCATCCCCAAAGATGTAATTGGCCCGGAGGAAATTTTTTTCTTCAGGTTTATACCTCCTGCGTGGAGCTAATGTGAAAAAATATTATAATGACCCGAAATCTAAATCTTTAAACTTGCTTTTTTCCGAACTCTGGACTACACGTATTTTTAATAATTAATATGCTTTAAGTAACCTTTAACAGGCTTTATTAGGTACATCAGATACACAATAACAATAATAATATAATTAAAGTCCGCTTTGTAAGCGATTCTAAAATGTACCTATGTGCGGTTCGTATGTAACAGATTGTATAGGTTGATTGATATATTATTATATACAATGGCGTACATCGCTCTGTGACCAAAGCAAAGTTGTGTTCAATTTTCGTATTCGGGTTCTAACATTGCTAGCAGTTGGCGGAATGTTTTTCGGTTTTAGTGCAGCCTTTTTTTTACATTTTCTCCATACAGGAGGCCCTCAGAAAAATTTCCCCTCAGGGCCTCCGTCATCTTTGGAGATGCTGTATTAATTTTTTTTGGAAAGGAAGGAAGGGAAGACCTGTGAAGGAAAAAGATTCGAGGGGTGCATAAGAATCGAGCGGCCAGCGAGCGGCCAGTGTATCCAGGAGTGACGGACGTATGAATCTAACCCTATGGCGATGTTCCGAGTTCAGAGGAGTCCTCCTAGAGAGGTCAAAAAGTCTCCACCAACCACTGTCTCCCGATCCGCTGGGTGGGCAGATACATTCGATGCCAAGATCCGGAAAACCTTACCCCATGGACCATGGACCCTAGCACCCCTGCTAAGTCATCAAAACGTAGTTTGCTACTTGGGGTGACCTATGGAAGAGGTGTTGGTTATCTGATAAATTATTCCCGGGGCGGCGGTATCCAAATTAAAGTATACGGATGTATTAATTAAAAAATAGATTGAGGAAGTCCAATGATGATTTCAATTAAAAATAATAAAGCTATCATAAAGAAACAATTCAATTAATTAATATTAAATGTATTGTGACATCAAACATTTTAACAATTTTTGGAAAAAAAAAACTAGATGTCGCTTTTTTTTCTTTTGCTTGTTTTTTAAAGTGGTTTGAAGACTGGATTTTGATTTTACAAAATATTTTTTATTTTTTATTTTTATTTCGTAGGATTCGAATCACCGTTCGCTTGATGTCTGTTTCTCCGGCCGCTTAGACTTGTCAGGCACCTTGCCAACTACGCTATGGAAGGCACGCCCCGAGGTGCGAATTTACAGTATAAAATTAGAACCGAGTATTTGTGTAGGGAGGCGTCTACTAATATATACAGGAATTCCAAAAACTGAACAAATCGGACTAATATATATGAGAACCAAAGTGAGGACGCATATCTGCAGCATTGGCAGAGGTTGGATTTGCAATTATGTATAGCATATTGGAATAACGTAATATTGCGTAGGTTAGGTTAGGTTTTCCGTACAACCTCTTGCTCAGCTGCCCTCTGTAGATATTAGTCCCACCTACGCTCCATAGATTTTAGTCACCCCTGGGACCGTCATAGATATTCGTCCGACCTTAGCTCTGTAGATATTAGTCCTTACTCTGAAGTTCATAGATATTTGTCCAACATATGAGCTGTAGATATTCGTCCGACAACAGGCTGTAGATATTAGTCTGCTGGAGTCTTTGTGTAGAACTGAGTTCTGAATTTCAAGTGACTAACAGCGCTAAAGAAGTTTCACTTCGAACACATTTTTTCAAACATAAATCGTTTATTTCATGATTTTTCTACGAAAATTATTGACGGTTTTTCTTTTGGGAGGCACAGCTTTTGAACCTTTATATACTGCACGCCACTGATCGTGAATACCTGCGAGATCCGCACAGCCGAGACCGCCGGTGTTGACTCACGCCATCCAAATAGAAACATTTTTATTATAAGTTATTAATCATCGGCTGTTGTGAGAGATCAGACGAAAGCCATTTTGTTTTTATTTTCAATCGGTTTCCAGCATTAAACGAATCCCGACTTACATTTTATTAGAGGTGAAGATTAACACGTTTTGCCGAGCGAATCCCATTGCATAAATATTGTAAAAATAATATTTCCATTGACTCGATCAACATGCTCGGCCGCTGGTAACGCAATTTCATTTATTCCCCGGGGTCTGTAGTCTGTAGGGTCTCCGGGAAATATCCTCACATAAGTCACAAATTGGAAATCGTAATTATTGTAAGAATCAGACCGAGTTCAGCTTAACACGGTTAACTTTGCGGTCTGTGCCGTATTTACATTATTAGATAGATATTAATTGGGGATACCAGTATAAAATAAGATTTTATGTTCAATTCTTTGTCTCCTAATTAGACAATGCCTTTTCTGAGATGGATAATAAATCGGAATCTTTAAAACAAAAAAAATTAATTGCACTAAGATAAATATAGTAAGAATTCATTAAAAATTAATAAAAACTAAAGATACCTTGTATGAGGAACGACGCTTTATTAGCTGTAACCCCTATAACCTAATATGACCTCATGGCAAATAGAAGTATTTGAAGTAAAAATTATTAAATTAAAATTAGTAATTGCTTTATTAGTATTTTATTTATTTTTTCTTCTCTTTCTCTGTACTGTATACTTGCTACTTTTTATATTTCTTTTGCTTATTATTATATCTGTTATTTCACTAGTAGCATCTCCACAAACATAACAACTAAACATAATATAACATTAAGCAGATGGAAAAAACAGGGAAATTAAACTTGTGATTTAAGTTTTTGTAATATTCATTTGGTAAAAAGGATAAAAATTATTATAAGCAATAATTGTCAGACTGAAACACTCATTTACATTGAAAAATCTTCCGAGAAAAGATACTTGCCGCCAGCTCAGTGGTCAGAGCATCCGACCGGCAATCAGAAGGACACGGGTTCAAGTCCCGTTGGCGGCAAGTATCTTTTTTCGGAAGATTTTTCAATGTAAATGAGTGTTTCAGGCTGACAATTATTGCTTATAATAATTGTTACCCTTTATGCTATGCATAAAAATCTTCTCTAAACGTTAGTTTATAAATTAAAAAATAATAATTAATATTTGACAAGTTTAAGCATTTCCCCAATAAATGCAGACATAATTTGTCTCGACGCCACCTAGCGAGGGATTTAACACTAACAATGTCTCTCTCGCAAAAATAAAGTTGGTTGTTTTCAGGTGGAAAAAATATAATAAGCAGTAATTGTTGAATGAAACACTAGTATATATTGAATTATTTGGCGGGTATTTGATAAGCCGCCATAGCTCAGTGGTCAGAGCATCCGACCGGCAATCAGAAGGACACGGGTTCAAGTCCCGTTGGCGGCAAGTATCTTTTCTCGGAAGATTTTTCAATGTAAATGAGTGTTTCAGGCTGACAATTATTGCTTATAATAATTGTTACCCTTTGTGTGATGCATAAAAATCTTGTCTAAACGTTAGTTTATAAATTAAAAAATAATAATTAATGGTAAGAAGTAGGCTAAATGGAAGATTTTGACGTCTGAAAAAAGTTGTGTGAAGTTAGTTTTTGAGTGCGGGATACGGAATAGTTTAGTCGATCGTGTGTTTATAGGATTAAAATTAATGTGTTCTAGAAGATGGTCCGATTGTTGATGATTTTGATCGAATATATTTCTACTATCTTCTTATGATGATAATTTATGGAATTCTGGATTTTTTGATCTAATTGCTTCAGAACAACGTTAACATATTATTGTGGGTTCCAAATCACCGATCCAAATTCCAAAATTATTCGAACAAATGACACACATAGTATTTTCATCACACGTGGTGATCTGAATGGTTTAAGTCAGTCACGTGTTGAATCCTGAAAGTTTAGGCCCTGTTGCAGATGACGGACACTGTTACGGTGTCCGACACGTGTTGGCTAAATAGAAAAGCGTAGCACGGCACAAAAACCCAAAAATTAACCATGGTGATACTAATAGGAATTTAATAAATTAATATGTAATCTGTTTCCATTTTATAATGATTAATTACAAACGAACATTGAAACAGTCATACAATACGGACGACGGCTAATATTACAATAATACATGTGATACTGTCCATGTTTTATTTTATCCCCCGAGAGCAATAACTGCGAGAGAATATAGTTACTCAGCACGAGGACACAAGGCTCATTTCTCCGTGCCGCAGCGGAGAGAGCCGAACGCGAATTTCTCCTGGAAACTAAATTACAAAGTCAATTGCTTTGGGATAATATGATAAATTTATACGTCGATAAATGAAACAGCGCTGGCCCGTCGCGTCGCCTTCCTAGTCCGGCGCATCACCCCAGGGAAGAGACGGCCTCTGTGGATGGAAATCAAACATCGGGACATTTTATTGTATTTTTTTAATAATAATGTTTCATCCGGAAAGCAAACAAGGAATCGCATCGTCCCTGCGATGTGTACCCAAATCTAATACCTACGCTTTTTCAAATTGGTATTACGCTGGACACAGCAGCGACGCGACGCGGGATCAACTGAAGCAAATTCTTCTGTAGGTATTATTGACTACGAAAAAAATCAAATAAAGAATTTTTTCATTTGCCATAAAAATCGGATCTGTTTATCCGAGACGCTAGCTACGAGAAGGTTACAAATAATCGTTAGACTTTGTAATCATTCAATAAAAATTAGTTGAAGATAATATTATTGTTAATTCTGAACTTGAATTATGAATTCAGAGTCAAGTTGGTTGAGGCGTTGTTCCGGTAAAACAGAGATACCGGGTTCGATTTCCAGTAGCGACCGTTACCTTATTGTTTTCTATGTCTTGATATTTTTATTTGATAGTTAAGTTGATGGTTAAAAAACCAGGGATAAACTTATATACATTATCGGTACGAGTACATACCGAAGAACTCATTATCTTCTCTAATATATAAATTTGTATAGTGTTTGTATAGTGTTTGTATAGTGTTTGTATAGTGTTTGTATATATTTGTATTATCTATAGTTTTATTCCGAGGTTGATGAAATTTAGCACACTTCACCTTTATTACAAGGGAAAAGGACACAGTATAGTTAAGATTTCGAAAAACTATTCTCTTTTTTTTCTACCCCCAAAAGAAGTATGTTGATGATTAATGGCGGAATTTTGCACATTTTACATTCAAAATTAGAGGAAAATTACTGTAAGTATATCTGCTTTCGAAAAAATCTGCACAAATCCCGGAAACCGCCCGGGATTTCCGCTACCTATTTACATAAAGAAGAGTATCTGTGAAGGGTTGAGGCACAAATCTACAGTTTTATTTTGAGATTTATAAAAAATTTCACACTTGTCCTTCAAAACAAGACGAAGGTCATTGTTTACAACTGATTTCGAAAAATTCTGCGTTTAACAACAAAACGCCAACCATAACGCGGGGACTTCAGCTAGTTACAATATTATAATAAAAAACAATACAGTAACTCTGGGAAGTATAAAAATAACAATAACATTGTGTGCTTTTCAATGTCGACACAATACTAACTTCTGATGAAAATGACTTAAATATTATGTAATCTAAAAATTATTTGAACAATCTGCTTTGAAATTTTATTTTCATAGAATTACGTACTCAGTGTTTACTGTTTTGTGATATTGATATTATCGTGTTAAATTTGTAAGGCTTACTACCTACATAACTAACATAACATCTAGGTAGAAACACATAGCGCCTGCTACTGTCAAATATTGTCTGCACGGTTAGTATTGCATTGGATATCTGAATCCTCCAAATTTTACGCATTTAGTCTACGGTAACATTTTCTCAAACGTCAGTTTCTTGGAAGAATAAATACGCTCCTGTCCGTACTCCTTTTAAACGAATGTTCTATTTTGCATCCCGGGCATTCAACCAATTATACTGATTATTTACGTCTATATGTTTCCCTACAGTTGCATTGGATAACCACCACAACCTGAATCCTCCAAATTTTACGCATTTAGTCTAATGTAACATTTCTTGGGCGAATAAAAACGCTCCTGTCCGTACTCATTTCCTACGAATGTTCTATTTTGCAACTAGAGCATTCAACCAATTATAGTGATTATTTACGTCCATATGTTTCCCTACAATTGCATTGGATAACCACCACCTGAATCCTCTAAATTTTACGCATTTAGTCAACTATAACATTTCTTCAAACGCCACTTTCTTGGACGAATAAAAACGCTCCTGTCCGTACTCCTTTCCTATGAGTGTTCTATTTTGCATCCCGACCATTCAACCAATTATACTGATTATTTACGTCCGTCTGTTTCCCTACAATTGCATTGGATAACATAATGCAGCGGGTACATGCGCCGGCCTTTTGTATCGAATCGAGGACGTGCATACCTATGCAAATTACATTAATGTCTCTCAGGGTGGGCTCCGCAGCGAAATAGTCATAATAAATAAGTTACGTTTAAACCGGTATCTGGTAATTGGCATTGCATATTATTGAAGATTGATTCTACACTCGGTGGACGGTGCGTCCGAGGTCCAACGTCCAATATCCACCAGGAAATGCGAACCCATTGTTATTTCGTCTACTTGACACGGGATAATAATTATCAACATGTATCTCAATATTAATTGACATTGGTGCGGACCTGAAACATTTCGCGTTATTTTTGGTGAAATTCGCTTTATTTTTGGGAAATCTGGTGTTATTTAAGACGAAATTAGCGTTATTTATTGTCGAAATTAGCGCTATTTTTGTGGAAAAGTGGTTTATTTTTTGTCGAAATTAGCGCTATTTTTGGGAAAAGTGATAAAACGAAATCTTATTACGTATTGTTTCATAGTTGTTGACTTTTTTTAAATTATAATAATAATAATTGGTTATTTACTTTTAATTTTTAACTTTATGAGTAAAATCTCAAATTATAATATTTAATTAAATGAAGACAATATTAGTGAAACTCAATCGAAAATCTGGAGACAGAAAAAGATATTGGCTCCACTGGGACTCGAACCGAATTGGATATAGGTTCCGTAAAGATTAAAACCCAAATAAAGAAATCACAAATTTTCATAGGGAAACGAAAACAACTCGTTATAAAAGATTCATGTTAAATAACAATATTTTTTTAATGAGTAGCTGCAACAAGTATAATTAAGCTGTGTATAAACAAATTAAAATAAATGTGTAGTTTAATTTTTATTTTGAAAAAAATTATCCCTTTTTGATTCCAGCTCGTATTTACGAGTAGGTGCCTATCATAAATATCTAAAATAGATTTGCATAATATTTTATAATCAAATTTCAAATAAAAACAAAAGCTTCTTAACGTAACGTAATTAAAATAATTGTTCGGGCTCACATTACGTTCAAGAATATGAGCTTTTATATATTATGACTATGACTTATTTGCATATTTGTCCAATTATTAATGTTCGCTACTCCCACTACATATATTATAATCGCTTTCATTTTGATCCATTCGAAATTTTGCATATGTATATACTTATGTGGAATTTAATATATATAACATTTATCATCATGCATATGCACACATCTATATATTCACACGTCTTTCATTTGAGCATTTAAATATCGTAATTGCATTTTTACTTTAGACTTAAACGTTTTCAGACAGTTTGCTTATAGTATCCATGACGATTTGAGTGCTACATTTTATAATATGGCGCATGACACTCTTATTGTGGGCATACGATATTATAGTAATGATATTTAGATGATTTGTGTAGAGCCATTTTTGTTAAAAATCAAATTTATAATATACCAGCTTTTACCCGCGGCTTCGCTCGCATGGTTTTAGGGGGAAATCTATATATATAAAAAATCAAAATTTGCTAGCTTCTGGGTTTGTAGTTCCCGGCGTGCGTTGCTATGCCACTTAATAAAGATGTTGTTTCTCCCTGCGTGTCCTTTCCCTTCGTCCCATTATTCTTCCGCATCCCCTTCCCCTCACGCGTTCCTACTCTGCCTTCTCCGCTTTCCCTCTCCCCACTTCCCCGTCCCACGAACCCCCCTCCGATTTCCCCTCCCGCCTCCCGTATTCCACTCATTCAGTCCCTGTACATTCAGTTTCGTACATACAGCTCGCGTGCCACCTATTGCAATTTTTTTAATACAAATTACATTATGTCGGAGCTCACCAGTGTATATATATATAAAAACCTTTGTTGATGTGCACACATCAAATCCCCAAAGTTGCATCGCAATCGGATGAACGATTTAGCAATGCGTAATTTCATGATGCCAGAGTTCACTATTGTACACAGAAAACATCAGGGGCATGCACACATCAAATCCCCAAAGTTTCATCGCAATCGGATGAATGGTTTAGCGACGCACAGGGGACATACATACAAACATTTTTAGATTTTTATATATATAGATTTTTTTACAATGCTCGATCTTACTTTTAACTACAGACTAGACAAACCATTTTAATGGTTGTCACAATTATGACAACTTATATCTAACAGTTTGCATCCAACGGTTCATCGATCACTAATTCAAAACTATATATATGTACAGTACAATGCATTTGACCAATGAACGCGTCAAAATCTTGTTTTTAATAGCATATATTATTTGTCCAGAAGAAAAGCATTGAGTTTAAGTTAGTAAGGTATTTATGTTAACATCAGTATTATGTTATTTTCCTCAATTTTTCAACAACTCATTAAAGCAACCTACATTCAACTCGTAGAACGATGCCCAAATTAATAGTGATTGAATTCTAAAAGTGAAATCAAATTGGTTCGATTCCTATATCAGACACACATTAACATTAAAAAGCGTTTAAAGTTCATTGAAGAAAATCAGTTTAAAACCAAATAAGTATTTTATCTTCGATTGAAACTATGTGGATATTCGTGTCGGCGGTAATCTAAGGGGGTGGGAACAACTTAGCGGTGGGAGTTGGAAATAGCCGTAACCAAAGAGAGGTGTGTTTTTACCGCATCTTGATCAAGTTCCTAAATTTGTTTCGGGTGGTACCCAATTAAGCGGTGAGTATCTGTTCTGAAAACTACTGAATCTAATAATGAGCTATGATTTAAAATATGCTAGAAATAAAATAAATTTATTTGGCCTAATCCGGCTAAATGTTTTTTTTTCCTGAGGATGATTTCTTATTTTATTAATCTTTACATAGTATGAAATAAAATTGCTCCCGCTGTCCGTGCGCTTAGATCTTTTAAACTACGTAACGGATTTTCATGCGGTTTTCACCAATTGATATAGTGAATCATGAGGAAGGTTTTTAGGTATATAATTTGACAAGGTTTTGTGTAAATTAGCCATAATACAAGTAATATAAAATGTAGAAGGAAATAAAAAAAAGAAAAACTATATTATTGATTGTATACGTAAACACAACAAAAGAAAATAAAAGCATATACATTTGTGCAAAGAAAATGAAATCAAATGAAGAAGAAAAACAAAAACAAAAATGTTATTATGCAGCGGCCTCGTTAATACATGCACTGCTGAAGTGTTTAAAAAGTACAGCTTTATAGGTTTATACAGGCATATTAAAAACATCAGCCACTAGTAATATATTTAGATATGCCTGAATTTTACCCTGAAACAGTAGTATAATTATTGTCACCATAATACATTTTTGCGTAGTTATAGATTAAATTAATTAAATTCTTGACGACATGTTAATTAACATTATTAGAAGGTAACTGGCGAGACCCAAGTATTCATATTTTGGTTTGAGAGAATTCGGGTTTGATCCCTGTGAATTTGAAAATATTTTTAAAAAATCGACCTTTTGTGGTCTTGGTGAAGTTGATGTTTATTTTTAAAATTGTTGTATTTTACGTAAATGGTTCAACAATTCAACACAGCACAAGAAATCTCTGTATTTATTTGCTTTAAACAACGGATAAACAACAGTTGGATGTCAAAAAATAAAAGACTGGAACCAAAAACATACCATCGTTGTTGTCACATTTTCAGATGCTCAAGGCTAAGCTAGTTTAAAACTGCGAAATGGCATTTACTTATTTTCAGCTTGTCTGAGTCATTTATGCACTAATACAAAGTGTACTAACAATAAAAGTACGTTGGTAGGTAATTATGCAATATTACATTAGTACGTAGGTAATTATAGAAAATTGCAGTAGTATTTAGGTACCTATGACCTAAAAAAAGATGTGAACCATGATTCTTCGTTTTTGGAACAGACGATATTATACGCATCTACACAGTCTACGCACAAATAACAGAAAGACAAACATTCCCGGGTTACGAATAACCCAACAATGTTTGAAAATCTTTTACTACCACCACATAAAGCCGAAAATGTTGCTTGTGTTGTGATGGAGGACTTAGCCAGCGAGGAATCGAACACGTGACGCTTGGGTTAGCACCAAGCGCTATGCCCACTCAACCACCGACCGGTCGGTATTATGTATTATATCTATGTCAGTATTATGTCTATGTATTCTATATGTTGGTGAATTTTCGCAATCATTATCATCAGGTGTCGCCTTAATAACGTAAAGACGAGCAATTCGGGTCTTGTTTCCATTAGTTCTCTGATACACTCCTTGATGCCGTCCATCTAATGTCTACTCTTCTACAACATCGTTCTGATAAAAGGTACAAGGATTGTCTTTTTTATGTAAATACCACACTAGAATCTCAACTGATCTCAAGCATCTGGATCCAGTAAGACTATGGCATCCCCAATTGGGATATGTCGTGTGATTGAAGATAGTAGAGAGAGGAAGAAGATGATAAGAGGGTTTATAGTCTGTACTGAGTACAAGCATATGCATACTAATCCTGTCCAGTTACCTTTCTGAGGCTATTCCTTCGTAAATCTTCCAATCCTATCCTATCCTTTTGTAATTTTTATTTTACAATAAATATTATTTGATTTTTTATTTTGATTTTGATTTTATCGATCAATATTAGAAACTGATATCGATCACATTGTATACCTTAAGTTAGGATGGGCTGTTCTCAATTTATATCATTGACTTTAAAATTTTGAATGGCTACCAAATTTGCAAAGAGTCTGCTAAATCGTTGACTGGGCGTAATGAGGTTCTGTTTCGACTCAACTCTGCTCGACCACTTTGCATTTCGTGTGTTCTGTGTATGGTCAATCTTTTCAAGATGGTAGCCTTGTTTGATGGTATCTTTTTATTCCACCAGAGCGCGTGAGCGTTGCGAACTGTCAAGTTGGAGTAATTAACATTGCGCGAATTTGCAAAGTCTACTATTCACAGAGCTACTAGTCTAGTTTGATTTCAAATCATTCTGTTTTATTTGGCTCCTTTTATTACCACGAACCTCAACCTTGCATTTTATAAGCCAGCGAGTAGAGTGCGGCTTATTGGTAGTAGGTACGGCAGGTAGTTTGGCGGTTGTTTCTTTCGCGTGCGTCGGGAGCATTAACCGATTCCGACGCACTCGCGCCTCGCCCGTAGCGCCGACGCTATCTGCGCGCATCATACTTCTATAACTGCCATTAAAATCCAATACACAATAGTGGGCAATTTGTTTCGGCGATTCCGATAGGGCGGCGGCGGCGATGCGATCGCTGTGGCGGGCGGATTTTCTCTTAGGTAGAGGAATTCGCGAATAAACGCGGACCGGATCCGAATGCAGATGAATGCATTCATTTCAAAAGAACTTTATTGATAAGCGATTTCTGTTTAAACTTGGTTGATCCTTTAAGTGCATCACTTATTTGGTTTAGATTTGGTTCACCTATTAGCCAAATTTTAAGGACTCCGTGGTTTTGGCAACCAACCAAGGCGAGTCTTAGTCATTTTATCGATGTTCACAACTTTCCTGAACAAAAGGCTTAAAGCGTTTCTTTTTAAGAAAATTATCACGACACCATCAATTGATGTGTGTTGTGATTCATGAGGCTGCATGCATAGGGAGGGGAAGGAAATGGGAAAGAGAAAAGTTGGTAAGAACCGACTTCCCTTTCAGGTATATTAATAAAATATGACCGAAACAATTTTCAGCAACGTTTCGATACCGAATGGTTGGTTCCCTTTCATTACGGCGATTATGAGGGTATCTACCACTATTAATTAGAATGAATTTAGAACTTTTTCAATGTGAATACCTAAAAAAATGTGAAAACCTCACAAGAGTCCCAACCGCTCTCGTCTGTGAGACAATGCCATCCCCAATTGGGGTATGTTATGAGGCAGAAGGTAGGAGGGAGGGGAAGGAGTTGAGAAAGTGGTGTAGAAGTACCTGGTTATTCAGATCTAGTCACCAAACACGGCTAAAGACATTTCAAGTAACGTCTCAATTCAGAATTGTGGCTTTTCACCAGGGCGATACTGAGAGTATCTTCCATTCTGAAACGTGTCGCAAATATGCATTATATTATTTTTTGATGATTAAATTGTGAAAACATAAATCAATCAAATAAAATGTATCTGCGCACGCCGGGATTTGAACCGGCGACCTCCAGAGAACCTTGGCCCTCGACCACTGAGTCCACGTAAAAAACGTTTCTTAATAGCTTATTAAATCTAATTGTCTTTCAAAATTATTAATGTCAATATTTCGAATTCATCTCCATTAGATAAGGCACGCGTTATTAAGTATTTAATAAATATTTTTACAATTTGCGACAATTTAAAACCAATTTTTATAAAGTACCACAATAATATAACAATGCGAGTCAAATTGGACGGCAAATAATATTGTATCTTCTGTAGTAAATTCGAAGCGGAAAGATCCTTTTCATTTGGCTTGTGAAGGAAACGCAATAAGAATTTGCCGCGGTGTATTTATATCTGTTGAAAGTTTTAAAATTGCTTTTAAAGTGGATTCTGTCTCCCAGTGGCGTAGAAGAAACGTCTGGAAAATTTATAAACAATACTTATCTACTAAATAAGGCAAAATAAAAATAAAACATTCTAGTAGGGACCCACTTAATTTTTTAATTTGAAGGCGGCTAGGCACGATTGAATAATCAATATCTCTGCCAGAGGTCACCCTAAGTTATTCGCTACGTTTGATGAGTTAGTAGGGGGTTTATGTTTATGGGGTGAGGTTTATCTAGGTTTTGGTGGCAGATGTGTCTGTCCACCAGCTGCGTGGCCACCCCTTACACCACACTGCCTCCAGATTCATACCCACGCCTCGTACCATTTTCATTCGCTTAACTTACTCTCTTTCATTTACACGTTACATATATTAGACATTTAGTAGATTAGATACATTAAATCACCGTACTAGGCGGCTGCCTGTTTCATGGTGACCAATGAAGGATAATTACTTTGAGTGAAGTCTAGTGTAAATACATGGTACTAAAATAGTGTAAATACATGGTATGATTTTGAAAATTGGTAAAGTTATAATGAAAATAGAAAAGAGAAAAAGAAGTGCATCAACTAAATATGTAAATAAAATAAATCTGTATATAAATGGTACTAGTATGTAATGATGTTGAAAATTGGTAAAGATATAATAAAAAAACAGAAAAGAAAAAATGAAGTGCGTAAGGATAAGATTATGAAAATATACGAATCAATATTTTATATTTATTTTTGTATGTGTGCGTGCATACGTGCATGTATATACAGGTAGACTATTATAAAAGACCATTCACACAGCGTCACTAAAGATGACATAGGCCCTGAAGAAATTATTTTCCGCAGGGCCTTCTGAATGGTGTTGATGTTAAAACAAATATGTACCTATCATACAAAGGTATTTAATCAATATTTAAAAAAAAAATGCTTACATTACTATTTTCACCATTACTAATTTCACCATACAGGAGGCAACGAAGGAAATAATTACCTCAAGACTTATCTTTATTGTGATGTTATGTTTAAGGTCTTTTTAAGAAAATAAAGAAGTGAACCTGGGTATTAACCATTACCATGTTATAACAGGAGAAACACAGAGGCAAAATTTCTGGAACTATGAGCTATAATTTCTCTATGAGCTTTGGCGTCATTAAATTTTGTCCAGTTTTTCAGTCTCAAATTTCATGAATTACAAAGCTTTAATGTACTTAAATTTTGCTTAATAAAATATCAATGTCAATATGTCATGCTTAATTTGCTTTTTTATTACTGCACTTTGCGTGTCATAAAAGTTTCCAGTTTCTTAATTTTTAAATTTTTTTTTATATATTTTTCTTAAAAATGGTGTATATTATAATATTACCGGTCTTCCATTAAAAGCATTTGCTTGTGGATGGAAGAAGAGATTCTGTTAATTTAATTTCGTTTAATTTCTGCGTCCCTGCAATTCGCTTATTATATTAAGACCCCATTTTTTAATCTCGAACAAAGTCTTGAATGGCGGCAGTTACCTACCTGTCTTATATAAAAAAATATTTACGAGAGGAAATTATACAAATCGAAAGCGCTACGAATTTATAATACGGCACGTTTCCATGTTTACAAAAATTCTACCAATATCGACGACCTTCCCCGGACATATAAAAAGGGGTGATTTAAATTATAAATATAAGTTTCTTAGATAGAAGGTAAAAGCTAGAATTGCGTACTCGTTTGTACCAATCGTCCAACAAACTTGTTCGAATTCTTAAATTTTATTTTATAATCGTTAACGCAGGGTCTTGGTAATTCTTCCCGGTTCACGATTGCTTACACAACGAGGGGGAACAAATGAACAGACGGTCGCGTCACTCCAATCAATGTTGACAGGCGCCAGTACAGGCTCGTCCTGGAGCCACTATGCCCGGGTCCGGGCTCCAAGCTCGTAGCGCCACTTCCCCGGGAACACTGTTTATTATTTAAAATAAAAATAAATGGTATCGAAGTTTGAAGCGCCTTGTTGGTTCAGTTGGATGGTCTCACTTGCAATCCACCATTCTAGACACACTTGGTACCGCGCTAGACTGTTTAAAAATCTTTTGTTAAAGATATTCACTTCTCCGAATATTGTTCTACAATAATAATTGTTGTGTTGTTACAGTTGTTGTCGATTGAATTTGTTGTGTTGACTCACTCCCGAAACTACTCTTCGAAGGAATTTCAACAGAATTATCATGATTTGTTTTGTCTTTGAGGCAACACAGAATAAAAATCCAATATTGTGTTTGATCACTGTTTAGAGTGAGCTATGTAAGAAATGTGGTTCAAAGCGAATTTATTATCTTAACTTCGCTCGGATATATTGTACGTACATCACAGTGGGTTTGTTTAAAATTTAAACACATTTCTTATTATACAGTTAATTATTCAACTCAGATATTCATATTTATTCCGAACGAAATTCTTTTCAAAATAACATCCCAGGGAAGATTAAGTATAGCAATTACTATAACATATGGTATCCTATTCAAACGAGGAAAGTTCACTAACAATTTTGTTAATTTTGTAAGACTTGTGGAAAATGAGAAGAGAAGGTGAATGATTTTAGATAAAAAAGATTACGACAATTTGGGAAGCGGATACGGGTTCCGCCGGCCAGGGAACCATTAATTTATTGGATTACTAACATCCCTGCACATAGGTCACCCCAAGTGGTTCGCTACATTTAGTGATTTGGCATAGGCGCCCGGGTTTACAGGGTGAGGTTTGTCTAGGCGTTTGCGGCGGATGTTTATGCCTACTTACTAACTGATTTAGGGAGACCTTTTGATCTATCCGATGAGCTCTCGACCCATCCATCGCATTGCACCGTAGTGAAAGGGCTAGATTCATACGTCCGTCACTCCTGGACACATTCACCCCCAGATTCCTACCCACCTCTCAAACCCTTTTCCTTCCCAGAACCTCGTCTCCTTTCTTTTCTTAAAAAGATCCTTCACACAGCATCCCCAAAGATGTAAAGATAAAATGAGCTTTCGTCAGACACGCGGACCGAACCACAGCGCCCTTTTATCCGTATATATCTTCAGCGGTAAAATTTTTCACAATGTGTTAATCTAGGAGAAGCCCCGAATTCCTATCCGTTATTGGTTTAAAAGTTCCAATGAGGCATACCAGGCACACTTTGCTTTTTCATATAGAAGCCAACAACACTAATGCAGCAAATAACTCACCAATTACTCGCGATCACAACTTACACCACTACGAAAAATTACTTCAATTTTTCAAGATTCCCTGCTAACATACAAAATTACTTTAAGAGCGTTTATCCACATTTCGTCGAAAGTTGTTCTTACGATCGTGCAGGGCGGTTACAATGAGAAAGATTAATCATTCTCCGTACCAGCTTTTTTAAATTATAACTCAATATCGAATTTATTTCAATTCAAATTAGCTTTAATTTATACCTTCATCCAAAAATGCTGAAAGGCCTGATGATAAAACTATTAAAATAATGTACTTTTTGTAATTATTTTTTTATTATAAGTATTTATCATTTTTCAATAATGTCTAAATTTAATAAGAATGTTAAAAAAATCTGAAATATATTAGTTTGTAAGTGCGCAAATAAATACACAAACGGACCAATTTTCGCCAAGAAACACATGTACGTACATACTTTTTAATGATTTTATTGAAACTAAAATTAAAATTCTAAAACATACGTTTGCTAGATAATGTATTGATTTATTTTACTGCATGATTTTATTATTTGAAATGGGTGTGGTATAATACAAAAACTTTTTTGAAAATTGAACAAATCTGCCAACGACCTATGGAATAACCTTATTATACTAAAAATTAAAAAAAATTCTCAAAATTTATTACATACGAATGCTAGATAAAAGAACAATCTTTCGAAATCCATTTATAATTTTTTGTGGAAAAGAGTCAATACGTCTAAAAACTTTTTTGTAAATGACGTATTTCCGGTTTTCTCTGGTACTCCCTCTTAAGTATTAAATTTCTTATCCTTATTTAATTATGTAAAACTTTTATTATTAGTCAATTCGTGAGCATACAATTCTTAATTTCAAAATTTCTCTAATCTCTTCACACACTTGGTTCCTTTTTATTACTGTTACTCTTACATTCATCATATAAGTTTTAAGAACCGATCTTTTCGCACTGATATTCCATGGATTTACGTAATAGATAATGACTATGTAATATTTTTTTAGTGAAATACTAATTGAATATATATTTTTAAGTGAATTATAACTTGTATGTCTTAATAAACGAATAAACAAATTTCCTCGAGGATTTAGAGTCAATGTTACAGCAAAAAACATAATATAGTCGGTATTAAAATAGCCGAGGAATGTGTTTCATGTTTTGTGTACGGAATTTAGCCTATGTAATATTGGTGGCGGCGGGATGTCAGGTTCTCATCAAATATGGACGACTCTATTTATAAACTAGAGAAATCGGAAGCGGCCCGCTGCATTTCCGGCTATCACTTCCGAAACGGCGGAATAACTTTTATTTGAACGCCTGTCAGAGAATGCAGTTAAAAGTTCGCAACAACAACTAGCTGCTACTACTGTTGAACTAATATAAATAATAATAAGGGTGGTCGTAAAGGGGTATTATTGCCGTAAGCAAAGTCCCGCAAGGGTACTCCAAAAAAACACCGCAAACCAGGCCAGGACACTGAATAAAATCGGCCTCTTATTTCCACATGACCCTCACTATATAATTCACCTCTACTCTCTTCGGTTCGGAGCCTGTAGAACTAAAACGACCCCAATTGGGATACGTAGTGAGGCTATAGGTAGTGGGGAAGGGAAAGAGACGGGGAAGTACCTGGTTCTTCAGATCTGGACGTTTAAATATTTCAAGTAACATTTCGATTAAATTTTTTTATTTTTTTATTTAGTAACTATACATTTATTATTTTTTACACTTTTATATGAAACATGTAAGGTTTATATAAAAAATAGAAATTATATTCGTGTCCTCCTCACTAGGAGATCCTGTGCTGAGGGGGACGAAGTAAATAATAACCTGTTAAATAGTAACCTTTCAACATTAAGGAGGCAGATATAGTTACCGCCGCATCGGAAATCATTATTGGATAACCACCACCTCTGCCATAGGTCACCCCAAGTGTTTCGCTACGTTTAGTGGCTTAGCAGGGGTGTCCGGATTCATGGGGTGAGGTTTGTCTGGGTCTTGTCTGTGGATGCATCTGCCCATCAGCTGCAAGGCAGGCTGGATCGGGAGAGAGTGGTTGAGGGAGACCCTTTGACTTTTCTAACTGTACTCTCCCAGAACATCGCCTCGCACCGCAGTGGAAGAGACGGATTCGTACATCCGTCACTCCAGCGCACACTGACCCCCAAATTCCTACCCACCCCTAATAACCTTTGATTTTCAAAACTTCCTCTCCTTCCTTTCCTAAAAAGACCTTCCACGCAGCATCCCCAAAGATGACAGGCCCTGAGGGGAATTATTTTCCTCAGGGCCGCCTGTGTGGAGCTAATGAAAAAAAAAATAAGATACTAAGAGTACCTGGAATTATTTGTAAAATGAAACCTTGAAATAAAATTATTTCGGAAGCTTTACGTAATCAAAGTATAAAATATTTTAATAACTTAAAATAATAATTAAAAATGTAGGAGTGTCTCGTAGAAATAAGAGGCCAATTTGAAACGTCCTGGCCTAGGTTAAGGTGGTTTTGGGTGAAACAACTTGCAGAAATATTGCGGTCATTGCTTTAAATTACACGGATGTGTTCAACACAATCTTAGTGCCGCGGAACGTCAGTTCGGAAGTAATGTGAGCAACTTTCTTCATTGTGTCTCTATTCTAGACTGTTAAAAACAATTTTATATGTTTTGAAGTCTGATGCTGCAAAATCTCTGTAACGTTGAGCATTGGCTGCATGAAATCTTAAAACATTTCCATCCTGAGCTATGGAGTTGAAGAAAAAAATAAGAAAAAAAATGTATATAGGTATGTAAATTAAATATTTACATGTTTTTTGTCATGTGAATGTTTAAAAATAAACATATTTGCTAAAGTTTCGTTAAGGACGGGAAGAACGTCACAGAATTTGAACAATTTATAAAATTTCATAAAATACTTGATGTGAAATACCTACTCAAGATCTGATACCTTCTAAGTTCTGTGAAACATGAAATAACCTATCCATGACGAAATAGTGACAGAACTTGAATGGAATTAATTTTGCTATTTCTTAAATTGAATTCCGTGAAAAAGGGTCAGTTACTTCACAGAATTTGAATAATTCATCCAATTTGAAAGTTAATTTTTAAGTTTTGAGAAAGTTATATTCAAGTGTTGAATTTTTTAACCCCCGACGCAAGAAGCGGTGTTATTAGTTTGACTTTCTGTGTGTCTGTCTGTGTGTGTGTCTGTATGTGGCATCGTAGCTCTTAAACGAATGGAACAATAATGATGCGTTTTTTTTCGTTGGAAAGCTATCGTAATCGATTTAATCGATTTAGCAACAATTCATTAAAATCTGTTCAGGCGTTTCAAGGTAATCAGCTCTTTTTTGTTTCGGGGGTTGCTTAAATTTTTGAAAATTTTACTTATTAATTATGGTTCAGAAGCTTCACAGAACTAAAAAAATATATAGAACTTAGAACAATAATGAATAGAACTTTCACGAAACTTCGAAATTAACTTCGAAATTTGAAGAATTGTTCAAATTCTGTGAAACACCTGGCCCTAAGGACGACGGGTTGTTTCAAAGAATTTGAACAATTAATACTCTAATTCAAGTTCTGTGAAAGTTCATTTCAAGTTTCTTTTATTATTTCATCTTGGGCCGGTTTTTTAGTATTACTTGGATAGTAACAGAATATGACTTTCACGGAATCTTTACTTGAAATTTGTGTTTATAATATTTGAAGAAATCACACTGTGTTCTGAACCCAAAGCAATTGATTATTTCCGCATTCCCAATGGTTGGGAGAAGTTTTTTTTAACAACCTGGTAGCTGCATTGCTTATTTAATTAAATTTCATTAGAATAATGGTTTCACAACTATCGCAACTAATGTTGTTTGACATCTGCAATATCTGTATATCCAGATGAATATTGTAGATGTCCCATATTGTGACATTGCGTTCACGGGATAATGGTATTTCCTGATTGTGCACTTACCAATGCAGCTTAATACAATAATATAATACCTGAAATAACCACGTAATGTCTATTATTCCACGGCAGCAGGTGAAACAATGACGATTCGCTCCCCGCGAGCACACCCGCCATCGCACATCGCCGAAAGCACTTTCAATACATGATAATGTTCTCGATTATTCTAAACTCAGATACACACAAAACATCGACATTTCAATTTCAATATTTAGAAATAAAACCAATCGAAATACATATATCTACAAACACCGACATTTCAATGCCTACTGATATTAACATTTTGATACCGCGAAACTTCGAAATTTCAATGCCAACAAACACTGGCACAAGGTCTACAAATAATGACATTTTGATACCGAGAAACATCGACGTTTCAATGCCTTCGAACACAGATACAATATTGAAAAATAGTGACATTTTGATAGCGATAAACATCAACATTTCAATGCCAAAAACATCGACCCAAAGCCTACAAATAATGACATTTTGATGACTAGAAACATCGATGTGTAAATAACAATTAACATCAATGCCAACATCGACAAAATGCCAACAAATAAAGACATTTGGATGTCTAGAAATGTCGGCATTTTAATGCCTATAAACACCAACATTTCAATGCCGAATATCGATATTTTGACGCCTAAAACCATCCACATACTATAGGTACATAATGCCAATAATAATTTCAGTGAAGTCACCTTTACAGAAGTGAAACTTTAAAACTTGTTTGTACGTGTTCAAAATTTCATCACTAAACATCAACATTCTGCTGTAAGGGGTGGTTAAATGAGATGGGGTTGGTTTTTTAAAGCTCATGTAGACAGTCACCTTCCGTTTGCAAAGTGTTAAATATATCATCAATCTTAGACCAAACCTGTAAAATTGTATAAAAAAAAACAAAGCCACACCACGACAGACACAATTTTTTTATAGGTATAATAATGTAAAAAAATCTTCAATTTTTTTTTATAACTCTTGAAGATTTTTCCTATCAATGTAATATATCGTTGAAGAAGTAGATGTATATATAAGAATAATAATCAAACGAAAATATGAAAGAGAACGAGTCACAGAAAAACAGAAAAATAATTTGGTTAAGGGCCCGCAACAGGGATTTGTACCGATTTATTACATATTTCCCTTAAACACGGTAAGTTTTAAAGCTCTTAAAAAATATATATGTTATTCTTGAAGATAATATCTAGACTTTGCCCGCGCCGAAACGCAAATTATATAAAATTCCCTCCATAGAGAAAAACTGCAAAGTATGCTCCAAAAATTATTATTAACACGTTTGTTTCAGTTATTTTACAAGTTATATGTATGAAAAAATTCACAGTGTTTCATTAAATGTTGTTTAAGATAATGCCAGCGAGAACATTTTCGCAATTTTCGCTTCGATTTTGTCGCTGTAAATGTTAGCGCTCTCTAAAATTCGTATCTCTTCATCTTCTTCTTTTCGGGCCCGGTTGCAGAGCCTTAACGGTTTGGTTAATTGGTTAACGCGCACGTCCCGGTTAGACGAGAGGTCTGGGTTCGAGTCCCAGTTGCGACTATTGTGTTTTTCTGTAACATAATAATTTATGTAATAATAATAATTTATTTATCTTTCTTCTTCAATGATGAAAAAATCTTCTTCTAACACAGAAAACTTATTTTGTGTACACCATTTTGATTTAAATTAATAAATTACCTTGTTTTTACCACTTTTATATCATTAGTTTCTTAAACACTTTTGCCTTTTTAGCCGTACTCGCTACAATCACTTCTTCTAACACAGAAAACTTATTTTGTGGCACCATTTTGATTTAAATTAATAAATTACCTTGTTTTTACCACTTTTATATCATTAGTTTCTTAAACACTTTTGCCTTTTTAGCCGTACTCGCTACAATCACTTCTTCTAACACAGAAAACTTATTTTGTGGCACCATTTTGATTTAAATTAATAAATTACCTTGTTTTTACCACTTTTATATCATTAGTTTCTTAAACACTTTTGCCTTTTTAGCCGTACTCGCTACAATCACTTCTTCTAACACAGAAAACTTATTTTGTGGCACCATTTTGATTTAAATTAATAAATTACCTTGTTTTTACCACTTTTATATTATTAGTTTCTTAAACACTTTTGCCTCTCTAGCCGTACTCGCTACAATCACTT
Source organism: Limnephilus marmoratus (assembly GCA_917880885.1). Lineage (NCBI taxonomy): Eukaryota > Metazoa > Arthropoda > Insecta > Trichoptera > Limnephilidae > Limnephilus > Limnephilus marmoratus. The sequence goes on along the minus strand of OU862920.1, from coordinate 47,500,809 downwards.
CTTCTAACACAGAAAACTTATTTTGTGGCACCATTTTGATTTAAATTAATAAATTACCTTGTTTTTACCACTTTTATATCATTAGTTTCTTAAACACTTTTGCCTTTTTAGCCGTACTCGCTACAATCACTTCTTCTAACACAGAAAACTTATTTTGTGGCACCATTTTGATTTTAAATAAAAAAAAAAGAAAAAATCTTTTTTAACGAAACATTAAAACCTTATTTAAACTCTTTTTTTTTTGCATTTCCAGTCAACTACACGAGTAGGTATTATAAAATAATGACTTTCAATAACGCTAAACACTGCCCTTCGGTGTACTGGACTATAAAAGAAACTAATTCCCAACAATTATCCCCTTCTTTTTTAGTTTGACAGTTGGGTACCTTTTTAATCACTTAATATTGCGTCTCCTGCCGTACAATTAAAACCATAAATATATATAAAATCATTTTAGATCATTACATGTCCATGCGCCCGGCGTGCAATCATTTCATAATTTCCACGTCACAGCATTTCGTAATATAATTGTTTATAATAATGCATTGTAGGTTATTGTTGGTTCGTTAGGTTCCGGCCGGAGCATTATGCAACTTGTTGTGAATAATTCGTACAATGGAAACCAATTTTATAAAAATAATCACGTTAATACAGCGCTCCTTGTTCCATACACAGGATTTACAACCGATTTATAATGATAGGCTTGTTATAAAAACACGGGTAATAACAAACGCAAATTGATACTAATCAGATTTATATTCTAATTTGTTTTGTAGGACTTTGCGTCATATTAGTGTTTGCTTTTATTTATTGTAATAATACAACCGGCCGGCGGCGTAGTGCAGCGGTAAGGCTCTTGACTCGCACTCCGAAAGTCCCGGGATGCGTGTTTACAATCCCTACCGCGTTTCAGTCACTTTAAATTTTCAATATCAAAATTTAAATATTTAGAAATAAAATTATTAACTTCTAATATACACATTTGAAAGATTATTTTATCTAGATTTCAGAGCAATTTTTGTTTTTGCAAAGTGATAAAAAATTATCAATATAGAGGTGTATTTACAATATATGGGAATAATTTTAATATTTAGAAATAAAATTATAATATTTAGAAATAAAATTATTAATTTCTAATATGCACACCAGAAAGATTGTTTTATCTAGATTTTAGAAGAATTTTTGTTTTTGCAATGTGATAAAAAATAACCAATATAGAGGTATATTTAAAATGTAAATTGTCGTTACCGCGACTGAATCGGTATAGGTTTTGTAAATACGCTCCCGGGATCGAATTACGGCGTGGCAAATAAATTTTATTTGATTAATTTGTGTTAGTTCTCAATTTATTCATTTAAAAAATAATATATAGTATATTTGTGGCACGTTCCAGAGTGGAAGATACTCTCAGTAACGCCCTGGTGTAAGACCACCATTCAGAATTGAAACGTTGCTTGAAATGGCTTTAGCCGTGTTTGGTGACCAGATCTGAATAGCCAGGTACTTCCCCACCTTCCTCTTCCCTATCTCCTTCCACTTCCCACTACCTTCAGTCTCACAACACACCTCAATTGAGGATGCCATAGTCCCACTGGCTCCAGAAATAAATAAAAAAATCTAATTTAAAAAAAAGTTTGAAATTCATTTTACAATAACATCATCAAAAATACTATTTCGGTTGTGGGTCTGTCTATGATTGTAATTCCGTTTCAAAAGGTGATACGTACAAGTGCAGGTCTACGTATAATAATATAATAATTTTAGAAGTGAAAACTTTTTTAGAAACGTTGTGATTGGAAACTCGACGAAACGAAAAATAGCGACACACACATATATTTACAGGATTTAGCGTGCGAGATAATGATATAGTATAATCGGTCTCCTCTTTGTGCGGTACTTCGTAATCTCCCCACTCTAGTTTACTTTAGTTTTCTGAAGGTTTAACTTCTACCGCGTGTGAATTTTTTTCATTCTGTTTTTTTTTACCAGAAAATTATTTTATTTCTACACTTAAGAAGGTAAATTTCGTAGGGATATCTTGACAAGTAAAGCGAGTATTCGCGATTTTTATGGTTTATTTTCTAGAAAGCGTTATTTATGAACTAACTAAATAATTATAGGTTTAGTAAAGGTGTTCATTCGAAGGGTAAATTGAGTTCTTTGAGGTAAATACTTTCTGTTTCAAATCCAACAATTACTGTAAAGTCCCGTCATCTTTCTCGGTTTTGCACTAGGACTCCAAACTGAAACTTATTAACCTTTTTAATATAATAATTTAATTTATAATTTATTTAAGTATGTAGATACTAGATACTAATGGCGGTCCGTGAATTTTCAGCTACAACAACGTCAATAATGTCATATTTTTCAATCTTAGCCCTCTAGCTCACTGAAAACTCACGGACCGCCACTGCTAGATACGTACTTTAAATAACAATTTTTAGTAACGAAAAAATACCAATATATTGCGTAGATACCTATATAAACATGCCATTTCTTAATTCCTAAATTCTTCCTAAATATTGTGTAAACACCAGTTGTCGTAAAGCAACTCTTCGAAATAAGACCAAGAACACTTGTTTTCTGACATGCCGTAGAAATACACATTTTCTACATTAACTTTTACGAAACTTGATTTTGAAATGAAAATTTTGGTTTTTGATCTGATTTTTTCCCTTTTTTGACACTTTTTTATATCAACTCTAAAGAAATCTTATTTGTGAAATGAAAATTTTAGTGTTTAATGTGATTTTTTCCTTTCGGTCACTTGTTTTTTGCCATGTCGAACAAAAACCCATATTTTCGTATTACCTCTAAAGATGTTTTAATTGAAAAATGAAAAATTTAGGTTTTAGTGTGAATATTTCCTTTCCTAAAACGCCGCAAAAATTGCTGACCAAAAATGGTGTCCACTTTAAAAGCCAATTTCGGAAAATATTTTTTTAGAAGGCGGAAAACGTACGATAACTCGATTCTGTGTTCTCGTGTTCCGCAGCGTTACCAAACTTAAAAACCAAAATATTTTAAAATTGTCCGATGTATGTTCATTGAAAATTACAATTCTCGTAAATTCGAGGCTAAATGATTTTACTTCGATCGGTTTTTATTATTTTTTTATTTAATTTGTCAGCTGGCATTAGAAACATTCGAAAAATGATTCGTTATTTTGTATTATTTTATTTTGGAGGCCATTAGTTTATCTTTACATAGTATAAAATGAAGTCGCTCTCGCTGTCTGTGCGCTTAGATACTACGCAAAGGATTTTCATGCAGTTTTCACCAATAGATAGAGTGATGAGGAAGGGTTTTTGGTTATATAATTTGTCAAGGTTTTGTGTAAATTGGTTGAAATATGTAAATAAAGGGTTTTCAAGCGGGCAGCGGGCGGCGGGCTGGCATACGGGTGGTGTGGATTTGATTCAACAGATGGCGTTGGTTATAAAGATTTGGTAATGGCGTGGCGTTGTGTTTCGTTAGTCACAGCAGCGTGTAGCCGGGTCTACTAGTATAAAATAATACGTAATAATTTCTAGATTACGTGGATTGTTCCACTTTGGCATTATAATACGAAAGCGAATTTAATGGTTTCGAAATTGGTAATTTAAAAAAAAAAATTGCGTAATAAATTGTTTAAATGGGAATATGTAATATGGTAGGGGTAGGATGTAAGGATATCTTTACATAATATAAAGCAAAGTCGCTCCCGCTGTCTGTACGCTTAGATCTTTTAAACTACGCAACGGATTTTCATGCGGGTTTCTCCAATATATAAAGTGATTCATGAGTAAGGTTTAGGTATATAAGTTGTCAAGGTTTTGTGTAAATTGGTTGAAATTTCTAATATATAAAGCGGGCAAGTGGGCTGGCAAACGGGCGGTATGGATTATATATTTATGCAAATTTACAGATGGCGTTGGTTAATGGCGTTGTGTTTCGTTAGAAACAGCAACGTGTGACTGGGTCTGCTAGTATTGCATAACAAATTGTTTAAATTGGAATATATAATATCGAGGAAGTAGGAGGGGGAGAGAGTTAATCTAGTTGAAGAATAGTTTGTATACTAATAATATTATGCATAACAAAAAAATCAAGTGTGCAGCTCACACGCGGTAGAAGTGAACCTTCAGAATACTAAACTTCGAAAGAATGAGACGAATGCAGAGTATCAGGAGTAGGATAATTATTGTGGGGTTTATTTATTATAATATTGTTATAAAGTTTGCAAATTATTTTATATTTTATTCTACGAAGCACGCACAAGAGGAGGCCGATAGTGTACGAAGCACCGCACAAAGAGAACAGCGATTAGTCCTTCTCATTCTCTCGCAGGCTAAATGCTATAGATGTATGTTTTTGTCTCTTTTTAGTGTCGCTCGTTACCATTTCACCGTGTTTGAAATCACAACGGTGCTAAAGAAGTTTTCACTACAAAAATGGAAGTTCATAAAATAGTGGAGGCCTTCCATGGGTATCTATTCCTGTTCCTGTGGTGCAGAGTTAAAAATGTCAAAGAGGCTCCAATGGTCGAGTTAGTTAAGGTCTTGTCCCGGTAAGAAAGAGATTCTGGATTTGATTCCCAGTTGCGATCGTTCCCTTTTTATTTACTGTGTCTTGTTCTGTTTCACGTTTCGTTTAGATTTATTAGTATTATTTTCTTCTTCAATATTGTATTACATTGATGGCTATAACCTTAAAAAGTTATCAAAAAAAATTTTTTCAATAAAAATATGTTTTGGAAGGTTATCCTGATGTAATTATTTTTAAAATACTTTCAGCTTCACAAATCATACAATTACAATATCGCTAGTAAAAAATAAACCATAAGCATTTTGACAATTTTCTCTATTAAAACTTAATAATTGCTTAAACATTTGTGTTTCAAATATCTTTCTTTTAAAAGCGTGCCATAATATGGCATGACCTTTTCACGTAAATCTTAACTCTGCCATTTTTCTTTTAATAGTAAATGTCTACAAGTCTTAGTCGACACGGAGTGCCATGTTTATTATCGAATTAAGAAATTCAGTTTCAGCATTCTCTCCGCACAGAAGAGATAAACCGGTAGAAGTGTATTGTGGGTGTGCGACCGAAGAAAGCTATATTTTTCCTTAATTCCGGTAAATTTAATCAAACGATTTCTTATTGGTAGTGAAATATGGTCAAGTTTAGGTTAACAGCGCGCTTGATGTGATTTGTCACAAAAACGGCGCTATCCAAATCAACCAAAAAATATTGATATATATATATATAGGATACTTAAGAAGGTTTGTGTGATTTTTGTGGTTAGGTGATGCCCTTGTCAAACGTCACTGAGAAACAAAATTTTGGTTCTGTTAAGCTTACTTGTAGTTTTTAGGAAGTATATATTATTGAAGTAGAAACTTCTTTAGAACCGCTGTGATTTGAAATTCGATAAAACGAAAAATAACGACCTTAAAAAGATATAAACACAAACATCTATAGTATTTAACCTGCGAGAGAGAATAAGATAGTATAATTGGTCTTCTCTTTGTGCGATGCTTAATAACCTATCATCCCCACCCTTGTCTACTTTAGTATTCTGAAGATTTCACTTCTACCGCGTGAATTGCTCATTCTGATTTATATTATTATTTTTTTTTTCAACAAAAAATGTGTAAATTGATCAGTTTTAAATATTTCAATTTCTAAAATATAATATCCTCAAATAGTTGTCCAGTAGGTGTATATTATGGTTTTCTTATTATATTCATAATTAATATATTAACTCAGTTTCACTGAAATTATCTTTTCTGAAGTCGATTTTTTTGATAAATGATGTAGGTATGCAGGCAATGCATTTGTTTAAGTAGGTGCTGTGTTGTATAATCACATCAACTCCGATAGTGATACCTATAATACCATTGGAAATGTTGAGTAGACAACTCGAAAGACAGTACAACCTTTCCAACTGTTCCATGACAGTTGATCTCCCGACGTTTAGACCCCCACAGTTAGCCCCCCCGACATTCTTATATACAACATGCAGTTGGTTTGGAAAAAATGGTATGCTTTCTCACACAAAATATAACTAAGTGTCCTTGAACGGATGTGAACAGAGAATGTACCGCCGAATAACAAAAGGATAAAACATATTTTCATTCAATTGCATCAAGGAATTAACTACTTGTCTGTATACCGTATATACCAGCGTATAAGTACAGAAAATCGACACTGTAAATACATTTGTTTGATATCCATACCAACTTATTATTAAAGTTATTTTTGAAGCAGATTTTAGGTTTAAAATTGGTAAATAATGTACATAATATAAAATTATAATTTTATACAAAATATCATTTCGGGGGGCAGCTGTCGGTCACCCTTGCCAACAGAACAGATGATCAACTTCATTGACCTGTATAGGAGTTAAAAGATTTCAATAAATTGGCCATATCTGTTTTGATTAAAAATCGATATAGATCACCCTTTCTAGGGATTGTCAGTTCGGTGATTCTCTCCTTGCGGGAGTCACCAGTCCCCGCCGGTGAAATGGACGAACAAAAACAACCTTACTTTAAATAACACTTGATTTTCTTGTATTCATTTCAATTAGCGCCCATTCGCGTTGGATAATTTATCGCCGTGATCATTCCTCGTGTAAATAGTTATTTTATTTGTAGTTACTTAAAAATGATGTGCAAACGTCCATTCACGAATTCGGTACGAATCACGTAACCATGTTATTATAATCATAAAATTAAGTGATGGGTCAAAGTATTCTTACAAATTCAGTAATGCATCAATATGCACCTATATATTATTAATATTGTTAGTAGGTATATGGTTGTTCAGTGATGAAGCAGAATATACATACAAATTTAGTGTAATAAAATCTTTATATAAATTTATTTCTTAAATAATGTTTCCATACACCATCAATATGTATATTTCCAATTTAATAAAATCATGCATCATCTTTTTAAATACAATTTCCATAATGGATCAGTATATTCTGACTAATTCAATAATCTTTCAATATACTTATTCGATTTAAAAGTATCCCAGTTACTATTGTAATTTGAATGAAGTATCAAGTAAATTTAATAACAATCACTAATGTATGTAAATCAGTAATCAAGTGAATGTATTAATTATTTATGGAAGAATAAATTTATACATTTTCAGTGATGTACCAATTTACCATGACAAATTTGATATTGCTAAATTTATCATTTTTTTAAATATATGTATATACATATAAATCGATCAGAGAAATTTTGAATGCTTTACGGACAAAATGTTAATTATTCAGGAGAGCGAATAAAAAGTTTTTTGAAGTGAAAACTTCTTAAGCATAGTTGCGGTTTAAAACTCGATGAAACGAAAATTAGCGACACTAAAAAGCAGCGAAGACATACATCTACAGGGTTTAGCCTGCGAGAGAATGAGATGGTATAATCGGTCTCCTCTTTGTGCGGTGCTTTATCACTCTTGTCTACTTTAAATAAGGTTTTACTTCTACCGCGAAGGTTGAAGGTTTTACTTCTACCGCGTGTGAATTGCACACTCTATTTTATTTTTTAAAAGAAATGTCTTTAAAAATTGCACCCCGGCAAGGCGATGTGTTCGAATCCCACACGTATCTTTTTCTGATTTTTCGGTTCTCAGATTTTCGATTGAGTTTTTTCTTATATTGTCTTCATTCAACTAGCTTTTATTTTTAATCGTCATTGATAGTTCATTAAATATTTTATTTGCAGTGTAGTTTAGGGTTATTTTACTGTATTTATTGGTACATTTCAGAACCAAATCAGAAATTCTTCAATATATCCGTATTAACTTGTTATGGGCCAGATACATTAGGAACATGTTATTCCTACCTAGTATTTTTTTCCGAAAAGCACTTTGCAAGAAACATATTCGAATAAATACTTTACTTAACCTATCATACAAACTATTATTAACCTATCATACTTAAAATTTTAGTAACGCGTGAACACAATTAAGTTGTTACCTAGATATTATTCGTGCAAATTCAGATATACACCATTTAATACTGTAATCCTACAATGTTTCAGAATGCATCAGTTTATTATCAAGTTACATACGCATAATATTTTCAATCGATTCATTTGGTTTCAGAATTGTAATTTTATCTTAAATATAAATTCAGAAATGCATCAATACATTCGTATAAATTCAGTTATGAGTCAAGTTATCAATACTTACAGTAATGAATGTTGTTCCAGTGAATACATTAGATTGGTTCCAAGAATTGATTTCAGTTTAGCAGCAAAAGCATTCAAAATAATATACGAAAAATGTTATATTGGATTATTTATTTTTGAAGTGAAAACTTCTTTAGCACCGTTGTGATTTTAAACTTGATGAAACGAAAAATAGCAACACTAAAAAGAGACAAACACATACGTCTATAGGATTTAGCCTTTGAGAGAATGAGATAATCGCATCTTTGTTTTACGCTTTGTGCGGTGCTTCGTAGCCTCCTTACTCTTGTCTACTTTAGTTTTCTGAAGGTTTCACTTCCACCGCGTGTGAATTGCATACTCTGATTTTTATTTATTTTTTATTTCTTTTGTGTATTCAATAATATTATTTTTAAAAATAGTTTATTTACAAACATGTTCTGCTGTGCAATTATTATTATGCCTGACAGCTATTTCGCCTTCTGAAGGCATTATCAAACTGTAGTCATACCACTTACAGACGATGTATTTGTATTATTTCTAGATAGGTATTTACGATGAAAAAAATTATGGCTTTTATTTTTATTCCTACGCCCTTAATAATTTCGGAATAAAATGACTGAAATCATTAATGGTTATTATCCTTTTAAAGTTTCCCCAAATTTGGGAATAACTCACATAATGATTAGAATAACGACCTTCAGTCACTTTTAAGAGGAATATAAACGCTAGAAATATTTCGAATCTCATGCCTGCAAAATTTTAAAATCGAGCGTCTTTTTGCACGAGGCCAGTAAGCGAAAAAGTGTTTTTTTTTTTATTTTGGGCATAATTTTATTAGAACGAAAAAAAATTAGAACATGGAAAACCTCAAAAATAGTCTTATCCATAAAGTGGTATTTTTAAAAAATTATTTCTTGTATTACTTCATAATTAAGTCATGAAAAAACATTTTTTTGGTGGTTTACGCTTATATTTTTTGTTACGTAAATAATAATTTTATTGTAATTCCAATACACAGAAAAGCTAGTAAAAGCTTCGATTTATCCGTAGCATATTTTTTGATGTTCATATTGTAAGTCGATTCGTCGTAAACACTAATCAAAATAGTATCTAAATAGGATTTCACGTATATATTCATTAATTATATATATATTAATTACTAGCTGGTTCCCGGCATACGTTGCTATGCCATTTAATAAAGAAATTGTTTCTCCCTGCGTGTCCTTTCCCATTCGTCCCGTTCCCCTTCCGCCTCCCTTTCTTCTCCCGCGTCCCTTCCCCCTCTCGCGTTCCCACACCGCCTTCCCTCTCCCCACTCCCCTCGCCTGCTTCCCCCGTCCCGCAAACCCTCGTCCCGAGTTCTACCCTCCCACATTCCATTCATTCAGTCCCGGTACATTCAGTTTTCACACAGCTCGCGTGCCACCTATTGCAATTTTTTATACAAATTTCGTAATGCCAGAGCTCACCAGTAGTTTTATACAAACCTTGTCCTGACCATAACGAACACAACAAAAAAAGAATTATCCAATTTGGTGCAGTTGCTCGGAAGTTATGCGCGTACATACATTTCGGCAATTCATTTTTATTAGATAGAAGATAGATAGATAGATAGATATATAGATAGATAGATAGATAGATTAAATATATAAAAGAAATTAAAATGAAGTTCTACAAATTAAACTTGATGACAATAACTTTAAATACATTGGATTAGTTTAGGTTAGGTTGGGTGTTTTTTTTTTAACATAATGTGTTCCCTTTTCTACAATATTCTGTTTTGACATGAAACCGAATAAGCTATCTCCAGTAAAAATAAATCAGCAGTAACATGATAAGTAATTTTTATTATTTCGCCGTCAAGTTGGCTAGTCGACGTAAAATGGAGCGAAAACTCCCCCCGCGTTATTCCCAGCGAGAAAGTACTTTTTACACGTATAGGCAGTGAAATATTACACATTTGACAATGTTTAGTTGATATTTGTTTCCAAATCGAGATTAACTGGATTAACCATGTACTGCGCCTCGCGGAGAATGTGCCCAAATGGATTAAATGTAATTTTAATATATTTGATGTCACTAGTTCGGCCTGGATTGTATTATTTGTGCTGTTTACGCTCCCTGCCTAATGTGGCGCCTCTCAAATCACACATATGCAAAATACTGCGAAAACACAGCTCACTTATACACACAACATACGGCGACATAGACTGTTATTAATATTCGAGCTAAAATTTATTTCTTGAACATGTTTATTTGTACACGAAAATGTTTTTATCCAATTAAGAAACGTATTTGTCGCAGTTATATTATTTTTTCCACGATTCGAACAATGTACTTATATTTGTTTCGAGCAATTTTGTTTTCACGGTTATTTTTTTGTATTTTTGTGTTGAAAATGTTGGTAAGTCCGGAGGGGTGGGTGTGGTGGGGACGGTACACTTCGGTAAAGTAATTAATCTATGTTGAATGGATATTTTGCATGATTTGGTAACTCGTCACGTTTGAAAAAAATTGCTATTGATTTTTTTATGAATTTCTTTTATAAGCGGAAAACAAGAAATGGACAGTGCTAAACAACTATTCGAATTAAATGGGTCAGGTACCTAAGCTACTCCAAGAGTACTCGATTTATTAGATGATTAGAGTGTTCAGTAGACATGTTAGCTACATGCGTGACGTTAACTAAAAAGATTTTTTAATTGTTTTTGTGTTTAATTCGTAGAACTCAATTTAATTTTTTTTTTTTATTTAATTAAAATTTAATTTAATAATAATAACTTGCTGAACTTGATAACAAGTTATTATTATTAAATTTTATTTTAATTATATTTAAAAAAAATAATATAAAAAGATTTAACACCATTTTCATAAATATGGAGAGAGCACCCATTGCTAAAGTTAAGTTTTGAAAATATTGTCAATATTCTTGTTTTAAGCTAAGATTTTCAAAATACGCGCCATTTTCTAAAAATATTTGCTTAATTTTAAAACGCTATGTATCGAATAGACACTACATTCCTGTGTAATCTTCTGTTTAAATTAAGAAAAGTGTCTGTAGCGGGTGTCCACTTGACGGACACAGTGCGGATAGCGTGAATTTAATTTTTATGCAAATCTACAGTTTTAGTCCTAATTGATGAAATTCGGCACACTTGACCTTCAAAACAAGAGAAAATTCACTGACTACATTATATTTTCCGAGAGAGATTTCTGGAGAGGTCAAAATGCCTCCCTCAACCAGTCGCTCCCGATCTGGTCTGCCACGCATTTGGTTGGAACGCATCCACCGCCACGATCCGGACAAACCTCACCCCATGAACCCGAGTATTCCTGCTAAGTCTCCATTTGAGGTGACATAAATATGGCAGGGGATTGACAATCCAATAAATGTTTCCTGGGGCGGCGGTACCCACATCCGCCTCCCAAATTGCAAAATCTACTACGCCAGTCTTAAAACAGGAATTTACAAATGAGACATACATTGATAAAAACATGTATGCAGTTCACTCGCGGAAGAAGTGAGACCTTCAGAAAACTAAACTTCGAGAGAATGTGACGAGTGCAGAGTAAGATAATTACAGGGTTTATTTATTAAAATATTGTTACCAAGATAGGCTACGAACCACCCCACAAAGAGGACACCGATTAGTTTATCTCATTCCCTCGCAGGCTAAATCCTGGTATATGTGTTTGTCTCTTTTTAGTGTCGCTCGCTTCCGTTTCATCGAATTTCAAATCACAACGGTGCTAAAAAAGTTTTTACTTCAAAAATACTTTGCATTATATTTTATTTACATGTATATTTTTAAACGTACTATTATGGTTACTTCTTAACCAACCACTTAAGAAATTGTTAAATCATTAACAAACATAATATCTCTGTAAGCCACTGTGGCATACTCGCTCAATGGCATTGCAAGTGTTGTAGAGAAATCCATCACCTGCTTTGTAGAAATCAATGCAATTCTAATTTATCTATAAAAGCGCTCGTCGTAACAAATAGTCTAGAATTATCCATCGTAATTACAACCCCTCGATATAATGGCTTGTTCCTTCCATTCCCTCCCTCCAGAGAACAGTAGTACCTACACCTCTACTGCACCTCCCGACTGTTCAAAGATAATGAAATAGTGTGCACTAATCAATGTTACAAAACGCACTAATTAACTTCTAAACAGCGGAGGGGAATTCATAGGAATTCCTGGCTTTCCTCACGCGACTCGAAGATATCATTCAAACAACTAATATAGTGATGTGTTCTAATATGTATTTATGAGAGAGGCTTCATCTTAGTTGGAATACTGTTTAATTTTATTATACAATAGATTGTGTTTACAAAGCCTTTCTGATTCAATTCACAGAATTTCTTTTTCGTCGTGTTTTTTTTTTACAGTGTAAATTTTACGCAGCTAAAATATTGCGCTTTAAGCAAATGTAACAATTTTGTATCAAAAAAGCAATACCAATAGGCTTCATTATGAAGGTATTCCCAATAATAAAGTTAATTTTCACTTTCTGTTTTAAGTTCTTTTCGACTTTTTTTAATGTTATTATAAGCTATTTTCGAAAATTATCAGGGAACTTGAATAGAACTTTCACAGAACGTGAACATTATCATCAAATATTTGACAAATTGTCAAATGTTTTTAAAGAACCCATCTTAAGTGTCGTGTTAGTGAAAATTTTAGCATCGCTAGTTAGTGAAAAGGCTTTAATCATGTTTAGAGCCCAGTACCTACGAATAGTCAATTACTTCCCAACATTCGTCCCCACGAAAAAGCCTCCACTTTAGCCAACGTTTTGCAGTGTCCAGTGTTGCAGTGTCCATCATCATCATCGTGTGTGTCCACTTCTGCCGGATCTGCTGGATCTGCCGAATCTGCGGGTTCTGCCGGATCTGCCAGATCTGCCGAATCTGCCGGATTTGCCGGATTTGCCAGAATTGCCGGATCTGCCGGATATGCGCTGATGGTGGAAACTGCAACGCTGTCCGAAACGTTGGCTAAAGAAGGAGGTAGCGCAACATGGCATAACATCCCAAAAACAAACAACGAAGATATTTCAGTATGTCACATTAAGTGTTGGTTTATTAAAACAACTTTCCAATCATTCGAATAAAGTTTTACTTAATATATGCTCATAATTGGCAAGAGAATTTTACCAACATCATGTCGAACGCAATAAAGCAGTTATTATTTACGTACAATCAAAATACAGTAGCGCGGCTGTTCGTACTTACTTCTTGACTTGTATTTTTCGTATCAGGTAAGTTTAAGCCGGCGCGGTGATAGGGGTAAGTAAGAAGCAAACACCCAGCCTTACCTGCACGTGCACACGTGTAAGTGCGCTGCACACACGTAGATAATACATGTGTACATGCGATGTGTGTATGTGGGGGAGTGTACGTACGCGAGGAGCGCACACAGACGGGACATACACTACACACGCGTGGAGGTAATTTGGCGAGGGGGGGGTTAACGGATGGAGGAATGATACGGGCTCACGGCCTGGCACGGCTGGGCACCTATTCCGACATTATAAACCTTGCCATTAATAATTATAATACATACACCATATCACCCCAATTTGCCGCCCGCCCCCCAGGAGCGGCGCCCGCGACTGCCGTATCGTATAGCCGTACAGCAGCGAGTCGCGCCGTAATCCAATTTCCTTTCTTCAATTATTCGATATTTTATAAATACATTTATATTTGATTGCCATTAGGTTCCCGTGCATATCATAACACTACACAGAACGATAAATCTTCTCCACATATTAATTATTCAGATTCTTTGTAACAGAGAAGTGCAGTGTCGTCATTCGATTAACCCGTTTAATCACAGGAGAACAAATTTGTCCCAGCTCAAATAGGTCTCGTATAAGTCGTTGTATCTCCCTTACTGTCATGGTGAGAAATATGTTCTAAACTGTGTTAGAAAGAGACAACTTAAAACTAGAATTTGACCGAAGAAAAAATTAAATGCGCATCTCTATGAAACCAACAAATTCTCTGATAGCAGTTTGAGAAAAATGTAAGAAATTTGAAAAAAAAATTATTAATTATTTTTTTATGAAACCACAAAAACGTGATGATAACGTTTGTAATACATTTTGTCTAACACAATTTTTGTATATTCTTCTTTTTTAAGTGAAACTTCTTTAGCGCCAATTTAAAATTCGGATGTAACGGAAATGCGTCACAACTCAGCTTTACACAAAACTCGGTTCTTATATAATGCGGTAAATTCGCACCTCAGCGCGTGCCTCCCATAGCGCAGTGGGCAAGACGCCTGACAAGTCCCAGCGGCCAGAGAGACAGACACCAAGCGAACGGAGGTTCGAATCCTACGAAATCAAAAAAAAAAACATTTTTATATTGTGAAATCAATATCTAATCTTCAACCACTTTGAAAGAAACTGGCAAAAGAAAGCGACATTCATAATCTTTTTTAGAATTACACACTCTGATTTTTTTTGCAGTGAAAATTTCTTTAGCACCGTTAGAAACTCGATGAAAGAAAAAAGCAACACTAAAAAGAGACAAACAAGTACATCTATATATAGGATTTAGCCTGCGATAGTGTGAGATAGATTAATCGGTCAACTCTTTATTTGTGAGGTGCTTTGTAGCCTCCCCACTCTTGTCTACTTTAGTTTTATGTAGTTTTCACTTAATACAACGAAGAAATTGTCAAAAGCCTTAAGCATTTAATAATGTATTAATTAATTGGAATCTTTATGTTTTGTGAACAAAGTAGCATGGTCTATAACCACTAATAAATAATGAAGCAAAAACAAATAAAGTTTTATACTATATAAAAGGGGAGGCGCTCCTTACGCTGCTACTGCAGGCCTACTGCCTGTTGTAGATACGTTAAATAAACGTGTAACGTTTGCGAATGAGTATATTCAGCGTATTGTATAGGCGTTCAACCTAACCTTCCCCAACCGGCCGCAGCCTAACCCGCGCAACATAGTTTTTATGGCGAGCCGATAGCGGTGTACTTTCCGCCGGCCCAGAATGCTCATACCCGCTACCCGCTATCCGCTGCATAGATGGTAGGCGGGTAGATGCAATCGCGCGCGGGCACGAACCCCGATTCGGGGTGTGAAGACTCAGAAATCGCTCAACTTGCGGCCAACTTGCTTGTGCGCTTGACGTGCCTTTCGTTTGCTTGAACTCCTCCAATACTGCACTATCAAGCGGCCATTGAAAGCATTTCCTAATTTGTCTGTATTTTATTAATTGCTCATACGGGTATTAAAAAAATCAGAGTGTGTAATTCACACCGGGTAGAAAGAAAACTAGAAAGTCTAGATGTCTCTTTCTTTTCTTTTGCCTGTTTTAAATAGGTTTGAAGATTAGTTATTGATTTCAAAAAATAAAAATGTTTTATTTTTTTATTTCGTAGGATTCGATCCTACGTTCGCTTGATGTCTGTCTCTCTGGCCGCTGAGGCTTGTCAGGCGCCTTGCCCACTGGGCTATGGAAGGCCCGCGCCAAAGCGCGAATTTACCGCATTACATTAGAACCGAGTATTTGTGTACGTAGAACTGAGTAGTGAAGCATTTCTTTTTCATCGGAATTTCAAATCACAAACGGCCCTAAAGAAATTTCACTAAAAAAATGGATAAATGAATCTATTGGAAGTTGTTAGTACCTACTTAATTATTTGTAGCCTCTATTATAATAATAAGTTAGTAGGTTACCGACTTTCCCGATCGTATAATAAAGTCGTACATGAGACAGGAGACATGAAAAAAATACACCACAGAACATGTTATTTAAAAATAGATAGTTACATGAGGAAAGGAGTTGAAAGTAGTGCGAAACCGGGTAGGATCTAGCAATATTAAATTATACATTATATTGTTACGTTGATACTCATACCAACGGGTTGGTTTTTCGTATTCATCTCAAATTAACACAGGTAACGTATTTACAGCGAAATGCATCAATTTCCTTATTATTTTTTTTGGTTTTAACATTATTTTCAATGTTTTTAACTTAGTAGATACATACATAAAAAAAATAAGTATCTCTACATATTATAAATTTAAGTCCTCCGCCGATAAACAAAAAAAACTATTGAGCGGATATCGGAACGGAATAGAAAAGTATTCGGAACCCATTAAGGCACTACCTGTGTTTGGGGAATATAAACAAAGATTAACGTGTTACAGAATCATTTATTTTATTTGTTTAAGTTAGAATATAATATATTGTACTTATAAGTAGAGTAAAATTAAAATACGAAAGTACTTGAATTTATAAGTACAAAATTTTTCTACAGATAAACCGCAAGGTATCCTATTATTTGTCATATTAATCCAGACACGTGTAATAATCCGCAATTCGTGATAAACACTTCCATTTCTAATATTTATTTACGTGTTCAATGGTAAATTCGCCCACTATCCAATAACCCAGTGCAATTTTATTTATCGACAGATAATACACGAGTTTCAGATCACAACTTGCAGGTGATGTAATCCTTGTGCAACTCATCTGCAAAGGAAACGTGATTGGGTCTTCTGAAAAATGCATTAAATAAAATTTACCGTAACAGTTTAATCCCTTGAACGTTTTGCTACCGCTGTCAAATCCGTCGATAACACAGTTTTCTACTATTTCCGACTATTTACAAATGCAGTGATATTCGATATCTGTTTCTTGTAAATGTTTTTTATACAAAAAGATGGATGCAAAAATTTCAGAAAAAATAAAATCAGAGTGTGCAATTCAAACGCGGTAGAAATGATCCTTTCAGAAAATTTGTGATATTTCATCAGGGCGACACTGATAGTATATGTCACTCTGGAAAAATCTAGTCACTACACTATTTCGGCGATATTTGAAACAAATATACGCTTGAAACACCAAAATACATTATTTATTTATTTATTTATTAATTTACGGACAACAGTCCATTAAAAACAAAATAATAACACGAATAAAAAAACAGAGATGACAGTGAAGGGAGAGCACATAAAAATTAATAGCATTGACAATATAAAATATAAAAAGTACATATAGAGACACTACAAGTCAAAGCATGAAGAAGCATTTAAATATTGCGTATCGACTGCCGAAAGTCATTTAGTTTTACACCAAAATATCAATTCTTTGACTTGCGTTGACAAGTCTCCACATTCTGGATAAGGGAGAATGGTAACCGTAATTAGTAGAATGTTGATTGAGGAACAGCAATTCATTATTTCGAAGCCTACGGGAAGGGATGTTAAACTGGATGAGTTGTAACAATGCAGGTGTATCAGTAATACTGTTGATAATATTAAATATGCAAATTAGATCAGAGTCCTTTCTACGTTTTTCTAAAGAAGACATGTTTAAAATGTGTTCAATTTCATCATATGAGTACTTGTCTCTTTCAAGACCCAACCTCCAAGCAATTCCTCTTAGGAAACGATGTTGTACGGATTCGATGTAACAAATGTGGACAGCATAGAAAGGAGACCAAATGACACTAGCATATTCAAATATACTAGCATAATATGCCTTTCTTACGATGTAAGTGCTAAATTCATGGTTCCAACATAATTAAAGTTATCAAATATTGGAGTATAGGTTCCTACTACACAAGTGCAGTTTTGTCAGAATGTGTCGATCGGGAATCATTTTGAAACGAGTTTGCAGCCACCAGTTGAATAAGGGGATGTTTTACGTCAGGCCGATCAACGAGTCCGAATCTTTCGGTAAAATTGCCAATAAATGCGATAGTAGTGTAACGCCGATTATCCGTGTACTATATAAATTAAGCTGGACCGAATAATCGAAATCATTAATAATAATATAAACCATTTTTTTGTGTTACATAGGTACTAGGGATTATTGATAAAACATCATAATTAACCCGGCTTCGCTCGTGAATTTTAATAATTCCGTATTCCCTTGTAGCTTAATAAAAAAAAAAAAATGAAAAACGACAGTTTTATTTTACATTTTTTTTCATGGCTCCTTGGCATAGAATGAAAATGGCGTCATAATAATGTAACAACGTATTTAATTTTCAACGCATTGACATCTTTAATTTTATTTACATGATTATTGTATTTTTATTAAAATGTAAAATGAGACCTCATTCCGGGTAGATACATAAAAGAATTCATAATCTACTCATCAATCTACTATCATAGATGGCGCGAGTTTTATTATTTTAAGAAAAAACTCTTTTTGTAAGTTATGCTTTAAAATATTTTAAGATGAATTAATTGTTTGCGCCGTAGGTACTTACGCAATGTGAATATGAATAAAGAGTTTTGTCCTTAAAAAAAAACAAATCTTTTAGAAAGCCTTACGAATACAATATTGGATTGAAACACAAATATTGTATTTGTAAGTCTTTTCTGTTTTTTTTTTTAGTTTGATTGCGATAAACTATTTATTCATATTCATATTGCGTATGTACGGAAGCAATCAATTAATTCATCTTAATAGTAAGGGCCATTAACCAGCCAGCGGCCGAGAATTCATATTTCGTCGAAATATGTTCTTACGATCGCACAAAGCGGTTCCAATGAGAAAGATTAATTATTCTCCGTACCAGCTTTTTTAAAAAAATAACTCAATGTCGATTTATTTAATTCAAAGTTTGTTTAATTTATACCTACATAAAAAAATGCTAAAGGGCTTGATGATAAAACTACTAAAATTATGTACGTTTTGTAATTATTTTTTTGATCATAAGTATTTGTAATTTGTAAATAAATAGATAAACTGAAGTATTTTCGTCCCAAAATACGTGTGCGGATCTTTTTTTAAATGATTTTATTTAAACTAAAATTAAAATTCTGAAACATAGCTTTCCCTGATAATTTATTGATTTATTTTACTGCATGATTGTATGATTTGAAATGTGTGCTGTATAATACAAAATTTTGTTTGAAAATTTAACAAATCTACGGTAAAACCTTATTGTACTAAAAATAAACATATTTTCTTAAAATTTAAAACAAAGTTTTACTAGATAAAAGAACAGTCTTTCGAAATCAATATATAATTTTTTGTGGAAAAGAGTCAATTCGTCTAACATTTGATTTAAAAATAACACATTTTCGGTTTTGTCTGGTTATTCCTTCTTAAAGCATAACTTGCAAAAAGTGTTTTTCCTAAATGCAGATTATGAATGCTTTAAGTTATTATCTTAAGTCCTACATTATCAAATAACGTTATAAATGAAGTTGCACTGCTTTATAAGAAAATTGAAAATACAAGCTTGAAATTAGAAATAGTCGAGTAAGATATCACTAAACTGCTCATGGATAAAATCTCTGGATAATCGGTAGTCTGAATAATCGGCGTCCGGACAATCGGCGTTCTCCTCTATTCCAAATTACTCGAGCCATGGAAAATGTTCGAGAACGAAGCACCGCGGCCGTATGATATAAAAGAGTAAATGACGTAATTTCCGTTTAATAAACCTTTCGTTGGACTATATCTCACCATGGCCGTGCATTTCATTGACTTTGCTTTTATTTGGTTTGCTTGAATTTGTATCGATCGGCAAAAAAAAGCAAATGGCGCCCTTATTAATACATCTGAGGGCTGCATTTTCATTTGAAATATTTCATATTTTCGATCAATTGGCGAGTTGACACGTCATCAAATTAGCTTACTAACCATCACCCACAGAGATTGGCAGATATTGTGGACCAACTCTAAAATCTGTCTTAGCATACATAATCAAATGTTTCATAGATCGTCTCTTACCTGTAGGTACTCTTCTGTTTTATTTTTTTTATATATATATTATAATCTTTACCATTTGTAGGTTGTTGAAATAGTATAACTTAGGGAACGTACCCATACTACGTGACACGTTTAGAGGGGGGGGGGGGTCTTCAAAATGTCACGCTTGGTACAAATGAGCGGCGGCTTGCTTAGGTTTTTGGTCACCGGGGGGGGGGGGGGGGGGGGTTAAAAATTGCAAAAAGTCGGTCACGTAGTATGGGTACGTTCCCTTACCAAGGATATACCATTGCTATATACCATTGCATTCGCGGGAATTGATTGGATTTTATTTGTAACTTTTTGCAGATTAGGTACCTACAAGTTTAAAATTATCAACCGCGACAATAAGGTTTTAAATTGATGTGTTATGATTGATTGATGTGACATGTGTTATCGACCTCAATACATTTACATAGTATAAAGCAAAGTCGCTCCCGCTGTCTGTCTGTCTATGTCTGCTTAGATCTTTTAAACTTCGCAACGGATTTTCATGCGGTTTTCACCAACAGATACAGTGATTCATAAGGAAGGTTTAGATATACATATAATTTATCAAGGTTTTGTGTAAATTGGTTGAAATATATAATATATAAGGGAAGCGGGCTGGCAAGCGGGCGGTGTGGATTTGACATGTAGATTGGATAATGGCGTTGTGTTTCGTTAGCTACGGCAACGTGTGGCTGGATCTGCAAATGTTTTTGAAAAAATGAAAAGAATGTGGCCATACTAGAGTATCCCGTTCTAAGGTCACATTGTAGGTACACATATCACAAGAGTCTCAGCTGCTCCCATCTGGAGCCAGTGAGACTATGGTATCCCCAACTGGGGTATGTTGTGAGGCTGAAGATAATGTGGAGGGTAAGAAGAAAGGGAAGAGGGAGGTGGAGAAGTACCTGGCTATTCAGATCCGGTCACCAAACACGGCTAATGCCGTTTCAAGCAACGTTTCAATTCTGGATGGTGGTCTTACACCAGGGCGATACTGAGAGTATCTTCCACTCTGGAACGTGCAGCAAATATACTATACATTATTTTACATGAATTAATTGTGAAATAACACAAATTATTCACATAAACTTTATTTGACCACGCCGGGATTCGATCCCGCGACCTTCGTATTACGAGTCAAGAGCCTTACCGCTAGACCACGCCGGCCGTCAATCATCATATGTATCATGTATAATTGTAACAATATTATAATTATTATAAATTAAAATGAAATAAAAAAGAGCGTTGTTCATTCTACACATATGAATCATAAATTTGTTATATTCAGAATCGGCGTTAGTCTATCTATTAGAATTGGCAATCGAACAACTCAACATAGTAGCTCTTCAACACACTTTCGAAATGCGATATAAAGTCATGAAAGCGATGAAAAAAAGCTAAATTAAATTGGTTATATCAGGTTGGGTTATGGGTTTTTTCATCACATTTAGTGGACTTTATAACACTTTTCGAAGGTGAGTTGAGCTGTCGGAATATGTATTTATAAGTCATCATATTTTTCGCAGGAGATAATATTAATATAAAATACATCCAAATCTAAACCATCTAAGTGAGCATCGCTTCCTTGTCAGACCTTTCACCAGATCCTCCTTTCAAATTGCTTTTAATAACTTTGTGACGCATTTTATGATCCGGTCCGTCGATGCGACGCGCGACGCTGATAATTAAGGTGATAATTCGCCAACAAAGAGCATTTCGTAATCGAATCCTCGGCGTGTGCGATGTTTGGCGGCGTCGGACACCGGCCAGCGGTTAACGGAAAACAGGATATGAATGCATTTCCTTGATCAAAGGGCCTTGTAATTAAGGTAGTTAATACGATTACTCAGCCTGTTCGCTGCCGTCTATTAGTGTACCTGGCTGTGCCCCCCTACTCCGCCACTCCCCCCCCCCCCTCCCACCAAACCTCGTCGGTGACGAAAACACGAGACACTTTAAAAACATTTGCATCCACTTTGGTGCTAATTGATCGATAGATTTACTTTTCACACTCGGCACTCGTCAGAACCAATATCCCGCACTAAGTGTTAAATGCGCTGTACGGATTTATTTCGGGTGCCGTTTTTATTTAATTCGAATTGTTTGATTTTGACATCACTATCAAATGATGTAAAATGGCCTGTGTTTATTTTATTTTAAAGTGAATACAAATGTGATAAGTCGTAAAGGAAACGTATAGTTTATTAGATTAAATTTAAATAAATAGTTAAAGGACAGATATTACAATTATTATGCAGTCGATTTGAGATTTTAATCGGATCCGTTATTTGCATGGGTTTATCAAACATCTCGTATTAAGTTTGCATTTAAATTTTTAAATCACTTGCGTTATGTTTTGTTTTTATTTTTAAGTTACTTTTTAGCACCGTTGTGATAGGAAACGAAAAATAGCAACGTTGAAAAAAGACAAACACATACATCTATAGATGTAGCCTGCGAGAGAATGAGATATCATAATCGGTCTTCTCTTTGTTCGGCGTTTCGTAGCCTATCGGTCTCCTCGTTATGTGATGCTTCATGCTCTTTATCTACTTTAGTTTTCTGAAGGTTTCACTTACCACGCGTGAGAATTGCACTCTCTGATTTTTTTAAATGGCATTTCGACAATTTGGATGATCTTTGGGGATGCTGTAAGGAGAGTTTTTTTAAGGAAAGGAAGGAGAAGGTAGTTCTGGGAAGGAAAGTGTTTAAAGGGTGGGTAGGAATATGGGATTCAGTGTGTCATGGCCATCCGCCTCCAAGACCTAGACAAACCTCACCCCATGAACCCGGGTATCCCTGCTAAATCACCAAACGTAGCGAACCACTTGAGGTGACCTATGGCAGAGGTGTTGTTTATCCAATAAAGGTTCACGGGGCGGCGGTACCCATTCCCACTTCCCAAATTGAAATCAGAGATAGTAATTTGAATACATAGTTACAATTGATGTTGTACTTGCAATTACTTGTCATTGTCACCTGAACTCTTAAATTATTTAAGAATTCATATACCTACAAGGCCAACCAGACTAAACCATTTTTTTCATTTGCCAGCGTGCAGAACCAACCTCAGAAAAAATTCTTCAATCCCCCGTATATGCGCGCAATATAACACGCAATTTAACAATATCGATATTCTTTATAATACTCTTGTGAAATGCCGAAACGAAGTCAAGCGTACGACCACAAATGTTAATTAAATTAATGCACAACTATGGAATGGTACAGCTTGAACATCTCCTGTCCCCATCCCATCTTCCTCTGCCTCTTGTCCTTTCCTATTCCTTCTTCCTTCTAATATACTTATCTGTATATATTTTTTTGTTATTTTCATTTTCATTTAATGGTTATTATATTACCATTTACAATTTTATATTATATCATAATAACCAACATTAGCATAAGAAACTATTTTGGCTTACCTCATGTTTAACCTCTTGTATAACTCATCCTGTATAAAAATTGCTGTTTGTTTCTTACAATAAATAAATAAATTTTAAGAAAAATATTTCATATACACATACATTAATAAAACATTTAACTAAAATTAATGAATTAAATATTATATAAGTTCACTGTCCCCAATAAAACATTCAGCGCGAAAGCGATAATAATTATAATAATTAAATTCAATATCATTCCGCAATTACTCACGGCTAGGAGTATATCAAAGGCCATCTTTGATCGCTCTCACAGTAGTTTATGGGAACAGTGTATTTCCAGAAATATTAATTTCTCAGTTCCATATTGTGGGCGAATTCCGATAATTAATTAATTCCGAAATATTCTGAAATGAGATTGAATTGGGGCTTCACTTGGCGGAATTGTGCACGGCGGGTAAATCATTTCAGAGAGCGGATGTAATTTTTCACGTTTCCTTCGCCCCGGGGTCGGCGCGGGCGCTCGCGTGACACTGGTCAGTACTGGTCCGCGCTGTCGGTAGCTGATTCCATTCAACTTTTTAGATTAATTAGGCAATAATTCATCTTTATATTGCTAAGTGTGTGCACTTCTCAAGTCGGTAGCTTTGTTTTATTAAAAACTGGTGACGTATAGCCGGCGTTGTTCGGGGGTTATGAATAGTTCGGAGTAAAGTTTTGAGTTTGTGAATTTTAGTGTACTTACCTGAAAATTGGTTGTAGTTTTATAGAGAAAGTTAGAGTTTAGATATGATTTTTTTAAGTAAAACTTCTATACGCGCGCTTGACTTAGGGAATAAGCTGGCGAATGCGTGACGAGAGCGTTACGAAAAGCAAGGCGAACGGCAGTTGAGAGAGAGTACGCTTCGTATTTTACCTACTATAGGGGCAAGAAAGAGAGGTGCGAGCCCACATTTTCTTTCTCTCTCTCTCTCGTAGCCAATTACGTTACACAGTGCAGGCCTATTGCCAGTATCACACTGTAGAAGCAAGAGAGGGCAGTACGCGCGCACATTTTATTTCTCTCTTCCTCTCATAGGTATGGATGGAGTAGAAGTTTTACTTCAGTTGTGTGGTCCAAAGCACACTCGTTTTTTTAGCACCGTTGTGATTTAAAACTTGATGAAACGAAAAATAGCAACACTAAAAAGAGACAAACATAGGTACATCTATGAGAGTTAGCCTGCGAGAGATTGAGATAGAAAAATCGGTCTCCTCTTTTTGCGGTGCTTCGTAGCCTCCTCACTCTTGTCTACCTTAGTTTTCTGAAGGTTTCACTTCTACCGCTTGTGAATTGCACACTCTGTTTTTGAAGTTAAACTTGCGCACACCTGCGACGCATCAACTGCGCTCATTGGCCGCTTTGATTATGATGTCACTTTTAAAGGCTCCGATTGGTTGAGATATGAAACGGAAATTACCACGAGGTCTGCGCTCATTGATCGCTTTGATTATGACCTCACTATTCAAGTATTGGTTGAGATTGTTTTGGTAATTTTTCGCTTCTACTGCGTGTAAACTGCACTCAATTTTTTTAAGTAAAACTTCTTTAGGCACGCTTGACTTGGAGAGTAAGCTGGCGAATGCGTGACGAGAGCGTTATGAAAAGTGTGATCGGGCGAGGTGAACGGAAGTTGAGAGGGAGATATAAGTTAGTGAAGTTTTACTTCAGTAGTCTAAAGTTTTACTTCAGTAGTCTAAAGCACACTCGTATTTTTTTTAAATATTTCTTCGTTTGATCGTGACTCGGGCGTCCCGACTTCTTCCACCATTCACTTCCATGTCATACATTCATCCTTACACCCCTTTCTTCGTTCATCGCATACCGTACGTTTCATTTTTCAACAAATAATTATTTTATATCTCGTTAAATCTCTTCACTTTCTCTCCATATTGTACCTTTAATTCTATCAAGCATTTGGCTAGATTCTGCAATCTTGAAACTTCACCCCATCTTAGATGTGATCTTTATGACGGCCTACTTTCTTATCATCTCCAAATAAACAGTTTATAGTATTACTGCAAAACGACTACCATACCACTTTGATACCACAAATTTTGCAATGTCCCTTGATCGCGTATAAACCATTTCTTTGTACCGTATGTAAAACATTAAGTTTTTTTTTATAAAATATACCTTAGTGGGTCGATACCACGTCCCTTTAAGACCCGCTCAGTCCATTGGGAGCGTCGCTGCGGATGCAAATGCAAGTCTTTCACATGAAATTCCGTACGTAGGTACAGAGCGGGAACATTTAGGACCGATCGTTGTCAGTTTGGTATTAAATCGTTTAATATTTACAAGCGTAGTTTGAATGAGCTACGCACTATCGCTGTGGCGCGCATGAATATGTTCAGGGAGTGATTTATACCGTTCACTGTCGCGTGGTACTCTGATTCCGCGTGCAAAAACACAAAATAGCGGCTTTCGCTAAATTGCCTCTCTATTCTAATTCATATTTAATATATCTCCGCTATTGTTAGAATTACAATTTTACTGTGTAATGCGCGAGTTACAAATTTCGAAATTTAATACAACTGATTTATCTGCCTACAAACTACCTACTTACTATTTTTTTATACCATCACCAGTTTATTTTATTTACTTTTTTATTAATTTAAAATTGTATAATTACTTAATACAAATAAAATAAATCAGAGTATGTAATTCTCACGCGGTAGAAGTGAAACTAGACAGTCGCTAGATGTCGCTTTCTTTTCTTTTGCCTGTTTATTTTAAAGTGGTTTGAAGATTGGATATTGATTTTACAAAAATAAATATATTTTTTTATTTTTATTTGGTTGGTTTCGAACCTTCGTTCGCTTGATGCCTCGCTGAGATTTGGGCGCTTCGTACCACGGCGCTATTGGAGGCCGTGCGTAGTCGTGAATTTACCTCATTATATTAGAATCGAGGGCCGTCAAATAATGAATTTAAAATTGCGAACGGGGCTAAAGAAGTTTCACTTAAAAATTAGGTGCACAAGGGTTAGTAATAAATTAGAGGTTGCAAAAAAAATATTGCATTGTAATGATTTGCAGTTGGTAAGCGAGGAATTGCCGAGTTGGCTACATAATTTGTTTGTGGATGGTGACATTGAAATTGGTTCTTATGCCTAGTGAGTCCAGTAGGTACTCTTAAATTGACTACACTCAGGAGTTCGCAACGTTCAATTGTTAGGTGGAAGATGTGAGTGAGACCAAGCAGAAGGGAATGTGATGTTAGCTATTCAAATTTGGCCACCAATCATAGATAAAGCCATTTCAAGAAAACAGCGAAAAAGGTAAATTCTGATTGAATTTTTGAAGCAAAATGTGTATTTTTTCAAATTGTGGTATTATCTCAGGGCGATACTGAACATATATTTTATTTCAGAGAGTGTGCAAGCTAAATAACGTTAAAATTCAATAATAAACTAGTCCCAGTGAGAGCTCGTACGGAAGTCATCTATGTTCGTCCTCTTTTTTCTCACGCTTCTTGTTTGAAAACGAAAAAGACAAAAGATACTAGAACAATGACGTCATTTACGATCTCTCGTTGGGACACGTATACCTATGTTTTTACAAAAGCGAATCATTTATTCAGTGTCGCTTGAGAAATAATTCCACAATGACACTCAAACTACTTACCTTGGAGGAAATACTTACAGTTAAAGTATACCGCCGGACATACGTATTAGTTTTAAGTGGCATTTATTACAATTCATACGGAAATGCGGTTGTAGTTTATAAAAGTTTGAAAAATATATTGCTGTTTTATTTATTTTTTGCTTACCAAGATTATCAAAAAATAATTGTGCAAAACATAATACTTAGGTAAAATATACCACCGAACAAACGTTTTCCACCACCATAACGGCGAACGGCTGCGCTGCCTTTTTAAACTTAAAATTTTGGATTTGAGTCCAAAATACCCAACCAAAAAGGATTAATTATTTTTAACCAAAAGATAAAGCAAATGTCTGGTACGGATGTGTACGCTACTTTAATCATTTTTGGTTTTAAATTTTTATTATTTGTCAAAAACAAATTTTATTTTTCATAATTTTTCCATAAATTTTCACATGTTTTTGTGTGTTAATTATTATAATTACTTAATCTTGCTCTATATCTTTCTAATACTATAAAGAGGAAAGATTTGATTATTTGTTTGCATTGAACAGGCTCCGAAACTACTTAACCGAGTAACATAGGCTGTGAATAATGGTAAGCTCTGGCGTTATGAAATTTGTATAAAAAAAATGTGGGCATTTCATATATTTTAGCGGCAGGGACGAAAAGTAGGGGGAATGTGGGGGTTGCGGAGAGGGAAGACACGATGGAGGGAGGGAACGGAGATGCACGGGAATGAAAGGACATGCAGGAAGAATCAATTTATTTCTTTGAATTGCATAGCAACGTGTAATAGTACTAGCTAGTACTATTATAAAATATTTAAAAAAAATCGTTAAAAAGCTTTTTCTTGGTTAGAAATTTTAATTTGTATCCTACAAATTTGTATTCCAACGCAAATCGGTCATTTGTTATTTTAATTTACGCCCGTTAAATTTATTTTTTATAAGTATCATTACCAACTTATCTTTATTGTTAATTTATCATCAACATTATAAATTCATACTGTTTACCATTGTACCATATTATTGCTAAAAATGTTGTCGTTGTGTACCTGCTGACAAATTTCATAAGTAGTTTAGCAGGTTTAAATGTTAAAAAATAACAAATAAAAATGATTACAATTATATACTACGACAGACCCGGACACATGTTGCTGTGGCTAACGAAACACAACGCCATTAACCGACCTTTATAAAATCCACACCACCCGCTTGCCAGCTGCCCTCTGCCTGAATTGAATATTTGAATTTCTCGGCTTTCCTCTACTATAATAAGCATGTATTATACATATGAACACTTCTCTTGAATCACTCTATCTATTGGTGAAAACCCGTTGCGTAGTTTAAAAGATCTATGAGCACATTCATTTTGAGCGACTTCATTAATTTTATACTATGTAATGATGATAATGATAATGATTTATTATAGCAATATGATGAAAAGTTTATATTTTAATTTTAAAACTTAAATAAATAATCTAGCAGTTATCCGAACTAGACATTTGCTTTACCTTTTGATTAAAAAAATAATTATTCACTTTGGTTTGTATTTTGGCCTAAAATAAAAAATTAAGTTTTGTATGAAAAAGACCGCACAGCATTTGCTCTTAATACCAGCACGTGTCTATGTAGTTAGCGATCGTTTTGCTGTAAAATGAAGTGTAAAAAAACCTCTGTAGATAAAATCTAGTGAGACAGTAAGTCTGTAGGTAGATAACACGGCATTTATCACTCGGAGTCAGTATTGTCTGTGTAGGTAGGTGGAAAGTAGGAGAACAAACGAGTTCGATTATGACGAGAGCAAAAGGGGCGAGGGGAGGGGCCGGGGGCAATGTGGGGTGGGGGTAGTGAGATCGATGGCCAGATAGCCAGTCTCGGTGAGTGATTTAGCAATACGGAATACAATGCAAATGATTAACATATATAACATTATCATACAACTACTGAATAACATGAATAATTACATGTGCCTAACCCGTGCGGCCGCTTCGACCGGGATTGTTCTTGTATTAAAAGGAAATGATTTTTTTTTTCGTGGGGCGACTCATTTGACTAGCTGCTCCGATTTATGGACTTGCCTCACTGTGCTACCCGTGCATACTTACATGCATTGTACTGGCTCATTTGGATATGAGACAACTTAAAATTTTATATTATATCACTTTTTATTGTCAGAAGACTTTGCAAAATTTCAAACTGGCCTGAGGCAACAAAATATTGAAAATTATGTATTATCTCTAAAAATAAAACGAGTGTGCTTTAGACGACTAAAGTACCTACAACTTCTTTAGCCCCTAATGATAGGAAGAGAGATCTCTCTCTCTGTGTGATACGTACAATAAACCTGCACTGTGTCTTAGATTCTTGCCCCAGCAGTAAAATACGAAACGTAACTCTCTCTCTTTCTATCTTCACTAAATTATATCTCCCTCTCAACTACCGTACGCCTCGCTTTTCGTAACGTGCTCGTCACGCATTCACCAGCTTACTCCCCAAGTCAAGCGTGCGTAAAGAAGTTTTACTTCAAAAAATTAAATAGTTTACTAAAAATGTTCTTACTAAAGAAATGAAACCTAACTTAGTTGAACTAGGAGGACCGGTTGATGAAATGAGACAATCCAAAGAAGGTATTCATAGAATCCTGGTGAACCAGGCAACAACTCAATATGAACATAAAACCACTGATGGCCATTGCTATCTCAGGAAACACATGCAGCTGTTGGAAGTGAAAAACACTGATAGATGCAGGAAATTTGAAGTGGATGAAGACACTCCAATTCACCTATAGTGGCAACTGCCAATGACCTGCCCTGGTGAGAATAAGGCTCAGATATCTGCGAAACACAAATTGTAGAACCAGGAGACACAGCCGAATACCAATGAAAACCCTGGTGAACTTTATCAAATGGGCCGTGTTACTGTCACAGGAATGAGGTGAAATAGTGAGTAGCACAATGGGTCCATGGCCTAAGTGCTCACGGGAACCATGTAAACCGTCTAAGTTTAATAAAAATAAATATCTAGTTGTATCATCATTTTCCGTACCTAACCTAACATTTGAATATTTTTAATTCTTTGCCCTGATGCGGTAAACCGCTAGAATGTTACAGGATTAATTTGGGGGCCGAAAATAAGAAAAATCAACCAAACTTATTAAAATATCTGAATCTCTATTTAACAAATAACCATTTTCATTGCCTGTGTCCTAGGAATCGAAAGTTCATAATCTGAATTAACGACGACGGTTTTCTTTCAAATCGATATAAATCACAATTTTAGAGATGGTTAGTGATTATTTCCTATAGATGCAATATACTTTCTAATAACAGTGTCAGATTCGGGGAACAAATTTATTCTTCATTCTCTCTTGGTTGCTACGACGAGCTTGGCACATAAAAATATATATGTAATACGTTTACGAGCTTAAAAATAGCACGCTCCCTAATTACATACCAACTAATATTACGTACCAAGAAAATGTTCACAATTATCCTACGAGAAGTTGCCGAGATTTTGAGTTTCCCAAAACTAAACTTACGTGCAGTCAAAAACAGCGTGATTTATAAAGGACAAAAACTTTATAATAGCCTACCAAAAGCCTTAAGGAAGGCACAAGTCTTATTTTCGTATGATATTTGGCATATATGTGAAACAAAAAAGATTTGTGTTCGATGGTACTTACCAGGATTATTTTTATTACCCCTACACCGATATAACTAATGGTTATTTGTGATGTAATTTCTTCGATATTTTCTTCTTACCAGACGTGCGAAAGTATCTTGTGTAAAACTAAATAAAGATTCAGAAACATACAAACTAACATAATCCATATACGTACATAAATAGTGTGTCTGTGATATCAATATAGTTTAGTTCATTTATTTTTATTTTTAATCTGATGAGTAAAACCTTAAATTGTAATATTTATTTCAATGAAGACAATGCTAGCGAAACTCAATCAAAAATCTGAAAACCGATTTTCTATTTTCAGATTTTCGTTTGAGTTTCGGTAATATTGTTTTCATTTAATTAAATAGTTTATTTCAGTTTCTTAGTTATTTTTAAAGTGTTTCTTTGCGAAACCACACACTCATCACAGTATTTCAAAATATCAATCAACCTTTAGTTGACCTTTGATTAAGTCCCCCGTAATCAGTATGGTGCTGTATTATGTGAAAATCTAATTATTGTAAGTAATATTTGTTTTGCTGGAGTCAGTGCATTATAAGAATTTATTAGAAATCTAGCGTTGACAACAAACTACTTTCTCAGAATTGAACTTTTAAAATCCCAATTACGTCTATCTACCAGACTGATTTAGATTCAATATCATCCTTTATCAATTTATTAATACCATTGACATTCCTCATCGTTCAATGAATCGTCGAATTCCATACTGAAAAAAGTGGGCATAAAATTTAAGCGATATGAAATGTGCAATTAATTATGCAAGATTCAAATTTGTCACAGAAACAGCTCGTTTGCTCCCTGCTATCTAGCAGAGATTAAGAGACCGAAGTCCAATGCTTAATCTTTAACCAGGATTCACGTAAGTACATACTTAGCGAGTATAAAAAGCAACTGATATACCGACCGTTATTTACATAAACTGTTGGAAAACGCTCACTCAAGTTGAGTTCAACTCTTTCGCTGGCCTTTGCTTAAATCGCACGACCACCATAAGCATGTGAATGCAAACATCACATCGATAAAAATAAGATTACAAACGTAGATATCTGCATTTATCGTGTACAAAATACCATCACCTAAATAAAAATATGACCAATTAACTAACACGTTTTGAATTATTCATCTCGATATTCTCGACTTATAATATTTTCCCCGCATAACAATATTAAAAAGGACCTTTTCATCGGATGGCGAATGGTAATAGTTCCAGTATATATTTTCACTCGATATTATATTAGTCTCACCTCTCCATTGTAAACCAATGGCTATCTAAAATATGGCTTTTCATAATAACTGCAAAATTTTTAGATGTAGGTATAGGGATTGCAATCCCGCAAAGCGGGATCCCGCAATCCCGCGGGATCCCGCAGCTTTTATTAATCCCTCAATCCCGCACCTTCAAAGCGCGGATCCGCGGATCCCGCAAGCTAAAACTTTCATAAATAGTACTGCGAAGCGCACGTCTTTCTGTAGGTGAAGAGTGTTTTCGTATTCACCGACCGGCGTTTAATATAAGTACCTAAATTTTAATGTTTTTGATTTAGTTTTGTTCTGTTTTATTTTAAAAGCAGATTGTGCCGTAAATATCAATATAATGTCGTAATATAGCGTGAAACAGTATGACTTAAAGTGGTTTTTGTTAATAAAGTTTTTTGGATATGGTTATCGAAGATAGTAATCAATTTTAATAGTGTAAAAATGAAATAAATGAAACTAAATCTATAGCAATATAATGTCGTAATGTCGCGTGAAACATTATGAATTAAAGTGGTTTTTGTTAATAAAGTTTTTTTGATATGGTTATCGATGATAGTAATCAATTTTAATGGTGTAAAAACGAAGTAAATGAATATAAATCTATAGCAATATAATGTCGTTCGTGTGAAACATTATTATGACTTAAAGTGGTTTTTGTTAATAAAGTTTTTTGGATATGGTTATCGATGATCGTAATCAATTTTAATGGTGTAAAAACTAAATAAATGAAGATAAATCTACCTATAGCAATATAACGTCGTTCGTGTGAAACATTATTATGACTTATAAAATCTGTAGTTTCAATTTGATTTTAAAACTTATAACATTATTTCAAAGATGCGGGATCCCGCGGGATCCGCGCGGGATTGAGCAATCCCGCATATCAATCCCGCGGGATTGAATTAGCTGCGGGATTGCAATCCCTATGTAGGTACCTTTGATGGTTTTCAAAATAAAATTTGTCCGAACAACTATTTTGTATTTTGTAAATCGGTAACATAGAACGGTAACGTAGTAAAAAGATTACATAAAATTTTAAATGATTGTAATTTTGAGCGGCTGAATCAAAATATTGTAATCGGGTAAATTTGTTGCGATACCTTTTGTATTCTTATAAACAGGACGCAAACCGTTAAATATTGTAATCCTAGTTTTCAAAAAGAACATTATTATGCCGTATATCAACTCCTATCAATCGGAACCCACACAAAACATCAACCACAGACAGCAGGAAGAAAGCGCCGCAGGCGATAAAAAATTATTGCGAAGGTCAAACCATTTAACGTACGCCGTTGATTCTAATTTAAATTGGGCCAAGTGGGCTGAACGAAAAAACCCGCGGGAAACAGGTTGTGCATCACTGTTCCACTGTCACCACACAAAAAGTGTTTTAATGTATCAGCTCTGATAAAAATCACAGTTTTCCGAAACCGGCTAGTAATTAATTATCCTATTATTATTATAAAGGCGAAAGTTTGTATGGATGTATGGATGTTTGTTTGTTACTCTTTCACGCAAAAAATACTAAATGGGCTCTAAAAATTCTTTCACTAATGGAAAGCTACATTATTTGCGAGTAATATGTATAAGCTATATATATTGGTAAGCTCTGGCGTTATGAATAAGCTCTGGCGTTATGAAATGATGTATTATACGTATTTTACCATGTACTTACCTTTTACCCATTCCTACTTGTCATTCACCTCAGCTTAATTACTTTTGTTACTATCTTTTGTTATTATTATCATTTCATTTATTTGTTATTATACAATCACTATGTTAATATTATCATTTTCGATACTATGTATTTTCGTTATCACTATGTTTAAACATACATGTATATAATTTTTTGGACACCATGCCTGTTTTATATACTTAAATAAAATAAAATAAATAAATAAATAATAAATAAATAAATAAATAAAATTTTGTCCAGATACAAGCAAAGCGTTGCTTGGCAACTAGTAATTATTTGACGTGCGCTGTCATTTTTTAATTGTTTAGGTTACTATGGAGATCCCTTTGGTAGTTAAAATTATACTTATCTATATTGATTTTATAAATACAAAACTGCGTGTGTTTGATTTTTACGCTTTAATTGGTGGCACGCGAGCTGTTTGAAAAATGATTATAACAGGTATGGAGGGGATGGTGAGAGGGGGAAGGAGTAGAGCAGTGATAGGGAAGGTGGAGGAGGCGGAGTGGGAACCCCTCTAATACTATGCGAGAGAAGCCGGGGGTAAAAAGTAGTTATTAATAAACGTACGCGAACAATGGTACCTTCACAGTATTCCATTAAAGTTGTGAACCTGTCTTATTTAAATTTTTCTATTTGTTATTTAAAAGTATGTTTCCAAGTTCCAACGAACAAAGATTTCTTCACAGCGAAGTATCGCCTTCAATCTTAGCGGGTACTTTGAAATAAAAATATTCCGCCTGATTTGCATATTTTATTGAAGGAAACGTTTACTTTACGTTAAACGCTTTATACCTACTTGTCCCTATATCACATTCTAACCGTACCTACCTAGATATGCATGTAATATCAACAGTGTACGGACAAATGTATGGGAAATTTATTTGATCGCTTTTTCATTGTTTATATGTTTTAAAAAGGTTTTACCGGCCGTGAAACAATGCATCAACGAGATATACATCTTATGGCGCTTGTCGGGGGGAATTAGTTCGAAAGTTGAAAGAGCTCTTTAATCTTTGTTCGATAAAGAATATTTAAATGGAATGGACCGCGGGTCGTTAGACGAATGTTTATCTCAGAGGGAATCCCAACGAATTAGACATAAGTGGTATCTTCATCGTTTCTGTACCGCGGCATGGACTTGTTATATCAAATGTATAACGAGAACTTTTAAAAAGAATATCAAATATGACCTTTCAGTCAGAGTTCACTTTTTATACTTAGGTAGGTAAGTTTTCTTATTAATTAATTATGTGATATTAATTATTTCTGTAATATTGTAATATTTATTATAACTTTTGAAGTGAAAACTTATTTAGCACCGTTGTGATTTGAAACGCGATGAAACGAACAATAACGACACTAAAAAGAGCATAAAAGTACATCCACAGGATTTAGCCTGCGAGAGAACGATATAGAATAATCGATCTCCTCTTTGTGCTTCGCTTTCTGAAGGTTACACTTCTACCGCGTGTGAACAGAACACTTGTACTTTTTTTTAAAAGCACATGTTTTCTCATATTACAAATTTATTTTTCAAAATTCTTTTAATGTTTTAAACATTTAATACCAGATCGTTAGATATGTTTTAACAGGCGGCCTCCGTGGTTCAGTATCACATCATACACGTATCGAAAGGGTGCGGGTTCAAATTCCTGTACGCGCAAGTAAAATTTATTTGATTAATTTGTTTATTTTTTCATTGAAAGTAATTTAAATATTATATTGGCGGCATGTTCGATACTAGTAGAGGGTACTCTCAGTATCGTCCTAGTTAAAGATCACCATTACTTGAAATGTCTTTAGCCATGTTTGGTGACCATATCTGAATAACCAGGTGGTTCTCCGCCTTTCTCCCACCCATCCCCTTTCCATCCACAATAAAAATTACAATAACTTTTTTCTCAGTAAATTAGTTTAACTGGTATTAAATCATTTTAGGCATCTTGATAATTGAAGACAGGGTAAATAGAATCGTATCATATAAATAAGTGGTCTCAACGGGGCATAACCACAGTTTAAATATAGTATTGAACGCCGAAACAGCTGTCGTATAATAATAATCTCAAATACTTCCTCTTCCCTATCTCCTTCCCCTGCCCACCACCTTAAGCCCCACAACATACCCCAATTGGGGATGCCATAGTCCCACTGGCTCCAGACGGGAGCAGTTGGGACACTTGTGCGGTATTCATGTAAAAAAAAAACTTAATGATAACATTATTAGGTTTGATTTCCATTAAATTATTTGAAAAACAAAATATGGTTCTACGAATTAAACCCAAATATAATATTTATTTTTTAACAACAATAACTGGCTAGTTGTTTTAGTTGTTTCATATAATTGAAATAATAACAGATCTTGATTAGTTCTTGACAGAACTTGAAAAGTACCTACCTTTGAAATTTGAAGAATTGCTCAAATTTTGTGAAACAACCCGCCCTAAGTAACTCTATACCAACAAGATGCAAACTCTCACTCTCAAAATATAGATAGTTGACTGAGGGAAGCTGTTTTAACTCGAACCTTTTTGCATTTCGTCTGTTTGTAAATGGTGACCATTTTAATGGTCCAATAAAGATTATCTTTTCAAATGTGATATGGTTTGGTTTAATTTGACTTTCTTATTCGCTTTTTATTTAAATTATGGTACCTACCTACCTGAAGGCAGTTTGAAAAAAGAATTGTCATTTGAGAGTGATGTTTCTTTAGCGCGAACTCTGGCGGAGTGAAAAGGTGCCACCCAACACGGCTACCATCTTAACAGAATTGACCGGATGAAACATGCAAACAAATTTATAGAACAGAAGACAGTCAGTTATTCTTTATTATTATTTTATATTTGTGTGTTTTTTACAATAAGTATACATTTATATATGTTTTACAGTGTTATAAAGGAATATAAAAAGCCTTTTCTTGAGACTCTTGTGTTTGGTGAGGGAATTCAAACTTTAAATTTTGGAATACAAATTCAAACTGGGAATTCATTTTTTATAATTAATTTTTTTTTTAAATATATTAAATCACGTAAGTACAGGTAATTAATAACACATTACAAATAATAACAAAAAGATAAATAATAAAATCTCAAAACTTATAAATAAAAGATTTCAAGATTTCAAGATTTAAAAGAAATAAAAATTACAGATTTCAACTCTTATAGTAATTTTTAGATTTAATGGGAGGTTGTTAAAATAAGTAATATAATTAGATAGAAATATGTAGGTAATTTGAAGTAATAATATTTGTAACATAAAATATGTTATGTAGGTAGGTATTTAAGGTATTTAAGTACGTATCTTATGGTTTTAGAGGAAATTTTGATTTTGATTTATAAAATAAGCGAAAATTAGATATATTATGCGCTTTTAGACGCAAGGTCTACTGTTCACAGAACTACTAGTTTACTTACAAAAAATCCCTAAGAGCTAAGAGGATATGAAATCTCGTCAGTCGTCAAAGGGGAATGAGTGGGTATCGAAGCAGGTACCCGAGTGGGATCATCTCGCTGTCACTCATCCACAACTATCCGATGGTTTGTTTTGACACGCTCTATAATTTAAATATGAAATATTTGAGAGTAGTATAATATCGCATGGGTATGGGACGGGTAAGGAATGCGATTGTAATTACTTCGCCCCGGGTTGTTTCATTATGCGGCCATAATACATCATATTACAGATTCAATGTAGTCAAAATGATGATATACATTAGCGGGTACTCAGGAAACCGACGACAAAATAAAAACATAATATCAATACGTTGTTGTCTCGGTGCGCATTAATATGAGCATCGCGATGGCGGGACTAAGCCTGCGAGAGAATGAGATAGACTAATCGGTCTCCTCTTTGTGCAGTGCTTCGTAGCCTCCCCACTTTTGTCTAATTTAGTTTTCTAAGAAGGTTTCAAATCTATCCCGTGTGAATTGCACACTCTATTTTTTTTCCTTTGAAATATGCTTACTTTAGCATTATCTAAGCGAAATTGGTCAAACATTAAAAATATATCTTTAATTAAAAGAAGACAATATTAGCGAGACTCGATCGAAAATGTGGAGACAGAAAAATCAGAAAAAGATATCGGCACTTCTGGGACTATAAGCAAAGACTGGACTGTAAGGACTGTAAAGGACTGTAAGCAAAGGGTCCTGGTTTCGAGACCCAGAGGTGCCAATATCTTTTTCGAATTTTTCTGTCTCACATTTTCGATTAAGTGTCGTTAATATTGTCTTCATTTAATTAAATATTATAATTTGAGATTTTACTTATAAAAGTTAAAAATTAAAAATAAATGTATCTTTATTGAGCAGCTAATACATTTCGTTGGCCTATCTGGGGCCTAAGAGTTGAAATTTAAAATGTAAAATTTTTGTGACAAGTTTTATTTCAAATTGGTTTAGTTCCCCGTGAAATTATCTGTTCAGTATTTGTAGTTTTGAAATAAACGTAGGTAACTTTTTTTTGGATTAACTCCACACAAGAGGCCCGGAGAAAAAAAAACCTTCGGGGCGTAAGTGTTCTTTGAGGGCGTGTAGAGGGTATTTTTTGGGAAGGAAAGAGACGGAGTTCTGGGAAGGAAAGAGTTATCATCAGGGATGGTAGAAATATGGGGTCAGTGTGTACAGGAGTGACGGACGTATGAATCTATCTCTCCCACCGCGGTTCAAGACGATGGAGAGGTCAAAAGGTCACCTACAACTAGTTTCTACGATCCGGCCTGTCACGCACAAAACTCTCCCCCATGAACCCGGCTCCTATGTTATGTCACCAAACGTAGCGAACCACTTGGCATGACCTATGGCGTAGGTGTTGGTAATCCAATAAATGGTACCCGGGGCGGACCAAACCAAACCTGCCCAAAAATTAGACTGATATAATCAGGAAAATCAATTTGAAGTAGAGACTTTTGAATGTACTATTAATTATTACCTTCGACCAAAATTATACTAGGTCAATGATTATTACATACCCATAGAACAGAAATTTTCGAAAAATGTTTTCTGACTTGTTTGGAGGAACCGCCCGCGATCCCCTCTTATTCCGCAAATACACAAAGATACTGGGTATCAACGTTTATCAATTCCATTTAAATTTAGAGTCGCTGAAAAATTTGTCAATTTTCTCTTTATTGTTTTGTTGAGAGGCTGGAAGAAGTGGAAAGGCCAAAGAGATGGGACAATACAGGTCTGATCAGATCTCGTCACCAGACACGGCTAAAATCAAATCTATTTCAAGCAACATTTCAATTCTGAATGGTGGTCTTTTACCAGAAAAACGTATCAATTCAAAATAGCTTTAAAATTCATATCGTTGATCTATTATTGCCGTATGTCGAATGACCATCGGCGTACACCAACTAGCTGGGGTTAAATTTTGATTCCAGCGCTTCTTCGTTCTACCATCGACAATGTATTTTAAAACGCCATGTTCAATCATTTTAGTCATTAGTGTATTATTGCTGGCGACAATAATAGATCATGAGCCTGCAATTTAGTGGCGAATCCAGGGGTTTTATATGTTGCATTCCTTTTGAGCCACTTTCATATTGATCGTTGCAAACTCCCTCGAACTTAGCAATCGTCATTTATTCATCACAACCAGCATAACCAACAATCGAATTCTTGATTATTTATAATGAAATGTTTGCAAGGGACCACTCAATATAGTATTGTGCTAACATGGTTATCTCCAACAAGAAACAATGTTATACATTATATTACGGTATTTACACAATGACTAATGACCATTATAAGATTATTCGTACTCCAATGTAAAACATGTGTCCCTTAAAAAATCAATCAAAAATTCCACACCATCGTAAGTTTAATAACGATTTGACAAAAATAAAATTAGGTCATTAATAATTCATACTACTTGTAATGTTCAATTCCCCGAACGAAATCGAAATGAGCTACAAACCCGAGGTAATTAAGCATTCTGGGAATAACTAAAATAATTAGAAATTTGAGAGTCAAAGACGACTTAGTAAAAAATGTAATTAATATACCTAATTGATTAAAATCCTATTAGATCACCCCCTCCCCCTCCCCCTCCTCCATATGTTGTGTATATAAACTGTAGGTTAAGAATAATTTTTAAAAGCCTGAAGATGGCTTTAACAAGCTGAAACCAGTTACGGTCAAATAAATTAAACTGGGAAGACGTTTCATATTTATTTTATAATAATCAATATACAGGGTGTTAAGGGACGTACTTGACTAATTTTAACCAGTGATTCCTGACATTATTTGGAGTAAAAAATGTAAAAGAAAATTTGGTCTCCGGTGACATTTTTGATGTTTTTTTTTTTTTTTTCTACAAAAACATAAAAAAATGGTAGTTGTTGAACAGTTGGAGGCGGGGTAAGGGATTCATCAGACACCCGGCTGAGTGTCCAGTGACGACGTGCGGGAGAATTTTTTTTTTATTTGATTTTGAAGAAAAAAATTTTGAAAAAAAAAAAGTCACCGGAGACCAAAATTTCATTGACATTTTTTACTCCAAATAATGTCAGGAATCACTGGTTAAAGTAAGTCAAGTACGTCCTTTAACACCCTGTATGTATATTATAAAAGAAAGTGTGTGTGTTTCTCGCTAAAACTCAGAAACGAGTCCCGATACGATCAAAGGAGTTATGTGGTGTGGTAGCGCTCTGTCCCCCATCCATGAAGAAGGTTCCCATTTTTACCTGAAGAGCTGCTTTGGAAGATATAAGGGCTGGAAGTTTCGCCCTCTAGAAATTTCTTGAACAGTCCAAAACATTCGAGAGTATTCCAGAACATCCCGGAACATTCTGGAATTTTCGGGAATGGTCTTGAACTTTCGGAAACATCCCGGAACATCCCAGATCATTGTGGAACATTCCAGAACACTCTCGAATATTGTGGATTGTTCTGGAACACTTGGGACCATTCGAAGTCTTTTTTTCATAGGAAGGGCTACCCCTTGGTAGGGGTATATAAAGCAAGATCAGTCGTAAGTTCGAACGTCAGTTCAATCTCATATCAACTTCCTGAGCGAAGCTGGGTATCTCAGATAATATATTACAATAGAATTCCACCATGTATTGTTAGCTTCAAAAATATAAATATTAAAAAGTAACAATGTAATAATTTAACGAATCATTTAGTTTATTTGAGCCAATTTATCGACTGCCAAAAAAATACTTTTATTCAAATGTATAATTATTTGATATGAATTGTTAGCCGAGGAAATAGCACTTTATTACGAAAGAGGTCATATCAATTTTCCGCCACGTTTA
Source organism: Limnephilus marmoratus (assembly GCA_917880885.1). NCBI lineage: Eukaryota > Metazoa > Arthropoda > Insecta > Trichoptera > Limnephilidae > Limnephilus > Limnephilus marmoratus. Next base: position 47,459,958 of record OU862920.1, on the reverse strand, counting down.
TCCGATATACATTCAGGTACAGAATAATGCAGTCAGATTTCGCAGGTGTGGTTGCTTTATTTCTAGAGCCATTGTTTTTGTTAATATGTACAATACAACACAATACAATAAAATAATTCACTACTTGTATTCAGGTATTTTTTATCTCCGATCTTTTGCATAAATTACTTATTACTTTTTCAGCTCTGTAAATGCTGCGTATTTTATGAATGTAAAAAAATGAAATTCGAGATTTACAGAGACTGATAATATTGTACTGTGGAAAAGAAATTACAAGTAATGTAATAATACATACTGCTTGATGTTTTTTTTTACAACGCTTTAAATTTTAATTTACGAAGGTGTTTAAATAATAGTTAGGTTGGTTACATAGTTAGTCATCGCGGTGGAGGTATTCTGATCTGGCGATAAAGTATTCGGCATTTATATAACTATAGCAGACTAAAAGGAATTCTGCTGGGTTTCCATTAGCGGTGGGGAAAATAAAGGTTTCTGCTCAAAACACATTAGACACATAAGCCAACCATTCGAAATAGAAATGTTGTTTAAAATAGCTAATTTCAGAAACCACGCTTTTTCTAACTGATGACAATCACTAGCAAGGTAAGCGTTTTAATTTGGAGGTGGATGTTGGTCGCGCCGCTCCGGGAACCATTTATTGGATAACAAACAACTCTGTTGTCACCCTAAGTGGTTTGTTTAGTGACTTAGCAGGGGTGCCCGGGTTCATGGGGTGATCTAATTCTTACCTACTGAGTGACGGTCGGGATTTGGAGAGACTGGTAGAGTAATAGGGATGGATTCATACGTCCGTAACTCCTGGACACAATAACTCCCACATTCCTACCAAATGTATACCTTTTTCCTTCTCCTTTGATCTTTCTCTCCTCCCCTTTACTTTAAAAACCTTTCACACAGCATCTCCAAAGATGAGTAGGCCTTGAGGCGTGGAGCTAATAACAAAAGCACTGCACTGTTGCTGTGGGCTTATGTAGGTACTTATGGCAAATCTCGAACTAAAAAATACCTATGTCATCAGATTAAAGATAACTAAATAACCAACTATCACGCCGTTTCTCCGCAGGGGTAGGCAGAGAGGACGGACCGCCAAACTTCTCGGTCTTATATACCCACTCTTCTTGACATAAAAGAGGATTTTTTGTATTTTTTAATTAGTGTATTTTGCTCTTTGAGCAGTCACCGCTAACTAGAAGGCATCACACATGATTGTCCCAAAGAAGTAGAGGTAAATACGTCAATATGTCAAACGGTTATAGTATGAACTCCAGCAAATCGCCAACAAATAATATGTGCTCAGGGAAAATACAAATGAGCTACGTTTAGTAATATATTTTTTCTATCCGATGACTGTCACTGTAGACCTATGTATATACTACATCACTAACAATGTATGCCGTGAACAGTGGCTACAAAATATAAATATGTCAAAGGCTTGTAGAGAGAACTCGGCTTAAGTATCAAAACCCCAATAAGGAATACTATGTCCTCAGAGAAAATACAAATTAGGCGTATTTAAAATACTTAAAAAATATATTTTTAAAGAACATAACCTTCTGTAGAAATTAAGCATGGCGCCACAAATTGTTAATATGTCAAACGCTCGTAGTGTGAACTCGGTTCAAGTACAACAAATCGCCAACAAAGAGATGTCCTTAGAGGCGAGGCGATATCGAATGACTGCTTTGCACCCGTATTCCATTTATCGAGTGGGTGATTTCGTGGCGAGCGGGAGATGCCACGGGAGCAAGTGTATCGGAGTCACCGAACAGAAAACTTCTAGAAGTTTTTAACACAAATACCTTCATAAATGACACTTCAGACAGCGGAAATTTGAAATGCTGTACCTCAAACGCAATAAATCTAAAAATTAGTCACATATATACATATATCTTTTTTTCAGTTTTTTTCTCTCTCTCAAATAGCGTCGTCGAAATATTTCTAGGAAATGAAGTGCGTTTCTTACGACGTGCACTTTAAGAGAAAATTTTTGCTGAAAAATTAAAAATAATTTAATACTGTTATATAAGAAAAAAAAAATTAAGTATTCTGAAAGATTTATTAAATGTTATTGTATAATACAAAATCATAACTATAGGTCTACAAAATCAGGAGATATAATTTTTTTAATCAAAAAAACTTTCTTTTTACTCTCCTGCACAATTGACATTTTTCCTTTACAGCATTTCCAATTTCCGTGATCGATATTTTTAGCAAAATACCGCACAACAATTGCCATGATCGTAATAATAATAATAAAAATAATTTGATAATTTCTAAAGCGTCGTTTTTGTGAAAAATAATCAAGGGCGCTGTGCAATTTATTATGAATTCTTAGGCTCTATTTAATTGTATTATTTACAAGTAGATACAGAAAACATATTTACCTGCCAGGTAACTTCCGATAAACCTGTGGCAGAAGGGGATAAGAAAGGTAGGAGATAGGAAAGTAGAAGGTTTGATAGTATCTACCTGACTTTTTAGATTTGCTTACCGAACACTTTCGATTTCAGATTGGTGCTCTTTCACAGGGGCAACAACGAGAGTATCTACACAGATTTGAATAAAAAAATGTCGTCTCTTATGCAACAGACATTTCAATAAAATTAATAATTTATCAAAAAAAAAATTCAATATTTCAAAAAGTTTTATCAATTACAGCAGAAGTGATTTAAAATTGAGCTTCCTTTTGGTTCACAAACACGTTCAAAACACACTTCTGCCGTTTACCTCTTCAGTGGTAGGGGTTGTGTCACGTCGTGTCTGGTTGACTTCAATGAGCCGCACGGGGGGCGGTGGGGGGGCGGTGAGCGCTGGGGGTCGGTCGACTCCCTCTTAATTAGTCAACGCTGCATCGCCAATATTCCCGCACCCCACCCTCGGCGACGACGTGAAGAATAAAGACACTACGCTTCATAATGTTCCTACAAGCCTTGTTAGAATGAAACACTCCCATTACTTGAGACCTGACGGCCTTAGAGGAAATTCACGTTGCACCTGGAGAATAATAAAAATACTTACGTTACTTTTATCTTCTCGTACAGAATTTATAACAAATTTTATAACAATATAATAAAACAAATATACATGTATATAACTTATTTCCAATTAGTTTATTTGTGATCGTAGGGAATTTCAGCCTGTTAAGGCCATTTTCAGACTGGTACAATTGTTTCTTCATCAAACCATACATAACATAAGTGACCTTTATTTTTTATTAATATTTATTTCTTTTACATTTACATAATATAACATAATATAGCTTACATATTTATATACTCTCCTAATAAAGCAAATGCTTGTGTGTAGGAGAGGACAGCTTGTTTATAACTTATTTAAAAAAATCGTTATCACGAACTTAAGAAATAAACTTATGGAGAGATTTAGACTTAACATATTTTTAAAGTGTATAAGGGTAATTAAACAAGAAATGTATATAGGATGTACATAAAACATTAGGAATAACAGACAGTCAAAAATATATCTACATAGAGAAAGTTAAAATTATATAGTTAAGTGTGTTTTCTGTATCTACTTATAAATAATAAAATTAAATAGAGCCTAAAATTTCACAATAAATTGTACAGCTCCTTGAGGTGTTTTCTCACAAAAACGGCGCTCTACAAATTATTATTATTGTTATGGAGGAGGGGGGGAGTAGTCTACAAGAATTTTTTTCAATTCATACGGGTGTTTCAATATTTGTTGCTATTTCGTCTTTGAGTTTGACTCTATCATTGAGAGTTTTTTGATTAATATCACTACTCTAGTTCATATATGTCATTGAGAGTTGTTGATTAATATTATTACTCTGTTTCATGTATATCGTTGAGAGTTGTTGATGATATTATTACCCTATTTCATATACATCATTAAAAGTTGTTGATTTATCATTACTCCATTTCATATATATCGTCGAGAGTTGATGATTAATATCATTACCCTATTTCGTATACATCCTTGAGAGTTGTTGATTTATCTATTTCGTCTATGTCACTGAGAGTTGTTGATGTATCATTACTTTATTTCGTTTATATCTCTGAGAGTTGTTGATTAATATCATTGCTCTATTTCATGTATATCATTGAGTGTTGTTGATTTATCATTATTCTGTTTCATATATATCATTGAGAGTTGTTGATTAATATCATTACTCCATTTCATATATATCGTTGAGAGTTGTTGATTAATATTATTACTCTACTTCATATACATCGTCGAGAGTTGATGATTAATATCATTCTTTAATGTTTTAATTAATTACTCGAATTCTTGTAAAATCACGCTGCAAGTTTCATTACTTTTCACTTTGGAGGACGAACGCTGAGACAGGGGGAGGTCATTCACCCGGCTAGTTCAAGTGACAGCGAAACGCAGATAAAGTCGCCGTAGACTTTTTAAAAAGGAGAATTGTAGTGACGACACTGCTCATAAAATAAGCTTTTGCGAGATTAGCGGCACAAACTAATAGACCCATTCGCACCTAAACTTCAAAAGAAATGTCATTTATCATGCAAAAAATAATTTTTAGGGTTATTGTAAGAAACTATTTAATTGGATGAGTCACAACCCTCAAATTAATTGAAACGGAACATTTATTTTTTTAGGGTCCTCAATATTAAAAAATTAACTCTTTTGATTTGTATATTTGATTCAGCTCTCTTAAGGTGGTTTTGCGCAAAAAAGCGCTGTACAAATCCGTCAACTATAATTATGTATATATATATAAATATATTTTAAATGTGATACTTTCGTCATTGATATTTAATGTTCAAGTCAATTTAAAGTTCAATGTCTTATTTGGTTATTATCATCAATAATTATCAGCCTGAAACACTCATCTACATTGAAAAAATCGTCCGAGAAAAGATACATGACGCCAACGGGACTTGAACCCGTGTCCTTCTGATTGCCGGTCAGGTGCTCCCACCACTGAGCCATGGCGGCTTATCTAATACCCGCCAAATAATTCAATATATACTAGTGTTTCATTCAACAATTGCTGTTTATTACATTTTTAATAATTATGAACGCCCTTACGGGCCTTTTCATAAGTAATTTTATATTTTACGTGATTCAGAGGCAACAAGAGTTTTTAATGTTTAGGTAAGAAAAAACTTTAAAAAAATGAAGATTAATACATGTTAGATACATAAAATGTTTAATAAAAATAGCGGAAAGGAAAGAAAAAAATCAGAAATCATTTTTTATTAGTAAAATAATAAATACAGTCGTCCAATACTACATGGAAATTGTCCACAAAATGTGTCTTGCTTAGAAAACAGAATAATCGAATGCACGTATTTTAAAGAAAATGAATGGTGGTGAATATTGAGAAAAACAGGGAACATTTATAAAATTAAATTAAAAATCTTTAAACATGTTCTAATTTGACGGATTGTACAAATTGCTTTGCCCATAATAAATTGGGAATTAGTCGAATCTCTGATTTATTTTTAAGTCAGGCTAAACCGTAAGAAAATAATATTTTTTATAATGTAGATAACCTTTGTGATGTATTTTAATTTAATTTTTTTGGTGAAATTCCGTCGGTCGTCGCAAATTTTGTGTATTTTAACATTATTGCAAGGGGTTTATTTTTTAAGTATTACAGGTCCTTTTTTATTATTATTTTCCTTTGGCAACTTAAGGATAAAATTGTTTTCTAAATGTACGTAATTAAAACGTCATGGTAAAATAAATCAATAAAAATACACGTTATTTTCACATCACAGACATTCATTCTCTTTCTTCTCACGCGTCTTTTTTTTAAACAAAAAGACAGAAGATACTAGAACGGCGACGTCAAACACGATCTCTCGCTGGGAATGGCATAGAATATTTGGATTATTTGTGTCACCCTGGGAACCATTTATTGGATAACCAACACCTCTGCTATAAGTCACCCCAAGTGATTTGCTACATTTGGTGACTTAGCAGGGGTGCCCGGGCTCATGGGGTGAGGTTTTTCCGGGTCTTGGCGGCGGATGCGTCTGCCCACCACTTGGGCCACCAGCTGACCAACTGCATGGCAGACCGGATCGGGAGAGACCGGTTGAGGGAGTCCCTTTGACTTCTCCAGCTCTCTCGGAACATTGTCTTGCACCGCAGTATTCGTCATTCCTGGCCCCCAGATTCCTTCCCACGCTTCATATTCATTACCTTCCCAGTACTTCCTCTCCTTCCTTTCCCGAAAAGACCCTCCACTTAGCATCCCCAAAGATGACTAGGCCCTGCGGGGTATTATTTTCCTCAGGGCCTCCTGTATGGAGCTAATGTAAAAAAAACTCCGTTTTCGTGAAAAATCACCCCAAGGACGCTAATGTGCGTGATAAAACGGTAAATTAAAGCTAAAACCGGTGTACGTGTACTATACATTCATTACAAAATACTAATTTAGTAAAGTAAAAGTCTATGGTTAGGTTTATAATTTTCAGTACATTCATTTTATAATCCCAATTGCAAAATAGGTAAGAACGCTTTACGTTCATTTAAACGACGCCCACTCTCGTGTTATGGGTTTATTTCTCACCAGACCTTGTGCATTGAAATAATCGATGTTTTGGATAAATAATTCCCTCAATCCACTGATCACGTGATCTATTATTAGGTCCGTGCCTGAATCAGCGGTGTACCAACGGCGTTAAATATATTTAATTTAATTAACTATCATCTGATCCTTAGGCATAAAGCTATATGAATCTAGGAGGAAAGCTACTCTAACTAACTAACTAACTAACCATCACGCCGTTTCCCCACAGGGGTAGGCAGAGAGGACGGACCGCCAAACATCCCGGTCTGGCACACATTCCTTGCCTCGTTTACATCCATACAACGTCTCATACATTCTCTTCTATTATTCTGACTCTTGACATGGCCCGACTCAAGTATCTGATTCACTTGGTCGTGCCATGTCTTTCTTGGGCGTCCTCGACTTCTTCTACCATTCACATTTGCGTCATATATTCTCCTTACACTCCTTTCCTCGTTCATTCGCTCTACATGCCCAAACCATCGGAGCGTTCCTTTCTTGATCTTACTCATTACGCTTACATCAGCCTTGCATTCTTTGCGGATTTCCACATTTCTCACACGATCATACATGGTTTTACCACACATACGCCTCAGGGATCTCATTTCTACAGCGTTCAGTCTACTTTCATCCTTCCTCTGCCAGTTCCATGCCTCACTGCCATACATCAGGGTAGGTACCAGTACTCCATTATGAACGGCTAGTTTCGCGTCTTTGGACAGTTTTTTGTTGGTGCCAACGGCGTTCAGTCCTCCATTAATAGAGTTACCAGCATTCACCCTTTTTTCAATATCTCTATCAGCCTTCCCATCTCTCGTAAACATACTTCCCAAATAAACAAACTCATCCACCTGCTCCAAGCTACTCAATTAGTAGAATTATTACTTGTAAATTAATGCAAACAAAGCCAATAAGTACATAGAGTTAAATAAATTAAAAATAATTCAAAGGTATGAAGTTAATTTAATACAAGTAATACATAACACAATGTGGTAAAGAGAATATTGAATTAAAACAATGATTGGAAATCACGAGTTGTTTATAAAACCCCCTTTTTGTGATTTCATCAATCTAAGGAACAAAGTTAGACTTTTTGTGAAAATTACCCCCGCTAACCTCTAATTTGGGATAATTTTTCAAGGTTTATTCCTTTAATAGATGCTCGTACGTTAATAAAATTAAATAAAAAATTAATTCTCATATTTAAAATTAATACATCGTAATAAAGCAATGCTCATAAGCTAATAAAATTTATACACCGTAAATAGAGCAATACTCGTAAATTAATAAAATTAATAAATCCTAATAATATAATGCTCGTAAGTTAATAAAATGATTACTTCATAATGATGCAATACTCGTAAATTAATAAAATTAATAAATCCTAATAATATAATGCTCGTAAGTTAATAAAATGAATACTTCATAATGATGCAATGCCCGTAAGTTAATAAAATTAATACACCATAATAACGCAAGTTAATAAAATTAATACATAATAATAATTCAATAATCATGTTAATAAAATCAAAACATTATAATAATGAAATGATAATAAGTTAATAAAATTAATACATCATGATAATGCAATGCTCTTAAGTTAATAAAATTAATACTTCAAAATATTTCGAAAGGTTAAAAATTAATACATTATATTAATGAAATGATAATACGTTAATAAAATTAATACTTCATGATAATGCAATGCTCTTAAGTTAATAAAATTAATACATCATTTTAAAGAAATGATAATAAGTTAATTAAATTAATTAGAGTGACATGAACCTACAGTGAAATAATGCAACCCTCATAAACTAATAGAATGAATACTTGAACATTAATTGAACTTAATTGGTTTACAAATAAATGTTATTTTAACAATTTATCTTACAAATAATTATTATGTGATTTCTTTGAAAAAGTAATGCAACACCATTAAGTGAATAGAATGAAAACAACGTTATAAAGCATTAAGGTTAATCGATTTCGTATTATGGTATTTATTTAATTTTGTTTTGGTACCTTTCTCAGCGCAGTAATCAGAGTTCGTTGTTGTTTTCAATTGCTCCCGAATAGCGGCCAAGCGAGGTCGGATTGCGCCCGGAATATGTTATGGCCGTGTTTTGTAAACTTCATAATGTCATTGAGAGTGGGTAAATTACACTATTCCCGATACCTAGGCGCAGAATGCTCACGACAGCGGGTGCACAGTGCACAGCCGCACTCGTGTGTTCTGCGTGCCTACAATATCCAGCACGTCTAGTTTAGCCAGTGTGTTCTCAATGCTCTCGGGTGTTGATGGAAGTCGACTGTAATCCACTTATATACACCCATGGCCGGTTTGCTCCCAGGGGCGAATCAAGGGTCGGGCGGACCAGGCGGTTACCTAAGAGCCGAATCTTCAAGGGGTCTCGAACTCGTCAGATTCGTAGTCAAAAACAGACAAACACAAAATTTTAAGTGTGCAGTTCACACGCGGTGGAGGTGACACCTTCATGAAACTGAAGTAACCAAGAGTGGGGAGGCTACAAAGCACCTTACAAAGAGGAGATCGATTATTCTATCTCATTATCTCGCAGGCTAAATCCTTTAGACTTTAGATGCATGTGTTTATTCATCGAATTTCAAATCACAACGGTGCTAGAGAAATTGTGCGTAAACTGCAGTTCACAAGCGGTGGAGGTGAACCCTTCAGAAAACTAAAGTAGAAAAGAGTGTAGAGGCTACCAAGCACCGCTCAAAAAGGAGACCTTCTATCTCATTCTGTCGTAGGCTACATCCTATAGATGTATGTGTGGTAGCAATCTTTTTAGTATCGTTTTTTGTTTCGCAGATTTTTAAATCACAACGTTTCTAAAGAAGTATTCACTTCGATAACAAGTTTTTACATGTTCTTTTATATTCATGGTTTATAAAAAATGCATCGTTAAACCCAATTACTGATGCCCGTAGTCCATTGGCTTCGGGAAATAATGACTAATGCGCGAAACCGGGGTTCGACGGCTGGTTCGACGGCTGGTTCGACAGAACTCGAGCGGCTGTTCTAGGTTCCGTAGCCGAAAATGTTGCAGGTTTAGATTTTTTTCTGCCAGAGGCTTCCAACCGACTTAATCCGCCTCTGCTTACTCCCGGACGTCGCATGGGCCCAGGAGGTAACGTACTGTTTCAAATTTAATTACCAAATTCGCCAAAACCTCCGTCCGGGAATAACAATAAGAGAGACCTGTACGGCGCTCGGTCAGAAAGCTAACATAGGCGCTATCCCGTGGAATTGGTCAATATGTTTGTAAATTATAAACAAACTTGTTTTAATAACATTTTAGTGTAATATATATTAACAACAGAGGTCGATCACGAGTCTGAAAAAATGGTACTATTATTATGTCTCGCATTTAAACATGACTTTTGTAAAAGACAGAAAATACCAGAACATCGAATCGAATGTTACCAATCGAATACTCTTACCATTTGGAAAACATACGTTCTTTGTGAATCGCGGGGTGTTGAATAAATCCCAGACGTCTCGCATTTAAACGAAAAAGACAGAAAATAAAAGAAATTCGATAGTTTCTTATCAAATCTCCGCCTCGGCACGAATAAGCCACCCAGTGAGGCCAACATTATTCTATCATACTGTAAAATGTAAATTAATAATGTACCTATCAAAATAAAAAAAATATCCATAGAAATTGAATTGAATGAAGAAATTAAATGTTAATTTGACACATAAATAAATCATTGACAATGTATTTTTAAAACCTCCTTTGTAACTGTATTCATACCTTACATACGAAGAGAAAGGCGGGGTAGTTCTAGCTATTTAGATCCACTTCCATTTCAAGCAAAGTTTCAATAGTCCACTTGCAAGGATTTCATAAAAACAAAATTTTTTAGAAATGTACATTTTTTTTTTTTTAAATAAATAAATCCATTATTTGGGCCCGTGACGTCACTACGTGTTCCTATTAATTTTGTTAAATTCCACACTGATTTATTTTTTTTATATGGCAACACTTTGATTTCAGGCGAATTTTTTTTAATTTGACACTTAACGTTCACTAGATTTATTGTTTTTTCTCTGCGAACTTATCATTTGGTTTGACTTTTTGACAGATGTTATGAAGAGAACCCCGTACATTTTACAATGTCTGTACGTGTTTAGATGTATAATGGTAGTGGTGCTGATTTTAAGAAAATCAAATTTTACATATTCATATTATTATTGTAATTTACAAGTACAAGTATATTACATTTGATTTAGTAATATAGACGTTGAAAATTATAATGATTTATGATCAATAAGATGGATCAAGGAAAAAATATTTATGAGATGTAATATTTTTGGTATGCCTCTTTATTCTCCTGTGCCTTTTCTTGTGGAAAACGTTTTTTTTTAGTGATTTTCGGCTATGTAATTATCGTTTTTTCGTACCCATAAAATTATGTCCCGTCTTTCCGGTTTATAAAAAATGGTCTAATTTTTCGAATTGAAATTTTCAAAAAATCGCCAGGGTTTCAAAAATACGATTAAAAAAAATACGGGATGTCTTCGAATATTTGCCTAAACCGGATTTTTTTTTTAAATGTGATGCAAGTGGTCTTTTCTGAATGGTGGTCGTACACACAGCATGCTGATAGCATCTTCCACTCTGGAAGGTTCCGCAATTATACTAAGTCTATTAATTATTTATTGAAGAAATACGACAATATTAATTTATTTCGCATTGTCAATTCCTTGACGATGTTTTGATTTATTTAACGACAACCTTTATGGGCGTTTACTTAGGCATAGTAAAAGATGTCAGCTGACCATTATTTCAAATAACACATGTCATAATTATTTCCCTCTTTTAGTATTCTGGGCAATGAGGAACGCATATGATAGCTGTTTAAAAAAATAAGACATCTTTATAACATTAAATGTTCCATATTTTTATTCATAAAATTATTTGTTTCCTTCTGAGTGATACATTATAACAGTTGCTAATACTGATGTACCTACTGTGAAGAGGATTAATTTGTTATAATTTAGTGTTTATATTTGAATTAGTTTTCCAACAAAGTGAGGGCTGTCATTGCCCGCATGTAGTTAATTTATGATTATGTTATTAGAAATTAGATTGTTAGCTCTAAAAAAAATAATTAAATGACAAGATGCCTGCTGGCTTCCATTATTATATCCCCAAAATTAATTCGTCAATTGAGCCTCAAAACCAAAGATATTGGAATATAAGTAGATGTGCTATCTGCTGTTTTTACTATGTGGGTCTGCGCTTCCGGGTGTCGCCGATATTGTTTACCAATAATTAACAAATAAACTAAAAGAACAAATAATTAACGAATAAACCAAACGAACGTTAAACTAAATGAACGAATTCTTTCCTTATTCAAAATATTTTGTTAACCAATATTAATGCACATTTTCAAAAAATCAACGAAATGAACAAATTCTTTTTGTATGAAAACTACGCTAATTAGCGCGTAGTCCGGCGACAGTTGCGCGGACACCATAGCATATCTCTTCTGTATTAGAATATCTTTGCTCAAATCTAATGTTTATTTGTGGATTTGTACGCTTAATCGAACCTTTGTCATTTTCTTACTGTGTTTCAATTTGGGAGGCGGGAATGGGTACCGCCGCCCGGGAACCTTTATTGGATAAACAACACCTCTGCCATAGGTCACCGCAAGTGGATCGCTACGTTTGGTGATTTAGCAGGGGTGCCCGGGTTCATGGGGTGAGGTTTGTCTGGGTCTTGGAGGCGGATGACCAGGACATACTGAACCCCAGATTCCTACCCACCCCTTAAACCCTTTCCTTCCCAGAACTCTCCTCTCCTTCCTTTCTTTAAAAAAAACCCCCCACACAGCATCTCGAAAGATGACATAGGCCTATTTTCCTCAGGGTCTCCTGTGTGGAGCTCATGTAAAAAAAAAGTAATAATCTCTTGCAGGTATTTTGGGAACCGCCGCCCTGGGAACCATTTATTTGAAAACCAACACCTATGCCATAGATCACCCCAAGTGGTTCGCTACCTTTGTTGATTTAGCAGGGGTGTCCGGGTTCATGGTGTGAGGTTTGCCAAGGTCTTGGTGGCCGATGGTTTGCCTACCTACTGCGTGGCGAGCCGGATCGAGAGAATCTGGTTGAGGACGTCTTTTGATCTTTCCAGCCAGAATCCCTCGATCCATCGCCTTGCACCTACTGAGGTGCAAGGCGATGGATATTATGTATATATTATATATATTATATATATTACATATATTATACTGTATAAGGGATGGATTCATATGTCTCCTAGACACACTGACCCCTAAATTCCTACCCACTCCTCATTTCTATTTCCTTCCCAGAACTTCCTCTTCTTCCTTTCCTTAAAAAAAAACAGAGTGTGCAATCAAAATTTATTGTGGTAGAAGTGAAACAATCATAAAATTGAAATAGACAAGAGTGGGGAGGCTAGAGGAGACCGATTATACCATCTCATTCTCTCGCAGTCTAAATCCTATGTAAGTATTTGTCTCTTTTTAGTGTCACTATTTATCGTTTCATGGGATTTCAAATCACGATGGTTCTAAAGAAGTTTTCACTTCAAAATCCTCCACGCTGCATCCCTAAGATGACATAGGCCCCAAGTAAAGTTATTTTCCTAGAGGTGTGAATAAAATTGACTCCGTTCTGGAAGAATTTCTATAATTTTTTAATCAATCTCATTCTTAGTAAGCGAAATTTGAGCTTTCTACGGGTACCATACATGCACAGAACTCACTTCTATATGCGTATTTATCCAGTGGTTTCGGGTGGTATTATGAAAGTCCCGTTTGTTGCGTTTGTGCGAAAAGAAAAACATCGTCCCTCTAATGGAAACTTTGAATGGAAACCGCGAAGGTTTAAATATTAAATTCTCCATCAGAAGAAGAAGATAGATGGCGGAAGGTATTTATGTTGTGCGCGTGTATATAAATGTATATGTTTAATAACGAAACAAAACCGTAATATTTCCGCGAATGAGAGTTGCCGGCCCGACTTGAAAGAGCCAAGCCAAGCATTATAAATATTATTACAATAATCCATTTAATTATCTGTGCGGTCTCTTTAACATAACTGCGTGTTAATGAGTCGGAAGCTTTATTTACCGGACCAACCCGACCGGCCAGATCAAAGGGCGCCGCGGGGAGCTGCTGTGGCGGAGAGACGCCGCGGGGCGACGCCGACGCCTGTGCCGCGCCGGCGTCTTCCTGCACGACGTCGATGCTCTCTTCGCGCTGCACCGGGCGCGTCGCGCGACACGCACACTATCAAACTCTTATACTTATACACTGTCACACTTAAGGACCTTTAACCAGCCAGCGGCCTAGAATCCAAATTTCGTCGAAAGATGTACTTACGATCGTACAATGCGGTTCTAATGAGAAAGATTAATTATTCTCCGTACCAGCTTTTTTAAATAATAACTCAAAATCGATTTTATTTCATTCTAAATTTGCTTTAATTTATACCTACATTCAAAAATGCTGAAAGGCGTGATGATAAAACCATTAAAAATATACACTTTTTGTAATTATTTTTTTGATCATAAGTATTTATAATTTTTCAATAATGTCTAAGCAAAAAATAATATAATTTTTTTTTTAATATTAGTTTGTAAGACCGTAAATAAATAGACAATCTGAAACATAGTTTTCCCAAATAATTTATTTTACTGCATGATTATATGATTTGAAATATGTGTTGAATAATACAAAATTTTATTTGAAAATTTAACAAATCTACCAACGACCTACGGTGTATCCTTAGTATGCTAAAAATAAACAAATGTTCTCATAATTTAAAACACAACTTTACCAGATAAAAGATCAGTCTTTCGAAATCAATTTATACTTTTTTGTGGAAAAGAGTTAAAACCGCTAAAATTTTATATAAAAATTACAAATTCCGGTTTTGTCTGGTTATTATTCCCTCTTAACATCTCCCGCCTCACGATTCGTCACTTCCCGCAATGCATACTACTATCATTGACTAAAACAATCTATTCTTATCTCCATGACTGTAATAATAATATAATGACCCATAAAGAGATTGTGACATTATAATATTCTTTAATATATTTGCGGCACGATCAAGCGTAGTATCTACTATGTCGGTACCCACCTTCAGGATCGTCTGGTGAAAGAACGCCGTTCAGAATCAAAAGTCGCGCATTGCTTGAAATGATTTTAGATAAGTACTACTTCTCAACCTGCATCTTACGGGTCTTCTTTCCCTACTCATTTCAGTCTTCAGCCTAATGACATACCCTCATTATAGTTCTATTGCAAATTAGACCACTTCTGAGAAGTATCATAAAGTTATTAAAAAAAACTAGCCTAACACTTAACTAAACTTTTTTAAACTTTTAGTTTTTATTTTATTCATCGCTTTTCATAACTTTATATCACTTTCAGTAGTGTTATTAATTTTCAAGACAATGGTAATGTTAAAAAAATCATGTATACAGTTCGCACGCGGCAGAAGTGAAACCTTCATAAAACTAAACTTCGAGAGAATAAGGCGAATGCATAGGATCAGAAGTAGCATAATTGTAGGCTTTATTTATTATAATATTGTTACCAAGTTTAAAAAAATAAAGTGATCACACAACTGAAATAAAACTTCTGCTCCATCTATATGATAGGAAGAGAGAAAGAATATGTGCGCGCGCACTGCTCTCTCTTGCTCCTACAGTGCTATACAGACAATAGGACTGCACTGTGTAACGTAACTGGCTATGAGAGAAAGAGAGAAAGAAAATGTGTGCTCGCATCTCTCTCTCTTGCCCCTACAGTAATATACGAAGCGTTCGCCTCGCTTTTCGTAACACTCTCGTCACGCATTCGCCAGCTTACTTCTCAAGTCAAGCGTGCGTAAAGAAGTGTTACTTTAAAAATATTTTACATTTTATTCTACGAATTACCGTACAAAGAGGAGGCCGATAGGCTACGAAGCACCGCACAAAGAGGACACCGATTAGTCCACCTCATTCTCTCGCAGGCTAAATCCCATATATGTATGTGTTTGTCTCTTTTTAGTGTCGCACGTTTCTGTTTTATCGAGTTTCAAATCACAAGCGTGCTAAGAAGTTTCAAGAACGTTTCAAGGACGCAAGAAAAGTCATTATTGCCGCGACCGATAGTTGAACTCTCGTTCTTTCCGCTAACAGGTCGACAGCTCAAAAGTAGTCTAAACGTCTTAATTATTGATGCAATCTGCAAACCCTTCATTAATAGCCAATACATTTGTTATAATTAGAGGTGGATATGGAAAATCCGATCTTATGATAATATTCGGATGAGTAGGTACTAACAACTTTATTTGATTTCCAAGGCTTTACGTATGCTGATTACGCCCCACCGTGGAATAAAGGTCTGCAAACCTGGAAAAGGTCTTTACTTTCAAATAGGCAACAATTAAAACACTCAATTTTAATAAGCCAGTTTCAACACTAATTTTAAGACGCTAAATACCTAATTGTTGCATTTCTCGGCGCTTTACGCGAGCGCGCAGTGTTGGGGTATTTACATAGTGCCAGGCCCCGTGGACTCCCCTTTGGGTTCGCAGGTCTAGTGGCAATTACGACAATAAACTGCAATTACTGGAGACAGCATAAGTGTTTAACGAGGAAGGTGCGGGTGGTTCATTCTCCATACGGGCCGGCCTTAGCCAACCAGCCCAACGTACCAACACCGACCTTCCTTCAATACCTCATTCAAGTCTTTCCCACAATATGCTCGCACTCTTTGTAGCAATGTGGGAATAAATGATTCTGCTAGCTCTCAAATAGTCGGAATACAAAGTAATATCAATATTGTACACTTACATACTTAAATGGCGTAAATGATTGATTGGCAGTGTCGATAGTAGGAACTAATGATGAGGTTGATGACTTTGTAACTTTTCAAAATGTTACGAAATATTTGTTTTTCCAAAAATTCATTTTTAGAGTGAAAACTTCTTTAGCACCGTTGTGATTTGAAACTCGGTGAAACGGAAGTGAGCGACACTAAAAAGAGACAAACACATCCATCTACAGGACTTAGCCTACGAGAGAATGATGTAGCAACAAAATATTTATTTAATTCACGGGAACTCCGGTTCCAATATAATACGATAAATCCCCAATCCCACCAAGTGCATTCAATCCACACATCCAATCCAAACCTCCTTCGGTATTGTGGTATGATGCATCTTTCAGCGGATCAGGAGCCGAAACCTACGAAATCGAAAAAAATATATTTTGTAAAATCAATATCCTGTCTTCAAACCACTCCAAAAACTAAAAATAATGCGACATCTAGCGACTCTGAAGAAGAAAACACAAATACTAATAAGATGACCAAATGTATAGGAAAAGGTGCACTGCAATTCAACGACAAAAATATGGAAAAAAAAATCATCCTTCACATTGATAAAAAAAAGTGCTTCTTAGTCTCCCCACGCTTATCTACTATAGTTTTTCACTTCTACCGCGTGTGAATTACACACTCTAGAATTAATAGACAACAAATCTTCGACTTATTTTGTTGTAGATATGTAGATCGACCTATCGGCGTCTATTACTCCTGCTTCATATAATTCGGGCATCTTCAAAACCGCATTAATAAATCCCTTTCTACTGTCCTTACCTTAACCCGCTTCAAAATGCTTCCTAACCGGGTAGCGATATAGTACCCCTATCTTTAAACTGTAGGTACCGATAGGAGTTCCCTTGTGAGATGTCACATAAAAATAATAATGTACCTTTTTTATCCCCGAAAAAAGTTCTGTGCGAAATTGATTCGAAACGTCTTCCGATAATTAGATAAAATGTTTCTACTTCTTTTGTTCTTACTTATCTTCTTTCTTTAATTAAATTATTAAAAGAAAACTTCTGAAAGTTTTCTTTGCTTGCTACTTTTGTCCTTAATATTTATTCAACAGTTTAAACACAACATAAACAATAATGGCATATGTCACAGCAAACATAAAAAAAAAAGTTTTTAAACGTAAAAAAAACAATTTTTAAACGTAACCATTAAATTTAGCATTAGATCGTGCAATGACACCAGAGAGTATATAAAGTATACGAGTTCTCGAAGGATATAAAAGCAAAATATAAGTGTGCATACAAAATATTATAAGTAGACTTAGGTTAAATTAATATTGATTGAAAAGATATGATAGTATATTAGCCTTCTTGTACCGACCTTTCGTGCAGTTAAATAGATCCGCCACATCTGCGTATATAATACTAACTTCATGCAATCTAGGTACAAGCGAGTGTTTGTAATGCTCAGTCCAGGTATTGTTACATTTAAACAGGATTTTAGAACAGATAGCTTTCGAAGGTACTCTTATATTAAATTATGTTATTGAAGTGAAAACTTCTTTAGCACAGTTGTGATTTGAAACTCGATGCAACGAAAAAACGACACTAAAAAGAGACAAACTCATACATCTTTAGGATTTAGCCTGCGAGGGATTGAGATAGTATAATCGGTCTCCTCTTTGTGCGGTACTTCGTAGCGTATCTGAAAGTTTCACTTCTACCGTGTGTGAATTGCACACTCTGATTTTTTTATATTGAAGTGAAAAATTCTTCAGCACTGTTGTGATTTTAAATTCGATGAAACGAAAAAGAGCGAAATCAAAAAAACACATACACATACATCTATAGGATTTAGCCTGCGGGAGAATGAGATAGTATAATCGGTCTCCTCTTTGTGGAGTGCTTCGTACCCTCCTCACTCTGTCTGCTTTACTTTTCTGAATGTTAGGTATACTTCTACTACGTGTGAATTGTACACTCTGATTTTAATTGTTTCTGTCGTTTTTTTTTACTTTTAATCACAACTTATAAGTGTTATTGCTTTCAAAGTAGTGTATTTGATTAAATAAATACAAATAAAGACAACTACTGTCCTGTCCACTGTTTTCTCACTAATCATTTGTTTAAAGTCGCATAAAGGTTTTATGCGACTCTGTCTGCTTTACTTTTCTGAATGTTAGGTATACTTCTACTACGTGTGAATTGTACACTCTGATTTTAATTGTTTCTGTCGTTTTTTTTTTTACTTTTAATCACAACTTATAAGTGTTATTGCTTTCAAAGTAGTGTATTTGATTAAATAGATACAAATAAAGACAACTACTGTCCTGTCCACTGTTTTCTCACTAATCATTTGTTTAAAGTCGCATAAAGGTTTTATGCGACTCTGTCTGCTTTACTTTTCTGAATGTTAGGTATACTTCTACTACGTGTGAATTGTACACTCTGATTTTAATTGTTTCTGTCGTTTTTTTTTTACTTTTAATCACAACTTATAAGTGTTATTGCTTTCAAAGTAGTGTATTTGATTAAATAAATACAAATAAAGACAACTACTGTCCTGTCCACTGTTTTCTCACTAATCATTTGTTTAAAGTCGCATAAAGGTTTTATGAAAATGTTTGTATTATAATCTATCATCAGATCTGCAACGAGCATGAACATTAATATCGCTCTGTCACAACACGAAATGAAGCATTGTTTCTGTTGACTGATACTAGGACTAGGTAGTATACATATGTATAATGTAAGGGGGGACTGTTGTAGCGGAGTCACACGACCGCGGCGGTCACTACTCGCCAGTCACTACCCGCTCAGGAAATCGGTGAACTAAAACCACGTGAATAATAATATATCTTCTAGCCTTTGACCCTAATCCGATTCGATATAAATATATAGTGAAAGTATATTATTACTGAATAAGAATAATGAATACATGTCAGCCGACACATGGAAAAATACCTACAATTATCCAAAAAGGTTAAAAGTTAAAGTTTTATTTAAAAGTAAGATTTATAGTATTTTATTTCATGTCCCGGCGTAATTTAATGTTTGAAATGAAGATACAGATTTATTGTTGGCTGTAATACTAAGGTATTCATAAATCAGCGGATACGCCATCGGAAGATTTCGGAATAAAATGCAATTATTATAATAACACGATATAAATACGGCGGGTCGATAAAGGCTGACAGTTAAATGCTATCTCGGCTCGGCTGGGTTCGGTTTCACTAAACTAACTTCTCGTTCCCTCGGAGCAGTCGGAACGGACTCTTTGGCATAACGGATCGTGACTTTTTTCCCGATATTTTTCACAATTTGGAAATAGCTCGGGCGTGAGTGAGAAACACGCTTTTTAACCGAAAATAACTCATCTCTGTATTATGCTTTATACGCCCCGACGATGTGATATTTTGCATTACTCATTTATTTGTCTTATGTGTTACTGACTTCAAACACGAACAACGGATAGCAATTCTATAAATTAATGTTGTTCGGCTCCTTTATTTTTCATTTTTCACGAAAGCTAGATTTATTTTCTATCACATAATGGATCGTAATGAAATATTCGTAAATAGAGCGTGTAGTTATTTAATTAACTAATGGACTATTCGTTATATTTTAATTTATTCGACATTTCAATAAAAAGGCTTTTTGTAAGACTGAGTTTCTACGCGGGCGATATTTCATTGCCCGTGACGCAGCTACCTGACTAACAACTTACCTGAGGAGTGAGGAGATATTAAATTAATCAATACTTTGGTTATTTACTATTACCAACTTTGGAACTACTAAGTTGGGTAGTTGGGGTTCTTCGACCAAGAGTTAACCTTTACGCGTTACTTAGGAGCTCAATTATTATTGTTTCGATATTTACTGATTATTATAGACTTTCATTGTAAGGTTGTTAAGATTGTTGTTGTCATACTGGCTGCGCCAGTGTGGTGTTCTGTTAATTCCCCTTGATTAACAATTCAATTCTGATAATCGGGAGTTTTCAATAATAATCACGTGTCGTATTTGCAATAGTTGGGGTTCTTCGACCAAGCGTGAACCTTTACGCATTACTTAGGAGCTCAATTATTGTTTCGATATTTTGTTTTGATTATTATAGACTTTCATTGTAAGGTTGTTAAGATTGTTATTGTCATACCGGCTGCGACAGTGTGGTGTTCTGTTAATTCCTCTGATTAACAATTCAATTCTGATGATCGGGAGTTTTCAATAATAATCACGTGTCGTATTTGCAGTGAATGTCTAACTTGTTTTAATGTCCGTTCTGAAGGATGCTCACTGAAGATTCCAGCATGTAACCGTTTGTAAGTTCGGGTACTACACCCAAATGACCGACAGTTGTCTCTAACGTGCAATACTACCAATGACACATATTGAGACGTCTTAACATTACATACACTATCGACGTCTATTGAGAGACTTTGCAACTACTTATATATTTACAAACACTACAGTTTCTATGTAACTACTCAAGGCAGATAAATAGGTAGACTTGAACGGAATAAAATCATATATTATTACTTTTTCAAGTAATGGTCAAGGAATTAAAACATGTTTTATAGGCTAACATGACGTACATAACATCAAAGAGAAACAAATCATTCTTTTGAAATACGCGGTATTCATATTTGAGGTACGCTTTAAAAAAATTGAAACAATAAGATATCAATACACGTTGACATCGGTGATCGATAAAGTTTGATATAATTTTTGAAAATTCTTTCGACTTGACCAATTTCTTCGTACCTATAATAAGGGTTGTTTTGGTAAACAAAAAAATGCGTATTTAATTTTTTTAAAATTAATTTATCCCTCCCACTACGGTGAAAGGCGATGGATCATCCAGTCTCTCCTGATCGACAAACAAGACCTAGACACACCGCACCCTGCGAACCCGGGCACTCTTGATAGGTCACAAAATGTATCAAACCACTTAAGTGACATATGGCAAGGGTGTTGGTTAACCATTTAATTTTCTGTGTCATGTTCTGTTTCATATTTCGTTTAGATTTATTTGGATTTATTAGTAGGTATTATCTTCTTCTTCAAAGATTAAAAAATTACAAGTATGCAGTTCACACGCGGTAGAAGTGAAACCTTTAGAATTTCAAACCAAGTTTCAAATCACAACTGTGCTAAGTAAGTTTTCACTTGAAAAAACTCTTGTTTATCTGTTTTTTTTTAAATGAACATGTAAAAGCTCACAATAAGCATTTATTTGTTAAACAAGTAAATGTGAAGTGTTTATAATATCACAGAATCCAGAGTAGGTAATCCACGTTTGCAACCCGCCGCGCCGGCACAGGTACTACCACCCCGAGAATTCCGCGATTTAAAAAAGAATAATCGTATTCCCGCACTCGTGTGGCCACTTCTTATGAGTGTGCTATTTTATTCTTTGCGGGGGAGTGGGCCCGCTATTCGTGTGTTCGCAGCGTCACCCTAGACGGCCGCGGCCTGAGCGCGTCTAGTGGCGCTACGGGCGCCGTCGGGCTTAGTGGGGTTATTAGCGCTCTTCTCCCGGCCGCTGCGCTAGGGCCCTCACCCGCACCCGCTCCGGCTGCGCTGCTCTGCTCTGTGCTCTGCTCTGCTGATAACACAGCCCATGTACCCAGCCACCACCACTAGTCCTACTCCACACTGCTAACTTTACGATGATTTTACCCTCAATAACGCACTACTTTAGGTCATTTTTATGCTGTCACATGTCAACATAGATATATTTATACAAGGATTTTTTTGTCAATCCGGGTTGTCTCACAAATTCTTCAAATAAACAAGTGAATGAGCAATTGACACGCGGTAGAAGTGAAACTAGAATGTAGCCAGATGTCGCTTCTTTCCCTTTGCCTGTTTATTTTAAAGTGGTAAGAATATTGGATAATGATTTTACAAAAATTAATTTGGTTTTTGTAGGATTCGAACCTCCGTTCGCTGGATGTCTCTCTGGCTACGCTATCGGAGGCTCGTGCGGAGCCGTGAATTTACCGCATTATACTAGAACCGAGGACCTGTTAAATAATATTTGTTTGTGTCGCACTTCCGTTTCATCCGAATTTTAAATCACAACAGGGCTATAGAAGTTTCACTTCAAAAACTCCAAGATAAACAAAACACTTTGAACTTTTATTAGATTATAATTTGCTCGGATACTTAAGTAAATAAATACTTTAGTACATACGTACTTAAGTATATAAATATTTAAGTAGATACATATATAATGTACCTATATTACCCGGAGCGTAGAAAAGTGATTATGTTGGTGACCATATATGTACGGCTTGAAATTTTACGTTTTTCAAATAAGTATCACTTTGCTCTGAGCAAAAATCGCATATTTCAAAACTTTTCGAAAAGCAGCAATCGGTCCGTTTGAGCACCGACTGCCACTGTATTCGGCTCGCCAAAATTCAAAACAATATGGGCACTAGAGGCCACCCAATACGGGACACTAGAGCCCGCGAGGAAATATGGGCCGGGTAATATCATCCTGCTTACTTCCCCGTCAATGAAAATATTGCATACAATATTAACTTCGCATCGCACAGAGAGGTTCAATTCATAGTTCGAGTCTACAGTAGAGTCAAACGATGAATTGAAAACTTATTTTTCAATTTTATTTTTGATGTGTATAATATTATCTTGCTTAACCCTTCAAAATTCGGGGGTGTTTTGTGAGTAGGTAAAAATATTTTCGCTTTGCAATAAATCCAAATAAATGGAATATTTGTGAACGTATCAGAAAACTGTTTTCTAAAGGTGATGAAATACGCTTTCAAATTTTATTATTAGAAATAACCTTGTTTAATAAATTTTTTAAATATAATTTTTTTTAAAGCAAACTTTGAAAAGTTTAAAAGTGGCTCATCTTACGTTTATTCTAGCTATTGATAACGAAAAAAAAAACAACACACACAAATGAATTTTAAGCGTTTTTGTCACTTCACTTTTCTGTCGTTTCATGTAAAAAAATAATCTTAAAAAATTCACAAAGTTTCATTTTTTTTTAAATGTAATTATTTTTTAAATGTACACCTTTACATTTTAATTATTTTGTATTTGAATATAAAGCGTGTTGTTTCCAATACAGTTAGATCATACTTTTCACTACGATAGTAAGGGAGACACAACGATTTGTATGACACCTCTGTGAGATGGAACAAATGTGGTATCCTGTGATTAAACGGGTTAGGGGTCGTCCATTAATCAAGTGATGTTTTTTAGCAACTTTTTAACCCCCCCCCCCCTCCCCCTAGTGATATGTGCTGAGGTTTTAGACTAACCCCAAATAACGTGTATTTTTTTAAGTACAAAGTGTTTTGAAATTTTCAGAATATTATCACGAAAAATGATATGATATCTCATTATACCCCCCCCCCCCCCTCGTGATATTTCGTGATTTTTTCCGAACCCTGATTAATGGACGACCCCTTAAGAGATGGTTCGATAGTACGGCTCTAAAATGGTGCATAAATACAAAAATATGTTAAAAGGTTAACATAAACGTTACCTTTGTGATTTAAACATTTGACATCCAGACCACGTTTGAAAAGACACGAGACGATGCTGTGAAATTAGTAATTAACTTCATTAAAACATGACAAACTTTCTACGTACAAAAAGTACAACTGTAAGCAATCGTCTTGAAATAAATGTTTTTTTTAAACTTCTTTAATAATTTCTTAGTGGATTCATTTTAATTTATTAAAAAACAATTCACTTTGTATATACTACCTATTTAATCAAAATTATCAACATGTTTCGAAATAAATGGTTTCTTCCTCAGGATAAAATGAAAATTAACACGAAAAAAAATAGACAAACAAATATTTACAAATAAGTAGTGACACACCGAAGTTTCGGCAAGTTTCGGCAAAAAATCTAGTTTTGGAATCGGCCGCACCGAAACTCTGCAAAAGATCTCAATATATGGTAAATTTAGCGTTAAGAATGTGATTGTAAACGCAATTTAAATTAAAATACTGAATTAATGGGGTCCTTCCTTTATAATGTACATAAGTGTTGATTATCGACAAATTTTTGTTCCAAGAAGTAGTCAACATTTTTGTTAATTTTTAGTAATATAAAAATAAATAAAAAAAAACAAATATTCAATTATTGTTTTTTTTTATTTCATTTAGCACATGTTAACTGTTTGTATAAGTGTAAAAAATAAGCAAAATTTCAGTAAACAATAGATTTTTAACATGCCTAAAAAATTTTCGGTTTCTTTCGAAACTGAGACAGCTACCGAAGATTCGGTTTCGGTAGAAAATCCTGTTTCGGTCGGACACTACAAATAAGTACCCACAAAAAATATTGTAGAGAGATATTACACAAAACAATTATATAATATAACCATTGGTGATTTGTTTTCGTCAAGTTTTTTTATAAAGTTACATTATAAAAATTATTTATTTTAAGATATTTCCTATAAGTTTTAGATGAGTCACTAGTTTTAAATCTTAGCGATGGTAATTAGTAATTAGTAATTCATCTTGGCGATATTTTTTTACTTATAAATTTAAGTGATAAGTAATTTGAATGAAGTTGTAACCCCATGGAAACATTTTAATCATTTAAATTTATCTAAATTTATACTTACTCAACTGTGTAAGTAGGTTCTACAAAATACCCTCATTTATCGTCTAGTCGTAAGAATACCTATTTATTGTAATAACTCGTTAATTTTACTGTAGTGCACTCAAATGCAAAACCCATAAAACAAGGGTGCATTGAGGGGGCTAAAGGCTCTTTTATTGTCAAAGGGTTGTAATTTAGTTTGTATTCGATTGGTTAATTTAGATGGTATTCAGGTTACTATGTATTTTAATAATGCACGATCTTGTTTGATACTGACCGAAAGGCGATCATCGCGCCCATTGCGCCTATCCGAACCTGTGCGTCTCGTCGAATTCGCATTTAGGTAAAAGCGACCGAACCAACTGGGAACAGTACCTTGTATGGTATCTTTTGACCTATTACAGCGGCCATAGTTGCTTGTTGGTAAATGTTGAAAGGAGATCCATTGAGGGTATTTGATGAAAGGCGGTCTATTCGACGAGGCTTGATTTAGCCGAACATCAATCGCGGGAGCCTGCGACATACGAGACTCTGGACAATGGCTACCGGGGATTTAAACTACATGCCTGCTCCCAGTTCCTCCCACCCACCTACCTACTCCTGTCACCCATCACTCCACCTCCCTCCTCCAACCTCCCGACCAACTCCTGGAATCGACGGTAGTAAACATGAGAAGGAGGGTAGTAATCGTTATTGTGCCCAGTGTATTTGAATAAAACAAAGCCTTCAGCACTAAGGACAGTAGCGCAACTTGTCAATTTATTTTACAAACAGAACCTCGCTCTTGAAACAGTTTATTGTCACTGTTTCAACCACTTGAACACGAATTCCCATCCAACTCTCTTTAAAATATGTAAAGCCGCAATAATATTTCAGTTTAATGCGTTAATCCCGCTTGCATACCATTATTGTCGTTAATTTATTAATTATACCGTGATTTGCAGACTGTGGAAGTATTTCCAGCGAACAAACGATTCCCTCGGCGCGGCGTGAATCGTAGATACTTATCTTATAGCGCGGCTGTATCCACGTATCGTTCCCATAATATTACAATTGCAAGCAGTTTAATCTTGTATATTTATCAACATCGGTGAATTACTTCTGCACGTGTTATAATCGACTTTAGTTTAAACGTGGACATCAAAACTGCATTAACTTATTTTGGTCACAAAACTAATATAATATTATTACACAAGCAGCGAGTCAAAAGCTTTTAGAGCGACGCTTTTGAAATCGTTCTTAAAAGTTACTGGTATTTTCTAAGTTCTAAGTTGATTTATATGCGAAAACTACCTACGTGATTCTGAAAACGATTTTAAATGTTCCTAGAATAATGTTGCATCTCACATCGAAATCTAATTATCTTTTCCCTTATCTTGACCACACAGCCCTGCAACGCGTCGCATCGGTTGAGCTGGATTTTATTCTAGGGAATTCTCAACTATCAGGTTACGTGGAATGGCTGCGTTTTATGCCATACGAGTGTCATCCCAAGCCGTGGAACGAAGAGGTCACAACTGCAAAAGTACCTATACGTGCTTATTGGCATTTTAAATTGAACAATATTCGCGTGGAAAATGTCCACATCAGGCATAATTTCAATTAACGTTTTCCAAAGGGTATTTATCTTCTAATTGTCCTCAATTGCTCCCAACCGTCTCGATCCTGACCATTGTCAGCTTTTCGTCTGTTGGTGAAGCTATTAATACCCATTATTCCAGATAAGAAGGCAAACGAATACAACCCGGGATAGTAAACAAAGTGTCTAAGATATTAATAACATTGAAACTTCTTTTGTACTTTCTCCACCATTAAAGAGTAGATAACATCCCCATGTCCCCGTAATACAGAGCCATTTTCTAATACACTGCGTACCAAGCTACATATACCTACTGTACTAGGCGAACTGCAGCAGAGTTAGAAAATTGCCTGGAATTGTTTAGCACAAATCTCAGCATTCTCACGGCCCTGCTGCATAATGTTTCTATAATATGGACATGAAAAATGATGTTAAATGTGAATCAAATGTCATTCCCAAGTTTTGTTCCGTTTAAGAGAAGATTATTGGACGTCTTATAGTTAGAATAGAACACAGTTTTTGAAATGAAACTTCGGAATTCGGATGAAACGGAAATAACGCGTACAGCACCTGCGAAGCATTATACTCCTATCAAGGCCCCTTTTGGTTGAGATATAAAACGGAAACGACGCGAGGTCTGCGCTCATTGGTTGCTCACTGCGCTTTGATTATGACCTCACTTTTAAAGGCTCCTTGGTTCTTCATGGTTTGAGATTGTGTTGGTGAAGTTTCGCTTCTACCGCGTGTTAACTGCACTCGAATTTTATTAAAAGAATACTAATTTATTAGTTCGGCTCTTTTCAGCGCAGCTGTAGGCACTTTTTTAGAGTTTTAAATCCACGGAACAGCTTTATATCATCCGCAAATAGCAGATATTAACATTTTTGTGGATATCGTTGACAAATAATGGGAAAAGTAAAGGACCAAAGTTTGATCCTTGAGGAACACCAGAGTTTAAGGAAAAGTGGGTTGAGCTAAGAATTCCATGCTTAAAGTATTGTCATCTATTTGACAAACATCTTACAAATGAATTCTGCAGTTTAACTGTAAATCCAAATTGGTCGAGATTATCTAGGAGTTCAGATGGGTTTGCTGTGTCAAATGCAAAAATGGAAGAAGGATCATTTTCAAGACGTTATTATTTAAGGGTTATATTTTTTTAATTGACTACCTCTCTCTAAAACAATACACTAAGCTTTCTAAGAATAGTGGGAGATGATCGCACGTTGTTCTTTGTTATTCTCTTCTCCAGCACTGCGCAGTAAACTGCTCGTAATATTTTTAACTAGCCAAAGGTATTCAAAACGGATACTTTTTTTACTGGCCGCTTTGTGTTTACGCCGTGCTGGAAATATCGCACATTTTACGCGTGGAATCGAATATGCAATATTTAATAAACACGTGCCTCAATTCTACAATCAAATAATAATATTATGTTATATTCCCAAATCGCGAATCTTTAAGAACAGTTTTAACGATCGTTTTTCGAGATATTACAATCAGTGTTTCGAATTGTATATTGCTTTCGTATTTGATACGGGAATGAGTATGGACATTAAATATTAAAATTCTTGCATGCAAAAATCACTGAAAGTAATCGATTTAGCTGCCTTTTGAAAAGGGTCTGGCCTAGTGATGCGTGTGCAATATCACTGCCTGTAGAAGTCGACCACATTGTCGTGGTCTGCATTGGATTAGTGCGGCCTGTCTTGTAATATGAACCGTTCGTTCTGCGGAATCGAATAATTTGCGAATCACAAGAGTACATGTTTCTCTTTGTTCCGCTGTCTGTGGAATATTTATTAGGTATGATTATCTTCCTACCCTTTGAGTTGCACATTGAACAGGGGTCACTCACCCGACCAGACAACTTGAATGCCATATCATTATAATAAACATTTTTAAGTTATCACTGCATTATTTAGTCCATGTAACTTTGTAGGCGGGCAAAGGATGAACTAACAAACTTAAGGTCCAGTTTATTACATATGTTCCTTAAATTCTGTAAGTTTTAAAGCTCTTAAAAACTATATATGTCATTCTCGAAGATAATATCTATACATTCCCCACGAAATTCCCTCGATAGAAAAAATCGCTAAATATGCTCCGAAAATTATTATAGATACGTTTTTTCAGTTATTTTACAAGTCGTATTTATGAAATTTTCACGTAAATGAAAAAACGAATGTTTCCTTATATGCTATTTTAGACAATCCCCACGATATTTTTGTTCTATTTTAAGGAGTCGTGTTTTATTAAACATTTTCACAATTTTCGCTTAAATATTATCGTTTTTAATATTATCTCTCCATTTTCTTCTTTTTGAGCGGATGCACCGCGCCTTAACGGACTAGTTTTAAAAACCATACTTTTTACGATATTTTTTATAGCGGATAAACTGAAATGTAGAAACTAACTGCTATTCTCACATCCTTCAACCTCTGATAATAACACTCCCCATAAGTTAGAAACTAATGGTTCACGTACCATGCAATTTTATTTTTAAATATTATTTATATTTATTAATATGTATAATAATTTTGTGATATTGTCATCTTGAAGTAAAATATGCTAATTAAATTACCTATAAAAAAACAAACGCAGAAGATTAGTAGGTATTATGCTATCATTGATTACTATTATTGAAGTTGTTATATCATGTTTATAGCTATATTCTGTGCTCTTGAACACATCTACTACTTCTGAGAAAGCAATGCCAATTGCATGCATTCTAGGTATAATCGGATATCTAAATGGCTTTAGTTCTGAAATTTTTGTTACAATTAAAAATAATTTTAAATCACCTAGTTTTTGTTGGTATACTGAAGATAATTAAACTTAATAAATCAGGGCTCCCTACAATACAATTACCAATTTTAAAAACGAAAATCAAGTCAAAAACTAGTCTTCTAAATGAGAGTATTAATAATTTTGATTCTTTCGTCAAGTGGTTGTAATTTATTATTTCTTTAGGTGGACCGAGTTTGTAGCCGTCCATTTACAACTTTTGAATAAAAAACAATCCAGAAGAGACACAATATTAATATTCAAAATGATTGATAACTTTAACATCACCTCACAGGCGCTTGTATCAGCAATCTCGTTTTGTCACCACCTGTGATATTAGCGGCCCACCAACATAAAACGTTAAAAAATGTAAAATTTCAACATTTTCTACAAACAGTGAAAACGACACATTTCAACCGTAAAACAATCCAGTAGCCGGCCACAGCAGTTACCTTCAACATTCAACGTCAAATTGAATCTCAGTGATAATGTTAGATAAATTTAACGTCACCTCATGAGCGCGCTTGTACTCGTATCACAACGTAATGAAATATTCATCCCACTTCAACTTTTAGTCGCCACCTGTAATATTAGCAACCTACACACAAAAGTATAAAAAAACCGTGTAAATATTTTTAAAACGAGATAAAAATAGCACATTTTAATAACAAAGTATCCAATAAAGTTACAATTTTCAATAAATAAGTTATAATAATAATTGAAAAAGTGGGTTAAACTTATAAGTTTGGCATTACAGTGAACATGTATAGGTCTAACAAGTTGGTTTCATCGCAGTACTCACTAGATGCAAAACTATCATACACGTGCACTAATCCACTAATATAATTTTATTACTGATGCCATTAAAACTTGTTGTCTCTTCTACACTAGTTACTATAAGTGGGCGTAAGTAAGAAAAAGGGCCGTTTTTCATGTTAATAAATAAATCATTTCCTCAGTTATCACGTTGGCGTTGTACTTGTATCTATCAGAAATCATATTTCACGTTAACATTTTGTCGCCACCTGTGATATTAGCAACACGACCACGTAAAAGCATATAAAAAATCGCGGTAATTTTGCGATTTTTTTGCAAACTGTGAAAATGGCGCATTTCAACCGCGAATCCCGGCGGTTCGCCGGACGCCAAGAGGAGACGCGGCGTTCGCCGGGTAGCAGGCAGCGGGCAGCGGGCACACATCGGCGGTGACCTGCTCTCTGCAGCAGACACGGGCAGATGTTGGCACTCTGGCACTATTCGTGTAGCGGCCGTCCTTGCGTGTGTTTGACACGCTGTGATCGCCGTCGCCGATGCCGCCGGCCCTCTGATGGCGATTTTATTAACGCTCGTAATAAAAAAATGAAAACCGCACTTGGAAAAAAATTCACCGACCAATTTTTTGTTTTTTTTTTACATTATTTTTTTATTTCGCCAACTTTTATTTTAGCGGAAATATTCCGGCGTGCGGTTTACGAGTGCTTAAAACACGCCAATAGTAATAATGTTTGATTTTATTTTACCGACACGTACTAACATGCGCTATTTTTTTTATTACCTCTCACATTTATATAAAACATGATATTTCAAACGAACCCGACGTTGCTAGAGTCTTTGTGAGAGACCGGAGTGTTTTAAACCTGAGACTTATATCTTTGTTTTCCTTACCTTAAAATTTAATAACTTAACATTTTTAACGACTTTTAAATACCATGTGCAATTTTCATCAAAAAATCTTCATTGCTACGTGTAAGCCTAGCATTAGTATGTACCTACATAATATACTTCTGCCGAAGTGGAAGGTACTCTTAGTATCGCCCTGGTGTAAGATCACCATTCAGAACTGAGAAATTGCTTGAAATTTGAATGAAGAGCCGTATTTGGTGTCCAGATCTGAATAGCCAGATACTTCCTCACCTTATATTAAAAAAAAGCACAGCTTGAGTAGGTACCTACCCACATAATAGACTTCTACCGTAGTGGATGCTGCAATCGCCCAGGTGTAAGACCACCATTCAGAATTGAAACGTTATTATAAATTAATTTTGCCGTGTTTGGTGACTAGATCTGAATAGCCAGATACTTTCCTACCTTCCTCTTCCCCGTCTCATTTCTCTCCCCACTTACCTTCAGCCTCACAACGTATCCCAATTGGGGATGCCCTAGTCTTATTGGCTCCGGGATGTTGGGATTAGAAATTCACATTTTTTTTTGTTTTATTTTATTTTTTTTTGTACATACAATAATCACATTACATTTTTTATACAACGTGATTCACCTTTTTTAGAGCATGCTCGTGTAAAAAAGGTGGAGCAGCGTGTGTGAAAAACTATTTAACATATTTTTTTAGAATTATAATATATATTTTTATATACATATATATATATACATATTAATTTTAAAAAATAATATAAAAGATATATATCTACTCTTGTATCATCAACTACTTATCAATAATAATGTTTTAGGTAATTTTCTCACTTCTTTCTCTATTTATCACTTCTTTTAATATATTGCTTTATTTTAACATTATTAATGTACAGAAATAAAATACCCAATTTTAATTACCCATTTTTATGTAACAATTATGGCGCTCCTGCCTATGAACACTTAACATTCCCATTTCAATAAACTAAAGCAAATCAAAATATCCTGATTCTGTTCCTCCATTTAAACGTTACTCAAGGGTTTATTTCTTGTTTCCTTTCAGGCTAAGCTGCTGGAAAACTCACACGTTTGGCTGGGCGCCTCGACGTCCTCGATTGCCGGTGAGTTTATCGTATTATGTCGGATCTGCTCCCGACTACATCGCCACTACATTAGAACTACCTACAATTTGGAGGAACTCACTGCCTAAGACCCTTCGACTTTTCCACTCTTCAAAACATATTTATCATTTAACTGAATAAAACTTTTATTAGGGTGCATTTTTAAAACTGCCCTTTTTGTTTCACAGAAATTCACGTATAACAAAATCATCAAATGGCAATTCAACGCTATTTCGTTTATTTTACAGTTGAAATGTTCCCGTTAATTGCCGATTACCTATAAGTCGGTATCTGCTTTTAAATCAATTGTGATCAGGAGAAAAGAAGTTTCGTGTTGTTAAAGCGTGTCAGCTTATAACAATTTCTCAGAAACTCACCTAGAATCGGCATTTAACGAGGAAATCAAATCTAAAAGAAAAACAAAATGGCGCTTAATGTTCATTTGATGACAATGTTACATTTAAATTTCTGCGAAACGACTGGGCATTTGTTACAATGTAAAGTACCTGCAGTAAAATACATTTAAGATTTCAAATCAATATAACTATTTTATTTTTATAATTCAAAACCTAATTTTTTGATGTATAAAAACGCAGTCCATGAACAAGTTCTGCTGTGTAATTATTACTATGCGTTATAGCTGTTTCGCCTTTCAAAGACAATGTTTTTGGTAAGCGAAACAGCCGTGCCGCATAAAAACAATTATACAGCAGAACTGTTTTTTTTTTCTATAAATTAAATAATATTATTGAATATATAAAAAATTTAAAAAAATTAAAATGGAGTAAGCAATTAAACCCTATATACTTAAAAATATATCAAATGAATTACATAATATAGTTTATAATTATTATTCTGGATTGCTTTTAGTTTTATTCTTTATTTTAACGCTGTGATTCCTGACATTACTTAGAATAAAAAAATTAGAATGAAATTTTTGTCTCCGGTGACATTTTTGATTTTTTTTTTCAATTAAAAGCATAAAAAATCATTAAATATTATATAATTAGGATCGGGGAGAGGGGTTGAATAGTTACTCGGCTGAGTGACCAGTGACGACATGTGGAAGGATTATTATTTTGTTTCTCCAAAATATCATTTTTATTTTTACTCCAAATAATATCAGTAATTACGAAGTCAAGTACATCCCTTAAAACTTTGTATATATTTAATATTCTAAAAAGCAATTATTTACATTGAAAATTATTTACATTATTTTGTGCCTGCTCTTTCGCATCACGCAAAAGTAAAAGATTTAGGCATATATAATAATTCATGAAATTATCTATCAATATCAGTATTTCATCGAATTATGTGTCATTTTATATGTTAACATTTTGTCTCGTAGGTTATATTTGTGTATGACTAATATAATGTTTTGTTCACTTTTGACATATCTACTAATTACTCACCCTCTTGTATATCATTGAACTGTTATTGCGATGCATTATTGCGATCTGAAAGCGAAGTTGTGCGAACAATACATTGAATGTGTTTCTATTGTCGTGTATTGTTGCAGAGTTGTCGAGACGAGTTCTAGAAAAAACAAACATTACAGTATAACAATAATCGGACTAAATTAGATATGCATTAAAGAGTCGAAACACTTTCTATACAAACAAAATGCATAAAATCGCTATGCAGCCTGGAGTAATTGCTGCTTATTCTACTAAACACCAATTTATGCAAACATTTTACATTGTGTGCAATTTATACGCAGTCGAGAATTGGTGCTGGTATTTTTAATCTCATTTTAAGATTGTATAAAAACTGCATACTAAGTGGAATTGTTTTGTAAGAAAGCCATATCTCCATTTCACAGGGCGTACATCGCTATGTGGAAACAAGCCAAAATAAATCAAAAATGATATTTTTTGTGAAAATTATTGGAATAAGCCATTTAAGTTTTGCCAGCTTTTTTGCAATATGAAACCAATTAAAATATATATACCTAGGGTTTTTTCACATAAAATCAAATGTAAAATTATCATCAAATGGCCATTCAGCGCCATTTTTTGACAGTTGAAAGGTCCCCGAAATGCCGATTCTAGGTGCATTCGGCAGAAGAGGAGGACAACTATTGTGTTTTTAAACTTGTCAGCTAGTTACAAGCTGATAAAAAACTCAAAAGTACCTAGAATCGGGGTTTAAAAAGGATCTTTCAATCGTCAAAAAATAGCGCTGAATGGCTATTTGATAACAATGTTACATTTGAAATTTTGCGGAACAACTGGTCCTAAGAATGGTCGTCTTCCTGCCCTCTTCTAAAGAAAGTAGTCTGCCGTGAGATGAAAAAGCTTACTAAGTTGTAAATTTTCAGTGGGACGGTACCAAAATATCCTACTTTGTATGCTTTTATTACCATCTGGGATTATGCACTTATCGGACTCACATCATTTGAAAATTTTCGGTTGTGACACATTCAATATCATCACTACTAACTACGTATTTTGACTTGTGAGTTGTATCGGCAATGCTTTCAGCGACTTAATTAGAATTGGTGTTAACTCTTAATGCATAACGCTGACTTAACCGATTAACAATGTGCAAAATCTCTTGATCCGATGAAGCTGCATTTGTCTTTGTAGACTGCGAAGACTAATGAAGGTTTCCATATTTCCAATTCTTTCCAGCAGACAGTTACCAGTATCAGTTGCAATCCATGTGGCAGAAGTGCTGGAATACGAACCAGTCGTTGGTGCACAACCTGCGCTTCCGCGAGCGTGGCCCGCTCAAGTCGTGGCGGCCAGAGACCATGGCCGAGGCCATCTTCTCCGTGTTGAAGGAAGGCCTCAGCCTGTCGCAGGCCGCGCGCAAGTACGACATCCCGTATCCGACCTTCGTGCTGTACGCCAACCGCGTACACAACATGCTCGGCCCCAGCGCCGACGGAGGAGCAGGTATGAATGACACCGACCCCAACAAGGCATGAGAATGAAAAGTCAAAATTTAAAAACAAAAAATTACTCAACACTCGCCGTCAGGTGCAAAAAACACAACGCACGTAAAACTCTTTGTGAAAAGAGGGTTTGATACACAGATTGTTGTAAATTCGCAACAATTAACAACTGACTTCTTATTCTCACGCTTATTTTATTATTAATTACTCCCCTAAACCATGCTGCTGAATAACATGAGATATTTTCTGTCGAAACATAATTTTCATAATATTATCTTCTGAATCTTATAATGATTGGATTGCGTTTGTACTCAATGCGAGCGATTTGCGATTGATTATGTCACCCATACTCCAATCATTGCGACTTTTTTGTTATTATTAGGTATATGTAACTTGTTTTGTAAATTTCTGTATGCGTTTGCGATGTTTTGTTCTCTTTTAAAATAACTTGTGTGTATTGTATGTACATGCAGCGTGCACTGCTGGACCGATGGTGGCTGGGATGAAGTGCTCTGGTCCCCCACTGTCTCGGCCAGGTTTCAATTGCAGTACCACGCGTCTGTATTAGTTTAAACCATTCTTACTGTGTTAAAAGTCTCAAACGTAATGTGAAAAGCAAGAGAATTTGAATGTTTGTTTAATGGAGCAAGC
Organism: Limnephilus marmoratus; assembly: GCA_917880885.1. Classification (NCBI taxonomy): domain Eukaryota; kingdom Metazoa; phylum Arthropoda; class Insecta; order Trichoptera; family Limnephilidae; genus Limnephilus; species Limnephilus marmoratus. The sequence continues at coordinate 47,424,284 of OU862920.1, read as the reverse complement.
ATTACTTGTATTTCTTTGAAAAATGTTTTCCTTCAGGTATTTCCACTGCTCTGTATTTTGGAATGGTGTCAGCGATGCCGCTTTGTAGGTGCCTTGCTATAATGGCCGACTCGGATTCCTTTCATATCCAAAATATTTTACTACAACAACTGCATACCTAGCATCTTCCGTCATATTTCTGAAGTCTATTTTTACTTGAGTTGTTCAGAAGTCTTCACAAATTTCTGAATAGTAATAGTAATACTGTGTGGATCACTTGTATAATAGCTCCGCTGTCACAGGTCGACTCAGGTGGGCTACGCGGTCATTAAAATAGCTTAAAGATTTAAAAAACGAAACTTGCTTATTTTATTTCCCACATAAATAACAACTTATATCTAGATTGTAATTGATCCGAAGGTATACTAGTAGTTCTGTGAACAGTAGACCTCGCGTTCAAAAAAGTGTCTTTCTAATTTTATCTTATTTTAAATTAAGTCAAAAATGTCCCATAAAATGATAAGATTTATAAGTAGGTACTTAAATACCTACCTGCTTAGTTGATAAACACGACAGTCTCATATTTGAAAAAAAAAACCGAACCATAAAAAGGCCAAATTGAAACCGGAACCGGAACGTAACAAATTTACAGACAACCGAAAAGTCAAATGGTTGAGTTAAAATAGAACTTAGCTACACTCAGTCAATAATAAAAACAAAAAACTTTTGAATGGAAGAATTATCTAGTAAAACTACTTCGACGATAAGTAGATAATAAGACGGATTTTAAATATGTGTACAAAAAAGTATTAGATACATTCGATAGAATTGGTTAATTATTCATAATTATAGAATTGGTTAGTTAGATACGTAATTCAGCCTCCGAAGGTTAAGTTGCATTATTGAAACGAAATCACAACCCTTAACTGAATCAGGAGTACCTAAAGACAATTTGTCGCCAAAGTACTAAGATTCTTCAGTCATGAGCTGCGAGATTTTCCTTTTGCTATTATAAAATGTACATCCCTGCTATCTAAACTAACGTGGCCAAAGGACGACAGAATACTTAAACTTTTTGACTGTGTTGACAATTTTGTCGTCCTTGGACATACTTGTCATGCTCCCTGCATCACTACTCGGTCTGTATCGCGGCTCTGTCAGCATAGGCCGACAAAAGAGAGTGTAAAAAGTGTGCGAATTTCGTTACACCATACCTACGAACTAATAAGATCGGGAAATCCGGGGGTATAGCATCCCAAATCCCAACTTAACAATAAGACAAACCGCTGAAAGGCCGCAAACTTAAGATCTGTGATAACTACTTGCATTCATTTTGTAATTATAGCCCACAGGCCCGTCGGCTGTGAAGTGACTGGGGTATATCGTACGTACCAATTACACATTGGTTACCGATAATTTATCAATTGAGTTTCAAAAATAAAAAAGTTTTCCAAAATTAATAATCCTATTTACGAACCGTAGATTTATTATTTATGTAACCCTCTACAACCGGCTTCAGTTGCAAAGGGTAAAAAATAGAAAAATGAAACAGTGTTGTAAGGTAGGTGTTAAAAAAAAGTGGACCGCTGACGCTACTAGGTAGGGAGGGGCCTTCAGTTTTAGATAGAGAGACAACTATTCTTATAAGTTTTGTAAAAAAAAACAATCATGGGGGACGGCTGCGCAGCACTTTTCACACAAAATTTCATTTTAGATTTGAGTTCAAAATACTTTATTACTACAAAATTAAAACATTATCTTTTTAATTAAAAAGTGTAGCAAATATCTGGTGCGGATATGAGCTTTTTTATTTATTTGTATGTTAAATTATAAAATAAGTATAGGTAATTAAATAAATATTTGTTTCATGATTTTAGAGGCAACTTTGACAATTATTAGTGAGCAAATGATAATTATTTTATAAATAATTTTTCATTATTTACTATGCAAACATGATGAAATACAAAAAAAAAAAAAAAAATTGATGAAAAAACATTTTGATGGGGGTAAATACAAACGACCGATTTATGTTGTTAACATAAATTTGTCGTACATAAATTAAAATTTCCACCTTAAAAGTTTTTTTTTTATTGTTTAATTTTTTATTTATTTTTCATTACATTAACTGAATAGATAGGGTAAGATTATTTATTTAATAATTATAATTAACTCACAAAATAACGCCAAAGTTGCCTCTAAAATCATGATAACTTGATTTCTTTAATTAACATATTTTATAATTTAAAGTAAAAATTAATAAATTAGCACATTATATTTTGCACTTGAAATTTGCAATACATTTTGATTAACGATATTATTATTCAGTTTGGTTTGGTATTTTGGCCTCAAATCCAAAATTAAGTTTGGTTCAAAAAATAGAATCGTACAATTTAAGTAAAAAAAAAACATTAAAACACCTATAAAAATTACGTTCTGAAAAACTGCTAAAATTTTAAGCCACGACACACCACTGGTGATTACCTACCTACCTGCAATGGGCGGTTATTAAAAATATACATATAAAAATTGTATTTACAATTCACCTTCGTCTAAAACCCACATATTTAGTAAAATAGACTTCAAAATGCTACTCGTATTAAACTCTCGTATGAATGCGACTTTAGAAATATCTTTTGATAAAATGTTTTCTGTGAAAATATTAAAAATAATATTTAAACATTTTGCAAATCTTGCTTGAATATGAATGCGACTCCTACAATACAACAATATTATAATATGAAGCTACTGAACAAATCCACATATAGCTGTTTCAGATATTAAATGTTATATTATATTATGAATGCTGTCGCTCTTGGTCCTTTGCGCGGTAATCGGATCGAGTGTAATAAGTATTGAAGTGTTGGATGGGAGCAGGTGTTTTGAATTTGGCCGTGCTTTACAGAACTGCGCCCCAAGGGCCGTGGCCGCCCGCAGCGCATCCTGCTGGGAGTGTGGCCCGACGAGCACATCCGCGGCGTGATCCGCGCTGTGGTCTTCCGCGATTCGCACAGCGCGCACCACATCAAGGAGGAACCGCTGCCCGCTTACCCGCCTATTACTGTAAGTCCCCTAAACTATTACTAACTTACAAGCAACACAATATAAAATTAAATCCACCCAAAAACTCACACTCCTCCATCCTCCCTCCTGTAAGCAAAATTTAAAATAGATGTGGTCTTCCCGATAAGAGCTCTTTTGTAAACTTCTTTCTGCTACATATTTTTTAAGTCGTGAAAATGAGACAAGTTAAAGTAAAGGTTAGGATCTACCAGCGGTACGTGTGCCTTTGTGGAATAATACTTATCTCAAACTCCACAACTAAATTATTTATTTATTTTTATTTTTAACTTTATGAGTAAAAAATCAAATTATAATATTTATAAACGAAGACATTATTAGAGAAACTCAATAGAAAATCTGTAAACAGAAAAATCAGAAAAAGATATTGGCACCTCTGGGACTCGAACCCAGGAAATCGGGTTCGAGTTCGAGTTCGGTTCCCGTGTTCGAGTCCTGGGTTCGAGTTCCAGAGATGCCAATATCTTTTCTGATTTTTCTATTTTCAGATTTTCTATTGAGTTTCGCTAATATTGTCTTCATTTAATTAAATATTATAAATTATTCATGGTAGGTACCTACTATTATAGCTGATATAGTGGTTAACTTAGAAGTTATTGTAGCTATTGTAAGACCCGCAATAATGTATGGCTCCGAATGCTGGACTATGTACAACTCCTACTCTAGGCAACTCGAAGCAGCAGAAATGCGAATGCTTAGATGCTCGGCAGGAGTATCACTAAAAGATAAGATCAAAAGTTCACGCATTCGTGGTAGCCTGGGTGTCACAGACATAAATAGTAAGCTGGAGGAACGACAGTTGAGATGGTATGGACACATAAGACGAAGACCATCGGACCACACAGTGAGGCAGGCAATGTCTATGGAGCTTCATCGATAGTCATCCAGAAGAAGACCGAAGAACTCCTGGAAGACTCAATGCGCCAAAATTCTTCAGAAAAACGGCCTGGATGAAGGCGATACCCAGAACAGGAGAAATTACAACCTGAGAACGAGAAGAACCGACCCCAACAGCCTACCTAGGCAATGAGTTGGGACAGCGCAAGGAAGAAGTGGTTTACTTAGAAGTTATGTGTAATATATACGAAGGCTGCAAGGCTTCTCAATTGTCAACTCAACAGCACGACAAATCAATGAATAGATAACTACTCTTCTCATTGAGTGCAAAAATAGTAACTATATAATCGAGTCTTGATAAAATCTTTCACCAGGATGATCTTCTTCCAGTGGCGGACTAAGCCCGTCAGAGGCCCGGGGCGGCAAAGCTGAATGAGGCCCCCCCCCCCACCCTAGTTGAAAAAGTTGATGTAATTTTACAAGATTTTTATTCAGTTCACACGGGTCTCTAGTCCTGAGGGGCCTCCAAGCGTCTCCGTGTTCCCTTGATCAAATCATAAACAAGGGCACCAGAGCACTTCAAAAAAAACTTTTCTTTTTTCTTTTTCTAAAAGGTGCATTTGTTAATAATGCTATCACTTAACGTTTTTAGGAATTCGTAAAATTGACGGAGACACATAATTTTATAAGAAACCGTTATTTGTTTGTATGTTGAATTATCCTTCAGCAAAACTTTGAACGCGTTTTTCATGAAGCTACGTTATTCAACCTGGTTGACAACATATTAGAAAAACTATACATCCGATTTGCATGCACCAAGTCTTAGGGTAAAGGGGCCCTGAGACGTGCATTGATTAGGGGCCTCAAGCTGGCCCTGGTAGGGCCCTATTATTCATAAGGCAGTATAGGCCGCTGCTTTCGAAAATCCAGTTACTATAGCCAGGGCCGTATTATCCATAAGAAGTGTGGAAACTTAGGAAAGTTGGGGCCCCGCATTGGGTAGGGGCCCCGAGGGTAAAGGGGCCCTGGGACGTACATTGCCCAGGGGCCTCACATTGGGTAGGGGCCCCTAGGATAAAGGGGCCCCGACGTGTTTAAGCCAGCCCTGGCAGGGCCGTATTGTCCACAAGGCAGTGTAGGCCACTGCCTAAGGGCCACGTATCAGCTAGGGTCCCCTATGGTAAAGGGGCCCCGAGACGTGCATTGCCTAGGGGCCCCAACATGCTTAATCCGGCTCTGACTAAGGCAACATGTAGGGATTGTTTTATAAAGGGCCCCCTTCTACTTTTTTATATTTTTCTGAACAACGAAAAATAATAAAAAATCGAAAATAAAATTCGCTGGTCCGCCATTTTTTTCTTTTTTTTTGATATTGAAAATCACCCAAATGGAGACACTAGATTTTCGAACAGTTTAAGAATTGGTGCAAATCGGATGTATAGTTTGTTTAATATGTTGTCAACCAGGTTGAAAAACGTGTTAAAAAGGTTTCGAGAAATTCAAAGTTTGGCTGAAGGATAATTCAACATACAAACTGTTTCAAAGGTTTCACATAAAATATTCTCTGTCAATTTTTGGATATTTGAAAAAATTATGAGAGTATTCTTAACAAGTGTATCTTCAAAAAAAAAAAAATAAAAAAAAATCCTAGTGCCTTAAAGCCTTGTTTAGGATTTGATCAAGGGAACATGAAGGTGTTTGCCCCCCCCCCCCCCCCCTTAGTCCGCCACTGTCTTCTTCCATTGATAATTGAAACTTTGCTTGAAACGACTTTAGTCACTGTCAGATCTTTCCCAATCTTCTTCTTTTTCTTCCCCTCTTCCACTGTCATCATAATAGAATTCCATAAACATTCCACGAATAATAGTCCCACTTGCCACGGGCAGTAAAATAAATCCACACTGCAGCATCTACATGGTATCCCATCATGTTTTCAGGACGCCATGGCTCTACAAAACTACGGAAATGGATCGGACGGAGGACTGTCCCCCGGCAGCGCAGCGGCCGCAGCAGTGGCAGCTGTGGCACACGGGCTGCGGCGCCAGGTGTGCGGGCTACCCGCCGCGCGCCCACCCGCCACGCCGCTCTGCTCGCCTGGGCCCACCGCCTCGCCCGGCCCGCTGGCCTCGCCGCTGTGCTCCCCGCCGCCGCCCGGCCTGGCGCTCGAGCCGCTGCCGCTCGCGCCCAATGGGGAGCGCTTCCGCCCCTTCGCATCGCCGCCCCGCGCCGACAGTTATTTCCGTGAGGAGCTCGAGCAGCTGGTGCGCTCGCCCCGCATGGAGCAAGAGGTCAAGCTGGAGCCGCTCGCTGACCAACGCATGTAAGCTGGATCGCCTTGATCCCTCATGGCTCCACTGCCCTAAACCTCAACGTCTTGACCACACCACTATTCGGGACTCTCTAAGGGACTTTTTCTAACGAGGATGCGACGGCTGATATCTTTTTTGTTGTTTCGAAGATATTCAATGTCTCACATTGGTTGGTCAAAATTGTACAGTCTATCAGAGTGTTAGGGTTTACAGTTTGCATCATAAGCATGTAAACGCACTTATGTTGTTACAAATAACAGCGCGCCATGCGCGCTTAACAGTTTATCTCCGCATTTATCTCAGTCATCCAGACTTAGTACCTTCATGGTGCTAACTTCACTATCCCTAATGATTATTGTTTCAATACATTATTTATTGGTAAATTGCATAGAGAGCTACATGTTACATTTGATGTGCTTCTTTGTAGCGGTATTCTTTGCTAAGCCATTGAATAAGTGTGTCTATGATAATCAATCAATGTAAACATAATTAGGAGATTCCCTTGAGACGGGCACGCAAGAGGAGAGGCAGCGCTACCCGCTCCCTCCCGCTCCCCGTGTCTCGCTACACTTTACTTGAATGCGAGCGATGTTGCATTAGTAGGATCTACCGTCAGGATTGTTTATGTAAACATTTAATGTTACACCTTAGAGCCCAGCTGCATCAAAGTAAATATATATTATGTATTCTATTCGGTTAATACTTTGACATTTTTTGATCAAATCGTCGTAGTAAAATAGTCCAACTATACATATTATTAAGTAAGTTTATGATAGAGTTTTATCATTCATATGAATCAAAATTGTAACTTTCGGCCAGTTTCAAAAAGACTGTTGGGTATACATTAGTTTCCATAGTAAAACTACTCTAATATTATTATACACATCTATATATAATATGTTTATATATATAAATATTATATGTATGTAGGTAATGTGTTTCAAAGTGAGTAGCGTCTTAGAATCTTATCTTATGTCTTAAAAACTATATTCTTCGCAATCTTCCTTCAGATTATTATAATTTTTTTTTATAAGTATTAGTTCATAATATCATTTTCATGTTTATTTAATTACATACCTCCCCGCTGTCTTGTTCCAATATTAGTCAGATATTGTCATTGTAAATTATAGTAATTTGTTGCTTTTATATTTTAACCTTCTTATTTTTATGAAATCTTGTTTTTATGAATTATATTAGTGTTACACAGATTTATAGATGATAAAGAAGTCGCTCTGCATTTGAACTATACTTTCTGAAATAATTAGTTATTGTTAAAGTGTTTGTATTGTTTATCGATTTTCACGAATTAATTTGTCGTATTATTGTTGGTTTGGATGAGTTTCGGGGTCGTCTTGATTCTATTTATTTTCATGTATTTTTTTACTTCTCAATAACGTTTCAAATTCACGGAAAAACATCCTTATTTATTTTTAATTATTACTATTTTTCCGAATTCCATTTGCATACTCGAGTCTAATTGACTTGTGTATTACGTTAGATATGTGTGTTATTAATGTTCGAGTGTGTGTGTCTAGAGATGGAGCATTGTGTGTACCACTTCATAAGCTAATTATTATCGTTGAGATGTTTATGTGTAAATTGTACCTATAGTTAGTCCACAGTAATTAATACAACTTTACAAACAGCTTATTTATGTTAGCTCAGTGTATCTTCAGTAAACTTGTAATACCGTCGCCCGGTTAGAGCTTTTGAATGTTCTACTATTGCAGTGTAGCTTTTCAAGTTCCAAGCAAACAAACATTAGTTCATTGTGGCGGCTGAACATTTACTATAAAATATGTACTAAATGTGTCACGCTGTTCATAACATGTAATTCCTCGTAATATGCACACACAACAAATGATTTAGATATAAATATGTACAAGTCTGGTGAAGTGTTTTGTGAAGCTCCCAGTGGCTGAGCGTAAGTGGCGTTAACCTAGGAAGGTATTGAATAATCTCAAATGTAAAGATCGACATAGAATTTATTTATACTGAATATTTTTGATTTTGCATGAATTTTAGAGCTAAGCATACAGATTTCTCCCGAGCATGTAACATACAACGAGAAGGTCAATATATATTTGGCATTCAAATTGTACATTATGTTAACTAAAATACAACAGATGCCCGTCATGTGGGGTGTAAAATGTTCCCAGTGTCTTTTGGCAACATTGGTGACTATTTTGCGTGACTGGCTCAAGCACCGGGAATTTTTGACTCCCAATACAAATGGGAAAGATGGTAGGGAAATGTACCACCAAATTAAACCAAAATTCATTGTAAGGGGTGTGTTTGTGTGTGCAATGAAGAACTGAAAAGATTTATTTGCCAGTAAATACTCTGTATCCTTAGCCAGATCATGCAGCGGTCAGGAAATATATCTGTGCAAATTATAGTTTATCCTAATTAGCTAAGGTAATTTTATTTTTTAACAGTAGCATTTAAGAGTTTTTTTTAATAACTATTTATTAATTTCTCAGTAGTTATTAGAAATTTGCCAAATGTATTATATATGTGAAATAAATTATAGTATATCTCTGTATTAGTAGATACAATGGCACAATGACCCCACAAGAAGCAGGAGTTGCTAGAAACGAGAACTGCGGAACCAATCTTAAAACGTAAAGATATGTCAAAACCCCGAATCAACGACATGTTTCAACATTCTCTAATGATCCACATCTGCTTCCAATACGGACTCGGGTGTGCATAGCATGTTTACCTTCTGTTTAACATGAAATGGACAAGAGAATAGTGTGCCTACGGAGGGCGGTGTCGCGAAATGCCGTCGCCCGGTAGTTAGTTTAGAGATTGGTCCCGCGGCGGTACAGTAGAAAGGTTATTGGTAGGATTGCGTGTAACTGAATAACCTAACCTAACCAGCACAAGACTTTTATAGAAGCTTAGGTGACAGTAGTGGTCTACTATGAAACACGTCTTTTAAAAATGAACTTATTTTTGTGATTCATTTAGTATAGTAAGGCTATGGTATAATGTACAAAATTAAATTAAAACGATTAACCATTATTTAATACTAAATTTACTAAATTGCCTTCCTGCCATGAAGGGGTATGCCAAATTTATGGATTGGAAAAAAATGTTGACAGTTTAAGGTGATATTTTGTTTATGGAGGGGATAGAAAGAAAATGAAGTGGCCTTGAAGTAGCTTTCTGTTATGTTCTCTTTCTTAAAAAAAATCAATGAAAATTGTATTGATTTTATTGAGAGCACATAGGGGGCGAGGGGAAGTTTGCATAAAATGTTTAAAGTGACAATTTTAAAGAGCTGGAATCCTTTCAAATTCATCAAACTATATTTACCTAACGCTGCAGTTAGCTACATAACATATTCAACCAAATGTGAGAAAAATATTAAATTTGGATTTGGCAATTTCAAATAACTCTATTGATAGTTACAAAATATAATTCTTTATCATAATTCTGCAATTTCAACTGTAAGTAAAATCTTTTTTTTTTTTTTTGGCAATCCTGAAAAATAGGGTGGGTCGATAGTTGTATGAACTATAAGTCTTGAATTTGCTTCCCTTTTGATAGAAATCTACAATTATTATTTAATAATCTCTTTTCTTAAAAATATGAGTGGATGGATTTGAAACGGAACCAGCTCTCAGACAGGAAAAATATTGTATGACAACATTAATTTTGAATTTTGGCGGAGTCATTAAATGGATGTAGAAAATGTTTGTGAACACTTCCAAATTATTATATTTGTTGAATCTTAAAATTGAATATCGGCTTATTAAGACTTTTTGAAAAAATTGTTTGAATTGGAATTAAAGTGATGCGATGTTGTATGTTTAAGTCTAGACTTAATGTGTTCAAAATTTAAAAAAATAAAACACTAGTAAGTGCCTTCCATGATTTGACCACAATGTTTAAAGATAAAATGAACATCAAATAGCCATATCACAGCTTTGGTAACCAAAATCGGATGAGACCAAGCAGGTGCAGGTGCAGGAGTGTCTTTGGCATTTTGCAAGCAAGTTGAGACGCATGAGACGCATCGTTAGTTTGTGACATTAAGCTAGACAACGCCACGGTTGTCCCTCACATTGTCATCAAAACAATTGTAAATTGAATTTAGACTAAATTTAAAATAAATCTATTATATTATGTATTGTTAAGAAATCTATTTGGAAAAAAAAATGGTCATACCCTGAAAGGCTAAAAATTTTTATTCGTACATGAAGTACTGAAATTAATATTTTTCATATTCCGTTATTTCTGAAGGAAATTATATACCAAAAATTATGTATATTATTTTATAACAAAAATTTAACGCTGCTTTGGCCAAATATGAAACAATCGCATAGTTTCTTCAATCGGGAGACTTCTTCGACAATGAGCAACACCGAGTCGATGAATCCATTTGAAATAAATTTATTTTTGGAAGAGTAGCAAATCTTTGGCAGAATAAGTAAACAAGCGGAGGAAGTATAGGTGATTAATGGTGAGGTATTGTGCCCTTGTGAGATTATAACTGATAATGAATGTGTTGATTCACTGTCCTTATCTTATTTGTATCAGGGCACATTCCTGTTTAGATGTCAATATTCTATATGTGAACTCAAACCCTAGATAATGTCCTTTCAACTATAGGAATTGAAGCTAATCTACTCTACTACGGGAGACAGCTTTGTCAACTGAAGGAAACTCATCAATTAACTAACCACTGTATTTTAACTTTCCGCAAAAATAGATGTGCTTCTGTGCTAATAAATGTCCAGATAATGTCAACGTTCTTGTTTCCTTCATATTTATTAGTTACACTTTATTTAAGCACAAATTATTATTTATTCATGTGAAAGATGGAAGTCTCTAAAAATAAAAACATTTTTCTGAAAACTTATACAGTGAACAATTTAAAAGGTACCCAGATGTGTACTTTATAAATTTACTGTCAATTTTATTTCGCAAAAAGTAGTTTAAAATGTGAATGTGAAAATAATCAATACTTTGTCATAAAAGACCTTTACTGTAGATAATTGCTTTTAATTGTTTATAGAAATAAATAGCATTTTAAAGTCGTTAATAACATACCAACTCATTTTGAAGATTAAAAAAGAAGCATATTGTAATATTCCCAATACATATTATTAATATTATCTTTGCAGATCAGTAAAATTAAGATTTTGTTGAAGTAAAGTTTAAGAAAGACTAGTTGAATCGTTAAACATAAAAGTACAATAATAATTGAACAACTACACATTATTGCAAATACAAGATTTTGCTTACAGTTAAATTCATATATATATATATATATATATATGTATATGAAAAATCCTGGAAGACTTAAAGAGCATTTATCTTTCTGATATGCAGTTATTACATGTCAAAATTCTCTCAAAGGTTACTTCTCTAGGGGAAACAAGATTTATATCCATGTAAAAGTTTAATCCTGAATTAGATATCCTTTAAATAATAACCTAGTAGCGTTTTACTGTATTGTTTATTACTGATTATGAAACGTTAATGTTTAAATGACCTAATCGTATAGTTGATATATTTGTCTCATTTAAACAAGATATAAGTTCGCTAATCAATGTCAAAGTGTACTGTTGTATTGATTGAATAAATAATGATGGAATAGATATTCAAAGGCGTGTTTCATTTTGTGTCCTTCCCATCCAGTTATTGTACCCTAATTTATTTAATTTTTTTAGTAAAACTGGAAACAAAGTATGGAGGACTGCCAACAGAAAGATAGAATAAACTGGAACGAAGCCTATACCGAAGTTTGGAGGGTCACACATGATGTTTATCATTATTTAATACAAAACAAATATAGTTTTTCATTTTCAAACTTTACCATTATATGGCTTTAAAAAGGGTTAAAATCGGACACATTGGAAAGACAGGAAGGAAGCCTACAACCACGATGGAGCTAAATCTAAAGAGAAGTATTTAAGAAATATAGATATTAAACTACATTCATATTTGCAAATTATGCAGCAATAAGAGTATGATTCGTGCACGATGCACAAGGGTTTTGGAATAACTTTGCCGCTACTCTTTGCTAAGACGCTTATGGATTTCGATATGAGTTATGCTAAACCACCAAACAAGATAGGTAAATCACAATTAATAGGTACTGACTGCTGTCGTGTCTTCTGGCTTGGTTTCCGTTTGGTGGCAGTCACAGATGTGTCCATAAGCGCTCGATAAGATTGTTCTATTCGATTATTAGAACTACGATAAAGTTTGAGTCACGAATCGATTTATGTAAGAAGTTCATATAAAGCATACGATATGATTTACACTTTATGTAACGATAGGATAAATAACACTTCGGCGTAAAGCGAAGTGTCACGATACGATGGTGTTTAGCAACGGACTAACTGACTGACGGTAAAGCGGTACTTGACACCAGTCTATGGTGTAGTTAGGCACCCTTATTGTGCGGAATTCCAAAAATCTGGATTCCTCCGATCCCGTTTGACAATCGGAGCACAAAACGAATGAAATTCATCAGCGTTATGAAACAGAGTAAGTAATTCATAGATAAAGATTGGATGTTTTAATCGAGAAAATCTGACTAGATATTTAACATTCTGAGATTCATTAAGAGTTGGTTTTCATTGCACCAAATTAACAATTTATTTTTCAAAGCCCGCCAAAATAAATTAAATCTGATGAGGTAAGTGTGACATCTCAAGTACCTCGGTTTTGTCGCCTATCACCTGGACTCTAGTTAATTTTGTACAAGTTTTTTTGGTTGGTTGTTTTGTTTCTTCTTTTCTGTTATTTCGGCTCAGTCATGAGAATGACTTCCTATAGATGTGAAGTTCAATTTGCTAAGAATGTTTACGATAAATGTTCAACTAATGACGATATTGGTGAAACAGCGAAATACCAAATAATTAAAATACTCCAGCCACCTACATTCCAATATTATATAATTAACCTCACACAGGGCCTATGTCATCTTTGGGGAAGCTGTGTGGAGGGTTTTTATGAGGAGTGAAAATGGGTCTTGAAGAGTCCCATTTTGTTGGAGGGAGGAAACACAAAGACCCTCAAATCGTTCCACAGTTGAGCTGTTGAAAATGACCCAATCTCATCAACCTTGACTAAATATTGGACACACGTTTGGCGTGTTTCCCAACTATGCACCGGTGCCACAGGGATCAATGATAGGAGCATCTTCCTAAAAGGCTACATGAATTTAAAATTGAACAATAATTTCTTTAGTCTGGTATTATGTATTCATTTTTTATTTTCTCTCTGCTACTAAAAATAAAATGCATTTGCAGTGATATAATCATTAGTTTTTATGGGTAAATCCCCACGTATGAGTGTATGAGGAGACAAGATCCCCCTGATTAAGTCTACCCAATCCCAGGATAAAGTCTACCCAAGCAGCGGAAAGTTGACCCTTTCGCCACATTTGACTGTTTTTAATTAATATCTGTAATAATCTAGTTTTCTCGGTTTCCCCTAAAGCCATTCACACGTGGCTCGGATAAAATAAACAAATCTCATATTAATTAATTAGCAAGATTAAAGAAAAACATGAATACTTTTGAAATAATTTGTACACCGCATTGGTAACCCATGTGCGAGTCACGCAGCACGACATAATGCAAAATTGCCTGCATTCTTAATGCCCGTGGCCGACCCTGAGGAAGCGGCCTAAGATTTGTCAGAAACCGCCAATCAATCAAAGAGCATTTAAATACACATAATATTTTTTCACTGGATTTATCATGATTTTTTTTTTTAATCTCCTACCTAATCAAAATAATCTAAAATATGGATGTATAAGTATTTAAGTATATAAAAGAAACAACTTGTAAAAAATATGTTTTATTTGTAAAACTCTTAAAAAGTACAAATCAATAAATATTATCAATAAAAACAGATAGAGGAAAGTAGTGCTCATTTTAGATATAATTTTTTCTTCATTTTTTTAAATCTTTAGGAAGGCTGTATCTGAATCAACTTCAGCAATTAAAATATCTTTGGAATGTTAAGTGTAAATATCTACCAAAACTTAAGTGTGATTCAGTCGTCAAAAAATCAAACGATAAAACAAAATAACAATTTTTCAGCAATGGGAACACTGGAAGACATAGTAACACTTTTTCATCATCGACGAACAGTATATAAAAAATGTACCAAATTTATTTTTTAATATTTCTTATAAACACTATATAATAATTATATTTAAGTTAGGTTACACCTTCGCCAAAGTAGTAATTATAGAACCATCGCCTGAAAAAGCTCAATCTGAGGAATGTTGAGGAAGAGATAATTTTTTTATAAATGTATAAAAATATTTATGTGCGACATCTCTAAGCATTTTAATTAGTGTAAGTTGAAGCTGAAACGTCTCCACCATGGCCTGTCCAGTTGGTGTGGACAAACTTTCCCTCTTTGCCAAGGATTTCATAAGTGTGCGCACCGAAAAAGTCTCGTTGGGCCTGAAAAGATAAAATCAGAGTAAACATCTTCAAATATTTTTTAAATAAGAGTAGTGGAAACGTGGAACCTACTTCCACAACTTGTCATCGATGCTATCAATATAAATCAATTTAAAGCTCGATTGGTTTCTCATTTGGAGAGAAGAAATGATTGACTTGTCAAATGACTTGACAAGCTCATCAACATAATGATGCTGCACATCTTCTTCTATCTATATTTTAAAAATGAATGTATGTTTGCTTGCTTGTGTGTATGTATGTATGTATGTTGTTTATGTATTGTTATATTAAGCATAGGAAATGTTTGAAACTTTCAAAATACCTTCTTTCCACCCTCGCGAAGGTTTCTGGATTATTACATCCACATGACAATACATCTGAAAAGTTTTTTAATCATTACAAAAACTCTTAGGAAACTGTCAAAAATGTCACAATTTGAGAATGACATTTTGCAAACCATCGATTGTACCATCAAAATTCAGTTTTCGAATAAACTCTTTAAATTAATGAATTTACTTGAAGTACTCACCTATGATACTAACCTAAATCGAATATCGGACGTTATTAATAGCCTTGCCTGTGTAAGGTTGAAACTTCGAATACATCTCTGACAATACACTTCGTACTTGAAGTTTGTTAAAAAGATACTTTTGTAAAAGGACCGAATTCAAGCAAGTAGCCAATAATGCCAAAAGCTGGTGCCACTTACGTTAACAGTTAGCGTGAGGAGCATCGGCTGGCAGGCCCAAGTACTTTGGATTCGTAGTAGTAAGTACTATTGGAGTACTATTAATTTCGTGAATCTCTCTCGGTATGGAGAGATTGATGATATATATATATATATATATATATATATATATATATATATATGATTATTATATATCATTGCCTGTCACAGTTACTTTGTGACTGTCGCGGTTACTTTGTTAAGCTGTCACTGGATCTGATTTTTGGAATCAGTTCCTATCGGATTTATAAAATGGTCACCCACACTTAAACTAAGCGAAGCCGAATCAAAAGCCGCCCGCAGCATCTAGCAGCAAAAACCTGCAGAGCGGGTTTTTAACTGCTAGTTTGTATTTATCCAAGAATTACAGGTATTTTAAATAGGTAGATACCTAGGTCAGAAATAGGTTCATATGCTATCAAATTCTATTTATTTTTTCTTATAATACACAAAAATAAATGTTTCTAAAATACGAAAAATGAAAATATGTATAAAAAAATTTAGGTGGCACGCATGCTGTTTGAAAACTGAATGTACCAGGACTGATTATATAAAACGCGGGAGAGGGGAGGGGAAAGCGGGGGAGGGACGGAGGAGGGAGAGAGGGGAGAGGGAAGGTGGAGGGGGAACACGAGAGGGGAAGGGGACATGGGAGGGGAAGGGGCAGCGGAAGGGGAATGGAAAAATGGGAGAGGACACACAGGGAGAAAATTTCTTTATTAAGTGGCATTGCAACGCACGCCGGGAACTTGCTAGATAATTATAAAAATCTGAGTCAAAAGTCTGAATCAAAGAATTAATTGTAATATTTAAATCAGTGTAAATAGAATACCATAGAGCATTAAAACAATATATTCTTTTTCTTTTTTCCTCAACAAATTGTGATGATTATACACAGGAAAATTACTAATCCGCAAACATACATATTGTCACATTCACTTTTAGTAAAGTAGAGCAGGGCTCCACAAACATCAATCCTAGTATTTAAACTTAGCTTTTTCTATATCCCTACATCTCAACAGATAACTATAAACACACTTCATACAGACAAGGCCAATGTTTCCTTTTGCTACAGTCACGGTCAATGTTTACAGTAGCTAGTAACAGAAAGGAAACAAACTTAATTTAAATATTTATATTTAAAAGTAAGTAGCCTGTCAAGTATTTAAAAGGTTTACCTGCAGAAGGTTGGCTGGCAGCACCGCAGAGCGATATCCGTCATAGAACGACAGAGCAGAGCTGAAAGCCGGAACAGGCACTCCCAACAAAACTGCTTGAGCCACTACTTCCCTCCAAGATTGCTGGCTGCCCAAAATAGCCTTGGTGAAGAAGTCGTCCAGAAGGAGGTTCGAGAGATTGGGGTTGCGAGTGTAAGCATCCTTGATGTTGCCCAGGAATACACTTCGGATGATGCAGCCTCCTCGCCACATTAGGGCGATGCCCCCGTAGTTGAGGTCCCAGTTGAAGGACTTGGCGGCCTCTCTAAGCAACATAAAGCCTTGGGCGTATGACACGATCTTGCTTGCGTAGAGGGCTTTCTTTATCTTTTCCAAGAAGGCTTTCCTGTCTCCGGTGAACTTGGCTGCTGGGGCTGAGGACAGGGTCTTGGACGCAATAACTCGTTCCTCTGAAATAACATTACATTGGTGATTTACTATGCCCGTATCACTAGGAAATCCTGTGTTTAGCAATTAATAACATAAGCAGCTTTCAACAAAAATAGCAGTTCCAAGACAACTCAACAAAGTAGCATTTCAACCCCCCTTTGAAAATTCAATAGCCCCTAACGTAACCTATTTAACCAATTTTTTTTTTCATCACTTTTTTGAATTTTCAATGGAGGTGTTGAAGTTCCATGATTCTGAGTTGTTCAGTCACCAAAAATAAAAACACACTATTAATTTCAAAATAAAAGACAATCGACATTGTACTGTTGGAAATATATATATACCAACAAAGAGGTTTTAATAAAATTGATTTTAATAAGGCCAAAGATCCAAAACTTGCTGTCCAATGGCAGGTGGAAGTGCATTGTACAGCTTTGTTGCAAAGTACCTAAAAATTTTTTGAGCAAAAGATGTTGTAGCGAACGGGATAAGTAAGAGATTATGCCCTAGGTTCTAGTAGTTTGGACATTGTCAAAAACAATTTAAAAGCCAACAATTGAAAACTTTGGCATCAGGAAAGAAAGAAACTTTGTATGAGAAATTAACCCACTTCCCGATATCGGATCAAGCTGAACTTATTTACATACGTATTTCTCTGAAATTGGCTACTAGCCTGTCCAAGTGGTGAGAATGGAAAATAGATGTATTATAATGAAGTTTTTATTAACGGTTGATTTTTTTCATATATAATGCCTGTGAAAGAGTTCAAATACATAAAAATGATATCACTGAACACATGAACTAATAGAAGTGTGTTATAGGTAGAGATGGCAAAATTTCGTTTTAACTAAAAACGCGAAAAAATAGCGAAAAACGTGATTTTGGCCGTATTTCAGCTAAATTATTCTATTTAGCGAAATAGGCGTGAATTTCCCGAAAATACCGGGTATTAAAATAATATGTGAGAATTTCAAAAAATCGATATTTATCAGCGTTTTTTCAGTCACTACAATTTAGTACTGACGTACTGACTGACAGGCGTACGAGAATGAAGGAGTCCACTATTGAAACGTGCGCAATGCTATCATTCAATCAGTAAAGTGCCATTTCCATTGTTTTTTGTATTTAGGTACCTGTATTTCAAATATGCCTACTTTATTTCATTTTTGGAAGCCTGTCCTACCTCTTTTTACAATTTTGTTACTATTTTATGTGTAAATATTTAATATTTTTGTGCTGTAGGCTAAAATTGCTTTTTGAAATTACACAAATTGTGCGAAATAAATTACGCCTATTGATGTTAATCGCAATCTGCATTATTTGTAATAATCTGTTGTATTTGTGTTCGACCCGTACTTAGAGTTTCCTTCCTTATTAATTTAATATTACAATTAATTATTTATAATCTTTCACATGGAAATACTTGCAAATGAAGGTTAAACATATATTTTACCAAAAATACTTAAAAAATGCGCTAAAAACATTGAGGAAATACATTTTTTTCTATTTTGCTACAAAACGCTAAATTATGCCTCAAAATGATATAAAACGCTAAATTTCCAATTGTTAATGCTAAAAAATCTGAAAATTAATACTAAATTTTGCCATCTCTAGTTATAGGCGTATGTGTGAGTGAATTCGCTTGACATCTTTGTAAAAGCATGTACTGAAATATTTTCTTGATGAGAAAATTTTACTTTTCATTGGTTTATCCGAGGCCTAAGCGTTGAAAGGTATTACGTAAATGGCTTTTTCATAGTAAATTTTTAAGATGCCAGAGCTCAACAACTGAGAGCTTTTGCCGTTTCGAAAAATCATACAAACACGTTTTCTTCTACACAAATAAGAGTTTTTAATGTATGCCTCTAACTTGGCAAAAGCAAAGTTAATACTCATGTAGAAATAAATCATAAACAAGGTTACATACCCTTCAATGCACTCAGGCAACGAGCAAAGACAGCTTCTCCAATTAGAGTTACAGGAGTTCCGTATTCTAGAGCAGAAATAGCAGTCCATTTGCCTGTACCCTTTTGTCCGGCAGAATCTCGAATTTTCTCCAGCAAGTATTTGCCTGAAAACATACCAAAACAAATAATGTTACCAATAATAATGATGACAATGGTCTTGCGACGTTAACACATTTAAAGATTTACGCATCACTTTTCAATCAAATCTTTAATTTTTTTATCACAACGGAAATCTCTAACAAGGGCATACAAATGTTAGAATTTATAACCAGGTTAACTAGAAATTTCAACAATATTAAGTGTATCAAACTTTTATATTTTGCCTTAGTTAGAAGTCAACTTGAGTACAATTCTCTCATCTGGAACCCACATTATAATATTCAGGTTCAAGCTATTGAAAGAATACAAAATAAATTCTTACATTTTATAAGTTTCAAAATGGGTACTCCAGCAATTTCGTCGAATAACAACACTATTTTAAATTAAATGAACATGCTTAAATTGTCAGACGGAAGGATTATCACTGACTTGGTATTTCTATATAAAATTCAAAATGATGCATTTGATATTCCAGAATTGATTGCATTGACAAGCTTTCAGATTCCACTATATAGTACTAGAAATTGGGATTTATTTCAGTGCAGAAATTCTGAGACTAACTACCACATGTATTCGTCTTTTCCCAGAATACTAATGGAGGAAAATAATCATACCAAATTATTTACAATTTATCACTAAGCAAAAACAAAAGGTTGTTACTGAGGCAGTTCAGTTATGTACATATAATAAATACTGTATAATTTTTACTATTCGTGTGCCAAATCTCAAAAATTAGCATTAATAAATATATGAAAACAAAAAAATACATGTTCAATAATTTTTTTGTAAAACTAACCAACTATATTTACAAAGCAGAGATCAATAAACGAATAAATATTTTAATTTTGTGTTTCTTTTTTTTTTATGTGAGTAGGTACCGCACAAGAGTCCCAATTGCTCTCAAGCATCTGGAGGAAGTGAAACCCTATAATGAATCATATAATGGTTTTTTAAATCTTACACAACTGATAAATGTCCATTAGTGTATGGTTAATAGTTGTCAGTTGGAAATATTTAAAAACACATTTATTAGTAAGAGGGTCGATGTTATTGCTAGAACACCAATTTTATTCTGTTTTAGTTGCAATGGAATTTTGTAATAAAGGCAAGAATAGGTACTAAAGTTACACAATTACAATAAAAAAAAAATTAAGTTTAACTTTTTTACCATCGTTATCTTTGTAGCGGAGAATATCCTTAGTAATGTCCATCAAAAATGAGTCCAACTCTCCTTTGTTCCATTCCTCCATGACATCAGCCATTTCATCCTGGGTCATTCCTGCAGACAAATATACATTTCAAAACACATTAAAAAATGAATTGTAACCGCTACGCCAACAGTAAAACAAAATAAGTCGATTACATAATTAAAAAACAAAACTTCGATTCAGTCAATCCGACACAATGTAAATCATCTCTCAGATGGTAATAAACCCATCAGAAGGGATATTCAAATGTAAAAAGCCACACCGCCAACAATGAAACAAAATAAGTCATTTTAAAAAGTAATAAGTAAGTATAAAATATAATATAGTATCAAAATAAGTCATCGAGTAATAAGTCATTACGTCAAAACTACATAAAAAGGGTTATTATCCACGTACACAAAAATCTACAAAATCTTAATAAAATTGATCATAAATATATCACAAGAAGTCACACCAGAAAGGATCTCATGGTCCCAGGGAGCAATACGGCAAAGTATCAAAAGACATTCAGATATCTGGGACCAAAACTATATAATACAATCTCCCCTGAATTAAATATTAATCATGGAAAATGTCCTACATCGGTTCAATAATAACTAAATGGTTGATTGGCTTGGGTAGGGTGGAATCTGAAAAACTTGGAAATAATGTCACATAAAATTTTACATGGTTAGCTATTAATGACACATTTAGTAAAAATACAGTACATTAAATTTATTTTTAAAATTTTATTTATTTTTTGACATAGAATAAATTTTTGGCATTTTCAACAGTATTTGGTTCATTAGAACGGGCAAACTGCCTAGCTAGGAACTACGTAATATTTACCTACAAGACATAATAACACTTGCACACATTTTATTGTCTACAGTTATTTTCCAATATTGTTACTATGTTATTTTTGCTTTATAAATGTATCTAGCGTAATGTAATAAATAAAAATAAAATCATATAATAAAAACCCATAGATTTAGTTAAAAAAAAACAAGAGAAAGGTCACTACCGAAAAGAGAAATAAAAGTAAAAATAAAACATGTGTGCGGTTCACACGCGGTAGAAAACTAAACTTCAAAAGAATGAGATGAATTTTAAAATAATTTTGCATTTTATTCTTCGAAGCACCACACACAGAGGAGGCCGTTAAGCTACGAAGCACTACACAAGAGGACCTCTTAGTCTATCGTATTCTCTCGCAGGCTAAATCCTATAGATGTATGTGTTTGTCTCTTTTTAGTGTCACTCGTTTCCGTTTCATCGAGTTTCAAATCACAATGGTGCTAAAGAAGTTTTCACTTCAAACATCCCATCTCCTTTTTCCGTCCTAAAGCAAGAAAAAAGTAATTTGATGAAATTTTGCAAACTTTAATTTCTAGGTACATCTAATTTAAACAAAAACTCTGCATAAAGCCCGGGCAATGCCGGGTTATTGTAATCAGTTAATCTCTACAGAATATATACACATATATATCTATGTACACACATAATCGGTGATTTAATCTAATAATGTATTTTTATGTCTTTCTTGAATTGAGTTTGTTTACGGACAAAACTATTTATGTATTCATATTGCTTATGCATGGGGGGCCAACAAATAATTCATCTTAACATTTTAAAACATTACTTGCAAATAGGGTTTTTTTTCCTAAAATAATTATATTAGCACCTTCTTTTAAGTATAATTGCAATTCTTTTCAAAATACCTTTAATCCGTAGAATAAATAATCTAACACTAAAAGTGCCGTCCATATTAATTTGAATGGAAACAAATGTTCAATTTTTCCCAACACCCCAGCGTTCCGTCTCACTCGTAATCGCCTGAAATCATAGATCTCCATCTCATTTGAATTTCGAAAGCACAGTGTTGTATGGAATTACAGGCCCAAATTGGGCCTATATTTGAATCACAAAACACGTCCACAAGGCACTTGTGCTATTCTTTACTTTATGCTTTAATCCATAAAAGAGTCACATTAGTTCATTGCAACACTAGTAAATCCATTTTATTTTTCAGCACAGCTTTTAACATTACGCCATAGAATTAATAATACACTTACTACTTCACAAAATAAAATCGCCGCCATTGAATGCGCACAAATCAATCGCAATGAACGTAATCATAAATGATGAATGAACTCACCAAGCCCGACCTTCATGAGGTGGTAAGCCTCGCAAATGAGCTGCATGTCCCCATACTCGATACCGTTGTGAACCATCTTCACGAAGTGGCCGGCACCGTCCTGTCCTACCCAGTCGCAGCATGGCTCCGAACCAGAACGTGCACATATGGCCTGGAAAGGGAAAAGCAAAAATAAAATTGAAAGGAATTACGAGATATGTGTGCATCGCATCATGAGAGATTATGAGAATTTTTCACCAGGCGTGTGCGGCGCTGGTTTATACTTTCTCCACTTTTTCTCTTGAAACTAACTTGTACTAGTTTGGTGTGGGCATGATTAAAAAAAACTCAAATCAGCATATGCAAGAAGAGGAGTTTCTTTCTGATGCTCAAAGAGCCTAGAAATATTGACAGTAACCTAGTAAGCTAATAACTCTAGCTACATAGAGACAGAACTAGCATTGTTTTTAACCCAGTAAGCTAGTAAGGAAGCTAGTAAACTAGTGTCCCGAGCCATGCTAGTTTAATAGGATGGGATTATATTATTTATATCATTTTAGTTATTTTAGTAGCGCCAACTACCACCGAATTTACTATCCTGGCTTTGTGTTTGGCTTCGTTTAGCCGCCCAAAGCCAATACGAAAGACGTGACAACATGCTATGTTTTTTTCCGACACACAATACGCTTCTAAGCAAAAAAAAAAAACAGAACTACGTAACAAGGTTAATTTAAAGATTGTACAAAGGGGTATTTCTACAAACGAGAGATTCTATTGAAAATGTACGGAATATTTAAAGATCATTTTTGTGATTTTAATCATCCAACTAAAAATGTTTGTTTTATATGTTTTCATGCAATATTATTGATTTTAAAAACGGTCTAAAACTGACAAAATCAAATGGCCCATGGTTTGAAAATCGGAATGTGACAAGCGTCGCTCAGCTGGGCCAGTAAAAATTAACACTGTCAGTGAGCGTCCACGCTTGTGACGTCACACGATAGCCCCACCTCAAAATATTGTTTTAGCGGTAATTCAAAAATGGGAAACTTTGACTCGCTGTAGAAACTTTATTCGTCAACATAAAAATAAAATAAAAATACTATAATCATCGTAATTTTTTTTTAAGCAATAAAAAAAACGAGGAAATACCCCATTGTATTGTGATAAATAATGTCTGTGGAATGCTAGTATTCAAAAAAATTGTGCGAATTTAATGACAATCACCAATCATTAATGACAATTTAATGACTACTAAAGATATTTAAAATAAAATTGTCCATGGTCTAGTCCAAATTCGTTTTCTAGCTACTCTCCTAATAAATCATCTAATGCAACCTGACACAGTTTTCAAAGCAACTGTTTCAATCTTGCCTTTCTTCTACACAAGTTGTTCATTTTTCCCTACAGACGGATGTGTGGATATTGCAAAGATACTTGCATAAAATTTCCTAGCATCATGTCAACCACTCTAGCTTGTGCCAAGCCAGGATCTTACTAGGATTGGAAGACAGTATACTAGCATGCTTTCCGTATGGCCCGGGCATAATATTTAGCAAAAACTTCATGTTTTTAACTCCATCTCCATTACATTATTATTAAACTACCGCTTGACGATGAATCAACCATACCTAAAAGAAAAAAAAAATGCAGAAATTTATTGTATTTGCTGCAGATACATCCTTCGCACAATAAAATCATTTTAAAGAGGATACATTTTAATGTATTTGTACACACCGACAGTATCGAAAATTTCAAAAAAAAATTCTAACTAGTTTGGAACTCCCCAGCCCGCAGTCCTCTCTAGCCCTGCAAATGCCCAGAGATAAATATGTGTAGTGAAGTATATTAATTTTGTTAAACAACTTCAAAAAGGAGGAGGTTCTCAATTTGACTTTTTTTTTTTTTATGTTTGTTACCTCAGAATGTTCGACTGGGTGAACCGGTATTGATGATTCTTTTTTATTTGAAAGCTGGTGCTTCCCGTGTGGTCCCATTTCAATTTTGTCCTGTTCTGTCAATGGCATCCATGAGAAAACCATATAAGTCTTAAATTTGCATTAAGTATGTGCGTGACAAATGGACGAATAACTCAATATCACGCCAACTGATTTCGATGATTCTTTTTTTATTGGAAAGGATGTACTTCAAGACTAGTTTAATGAGAGTTTGATTAGGTTCTGATCATGGGATCCATGACAAAGTAACGGAACTTAGGAGCAAATTAACGATACTCGGCCGAATCTTTTATAGGCTATCCGGATCTTTGAGTCACCTACAGTAACGTTGTTATGGTCAAGTAATGTCTGTCTCATTTCAGCAGCATGTTTAGGTAGTAGGTCTACCCATATTCAGACAAATTAGTTAGTGTACGTCAGATTCACTAAAAATCAAAAAATAAACAAAAATTCTAACAAAACAAAAAACAACTTCAACAAATGCACTAAAAAGTAAATAAATAATTTCACATTCTTCTACAACTTAATAATCAACTTACTTTTTCTGCTCATCAATATGTTGGTACGATTGTTATTTTTGGAGTCGGTGTCAGCCAAGGTACCCGGCCCGTCGTGGTCATTTGACAGCTCCCCTCCGCGGCTCGGCTCTCGCCACTCGCCTCTCACCTCGTCAAGTCGCGCGTGCGACTCAAGCACATCTCACCTTTAACTATGTACGTAGTTACAAACCTATCTTCACTGACACCAAGTTGTAGAAGAATACAAAATTATTTTTTTATTTTTTAGTGCATTTTTTGAAGTCATTTTTTTGTTTTGTTAAAATTTTTGTTTATTTAAATTTAGACTAACACTAAATTATGTTAAACCACTACAAGGCAAGAATCTCTTTTAAATGATTTACATGCATGTGCCTAAAATACGTGTAAATTACATGTACGTACCTGGAAAATAGGCTTGATGTGTTGCCATGCCTCTTTGTGTCCCCCGGGCATCAAAGAAGGACCATACCTGGCACCGTCCTCACCTCCACTGACCTGGAAAAAGTTTCAAGAGAATTATTTATAAATTCAGGAAAGCTGAAGAAAAACTTTAAAAATATATTTATTTCCGAATACTGGCAACACCGAACTAGGTCGCCTTCACCATTTGCCTGTTCACTAATTTTTGACATTCCCTTCCAAACGCCGCTCAATCAAACATTCTCCCTTGCTCTCCCTGCAGTGTTCTAGTAAAAAATTTATTGCAATCCTTCTGATAATCGTTAAAGTTTTCATATCTGGAAATAGTGATACAAGCGGAAACTGAAGAATCTATATTACTTTCGGTGTCGATTTTGTGGTATACCTTTTATCATTTGAATTTTTAAGTCAAATTGGAAAAAAAAAAGTTGCAACGGAGTTACTATCAGCTGTTTATTGTATTTTAAAATGCACCAAAACATAGACCCGACTCCAAAAGATTTTTAATCCTTTAGTTGCCGAATAAAAAAAAAATTAAAAAAACAAAAGAGATCAGTTTATTTTTTTAGTTTCTATGGATACTCTGTGCCATCGAAGAGATGCTCATAATACATATAGGTACCTAAGGTTTTCCTACAAAAGTTTTCTATCCCCTGAAATACTGACAATTCATTAAGGCCACAGTTATTTTTAAAATTAGCATTTCAAATGGTTTTTGTAATTTATTTGATTTTTGAACAAATATGAAATAGCTGCCTGAAAATCGCAGACCAAATAAACAATGGCTTCTTACGTACTCAAAACTATCTATTTCTTAAGTAAAGGTACCACGCATAATATTAAGTCGAGTTCCTTTAAGTCTAGTTTAAATATGAATAATAATAGAATAACACAATGAATACAAACCACAAACCAATTTACTTGAAATATCTAATTAGAAAACTAACATTATTCATAAGATATATTATAAATCAATGTTGAAATAACATTAATGATGTTATCAAAGTTTGAAGAAAAATGTTGCTAAGCAATCGGTGTATGCTTGGTTTTAAAAACCTTCAAGTTATACGAGTCCATTTGAAAGTGACCTACATTTTGTAGGTTAACTCTTCAATGTTTATAATATTATATATCCTTGAGTTAACCTTACGAGGTTAATGACTCATTTGTTAATACGTGCAATAAATTATCTAAAATAAAGAATAAAATAATATAAGCTGTAAATTACATAAAAAATAATACAATTTAAAATGGTTGGTAAACCAAAATTTCAATAATCATTGTTCTAATCATGTAAAAAGGTAAGTCCCTACTATAATGTACGTAAATCAGATTTTTTATAATTCAAATGTTTTAATCTCAACTTTAAAAACACAAATTTGTATGTATCACCAAAGCTGTTTAAAAGTGAGTTCTGATGTCATGAAATTTGAACAGTATGATTTAATGGAATTTATAGGTAGCACAACTACTTTCAAATCTTTTCCATCATGAACTCTGCGGCATTAATTAGATTGTCTAAATAAATCTAAAATAAATAAAAAATTAATTCTAAAATAAATCTTGTGTTATACAATTTTTTTTTTTTTTTTTTCAGAAATAATTTTTTCCAATCAGAATTTTAAAATAGAAATAAAAAATGTTTTTAAAAATTTCAGTGTGGCCTTATTATTTAGGAAAATTCAAATATTTATCATCACAGTAATTTTCCCGTGATGTGCGTTATTCCTGCTTTGAATTATTCACATTCTATGAACTGAAATTTGCTTTGAGTTTAAGAATTATTTTAAAAATTGGTACTGTTTTTGTGAAGAGTGATAAAATAGGTAGCTACCTAAAATGTAATATTTTAAAAGAATATTATTTTAATTGTATTTTTCAAAGTTGGAATTATAATAACCCATGATTTTTCACGCGACTGCGCTAGTAAAGAACTAAAAATAACTTTTACAAAAATATGCTTTTTTTAATGTAAATATCATGTAGTGGGCAGGCGAAAGCAGCCATTTCAAGCAAGGTTTCAATTCTCAATGATAGTCTTAAACTGGGGCGAAACTGAAAGTATCTTCAACTCAGCGCGAACAAGAAGTGTAACTTACCCCAGCACCAACAAAGAGGATCCCCTTCTGTTGGAGTTCTTTGCAGCGGCGTTGAGTGTCAGTGTACTCAGAGTTGCCTCCATCGATGATTATATCTCCTTTGCTCAGAAGTGGTACCAATTGCTTGATGAAATCGTCAATAGCCGATCCGGCTAAAAAGAACAACAACAAATTATAATAATCTAAACATATTCTCTTCATTACAAAAACTACATCATCACTACGATTTGAAAGGACGGAATATTTTTTTGTTTTCTATTGATTTAATTTTGTATTATCAATACTCAGTCTGCCTCTGGTTCTGACGACAGAACATCGAACCCAGCAAAAAGGTCACGTGTGTTATGGATTACATTTACATAATGCTTTTATAAATCACACACCCTCAACTACACTATTGTATGTCAAAATATGACAAGCCGGAATAAGGGACTTTAAGGTTTGCATCCAAACTTAATTAAAAAAAAAAAAACACAAATTCATATAAGGAGAAGCACTACCAAGTAAAGCAAAATCATGAGTTTTTGGTTTGAAAATTAGATCGTTTAGAAATATTTTAGATTCTTTAATTAGAGTAGAACACATATCGCACATCCCGTTGAAAGTGTCTTAAGTCAGACAAATATATTTTACGGTAGAGATTTTTTAGGTAAACAAATGATGATGTGATGATTGAAGAAACAAGCGGTCCCGTCAAAGACACTAGCAATATATCATTTTCGTGGGGCATAGATAATCGTGCTCACTTTACTATTCAGAGAAAAATAAAAAAAATTATGAAACTGAAAATTTTGACTTGCGACTCTTTTCCATGGGATTTCTATTGAGTATTTTGATTACTTTTTTTATAAGCCTAGAAAAAATAAAGTATCAAGCATAGGAAAACTGCTTTTAAAAAAAATATATTCTTTATAAAATTATCATAAAACATTTAAATATTTGTGCCTGAGCTTGAAAAAACAAAAAAAAAGATTTTTGGCAACGCTTTTTCTTCAATAAATCTAAACGGGTGTTTGGTATTAAACGGAAATTTAAACCTTGTCACCATCATGAGAAGTATTATTGTTAGCGGCTTGATCCTGAATTTTACGCAACGTGGTGCATCACCTGCAGTAAATTGTGTTTTTAGATATTTTTTTTACGTCAATAAAATGTAATGGAAATATCAGTTGTATTTTAATTAGAATATCCCCATTTTCCAATATGTTACGAAAATAAATTGTTTTACGAGGAAAACGTATGACCAGTGTAAAACAGGATTACGTGTATGTGAATCAATATTTTGAAAGTATGAAAAAGTTCTGTGATATCATTGTTTAACAATGGAATCCATGTTTTGTATGGTGATCCGATAAATTAAAGAGAAGAAAAAAACATACTTTTCAATCAAGTTCAGAAAAGATTAATTACAATCATCTTTAAAATAAAATTTGTGACAAATCATGGTATTACGTCAAAACAAATAAGTGTGGTCTTATTAAATCACCTAGTTGATCATGATTGCTTGTGATTCAAAGTGTTGATAAGGTTTCATATCAAAGAATGTTGGTAATGATGTCAGCAATATTGGGCAATTGTGGTTTTTGATAACAGAAATGCAAGTCAATTCAATTTGCAGTAATTATAAATCAAATAATCAAAACTCCGTTTAAACACACATTATTTCGTTGGTTATCTATTAAAAATAAGAAAATGGGAATCTCACTGCATTGGTCCCTTATAAATAAAATGCTTTTAAAAAGCATGTTCACTAATGTACTCTTGAATTAATGAATCGACAAACCTTTGACTAAAATCATTACCCTTTTGGGTGACTTTAATTTGCTGACCATATCTTGCAATGAAGTGGCGCCAATGATTTTTGTTCCCTTGGCTTCATTGTTGAGAAAACTGGTGACCTGTTAGGAAGGCAAAACTATTTTATTAAATAGGCTAATTATACAAAAGTTTTCTTTTATATTTAATTTGTGAAGGACTGAACTTTTTTATTGGAACAAGCGCTTCAGGCCATTCGCTCACAATCCAGCCTGTGGAAATGCATAAATGTTTTTGAAAGTTTTACCTTCTCAACGGTTCTGTTGAAGGCGCATACGACAAATCCTTTAGAGTCCATATTCAGGATGAGGTTTTGGCCCATGACGGCCAAACCGATGAGAGCAATATCAGCCTTTCTGAAATTCACAATACAGTCACATTTATTTGTTTTTTATCGCTAATATTGATAAATTGTGAACAAGCAAATGTTTTGTTAATGTGTGTTTATCTGTTGTTGTTTTGATGAAAGTTTTCAATATTATAAATAGACCAGCAACTCCTGACATTGTAGATAGCTACGAGTGCTATGACATTCAGTACAGATAGAGGACATTCTTAGCTGTATTTTATTTATATATCTACTCTAATGTTTTATATGACAAATGTTTAAGCGTAACTATTGCAGTGTAAAATTAATGTCGATTGCAAAATCTTAGGATTTGAAAATATCTTAAGCAATCAACTGATAGCTTAAAAAATCCAAAGATCTAGTTCAATCAATCTTTAATTTTAAATTACCTATAAGAAATTGACAATTTTCAGTTTAATATTATTTATTTTATGTAAGTTATTCAATTTAATCTGACCAAATCAATCGAATGATGACCTAACATTGTTGATTGAGATTCGAGGAATTAATATCTTTTGTGAAACGAATACATACCTATAAAATACGGTATAAACAGGGTTTATTGTTTCATATGGTCAATTCAATTTTTACAGTTCAAACGAATCGAAACCACTTTGTAAGTAACAAGCATATACACAAATTAGTGGGTGACATAGGTATCATTACGGATTGTATGGAAATAAAAAAATTACAAGTGTGCAGTTCACATGCGGTAGAAGTGAAACCTTCAGAAAACTAAAGTAGACAAGAGTGGGGAGGCTACGAAGCACTGCACAAAGAGGAGACCGATTATTCTATCTCATTCTCTCACAAGCTAAATCCTGTAGACGTATGTGTTTGTCCCTTTTAGGGTCGCTTTTTCGTTTCATCGAGTTTGAAATCACAACGGTGGTAAAGAAGTTTTCACTTCAAAAATATGTGTGCAGTTCACATGCAGTAGAAGTGAAACCTTCAGAAAACCAAACTTCGAGAGAATGAGACGAATGCAGAGTCTCACGTGTAGGATCAATTTTAGGGTTAATTTATTATAATATTGTTACCAAGTTTAAAATTTATTTTACATTTTATTCTACAAAGCACTGCACAAAGTGGAGGCTTATTAGTCTATCTCATTTTCTCGCAGGCTAAATCCTATAGATGTGTGTGCTTATCTCTTTTTAGTGTCCTTCGTTTCCGTTTCATCAAATTTCAAATCACAACGGTGCTAAAGAAGTGTTCACTTCAAAAATTTAAAACTTTAGGCATCTTAAAAATAAGTAAAACGTCAATTTCCGAGAAGACCGAGTTACCCATGTTTTTCTAGGATCTTTAGAAAGTTTAAAGGGTGAAATGCAGATCCTGCCACAGTTTGGAAATTTAATAAAAAGGCACTTTCTAGATGAGAAAAGTGTGGAGAAGCTGAATAAAAAAAAATTAAGGCGCGCTCGGCAAAATTGAGGGAGATATGGCCGTTTAAAGTATAAATAAAATTTCACTTCGTGAACCGATACTACGACACTCCGCCCGCCATTTTGTCACTGTTATCTTGGTATCCCAGACCTACAAACAAGAGCCAGATACGATTGTAGCCGACTTCGTGGGATAAATAATAAGGCGCGTAATTATGAAAAACAGAATTAATAATAATATATAATGTAAACGAACCTCTAATCAGGCACTGGAATGGAGACAAACCATTCAAATCTTGGGATGTTTTTTAAAATAAAGATATTATACACAAGCCCGCTACACAAACCCTGCGTAGCCAAACAAACCATTCAAAAACGTAGGCTGTTTTTTAAAGTAAGGATAACATACACAAGCCCGCTACACAAACCCTGCGTAGCCAAACAACCCATTCAAACACGCAGGCTGTTTTTTAAAGTAAAGATAACATACACAAGCCCGCTAGACAAATTTCATAATTACGCGCCTCATCAGTTATCCCACGAAGTCGGCTACAATCGTATTTAGCTCGTCTTTGTATCAGGGATACCAACAGTGACGAAATGCCCACCGGCACCCGCCGGGCTGTCATAGTGTCGGTTCGCGAGGTGAAATTTTATTTAACGCAATTGAAAATTAATTACTTATTCAAATTTTCTTTCTATTGCTTTCCGCACTTTTTTTCATCTTCCAGATTAAAGTTCTCAACTTAAAACGCGGTGAAAACATGGTTTTTTGCAAAAAACAAACTGTGGCAGGATCTGCATTCCTCCCAGTTTAAATTATTAACTCTCCTTATGTGTAAATCAAAACTTATTGAATCAGAAATGATATTCCTATAATGAGTTCGGGATTGAAATATCAATGAGCGTTACAAAGACGTAAGGCTAGTGTTTTGCTATTTAAACAATATAATCATTAGATGCATAGTTTTCTAAACGCAGGCAGATAAGAAAATAGTCCTGCATTTCAATAAAACTGCCGATTAATGATAAATAGCGACCTCTAGGCACTGAGAGGTCACACAAGTATTAACGTTTATTTACTCATTCAAGTTAGCTTATTTATTAAGGTTAGGACAAAACCGGCAAAAACAGCAATATTAGCTACAATTAATTTAAGTTAGATAAATAGTGCAATTAGAAAAACTTACCCCGACATGTTGATTATTGTTGTTGTTATAAGTCAAAAATGACAGTAATTTAATTTGAACGGTGTCGAACTTCTGACAGATGTGAACTTCGCGCGAGTTCGGCATGCAATGGTGCAGTATTCTGCTAATCGGTTCGGCTTCTGTCAATTGCGCCTGGGTGGGTACTTCGCTATTGGGTCCTTGGGTGCGTAATGGGTACTTGCTTGCCCGCGCCGTTCACTTATCATTTGAGTTGAGTTGTTTTTATTACAAGGCCGACGAAATCGCATGTATTCGAAAAAGACACTCGCACAATGTGAGCGATTATGTTGTATCAATGTTTTATTCAGTGTTGCGCTTATGCAGTGGCGTATCTAGGCCGACGGAACCACGGCCGTGGCCTGGGGCCTGGAGTTCACGAGACCTACCTTCATATAAACTGGATTGTATTGCTACTCCAGGATACATAAAAATATAGTATTATTTGGCAATAAAACTATAACACCTCGGGCCTCTTGCATTGCAAAAAATGACAATTTCACGCTTGAATAATAAATAACTCTACTTAATGATTATTTTAAATTACAAAAAATTGTCTTAACATCCTATTCGAATCCTATGTGACTATTTTTTCCACAGAATATATCGCTGAAGAAGTTTAAGTTGTGTGTTGTTATATCGAATAGTTCTGCATTTATTTTAATGGCGTTTAAACCACGGAGATCCTTTTTTTGTTATTTTTCATTTTATTGGGCAGGTAATATTAACTGTATTTGACAAAATATTTTTTCTGCGATCAACGGTTTTTTCACATTTTTTTAAACGGCACATTATGTATTAATCCTTTTCGCAGGAATACCTAAAATACTAAAAATATATTTCATGTGTTTCACTTAATTTTAAGTATTTCTTAATTCTTTTATTTATTTATTTATAACATTACATTTGATACATTTGTTTGGCAAAAATAACATAATAATAACATTGAAAAATAACTATAAAATGTGTACAAGTGTTATTATGTCTTGTGGGTCTATATTAGTTCCTAGCTAGGCAGATTGCCCGTTCTAAGGAACCAAATGCTGGTGAGAACGCAAAAAAAAAAAATAACAAAATGTTCATTTTAATTTTTTAAATTAAATATACATCAATAAAAATGCCTGAAAATTTATTCTGTAACAAAAAAAAAGAAAAAGAAAAGAAAAATGTTTTTTTTTATTTTTTATTTAAATAATATACGTACTGAATTTTTACTAAATGTGCCGTTAATAGGATATGTAAAATTTTAAGTGACATATTTTAATAGTTCTTCAGAATCCACCCTACCTAAGCCAATCAACCATTTTGTTATTATTGAACTGACGTGGGACATTTTGCAAGCTTAATATTTAATTCTAGGGGAATTTTATTATATATTTTTTGTCCAAGATATGTACATGTTTTTTGATACTTTGCCGTATTGCTCCCTGGGACCACAAAATCCTTTCTGGTGTGACTTCTTGTGATAGATGTGATCTAGATTTTTATCTATGTGGATAATAATCCTTTTTATATAGTTTTGACGAATATCAAGTACATAAAAGTTTTTATAGAGCTGATCGCTAGAATACCTATAGGGTTTACGCAAAATTACTCTAATTATGGATTTCTGGGCCTTCACAAGCGGATCTAAAATTGTTCTACCCGACGCTCCCCAACCAATGCAACCATACGTTAAGATGGGGTTGCACAATCCGAAATATATTTTTCTTAGGTCTTGTTGTTTAATTATGTTCCGTAATGCAAAGAATATGTAAATCAATTTTCTTACCCTTATTGAAAGGTTTTCTATGTGATATTTCCATTTCAGATGATTGTCTATAATAACACCTAGATATTTGATGTTTTCTACACTTTCCAAAGCTTCACAATTGCAGTTTGAATCAACATTAACGGAATTACAAATAGTCTTATGTATTTTTATTGTGTATGATGTACTAGGTTGTCCTTTTATAGTTGGGCTGAATCTTATGTATTTAGTTTTTGCTATATTTAGTGTTAGTAGATTTTTGTCAAGCCACTGTTTTATCGCATTTATCCCACTTTCAGCACGTTTGTGAGTTTGAGTCCAATCCTCTCCTTCAAATATAGCCACTGTATCATCTGCGAAAGTAATAATTTTTCCGCCTACTGTTAGCTCGCATAACTCATTGATATAAATTATAAATAGAAGAGGTCCCAGTGTGCTTCCCTGTGGTACCCCAAAATTAGTGTCTAGTGAATTACTCACCGTTTTTCCCATTTTGAGTTGCTGGCTTCTACCCGTTAAGTAACTCTTTAACCATTCGTAGGGCATATCTACAATCCAAATATTTTTTAATCTTTTGAGGAGTAATTTATGAGAAACTGTATCAAAAGCCTTGGCTAAGTCTAAGAACAGTATGTTATTATTATTATTATTATCTTATTTAGTATGTTTAATTTTCTGTTACAACAAAATAGTATTTATTAATTTCTATTTAAAATAATTAAATGTATGATAACCACAACACGGGCATTAGCCTAGTGTGGTAGCCAAAAAAACCAAAAATCTGTAACTAATAAAATTTTATGAAAAAAATAAAATAAAAAACTCATCACCTGATGATTTAAAACTTCCAGCATCAAACAAAAAAACATAGGCTTTTAAAGGATATTTTCTCAGTAGCTTTATTAACCAGTGACTTATCGAAGTAAAACTTCTTTACGCACGCTTGACTCCCCAAGTAAGCTGATGAATGAGTGACGATACCGTTACGAAAAGTGTGATCGGGCGAGGCGGACGGTCGGGCCTTTACGCACGCATGACCTGGGGAGTAAGGGGCCATCCATAAATTACGTCACACGAATTTCATGGTTTTTGACCCCCCCCCGTCCCTGTCACACATCGTCACATTTGTGAGACCCCCTCCCTCCCTAGTGTGACGTAACATATTTTGCAATTTTACATCTAAAAACGTTTTGCGTTTTTATAATTTAGATTTTTATGTGACGTCATAGGGCTGATGACATACTATTCCCATACCCCTTGTCACTCTTCACTACCCCCCCCCCCCTTAAGGTGTGACGTAATTTATGGATGGCCCCTAAGCTGGTGAATGCGTGACTAGAGCGTTATGAAAAGTGTGATCGGGTGAGGCGAACGGAAGTTGAGAGGGAGATATAAGTTAGTGAAGTTTTACTTCAGTCATGTAGCACACTCGTTTTTTTAGCTGTCTTTCTTTGTAACTCTTGTATATTCTTCAACTAAGTATTTTTGAAAAACAATTTTCTAACTCTTTGTAACCCTTGTATACCCTTCAACTAACAATAATTTATTGTGTTTACAGAATGTCTATATATTTTTTTTCCTTTTGTGTCTAGTACGTTTTAAAATCTATGTACATACTGTTTTTTAAATTCGTGTTCTTGTGTAAAACTAATTTTATTTTAATCGAATTTTTATTAAACTCATTGGGAATAATGTATTGTAAATGTTATATTATGATTTTTTAAAACATTGTCACTAATAAAAAAATAAATAAAGGAGCCCAATTTGAAAACTTCGAATTCTTCTAGTATCCCATTTAGGATAGTTCTGCATTCAGGTGACGACGTGTTCTCGATGAAATTGCAGACTGCATTTTGTTGTTGTTGATTTATCAATCTTTTCTTCAATGATCGCAAATTCACTTGGTTCAATTGCTGTATTCGACCGAAACTTTTTCTGGTTAACATTTTTCGTTTGAGAATAAAGTTGTTAATATTATCTTCATTGATTAAATATTACAATTTGAGGTTTTACTCAAT
The DNA here is from genome assembly GCA_917880885.1 of Limnephilus marmoratus. Taxonomy (NCBI): domain Eukaryota; kingdom Metazoa; phylum Arthropoda; class Insecta; order Trichoptera; family Limnephilidae; genus Limnephilus; species Limnephilus marmoratus. Next base: position 47,388,366 of record OU862920.1, on the reverse strand, counting down.
AAATTATTTTACTATAAAACATTACTGATAAAAATACAAGTGTGCAGTTCACACGCGGTAGAAGTGAAACCTTCAGAAAACTAAATGAGAATTTTATGATAAATATAATTGGAGGGGGGGGGGAATATAAAAAAAAAATAATTTCAGTGTGGTTGGGTATTTTGGCCTCAAATACATGATTTGTATGAAAAAGACCGCGAAGCCGTTCCTACATTTGCTACACAAAATATCCGATGGGTCCATAATTAATTTCGTATGCAAAAATTAAGAAAAAATTGTCGGTTTTAATGCAAATTCCACTTTTTTTAATAAACAATGTGTCAAATGTAACTCTTCAATATTATTAATAAAAATTGTTAAAAAGAAAAAATTTGGTCCCTAATTTAAAAAAAAAATTTCTTGGTTATCTCCCAATGTTCTAAAATCCACACAGAAATTTTGTGATACTTTATGGTTTTTTTTCGTTATTTATTTTTGGGTTTCGGACAGCGTTTCAGTGTCCATCATCATGGCCGATGTGTGACACATCGGTTCACACGGCATAACACCCCCAAAATAAATAACGAAAATACTTTGAAAATCTAAAATCATATCTACTGTATGGTTGTTAAATACTTTGTTAAATAAATAATTGATTAAATCGCCCCTTTGTTAAATTTCTAAAACTAATATAACACCAACAACATGTTTTGGATTTAATCAATAGCTAAGCTAAGCAATTAGGTGCAACATTTGTAAAAGGTTGTGGGAAATCTGATGTAGATGGCGGTAGCGATTCAAAACATAATGCGTGGATATTGCATGTATTATTGCGTAAAATATTTTATGGTGGTTAGGTATACAATGAATGGAAAGTGAATTCAGACTCCTGTGCCTATGTAACTGTGTATTAACCGAATTAAGTTGTCAAGTTTAATATGAACTTAAAAACTTATAAAAACTCAATTCTTACAAAAAATACAATTCACGAGTATATATTTTTTACTTTAGTCCACGCAGGAGGTGCTCGCCCCGAGGGCAACAATTTTCAAAGAAAAGGAAGGAGAGGATATTCTGGTAAGGAAAAATGTATGGGGGCGGGTAGGAATCTAAAGGTCAGGAGTGTGCCCAGTAGTGACGGACGAACGAATTCATACCTTCAACTGCGGTGCAAGGCTATGTATCGAGATAGAGAGATCTCGCTCATCCAGTCTCTACAAATCTCACCCCATGAACCTGGACACCCTTTCTAAGTCAACAAACGTAGCGAACACTTGAGGTGACCTATGGCAGGGTTGTCGGTTATTCAATTAAATGGTTTCCGGGGCGACGGTACCTCTACCCGCCTCCCAAATTGAACTGAATCACCGGTACAATTGCATTTGTGTGCCTTTCTTCAAAGAATTGTTTTTTTATAAGAAGAAAACTATTCATATTTCTATTGCGTATTTACGGTCACAAGAAAAAATGCCTCTCAATATTCTACAGCAGAACTTGCAAAGTGTTTTTTCCTAAACTAATTAAATTACGTTAATCATCGAACGAGCACATTATGGATTGTTTTAAGTAGAAACTTAAGCATCCTTAGAGCCAGTGGGACACACACTTTGCGTGGCTGGCCAGATCGGGAGAGACTGAACGAAGGAACTTTTGACCTCTCCAGCCGGACTGGCAGGGATGAATTCATACTTCCGTCACTCCTGGACACATTGATCCCACGATTCCCACCCATTCCAATACCCTTTCCTTCCTCTCATTACTTTCACTGAAAAATAAACCCTCCACACAGTATCCCCAAAGATGACGAATATTTTTCCCCAGGTTCTCCGATTAAAGCGAAATTAGTAATACATATTATTATTATGTTTTCTTATTTTTTATTAGATGTTTGAGATCTATCGCATTACACGCGGGCTCTTTAAAGCACGTTCAACCATCGCCTTTATTTAAAGGTCAGGTCACTTCAGTCACAGTGAGTAGGTCAGTGGGGGCTTACAAGGAAGAATAAACCCAATCCATCGATCCAAACGTTAATATATACCAAGGTCAAAGCGGATTGAGTTCCGCGAAACATTTGGGTATCGAAGATCCGGAGATATAGATAACATAGGATGCATTCAAACCGATAAAAAATTACAATGGCGATGGAATTAGTAACGTCACGTTTTTATTTTATTTTATTTATTTTAAATCGAATACGCTTCTCAATTTCCGCTTCGCCTAGCAGGACCTAAAACACAGTTGGTACAGCCAAATCATTTTTTTTGTACGTTTGAATGCATTTGCAACATCTACCAGCAGTCCCCGCTTACCTTTCAGCAATTTTGCGAATCAGTACACCACTATGCAAGCAAGAATCTCTTTAAAATATTCTACTTAACGTGTTTGATTTATTCCACAAATATTAAAAACAACTGTAATAATGAGGTTACACTCAAATAGCATACAACAATAAGCTACATCTTAGTAATGTTGAAGTTTTTTTGCTACTAATAGAGGCAGTTCAGATAGAGTCAATCCAGCTAGAAGCAATCCAGCTAGAAGCAATTCAACTAGAGGTAATCCAGCAAAAGGTATTCCAGAATCCAGCTAGAAGCGATTCAGCTAGAGGCAATCCAGTTAGAGGCAATCCAGCTAGAGGCAATCAGGTAGAGGCAATCCAGCTAGAGGAAATCCAGTTAGAGGCAATCCAGCTAGAGGCAATTCAGTTAGAGGCAATCCAGCCAGAGGCAATTCAGTTAGAGGCAATCCAGCTAGAGGCAATTCAGGTAGAGGCAATCCAGCTAGAGGCAATTCAGGTAGAGGCAATCCAGTTAAAGGCAATTCAGCTAGAGGCACTTCTGTAGAGGCAATCCAGATAGAGGCAGTCCATCTAGAGACAATCCCGTTATCGGAGGTTATCCACCACTTACCCGCCCTGGTATAAGTAACAGATGGTTACTCCTTCAAGGCTTTCGCAAGGACTCCAAATTTTTTTTTGAAAAAACGAAGCTACCTTTAGTTTATGACGAATTTAGACCTTCAATGTCCCTGCATACGTTGTTAGAAAGCAGTAGCTCAGCGGGAAATACAAGATACAATATTAGTTGGTACTACAAAATATAGACAAGACAATGGGACAGGTTGGTTTTGAGGCAATCCCGTTAGAGGAAATCCAGCTAGGGGCAATCCGGCTAGAGAAAACCCAGTTAGAGATAATCCAGCATATGCTAATCAGCACAGGCAAACCAGCCAGAGGCTATCTTGTTTATTTTACACTCATATTATTTTATTAAAATACGTAATTCACAAGTTCCATCTATTTGAAATTTGCTAGCATTGAATGTAAATAACAGTTATTTGAAAAAATATGTAGGTACCTACCTACAATTCAATTAAAACGGACACAGAAAATACATGAAACCCGTCTTCATTATTTAAGTTTTTAAGCCACCTAACTACTTATTTTTTAGTAACTACGTGAAATCCGTTTTCCGTCCGTTCGAATGCTCGATTTTTACTGTATTTGTTCAATTCTTCAGGCTTCGTTCTTTACATTAACATACCGTTTCCAACAGAAGGAAAACTTTAACGAGCATTTTTTATGAACTTGGTTTTAACGAGTTTTCGTTCTCAGATGCGTCGATAACAGTGTTATTAATACTGTAATATCATGCTCACTTCATTTTCAAAGCGCCTACGTGTAGGCAATATATATAGCACAGTTATAAATAAATAATCTCTACTTCTACTCGAAACAATTAAAAAAATTGTAATAAAAATTGTCTTAAAAAATATATTGCTACCCATCAATAAATTAATGCATTCCATGTTTTCCCGCTTCCGCCACTCACAAAAATTTACGACTAAATTGCACATCTTCAGTTACATAAATATCTCTTTAATAAAAATAATATCCCACCATTAAATATATGCATAAGAAATACTTCTGTCGGTGGACTGACTACCACTCGTACGAGCTACAACAACACAGAATCACTGTCTATATAAGGGAATAAAACTATTCAATCAACTAGCTGGTTCCCATGCGTTTATGCCATTTAATAAAGAAATCGTTTCTCCTTGCGTGTTTTTTCCCATTCGACCAGTTCCCCTTCCGCCTCCCTTTCCTCTCCCGCGTCCCCTTCCTTTCTCGCGTTTCCACTCCGCCTCCTCCACCTTCCCTCTCCCCACTCCACTCCCCCCTTCCACCGTCCCGCGAACCCCCCTTCCCGAGTTCCCCTCTCCCTCCCAGGTTCCCCTCTCCCCTCCCGCATTCCATACATTCAGTCCCAGTACATTCAGTTTTCAAACAGCTCGCGTGCCACCTTTTACAATTTTTTAATACAAATTTCATAATGCCTCCCGGGTTCCCCCCCCCTCCTCCCGCGAACCCCATTTCCTGAGATCCCCTTCCCCCTCCCGCATTCCATACATTCAGTCCCAGTACATTCAGTTTTCAAACAGCTCGCGTTGCACCTTCTGCAATTTTTTATACAAATTTCATAATGCCAGAGCTCACCAGTAGTTTTATACAAACCTTGTCCTGACAATAACGAACACAAAAAAAAACTAATTTGGTGCAGTCGTTCGGAAGTTATGCGCGTACAAACATTTCGGCGATTCATTTTTATTTATATGGATTACTCCTTGATATTTATCATTATCTACAATTTGGGAGGCGATAAAGCCGCTCCAGGAATTATTTATTGCATAATCAACACACTGTCAAAGGTCACCCGAGTGGTTCGCTACGTTTGGTGATTTAGCAGGAGTGTCAGGAGTGGGGTGAGGTTTGTCAAGGTCTTGGTGGCGAATCTACTGCGTGGCGGCCCGGAACGGAAGAGTCTGCTTGATGCAAACTGGACTTGTCACTCCTTGACACAATATACCCATAGACATATATATTTTACTTTCTCAGAATTTCTATTCCTTCCTTTCCTTAAAAAACCCTCCACAGCATCCCCAAAGATATCGTAGGCCCTCGGGATTTTTTTTCTCGGGGCCTCCTTTATGGAACTAGTGTAAAAAAATACGAACAGAAATAAAGAAATGAAAATTTTGTAGTACATTCATATAATTTTTACTTTAGTTTCTTTATATTTTGCGTATTATTTCTAATGTAATGTGTACATCTTAAATTTTCTTCTTTTTTGCCATCTAAAATGGTTAAATAATGATATTAATTATCTCATTAATTTTAGATCCAAAATTCATATTAAAAATTATTATTTCTCCTTTTCTAAACACAAATATCTGCTTTATTTTTATTTATTTATTTATTCTTAGTACATTTACATTACAAAGGTATAATATATTGTCCTCCACACTAGGAGTTCACCTGTTTTGTAGAGGACATTTATCAGTTGTAAATTATGAATTATAAATTGTGAATAGTAAAACAAAAGAGTGTTAATTGCTAATACAAAAAGAGAAACAATAAAAATCAAAATATAAAATCGACTTCAATTCCACAAAAATTATAAATTAAAAGTTAAAAAGATTGTAGCCAGTTTCTTGTGTTTTTTTTGTATTCAATAATATTAGTTGTTTTATATTGTGTAGGAAGAGAATTGTATAGTTTTATAGCCTGGTATCTGTAGTGATTTTGTCCAAAGGCTGTGTTTGTTTTTGGTATTTGTAGTTGGTGAGCATGTCTTGTTCTAGTATTGCGAAGTGTTAAATGTGGATAAGTTCTTGTAAAGGAAAGTAAGTATTTGTTTTGAATATAATTTTTGAATTTTCAGCACTGGGAATTTTTCGAATATGATTGAAGTGGGTGTTAGTATTGGTAACTTAAGTATTACTTTTATTAGGGTTTTCTGAGCTTTAAACACTGTATTAATGTATTTTTTACTGGCACAGCCCCAGGCAATAATGCCGTATTCCATTATGGATTGTACAAGTGCGAGGTATATATTTTTTATAAGGATTTCTTATAAGGATATTCTTACAAGGAGAGTGTGAAATATCAATATGATCCTATAACAATGATGAAAAACAATAATAATTCCTAATTATCATTGAAATGCTTTACGCAAAAAATCTTTAACGGGCTTTGAATAAAATCAGTATATATTTATGTTTTTTATATGTATAAAAAATACATTCGTCTATAAGCAAACCGCTGACCTCCGGCGCGAGCACCGTCAGGTCTGGTACAAAGCAGTTACGTTTTCCTTTTACCAACAAATACTTGTACCACTTATTATATAATAATAATAGTATAACAGGTTGCCATTGAAAGTACTTTTTTTATTTTTATATTAACTTCACACAGGAAGCCCTGAGGAAAATAATTTCCCTCAGGGCCTGTGTCATCTTTGGAGGTGATGTGTGGAGGGTCTTTTTGAGGAGAGGAAGAAATAAACATGAGTATTGAAAAGAGGGAGGAAACAGAGCTGAGCATTCCACAACCAAGCTGTTGAACTCAAGAACAAGTTGTAGAAGCGACCCGTTATCGTGCGACAATTGTCAATGTATACATAAATTGGGGGCGCGTTTGGCCTTTTGGCGTTCCCGACTACGCACCGGTGCCGAAGGAATCTATGATCCTCGGAGTTCCTCGAAGCATCTTTCATTGTAATACCGGTAGAACAAGGACAGCATACCAACCCGACGCCTGTGCTCTAAAGATTGTAATCCGCTTGTTAAGATAGAGGATCTATCAAACAGACCGCCCGTTTCTGTACGGTGCCAGGTTTTTGAAGGGAAAACTTCTTTACCACCGTTGTGATAGCGACACTAAAAAGAGACAAACACATACATCTACAGGATTTAGCCTGCGAGAGAACGAGATAGAATAATCGGTCTCTTCTGTGTGCGGTACTTCGTAGCCTCTCCACTCTTGTCTACTTTTGTTTTCTGAAGGTTTCACTTCTACCGCGTGTGAATTGCACACTCTATTCTTGAAGCGAAAACTTCTTTAGCACGGTTGTGGTTTGAAACTCGCTGAAACGAAAAATAGCAACACTAAAGAGACACATACATACATATACAGGATTTAGTGTGCGAGAGAATGAGATAATATATATATAATTATATATAATATCTTGTCTACATTAGTTTTCTGAAGGTTTGGCTTCTACCGCGTGCGAATTGCACACTCTGATTTTTGGTTTTCCGCCTATATACAGAGGAAAATGTCACTTCCATATTCCACTTGCCGCGCTTCTGAAGGTCATTTTGTTCGCGCTGTACATGCAAGTGTGCATTACTTTTTAGCCCACCCTAGTACACACATTCATTAACTTTATTTATTTTTCAATTTAACTTAATAATATTTTTTTATTGGTTAAGGTTTCATTGAAAATGTAATAGCTATCGCTTTAAAGATATTCCGCTTGCTGCGAGTGAATCGGTGACTGAATCGCTCCGTGACAGTTGATATGACCTTTACTACCTCGCTCAACATAAGGTTAACCACATTCTTAAACAATAAACTTTCGCTAAGCGATGGCACAAAGCGCGGAGCCATCGGCCGGTAACAGAACGTCAAGAAACGCAACAAAGAGATTTTTTTTCGCATTTAAAAAGCGTCCTTCAGAGAAGAATTATGACAAAAATTAACCAGCGTTGGGTGTTTCACATTTTCGTGGGAGCGAGTATCGGGTATGACCGAACGACTCGCGACATTATTACCAAACAAAAAACGCGAATAACTGTTGTTCACCCGATATGCAAGGCTACCTTGACCCATTGATGTAACTTGTAACTTGAAACCCTATGGATGTAATAATTGTTACTCTTTAACCTTTTGGCACGTGAATGGTAACGCATTAATTTTATATAAATATTCACCCTACGCGTGAAAAATTAAAAACCAAGTGATTTTATTTTTATTCACTGTCAGGTTATAGTGTTGCATAAGATTTAAATTATGAAATAGGCTTGTTGAAGTGAAAACTACTTTAGCGAAGTTGTGATTTGAAAATCGATGAAATGAAAAATAGCGACACTAAAAAGAGATAAACATATACATCTAGGTATAGGATTTAGCCTGCATGGGATAGTATAATCGATCTCCTTTTTGTGCGGTGCTTCGTAGCCTTCCCACTCTTGTCTACTTTAGTTTTTGAAGATTTCACTTCTACCGTGTGTGAATTGCACACTTTTTTTTTTGTAATATTTTGAAGGTAAATGCAATGTATATAATAATATAAAAAGCTCCGAGAAATTGAAAGCTTAAGGTAAAGTTAATATTTTGACATTACAAACAGAAAAAGTTACAACGAACGTAAATCTTAAGGTACGTCCCTATTTTTTTAAATATGTTATAATAATATCAATAATAATGTAGGAAAAGGGATGTTTTATCTCATTTTTGAAGTAAAATTTCTTTACGCACGCTTGACTGGGGAGTAAGCTGGTGTATGAGTGACGAGAGCGTTACGAAAAGCGAGGCGAACGGTAGTTGAGAGGGAGATATAAGTTAGTGAGTAGGGGCAAGAGAGAGAGGTGCGAGCACACATTTTCATTCTCTCTTTCTCTCATAACCAGTTACGTTTCGTATATCTAAGACACAGTGCAGGCCTATTGTCTGTATCACACTGTAGGAGCAAAAGAGAGCATTGCGCGCCCACAATTTCTTTATCTCTTCCTATCATATAGATGGAGCCAAAGAAGTTTACTTCAATCATGTGGTCTAAAGCACATTCGTTTTTTTTATAAAATAATAATAGTCAATTTGGGAGGCGGGTTTAGTACCGCCCCCCTGGAGCAATTTATTTGATAATCAACACCCGTGCCATAGATCAACAAAGTGGTTCGCTCGTTTGGTGACTTAGAAGGGGTGCCCGGGTTCACGTTGTTCATGAGGTTTGCCCACCTACTGCGTGGCGAGCCGGATTAAGAGAGACAGATTGAGGGAGAACTTTTTATCTCTCCACCCAGATTCTCTCGATCCATCATCTTGAACCGTGGTGGGAGAGACGGATTTATACGTCTGTCGCTCCCGGATACATTTCTATCCACCCGTCATACCTTTTTACTTCCCAGGACTTCATCTTCTTATTTTCCCTAAAGAGGCCCTGAAAACTGCGTCTCTAAATGTGAAATAGGCTTTGGGAAATAGGAAATGGGAAGTCTCAGGTTTTTCTGCGTGGATCTGATGTAAAAAAATCACCACGCCCTTTTCCCGCAGGGAAAGGCAGAGAAAACGTACCGCCAAACAACTCACTCTTAGCACACACTCCTTGCCTCATCACATTCATACATCGTCTCATACATGTTCTTCTGTTATTCTGAAACCTGACATGGCCCGACTCAAGTATTTGGTTCATTTGATCTTACCATGTTTTCCTGGGGCGTCCCCGACTTTTTCTACTTGATTAATAAATACTAGAAGTTAGTCAGCAGTAGGTTTGTTCGCAAGTCGGTAGCTATAAAACTGTGTTCGGCTTCTTAGTGTTAGCGCTTTATGGTGATAGACCAAGAATATAATGTTTAAAATGAAATGTGAAATCTTTCCACTTTGTCCATGACCCCCGACACCCCGTGCCATCAACTTGCCTTGTACCCGTTAAGTTGTTCTTCCGTAATGTGATCAATATATCTATAAATAAGCATTTCTTTTTTTAACAGTGGATTTCGTAATATTTTCACTGCAAATTATGCAAAAAGATACAAGTTAGATTATTTATCAGTACAAATAATGTACAATGTATCCGCGATAAGATCGTGTAGGCATTTAGCAAGCAGGGGCGTGCCGTGACATTTGATGACTGTGCCAATTTTACGAAGCAACAGAAGTGTTTTGTAGATTAAAACAACCTTGACTTTTTGTTTTGGAAATTTTGAAAAAGTTCAACGTCATTGCACGCCTCTTTAACCAAACCAGTGCCAGCGAGAGATAGTACGTGACGTAATTATTCTAGTATCTCCTGTCTTTTTTCTATTAAAACAAGATACGGATTTTTATTTTTCCCTCGACACCGGTGTTGAACGGTCTAACGTTCAATAGCTCGGTTGTGGAACGATTTTCCGACCTCTGTGTTTCCTCCCTCCTCTCTTCAAGACATATGTGTTCTCTCCTTCCTCTCCTCAAAAAGACCCTCCACTCAGCGTCCACAAAGATGACGTAAACCCCGAGATAAATTATTTTTCCCAGGGCCTCCTGTATGGAGTTAATGTAAAAATAGACTATGTGTCCGCAAACGATAACAACTTTCTGTTTTTGTCATTTAAGTCTAACGATAGTTTTTGAAGTAAAACTTCTTTACGCACGCTTGACTTGGGGAGTAAGTTGGTGAATGCGTGACGAGAATGGTGAATGCGTGAATGTGATGAGAGCGTTACGAAAAACGAGGCGAACGGTAGTTGAGAGGGAGATATAAGTTAGTGAAGATAGAAAAAGAGAGAGTTACGTTTCGTATATTACTGTAGGGGCAAGAGAGAGAGGTGCGAGCACACATCTTCTTTCTATCTTTCCCTTATAGCCAGTTACGATTCGTATATCTAAGACACGGTGCAGGCCTATTGTCTGTATCACAATGTAGGAGCAAGAGAGAGCAGCGCGCGCGCACTTTTTCTTTCTCTCTTCTTTTATAAGTTAGTGAAGTTTTACTTTAGTCGTACTGTGGTCTAAAGCACACTTGTTTTTTTTTTAAGTGAAGGGGTGATTTTTACTGCGAACACAAAAATGTATTATCAACATATTCAAAACTAAAAGCGATTTAAAAATGTTATTTACTCATATTTAGGGTTATGTATGATTATAATGTATAATGATTGTGTAAGTAAATAGAACGTTTATTTATAATATAATATAATATTATCTTATCTGTAAAGTTTATTGGTAAAACATATCTAAAACAAGGTAATACTTTGAAAGTTGAGTTCTGCTCTCCATATAATTTATAGTATTTTCTGTGGGGAATTTCGAGGTCACCTCACTTTTTTCAGTTTGTGACCTCATCTCAATCAGGATTATGGCGTTTTTTAAGATGTATGTTTTTCGGTGGAAAATAATAATATAAATATATATTTTCAGTAAGAAAAAAGAGTTTTGAAAAGCGGGTAACATTGAATCATCTAATTATCTTCTAAATGTGACTTAAAAATGCTTGAAATTAATTTTATCGGCCTTATTAATAAAGAACGGCTGCGAAAAAGCTGGCAATGTCGCATTTTTGCAGACTGAATACAATTCTCGTAACTACCCTCTTCTCCCTCCCCCATATGTTTTATGTATATGAATTATGGATTATTAAACATTTGTACCAATCTGAAGATGGCTTTCACGGGCTGAAACCAGTTACGGTCGGAAAATAATTTTTATGTGTGTTTATTGTGTTATTGAAGTGATACTTCTACATTTCGGATAAAACGGAAATGACGCATTACAGCACCTGCGAAGCATCAAACTCCTACCTAAGTTCATATTGGTTGAGATATAAAACGGAATTGATGCTAGGTCTGCGCTCATTGGCCGCTTTGATTCTGACCTCACTTTTCAAGGCTCCTTGGTTCTTCATTGGTTGAGATTACTTTAGTAAGTAGTTTCGCTTCTGAAATTGTATCTAACCAAAAATACCAAAAATATTTCATGGACTTGGTTCACTGCTCTAGATTTCTAACAAAAAAATGTCACAATGAATTTTAATTGTTGACGAAAGGATCAACAACTTTGAAGCATTTTTGAAGTACAGGTGGAACGAAGATGTAATTGACACTGATTTTCTAAAGAGAGTAAATTTATCAAATGTAAAACCTATATTTGCACAGAACTTTTCAGGTATCTAGAGACTCCAGACCAAATGCGGCTGCCAAACCCGATAAATAATTACTTGACCGAACTTGCAGAGCACTTGTGGTAAATTTGGCATCTCCAAGTCCGATTTTGTTTTGTTTCAGCTAAAATGGGCCTCGATTATTCGTCTATCATCTCCGTAAGAATTAATAAACTATCTATACAAAATAGACAATAGACATACACCGGTTTGAAAAATGACGAAATGCAGACGATGCTATCTGAATCTGGCGAATCTGCGCTTATACCTTGCTTACCCATCGCACATTATGTAAGTGCAGGAATGAACCACTTTGCCAGAAGTGCGCTAACTTTTCTGGGCACGATAATTAAGATAAATTTAAAAAAATCGAATGCTGTTTACACGCGGTAGAAGCGAAACTTTACCAAAACAATCTTAACCAATACTTGAAAAGCGAGGTCAAAATCAAAGCGACCAATGAGCGCAGACTTAGCGTAATTTCCGTTTCATATCTCAACCAATAAGAGCCTTTAAAAGTGACATCATAATCAGTCACTCTTTATCAGAGTATTAGTAGGTACCTACCAGATTTGACGAGCTGCTTAGTCCTTTTTGAAGTGAAACTTCTATACCCCCCTAGGATTTGGATTTCGGATGAAACGGAAATGACGATTACTGCATCTGCGACGCATTAACTGCGCTCATTTACCGCTTTGATTATGATGTCACTTTTAAAGGCTCCTATTGGTTGAGATATGATATAAAATTGGTCGCTTTGATTATGACCTCACTTTTCAAGTATTGGTTGCGATTGTTTTGGTAAAGTTTCGCTTCTACTGCGTGTAAACTACACTCGATATTTTTTTTAAATTTGAATACCTCACAAAAGTATTAATAGCTCCCGTCTGTAAGAATATGGCATCCTCAAATGGGGTATGTTGTGAGAGGGGAGGGGAAGGGGATGGGGAAGAGGTGGGTACTTTACAACGAACTTAAGCGAAAGAGAAAGATGCGTAAAAACACACGTGCGACAGGCAGAAGAAGATGTGGGCCGGGGGGGGAGGGGTGCAGGGTGGGAGGCATGCCACTTTTCTGTCCTTAAACTCGCATATTGCGACGATTTCTGATCAAAGATCTTAAAGTTTGGTGTGTGCTATAATCTGGTATGCTCAAATCAGCCGTTGGCGCTAATGAGCTGGCGCTATGAAGTGACGAAAGTTTATTTAACACATTTTTATTTTTATTATAATTAAAACAGCTTCAATGTTGTATTACGCCTTTATCACTCTTGTCACAGGTTTCCAAGTGATGTTAACCCCTTAAGCAAATTTATTCGCTTTTGGGAACAACTCATAAAAGTCTCATAGAAACCGTAGCGTCTCCCTTACTATCGTGGTGAGAAATATGATTTAAAAGGTGTTAGAAAGAGAAAATACTACTCTTTACACGCAAATCTAAAATCTAACCACTTAAGAATTTAAATGCACAACTTACATGACTATAGATACATCGTTCATAGAATATTCTTCGGCGTATGGGGAGGAACAGATTCTTAACTTTTCACTCATATCTAAAAAAATATGGTACCCTTAATATTACAGTTATATATGATGAAATAAACAATCGAGCATGCAATCAGATAGGTTCATTTGCTTAACCATTCCTGTATTTGAAAAAAATTGCTTCGAAACATATATTATTATGATTTTTTTTTAAATTGATAGACTTCATACATATCAATAGAAGTCAAATGGTACGTGAACCACAATTGGCGTACGCCTGCCGCAGTGCCTTTCATTATGTCTCGCTTATTATACCTTTAAATTATGCAACAATAACTGCGACCTCCGAGTCAGATCCGCCAAATGCAGCCTCCAAGCGTTCATCTCTGACTCTAGAACCTGCAAACAAATATTTTTTGTTCAAATCAATTCAATAAGATCTTCTTATTATATTATTGTTTATACTTACCTAACACTTAAAACTTGCAGCGTGTTATTTTTAACACGTCTCAAAACATCCAATGTAATGGATTAGTTGAAAGAACAAAACATGTTAATGAAAAGTGAACAAGAGAAGAATAAAAAAGGCTAACACCATGAATTATTTTATCTTGTCCTTTTTTATTCAATTGCCAATACAATTTTTTTAAAGTGAAACTTCTATAGCCCCGTTGTGATTTGGATTTCGGATGAGACGATTACTTCACCTGCGACACATCAACTGCGCTCGTTGGCCGGTTTGATTATGATGGCACTTTTAAAGGCTCTTATTGGCTGAGATATGAAACGGAAATGACGCTAGGTCTGCGCTCATTGGTCGCTATGATTATGACCCCAAGTATTGGTTGAGATTGTTTTGGTAAAGTTTCGCTTCCACCGCGTGTAAATTTCACTCAATTTTTTTTACATTAGCTCTAAACAGGAAGCCCTTAGGAAAATAATTCCCCTCAGGGCCTTTGTAATCTTTGGGGATGCTGTGTGGAGGGTATTTTTAGGAAAAGAATAAGGGGAAGTCCTAGGAAGAAAAAGGGTATTAGGGGTGGGGAGGAATCTGGGGGACAGTGTGTCCAGGAGTGACGGACGTATGAATGTGATATTCCGAGAGAGTACGACTGTAGAAGTCAAAGGGACTCCCTCAACCACTCTCTTCTAAGAACATGAAAATGGACTCAATAATATATTTTTTATTACTGAAAAGTGAACAAGATATTGATATTAAAATGTAAAAAATACATGAAGTTTTGGAAATACTTGTAGAATTTTTTTAAACAGGTTCCTAATGTCAAAAAACCTAATGTCATCTTTGGGGATATTGTGTAGAGGGTATTCTTAGGGAAAGGAGTGGGTAAGAATATGGTGGTCAATGTGTCCAAGAGTGACGGTCATATGAATCTGTAGCGGCTACTTAACCCGCTCTGCGAAATTTACCGCAGCGCCACTGACCTCCACAGAATTCGCTGGAAGAACATACCTACAGCGATACATCTACCTACCCGCGAGTACAGTAACGTAGTAGAAATGATAATCCGCCACCTACGCGAAAGAGTTAGAACGTCTGGCTGTACCAAACAAGTGCCCGCAGAAAGTTCGAGCGATTTCTCACCTTTGCGTGAATCCACCGCATTACCTACTGCGAGACTAATTACTTGCCACGGGTATATAAGCCGCGCTCGCTTGTTCGGAGCCAGTCAGTCAGTACCTCAGTATTCATTCATCGGCCGGGCAAGCAACACAGAACGAGTAGTGTCGCGACTAAGTACCTGCCCGCGCGGGGCACGGGCCTCGCGCAGTCAACAGCGAACATCAATTTATCCAGCGTGACCCAGGAACATTCCAGCACCTTCGAGGCACTTCTCCAACTACCATCTCGACTTGAGATGGCAATCAACATCCTGCAACGAGCAGCAACAACAACCGGCAATGCGCCAGCATCCACATCCTGCAACGAGCAGCAACCAGCACCTGGCAACGCGCCAGCATCCTCATCGCCCCTCAAGGTTCCTTTCTGCGTCACGTGTGTGCTCCGACCCACTGGACACACAGCTGCAATATCCCGTCAACACGACGTCGATCGACCGCCTGGACCAAGGTCACGTCTACACCGCCACGGTGTAGGGCAACACGCCGGCTTCCTGAAGACCTGTGATCTTCACCGCCGTAGTGTCCTGACCTTCATCTTCACATCACCGCGCAGCAGCATCACTACTGTCACTCCGCTCCCGCTCCGCATCGAACTCCGCTACGTAGCCACAATAAAGACTGACTCACCCATGGACTGCACGCCTCTCGTTCTGTCTACCGCTCCCTCAACTGGTGACCCCGACGTGATGTGAACATGCAGCACGCAACATCCTGACAAGAGTGTTACCACGACGCACCGGTAACACCGCAAAATGAGGGAATCGGTAGAGACACATCAGCATGGACACACCGGCCAGCTTCAACTCGGCTTTCCTGCGACTCCTGGCATCATCGTCCCTCAACCGTACTCCGTACCACTGGGAAGGGGGTCTGTAGCGGCTACTTAACACGCTCTGCGAAATTTACCGCAGCGCCACTGATTTCCACAGAATTCGCTGGAAGAACATACCTACAGCGATACATCTACCTACCCGCGAGTACAGTAACGTAGTAGAAATGATAATCCGCCACCTACGCGAAAGAGCTAGAACGTCTGGCTGTACCAAACAAGTGCCCGCAGAAAGTTCGAGCGATTTCTCACCTTTGCGTGAATTCACCGCATTACCTACCACGAGACCAATTACTTGCCACGGGTATATAAGCCGCGCTCGCTTGCTCGGAGTCAGTCAGTACCTCAGTATTCATTCATCGGCCGGGCAAGCAACACAGAACGAGCAGTGTCGCGACTAAGTACCTGCCCGCGCGGGGCACGGGCCTCGCGCAGTCAACAGTGAACAACCATTTATCCAGCGTGACCCAGGAACATTCCAGCACCTTCGAGGAACTTCTCCAACTATCATCTCGACATGAGATGGCAATCAACATCCTGCAACGAGCAGCAACCACAACCGGCAACGCGCCATCATCCAGCATCCTGCAACGAGCAGCAACCACAACCGGCAACGCGCCATCATCCAGCATCCTGCAACGAGCAGCAACCAGCACCTGGCAACGCGCCAGCATCCTCATCGCCTCACAAGGTTCCTTCCTGCGTCACGTGTGTGCTCCGACCCACTGGACACACAGCCGCCAATACCTCGTCAACGCGACGACGGCCATCGCCTGGACCAAGGTCACGTCTACACCGCCACGGTGTAGGGCAACACGCCGGCTTCCTGAAGACCTGTGATCTTCACCGCCGTAGTGTCCTGACCTTCATCTTCACATCATTGCGCAGCAGCATCACTACTGTCACTCCGCTCCCGCTCCGCATCGACCTCCGCTACGTAGCAACAATAAAGACTGACTCACACCTCGACTGCACGCCTTACATTTCTCTCTACCGATACGGACCGCTCCCTCAAATCTATTCATATGACGTATGTCCTACGTATGTACTATATGTATCATACTGCTTGTCCGCAAATCAACTGGGGAAAAAATATTTGAAATAAAACATGAAAATGATTTGAAAAAAATGGGGATTCAACTGTAGATAACTAAGCATTCTACTATAAACTTCCTGTATTGCAATAAATCATAATGGCAGAATTATTTAACACATTGCAATCATTGCAACTATATTATTCCCCTACAAGTCCCATTTCATTAATTATTTCTACCGATTCTGTTTACAAAAATCTTTCTAATTCTTTCTATTATCCAAATTATTTTAACACCAAATTTTACTGCTCTAAATGTTTTTATTACCAAAACCATTTTAATTATTTTAACATCAAATCTTATTATTCTAAATGTTTTTTTTACCCAAATTATTTAAGTTATCTTATCATAAAAATTGATTGTTTTGAATGTTTTTATTACCCAATTTTTTTTTAATTATTCTTCCATCATTTTCTATTATAACCCTAATTATTTTAATTACTTTTCCATCATTTTCTATTATAACCTAAATTATTCTAATTATTTTACCATAATTTTCTATTATAACCCAAATTATAACCTAAATTATCTCTACATTTATATATTATGCACTCTGTCAAAGTATTCTAATGTATGGTATTTCTGTATGGGGAACAGCAGCAGAGACTCACCTCAAATCACTTAAAATTAATCATAAAACAATAATCAGAATTATGTTTAGAAAGCCTTATCAACATCCGACAGAACAGATAATGATCAACAATAACCTATTAGACATAAATAAACTATTCATAAAGAAGATCATCTACAAAAACTGCATAAAAATACCACCACACTTCATAACTCACTCGCAATACACAAGAGCAAACACACACAATCAATTACAAGTACCATTTTTTTTTTTTTTTACAGTGAATACCGCACAAGAATCTCAACTGCTCCCGCCTGGAGCCAGTGAGACTATGGCATCCCCAATTGGGGTATGTTATGTGGCTGAAGGTAGTGGGGAGGGGAAGGAGATGGGGAAGAGGAAGGTTGGGAAGTACCTGGCTATTCAGATCTGGTCACCAAACACGGCTAAAGCCATTTTCAAGCAACTTTTCAATTCTGAATGGTGGTCTTACACCAGGGCGATACTGATAGTATCTTCCACTCTGGAACATGCCGCAAATATACTATATATTATTTTAAATGAATAAATTGTGAAATTACACAAATTAATCAAATAAAATTTATTTGCGCATGCCGGGTTCAAACCCGCGACCTCCGGATTGTGAGTCAAGAGTCATACCCACTGGACTACGGAGGTCGTCAAAAATCAAATATCAAAATATATCAAATCAAATTTTGCAAAAAAACATGAATCTTACTTGGCACCATATATATTCAATAAGTTTGTAGCCCAAACAAAGACCTATGTCGCATCTAATAATTTGAACTGGGTTTTCAAAAGATTTTTAAACTGGTTGAATGTCAAGGAAAGAAGAGAGATAAGTAATATTCTTAATATCTAATATTATATATTTTCTATTTTCTACTCTGTTTTTAAATTCTGATTTTCCTCTTATTTTATTATTATTATTTTTACTATAATATATATGTTTCTTTTTTTTTCTTTTTTTTACCACTTATTTGTTTTTATGTAATTAGAAATTGTTAGTTACCAGCCTCAGAACAGACTTTAGTCTAGTGAGGAGGGTAAGGAAAAAAAATCATGTTGTACATAACTAATAATAAATAAACGCCCGGGTTGCCGGCACTGAATAATTGAATAATTAAATATAGTGCAAGCCGGTGGGTCGAGAGAGAGTCTAGCTAGGTCTCCCTCAACCAGTCTCTTCCGATCCAGCCCGCCACGCAGACAAAAGTTATCCTATGAACCCGAGCCGAGCACCCCCGGTAAATCATTTAACGCAACAAACCACTTGAAATATCCTATGATAAGGGTGTTGATAGTTACCGAAAACGCATTGGAAGTCAAAGCTCCAAACATTAACCTCGCCGATATATTATCAGACTTCGGTAGATACTTATAATCGCGGTGTAAATATTACGCGGCGTGTAAGATCGGAGTGGTGAAAAGTTTAATCAATTACCGCGGCCCAGGCCTAACTATACCAATGCGTATAAGCATTTAATAAGTTAGACGGAATATGTTAATGAATAGTCCTCATTAAGATCCTACGCAGTGGCGTAGCGACCTCTCATCGGCCCCTGTAAATGGACAATACATATTATTATCACGTACGAAAAAGGAAGGCGCTTTCTCCGTTCGTTGCTTTGCTTATTTTATCAGCAATCCAATTTATAAATCACCTGAATATATCTTACTGCTGTTTTGGTTTTCATTTTTCATGTAAGCAATCTATTTGATTCGAAAAAAACATCAATGTGAACGTTTGACTCAATGAATCAATTCATGACAGAAGGTTTTAACTCTTGGGAAGCCAGGAGTAAAACGTCAATCGTCGGCCATACTCTGGCTGACACTATTTTCGTAATACTTACTTGTTTTTTGCAAAACGATGTTTTTGCAAATTGTACTGTATTATCAGATAATATGTTTACAAATTTACATTTTTTTAATATATCTAAGTTTATCAGTTAACACCCCTTTGAAAAGCCTTAAAAAAATAACCCATAACCTAACCTGACGTAACATATTTAACCGGCTTTTTCAATCACTTTTGATGACTTGGAGAAGTAGCAAAGTGCGACTTTGTTGAGTTGTCCGGTCACCATCTACATCCTCGTTGTTTCCCCACTATAGCCCACCGATTTTATATTGGATTAGGATCCGGAAAGTTACCTGACTATTCAACGTATGTAATTTTTTGTCTTTGAAATATTAACAATATTTGTGCGTTTTTAAAGAGAAATATCCATCTTTAAAAATAAGAAACAAAAAGCTTTAGTTAAGTTTACTTCTGAAAAAAAAAAATATAATTCTAAAAAATTACAAAATTTAACGCATCTGTAGCTTGGTGTGTCTCGTAACTCACTGAATGACAGAACATAAACGCAAAATGGCCGCTATTACAACATGCTACATACAACTGCAAGAACAAATGTAATTGTGTATATTATCACGTGTTCACATTAATTCGCACAGTACTGTAAATACAGAATTATGACGTTTAACGTGCACAGATAAAATAAACACATTTGCGAGTAACGAAAAGATAAGCTAAAATAGTATTCATGGGGTTATTTTCGAATAAAAATTAATTAGTACGCTATGAGCATTTTTTAGGTTCAAAATACCATAAAATCAAGTCAAGTGCGGAGAGCTACCAGCAAATCCACGCTGCATTTCATGGCACTGGTTATATTTAGGTCTACCCATCTCTGAGAACCCGCGAAGTATCTACGAAAAGATTTTTTATATAAATCGAATGGAAATATTTTTTTTTAAATGATCATATCCTTAGACCTACATCATTGTTATGTAAACAGCTAAGAAGTAAACATGTCATCAATTAACATATTGTAGTATTACCAATGAAAGCTTGCATGTGGTCAAATCAGGAAGTGCATGTATCAACGATCAATTTAAAAATATTACAAGTGTGCAGTTCACGTTTCAAGTGAAACTTTTAGAAAACTAAAGTAGACAAGAGTTGGGAGGTTTGAAGCACCGCACAAATAGGAGACCGATTATTCTACCTCATTCTCTCGCACAGATGTATGTATTTGTCTATTTTTAGTGTCGTTTTTCCGTTTCATATAGTTTCAAATTACAACGGTGCTAAAGAAGTTTTCACTTCAATAATCGTTATTGACTATCGAACAAAATGCTTCTCCTGATTTCGTCGCTGTTAACCTCCCCGTGATCGGAGAATAGTGGGTGATTTTCATAAAATATACTCGAAACAACATAAAAAATATACTTAGGAGTAATTTAAAAACAATTTTGATTTTGACCTTGAATACGTTGATTACAAAGCATGCTTAAATGTTTATGGAAATACATTCTAGATTTTATCGACGATTCAAATGTTTTTTGGCAACAAGACGTACCTAACTGGTAATGATTTGCTAAAAAATTCCAACATAAATTAAATTTTCGTAGGTAGATGCATAGGTACTATTCGGCAGCTGCCAAGGATTAGGGCCAGCATTTGTGGATTTAAAAATTCGACTTTTTTAACGCGCAATATGGGTGACTTGGGATTTGTTTTTAATTTTTATTTGTTTTTACAATAACTCCACACAGGAGGCCCTGAGGAAAGTAATTTTCCCAAGAGCCTATGTCATCTAAGATGCTGTGTGGAGGGTCTTTATGAGGAGAGGAAGGAATGAACATTGGTCTTGAAAAGACCCATGTTGTAGGAAGTAGGAAACGCAGAGGCCGGCAAATCGTTCCACAGACGAGCTGTTGAATACGAGTCGAAGAAGCGACCCGTTCTTATGTGACAAATGTTAACCGTGTACGTATGTTGAGCACGCGTTTGGCGTGTTTCCCGACTATGCACCGGTGCCGGAGGGATCAATGACGCTAGTTCCTCGGAGCATCTTCCATTGAAATGCCGGTAGAACAAGGATAGCTTTCCCATCCGACGCCTGTGCTCTAAAGATTGCAATCCGTCTGTTAAGATGGGAGAATCTATCAAACGTTTCTGCACAGAGTGGAGGGTATTTTTCAGGTATTTTGGAGCTCCAGACCAGAGGTGGCTGTCAAATTCAACCGTGGGGCTCACTAGTGATTTGTACTATTAAAGTAGCCAAGTTTTTGGGAGGCTAACTTTACTCTGGCTTCGATGGAGCCCCCATATCTGAGCTCGTCACTTTGAGTTAGCACCAAGCCTGTTCGGAAGATTGCTTCCGTTGAATTTTCATTTCGATCCCTTTTAGACGTAATCAGACATGATCGGGTCTTTGAAACATTGAATTCAACAAAATTATTTTTACCCCAAGAGAAAACACTCCCGAGGTAACTGTCATAAGCATTTTTTTTTTTTTAAATAATGATGCCATTTTTCAATCTAAGCAATTTATACAATTATTGCTTAGAATCTGACATGAGGGTGCGAAAGCTCTCATGATGTCTTTTCCGAATGCTTTTAAAGAATTTTTTCATCCGACGTCTTATAAAGTCATATTAATTTCGTGATGAGGAAATAAATACAATCAAGAGTTAGGAGTTGACAATATAATAGGAGTTGACAAGAAGAGTAGTATAGAAAGACTTCGGGTTCAGTACAACAACGCCTTCCGCATAATGTTTGGTCTCCCCAGATATTGCAGCGCTTCCCGGATGTTCACGGAGGGGCGAGTTCCTGGCTTTGCAGCCCTTATTAGATCCAGGGTGGCAGGAATTAGGGAAAGGATAACCAGCTCTGGAAACATCCTCGTCATGGAAGCCCGCCTCAGTCCATCATCCAGTATTGATGCACACTGGAGAAAAATACTGACTCCTTACGTGCTCACAGAATCCTGAAAGCTTAATATTATTATTTCTTTTGTTTTCCTTTTACTACTATTAGCTTATTATCATTTTTTTGTTTCGTGTACATTCATATCCACCTTCTTTTTCTTTTTTTCCTTTCAAATTCTTTGTACATTGTACATTTATGTGTATATTATACCCTTATGGGATGTGTGGGATTGCACTCTCCTCCCCACATACTGGAATAAACACTTATTTATTTATTTATTAATATGTACGACATTTCGTGATTCCATGGTTTTTTCTGCCTAGACAAAACTGCATTTAACTGACATTAATTTGGTTAATAGCCTCTGGTTAGGACGCTCAGCTGGCCATCAGATGGATCGAGTTCGACAGCAACAGCGGGTACCGAATTAATAACCCTTTAAGCAATGCTGCAATATCTTATTATTTTGCAAATTTGCCAAACATTTAATTGTGTGTGCCTTTAAGCTGTGAGTAGGAACTGGTACTGCAACTACATTTATTGTGTTGTACTTACATACTGTAACCAAAATTAAATTTTGTGAAAGCCCATTGGTGGGAAGATAAGTGGCTATTGCAGACATATAAGCATTTTTATTTCTATCACACATTTATAATTCACATTTACAAGACTTATCGTCATCCAGCTCACATAAAAATGTAATAAAAACTTGGATCACAACCAACATGTGTCTATTTTTTTACATACATACATAAGTTTATGGACACTGTAACGCTGCCCGAAACGTTGGCTAAAGAAGGAGGTAGCGCAACACGGCGTAGCACCCCAAAAACAAATAATTTAAATACCTTTGGCCCTTAAAATCTAAAAAACGTATCTTATTATAAATCTTTTTGATTATTTTTGTTATTTGTTTTTGGGGTGTTATGCCGTGTTGCGCTACCTCCTACTTTAGCCAACGTTTCGGACAGCGTTACAGTGTCCATCATCAGGGCAGATATGTAAATCTTACAGCCGTTGTGTCCAACCTATGCTCAGCCGAGATCTCCGCTCAGCCCTGCTCATATGCCCAAATACGCTGTGTCGAAACACAATGATCGTCCCACCACACTCAAATGTAAGGAAGGTAGCCGGGTGGATTAAAGTTGCTAAGGAAGACCTACTTATAAAAACTGACAACAGAGCGAACAAAAATCCGCGAAAACAATCGAGCTGTCAATGTCAATTAATTATCGTAATTATCTGTCATCAGTTCACTCTTTTGTTGGCTTTTTTATTTGGTTTTTCAATTTGAAATATGAATCCTATATTGAATATAGTGATTATGGTTGAATGGCGGCGGATATAAATTTTATGGAAGTATTAAATGACGGCGATTTTTATAACCGCTTTAGGATGACAAAAGCGTGTTTTTTATATGCTTTGAGCCAAGTAGAAGATAATTTAACTTACGCAAGCGAAAGGTAAAGTTTTGACTTATTCGAGTGTCATTTTTGTAATAATATGTGGAATATAATTAGCACTTGTCGAGGACAATGTCATTCCAAGCAGCTTCTTTTGATTTTACAAGCGTAGCGTAGTTTGGGCCACCTGTCGCTTTCGACAAAATGACCTACGAAGAGGTAACTAGGTCTACAAGTCTCATTTTTTCGTTTGGCGTAAAATTTTTCGAACGCTTCGCCTTGTTCATTTTGAATACAAAATTTCAACTGATTCTAATGTCAAACTTCAAACGCACGTAAACAAAAAAGTAAGTCAATTAACACCTTATTTTTAACATATTAAATACGTTTGTTTTAAAAATGTAAAATGTCGGTTTATGTATTACACTATTTAAAATAAAATATCTGTATTAATAATAAATAAAATGAATTAACGTTTCGGTATTAATTTAACATGTAAAGTTTCTAACTTGACGTCATTTTTTGGTGTACGAAAGCAAATGGTGCTACACACCGAGCGCTACGATCAAGTTGTTGGACACAGCTAAAATGGAGCATTTTTCTAACATACCTTAGCTTAGCCGCGCAAGGCGCTAGGCTCAGCTTCACTCGGATTAATCATCCGAAAATTTTGGACACAACGGCTGTTAGTGGTGAAATGTGTGCTTAAGGGCCCGCAACTCGGATTTGTACCGATTTATTACATATTTCCCTTAACCTTACGGTAAGTTTTAAAGCTCTTGAAAAAATATATGTTATTCTTGAAGATAATATCTATACTTTTCCCGCGCCGAAACGCAAATTATATAAAATTCCCTTGATAGAAAAAAATCGCAAATTATGCTCCAAAAATTATTATTAACACGTTTGTTTCAGTTATTTTACAAGTTATATGTATGAAAAAGTTCACAGTGTTTCTTTAAATGCTGTTTAAGATAATGCCCGCGAGATTTTTGCTCTATTTTAAACGAGTCGTGTTTTATTAAACATTTTCGCAATTTTCGCATCGATTTTGTCGCAGTAAATGTTAGCGCTCTCCTCTAACATTCGTAATTTCGTATCTCTCCATCTTCTTCTTTTCGGGCCCGGTTGCAGGGCCTTAAGTACTTATCCTTTTTATTATTTACATATTTTTTAAATATTTTATGTGCACTTGTATTTTTTATTTTTCTGTTTACAAATCGGCTTGCTTTTGTAATAAGAGCCTATAAGTTAAATGTATACCTATAACAAAAAATCTATTAATAAAAAAAAAACAGTTCAGGTCACCAAACACGGTTAAAGTCATTTCAAGCAACTTTTCGATTCTGATTTGTGGGTTTTCACTAAGGCGATACTAATAGCATCTACCAATAAACTGTGAAAAAAACTAATTAATAAAATAAAATATATTTTCGATTAGAACCCGCGACCTCCGGATTCACAGACAAGAGCCTTACGCCCGACTGCAGGGCCATTATTTTGTCGATAAATCAACAACTGTTCATGTCAAGTTTCTTTAAAATAGCCTTCTCCCCAGCGACATTTTATTTATAATTAAACATGTCACAATAATGAAATACATACTTAACTCTTTTGTTTCCGTAGACCGTGGAGAAATGTGGCTAATTAGCCATTAGATAAAATAATTATACTTGATTGTCATTAATTTAATTTTAGTAATTACCTGCATTAATTAACTCATCAACACGTTTCCCTCACGGAGGTATTTAGAATGAATGGAATCCCGTTCAAACTCTGCAATGACAATCAATATTTTCTTAATTTTTTTAATTAGAGCTCTTGTATAATAACTTTGAAGGTTATTCCCATCAATGTACATAATATATCATTGAAGATGAAGATGATAATAATAAATCTAAACAAAAATATGAAAAAGAACAAGAAAATCAAAAGTGTTTATCCGAGACACTATCAAGGTTATAAACCAGTTCTTCGAACATCATTTAAAAAGCAAGCTTCTAAAAACATGGCAAAATTTGAAACATCCGATTGACATAAACAACATCCGCGCGCAAAAAAGAAGAAGATGGAGAGATATTTAATTACGAATGTAAGAGCAGCGCGCTAATATTTAAAGCGATAAAATCGATGCGAAAATTGTGAAAATGTTTAATAAATCACAACTCATTTAAAATAGAACAAAAATCTCGTGTAAGGTATCTTAAATATCATTTAAAGAAACATTGTGAATTTTTTCACAAGTATAACTTGTAAAATAACTGAAACAAACGTGTTTATAATAATTTTCGGTGCATACTTTGCGATTTTTTCGTTTCAGCGTGGAACGCGTCTAAATATTATCTTCAAAAATAACATAATTTTTTTAAATAGCTAATAAACTTCAAATGGTAGCGACGCCTTAAGGCCGGAAAGACAAGGATCCTGGGTTTAAGTCCCAGTTGCGAACGCTATTTTTCTGTGTCTTGTTATTTTTATAATCGTCTTCTTCAATAATAATTTCTTCATCCACATTCACACTTACTATTCT
The DNA here is from genome assembly GCA_917880885.1 of Limnephilus marmoratus. Classification (NCBI taxonomy): domain Eukaryota; kingdom Metazoa; phylum Arthropoda; class Insecta; order Trichoptera; family Limnephilidae; genus Limnephilus; species Limnephilus marmoratus. The sequence goes on along the minus strand of OU862920.1, from coordinate 47,362,380 downwards.
ATCACTTCAGTGCCATTTTCTTTTTTTTGACATATAAGCATTCTCGTTTTTGAATGAACTGAAAACTTCGTTAGCACCGTTGTATATGAAACTCGATGAAATAGCAACGAGCGACACTGAAAGGAGACTAACACATACATTTATGCGATTTTGCCTGCGAGAGAATGAGATAGACTAATCGGTGTCCTCTTTGTGCGGTGATTCGAAGCTTATAGGTCTCCTCTTTGTGCGGTGCTTCGTGGAATAAAATGTAAAATAATTTTTAAACTTGGGAATAATATTATTATTTTTTTTACCTGAGCTCCACACAGGAGGCCCTCAGGAAAATAATTTCCCTCAGGGCCAATGTCGTCTTTGAGGATTCTGTGTGGAGGGATTTTGTAAGGAAAGGAGGGAGAGGAGAGTTCTGAGAAGGAAAAGGGTTTAAGGGGTGGGTAGGAATTTGGGGTTCAGTGTGTCCTAGTCATCCGCCTCCAAGACCTAGACAAACCTCACCCCATGAACCCTGGCACCCTTGCTAAATCACGAGCAGATGGCAGAGGTGTTTGTTATCCAATAAAGGTTCCCGGGACGGCGGTACTCATTCCCGCCTCCCAAATTGAATACATAAATTCAACAATTATCCTGGTCCTAATACTCTGCATTCGTCCTGTTCTCTCGAAGTTTAATTTTATGATGGTTTCACACATGATTTTTTAAAACATTATCTCTAAAAGAGGCCTCGGGAAAAATATTTCATCAGGACCTTTCATCTTTGGGGATTCAGTACGGAGGGTCTTTTTAGGAAAAGGAAGGAGGAGAAATCTGGGAGAGAAGAGGGTATTTTAGGAAAATTAGTGGATAACCCTTTCAATGTCAAAATTACGAGGTGTATATTTATAGATTAAACAACTGGCTAAGACTTTTTGACAAAGTTTACACAGACATTGTTTTCTAATCTAAGTACTCACTCGCAATCCGTGTTAAATGTTATTATATTTATTACGCGTAACGATGCCGATCCCATTCTTGTTAATAGCCGCCATGTTTATTGTTTGAAAGTATTCCTAGAATTGGGGGTAGCTGACAGGTTCGTAGAATTGACCTTGGATCAGTATGCTATGCCACATACATTCCGATAGTATACGTACCATACTTACTGTAGTACCTACGTTGTCTTTGTTTTTATAAAGTGATGCCCATACGGTATACAGATATATTTATATAGTCATATTTATTAAAATTATCATCAACATTGCTTTCTCTAAAAAAATCGCCCCATATCAGGGCCGGCCCTGCGCAGGCGCAAATGGAGCAGCCCGCGCCAAGGAGTCAAGGAGCTAAGGCGCTGAAAATATCTAACGAATAATACAGCGCCCTTGAGGTTTTTACTAGCGCCAGGCGCCGTTTGATTCTGTCTTCCTTCTCTAAATATTGCCAAAGGAAACTTCCTCCATAGCATGCTAAATTTCATATATAAATAGGCATTTCCTATTAAAAAAAAATTCTGAGAATTTTTCGCCATATTTTAAATTACTCGATTATTTGAATAATCGTCGAAATATAACATATTTTTAATGTGAATACCGCACAAGAGTCCCAACTGCTCCCAAATGGAGTATGTTGTGAAGGTTAAGATAGTGGAAAGAGGTAGGTGGGTATTTATTTACCTGGCTATTCAGATCTAGTCACTAAACGCAGATAAAGCCATTTCAAGGAAAATTTTCAATTGTGAATGGTGGTCTTACACTTATCTTGCACTCTGGAACGTGCCGCAAGTACGCCTTATTGTTATTTGTAATTTATTAAATTGTGAAATAACACAAAACAATCCATTAAAATTTGATTACATTTAGATCATTGTTTACAAAATAAAATATTTGTAAATACGCATGTTGTCTCAATAGGATAAGTAAGTACCTACAACGTCAATATCAATATAGTATTTTATAAATAATCTACCCATTTACAGTTTGTCAAATAAGAGTAGAAAACATAGGAGGGCGCCACTGTTGTACAAATGGCAATACTAAAAATATAATCATGGTTATAAACTAAAGCTGTGTAACCAACATTTTTATTAAAAATGAAAATGCATAAAAGTGAAAAAAAATATTTTTTCATTCCACTGCTCTCAAAATTAGAATTGCATCTAAGTATATTGCTATTATATCTTTGCATTTGTGGGTTAACATAATGAAGAATAACGATTTTGTAATAAAATGTAAAGCACATTTTAGAAATTATTCACTGCTCACATTTATTTCATATTAGCTTAAGCACTTACTAGCGTTGTCCAGGCTTCAGATCGTGTCTCTAATTTTAGATCTGAATATATTTAACTCATTCAAATCTAAAAGTAGTGTAACTAAACTCACCGCTGATGATTCTTCCTTTCTACCTACTGTTAAATTAAAAATTATGTTAATTTAAATGAAACCAATCACTTTGTAAAACACAATTTAATCAAATTTATGTCATTAAGTAGCTAACTTAACAACAGTTCTTTTTCGATTTTTTTTTAAAAACAAAAAAAATTTAATTAATTAAAATTTTAAATGTGTATACAGTGTTCTGTATCATCAGTGTCATTGCACTTCAAAAGAATATTTGACAGGTAAATTGGTATGGCCAGCCTACAAATTTGGTAGTTCCAGTTTTTTTTTTTTCTACTCTTATTTAACAGACTCTATTTATATTTAATTATTTATTTGATATAATATCTTACATTTCAAATAAAATTCAGCGATATCGGCCTCTCTGGATAGCTCACCTGTGCTGAGGCCTCCATTAAAAAAAATAAAAATTTATACATAATACATTAAAAATAATGCTGCATAAAAAAAGTAAGCTAAAATTAAACTAAAAGTACAACGTTACAGGGGGGAATGCACTTGGGCAGTTCGTAAAGGATATATGAATGACCACAGTCATAAAATTCCGATTCAGATGAAAAGAAAATCCTAAGAATTGTAAGAAAATATTAATATTAATTAAGGTAAGAAAAAATCGTGTGTATTTCTGGAGATTTTTTTTTAATGGCGGATATTATTGAAAATCAAATAATATCTTTATTAATGTTAACATGCAAAGTTTTACGACCTCAGTGGGCTACAAACTGCCTAAATAATACCAAATCTTATGTTTATGTATTATTAGGTATATTCTTATGCAGAAGGTCATGGAAAAATGTTTGCATATAATTTGTTCTGATTGACATACAATACCTACCAAAAGACTTGAAAATTGGTTTAATTTACGCAGGATTTCCCAATCGTAGAATAATATTTTTATTATTTAAATAGCAGATACCTACGTTAGGGCTTCCTTCCGGAGTGGAAGATAATCTAATTACCTCCATGGTTGTTATGGTAATCACGCCACTTAAAGTTATTTTAGGTCTTCTGTAGCAAGAAGGCGAAAATTGAAATTCATCCCGGCGAATTTTCCCATAATCTTCAGAAATCAGTCACGTGGAGTATAATATATACGCGGTGGGTAAGTGTACGCAGTGGGTAAGTGTACCTATGCGGCGCTGTTTGCGACCAATTTAGGCACACTTCATCTGCGCTCATCCCTCATTTCTGTGGCGCTTTGGGTCGCCTTGAAGCAAATTTTATGTAAAATGAGCCCAACGTATAAAATAAAAAAGGTCAGATAAATAATTTTTTCCTGCTTTTCTTTCTGTTTTACACCTGTTAACAGATGCGTGTTAATATACGTAACAATTGCGATAGAATGGTGTGGTCTACGACAATGGTTTCACTGGTACAAAGAGGCGCAGATAACAATTCATTTGTTTTTTCTTTAAATTTATTATTTTTATATGGGATGGTGTAACTGCGCGGAGATCATTATATGTGTTTATTCGGGTGCGTATACTTACTCCTATAATAAATAGATTTTAAAACTTATATCCGCGTATTTAACCTTCTGTTTTTTGTAGTGAAATATTCCTCGTTGGTACGTATTAAGAGAGCATTAATTTTTTTTTTTTGAACCCAAGTGTAGATCAAAGCAGTATGCATACACTAACACTACGGTGTGCGTTTACTTACCCCGCAGATGAGTTAAGCGTATACCTTCACTAACACTACGATGTGCGTTTACTTACCCCGTAGATGAGTCAAGCATATATCTATGCAATCGACATACATGTGAACGTTCTTACACAATGTTTACATTAAAAATATGATATATGTAGTTTTTGTGTTTGTTTGAGATACCTCAATAATCAGTATTATTGTGAACAAAAAAATTGGTAGAAAATATGTAAACCGTTTAATTAAAAAATAAAAAAATAAATCAGAATGTGTAATTCACACGCGGTATAAGTGAAATTAGAAAATCGCTGGATGTCGCTTTCTTTTTTTTGTTTTTGTTTTTTAAAAGTGGTTTGATGATTGGATTTTACAAAATAAAAATGTTTTTTTTTGGATTTTATAGGATTCGAAACCCCCTTTGCTTGATGTCTGTCTCTTTGGCCATTGAGACTTATCAGGCACCTTGCCAACTACGCTATGGAAGGCACGCGCCGAGGTGCGAATTTACCTCCTTATATTAGAACCGAATATTTGTGTAGAATTGAGTTGTGACGCATTTCCATTTCATTCGATTTCAAGTCAACAGCGCTAAAGAAGTTTCACTTTAAAAAAATCTTGTGTGCAGTTCCAGAAACCTCCAGAAAACTCATCTTCGAGAGAATGAGACGATCGCAGGGTATCAGGAGTAGGATAATTGTAGGATTTATTAATTATAATATTGTTACCAAGTTCAAAAAATATTACACATTTTGTTCTACGAAGCACCGCATAAAGAGGATTACCGGTTGTTTTTCGTTTCATTGGGTTTCACATCACAAAGGTGCTAAAGAAGTTTTCACTTCAAAAACGTAATATAAAAATTGTGAACGGTTACCTCACACGTCTCTAGTGATAGTGAGATTTCGAAACTTAACATTTCCTTTCATAACCAAGTTATCTTTTAGTCACGTGTTCCATCCAGGATATAATTAGTAAGCATCCTGTTAAACGTCTACATTTCAAAAGCCTCTAATCTAATGAATTTCACAACAATCTCCAATACATTGCCTGCAGATAGAAAATAATCTAGGATACCACTTAGCACTTACGTCCTAATAAAAGGGTAAATAATCTCATACTTAAATCTTGCATAATTATTTTTTTCAACTTATGATAATTTTACTAAGAACATGTTCCGCGTTTCGCTCTTGTAACCGCGCCCAAAAGAATAACCTTAATTCGAAGCACCTTGTGCGTGCGTAATCATATAAGGAAGGTTTTTCCGAGGCCACGCAAAACCAGTTACCATTGTTTGGCGTAATTTGGTTTACAGAACTGCGCCGCTGAACCGATGTATAGGCTTTGATCAAATCAAAATTTTTCTGGTTTACTGCAATACAAGTTCAAGTGTAATTTATAAATTACTTCCTGCATAAATTATAGTCGTTTCCTACTTTCGCAACGTTTAAAATAGCGCCAGTAAGGTAATAATTAAATATACGGGTCCTAAACAACAAACAAAATATCTGAAAAGTTTTAGAGCATCTGGAAAAAGTTCAACAATTTACGGTATTTACCTACCAGCTTTGCTACATTTTAAATATTTATTTAAACATTAGCTGGTCCCGGCATGTGTTGCTATGCCATTTAATAAATAAATTGTTTCTCCCTGAGTGTCCTTTCCCATTCGTCCCGTTCCCCTTCCGCCTCCCCTTCTTCTCCTGCGTCCTCTTCACCTCTCGCGTTCGCACTCCGTCACCTCCACCTTCCCTCTCCCCACTCCACTCCCCCCCCTTCCTCCTCCCTCCGAGGTCTCCCTCCCCCTCCCAGGTTCCTAGATAATTTTTTAACAGCCCGCGTGCCACCTTTTACAATTTTTATTCAAATTTCCATTTTTCATGTATATTAAATTTGGTACCTAACATAGGTACTTATTTAAAATATCTAAAATTCTTGATTCGATTCAAACTATTAGGGGAGTTGGAGAAATTATGCAATTTTCTTAATTTTTTTCTTAACTTTAAATATATTTATCAACTCAAAGATTTTCAAAAATAGAATTCTCAAACACGCGAACTGTTAAACGTGCGATGTTTTCTGAAATTATGCAATTTTCTTAATTTTTCTCTCCGTAAGAACCATCCTCGTACTTTAAGGAATATTCTAAAAAAAGAATTAGCGAAATCGGTTCAGCTGCTCTGGAGATTCGCGCTTAGCAACACTTGCAGCGATTCATTTTTATATATAAGAATTACACACTTTTCTACTCAATACGGAGCAACAAGATTTCTTTTATTTTTCGTCAAGAAAATGAAGGAAAATTAAATAATTTTTCTAGATTAAAATAAATGCATTGACCTATAAATTCATTGAGTATGCAATTCTCACGCGGTAGAAGTGAAACCTTAAAAAAATTAAACTATACAAGAGTATAGAAACTACGAAGCACCGGTGAAAGAGGAGACCGGTAGGCTATGAAGTACTGCACAAAGAGGAGACCGATTATTCTATCTCATTCTCTCGCAGGCTAAATCTTATAGATATAAGTGTTTGTCTCTTTTTAGTGTCGCTGTTTTTCGTTTCAAATCACAACGGTCCTAAAGAATTTTCATTTTTTCGTTTTCATTTCGAAAATTGGAACGAGTTTGGGGGTAAATAAGTAACATTGCCGTTTTTCATCATATTTAAAAGTAGCAATACTCAAGGGCGTAGCTATAAGATTCACGTGGGTGGGGTTCGACCTGGGGGGGGGAATGGGATTCAAGGGGGGGGGGTGGATTGATCCTGGAGGGGAGCTGGTGCTGAATCCTGCTAAGGGGTGGATCCTGGAGAAGGGGGGTGCAAATAATATTGTTAGTGTTGTATATTTCAGAAATTAAATCTACGAGAACTGTTTTCTTCAAACTTAACGAAACTATGAATTATAAAGGCAATCATTCTCTTTTGGTAGGAAGAAATGAATTTTTGTGAAAAAAAATGCTGAAATAATTTCCTCAGATTTTCTATTTTTTTTACACACATTGTTACAATAAATTAAAACATAAATGTGAAATACGTACCAAAAGATGATGCATTTTCAAAGTAGGAACTGATTTGTTAAGAATTCATTCTATACTGTGATTTTCATTGGTGTGCGTTGGTAAAAAAATAAAAACGTTTGAATAATTTAATTAATTATATTATATATTTATTGGAATGATTTCAAAATGAATTATAGTTTTGCCATTGAGACTTAACATAAAAGGGGTACCAAGAGTACCTAGGTTTTCTTGCTACAGATATTATAATTAATAAATACCTTCATAAATCTTGTATCTAGGTCACAGTGTCAAAGCCCTTTGCTGTCTGCAGAACAAGTGGAAGAAGTCTGTCACATGAACTGACCGATAATAATTATAATTGCCTTAATTACTGACTAGACACTATATTTGAACCTATTTATTAATTTTTTTGGGCTCCAGTAGAGGAGAATATTGAGGAAAAAAATGTGCTCTGGAGCAATACTGCCGAGGTAAATGAAAACACGTCGTCTTCCTTGAGACTCTCAAGAAAGGCGCTGTTTTTACTTTCCATTGCTAGGTGATACACACCGAAGTGGGTCATGAAAAGGGAAAGAAGATCTTTGTTTGGTAAGAGATTAGATGGTCGAGCGGTCCAAAGCATCTGGTTCCCACATCAGATAGCGGGTTTAATCATCTGCCTCTATAAATCCTCTCACTTCTCAATGAAATTTTTCGCTTTTAACGATTAAAGTAGGAGAAATTCAAAAATTCGTATATTTAATTATTCGTAACCTGTGGATTTACGACTTTAATTTTAAAAAATGAGAGTGCGCAGTTCAACACGTGGTAGAATTAAAACCTTCATAAAACTAAAAAAGACAAGATAGGGGAGAGACCACGAAGCATCAATATGAAGGATGATTTTTCCATTTTTTTAATCATTGAATTCCAGTGCCTCTTTTCCTGTACATTTGGTCATCTTATTAATATTTGTGTTTTTAGGGTTTTCTTTGCCTGTTCATTTTGGAGTGGTTTAAAGATTTATGATTGATTTTACAAAAAAAAACATATATATATATTTTTTAAATTTTTATTTCGCTGCATTCGATCCTTGGCCTCTATGGTTCGTCAGGCGCTTTAAACCACTAGACTATCTATTTCATTCTCACTAGCTATCTCATTCTCTCGTAGGCGAAATCCTATAGATGTATGTGTTTGTCTCTTTTTAGTATCGCCTTTTCGTTTAGTCTAATTTCAAATCACAACGGTGCTAAAGAAGTTTTCACTTCAATAACTTTTCAAAGAAGGGTATTATAGAACAGAAAAGAGATTCTTGTGAAAAACTCCGAAAAGTATGGATGAGTTCTTCCCTGTTGACTGAGGACATTGAGAAGTTTGTCAAAATGGTTGAAAGAATCCAACTTCAATGATATTTTACTCAGTTCCTACTAGAATACATTAACATATTACGTACAATGTCGTTGAGTTTTGTCGAATTGACTTAATTCCCGACAGTCATTTCACAAAATCCTCCCTGAAGGACGTCAATGAGGTCGCCAAACTCCGAGACATTCCGAAGTAGGTACAAGAGCTGACAGAAGTATGGGAGCAAGAGCATTGGTTCAAGTTTTGGAATGTCTCGGAGTCTGTCTTGGGTAATCAGAGTGTACGACGGAAGGCCAATTGTCCACCGTTCGGGGCAATAACTGCTGCTGGGAAATTCGCCTTGCACTGATACCAACTGTTCAAACTCAATAATAAATTATACTATTTCTGCGGTGACTTGCAAGAGCCCAACAACTATGTAAAGAGGGTTTCATTCAGCGGGAGTGCCGTGGCTTTTTGAAGTGAACACTTTTTAGCACCATTGTGAATTAAAAAAAAAAAAAAAAAAAGAAGCTAAAAAAAGACAAACACATACAACTCTAGAGGATCTAGTCTGCGAGAAAGTGAGATAGCAATGAAGTATTTATTTAATTCACCGGTATTCGGTTCCCATATAATACGATAAATCCGCAGCCCCTAGTAAGTCTTCTCTATTGTAGTTGTATAAAGCGCCTGACAATCCTCAGCGGCCAAACATTTAGCACCAAGGATCAAATCCCTCGAATTACAAAAAAAATACATTGTTTTTCTAAAATTAATATCCAATTCTGATTAAAAACGAACAGGCAAAAAAAAAAACAAAATAAAGCGACATCTAGCGACTCCGGAGAAGAAAATTAGAATACTAATAAGATGACCAAATGTATAGGAAACGGTGAACTGGAATTCGAGTGCGGTGCCTCGTAGCATATCGGTCTCCTTTTGGTGCTTCGTGACCTTCCACTCTTGTCTACTTTAGTTTTCTGAAGGCTTACTTCTACCGCATGTGAACTGCACAATTGTAATTTTTTTATCCAATTTTTTTATTACATTGATATATGTACTTCTAATTTATGTTGGTTTTCGGAGGATAATCACAGTCTCAGTCCAGTAGCAGTGGAAGATAGATTAATATAAAAAAAAAACAATAGGTTCCTAATACGACGGTGGCCCAACAGTTGATTCGTCGACAATTGCCTTCCCCCCGAAATTATAATCATTATGAAAATATTATTTGTTGTGCCTTATTAACTAATTTTATAACTAAAGTCGATTCAAAAGTACCTTTAATAATATGTTATTGATATCGAAACAATTGATTTACAGTGTCGATTTTTTGTACTTATACGCTGTATTATATATTTATACACACAGGTAGTTTTATCCTTGATGCATTTGAATGAAAATATATTTTATGCTTTTGTTATTCGACGGTACATCGTACATGCACACACTTAGTTATATTATATTATATTCGGGGACACTTAGTTATATTTTTTGTAAGTAGGTGTACCGTATTTTCCCCAAGCCGACTGCATATTGTGTTCAAGTATGCCAGGGGGTCAACGGTCGGGGATCAACTGTCGTGGAACCTAGTAAAACATCTAATCATCCCTTAACTAACCTAGGTTACTGTGATGGCTTAGAAAGACGTATTGAATGTCAGCTGAATGTAACCTAACCTAACATTAGTCACTTAAAGACTTTATTTTGAAGTGAAAACTTCTTTAGCACCGTTGTAATTTAAAACTAGATGAAATGAAAAATAGCGACATTAAAAAGAGGCAAACACTATATATCTATAGGATTTAGCCTACGAGAGAATGAGATAGTATAATCGGTCTCCTCTTTGTGCGGTGCTTCGTAGCCTCCCCACTTTTATCTACTTTAGTTTTCTGAAGGTTTCACTTCTACCCCATGTGAATTGCACACTCTGATTTTTTTTTGTTTTTCTGTAGCATCGCGAAAATCGGATGTCTGCACACTTCTATTAAAATTTGCTTTCACTTAATGGGTAAGGGACATGGCAAACATAGTTGCTATGTTTGTTAAGGCTCCGCTACCCGCATTTCTACCGATTTCTTACATATTATCTCCGTTAAACATTTGAAGTTTTTAAGCTCTTAAAAAAAATATATGTTACTTTTGAAGACAATGTCTAGATGCTGCCCACGCCGAAACGCAAATTATATGAAATTCCCTCGATAGAAAAAAATCGCAAAATATGCTCCAAAAATTATTATAAACACTTTTGTTTCAGTTATTGTACATGTTATAATTTTAAAAAAATTCACAATGTTTCTTTAAATGATTTACGAGATTTTTGCTCTATTTTAAACTAGTAGTGTTTTATTAAACATTTTTGCAATTTTCGCATCGATTTACGCGCTTTAAATGTTAGTGCTCTCCTCTAACATTCTTAATTTCATATCTCTCCATGTTCTTCTTATCTCCATCTTGCGGGCCCTTAAGTTTCTTCAATCGTTCTTTGGGAGGCCCTTTGGTCCCTCTTTGGCTGAAAATTTTAATAAAAACGACGGCACACCACCGACGACTGTACAAATTAAATATTACAATCGCGTATCAGGTAGCGAGCCAACAACCGAGGAACATGACACACAGTACCCACATTATACCTCATATTCTTCTGCCGGGTACACCGTACATTTTACAAATTACAATCGCGTATCAAGAAGCGAACCAACAAAGGATCAAGACAGCCATTATCTACATATGTTAAGTTTTAATTTTACTTGATTCTCCGAAGTTCCTGATGGTTCTCGCCAGGCTCTCTAAATAATGGCACTCTACAGGTCTACATATTAGGAGCGTATGAATAACAGTAATAGAGAACTCCAGTCCAATTTTTTAATTTTTTTAAAATGAATAATGACCTAACTTAAATAAACGCATTTTATTTTTAGAGTTAGTTTTAATAGTTAAAATAATTGTCAAAGTTTTAATTTTTCAAGATCCCCCGAAAACCACCGTATGTATGGTGAATCGTGTGACGTCATCACTCCTGAAAAGTTACTATGGGATCGGGCAATCAGCTGATCAACTGCCGCCATTTTGAATTTCGTTGTTCGAAGTATTCTCCCTAGAAGTAGCATTACTATTTTTGTGCAGTAGTTTTTGAATATTTTCAACAATAGAGATAAACTAATTAGATACCTTTATTTTTGAAATATTATTTAGGCCTACATAATGTTTCAATAAACACAACAACTAAATCTTTATAAACAGTATGTGAATAAACGGATAAATTAATATGATGGCTTGTGTCATATCTGCATTCCCATACAATGACTTTACGGTGACGTCACGACACGACGAACAGTTACGTCACCACTAAACATTTCAATAATGCCAACTTGACCGCGTGTTGATGGATTTTAATAATTTTTTAAAAACTCTGCGATTAATATTATTAAATAAAACTTATATATTCAGAATCAGCGTTTAACGATCTATATGAAAATATGTTTTTAAAGCCATGATATTTTTCACTGGAATTCCTTATTCTAATAATACACGTATTGTTTTGTAGTGTTCAGTATTCTTCGTTGGCTCCCCGAAGTTCTCCAACGTTCCTCGCCGGGCACTCTGAACATTGATGCCTCACATCTACATATTACAAATCAATCGCGTCACCTGAGGAAAATAATTTCCCTCAAATCAAGGCCACAGGCCACAAGGAGTGGACTTGGGTCTTGAAGAGATCCATGTTGTAGGAGGGAGGAAACACAGAGGCCTCCTTGTAGCTAACCACTCAACGAACATGGCGCATATTATTATAAGTTTTCTTCTACAATTCCCAGAATTTTCACCATGTTTTCCGATATTTTCCTGCGATCCATATGTTTTCGATGCCGCCGGCAATCTGAGCTCTGACGCCGTACACACTAAAAATTACAATCGCGTGACAAGGAGAGAAGGAACATCACGTTCTATTGGTAGCATTGACGTTGTATATTATTGATCGAAGATTGGTAGGAAAAAATCTTCACATCAATTTTTTTAGACTTGGAATCGTGGAAAAGTAAACTGGAAAGATATCTCCCAAATTGCCTACGTCGTTTTTGTTTTTTAGTCTTGAAATTTTTTTTTCGAAATTGTATGTGTTTACATTTATGTTTTGGCTCAGGGTCGGGCCTGGGAAAGTGACATATAGTAACAAGAATTAAGAGCTATGCCGGTCATTTAAAAATATCGTCGATAGGTATTGTAACCAATGTCTTCTGTTCCACTCCGCGCTCCCCTCAAGGGAACTGAGCGAAAGGGACAACTGCATATCGGACCGAAAATACCTAAATAAAATCGTCAAAATCGATGTTTTGTATTCCTCATTTTTCTTCTCCAAAACTGGACCGATTTTAAATTTTTTTTTCACTAACTGTATTAGAAGAAAATATTCTATGTCGGTACGTTTTGCTTTTTTTCCAAAATACAGTTTTTAGTTTGTATACTGAACGTCTTTTGACGGGGTTTAAACTAGGCAATTTTATTCATTTTTGGAAGGTCCTAACTTCTATAAGAAGTAAATTATCAAAAAAAGCAAAACGTACCGACACGCTAATGATCAATATCTATATTATGTAAAAAAAAATTTGCGCTAAGGTCAAAATCCAGAGAGATAAATGGGGAATACGTTTGTATGGAAAAAACGCCGCTGGCATTTCCTCTTAAGGCGATTCACCACGTCGTGTAAAATTCGGTATCAGGCCGCCAACAATAATAGTCATTATGTCGAAGGCGGTAAGGTTAAAATTTCCGTTTAACACCAACCGCCTGTTTTAAGTATTTAAAAAAAATACATGTCTGCAGCAGTGGCGGTCCATGAGTTTTCAGCGAGCTAGAGTGCTACGATTGAAAAATACGACATTACATTGATGTTGTTGTGGCTGAAAATGATTTTTTTTTTCAAATTTCAACTTTTTGTATAAAGATCATTCAGTATGTGGATGCGGCGCATCCCTTTACTGAAAGTATCCTGAAAATCTTCTAACAAAAAGTTGAATTTAAAAAAAAAAAATAATTTTCAGCGGCAATAACGTCAATTTTTTCAATCTTAGCGCTCTAGCTCACTGGTGTGCAGTTCACACACGGTAAAAGTGAAACCTTCAGAAAACTAAAGTAGACAAGAGGCTTCAAAGCACCGCAGAAAGAGGAGACCGATTATTTACGAAGCACCGGACAAGTACGAGACCGATTATTCTATCTTCTCTTGCAGCCTAAATCCTATAGATGTATGTGTTTGTCTCTTTTTGGTGTTGCTTTTTCGTTTCATCAAGTTTCAAATCATAACGGTGCTACAGAAGTTTTCACTTAAAAAAAAACATCGCCAAAGTTTAATTTTTGTTGTGAGAAGTTCAGTCACAAATATTTAAAAAAAATTTTATCATTTTGTAAAAAAAATAATTTTCCACGTTGAACAATTAAACCAGAACCGAAAAGGAATTCGTAAGTAGGATATTTTAACAGTTTTTATAGGCCGCCACTTTTACAATAAAAATATTATTTAAAAAAATTCTCGATTATTTCTAAGCCGTGTGATTTTCAAACAAAAATCACACGATTTTGCTTCACCTTAAGTATTATTCCTCGATTCCCCGATGTGTCGTGTCGGGAAGACCGAGCACGGGCGACGAGAGACGAGAGGCGCTCGCTGCTCGCCGCACGGCCTGCCAGCGAGATGTGCATCTCCGGCATGCACCGGCCGCGCGCAGAGAAATGATAAATAGAGATGTCGGCGGCTTGTGCGGACAGTTTGGTTCCTCGCTCAGTTCACTACTCGCGCCCCGATCTACCGACTGTCGAGACATGAACTGCACATTTCTGTGAGTCTCTTTCGCTTACTTTGTTTATTCTTTTACCTCTTTCGTTTTCCTTGTTTATTTTTTTACTTCTTACGCTTACCTTGTGTACTTTTTCTTTTCTTACTTTTTCAACATTTTTATTTCTTACAATCTGTTTTGACGATCTAGTGATGGTGTTTCATTGCTTGTATATTAACATTTTGATAATTTATACATTTTCCTTTAAATAATATCAAAATGCCATATTCTTCAAGCGGAATTTTGTTTTTCAAATATGTCACTATAATTTTTGATGATCTTACCAAAAAAACATGTGAAAAGTGTGATTATTTATTATTAAAAAAAAATTATGCAAATTCTAAAATTTGTCCATTTTTTGGTCAATTAGTTGATATTTCTGCAGCAGATTTTAAAACATTGTTAATTTCAGCACTACATTACTTGTAACACCATTTTGTGCGTTTAGAAAATGTTGTGCAATGTACCAATATATTAATAAACCGAAAGTATTCCTCGTTGCAAGATACACCTAAATTAAAACACTATGAAGTTGTTTAATATCAACTCATATTCAACGTTGCGCCACACGACGTACATAACAAGTCCCAGAGCAAAATGTTTGCAGTACACTTTCGCCGACTTATTGGGCAAGGCCAATACGTTTTGATGACCTGATAATTCGGTAATATATTACTTAAGTATTGTAGATTTGAGTGTAATCCACGCATAAATCCGGCTAGCCTCAATGGCCGCGCGATCACGCAGTTTCTTTTCTCTGGCTTTATTTCATAAGTGAAATACGCCCGGTTGCATTACACTACTTATCAAATACCAATCGTATACACTGAAATGCAAAAGAATTGATTTTGAATTTCATAAACAGCTTTTTAGAGCGTAAAATGCGAAATGGTAATTGATTGTTTTTCATATTAATTGTTTGCAATTAAGCATAAGCAACTACCCAACGTTTTAACATTAACATTCACATTCCTACCTTGTAAGATCTTATAATGATTCTGCCTAATTACGAATAGTTAATTTAGTATTTACATATTACATGATTAAAAATAAAATAAACTTCCGGCATAGCTGGTCAAATTAGGTCGCCATCTGTGGTATTGGTTCAGTGAAGTTTTCATACTGAAAACCGGCTTTACAGTCATTACTAGAACAAATTGCGAAATGATATCTGAAATGTACAAAATTACTTTGTTCTAATACTGGCCTAACAATTGCATAGGCTTTGGTAATCAGGCACCGTGTTCTGTGTACTTACTATGGGTGCTGTATCGGGTTTCTACATCGCCTTGTCAAATGCCACAACATGGTACCTAATTCTTACCTTCTTGCTTCTTACTGGGAGGATATCTTTCTTTTCATAATCGTCTGTCTCCTAGCTACACGATCGTTTGTAATCACTTATTTATGTACGAGAAATCTATTCAACTTTGTTGTTTTTAAACGATTCCAGTGTTAGATGAAAAGTTGTTATCTTGCAGGTTTTTCTCAATCCCACTTTAATGGTAAATATAGTACCTATAATGTCTCATTTAAATACCTGTAACCTTTTCAAGCACATAACGTAAATATTGTACAATAAACCTATTGAAAAAACAAAGGCATGCAAGAATAAAAGTTGTATTAATTACTACTTATTCAATTGAATAGTTCCTTGGAATTATACAACGCTTTTTAATTGTAAACACTTTAAAGGCCAAGGACTTATTTTAGAAGTAAACATTGCATTTATTATCTAAAGTCGCCACTTTACAACTGATGCTCAACTATTTATAGAGTTCGGGTGAGCCATCAATTTGGGAGTCGAGTATGGTACTGACATTTTTTTGGATAACCAGCACCCGAGTGGTTCAATACGTTTGTGTACCTGGGTTAATGGGGGGAGGTTTGTTTTGAGAGGCAGGACGGATCTGCAGAGGCTGGTTGAGAGAGTTCTGTTGACCTCTCTCTTGCACAGCAGTGAGAGGGATTGATTCGTACGTCCGTCACTTCCAGAAACATTGAACACAACTTCATCTCCTTTCTTCAAAAGACTCTCTCACAGCATCCCTAGGATGAAAGATGACCTACGCCCTGAACGGAATTATTTTCCACAGGGCCTTCTCTGTGGAGCTGAATAAAAATAATATATACATTAAAAAATTAACATAAAAAATAAACTCAATATCAAATGTTGTGCGCAATATTATTTGCTCGATAAAAAATGTTTCCGCCTTTAGCCATGATCATTTCAATCGCTTTCGCTTCATGGAAGTTTTTTCGATACTTTTTTTCGAGTTCAAATAATACATAGTGTGCTTTTGCTTGCCGTACATGGTTATTATTGCAAGACTTCTAATTCGTGCTAGACTTCTAATTTTTATAAGAATTATGAAGATTAAATTATCGTTCGAAGATTTAAACGTATCTACTATTAATGGAATTAAAAGAAAATATAATAGCATTATATTTCTACCATGCTACGTTATTTTCCTTGATAATATTCTAAAGAGATGAATCCTTTAGAAAACTAAAGTAGACAAGAGTGGGGAGGCTACGAAGCACCGCAAAGAGGAGGCCGATTACACTATCTCATTCTCGCAGGCATATCCTATAGATAATAATAATAAAATAAATCATAATCCTATAGATGTAAGTGCTTGTCTCTTTTTAGTGTCGCTATTTCGTTTCATGAGTTTCAAATCACAACGGTGCTAAAGAAGTTTTCACTTAAAAAAAAAATTAAAAGGCAGATTTGGTATTATTTTGTTAGGTGGGAAAGTTAGTAAAATCGTGAATAATTTTGCAATGGAAACATGCTTCAATGATTTTATAACTATTATTATGGTAAAATTGTCATTACTGTAAGAAATCCCCTTCCTTAAAAATAAGTAATTTTAAAAAATACATTTTGAAATTACACAGAGTAAAAACTTTTATACAAAATGAACTTATTTATTCCGTGCATTTGAACAACAAAACAGAACCTGAATTTGTCTGCCACCTGATGGAGGAAAATCTTGAATAAGGTGTGTTCTTGCGTCATTATTCCATCATAAGCTTAAGGCCCGGCTTCCCGAATTTCTACCAATTTATTACATATTTTCCTTAAACACTTTAAGTTTCAAAGCTCTTAAAAATATACATGTTTTTCTTGAAGATAATATCTATACATTCCTCAAGCCGAAATGGCAGTTGTATGAAATTTCCTCGATATGCTCCAAAAATTACAATAAATACATTTCTTTCAGTTAGTATGAAAAAATTCACAGTGAACCTTGAAATTCTATTTTAAACATTCCCCACACGAGAATTTTGTTTTATTTTAAACGTGTGGTGTTTGAAATTAAGAAATTTTCACAATTTTCGCTTAAATATTATCGTTTGTAATATTAGCGCACTCCCTCTAACATTCTCATTATTCATATCTCTCCTTTTTCTTCTTTTAGAGCGGGCACTATCTGGAATTAAGACGCTTTTAAATATAATATTAATTAATGAAATAGTTCAATTAGAATAAAATATAGGCGAAATTGTTTGGTGTAAAACCAGTATTGGTGTAGGAAATTCATTCATGTTTGAAATTCCGAACGAGTCATATCGAGAGAGTCCTACAAAGTTATATTAACTTGCTAATATACCATTTCCAAACTTGTTATTCATTGATTTGGACGAAAGCATTAAATTCACTTTCACGCTGCCTTATATTTGCCGAGAATAACTAATTTGAGAGAAATTTCGCACACAAAGCATCGCGAGCATAAGTCAGAGTCACTGGACAAACAGTCCCTAGGAGGTGTGAAAAATAAATGATTTCTGACCAACAAGCTATGACATTTTGAATGAACCACACAGAGAAGTGGTGATTATTTAAATTGAAAATGGTTTATCAATTTCCTCAGATGTGTGGAAAATTTTAGCTTATTTTGGAAAGACACGCCTAAAATACACTTCTTTCAGTTTGTTTCTTCATACATTAATAAGCATACGTTCCTTGTCGCTATAATGCTTCAGCTCTTTCTTACACATTAAATAATGGTGAGGCACACAATATACGTGTGACTGTTTACTTCAAAGTACTACTTTTTTGCGAAGGGAATTGCGTTTCATTTTCTTTATATGTCTGAGGGAGATGTAAGATAATGAAATGTATGTTTCCTTTGGGGGGGTGCAGACATACGTTTACTGTTTGTCTCATTTTCAACTGTTGTTATTTAGTGTGCAAGAAAAAGCTGCAGCATTATTTTTTAAGAACAAAAGCAAAACCATCAGTGCATTGACATTTGATGTTTTTGAATTTTTGGAATTCGCTGTTATTCAAACTTCAAAAGTACCCTTGTATTTATACGCCATACTTTCAAAATTATCGTCACGATTGGTAAGGGTCACAGTGCGGTGTGTGAGAGAGATGCAAGAAATTTATGACTTTTTTCCTTTGGAGGAAACAGACCTACATACTTTGTGTATCTCATCTTTTGAAAGGACTGTATAATTATTGTGTTAAGCAACGTATGTTTATTGCCCTTTTTGCCTTCACGGTACCGTAACCGTGAGTAACCGTGAAACGTCACGGTACCTATAAAAGCGCACAATACGTACAGCGTAGGTATTTCTGTTAACGTACATTGGAATGTAAATGCTACATAACATGACACATTGGCTAAATAACCCAACACCAAGCTCAATCAGAATACTTGGCAGTGTTAACTAAACCACATTCAAACAACATTTTTTTATAGAATCCAAGAGATCTTTTAAAGTACAAGGTTATTAACAAATCGTGATTTGTAACGCCACAGAATTCGATTCAAACGCTCAAAATAACGGCTCTGTTTTTTTAGGTTTTCCTGTCAGACCAACTAAAAAAAAATTATGTTGTTTTTTTAAAGAGGAAATATTTTTTTTATTTATGTTAACTTGCTCAAATTACGTTTACATTGTCACTGTAGTAGTACATCACTTCTGTGTGAGCCACTATAAATTATCGAAAACCTGGCATCATGATATTCGAAATTTTTTTAGCCTATTGGGATTTCAGGGTCAATGTAACTGAATTAAGCATGCTTTCCATTTCAATCATAAAAAGTCAACCTAATTGCCAATAATTAAGACTACAACACTATATGCCATTATATATTATCAATATTTTACAAGTATTGGTCTATAAGGAAAAAACTGCCCAGCAAAACTTAAATTGTGAAATACCACCATCATACGCAAACT
This sequence comes from Limnephilus marmoratus, assembly GCA_917880885.1. NCBI lineage: Eukaryota > Metazoa > Arthropoda > Insecta > Trichoptera > Limnephilidae > Limnephilus > Limnephilus marmoratus. Next base: position 47,342,973 of record OU862920.1, on the reverse strand, counting down.
CAATTCTTCCAAGAAAGTCATACAAATACAATATAGCACCGGTGAATCAATCCAATAGTACCTTTCTTGAAAGGATTGAGTATGTGTATGGACAAAACTCTTTATTCGTAAGTATTGCGTATGTACGGACGCAAACAAAATAATCTTAATAATTTAATTGGCGTCATTTATGTACGTGTAGATTGTAATGTATGTTCCGTTTAACCTTAAAAGCGCTGGACTTACTGGTGGCTCGAAATTTTCATAGGATGGAGCAGAAAAATCCAAAACTTCACACTTTCTACCACATTTTTATCATTCTTTAGTACAGTAAACGTACGTGAGACATTTTTTAAACATACAGTTAGTCACTGACAATACATTACTCTAGCCACTTGTAGTTCTGACTTAATTAAGGATTCTGTCAACGTCACTGACAGCAATATATAAATATAAAGCAGCCAATGAATTGCATTAAACATTAGTTTACTGTAAACTAACGACAAGCAGGTAAACATGACAGACTAATTCCTAAAGCGTCGATGGATCGAAGCTGCCCTTGATTAAATAAACTCCTCTCATACCCTAGTTAACACTCATTTTGCATTAATCTAAGTTACTTCTCGGAAACCTGCTGTCCATAATCATATTATATGTATGTAAAAAAAAACTGCATGTGTAAACCTTAAGATTTATGGGACAGATATTTTCACTGTGGAATTCTCGAGTTTAAGGTGATATTTAAAAGATTTCATAATCTGCTCTTTCATAGATGGCGCTGAAAAAACTCTTTTTGCCAGTTATGCCTTAAAATATTCTCTCTCTCTCTCTCTCTCTCTGGTTTCAATCCTGGGATTGGTTTGCAGCAATTTCCTTTAGTTTCCTCTTCCATTCTTCCCTGTCTTGTGCGGCTCTTTTGAGGTCTGCATATGATAAGCAGCGCACGTCCACCAGCAGGTCCTCCAGGTACTCTCGGCGTGGGCGTCCCCTAGAGTTTGTCCCCTCGGTCATACCCTCCATTATGGAATGCAAGAGGCCTTCTTGTCGTATTACATGGCCGATCCATCTTGCACGCCTTTCGGACAAGGTCCTGAGCAGGTGCCTTCCTCCTTCGATTCTTTGGAGAACCTCCTCATTTGTAATGTGGTCTCTCCAGGAAATTCCTAATAGTTTTCTATAGGACCACATCTCAAAAGCCTCTAGTCTCCGTTTATCTCTTTTGGATAGGCACCATGTTTCGCAGCCGTACATCAAGATACTCCATACATAGGTCTTGATGAGGAGTATTCTCAGCTTTAGGTCTATATTATTTGATTCAATTATTTTCGACCTTTTATTGAAAGCAAGCCTAGCCTGGTGTATACGGCTGTCGACATCGCTCTTAGACCGACCGTCCCATGTTATTTTGCTCCCGAGATAGACAAACTCCTTGGCGTTCTTTAGTGGAACTCCTGACATCTCTATTCGCATCTGATGTTGCGTTCGGCCTACAGTCAGCAGCTTTGTTTTGTCTTTATTTATCTTCATGTTATAGTTATTTTGGAGAATGCTTTGCATGGTTGTTAAGGCCTCTTGCAGTTCTTCTTCGCTTTCAGCAACCAATGCAATATCGTCAGCAAACCTTATCATATCCACCTTTTGCCCGTGTATCTTTACACCTTTTCTGTGACTCAAAATATTAAGATATTAAGATGTTAAGAATATAATCTTAATATTTTAAGTATAATATTATACTTAAAATATTAAGATGATTTAATTGTTATACACAATAAGTATACGAATACAAGTTTTGTCCATAAACAATCTCAATTCTTTCAAGAAAGGCTTACAAATACAATATTGTTTATTGTTTATTGCGGTATTTTAAATAGGTACATAGTTATCTATGTCCTAATACAATCCTTATATGTACATACTCTTAAAAAAACACATCTATACCAAATCAATCACATATCTTCGCATTTTAATTTTAAATGCCTTTATGCTCTCTTCCAATTTTATTTCTTCTGGTAATTCTCCAAATATCTTCAATGCACCATACATCAATGACTTTTGACTCTGTGTTTTTTTCCTGAAGGGGAGTATTAGTTCATTTCTTTTCCTCTTCTCATGTGTATGTTTGCTTTGTAGTTTATCAATTTTTTAGGAATTCAATAGACGTATGGCCATTGATTTATTTTGTAGAATAACAATATAGTATTGAAGTAAATAATTTGTTTAAATGACAAGATATTTAACTCCTTCAACATTTTCTTGACTGAAGTGTACCTATTTTTCTTCAATATAATTCTTATAGATCTGTTTTGTAGAATTGTCATTTGTTTCATTAATCCGTCGTTGATATGGGATTGAATCACCGTTTCAAAATGGTATTTGTGTGCCTTTCTTGAAGTAATTGAGATTGGTTATGAATAAGTATGGATTCATACGTCCGACTGACCCTGAAATTCCTTTCCAATCTTTCCCTTTCCAGAACTTCCTCTCGTTCATCTCCTTAAGAAAACCCACCAAAGATGACGTACGCCCAGAGGGAAATTATAAAACCTAGCAAAATTTTTTTTGATCATACCAAGAACAAGTGATTTATTGTCATAGAATGACAGTAAATCACCTGTTCTTGGTATGATCAAAAAATGAAAAAGGTTATTTCGAATTGGTACTTGGTATCCACTTAGCAAGGTGCGAAGTATTTTGAATGCGTAACCACTGCTGTTACCAATAGTGACCAAGTTAAGTAGGCATAACCTGTTTGTTTCACGATTGTATCGGATAAGACACCGAGGAGTAGATGCTGAAGTGGACACCATTGCGTGACCTCTGATGACATTACTGATATAAAATTATATACTTGTTGTACAGTAAACTACGACCCTATAACTTACAACGGATAGAACTTATACCAAATATGTATGCTCCTACATACATCACTGATCCTTGTACAAAAGACAACAATGCACATTGCACGTTCTTCTAACGTGATGCTGGTGAAATGTTGAACGGTTATCATACAATGTAGAGATGTATCACTTTTATAAGATCCTTTTGTAATACTTTTACGTAGTACTTTTGTGTCACCCACACGCAAGTGTGTGAGTCTGTTCGAGGCACATCATACCGTGCAACAAATCTTGTCCAAACGCCACATAGATATTGACCAAAACTATGGGAAGTTAATATGAACCACCCTACACTCGAGGATCTTAGACTGGTGAAACATCTCCACGATTGTATGCTTCTCATACGAGAGACATCAACGCGCGATTGTAACGAACCTTTACGGATTGTATTTAATAAACTTTTTGTGTACTTAATGCATGTGTTCATCAATGCGCGATTCCTTCACAACCTTCAATAATGAATAGGTCATACAGTTCATTATTTTTATTATCAAGTTTAATTTTTAGAATTACATTTTATTTTTTAAGTAAAACTTCTTTACACACGCTTAACTTGAGAGCGTTACGAAAAGTGTGATCGGGCGAGGCGAACGGTCGGGCCTTTATGCACGCTTGACTTGGGAGTAAGCTGGTGAATGCGTGACGAGAGCGTTATGAAAAGTGTGATCGGGCGAGCGAACGGAAGTTGAGAGGGACATATAAGTTCGTGAAGTTTTACTTCAGTCGTGTGGTCTAAAGCATACATATATTTTTTTATATGAATACCGCAAAAGAGTCCCAACTGCTCCCGTCTGAAGCCAGTGAGACTATGGAATCCCCAATTGGGGTATGTTGTGAGGCTGAAGGTAGCGGGTAGGGAAAGGAAATAGGGAAGAGAAAGGTGGGGAAGTACCTGGCTATTCAGATCTGGTCACCAAACACGGCTAATGCCATTTCAAGCAACGTTTCAATTCTACAGGGTGATACTAAGAGTATCTTCCACACTGGAACGTGCCGCCAATATACTATATATTATTTTAAATGAATAAATTGTGAAAGCACGCCGGGATTCGATCCCGCGACCTTCGGTGTGCGAGTCAAGAGCCTTACCACTGGACTACGCCGGCCGTCATTATATATTCTAGTGAATCAGATAGTTGAGTCGTGCCATGTCAAAAGTCAGCATAATGGAAGAATATGTATGACTGTGAATTAGGCAAGGAGTGTGTGCCAATATCAAGTTGTTCGGCGGTCTGTCCTCCCTGCCTACCCCTAAATATTATTTTTTTTTAATTTATAAAAATAGTTTATTAATTATTTTTAGTTTATCATTCATTCGATTACAGGTACTTATAATGAAAAACTAATTGTTTTTATTTTTATTACCTACGGCTTTATTGATATCCGAGTAAAATGTCGAAAATTATTAATGGTTATTAAATAATAACTAATAATATTATTACTCAAGTAATAACCAATTTTACTCAGAAATCAAGGGCATAAGTTATACAAATAAAAGCAATATTTTTTACTTTTTAATTACCCATTTACAAATAATATTATTATATCGTCTGTAAGTGGTCTAACCGCAGATTGATAATTCCTTCAGAAGGCAAAACAGCTATCATGCGTAGTAATAATTACATAGCAGAACTTGATAGTACCTAAGTCAAAAAAATTATAAATTGAGTAATAATATTATTTAATAATTATTATATTATGCAGTTCTTTTACAAGACTTCAATGTGCAAACCTCTAGCGTACTAATATGTACAATTCTTGTACAATACACACAAATGCACGATTCTCTAACATTCCACGGATTGTAAACTTTCTGTGCCGGATTGTACACCTATTGTGCAGCAGACATCAATGCGCCATCTTCTAACATACGACCAATAGAATATTGTAGTATAAATTAATATAATACGCAACACTTTACCGTTCCACGAATTAAATGTCGTAAAAGAGACTTCGACGCGCGGTACCATAACGCACCCACTACTACTGTCGTACTGCGATCAACTAAAGTACGTATTATGAATGAAATATTAAACATGTCTCGTAAAATTAATATACCATCATCAGTACTTTAGCGTTTTAAGTCAAAAAGTAGAATTTTGAGATAACTGTGCTCTGTGCTTGAAGTTACGATTTTTTTAAGTAAAACTTCTTTACGCACGCTTGACTTGGGGAGTAAGCAGGTGAATGCGTGACGAGAGCGTTACGAAAAGCGAGGCGAACGGTAGTTGAGAGCAGTGACGGCTCGTGACTTTTGGGTGTGCTAGAGTGCTGATATTTAAAAAAAATGGCTTTATTGATGTTGTTGTAGCCGAAAAAAAAATTTTTTTTTTTTTTTTTGAAAATCAGTTTTTTGTATGAAATATTTCAGAAAGTTTCAGTTTGGCGGTGCGCCGCACCGATTTCCTGAAAAATCTTCATACAAAACACCGATTTTTGAAAAAAAAAAAAAATATATTTTTCGCATACGACAACATCCATGATGCCATTTTTTTAATATTAGCACCCTAGCACACCCAAAAGTCACGAGCCGCCACTGGTTGAGAGGGAGATATAAGTTAGTGAAGATTGAAAGAAAGAGATAATTACGTTTCGAATATTGCTGTAGGGGCAAAAGAGAGAGGTGCGAGCACACATTTTCTTTCTCTCTTTCTCTCATAGCCAGTTACGTTTCGTATATCTAAGGCACAGTGCACGCCTATTATCTGTATCACACTGTAGGAGCAAGATAGAGCAGTGCGCGCGCACATTTTCTTTATCTCTTCCTATCGTACAGATGGAGCTAAAGAAGTTTTACTTCAGTCGTGTGGTCTAAAGCACACTCGTTTTTTTTATCACATTGATTTTCAATTAATTGTTTTAGAATGTCTCACATTCGAAAAATATTAAATAAAGGTGTTTGCATTATTTCTTTTTTGTTTTTGTCTTAACCTTTCATTGTGATTTGTTCAGTTTTTGGAACAACTATTACAGGTCTGTTAGAAATTCTTGTAGTTCTCTTACTATCATGGTTAGAAATAGGATCTGATATGAACAGTGTTAGAAAGAGAAAACACGATATTTATTTATTTATTTATTTATTGCTTCTTCACAATTTATATACATATATTTTTAGCATGTAATTATTAACCCCACTAGGGTTCGCCTGTATCGGGGTTAATAATTTCACAATTTAATAAAAATAACACACGCAAATATCGGTCATGCAAAACAGTTAAGTAAAAGCAAAATAATAAAATTTAAAAATAAAATGATAAACAGAGAAAATAATAAGTGATAAAAATATATGAATTAATAACAAAGTGTTAAGAGATCAGACAAAATGTTATCATTCATTATATCATTAGTTCATACCATTTTCAACAATAGATAAAATTAAAAAAATTTATGTCCTTAGGTTTTTTTTTAAATACCTATGTGTAAAATATAAAAAATGAAAAAAAACAAAGATTTATAAGCGATTACATTAGAGCGAATCTTTCTTATGAAATATTAAAGTGACTATCAAATAATTATGAAATAAATATGAAAGAAACCGTTTTGATCACAACATTATTGTTTTCATTCCATTTAAGTGCCCGTTTTCATTAAAATATGATTGTTTTTTATAGTGTAAGTGACATCTTAGAAATGCCATCCGTGTGATCTTTTAGTGTTGACAAAGTTATGGGATACGATAACCCCTATATATTTATTTATTTATTGTTTCTTTACCTTTTTAATTTAGGTGTTATTGTTTAAATTGAAATTTTGAACTTCATTTTGACTTGAGATTAACAATTTTATAGAGTACACAAAATAATATAGGTGTTGAAAGACAATATTGTTACAATAATATTTCTCACAGAATGGGCAGAATGATATGTTTTGTATAGTTCTTTTACGTTAGTTCCGCGCAAAATAATTAAAATGTACACCTTCATAAAACCAAAGTTTCCGAAAGCGATTTCGGCGAAACGACAAAAAGTGAGTTGACTTTTATAATGTATTTTCCTAATAAAATATGTGTGCGTTTTTACTTTTTTCATTATCAGTAATTTTAGTTCCAAAAAACGTAAAGTGAGCCAATTTTAAAACACTTTTGGTTTGCATTAAAAAAAAATTATTTAGAATTTTTTGTTTGTTTTGAGTTATAAAATTTGAAAGCGCATTTTATCACCTTTCATAAACAAATCTTACTTTTTGGATGCTTTCAGAAATATTCCATTTATTCGAATTTATTGCAAAGCGGTAATGTTTTGACCTTCCGACAAAATAGGCCGAGACGTTAGTGGTTAATACACTACAGATTTTTTTTTTAAATTTGGGCATGCCTCAATAATGATAGGTATAAGATTAATAAGTTACTGCATTAAAAATATTTAATTTTATACTGTTGTATCGCTGTAATTGTAAGAACTTCGTATGGTTTAATACTTTAGTTCTTTAGTTTAGTATATCAAATAATAATTTTAAAAAATACACTAATGCACCAACAATATATATATCTGTGATGGATTACCATGTCAAATCATAATAATATAGTAAACAATCAACTTCTTAAAATTATTTTTAAAAACACTTTAGTGAAACAACGAATTTCAAACGTAGTTTGTTAAAGCAATAATTAAAACAAAAAATGCTGCTTAAAACTGTATTATTAACTAAAAAAACGACAATTTTTGACTTAATATACTAAAGTACTCATGGTGCGATGTATCTTCTTGAAAATTTTCCACATAGTATTTATTATACGAGTGGTATACGAGACCCACGATTGATTTAAACATCGGTGCGCGATCCCATGATGTAACTACCGAGAGTAGATTGTCCAGTATGGACACATGCGCGACCCACTGACCAATTTCAGGTGTGTGTTATAATATGGATATGAATAACTATGCAAATTATTAAGATAGGTATCTGATATCTAGGTATGGTTTTTTTCGAAATTTATGTTATGTAACAAATGCCATCGTGACTTACCTACTCGGTTGGTACACTCATTGTAATGTCGAGAAGTCATATTATCTGCTTTAAATTATTCTTTTTGTTTCTTTGAATTTCAGGAGTACTAACACCATTTACGTACTTTTCTGACAAGCGGTAGATCACCGCTAACTTGTTTTATTAAATCATGTCTACCAGTTTGCTCAACTGAATTGTTTGTGCGCTTATCTCCCACTCGCTGAGCCAGGGTTCAATCCCTGCAAGTACTATTTCTGCTGTAACGTAAACCTGCTTAACGCGAGGAAACCGCTTTATCAGATTTCCTTGGAATTTGCGCATTTTGCATAAATTGGAAAATATTATCATTTTTACGCGGAATCGTCCCCGCTCTACCACACTTGGATTTTGTATTTATGTTATAAGCTTTTTTAGTACTTGTTTCAAGATTGAGACAATTAATGTTATGTTGCTACTGGGTAGGTTTCTAAAGTGGATTTTATAGCTAAATTCCGTTGTTTTTTAGTATTATCGATTAGATCAACATTGTGGCAACACATCCTACTCTTATCTCTTAGATACTATCAGGCTCCAGCCGATTTTTTTACACATTGTTTCTTATCGATCATTTAAAAACTGTTTAAAACAATAGGCCACTTGCATCACATTTTTTTCCGGTTTAGGAAAATATTCTAAGACATTCTGTATTTTTTATTTTTTTTTATCGTATTTTTGAAACCCTGGGGATTTTTTGAAAATTTCAAACCGAAAAATCAGACCATTTTTTATAAACCGGAAAGACGGGACATAATTTTATAGGTGTGAAAAAACGATAATTACGTAGCCTAAAATCATTTTAAAAAAAGAACGTTTTCCACACGAATGGCACAGTAGAATAACGAGGCATACCAAAAATATTACATCTCATAAATATTTTTTTCCTTGATCCATCTTAGTGATCATAAATCATCATAATGTACAGCGTCTATATTACTAAATTCAATGTAATATACTTGAACTTGTAAATTGTAATAATAATAAAAATATTATAAAATTTTATTTTGTTAAAATCAGCACCATAATCATTATACCTCTAAAACATGTACCGACATCATCTTCACGTTCTGAAGAGAACCCCGTACCCATTAATTGTACGGGGTTCTCTTCAGAACATCTGTCAAAAATCAAACCAAATGTTAAGTTCGCAGAGAACAAACAATAAATCTAGTGAACGAATTCAAAAATTCGCCTGAAATCAAAGTGATGCCATATAAAAAAAATAAATCAGTGTGGAATTTTTTAAAATTAATAGGAACATTTTCGGAGACGGGACATTTTCATGTAGTGACGTCATGAGCCCAAATAATGGATTTATTTATTTAAAAATAAAAACAACTGTACATTTCTAAACAATTTTATTAACATTTTCTTAATCTTAGTAAAAAGACCTATCCACATGATTTTTTCCAAGTCGTTATGAAATCCATGCAAGTGGCCTATTCTCAACAGTGAAGTGAATATTTTAAAGCAATAAAACTTAAGATCGAAATGAAAATAGTAGCGTTGACCTAGAAATAATAAACTTAGCTATTTTTATGACACTATTGTTGATTTTGATCAATCGTGAGTTTTTTTTATTTTATCGTCAAGATTTACCCCAGTATATTTTTCATTCTGTAAGGCTGAGGAATTTGGATATTATAAGATTGCCTACATCATTCGACTCGACTCATTAACATCATATGTATGTACACATATGTATTTGTATATATATACCGGAGCCCAATGCAGACTTTCTTCGAGCGTTTCCTTCGATAAGTTATTCCGTGAATATCTCGATAAAGGTGTGAACGTGAATAATTAATTATACAGAAATTCTTAAGTGCATCTTAATATAATGTCCCAGCGCCTCACGAATAGAGAGAAGTTGTTAGTATATATAGAAATAACGTTTTACCATTAGTGCAAACATTAGATCACCCGAAATTACATGGATATTATGCTCGGAGACAAAAAACGCGAATACATTATGAAGTTGCAACAAGTGTTGAGCACAGAAAGTAGTGTCGCGACCTTTACGGGCACGTAACACGGATATAGATATTACTGAATAGAATGTTCTCTGAGAGAGGTGGAATATGGGAGGTTTCACCGGTGGGTATAGCCAGCCGGCAGCCTCGTGCACGAAGCGTATTGCCAACCGGCCAACCAGTCAACAAACAAACTGCTGAAACAACTTCCCATGGATGGCTTTCGGGTGCTCACTTCACTTTTAACTCTATTATGTTGACAGCTACACAAAGCTATTAAATAGGTATATCAAATACTAACAAAGTTAGTCTGTTGATATCTACAAAAATGCTGATTTGTCAAATAGTATTGGATACACTGTATTTTTGTAGTGAAAACTTCTTTAACACCATTGTGATTTGAAACTCGATGAAACGGAAACGTGCGGCAATAAAAAGAGACAAACACATACATCTATAGGATTTAGCCTGCGAGAGAATGAGATGAGCAATAAAATTGTTATTTAATTCACGGGTACTCGGTTCCAATATAATACGATGAATCCACGGTCCCATGCAAGTTTCCTTTGGTCTGGTATAAAGGATAGATTCCTACGAAATAGAAAAAATATGTTTATAACTGTATTTTTGTAAAATCAACATCCAATCTTCAAACTACTCCAAAATAAATAGGCAAAAGAAAACACAAAAGAAAGCGACATCTAGCGACTTTGAAGAAGAAAACACAAATACTAATAAGATTACCAAATGTATAGGAAAAGGTGCACTGGAATTCGACGACAAAAGTATGGCAAAAATCATCCTTCACATTGATAAAAAGTGCTTCGTAGGCTCCCCACTCGTATCTACTTAAGTTTTCTGAAGGTTTCAATTCTACCGCGTGTGAATTGCACACTCTAATTTTGTTATTATGGCAGTTATAAATATGATCGCTCTACTAATCTTTACGGTAGTCATTTCAGAGACAGGAGTCTATAGAATTTGCAACCTTGCTTTGCTTACGTCTGCACAAACCGTTGTATCCTGACATCATTAAATTGTGAATTTACTATTAAACTGCAGCTATATGCGACTGTTTTCGTAGGATCTTTACAAAATCTTAAAACCGTGCTTTGCTCACATCTTCATAACGCTGTTATATCAATTATTGGGACTGTCAGTTTTTTTTTTTAAATTTATTTATTTTTATTCTTACAACGGCAGCTGTCGGGTCAATTCTGAAGGGTCCATCAATCCTGATTGACAATCGACATTACAACATCCGAATTTTTGAGCTGCTTTGGGAATCGAATCAACAACTTCACAACCCGTAGTCAAATTCCCAGATAATTACACAACGACTGTTGTAGACAACATTAAAGTTGCAGTCGTTTTTATTTAACGGCTTCAACAGAAAGTCGTGCACTTTTCGATTGTTCAATGTCTACTTGAGTGAATTTAATAAGCACTTGGACACCTTCCCGTTAAAATTATTAGTAAATATAAGTTACAAATAATCACATGTTTCCCAAAGCACGGCTTCAAGGCGAGCTGGTCTAGAGCCGCAGATCTGGGCTTGAGTATTGGCTCGATCCAATCTACTGAACGGCTATAAGTGATCTCGTCGTGTTGTTCACCGTGGAGAGAACAAAAAATACAGTTATTCCGGATTGGGGTATCACGGACAAGGATAGCATTTGTCATTACTTTAATGGAGCACCTCACCTTGCTTTCATTATGATCGTTTAGTCGATACTGGATTTAAAACAAGTTCTGCATTCTTTCCCGGATTCTTTGCCGGCTGCATTTACTGATATTACATTATTAAGTCTAAGGATAAAAGTGTAATTTCTGGAATAACTGTACCCTTTGAACAAATTTTCCCCGGATTTGTTTACAAATTGTTTTGTGAATACATTATTCTTTCTGAATCTATTACACGATCAGCAATAATTATTTCCCAGACTCTTCACTTAGATAGTCAGTCTGCTCTGTGAACAAATGATTTGTAAGGTTCTCTATTAATATTCATACTTTCAGTAATTCTCGTCAGATTTCACATAAACTCCACAATTATCAATATTTCGTTGAAATAATTTATTTGGTGAGGAAACATAGGTCCAATGGCTTAGTTGGTTAAGGTATTGTGTCCCGGTAGATATGTGTTAGATATCCTGGGTTCGAGTCCCAGTTGCGACTGTTACCTTTTTTTTTCTCTGTGTCTTTTTCTATTATGTTTCGTTTAGACTTATTAGTACTATCTTCTTCTTCAATGGTATAAATATTACATTAAGTATTAGGTGTACGAAATGATTTAGTATATTAAATTCTTAGCGATTACGTGCTCTTACAAATTATTCTCTAGATTCTTTATCACCTTCCATATGAAATGATTTGTTCTATGGATAAATGATTCGTTGCTCGCTACATACTTAGCAATTGTGCTCGCTACACCTACTTCTAATATTGATTTAGTACATGGCAATAATTAATGGATTTATTACAGACATGTTCTGTTCATTGTCCAGCCATTCTTTCCTGGATTCTCCATCAACTCCAGAGTTCTGTAAAAATAATGATTCAGTCTTTAGATAAAGTATTCGCCGTGAAGTAGAGATGTATTGTAGCACCGACTCGACTCCAATACATAAGTTCCGATTGGTATGCAAACTGCGACTTTAAATTAATTTAAGTCATGTTTGACATGAGAGAGCTGGACGGAGTTGGCTGCTATTAACTTCGATGGCTGTTGCCCCTCTGGGCCAGTGACCGGGTATTTGACGTCTTACTTTCGGAACATTTGACTTTAATGCCTTACTTTCGGAATATTTGACTTGGATATCTTACTTTCGGAAAATTTGGCTAGGTATACTTACTTTTGGAACATTCGTCTTATTTTCAGAAAATTTGACTAGGTCTTACCTTCGGAACGTTTGATTTGATGTCTTACTTTCGAAACATTTGACTTGGATGGTTTCATTTCGGAACACTCAACTTTGGTGTCTTCTTATCGGAATATTTGACTTGGATATCTTACTTTCGGAACATTAAATTACATGTTTTAATTTCGGAACATTCGACTTGGGTGTCTTATTTTCGGAACATTTGACCTGGATATCTTACTTTGGGAACGTTTGACTTAGATGTTTTAATTTCTATCGAAAACGTCTTACCTTTTTCAGATAACTAAAACCCATGAAACGTTAAGTAAATACGTAGTAAATAAAATGAAAATCTTGAATAATAATAATATACAACTTCATGATGCGCAGTTTCATTATTTGCTTTATCAGTCTTTTTATATAAAATAAACATATATTTAAATTAAAGCATTTAATTATTTAATCGTTCGTGGAAAAACATTTCCACACAAAGCTATCACGGTTTTACGGGTTGCGGAATATTTTAAATTAAAACTATGTTTTTATTAATTTTTATTTTTATAAACCTATTAATATATTATAATTTATAATGATTTGTGCCAAGATAATTAAACATTTTTACATCTTCATTTTATGATTAGATATTTGAATGATATTATAAATGAATATATGTATGTCTATATAAGTACAGGGTTGGAGCAGTCCCTTCCGGGAGCCAACTTACTTTGACCCCAAGTAGCCAAGAAGCAAAGGCCCTCATATTGCTTAACACATTGCCCTTTTGGTTTTCGGTGACTCGACAGTTGAACCCCTGACAGTTGGCCCTCCGAATTAAATTATTATAAAATTACGATCTTTTGTGCATTATTTAACAATTTCAAACATAAAATCGACTTCTAAAACCTCTTTAATCTTAAGTTGGTATGGATATCACACGAATTTATTTACAGTATCATTTTGTACTTATATGCTAGTATATATAGCTAGTATGGACAAGTATTTTAAGCTTGATGCATTTGAATGAGAATACGTTTTGTACTTTTGTTATTCGGCGGCACATCACCTCTTCAGGTACAATTAGTTATATTTTGTATTAGTTGAACTGAACCGACTGTATGTTGTATAAAAGTAAGAGGGGGCCGTGGAATCGTGATTTCCACAAGCGCCCGTCGCCGTTGCTCAGGACTGGCCCTGTATCAATGCAATCCTTTTTTTAAATTCTTTGGCGATTCACATATTAAATTATTTGTCTTTTTTATTTAATAGTTGATTCACCTACTATGGTTATTAACAATAAACATAGGTTTTGTAATGGAGTATTGCTAATGTGCTTATATTTTTTTGTAGACATTTTTAATGTTTGATTTATCAATACCGATAGGTGTTGCCTGTGGTAAATATTACATTTACGCTTAAAATTAATTAATATTCAATAAAAATTTAATTGCAGAATGTTAGAGCTATTAATGTGCAACAGCCATTTTGTAACATGATTTCTACCATTAACATCTTTAGCTGCGATAAAGGTCATTGCATATAGTTTACAGATTTGCCTTTGGGAACATTTTATGTGTACGAGTTTGTACATAGGCAGTACATAATAGTGTCGTGAAAACGTTTCGTTAATTTGGAAATTTAAGGATTTTTCTCAACGTTAGAATTACTGATGGTGATACGAAGTGCAATAATGGTGACAAAGCAGGCAATCAGTGTGAAATTTAATATGTCGTGAATTTTTAAAGATGCGAAACGAATTAATTTATCATATCATTATACTTGCTAATTCAGTACAGTTGTGTTATAATGATGCTATGGCAACTAGATATTACAGCTAAATTGTGGTTATGATTCGATTGTTGCGATAGATATCCTTCTATGTCTGCTAAATATCTTTCATCGTAGCAAAAAAAATACACTTTGATGAAATGATGCATTGCTTGCACCATACTATTAATATTTTTAGCATGATTTCTTGGACTCCTCGATCATATATTATTATTTGTTGTGGCTCCTTTATCCTTTTGTGGCTGAATATTATTTTGAATTCTTAGCCAACTTTGTTGTGTGATTGAGTGCGTATCTACCTTTTTCTCGATCGATCGGTTTGGTTGAATACGGATTCTGATGTCAATTTCATTATTTGCCATTTAACTGCACTTTCGACTTTATCACCCTTTCGTAAATTGGCGTCGTTAGTTTTATTTTGTGTGTGGCTGCATAATATATTATATTGGGTTATCCTTTTTTTGCTGTCTGGCTGATTATATTCGCAACTTTAGCCTTAATTGCTGTGTAACTGATAATATTGACAGCTTCTCCTTATTTTCTATGTGGCTGCATATATTGGGACCTTTAGTCTTATTTGATTTGTGGTTGATTATCCTGGCAACTTTAGCCTCATTTTCTGTGTGGCTGCATATATTGGGACCTTTAGTCTTGCTAGCTTTGTGTCTGATTACATTGGCAACTTTAGCCTTATTTTCTATTTGGCTGCATATATTGGGACCTTTCGACTTATTTGCTTTGTGGCTGATTATAATGCCAACTTCAGCCTTATTTGCTGCATACATTGGATCATTTAGCCTTTATTGCTTTGTTGCTGAATTTATTGGTAACTTCAACCTTACTTGCTATGTAGGTGATTATATTGACGGCTTTAACCTTATTTGCTGCATAATTGGGGTCTTACTTGGCGTGTGGCTGCAAATATTTGGGTCTGTAGCCTTTTTTGCTGTTTGGCCGCACGAATTGGCGAAATTCATCATATATACTATGTACTATATTGGCATCTTAGTCTTATTTGCTGCGTGGTTGCGTATATTGGCGCCTTTACTTATTTTAGTGTACTGAATACCATTGCTATTTGCACTATTATTTGCTTATGCGTCTGGTGTAATAAGGTTGTGTTCTATTGTTTTGCAATTGTGAGTGAAGTGTTGCTGTAGTGGATATATGAGGTCCGTGTGTTGGTTGCAGGCTAGTGCTGCTGTGCGTGGTGGCCGCCCTCGCCCAGGATGCGGATTACCCAGAGGGAGAAGCCCCGAGGCCGCGCAACTCACTGCTGAGGCGCGGCGCGCTCGCTCGCACCCAGGCCAACAAGGCCACCCCCAGCACCACTACCACCCAGGCACCTAAGGTATACACAACAATCATACATACATCCATCCGTCTTTCCATCCATCCTACCGTACCACCCAGGCACCCAAGGCATATACAACAAACATGCAACCATCCATCCTTCCATTCGCCCTATCTTACCATCCAGGCACCTAATATTTGGACTATTTACATCCGCCCATCATCCAGTCCACCCTCCCTTACCAACCAAAGTATACACAGCAAACATACATTCATCCATCCACCCATCCATCCTACATTTGCCATCCATCTTACCATCAAGCAACTAATGTATAGGGTACATACAATACGTACATCCATCTATCATTCCGTCCACCCTATTATGCCACCCACACATACGCCCATCCATTCTTCCATTCTGCCTACCGTACATGTCAAATCCACCCTAGAATATATTAGCTATAACAAGATGAACCCAACTGACTATAACCAGCAATTCTTAACCTTATTTGGAGTAAAAATCGATAGATGTCGTTTTGGTCTTTAGCGATGTTTTACTTTAGATTTTGACTTTCCAGTCACCAAAAGTAGCAAAAGTGTTAGCCCAGCACATTTGTGCCACGTAGTATTCTACGCGCCGTCCATACACGCATCATAAAATGTAAGGGATAGTGCGGATGCAAACTTTTACATTTCTAAACAATGGCGACATGTGAAAGATTTCTGAATTGTTAGTTACTACAAATAAGCTCAAAAATCACTGGTTGGTTCTACCCCTTATACCCATCCTGCCACACCTAAAAACAAACCATCATCATACTCAAAGAAGAATCCTACAGTGATCATATCCAAACAGAAAATTTTCTTACAAATAAAAATCGAAACCAAACCATCCTAACCCTAATAAAGAGTCAAGCCGTTGATAGCTCCGTTGGAACCTCAGACGAAGCATTAATTACAAAAAGACGTTACAAAGGGGCTCTCAAACCAAATTACCATTTAGCAAGGAATATAGATACAAAATCATGTCAACAAATTTTAATATAATTTAATCATAATTAAATAATATTATAATATTCCATGCATAGTCTCTCAAACACCCCCTACTTAAAAATACCAATAATTCCTGCTTATTAATAACATTCCATTGCACTTAGTTTTATATGTAAAAATAGTTATAAAAACTATTTAACTTACAATTTTTTTCAGAGATTAAATATAGTGTTCTGCGAACTGATTCAGGAAGTCGTAACTAATATGCATTCATTAACATTTCTTGGTTTTTGCTTTAGACACAACAGGCATACATGTTTAGCTAAATTTCTAATCATTGTTTCGAAGCAACTTTTATCAATAACTTATGTAAACATTTTAATTTTGCAAAGAATTCAAATACATATTTATAATTTAAGTGCTTTATAAAAATGTTTAATAATAAAAATAATTAATACGGTTCGTGTTTTCATCAAGAAGGTTCAATCGCTTTCACGTAGAATCAAGCAACAAATTAATGTCTCACTTTACGATGGCACTTTCTCTTGCCTAACAAAGAAGTCTAGCGACAATATAATATATGGTACTTTTCCGCGGCTCGTCTTTCTCCCAAATGAAAGGTAATCATCTAATATGTAATCTCGGAACGGGCTGCCGGGCCATTCAAATCGTGCGATCGTTTACTTTAGATAAACATTAAAAAAATAAACCAAACTCTGAATAATAACTGACAGTGCAAAAAATAATAATAATAAAAGATCGCCAAGGCTATAGTTGAAAGTAAAAACGGTTACGTCAGAAATATCGCACTTTTAATCAGAATCTAATAAAAAAAAGTAATCGATAAATTATTTCCAATGATTCAACACATTATCATACGAGTAGCGATTATCATATTTTATAAAGGACCCGTTAAATAAATAAGCGATAAGTGTTTCTAAAGACGAATCAGATGTATTAATCAATGTAGGTAATCTACAACTGATTGCTGAAAAGTAATGTTACATTACTTGCGGAGAGTTTCGTCACACGTATCCAACATTTTTTTATTCTTCCTTACATATAATAAATTAAGAGTTCAACTGCTAGAACCGGTTTAGTAGGAGTTATTCTCAAGTGAAATTAATCAACTTTTACGTTATGAGTCAATGATTGCGCTTTATTATTGAACGTAAACTAACAGTCTGTAAGTATTTTCATGAATTATTTAATCACTTTTGATTTGCAGCGATAGTGTCCTATATATTTTGCAATATTGTAAGCGATTTTTCAAAAATGTGTTTTCTGTCTTGCTGCGAAGTGTTGAAATTGAGCAAATTGCTCAGCGATGTTTTTTGTATGTTTTCTTAATGTCAACATGGTTAATTTATTTTTAGGTTCTTGTAGGTAAAGTACAGGTGGCTTTTAAACAAATTTGTATTTTAAGGATTTATTTGGATAGTTATGGTCTTCTTATTGTAATGTAGAACTTTTTTAATAATTTCATTTGTTGATTGGCCGTACTCTTTTGGTTGATATAAATATTGATTCCATGACAGTTGATCCGCCGACAGTTGCCCCCCCCGACACACATATAGCAAATACAACTAAGTGTCCCCAAAGGGGTGTGTAGAGAGGATGCACCAGCGAATAACAAAAGTGTAAAATATATTATATTAATTCAAATGCATCAAGCAAAAAACTACTTATCTAAATAACAATGTACATACCAGCGTATAAGAACAAAAAATCGATAATGTAAATAAAATTCGTTCGATATCAAAGGTATTTTTGAAGCAGATTTTTTCACAATTATACTGTCGGGGGATTAACTGTTAGATCGCCATAAATAACACACAAATTGAGCTATTTGCGCATGGTCAACAATAAAAAGTAACAAAAATATTAAAAATGTGTTTTTACGATATTCTAAGATCATTAAACCAACATGGCTATTGCATAGTATTTATTATATGTGTTTGTGTTTTATGTGAATAAATGCATTTGTTTTGTTGTTGTTTTCTTTTCAAAGAATTAATTCGGTAAACGTTTTTTTAATATTCTGCTTGTATAACTTGTATTGAAATAGAGGTCATGATCCTTAACGGTGAGGAGCTTATCTTTAACATAATCGACGAAATTGTCAAATAATTTTCTCCAAACTAAAGTTTTTCAAAAAGACTATTAAAAAATCAACCCTGATTAATGTTTATCAAGAAGTGCATTATACGAGCGATCCTTCGCAACCGATGCCCCTTCCTGAAGTACAATTTTATCCGTGCCGGTTCATAAGATCGTGGAAAAATGCAAATGCGTGGAGTCACACAAGACCAGTAAAGACTTAAAACCAGGGTCATGCTAAAATCTCAGCCACAATCTCCGACCTTTCTCTGGTGAACATTTCTTCACTGAGATGTAGACTGGATTGAGCTATTACAGAACATACCTGCCTACTACAGAAGTAGCTTTCTTTAAGAAAACTTAAATCCAGGGTCATGCTAAAATTTCATCCTCAATCTCCGATTTTTTTCTCTTGGAAACATTGCCTCATACCAATGCATTCTGGAATGTGCTATTCTCCTGCATATTTCAGAAGTAACTTTCTTTCAGAAAACTTAAAACCAGGGTCGTGCTAAAATTTCATCCGCAATCTCCGACCATTCTCCTGTGAGCATTGCTTCACTCCGATGCATTCTGGATTGTGCTATTCACCTGCCTATTTCAGAATTAACTTTCTTTAAGGTGACTTAAAACCAGGGTCGCGCTAAAATTTCATCCACACATTCGGTCTTTTCTCTAGAGAACATTGCTTCACTTCGACATACACTGGTTTGTGTTATTCACCTACCCACTTCATTAGAATCTTTCTTTAGGAATACTAAAACCAGAGTCATGCTAAAATTTCATCCACAAACTCAGACCTCTCTGGTTAACCCTTTCTTCACTCTGATGGATTCTGGATTATGCTATTCAACTGCTTATTTAACTATTTTCTTCAGGAAAACTAAAACCATAGTCATGCTAATATTTCATCTACAAACTTCATTCTTTTTTGGTAAACATTAACTATTTCATTAGTAACTTTCTTCAGGAAGGTTAAAACCAGAGACATGCTAAAATTTCATCCACAAACATCAGACCTTTCTCCTGTGAACATAGCCTTACTCCAGTGCATTTTGGATTGTGCTGTTTAACGGCCTACCAAACTACTTTCTTTAGGAAGACTAAAAGTAGAGTAAAGTTAAAATTTCATCCACAAACTCCATTCTTTCTCTGATGAACATTGCCTCTCATCGATACCCACTGGATTGTCCTATTCACCTGTCTATTTCAGAATTAACTTTTTTAGGAAGACTTAAAACCAGTGTCGTGCAAAAATTTCATTCTGAGTTCAAACTCTTCTACGGTTTTGTTAAATCGCCTCCTCACTCCAATTGCGTTATATCGCCTGCTTATTCCAGAAGTAACTTTCTTTGGAAAGATTAAAATCAAGCACAATATCCGATCTTTCTTCAATAAGTCCGATGCAAACATGGTAAGTGTAATTTCACCAAGCTAATTTAGAAGTAACGTTTGTTTAGGAGGCTCCCGTGGAAGAACTCGCCGAGGATGATGAAGAGCTCGAGGAAGAGATTGAAGAGGAAGACCCAGCCACCACCACCGAGGCCAGCAGAAGACTGAAGGCTGGAGTCGTGAGACCTTTCCGCAGCAACGACGACCTCCTGGCAGCCCTGAAGAGAAGGAGGGCCGAAGCCGCTAATGGTAATTTCAACACTCTAATCTTTCTGCCAGCAGTTGTTTCTGTTGCTTCACCGTTTTATGACTCCCCAATACTTTTCATTTTGTTTATTTAAATTTCTTCATTGGATGATTAATTATTATTATTAGATACTACACAATATTATTAACAATATATTCAAATGCATCGCTAGGATTTGGGCATATTAATCGATATTCTTCATTGGATGATTAATTATTATTATTAGATACTACACAATATTATTAACAATATATTCAAATGCATCGCTAGGATTTGAGCATATTAATCGATATTCAATTTTGTTAATTACCAATGAAGTAATTTTTGCATTTTTTATGTATGTCTAGACGTTAAAACCTTCAAATGGTAATCTTCTTTATAAAATGCAAGTTTTCAACATGAAGACCACATCTGAATTCCATTTTTCGAAACCAAAGTGACATTGAGAAGATTATGAGATTTAGATATGTCACTAAATACAGCAAAACTCTTTTCAATCAACGTTTCAACCCAAAACGTTGGTTTTTACCAAGAGGTGAAAGGAACAGAGTTTATCTTCCACTACGAGCGTGTTATTTAATCAGTAAAGATGAAATTAACCTTTGGCTGATGTAAATAATTTATAATGCTTTAACCTCGTAGAAATATTTATTTTCTCTTGGATTTTTATGGGTTTAGAAGTATTGCAAAAGTTAATTTAAATTAAATTAAATTAACATTAGGTTTCAATGGATACAATTAAGAAAGCCTGCCTAGCTTTCATTTCTAGGTAACTGTTGATAAGTCCTTAAAACTAAATTAAGCTCTTTGTGATAAGAATATAGAAAATAAATATTTGTGCAACTTAAAGATTAAATAGCATCAAGCAAAACCAATAACAGGTCGACATTTACTTAATTATGATCAACAGCACTCTAAATAATCCTGAACTTTGTGGTCTGCGAACTTATATTTTTTAACAAACATTCCCGGGTTACAAATCACCTGATAATCTTTGAAATTATCTCATCACCCACCACAGTAAGCGGAAAATGTTGATGGTGTGATGGATAACTAAGCCAGACGACTATACGGGTATAAGTTGTAATGCGCAATGTTTCCAGTGACAATAATCCTCAAAATCTAATCTTATGAAGGCATTTCACATTGTGCAGTCTAACAAGAAACCTTATAAATTTTCCAACCTATCCACAACTAATAGAATTGGCAATTTCATCTTTTCTCGCATTAGGTGTTAGCTATTACACATTGTGCGTTTTTGCGTGCTGACAAAGTTATCAACGTTACTAACGTGTCTTTGTCAACGTCAGGTTGTTTGTCAGGTCTTTCACCAAAACACTGATTCAAATAATTTATAAAAAGTTCTCAATATTTGTTTATTTTACGAAATTGAAAGACATCCACAAATGTTTTAAAAGGAGTACGTAACAGTAAGCTTAAGTCAAAAGTAAATGTTGTTGATTAGTTAGTGCAGTCGAGGGCGCATTTTCCCGAACCGTTTCAAGGATCAGATCAGTCCCCATTTAAAACATTAAAAAACCTAAAAGAAGATCTTGCTCTAATGTTAAAATTATCAAATTAATTAATGGAAACTTGTCAATAAATTACAGGCAAAACACACCACAAGGAAGAGTCATCCGGCGCACCCGCAGCAGCCGAAAGCCAAGCCTCAGCAGACCACTCCCTTCCAAGCAAGAGCAGCCAAGGTAACGCTATACATATTATACTACTCGTCTGGTGCGGCCAACTAGGGTACAGATAACAATCCGATGATTTTATTAATTTCTACATAGAAACATAGAAACACTGCTGGTGGTCGATGCCAAGGTATCTTACGCTAATCATTCAAAAGCTTAACATAATATTATTTATTTATTTATCTATGTGAAGTGTGATTATGTGTGTTTTAACGATGTCTGTCTTACTAGGATATACTCGTATATACATGCGGCGAGACAGGCGTAGGAGGTACATATGTAAATGCGTACAAACATACATACAAAAATACTAAGGTTAAATACATTTTAACATTGTTTCTTTGAGGTTGATTTTAATCATTTTTATAACAAAAACAAGAAGAAAGGTAAATTCTATAAAGAGAATAACATTACAAACTTAGAAAGAAAAGAAATATATAGATATTGTGGTAATAATAGGATACTTTCAGTGTTACAAATTACGATGACGAAGGTTATTAATATAATTTTATGTTGACAATAAATTTTCTACAACGATCTACAATGTTCAATTTTCAATCTACTGCCATAATGACACGTTCGTTTTTATTCATGATTTGACGGCGTTGACGTCACGCTGGAAATGTCGGTGATAGCTGTCTTACTAAACGGTGGCGTTTTGCATGTCATAATTACGTTGTAGGTAATTCCAACTGTTTCCAATTAAATTTTTAAATGAATATAATAATCGGCCAGAAAAAAAACTTTATATCTTCCACACAGTTACTCCATTATGGAAGTTAGGTTGAACAGATTATATTGTTTAGGTTAGGTTGTATGTAAATTAATATTCACATCTACGTGTAATTTGTTTTACAGAATTTTGGAATGGAAGACCGATCTATTTTAGCAATCCAACTCTTTATTTCATGTCTGAATTTGGCCATTGTTTATATTTGTCTAATAGTAGTTGTATATAATGCTCCATAAAAATGTGTCTAAATAAATATATCAATTAGGGTCAGCTGTTACACAGAAATTTAACAAATCATCAAAATGATTTGTTAAATTTCAATATTTATATATAGTGTAAAATAGGCAATCAATAATTATAAGAAAGCCAAAGATGAAGAAAAAAATGTATCTGTGTATTTTAATTTAATTTGCAACGCAACTAAATACCTTCTCAAGAATGCGTCCATATTCAATGTCGCCAGAAACAAGTTTTTATTAAATTTTTACACATGGGTATAACATGTACGATAATTGTAATATTAGAGTGGATTTTAATGACCGCCTTAACATGGATTTATTTTTATTGACCGACAAGACCGAGTGTAGTTGGCCTCTGAAACTTAAAAAATCACAAATGGCTTTCCTTACAGGAAATATAATTTATTTACAACATCCATAAATGTCTACGTGTCTCAAGGTCAAGGTCACTTCTAAACCTCATAGGACAGATAGACTTGGAAAAAATGTAATAATATTATTAATTGAATATCTAGCTTTACTGCAAGGTTCCGCCCAATATCTGATAGTCGTATATTCTGTCTTCTGATCTATTTTAAGCCTTACTTGAAACGGCTTTAAGCACTTCTCAATCTTCCTCTTTTTTATCTCATCCCCCGACAGCTCCCTTCAGCCTCACAACACAACCCAATTGGGAAACCATAATTCCACTAATTCTGTGAAGTTGGGAGTCTTGTTCGGTGTAGATAGAAATGAAAAATATAGAACAAACAATATCTTAGATGATACTTTAGTAGCTCATGATAAACAATATGTTTCAGGGTCAAAATGCTTGCATCGAAATCCAGAATGAAAAGTGTTTACAAATTTAGCGCTACCAGAACTCAAACATCGAGAGGGTTGATTGTTTCAATTGTTATCTTATTGCATCTTAATTTATTTATAAATAGTTGTAAAGTAGGTACCTACATAATATATTGTATTTGCATAGTACAATTTTATAAATACGACTTCTTACCCTTGTCCTATCGGGTTGGGGACCTATCGGGTTGGGGACCCATCGGATCGACAAGGCGCCTCCAGGGTACCTAGCATGGTCGATCGATATAGGTTTTATCGAAAATATCGGTAACTTGTCATCGCTCCCGAGCATGACTGCAGACCGTTAACGAATAAATGAAAGTTCTCAACGACTAAGGGTTCCTAATTTATTTGACGTGAACTGTTATTTGTTCGTTAGCGATCTGCAGTCGTGCTCGGGAACGATGACAAGTTACCGACATTTTCGATAAAGCCTATGTCGATCGACCATGCTAGGTACCCAGGTATACCTGTCCTGCGCTCCTTTAGCGTCCTCCGTCCACAGGAGGCGTAATATCTCCTCGCACAGCCTTCGGAGTAATTTATCCCAACTACCTCTGGGCGGGCCCATCTAACCTCTGAAATAGCACTCAGAATTTTTTCAACGGAATTCGACCTTGCAGTAACGTGGCGGAAGAATTATTTGAGGAGGGCATAAAGAAACTTGTGCCACGGCTCACCACGTGCATTTGAATGTGAATGGGTTGACAGTTATTTGGAAAAACAGTCAACAAGTGTATCAACAATATCCTGTAATTTTTTTCTAATAAACTTTCACAAAAAAAAATTCGGGACGCTTACTTTCTGAACAATCCTGGTATGACCAATTCACCTCAGTTGCAAATTTTGAAGAGTAGCAGGGTTTCGATGTTTATAATAATCCGTGATTAATTATTGTTAGTATTAATGCATTTTTTGTATTTTTTGTTCGTTCCAGGGGGCCGAAGACGCTACAACTCCCCTGCCAAGAACGAGCCCGCTGCGGCAGCAGAGGACACCCCTGCCACGCCGAAGGCCGTCAGAAGTCGCTTCAGCGGAAGAAGTAATTGATTACGAATTATTTACGAAACTGTTGTAACAGAATTAAATTATATACATGTTATTATGCCACTGAATAAAAAAACATTTTATGACCTTGATTCATGATTTGTTTCCGAGATTCTGCACCTAATTCATTAACTTTACCGTAGACTTAAGACTGGTGGAGTATTAAAATCATACATATATCATTTTATATTATACAAAGGCAAATTCTGCAGCCAAAACAGTGATTAAATTAATGTTACATATTATATCATGGAGATTTTATAAGAATCCAAGAATAAAACAATGTCAATATATAACAATATTCCAAATAGACTAAGCTAAAAGCAACCACAATCGATGGTGAAAAAATATAATATATATTATTTCCGTAGTTCCTAATTATTTTTTCGATCCACTTAATTTTTTATTTGAAAAGTTTAAATTGTTTAAAAGTCATTTTCCATATACACACCTCTTTTAGGCATTGGCGGCCTGTGCCTATTCGAGCAAGAGTGATAAGATTGAAAAAAAAACTTCAATACTACACAATATATCATCGTTGTAGCAATTTAAAGAATTTATTGAAATGGAAATCCGGACTAAAAATTTTCGTGTAAAAAATTAAAAAAAAAAACATCAAAACATATTTTTTTTCAATCTTATTTATCTTGCAAAAATATATTACCTACTCGGCGCTATTGGTTATTAATAGTAGTTACCTACTTTTTAAATGTAACATAAAACATTTTTATATAATATATTGTTTTTTAAATTTATGTAAAACAATTTTTTCAGTTCTGTATTAATTTTTATGCATGACAGCTGTTCATTCTTACGAAAGCATTTTGAAAATGTTGCAGAACTGAAAAAATTACAAATGATTTTTAAATAAGTTAAAATCTAAATCGTAGTCATTAAATTGGATTTCTCGCACAAAATCAACAATAGCATACTTAAGAAATTTGAATAAGTCTCAAAAACGATTTAATAAAATGATGTGATTAAATGTATTTTTTTAAATCCCATTTAATTATTCATAAAGTTATTGAAGAAATGAGGTGGCGAATCAAGGCTAAAATTGCATGCTGACGAAAACATTTAATTATTACATAATATTATTAAGGTTGGTATACACCGTAAAATTTGCAGGTGGGGGTTTACATTGGTTTAAGCCAGAAGCACCTAGTTGGTTTAATGATGATTTCGATAAATACATGATGTATCTTTTTTACTGTAGAATTTTATGAAAACAGCGTAAGTAATGGGATGCACTGCTCTTATTTGAAGATTTCTGTGATTTGCCAAGACAAAAAGGTGACACTTATAACCTGCAAAGAGTTTGAATAAAACTTGACTTTTCCAATAAAGTAAAATTATTTCTAATTGCTAAAATACCAACATGCACCTTTTTGTTATGGAATGTCGCAGAAAATATCACCGCACGTCACTTGGTATTTACTTCGCACTTATTTATTACTTGGTATATACTTCGCACTTGGTATTGGGGTTATGTAATTAAATTGAACAATTTTTTTTCTGAACAAAATATTTTTTTACATTAACTGTTAAGATTCATATTATTTATTCAAGTCTGGAATGAAGTTCTTCCTTAATGGAATGAAGTCCCTATCTCCCATCTACAACTTCATACTTGATGTCTATCAACGAGGATACAATGATGCAAAACGACCGCAATTCTATACAAGTGATAATTGTACATTTTAATAAATTAAAAAGCTTGCAATTCCCTTCACACTTGTGTTATTGAGCACATTTTTCAAGAAATGATTTCAAGTAGATACACACCCCTGAATAACAGTACATAAAACAAAAGCTTATTAAATAGTAATATAAAGTGAATATATAAAAACACGATGATAAAATACACATTTCGCACAACCCATAGAAAAGAGTCGTAAATCAAAATTTTCCGTTTTATAAAATCTTATTTTTATCTCTGAATAGTAAATTGATTGTGATTATCTATACCCCACGAAAACCGTCTTTAAATTAAATCTCCGCGAGATCTCGCTAGTGTCTCTTTTCGACGGGACCGCTTGTTTAATTATAAATTTTTTTCGCTCTCCTGAAAATTTTACCTTTTTGACTTACTACACTTTTCAATAGGATGTGCGATGAGTATAAATGCAAGATAAAAAGCATTTTGTTCAAATAATGGAATTTGCAAAATTATTAACAAATGAATCACGGGAGTATTCAGAGAAATGGAAAAATGATCGGTGGAGGATACATTCATGTGGATGCAAGAATTTTATTTTATTTATTTGGCATTAGGTATTGGGTTCAAACTCTGAATGGGATAAACCGAGAGAAGTGTGTTTCGGACGTTTCTGTGTGTCAGATGTCAATAATATTTCAATTATGCTGGTATTACATTAACCCTAGAAGATAATCTTATTTTTACCTACGTTAAAGATAACGATACGTCTTAGAGACGTACTGAAGTTTAAAAGTGTATTTGACATATTATCATACTTATACAGTTTAAAGGTAGTAGAATTGGTTAGGGTTTTGAACTTTAAATCAATCCAAAATAATTATAAAAAATGCATTATAATTTTAAAAAATAACGAAATTCTGTAATCCTCTTACAAATCAACTATAAAATATTAAGTATTTTTTAATTGATAATTTTAATTATTCATTTTATGTCTAAATCGTTTTTTTACATGCTATGAAAGTTTAAACGCTAATCAGCCGTTATACTTAAAAATGATATTTTATTTTATTTTTTTGTTCGTATAAATCACATTTATACGAAAAAGAATCATACGTCTTTCGGACGTACGGTGTATATATTTCTCCGTAATTATTGTACTTACCGTGGTGACAGACTCGCCCCGCGCAAGTTCTGCTTCGCAATTGAGCTATCTAAGATAGACAGTGCGCTGCGAAATAAAAAAAAGATAGCTATTCCTGTGTTCCGCTTACGTCGCAAAGACGTAGATTATCTTTCTAGGGTTAATGTAAATTGCCGACAACAGTTTCCAGTCAGATCACACTTCTATCGGTTCGGTGAGTTAAAATCACTTATAAGTACTCTAGGGCTGTCCGTAAAATAAGGTCTCCAAGGCGCTGCGGTCGCGAGAAATGATTTTACGCGCAATCCTGCAACACTGGCGTGTAGCCTGGTTTCCCTTTGTCAAATCCCCACCACGTTGCACCCTCTGTGGCGCTTCAAGAATTCTTCGTCATAGATATCGTAGCACTCAAGGAAATCGCGGCCTGCTTCAACCCGTTGCGTTGTTGTTTGTGATCTTCGGTGAGCATTTTGGGACCCACCTTGGGCAGACTTTGTGATCTCCAAATTTTTTTTATCAAAATCTTGTCAATAGTGGTCTTACTGACATCAAGGATCATATCACAGAGCTCCCGAACCGTCACCCGTCAATTTGCAATCATTGTTTTTTTCACTAAGTAATTTTTTCATCTAAAACCGATGGCCGTCCAGCACCCTTTTAAATTCTCTACACCATTTGCGCACGTTTTCAAACTCATACACTGTTTTCCGTACACTTCAAGTAGCTGAGAATGAATTTCTACCAGGGTTTTGTTCTTCGCACAAAAAAACTAATTATAGAGCGTAATTCACACCTGGCGGGTGCGGCGAGCGGAAGCTTCATCGCGGACGGCTGCCACGCCGAGACTAAATGTCGCAGATAGTGCAGCATTATGGGGATTTAGCGCAGGGAAACCAGGCTACACGCCAGTTTTCCCGGATCTCGCGTAAAATTATTCCTCGCGATCGCAGCACCTTGGAGACCTTATTTTACGGACAGCCCTCGTATTATATTGTGCAATTAGTGCACAAACAAGTAATCTACGTTTTTAATGTGAAATCGAAGCACTTTTATATACAGGAAGGTAAGTTGTTATAGTTTCTGGTTTTTATCTGCGAATTACGTGTATTTTATGTTTTATGTAATCAAATATTTACTAAGAAAGTGACATTTTCAAAACGAATCAAATGTAATGGATTTATAATACAACTACTCAAACAATGTATTATGTAGGTATGCATCTGATATCTTGTATGTCAGAAGTTGCTTTCATAATTATAAACAGTGTTCGGAAAATCGTAGTACAAGCGGAAAACTGGTGAATCTACACCACTACCACCCTTTTTAACCTAAAAACCAAAACTTTTTTCGTTCTAAGCACTTCGTTTAATTTTTTCTTTTTTTTTTACGGAAACTAAAAGATTAAAAACTTTTGGAGCCAAACCAACATTTTGATGCATTTTAAGATAATTTTAATGGCTGATACCGCTAGTGACCGATTTTTTTTCTAATTTCACCTAAAAATCTAAGTTTGAACTCGATTTATTCGAAAACAAAAGCTTAAATCAAAAAAGTTATTTCACAAAATTGTATTTATTTTTATTTATTGTTTATTTACACTTCAGGAAAATGTTTACAATACAATTTGTTACCTCACTAGGACAAGCCTGATTTAGATTCCCGCTTGAACTAAGAGTTTCCGGAAAACGTTTATATTGATAAATAAGTAAAGGATTTCAATCATACATTCGTTAGTCTTGACCACTGGTGGTCAAGACTACCGAATTTTTAAGAACTGTTATATCCACATCCACATATGGATAGTTAGTAACGACGAACCCGAAAGCATGAAGATAAATGTTGTTATGGCTGACGTAAAAGGGTGTTAAGAGTCGTACCTGACTTATTTTATTTAACCTGACTTTATTTTTTTACCTTATTTTTCCTGACATTATTTGTAGTAAAAAATGCAAATGAAGTTTTCGGTGTCCAGTGATTTTTTTTCCTTTTTTTTTCAAATACAAACATTAAAAAATCAATACGTATTGGATAGTTAGGGTCGGGGTGAGGGGTCAGTGGCCAGGGATGACATGGGTAAGATTTTTTTTTTGTTTGATTTTGAAAAAAATATTTATGAACAAAAACAAAATTCGAGTCCAGTTTTGCACGCGATAGAAGCGAAACTATACCAAAACAATCTCAACCAATACTTAAAAAGTGAGGTCATAATCAAAGCGACCAATGAAATTTCCGTTTCATATCTCAACCAATTGGAGCCTTTAAAAGTGATATCATAATCAAAATGAGCCATGAACGCAGTTGATGCGTCGCAGGTGCAGTAATCGTCCTTTCCGTTTCATCCGAAATCTGAATCACAGCGGGGCTAAGAAGTTTCACTTCGAAAACACACCAAAATTTCATAGAAATTTTTTGCTACAAATAATGTCAGGAATCATACATTTATTTATTTATTTAATACATGAATTATCGAGAGTACATATAGTTTTTTGTGATATTTCACCCTCCATGCTAGGGATGACCCTGTGTTATGGCGGGTGAAGTTTACAGTTTGCGAATATACATTCATTAGTATAGGTTGAAATTTTTCACTAATTGATACTATCCACACAAATTCTCCTACAATAAGAGAGTTTATGTAGTTATATTGGATTACAAGAATAAGGTGAAGAAGTTAAAGAATTATTGGAAAAGATAAGTTATTTTTAGTACATTTTTATTTTTAATACATAAGTCAAGTACGTTCCTTAACACTGTTAATACTGACTTTAAAAAGGCCTTGTAAAGACCAAACTAATCTTTAAACGATAAATAAATAAAAATAAAATAAATACATAAATGAAATTGGATTGTGATGTTTCAAACATCATTATATTTGACGAGTTATCAAATCGACAACCAGCTTATCCTTATTTTTTTGTTCCCTTTAATCACCGATTCTCGACCTGTTTCAGCTTTTGATCAAATCATGATCAGCTGCCCAGAATAAGGATCATGTTGTAACACTTGTAGGTTATTCAATATTGTTTTTAAATATAATTAGCCGAGAACCGGCGTTTAACGAACGGGGACCGTTGAAATTTAAAAAGTAGGAATGGAGCTGTTCGTCGATTTGATGGTAGGTAACATAATAATAATAATGATAGCCTTTACTAAGACGGTAAATTACATTACATTATTTATAATAAACTTTTCACGTTTAAAACACTTATCATGCATATTAGCTACTCTTGTCCATGTAACTCCCTGTCTGTATGTCACTAGTTAACAAAGGCTCCTCCAACTGTCGTCATTTCTTTCTATCATTAGCTACTCTTGTCCATGTAACACCAACTGCTATGGCTTTGATGTCGTCAACCCACCGTCTAAATGGTCTACCTCGATTTTTTTCTTGTCACTTGTGAACCAATTCATGACTAATTTTGACCATTTTTCACTTCCTCTGATTGTGTGGCCTGACCACTTCCACTGCCGGCTTTTTATTGTTTTTATGACACCTTTTGTTCTTATTCGTTTCTTAATGATCGCAATTTTTATTCTACCGGACAGTCTTTTCCCCATCACACTTTTTTCACGTAGTTTTGAAATGTTGTAGTTAACACGTGGTAGGTAATAGGTAACCACAATAATGTGATTTAAAACCTAACCTAAAATGATTGTTAGTTAACTAATTTAATTGATGGCCTAAAAAGGATGCTAAAAAAATCCGTGAAAATCCACCTACAAATTTTTAAATATTTTTTTGAAGATAGACAAAAATATTAACCTCACGACATTTTATAAAGTGAAAGACAATTACGAAAAAGACAAAATTCCATTTGATTAGTGGAAGACGTTGTTTGAGCAAAGAAGATGAAGAATGGTAACTAGCGTAGATGACCGGTCAGTGGCTAAGTGGGTATCGCGTTTGGGTCCCACCCAGGCGTCGCATGTTCCATTCCTCGGCTGGCTAAGTTCTCCATCAAGACGCAAGCAACATTTTCCGCTTAATGTGGTGTTAGTAGGAGATTTTCAAACATTATTGAGTTATGCCTAACCCGGGGTTGTTTGTCTTTCTTTTCTTAAAAAAAATTGAATCCGCCTCTATGTGATACCATCTGGCACTCTCCTCGCATGGCCTCTGGGATTGTTTTTCACCACTATGTCTGGGGTGGGACATTGGACGTCTTTCTTCTAAATCTCTCTGGAACAGCTCACAGAGTTTTCAGCGAAATTCGATCTTTTGTCAATACATCATTGTTAGTACATGACAAGCCACCTCAATTCAGATTTTTTTACGAAAAGTAGCTTTCAGGGGCTCGATTTTGATAACTATCGAATATATTTTTAATTTATGTATTGTCTCCTTATAACAATTCTTATTTTTTTTTGGCTACTAAAGCTACCGAGGATGAGACAGGACTCAAACGAAAGCATTCAATTTCATTCTACGTGAATGAATCTTGTTAAATTCGAATAAGTTCATATTCAAATAAATTAAAGGGGATCGTAGAGAATTTTAAAATGAATCACATCGAATTCCAATTCGAAATTAATTGAATGTTAAGTTGATTGTATTAAAATGATGATCAAATTTAATTAACAGTGGTTCAATTGATATCGAAGTAGATTACACTGTAGGTACACAAAGTTGATCATCTTGAATTTGAAATTGATCCAATTGAATTCTATTGATAGGGTACCTGTACAATTATATAAATCGAAGTTACGAAATAAAGTTAATATTATAGTGATTCAACTGTATTTGAAAGGAATCATCGATTCAAAGGAATTCGGAGAGTATCATCTTGAATTTGAAATTGATCCACTCGATTTCATATTGAATTGTGTATGAATTATATTGAATTCGAATTGGATTATATCTATCATCAGTGAATCAACGGAATTTGATTCACTGTAATTATTTTGAAGTGAATTATATTGAATTTGGAGTGGAAAATATTGAATTGGTAATCAGTCTTGTACAATCAATGTGGTGGGTATAACATGTATTTGGTACTGGTTATCACAAGCAAAACTATTTACGCGTGTGGCAGAAACTAAACATAAGAATTATTTCCAGGCTTAAAGCGGGCGAGCTCGGCCCAAGCTGACGGAGAGATCGCAGGACTGGAGTCGAACCAGGAGACCGTGGAGGTCAAGCCAAAGCCTGCCTTCAGACCGGGGCAGAGGCGATTTTAATTAGTCTACCTTTGTGATCTTTCGATAAACTAAATTAATTTTGTTAAATATAGCATTGTATTCGATTACTTATTTATAATTCTTTATTCAACTTTTACAAAAATACTAGGAACATACTTTTAAAAATTGTTTAATTTAGCTTTCCACAGTTACCCAAAATAACACTTGTGCGTAACACTAAAGCAACCCTTGTGGTGTAACAAGATGTGCACAACAGATTTTACGCAGCGATGTAGTTGTCCTCGGTCTAAGGTTTCGCTTATTCCCAATCTGTTGCCTTTGATCCACTTTTGATCAGCTGACAATCATAACACATGACCGGTGTGCTTGACAGCCGATGACAATTTGATCAAAGCCACAACGGACCTAGAAACGGCAAATATTTCACTTGAAAACAAATGGCTTCTACATTTTTCTACATGTCGAACTGTCGAGTATATTTTTTTTACACCCTGCATAAACGCATCCGTCTATAATTACCTTTACAATAAGTATTAGTAAGCTACTTACGAGTACTTTTCTAAATGAAACGACTACCATTTTTGGGTGAGAATACGTACAAACCTTATTCTAAGAAATTTTTTTGTTTTTTTTTTCAAATTCATTTTGTATTCGTCTCTATCGGAAATCAAGTCACATTCAACATGTTTTTGTGTTGTGTTGATAAATATTATAAAATTCGTACAGTAATCATTCTCCCTTGACGCTAATCGAGGGCTGCTAGAATAACCAAGTAAAAATAATAATGAAATTCACGTGTGGTGCCCAATTAATAAAAACTTGTGTAAAGTTCAATATTACATTATGTGTTTGTATATATTTGTATAAAATATGTTAAATTTATGAAAATAAACCTGACCAAAATAAAAAAAAATAATAATATATAATTTTTTTCCCATTCCCTACATATATATTTTTCTATTACATATGCAAAAAAGAGAGATTTTCTATAACCAAACAAATAGGTACTGAGACTTAAAAATAAGGAGAATTGTTATTGTTTTAATAAAATAAAATAAAAATTAATTATTCGAATATTCGTGATGGAAATCCATTTTAATAAGAAAAACTTTAGTTGATCAAAAAATACTTAAAAAAAAGTTTTAGCATTGTAAGGACGATGCATAATCAATTACGGAAAACTTATATCTACCTAAACGACAACATGTTAATTGTTCAGCAGAGCGGAAAGAGTGTTTATTATTTTAAAAAAAACCTTTTTCCTGTTTTTGTAGACCTAATTATGTACTTTTTTATTATAAAGTAACATTGAATAGATTTTTCAGAATATTTAACATTTTTTGTAAATAAGAAGCAGATAGAAAGAGACAAAACAGAGAAAAATGACACAATTAACTCATTTTTGGATTTATTGTCGTTTACGGCACTTCAAATTTCCGCTGTTGATATATTTTTTTCAAATGCTACAGACTTTCTAGTTATTTTTGTGGCAAAATAAATTTATATTGTGATGTCAAAAGCCTCAGATGCAGTGGTGCCAATCAAACGAGACATTTTATTAATGTGTTTTATTAATAGATAATAAAACAATTAATTAATTCTACTAATAAAATTAATTTCACTTATAAAAACCAAATAAAACGTATATGGATATTCAGAATCGGCGTTTGATCCATATTAATTTAAAATATTTTTAACAATAACTTTTTAACCCCCGACGAGAGGTATTATACTCGTAAGCTATAATGAATGGACCGATTATGATGCGATTTTTTTTGTTTGAAAGCTGACGTGATCGGGATGGTTCACGCGTTTCAGGGTTTCAGGGTCATCAGCTCTTTTTTGTGTCGGGGGTTACTTAAAATTTTGAAAATTTTACTTATTATTATCTGATCCGGCGTTCAAGGCCATTTTCAAACTGTTACGACAACTTATTTATATCCCTCCCTTCACGGGCGTAGCCAGGTTTTAGTATCGGGGGGGTTCAAGAAAATAAACTTCTGAATGTACCTTTATATTATATACCACCACCTTGGCAAATCAAAACTCGTGTCGGGGGGGGGGGGGTATTGTCGGACTTTGTATTTCTTGAGCATTAACTATAACATTTTGTGTTGAAAACTTTTATTTTCTATGTACATTGGTTGCTTTTTTTATTTATTTAATAAAATTAAAGTAACAAATGTGTATAGAAAATAAAACTTTTCAAAACAAACTATCAAAAATATACGAAGGTTACCCAATCGACGACGAGCGGCGGGTGGTAGAGAGGGCGAATCCAAAATACATTATTAGTGTAATAATTAGTTATAAAATTAGTTATGCCGCTCGCCTCTCCTTATTTTACTATTATTGATGTTGATATCTTAACTTTTCGGGGGGGGGGGGGGGGTTTGAACCCCCAAAACCCTCCAATTCAAGTGCCTCCCTTCAATTTTCATGGTGTTTATAATGATTTATTACAGTTTAAACCGATTTCCTGAGAAAATAATTGTACTTTGAAATCTGTTTTCCTCACATTAAATGGTAATATTTTCTGAGCTGTTTAATAATGACGTGACTGCTATTTATTATTTAAACGTGTTAATTTTTTTAGGTCTTTAGTTTCTAGGTGAACATATTGAGAAGTGGGGAATAAATAATTGACCTTACTTTATTAATTAATCTTATTTCAAAGCTACACGTCACAATAGTTAGGTTCAGCTAAAATCTGACGGAAAAATCTGTGCAAATTTCTCGAAACCAGAGCTCAAACTTTTTTGCGGCTTCAGGATAAGGATTTTCTTCTTCATAATCATAATATTATTCACTGTTATAGAGCAGAGCCCCAGTAAGGCCAAGGTGCAGGGTTCAAATCATAGATGCAACCGTATCTTTTTATGATATTTCTTTTTCAATTTTTGAAGTAAAACTTCTCTACGCACGCTTGACTTGGGGAGTAAGCTGGTGAATGCGTGACGAGAGCGTTATGAAAAGTGTGATCGGGCGAGGCGAACGGTCGGGCGAGGCGAACGGTCGGGCGAGGCGAACGGAAGTTGAGAGGGTGATATAAGTTAGTGAAGTTTTACTTCAGTCGTGTGGTCTAAAGCACACTCGTTTTTTTCGTTCGACTATTTGGTTGATCGTGTTATTTTTCAATTTAATCATTTTTAAATAATAAGAGGTACCTTCGCGGAACGTTCCAGAGTGGAAGATACTCTCAGTCTCGCCCTGATGTAAGATCACCATTCAGACTTGAAACGTTGGTTGAAATGGCTTTAGCCGTGTTTGGTGATCAAATCTGAAAAGCCGGATACTTCCCCAGCTTCCTCTCCTCCATCTCCCTCTCCTCCCCACTACCTTCAACCTCACAACGTACCACAATTAAGGATGCCGCAGTCTCACTGTCTCCAGACGGTTGGGAGCAGTTGGGATTCTTGTACGGCATTCACATTAAAAAAACGAGTGCAGTTCACACGCGGTAGAAGCGAAACTTTACCAAAACAATCTCAACCAATAGAAGCCTTGAAAAGTGAGGTCATAATAAAAGCGGCCAATGAGCACAAACCTAGCGTCATTTCCGTTTATTATCTCAACCAATAGGAGCCTTGAAAAGTGACATCATAATCAAAGCGGCCAATGAGGGCAGTTTGATGCTTTACTTTGACAACCTCCGTAGTCCAGTGGGTAAGACTCTTGACTCACAATCCGGAGGTCGCGGGTTCGAACCCGGCATGCGCAAATAAATTTTATTTGATTAATTAGTGTTATTTCACAATTAATTCATTTAAAATAATATATAGTATATTTGCGGCATGTTCCAGAGTGGAAGATACTATCAGTTTCGCCCTGGTGTAAGACCACCATTCAGAATTGAAACGTTGCTTGAAAATGGTTTAACCGTGTTTAGTGACCAAATCTGAATAGCCAGGTACTTCCCAACCTTCCTCTTCCCCACCTCCTTCCCCTCCCCACTACCTTCAGCCTCACAACATACCCCAATTGGAGATGCCATAGTCTCACTGGCTCCAGACGGGAGCAGTTGAGATTCTTGTGCGGTATTCACTATAAAAAAAAATAAAAAAAAGATGCTGTAATGCGTCATTTCCGTTTCATCCGAATTCGGGGCTAAAGAAGTTTCACTTCAGTAGATTTGGAACCGGACCGGTTTCACCCTAATGCAAACATACTACTGCTACTCATCGCTTACTTAATGATTGCAAACTATTTTCAGTCTCGCGGAATGAGAACTTGAATAAATAAAATAAAAACAAATCTGGTATTCACGCAGTTTTTCAACAGGTTCTCATTCTGGGATAAGGAGTCTTATAAATAAATAAAAATAACAATAAATTCTCGGGTATAAAAACGCGGGTTCCATTCGCCACTGTCCCATTGCTCACCATAATGGATGCTTACCTTTCTCCACAGAGGAGAGAGAAACACAATTTTAAGAAATTGCGTGAATGCATTTGAGAATTTGGCAAACATAAATCCATTTTATGGATTTAAAATACGCAATTATTACTGAAAAACCCTTTTTATGTAACTAGCGAGTTCTCTTCCCCTCACGCGTTCTCCCTCCACATTTCCCGCCTTTCCACTCCCCTCTACCGCTTCGCCCGTCCCGCGAACCGCCATCCCGCGTTCCATTATTCAGTCCCGATACATGCAGTTTTCAAACAGCTTGTAATTTTTTTACACAAAATTCAAAATGAAAGCCTCAGTAGGTATATAGGTATTATAGAAACCTTCGCGGACGTGCGCACAACAACCCACCGAAACAAATTTACGGCAAGGGTGTTAGTTATCCAATAAATGATTCCCGGAGCGGCAGTACCCATACCCGCCTCCCGAAAATTGGAACTCATCACCCATCAGACAATTTTTTGGTTATACATTATACATTTAAAAAAAAATCAAGAGTGTGTAATTCACACGCGGTAGAAGTGGAACTAGAAAGTCGCTACATGTCGCTTTCTTTTGTTTGCCTGTTTATTTGAAAGTGGTTTTGAAGATTGGATATAGATTTAAAAAAAATATTTTTTTTTTGGATTTCGTAGGATTCGAACCTCCATTCGCTTGATGTCTGTCTCTCTGGCCGCTGAGACTTGTCAGGCGCCTTGCCCACTGCGCTATCGAAGGACCGCGCCGAAGCGCGAATTCACCACATTATATTAGAACCGAATATTTGTGTAGAACTGTGTTGTGACGCATTTCCGTTTCACCCGAATTTCAAATCACTAATGGCGCGGCGTTAAAGAAGTTTCACTTAAAAATATTTGTACTCAGGGTGTGCAAGCATTAAAGCTTTTAGTTTACACAATGAAATAATTGAAACAACGGTTTAGTACAAGGTTATTTATTAAAATAATAAGCCTTCGTCGTAATTCTTGAAGATCTCCTTAGTGAGCTGAGAACTTCCTAGGTATATGTGTTCTTCCAATTATAGGAGACCATTGTAATAACAGCTAACAGCAAGCATTAACAAGAAAATGACAGTGGAAATGAAAACTTTCCACGGGAATAGATCACTTTTATCGTCGACTAGTTTCAATGCTGCTTGTGTTTCACACATAAAAATCGCCAATGATCAGTTAGAAATTTTGACTAAAAAAATACTTAAATTGTGCATATTTTTAACAATCCGCAGAGATTGGTTGCCAGATTGTTCACTGGTTGAATGATGGAATACGTTGTTTTATTAGAATCAGAAGCAAGAAAAAAACCACAACAGGTAATATCCAAACCAGCGTTTCCTCTTCCTTTGGAGGGGTTTCCTCCCCGCCTGTGCCTGTTTCGGTACCGTATAACAGTTTCAAACAATCACACTTTGTCGACATTTTTTATAAAATAGGTCAAAATTTTCAAAAACTAAAAGTATTTTCAAAAAACGGAATTGCATGTACAAATGAGTTCTCAAAAAAAATCTTTGTGTTTTGACAAACGAGTTCTCAAAAAACACCTCGATGTTTTTTTTCTTCTACTTTTAGAAATAAGAATGGATGCATTATATAATTTTCCGAAAGAACCGAGAGTTAAATAATACGCTTGGTACTTACCTTAAATTATTTCTTTGCTAAAAAAAGTGTTTTGGGATTTTTTTTATTAATTACTTTTACATGAAACGACAAAAAAAGTGAGTTGAAGATAACCTTTATAAAACATTATTATTAAATTTGTGTGTGTATTTTTTTTCGTTATTAGACGGCCGGCGTGGTCGAGGGTTAAGGCTCTTGACTCGTAATTCGAAGGTCGCGGGACCGAATCCCGGCGTGAGCAAATAAATTTTAATTATAAAAAATAAAACAAACATTTTGCATTTAACCACGAATTTATTATTTTATATATCTACCGGTTTCGCTTCAACCAAGCTTCCTAAGGATATAATAATAACTAAATATTAAGACAGAGTTATCAGTTATATGTTATATGTATATAAGTTGAGCGACAGAGGGAGAAAGAATATGACAAAAGAACATAAATTTTAATTCATTAATTTGTGTTATTTCACTGGAGTTCTTAAAATTATTTTCATTATTATTTTTTAGTCATAATAATATACTTATTTAACTACTTACCCCAGTTCTAAAATATTTTATGAATATTTGTGAACAATATTTTTACTAATGGCAATCCGTCCCAAGAAACGTCACTGTCAAATATCGAAATATTGTCAAGACCGCAAAGCTATCTAAGTTTATTAGATTTGATAAAATTGAATGAAAACCACTATCTCTTTCACTGATTGACTTGTTAATTGTAAGTGCAACATTTTTAGTATACCTATTGACCCGGCGAACGTCAACTTACATCGGATAATCTGAAAATTGTGTGATTCTCCCGCGTTCATTTGGATTGCCATTTCATAGATTTAAAGTGGATTGGAGTAGGTAAACAATCCTCAGTAGTTTTAGTCAGTTTTTATTCTAAATTTTTAGATCTCTTCCTTGACCATCAACTCCCTTCGTTATAAATAGATAATTCGTTCTTTTATCCGCAAAACTGTGAAAACACTTCATTTTTTAATGTAATTTATTGCCTAAATCCGTTGCCATATTTAACCTCGCACTATTTTTTGCACTGCGTTGTGTTCCACCCAACAAGTACAATTATAATTTTATAAATTATATTATTTGATTACAACAATCTAACATGCGTAATAATCGTAACGTCTGATGATTTTTGGTGCATTGTCTTGCATTAGCGTTGCTCATTTATTTTTGTTTGGTTGGCTTATTTTTTGCGTTTCTCTTACCATGTATGTAAATTTCACAACTGTAATATTTTATTTTTTATACATAAAATTATTCTTCTAATTGCATTGATGTCTGATGAAATGATTCTTCTAACAACAATAATATATTATACATATGAAATCACTTCAATAAATGTTACTATTATCCTTATGCACTGGAGCGCTTTTTGTCACAATATGATATTATTTGAAATACTCGGATTGCTTTGCAGCCAATTTTGGCAAATTTTCCCCTAATTTTTATTCCCCTAGTAATTAAGTAGAAGTTTACGATTTCATAATATATTTTTTATAAATCCTATGAATATGTGATAATCGAC
Organism: Limnephilus marmoratus; assembly: GCA_917880885.1. Lineage (NCBI taxonomy): Eukaryota > Metazoa > Arthropoda > Insecta > Trichoptera > Limnephilidae > Limnephilus > Limnephilus marmoratus. The sequence continues at coordinate 47,302,417 of OU862920.1, read as the reverse complement.
AAAAGATGGATGAATTCGTTGGCTATACAGAACTGTAATCAGTTAGTGTGTCTCCATATTAAAATTCAGAGGTATGTTTTTTTTAATGTGGGCGGAAAATATTCAAAATGAGCTCCAAAAATCCGCAAGCAATCCGAGCGCTCGACTGGTTAAAGCATTGTCGATATAGCCTCTGTCTATTTTTGTGGAATTTAGTCATCCCTAAGTCCTTCAATCCTTCGTCCTTTGCGTCCTGTCTTGTGCTATTATATTATTTGTCATCATAATAGCGCTAAATCCTAGAAATCAACTTCATCACTTTAATGAATGATACTATTATCCTTATAGCAATGTCAGCAAAGCCTATGTCTATTTTTGTGGGATTTAGAGATCCCCAAGTCCCTCTGTCCTTTATCCATTGTGACCTGTCATGTTGTTATATTATTAATCATAACGTATTAAAGCTATTACATTATATATTATTATAGCTATTAAATTATTTATCATCATGGCGCTACATTCCAGAAATCATCTTCATTCATCCTCATTTCCTTGTCATTCTTTTCCAATTTTCTTCAATTCCGTTAGTACATCTTTTCCTACGGACTCTAGCATCGTCCAATCTGTGTCTTAACAATTTATGATTGATAGATAAAGGATTTAGCTAAAATTGTATTGATATGGACTTTTAAACCGATCAACCGTAATAGATACTCTGATCTGCCTCTTTCGCTTCCACTGGGGTAACCACATGGGTTTTGGGTCCTTTTGATTAGTGAATTTCTACAGAATCTTAGAATGGTTTCATACTAGATTTAACGCAATCATTTATCACAATTTTAGTGTCAGGCAATGAACCAAAAATCATATTTGTTTTTAAAGTGTATCTAAAATCAAAATAATGCTTTAAGGCTGGAAATATTGCAATTATTGCGTAAAATCGGCGAGATGTCGGCCGAGTATAGTAATTAAGACATTTTTATTAATATCGTATTCACACACTTTATACAAACACTCCGATCCTCGGTATAAATTACTAGATAAGGTCCAAGGTGGAGGGCGAAGATGCACCTCAGTAGTAACCCGTTCTGTCAATAATTCTTTCAGTTTACATGATCAGTGCCACACTGAAGGCTCTCATATAGATACTGACAAGATGGACCAATGTTCCTCACACGGTGTGCAAAGTAACTCACGCGCGGCAGATCATCAGCATTGCACTACAGTTCTTCATTCATTCACCTACATATTACCATAAGTGATCGAAATAAGCTACTAGTCGCATTATTTCCAGCCTTAACCACTCAGGTATTTTGTGGTTGCGATTGTGCAAGTTTTTTGTCTTAAATGAACTGTCAGACTTATAAAAACTTTGTGTTATTTCCGCTTCGCAATTAAAACTCTATATAATATATATGAAACATTTCTGAACGTAGCCGAATATTAAAAACTGTTTTTGTTTCAAATTGTTATATTAATTTATAATGCAAACATAAAAAAATTGTTAAAATGACTCATGTGATGTTTTTTATGTGAAAACGGTACTAAAATAAAAAAAAATGCTTATTCTATTGTATATAAACAATTTTGTCACCTCACTTTTTTACCATTTCATACTATTATAATAATAATATTTAATAAAAAATGAAGAATGTCTAACGGAACCTAGCCGATTTTAGGCGTAAAAAAACAAAATATGTTTTTTTATGCACTTATTTGGACAACATTGAATAGAGATGATTCAATTTGGATCTTCTATTTTTTGTTTTAGAGTTGACACTAGAACAATAACAGAGTTATAATGATTTCTAAGGGAACATACGCATTATCGTGAAAAAAAGCTTATTGTACTTGACTGCTATCGTTATACTGCCGAGTAAACACGCTTACGGGTCGGAGTGGTGAAACTCTTAAAAACATTGCGACATTACATTACCCAGTTGCGACCATTATCTTTTTCTGTTTTGCTGTGTCTTGTTCTCTTTCATATTTTCGTTTAGATTATTATTGTTATCTTCTTCTTCAATGATGTATTAAAAACATATCTAAAAGTTTTTCCTTCCTTACTAAAAATGCGATAATTCATAACTCAATCATTTTACATGTTGATTACTTTTGCTTGAATGGAGCAACATGATATGTAAAAGATATTTGCTTTGGTTTTGTAAATTCATAATTCTTAAGTATTTTTACCATGTCAGTCCGTCATTTGTATGCATATTGTGTATGTCAGATCATAGAATTCTTTCAGAAATTAGAGCTAATCCAAAGACCGCCAACTGAGAACTTCTGCACTTGTATTATCGGCACTTTTTCGAAAGTCGAGAAGTAGGAAAACTAAGACCATGAAGTTCAAGTGGAGATTTTTCATGTTTCCAAGAAGTTTGAGGTGAGTAAATAATATTTTATTGCCACGTCTTACATTTTTGGGGGTCATTATCCAAGTGACCGCAGAGGCAGCCACCACTAAATTATGTGTATACAATTTCTGCATGTTCCTAGAGCGTATTCGCAGGTACATAACACTCTCTCACGACTTGTATTCACCGAATAAAGTCTTGTAACAATACCTACCATTTTAATACGAGATACTACCAGTATGAACTAATAGCAGATTGCACTCAAAATAAATAATTTTGAAACATGTAAACACCTCGTATGTCGACTATTTAATATTGTGTTAGCTACAAAATCTCAGATTAGAGATTTATACTTAAATATTTCTGCGAGGCATTCAATTTCAGATTTTTGGACCTGTATATGTAAACTTTTAAATGCAAAGAAATAGCTTGGTATTCTCTTTCTAAAACCACTTTACCATATGACCTAGTGCTAAAAAGAAAATAAATCAAGTTTTATAGTGAGGATGAGTCAGATAGTGACAGTTATAGCACAATGTGACTTTTGATGTTTCGTGACAATTACAGCACTGCGTGAACCGAGTGGCTATGTAATAATATGGCTCGTCACAGTTTTGCAACACTGCTTCATTTTCAGAATTATCTAATGCACCTTGTGATTATGTTTGCAGACGTAAAGGGTTACGGGCTTTAAGCGAATGGAGACTGATGATTGATTCCCTGACGTACAACCATCACATGAATGCAAACTACGCAACTGATGTGGCTCTCGAACCGATATTTTGGTTTGTTGATAACTTTGCTGGCGCCCTTGGGAAGGTATGTGTGTACTCAAGTTTATTATTTACAAACCGAGCATATAATACATATCGCATATCCCATAGAAAAGTGTTGTCATGTCAAAATTTTCTACTTTACATTTTATATCAGAAAAGTAAAGTGATTGTTATCATCTATACCCACTAAAACGTTATTTAAGTTAGATCCCTCTATTTCCGCAAGATGTCGCTAGTATCTCTTTTCGACGGGAGCTATTCACTCATTCGTTTATTTTCACTACCCTGTAAAATTAACTTTTTTGACTTACTATACCCACGACAACATTATTTAAATTAGATCCCTCTATCTCCGCAAGATGTCGCTAGTATCTCTTTTCGACGGGAGCTATTCATCACTCATTAATTTATTTTCACTCCCCTGTAAAATTAACTTTTTTGACTTACTATACCCACGAAAACATTATTTAAGTTAGATCCTCTATCTCCGCAAGATGTCGCTAGTATCTCTTTTCGACGGGAGCTATTCATCACTAGGGAATGCAAATCTCGCGAGATTGGGGCTCAGGCGAGATCTCGCGAATTTATGAATAACAATACTGCGAGATCTCGCCAATTTCGAGATCTCGCCAGATTGGCAGTTTTGTGTGTTATTTTTGCAAATAATCACAATATTTGAAAAAATAGGAAAAAATAATAAAAATTATAAGTATTATAAGATAAACATTTATTTTCACGAATTTTTCAATAGACTTTTATGCATCAAACCTTGTTTGACGTTTTTATCTATAATTTTTTAATAAAAGTCTTAGTAGTAAACTTTGACGTACGTATCTATCAAAGAAAAAAATAAAAGAAACAACCAGTCTTCTCTTCTAATATCAAACAAAAATCTTTTAATAATAAAACAGTTCTTTTTTAACAAACAAAACAACGAGAAGTAAAAAAAAAATGAAACTTATTATCTAAGTTGAGTTGACTATTAAACTGAGATATTATTATCAATTAAATAAAACTATATCTAATAATGAATAAAAAATCACTTTGTTTAAACCACTATTTTTAAAACCAATCAACATGTTTCGACAACAATGTTGTCTTCATCAGGATATGTTACTATAGTAACATATCCTGATGAAGACAACATTGTTGTTGAAACATGTTGATTGGTTTTAAAAATAGTGGTTTAAACAAAGTGATTTTTTATTCATTATATGAAAAATGATACCACAAAGTTATTTTGCAAAGTTCGAAAAACTATATCTATTCACCAACAGATCGCAACTCCGTCCGTGTCAGTCCGCTCTTCGAATAAGACGTTTTTATGCTCGAGTTTTCATTCATTTATTTTCACTCCCCTGTAAAATTAACTTTTTTGACTTACTACACTTTTTTACGCTATGTGGTTATGAATATTATTATTTATACAATTTTTTTATGTTCATTTATTACGTTCATTATTGTTCATGTAAAATGTATATACAGTTCTCTCTCACTAATCCGCCACTCCAAAAATTGGGCAAGTGTCCAATTAGCGAAAGCGGCGGATTATAGTGCGTACATACAAAGTATGGTATTTTGTAAAAACAGCTTCAGAAATTTGTACTTGTACTGGTTTAAAGTTAAGTTGTCATGTTTACGCTTGCGAGAAGATCCCAAACTCATTCAGACAAAAATTGTAGCAAAATGAAACATACGGATATAGTTCCTATAATATACAGAGGAATAACGAAAATGTCTTAAAGGAACAATAATGAACCCTGGTGACTGGTAAAAGCTAGACGGCGGTGTTGTAACTGTTTGTGTAAGATAACCCAACTCGTCAGTGTACAATGGACTACTAAATTTGATAATCGAGTATCGGCAAATTATGTAGCTTGATGTTGTGCTTTCTGCTGAGCGGCGGATTACTGTGAGAGCACTTCACGTACATTTCAGAATTCAGCTAAGAAATTCCACACTTACATATGTAATGATAACAGAGTGCAGAATGCCAAAGTTACTATCCAAATACAAGATTCTTTGGCTTTTGCAAATTTTAAAATTAATTGACCATATAATAATATGGATTAATCACAGTACTTAGTTGCTAGCTATAAATCTCAGTTATAAGTTGCTGGTTATAAATCTTTGTTGAGGTCTTAGTGGAGGTGGTTCCAACGACATCAGTCATGTTTATACGAAAATGTGCTCCAGTCATCATTCCCGCCAGGTTATTATTTGAGTTATCTTTTAGTACAAGACTCCCATGCAAGTGCAAAATAGTTGTGCATATTTCGTTGTGCACAAAACTTTGTTTTACCTTTTTACTATGGGGACATCATGGGGCGGTATCGGGACAGCCTGGTTCGTCATACCTGTGACATAAACGAGACAGATTATGCTTATAATGGTAAATCACACGTTGGAGCAGTGTAGAAATGTTTTGAGCAGAGCAGTGCGAATTATTCTTTCAGTATTATTGCTACACCTATATTACATACTCAGTATGTTTTGAAAGTGAAATACTCTGCAATTTCGTCACGAGCCGCCTCTGGTTATTAGTTATAAGTCATAGGTTAAATAAATTAAGTTGTAAAGCACCTTTGGAGTGATTTTATCACAAAAACGCCGCTACATATACTCTTTTTTAAATCTTCAGATTTTATGTCCGGGTTGTGCCGCACAGGAAAAACTAAACCCTTTCACACACTTTTCCACAAATGATCATCTAGTCAATTCACGCTATGCAATTGCATTATATAAGTATAATAAATATAAAACAATACAAGAACAACATGTTAACCTACCAGAGACCAAATGGGAAAATAATTCACCGACTTCAAATATTTTCATATCAGAGAAAATCGGCTCGGTAGAACTCCCAACTGGACCTGTAAAAATCCTACTGACCCCTCAATATAAATATTTTTAAAATCTTGTGTAATCCTACATGTATTTAAAATGACTGATTTTTTCATTTTTATGTATAAATTCTTTGACAAATCTAATATGCCTAAATTGTGAATGAGAGAGCTAGGTATAATGCCGTAGCCGAAATAACAAATGGTAATATTTTTATAGTCTGAGAATGCCAAATTCTTTTTATCTCATTTCCTAAATTTAATTTTAATCAGTGTTATTATTAAATATCAACTTTTTTTTTTTTAGTTTTTCATTGTGGCCGTCTCAATATTGACCTTAGCCGTAGTGAGTATAGCTTACTGGCTCGGCCTTCCTTATTGGTGGGAAAGAAGTCCGCCCACAACGGTGATGCTGATGATAGTCGGACACTGGCTGCTAATCAATGTCATCTTCCACTATTACAAAGCGGTTGTTACACATCCCGGAAATCCACCAGAGGTAATTAATAATTTTCAATTAATTGATTTATTAACAACATTTTGTAATAACAAATTTTATTTATAGCAACAAAAGTTACCCCATGACGACACATTCACATAATATTTATAAAAATAGAAGCCTTGTGTTAGCTTTACCCATGGAATGATGATAAAGGTCTCCTTGGTGATATTTATTTAATTCTCTTTTAGGTATACTTATATAGACATGACTACTCCAAGAACTTAGTCCATTGTTCGATCCTTTTTTTTTCTTCTCAATTTTTTTCATACATAGTTCAAAAGGGAAGTTTAGCAATTTTTCCTTATTTGATTTGACTTTTGATACTCACACAAAAATAATCCGGTATGAATATCGACGCTGGAAAGGAAAAATGGCTAAAGTTACATTGTTTGTTTGTGTTTGTGTTCATCAAATCAAGTTTTCTAGAGTTTCCCATAACATATTGGAAACTCTTCTCCACAAGCACAAACATTAAAGATGAACCAACACGATAATATAATTATCGTGTTGGTTCATCTTTAATGTCACAGTTATATGGCGCTTTAGCCATTTTTCTTTTCCAGCGTTGATATGCATTATTTTTATTCAATTATTGTATTGTTTTTTTTTGCAGGCTTCACTTATATCCGAGGCTGCCAGCATTTGCAGAAAGTGCATCACTCCGAAGCCGCCGCGATCTCACCACTGCTCCGTCTGCAATACTTGCATATTGTGTATGGACCACCACTGTCCTTGGCTGAACAACTGCGTGGGGCACTTCAACCGAAGACACTTCTACTTGTACATGGTGTATACTCTTATAGGAGTTATCTTCATTATTTCTGCTGGCGTAGACATCGGATACGTGGTTCTCTGGATAGGCGATACTTCTGCAATCCCATCAGACAATGAACCTACCTTGATAGGGCATCCGGTTCGGGTCAATAACTCAGGCGGTTTTGTGCCGGTCGTAGTCCCGGAGTATGATACATTTATATTGCCAAGGGAACACGATCTTCCTGTACCGGATATAACGTTTGCTCAAAAAATATCTGCCAATCCTGCCATGAGGAGAGCAGTTATCTTCATGGCCTTGATCAATGTAGCTGTGTTTTTCGCATTAGGCGCCTTAGTCACTTGGCACGGTAAGTTGATTTCTAAAGGGGAGACAAGTATCGAGTCCCACATCAATCAGACGGAGATTAAAAAACTAGGAAAAGGCTTCCGTAATCCTTACAATTTTGGTTTAAAAAAGAATTGGAAGCTATTTTTAGGTCTAGTCGGAGGACGCTCTATGTTCTTCCATGTCATTTTACCGTCTGGTCATCCTCCGGTTGGTTCTGGATTAGTATGGCACACCATCCATCAGTCATCACAAGATTGGCCATGAGTCTGAATTGTGTAATTCTTTATTCTACCTGATAGGTCGGTCATAGAGATTAGTTTTTTCAAAATGGGGTCGCGACATCAATAAATAAAATTAGAAACTTTTACGATAAGTCACTAACAGAAATAAAAATTGTGCATTGCAAATGAATGCGACCGGCAGATTTTTCAACTAATTTTTCGAATATTGGTTCTATCTTCAAGATGAAGAGTATGACATCATCTTCCAATTTTAGTTTGTTTCTATATTTCGTTTTTATCGCAATGAATGAAGAAAAGTGCCCTTGTGCAAAGTCTGATATTTATGAGAAGTGCACACCATTTAACACAGTGATGAGCAACCCATTACCGCTTCCGTAAGTACAATTGTGAGATACTCTGTTAGTTTGGGTGGAATTCATTTCGTAATTTGCGCAGAGAGGACACTGGTGCCGGCCAGCCGCTTCACTTTACATTTATTGTTTTGGCCTTGGGGATATAAAATTTTCGCCGTAGATCATTTTTTTATAATATTTGTAGGTTATTTTTGATCAAATGAATAATACTTTACTACAAGTAACGTAATTACATACACACCTAGTCATTGTGAATGGTAGCCATAAGCCAAATTGTTATTTATAAAGAAGTAGGTCAATAAGAAAGGTGGAATTCCTTTCAAACAGGTGCCAGATCACTTGTTTCTGCAGATAATATTGGTATCATAACCTGAGCTAAATAAAACCTAAGGCTGGAGAAAGGTTAATACTGCCTATACTAGTAGGGAGGGGAATTGTGGACCATCTAGAGGACTTTTAAATTAAAATCCTCTTTAAGATCCTCGTATTTGCAAATACAATGTACCTAACCCTCAAAGTAAGTGCAATAAGTTTTTTTAACCCAGATTATTGAGTTCCGAAGTTTCTCCGGCGATAAACCCTAATTTTGACTAAATCTTGACAGTTTCACAAAACGATTAGAGCCACTTTAATAATAACCCTTGAACTTCAACTGTGATGTTAATCATCATACAATGCAAACATTCATACCATTCCATTTGATGTATGAGTATTATAGCCTTATTACAGCCAAATTCGATTATAATAAATACAAGAAGTTAATTGTAGGTAAATAGTTAATAATGATTCGACTTAGTAAATTGCTAGGTACTTACATATTATAAGCAATAAAAATTGGTTTTTATTGCTAAGATTTTGTTAAAAACCTGCATTATTGTAAATATTAATTTTGTGATATACTCTTACTACATAAGCTTGCAGGCGATAAAATCAAGAACTACAGTTTTGTATGTCAATGTCCACGTGCATTTTTTAATTTTAATATATTTTTTAAGCTTTCAGATATTAGCAACATAACAAGCAATGCAACAAAGGTTGCAACAAATTACAACAATACTGTGACATGTGACGAGCATTAGCAGGTGGCGCGACGCGATCTGTCGATTGTTAGTTTTTTGGACAACACAAAAGATTTGCAGTGTGCCGGAGCAAAGTTCTCAATCGTTTGTTCGCAGTGGCAGCGAGCTTGTAACAGAATTTCAAGATAAAACTGAGGAAATTAGGTGGACTGATGAGTGTTAAAGCCTTTATTTTGTGAAGGCAAGACATATGAGAGTGATTTGACTAGGAGTGAAATTTTGTTGCTTTGGCTTAGGGATGTGACTTTAACATAAATAATCGATTATTAAATAATCAATTTTTCTTGAAATTTTTTAAAAATAATCGATTTTTCCCCAAATTTGTGAAAATTGAAATAAACGCGTAAAACATCTTTAATCACAGTTTAATTAATTAAAAAATATTCAACAGTAATAAGTTTTAAAATAATCAACAGAAATTAAAAGTTTTTTTTTTAATAACCAACACCAATTACAAATTGTTTGTTGACTCTGTTGATTTCTTGATTTCATCTAGTGACAAGTTTGATTAGAAACTTCAACTAAACTGCTTTCAAAGCACAAAAGAAATGTCATCATAGACGCACAGATGGCGTTAATGTCATATTTTGTTTATAAACATCATAGAGGTTCGCGCTCCGGATTCCATACTAATGACTAAGCGTAGCAGGGCTGCGAATGATAAAATCGGCAGTGAAAAAAAAAATCGATTACTAATATTAATAAAAACGATTTTTGTTGTAGAAAAATCGATTTTTTTCATAATCGATTATTTTTTCACATCAAAAAATAATCGATTAAATTAAAATATCAACCCTAGACATCAAAACCAATAAGTATATCAAAAGTAAAAGTCAGACGCTGCTTACTTCAAACGAAGATATCAATCATAGGTGGTTCGAATACTATAAAGAACTTCTAAATGAAGAATATCCAAGTAACAGCTTCAAACCCTTACCTTCAGTCGAGGGCCCGATCCAGGAGATTAGCAGAGATGAAGTCAAGCAAGCCATCAAAAGGATGAAGAATTGTAAAGCTGTAGGACCCGATGAGATACCGGCAGATCTATGGAAGTCATTAGGAATGGTAGCAATAGAATGGCTCACAAACCTATTTAATAAAATAGGCAGAAGTAAAATTCCTGAGGCGTGGCGGCAAAGCTTCCTTGTACCATTCTATAAAAATAAAGGTGACGTTACACAGTGTGGTAATTACAGGGGCATAAAGTTAACCTCACACACTCTTAAAATCTGGGAACGCATACTGAATAAACAAATATATGATCTTGCCAAAATCACACCAAATCAATTCGGTTTCACCCCATCAAAATCTACGACAGACAGGCGGTGAGAATAGTAATGGATAAATACCGTCTCAATAGGGAAAACTTACACTTCATCTTTATCGACTTAGAAAAAGCTTTCGACCGAGTGCCAAGAAGACTTATGTGGCAAGCTATGAGAGCTCAGGAACTACCAGAACATTATGTGAACCTCATAGAAGACATGTATAACAATAACCGAACAAGGGTCAGAAGCCCGGTCGGTCTGAGCCAAGAATTCGAGGTTGAGGTGGGAGTTCACCAAGGTTCGGCGCTGAGCCCATTACTGTTCAACTTAGTAATGGATTACATCACCAAAAATATTCAAAAGAAACTATCCTGGAACCTTCTATATGCAGACGATATCGTACTGATTGCCAAAACTGCGGAAGATCTGCAAAATACCTTGACAGAATGGATAACAGCACTTGAAACATCAGGACTGCGTGTCAGCAGGTCAAAAACGGAGCACTTGGAATGTAATTTCAGCAGTACAGCGAGCAACACCACCGTTTAACGGTGGGGTTACGAAACTGGACAAAATACGAAACAAACATATAAGAGGTAGTTTCAAGGTAGCCCCCCTTCCTGAAAAACTAACAGAAAGTCGCTTACGGTGGTATGGTCATGTAATGAGAAGAGACAAAGAACACGTGCGCCATAAAGCGCTAGCTATACCTGAAATAAAAAGAGGAAGAGGACGCCCCTCTCTGACATGGTGGACCAGCATGGCAAAAATAGCTCAAAATTTCCCCAATCCAACAACCCAAGACCGGTCGTCTTGGCGCAGATTGATTAGGAGAGCCGACCCCACTTAAAGTGGGAAGTGGTGAGGGAGCGGGCCTCCAGTTGAAGGAGCGGGCCGGATCGGCAGAGACGGCAGACAGAAATGAAAGGCGTCAGTCAAAGATGTGAGTCGTTTTTATTGTGCTACGTAGCGGTAGTTAATGAGCCAGGGGCGTAGACGGAAGAGCAGACAGTGATGGTGCGCTGTAAGATGTGATGATGGTCAGGAAGCTGCAGTGGTGAAGATAACGCCTCTTCAGATCACTAGAGTGGTAGATGCTGACCAGTTCCAGGCGGTCGCTCGACGTCATGAGGACGGAGATGACGGCTGTGACTTCGGTGAGCTGGAGTCACACGCAGGGCAGGAAGAACACCTTGTGAGGCGATGAGGAGAATCTCTGCGGCAGCGAAACATGACAGGCTTCGGAATGCCGGAGATCGAGTTACTTCCCAAACAGAAAGCACAGCGGGCTTTGCGGGAGAAGACATCTCAAGTCGTGGTGCGGCGGACCGGACTGCGAGACAGCGGTGGTGGATGAGAGCCTCGAAGGTGTTACGGAGAGTCCGAGATGCTGCGCTGGAGAATGCGTGTAAATCACATAGCGTCTGTATAACGTCTTGACGGTTCCTCGCTTGCCGGCAAGCATTGACTAGAAAAATTTACAATCCTATCGGAAAAAACGAACGTGACAAAAGAACGGGACCATTTGTTTTTTCTTGATGTTCTAAAAACTATGGACAGGGAATTTGAATGTTTCGGTACTTATTTCAAATGGCGAAAGATAATGCGTCGCCACAGTGGCAAAGAAAAAGAAGAAGAAGAAGAAGATTATTTTTTCACATCCTTACTTTGGCTGCATGTTGCTTCGAGTGATCACGGTAAACTGGTGGGAATGGGTGCACACCAAACAGGTGAGCATAAAGCGCCCAGTAGATGCGCATTGGGTGCGCACTCTGCGTTCAGATTCGCGAGCGTTTTAACTTTTGTTGCATTGCATGTTGTGTTGCTAACATCTGTACACACTTGTGAAAAATAAACTTATTATTGTTGGGAGTATGTATGTAGCAATAAATCAAGTTTACTTTAAATTGTGTGATTTTTGCTAATAACTGAATTTTAAGGACCAAAGTATTTGATTGTTTTATTTTCAGATTCTTTAATAGATAACATGAATATTATAAGTACTCAAAGCACAAAGTCCCCAAAGTTTTTTTTACCTTTTAGCTATTTAAAAAAAAAATTACCCCTACAACAAATACTTTTGCACATCTAACCAATGAATTAATGTAATATTAAAATGTTTTTATTTATAATGTTAATTGTACCAAGGAATAGTGTGTAAAAGTTAGGACCTAAAAGGTGTTTGTTTCATAAATGGTTGTTGTATCAGTTGTACAAAATTTAAAACATGTTTGCTAGTAAGGCTGCAATAATAAAAATAATAAAACCTTTTTTCGTGTTTTCCTTGAACTAGATTCCTATTTACAAATACAATTTGGGAGGCGGGTATGGGTACCGCTGCCCCGGGAACCATTTATTGGATAACCAACACCTCTGCCTTAGGTCACCCCAAGTGGTTCCCTTCATTTGGTGACTTAGCAGGGGAGCCAGGGTTCATGTGGTGAGGTTTGTCCGGGTCTTGGCGGCGGATGCGTCTGTTCACCAGGTGCACGGCAGGCTGGATCGGGAGAGAGTTGTTGAGGGAGTCACTTTAACATCTCCAGCCGTACTGTCTCGGAACATCGCCTTGCACTGCAGTGATGGATTCATACACCGTCACTCCTGGACACACGGACCCCCAGATTCCTACCCACCCCTATTACCCTTTTCCTTCCCAGAGCTTCCTTTCCTAAAAATCCCTTCTCCCAAAGATGACACAGGCCCTGCGGGGAATTATTTTCCTCAGGGCCTCCAGAAAATCATTTCAGATAACTACACAATTGTTTTATGGAAACTGAAAGTCTTGTAAGTTTATCCAAAAAATATTTTTATTTGTTTTAAGTATACACTTATATGGTAGAAATGTGGAAAACAGATTTAATTAAAGTCGGAATAATGAAATATTTTGAAACCAACGTTAAATGATGCAAATAATATATTTTGAGAAAACGAAATCATCTTTTTGTTGTCAAATAGGAAAAAAAACAGATTAGAAATCAACATTTGGAAATGAGATTACATTTCATGTGTAAGAAATACATATATATATGTGCTTTTATAAAAGAAACAATGTTTCTTTCTAAATAATACTTGTAGCAATCACAGGGAACTAAAAAATATACCGCATGAAGACACAATTTTCAATCTATCAGAACAATGTAATTAAATCATTTAATTGTTATTTTAAGATATATTTAATTAATTGAAATAAATTATTAAATTTAAAAAATAACGAGACCAGAACTCTTAATTCCCTTAAAAAGACGGTCTTATTTTACTTAAGAATATCCTAAATAAAATACTAAGTTATAAAATGTATGGCCAATAATCAACATTTGAGAATCTGTCAAGCTAAAGGTTTTAGTTCACATAAATTAGAAGTCTTTCAAGATTAAAAAAATCAATATCCATTGTGATTTTTCAACACAGTACTGGAAGCAGAAGACGTTTCAGATATAAAAAATTTTGTAATATAAAGTTTTGGCAATGTTAAAAAATATATTAATTAAAAAAAAAACTATTATTAAACTGTATAGTGTGGTGCAAATATGTAGTTGCAATGGCACCTAAAAAAAGCGTGTGATTTCTTTCTAGATAATAAGGTGTACAAAATTACATCAAACAGCTTTTCCTCTATCGATTATTATGAATCGCAAATACTATGCTTTTAAAATATCCTCTTCTCTCTCTTACCGCTAGTAACATAAGGGAGTAGAAAAAAAAACAAAAATTAGCAAATAAAGAAAAACTTATACAAACTACTTAAAGCAAATAATAATTCGGTAAATATGAGGATATTCTTAGTAAATACTTGACTCTTACAAAATTTTGGAGTGTTACTTTAGTAAATGAATATTCTGGGAATATTTAAATATTTTAATAAATATACAATTAAGAGCACAATATTTTAGACAGAAGTTGGACTTAGAATCCTCTGGAGCGACAGCGCAATTTGAAACTTTTTTCTCCGATTGCTACAGATTTTTTGGTATACATTTTGAATATTTTCCGCCGACGTTAAAAAAATCATACCTCCGAATTTTAATATGGAGACATACAAACTGATTATAGTTATATATAGCCAATGAAGTCACCTATCTTTTGTTGATTATCACATATTTATAGGATTTATAAAAAAAATATTATAAAATCGTAAATTTCTACATAATTACTTGCAAATAAGGGGGCGTTCAAGTATTATGTAACACAATTTTTAAAGATTTTTGACCCCCCCTCCCCCCTATGTAAAGTGCCGTAACGTTTTTCTGTACACCCCCCCCCCCCCCCCCCCCGCCCTAAGCGTTACGTAACGCCCAAGTGACAATTTTTACCTGAAAGTCACAAATAAGTTGGGCAAAGTACTGGAAAGTCGCTTAACCTGTTATTTGCCGGGGTAGGCCAGCAAAAAGCACCACCAATTAGCGTTCGCAAAAAGCGGCATCCATGACACCCAATGACATTTCGTGTCCAGCGATTCTTGACACTGTCCTTCACAAATTTTGTACATAGAAGGGTCAAAATCGTAGATGAAGGAATTTTTCCCGCGCATGCGCAAGAACTGCGCACATTCCCGCGCTCCGGTAAATTATTAATATAAATTATTTGGAGTGAGTGACCAGGCGCATTGCGGTTTTCTCTATGGTAAAGGGCGATAATAGAGCAAGCGATTCTGACCGTGTTCTTCATAAACTTTCTTTATACATAAGAGTCAAAACCGCGTGTAAAATCTCAAACACACCGGTGCACGAACGGCATTCTACGAGTTAAATACCTTTTTTCTTGTTTTAATCGCTTGTATAACATCACATATATGTTCCGTATCCTTTAATAACATCAATTTATATGTTCCATAAATTTTTCTTTTGCCATTTTCTAAATTCCGTTGACATTGTTGCGCTGGCAAGTCAGCATGAGAGCCTTTATAGGCCAAGAACAGCTGATGGTGTAAATCTCTCGCTTTTAAAGACATTTTAGTACCGTTAACTACACTGACTACAGTAATATGCTTATTTTGAGTTTTTATTTAAATTAAAAAAAAAAAAAACATGTTAAGAAACGCGTTGTTCGAACCCCCCCCCCCCCCCGTCCCCGTAACGCACAGTAACGTTTACAAGACCCCCCCCTCCCAAAGTGCGTTACGTAATACTTGAACGGCCCCTAAGGGAAAATTTGCCAAAATTGTCAGCAAAGCAATCCGAGGTATTTTAAATAGTTCCATATTGTGACAAAAAGCGCTCCAGTGGTTATGAAATAATAAAATAAATGAAATTGTTACATAATAAATATTTATGTGAGATATAATAAAGTCACTTTAGTATGTAGATTTGTTTTCTTTAAAAAATACTTTTCTTAACTCTAAAAATAGTCATAAACTTCCCCTGTCCAGCATAATTCAGTGTGACTGCATCTTATGGTTTAAATATTTCTTTAAAAGTAGATATTAACATTTACATAGCTTTTGACAAATACTGCTACTGACAATCATTAACAATGTAGTATCAGATTAGTGTGCATAGCCATAATAATGAATACTTTAGCAACTTAAGCCCAAAATGCACTGCACATCCAATATATATACAACACACATATAAAACTAATATTTATTACATATATGAAAATGCATGAAATAAGTATTTATCAGTCGGTGTAGTAAAGATTCTTCCACTCTGAAAATTTTATAATAAGTTGAATAGAAAACCAATGACATATTAAAAGAATGTGTTAAAAAAAAACAAAAAGTGAAATTAAGAATGAAGAGATAAAAAAATACTGCATATTTATGCAGTATTAGAAAATAAAATATATCCAAAGATATTGAAATACAAGAGATGGGCTAAGAGGACTGCCCGACTGTCGGTGGACTACTACATAATGGGCACAGTTTGAAAACGGAAAGAATTCGTTCATTTAGTTGATTTTTTTGACATGTGCAGTAGTATTGGTAAACAATATCAGCGACGCCAGGAAACACAGTCCCACCTAGTAAAAACTGCGGATAGCACATCTCTTATATTTCAATATCTTTGAGTTAAACTATTGAAAGGAACTTAAAATTATTACATAAATTTAATCGTATTTTTTTCCAGAAAAGTAAAACGCTTGTTTTAAAAACATATATCACAATAATTCTTTCATTTGGCCAACTGGCCAAACTGAAGTCCACAAAGGATTTCATTACTAAAATTAAAATAATAGGAGAAGTTAAAATATTATGAAAATAATAATTAACAATTTTTCATCCTCCTAACGAAGCTTGAGAATAAAAATAATTATAAATACAATTTTGCCTTATTTGAGTTTTCTTAAACGTAGGCTAGAGTACACCTGCTTCCTTACGATAGTAAAAAATACACAAATTAACTAGTTATGGTAACTTATGGCAGTTATTTCTACAATTTGATATCAAAATCATTATTTTTCACTTACAACATTGCGATCAGTACTCAACAACATGATGGATTCAGACCAAATAATATAATTAGAGAAAAAAAATCACATAGATTTACCATTTAGGTACATATTCAATAAT
Organism: Limnephilus marmoratus; assembly: GCA_917880885.1. Classification (NCBI taxonomy): domain Eukaryota; kingdom Metazoa; phylum Arthropoda; class Insecta; order Trichoptera; family Limnephilidae; genus Limnephilus; species Limnephilus marmoratus. Next base: position 47,285,402 of record OU862920.1, on the reverse strand, counting down.
GTAATATATATGTTTAGTTAGTAAATCGTCACTTGAATTTGAAACAAACTTATTTTAAATGTGACTATTTAATTTTAAACACAATATATTTATACATTTAGCTGACCCGCCACACGTTGCTGTGGCTAATAAAACACAACTTTATCTACTGGATATAATATTGGATATATTATCCAACCTTTATAACCACCGTCGTCTTTGAGTTTATTGTGAAGAGACAGACAGATACCGCGGAGGACATTAATTTATAATACGTAGAGATGGTGTGAAAGATCATAATAATGTGCATGAAATGCTTGGGGTAACTAACGTATTTAAGTTAATAAGAATTAATACTGTATCCGTCTAAATAACTTTTCAATTACCGCAATGTACGTGACCATTTTTTAAGAAGATAGAATGGGTATAGTAAGCTATAAAGATAGATGTATGCCTTCGCAGACTTTTTTGTAGATCTATAAAAGAGGAATATCACACCATGAATTGTTTTGTTATATCCCAAAAGGATTAGGCAGCGTTTTCGATGAAAGCTACCAGGCGCTCTGACTTTTTCCGACACTTCTAACAATTATTGTTATGTTTCAACCAATTTACACAAATCCTTGACAAATTACATACCTAAACCTTCCTCACAAAACACTATATCTATTGGTGAAAACCGCATGAAAATCCGTTCAGTAGTTTTCGTGTTTATCGCGAACAGACAGACAGACGACGCGGGGGACTTTAATTTATAATATTCTTCCACAGGGATATGCAAATATCTGATACTCGAGGATTCAAGTATCTTGGCAACTACCATCATGTCCACACAGAGTTTCGTATACAAGTTTCCGGCATTTTATAAGCTCGTTGGTGATGCCAGTCTCCTGCGACCAGTAGGTCAAAGTCGTTACGGCGGAGCAATTAATAAATATGAGTAATTAACAAAACTAATTGAAAATGTGTCAAAAGATGTGTTTTAGTTGTAGCTTCATAATTTGATTATGAGATTTGATTTTGCGTTGTTGCAAAATAGGTAAATGTGACAAAGTTTGCAAGTGAATTAGAGTGAATGTAAGTGATTTGATAAACAAATCACATCAATGAAGATACTCACAAGACAAGATCCCATATATTCACTTTTAAAAAATATTTTAGTTGATAGTGAAGATTGTTTATGTTAACATAATATTTCAGAGCGCTGAATTCGGATAGCAATCTTACAACAACCTAAATAATGCCACCTAGAAATCACATTTTTTATCTTTTTGTAATTGTTTATTTTTTTTTTCCAGGTTTTTTTTCATCACATTTTAGACGAGTGTTCTTGTATCATGTACGGAAATTGTGTACAGATAAGTTATTTTATTTTTTAATTTCTTGGTTAAAAGATTCAGGAAGAAGAAATTGGATTATGTCAGAAGCCGTTACAACTCCGAAAAAAGAGTGAGACATTGATTGGTGTGAGTGAGGCGAGAAGATGAAAGAAGAGGCAAGTAGATCCAAGAAGAGACTAGAAGGGATGAGAAAATGCAATGGAAGGCATAAATAACCAAGTAGAGACAAAAATATAATATACTATACAGAAGAGACGAGAAGTGGCGGTAAGAAGTAAGAATTTGCAAGACAAAACAAGGTACGGACAGTGTGCGACAAGTTGTTTGTGATGTGAATACAAAACATCAGTATCGGATATTTTCATATTCCTCTGGAAAAGGGCCTAATAATTTCAAACATTTGAAGTAGGTACTGATCATCGCATTTACAATAAATTTTGAATAATATATTTTATAAACCATGACTAAAAAAATAACACAGGAATATAATACCTGTTAGCACTGCTTTAAGAAACTTAAATAAAATACACAGCTCACACGAGTGTCTGGAAATTTGATAATTTCGTATGATTTTCGATGTTAAAAGAAAAATAATTAAAATAAGAAATAAATATAAAATTTCATGTTGCTTAAAATTATTAATGGCTTAATAGTGCGCACAGATATCATATCCGTGTTTTATATTTATATTTTAAAAACACATTTTTGGCTTCATTAGCATTACTTGTACCGGCTGACAAAACACATACATACATAGCAGTACAAAGCTTCTTACGAAATAATAGTTATCTTTCAATGGAGATTCAGAGTCTATAACTTAAACTAGGTACAAACTATTCACATAAATTTGTATGGAATATCAAGTAGTTATCTTAGGCAGTCTTAGTTGTCCTTCAGTGCAAGTTGTATTGCTTTCTCACCATGTCGGTGAATCTGGACACCTCCAAGTAATTGTTCTTCATCCAGACAATGTTGTTCTCCGCTCTCTCTTGAGCTTTGTTTAGCAACAAGCTCTTTTCTTCCAGCTTTTCTTCAATAGAACTAACAAGACTCTTGAGCTGAAATTATTATTAAACATATTTATACATATATAATTCCGTGTACACCAAGAGCTCTTAAAATCAATTGGGAATATAAACTGAATATTAATCTTCATTATTTATTTTTGAGGTGTGTGTGTGGTGCCATGTTGCGCTACCTCCTCCTTTGGCCAACATTTCGGACAGCGTTACAGTGCCCATCATCAGGGCAGATGTGATGCTGGACACTGCAACGCTGTCCAAAACGTTGGCTAAAGGAGGAGGTAGCGCAACACAGCATAACACCCCAAAAATAAATAACGAAAATACTTTTGGCCGTGAAAATCTAAATATCAATCATTATACTCGTAATATTCCAAATTAGATATTTTTTGAAGCATTTTATTTCATTTTACAGTGAAATCTCGATCAATGGTTTCTCAAAAGTTTATGTCTTCTAGTCCCAAATGAATATCACATAAACTTTGCAAAAATATCATTCCTCCATGCATCATTTTACTACATTAACCCTAGCTCACTAAACATATTTTGATGTAACTCTGTCACTAAACATTCGGCTTACAGACGAACAAATAAAAATGCATGTGTTTTATTTATTTATTATAATCAAATGGAATAATTACCGTTATAGCCAAGTTTAATATTTTATTAACCCCTCCGAATTTTCGCAAATATTTGCTTATGATGTCTCAAACAAAATGACATTTTAAGAAAACTTTGTGTTATTACCGCTTCACAATTAAAGCTCTATAAATGAAACATTTCTGAACATAGCCGAACAGTAAAAACTGTTTTAGAAAGGTTACAAAAGAAGCTTTCGAATTATTATATTACAAATATATATTAATATTTGTAAATATTAAAATTTTGAATGCAAACATTAAAAAAAATGTTAAAATGACTCACGTAATGTTTTAATGTGAAAACGGTACTAAAATCACAGATTATGTAAACAACAATACTTATTCTATTGTATAAATGTATAATAAACACAAGTCACTAATTAGACAATCAGGAAGGTACTGAGAGGGGCGGGGCGACAAAGTGTCGGGAACATACCCAACATCGAAAGCGACAGGTGCTGGTCGACTGTAAGACGAATGATTAGTGATCTAGGGAGTTTTTGTGCTATTTTTTAAGTTTTTTTTTCTTTTTAGTTTTTGAGCATTTCAAACTTAAAATGTAATCTTCTTGTGAAAAAAATTCATACTCTTTAAGAAAGATTAAAAATTATCAAAAAGTGGAAAAATCTCATTGAAAAACTTAATGATGTTGCCAAGCATTTAGGAATCGTGATATTTTTATTTAAACACATTAACTTTATATGTGAAATACCTGTGAATCTTTTTGAAAATATTTAACATTTATCTACGAATGTAGTTTTTTTTTTCTTTATTCCCTCGTCCACTGTTTTCCTGCGTAGATAGTTAATTTTAGGACACTTCAAAAGCGATAGATAGTTTTACTGTATATGCTTTCACATTTTGGGACAACCAACACCCCTGCAGTAGGTCATCCCAAGTAGTTTGCTAGGTTTTGCAGTAGAGATGGGAAAGTTCTGCATACACCGGAGGCATCCGATACGTGCTTCCTTTTAAAAGTACTTGAGTTCTTGGAGTAGGTACCTACACATCGCTGGTGAGCAGGGGAGCCCGGGTTATTAGGGTGAGATTTTTCTAGGTATGCGAAGAATGCTTTTGCCCGGGTAATGTGTGGCGGGCTGCTTTGGGAGAGACCATTTGAGGGAGACCTAACCTAACCTCTCCAACTCCAACTCTTTTGACCCATTGCCTTGCACTGCAGTGAACGGACGTATCTGTCACTCCTTGACACATTGACTTCCAGAAATCTACCCACCCCTCTGGTGGGTAGGTTTCTGGGGGTCAATGTGTTAAAAAAACCTACCTTTTTCCTTTCCAGAACTTCCTCACAATTTTATAAAAAGGCTAAGGTGAGACAAAAATCGCTCAAATGTCCAAAAATTCAAAATGGTACTGATCGTCGATTTGAAGGTTATCAAATGCGATTTTGAAACACCCCAAGCTAAGTTTTTCAAATATTTAGATAAGTAGGAATTAAAATTATTGAGGTTGTACCTACTGTAAATAAATATATAAAATTGTTAGGAAGTATTAAAAAATAGTATTACCTCTTCTACTTGGAATGGATTATTGATGTATCCAACTAGGTTTGAAATCATTCTTCCTATGACTGATGGACTTCCAAAACTGTAAAAAAGACATAATTTAATATGTGTAGGTACATAAAAAATATTATTTGGAAACAAGACACTGCCACTGAAGAGATAACTGATTTGGGAATGTCTACATCACAGAAGTAAGCTCAATTTTTCCATAATTCTGGTCAAATTGATCAAACATTTTAAAATATCGAAAATCATTCTTGAACAAAAAACAATTATTTGGTCTCTCCGAAGCCTAAGAGTCAAAAGGTCCTTTTAGTTCAATCAACATAGGGTTTCGCCTCAGAATGAAACGGAATAAGCTGAAAATTTGTATAAACCTTCATTTTAGCATTCTAAATATTGTCTCAAAAGTCTCGCAAGGTCGCGTGTGAGCGTCCTTAGACATTCAAGGTCAAAGGTGGCGAAAATCAGTTTTTAGGAAATGTCTTCCTTTGCCTCGAATCGTATTTGCATTCATTATAAAGTTGTAGAGTACAAAATTCGCTACAAATTTTGTCTTAAATAATTTTTTATACGCTTAATCGTTTTTAACCGCCCTACCTATGAGACTTTTGAGACAACATTTAGAATGCAAAAATAAAGGTTTACACAAATTTTCATCTTATTCTGTTTCATTCCGAGGTTGATCCCTTTTTTTAAGCTTAAGTACTATTTATAAATAGGCGAAGTTAATTTTCATTTTAATCAGTGGAGACCACACTTCTAGTGATTTTCTATTTGGTGGGTTTGTGGGATTTTTGCGAGATTCAATAATTAATAGAGTTAATAACAATTTTATTTTCTTACCGGTCCAACAGATATGACCACTGAGATCGAACAAAGTTCATGGCAATCTGATGCCCCATGTCATTTGAAGCAACCGATTCAAACACTTCAAGAATCTCCTCCACATTAAAGTTTATTTCATTATTTGGCAATATGAAGGCCAGGGTGCTAAAACAAGAAGAAAAAAGTTTTGGTTATGGAAATTAGCAGCGATCCGGGAGTTATGAGGAATGACTAACACAAGAAATGATAATCTAGTGTGAGTTTGATGAAAGACATAGAATAGATACACACCATATGGTACGGGTGAAGTTTTAGGCTGCAGTGCGAAGATTACCCTGATGACAGCAGCTGTATTAAAACTAGCATCGCCCCCTGTTTTTTTAAAATTATTATAGACAAACTGAAAGAATTAGATAGCACTAAAAGCTGAATATATCACTAGTCTGAGAAATTCTGCTCGCATGTTAAAAATATTTCCTGTTTTACCCTGTCAATTTATCAATACAAAATTATTTCCTGCCTATTTATAAAGAAGCTCTATTAACCGCTCTTTTATTTAGCACAAACCTCTATTACCCTCTTATTCAAATATGGCAACTGAACCAAATATATACAATACATATATGTATAATTATAACATTTTCAAAATTCCCTAGATTTCTTAACTTTTCCAAAAATCTCCCTTTATCCCTTTATCCCATTCATTTTGCCTTCGGATATTTTCTCTACTAGGTTAGATAAAGACAAAAATAAAAATGTTACTATATCAAGTATGGTATTGTCTTCCTTGGTTTAACAGAAATATTGATTTATTTATTGAAGTTTCTTGCCGTCCCGAGGTAAAATTCAAAACCCCCAATAGCATCACAGCGAAACAATGCTTGACAATAATTAATCACTCTTCTCGTTTTAACATATATGGCGTATCAAAGAAAGAAAGAAAGGGAGTAGATAGATGTTAAATTGGAGATACACAATCGACAACAATATCACACATGCGTTCCAGTTTAAAATGCTATGGAACAAATCATTCCTTCCAATGTGGTAGTAAAAGTTTGGATGCTGTCCCGTGATTTGCTAATATTGAGAAAGAATTGTATGTACCTACACTTTCGACTGTTCAGATAATACGCAAACAAAGTAGTAAAATTCTCAATCACAATCAAAAATGCACTTTTTTTTTGAGCAGCTGGGACTCTTATGAATACCTCACAAGAGTCCCAGCTGCTTCGACTGTTCAGATAATATGCAAACAAAGTAGTAAAATTCTCAATCACAATCAAAAATGCAATTTTTTTTTGAGCAGCTGGGACTCTTATGAATACCTCACAAGAGTCCCAGCTGCTCCCGTCTGGAGCTAGTGAGACTATGGCATCGCCAATTAGGGTGTGTTGTGAGGCTGAAGGTAACGGGGAGGGGAAGGAGATGGAGAAGAGTAAGGTGGGGAAGTACCTGGCTATTCAGAATTGGTCATCAAACATGACTAAAGACATTTCATGCAATGTTTCAATTCAGAATGGTGGTCTTACACCAGGGCAATACTGAGAGTATCTTCCACTTGGAACTGGCCGCAAATATACTACCTATATATTATTTTTAAATGAATTAATCGTGAAATAACACAAATTAATCAAATAAAATTTATTTGCACATGCCGGGATTCGTTCCCGCGACCTTCGGATTGCGAGTCAAGAGCCTACGGAGGCCGTCAACTGTTGTTATTAGAAAATTTTGTAACTTGTGCTCGGGAGCACTCATTAACTAGTCGCTACTGGACTGGAGGCATCATGCCACCTTGTTTAGAGATTAAAATCAATATATATTCATCTTTTGTTCGTTGTAAAATAAAACTCAGAACAGAGTGTTTTTAATTGAAGAGACTTTGAAAACTTAACAAGCAGAAGAAATAAATAAAACACACACCTTGTGAGCAACCATGTTTCTTTGACACATCCCAGTGCATGCAGCAATCGCCTCTTCTCCACAATGTCTGTCGTTTCTTTCAGCATGTTCAAAGTGAATTCCCAATGCCTCGGGGTTCCCTTCTTCAACGCCGTGCAGTAGGTCACTTTGCGAATAGCTTCGGGGATTCTGCAATTAAAAAGACAAATATTATAATTTGTTGATAGACTGCATGGAAGAGGATTGGAGCAGGACAGGAAGGGCTAAGGACTGGAAGTGAATGGCGAGGGAACACAGCTAATGGCATATGAAAGTGAATGGTAGATGAAGTCGACTTGAAACAAATAATTATCTGTGGTAAAGTTAGGTGTATGTATAAGGCTGATGTAAGCGAAATAGAGAAGATTACAAAAGGGATGCTTAGATTGTTGGAATTAGAGAGCGGATGAATGAAAAAAGTAGTGTTATGAGATTACATGACATGGAAGTGAATGGTAAAAAAGTCGGGGACGCCGAAAGAGGACATGGAGCAATGTGAATCGATCAATAATAATAATAATATTGGATAATTTGTACAACTCCGTTTTGTGAGAAATCACCTCAAGGGCCTAAATAAAATAAATTTTACAATTGTTGACAACAAGTATTACAATTATTAGATGCGGTCAACTGGTTGAATAACCTCAACATTCCAACTTCCATCATCCAAGAGGAAGAAATGCTCATGAAATTGTAAAATAATAATTACGTGTTTGTTTCTGTATTCATCCAGCCATCGTAGAGTTGAATTGCCTTGGCCGTGCAGTGCGGGCTATCAAAGTGGCAGGCCATTGTGATGATATTCTCCATGTGTATCTGTTCTAGGGCTTCGTTGGCCTCGGACCACGGATCCGAGATCTTGGCGAGCTTAGTGTAAACCCGTTCCAGCATGGTTAATACGAAGGTCTGGAGCAGAACAGAAAAGGTCAAGTCATTTTTTATCACAACAATTTTAGATGGTAAGTTAATATGGGTCCACCACAACTCAGTCATTAAATGCGCAAAAAAAAAAAAAAACAGCTTATAACCCAACATAACTACTTATACATAGTTTTCTTTTTCATCACTTTTAATGACTTTTAAATTGAGTGATGAAGTGACACTTTGTTGAGTGGTCCAATCACCATTTAATACATGGGGATGAAAGAAATCGTCACTTCATTTGAATATGGTTCTAACTTCACAATACCTTGTTCTAAGATATGAGGTGTCAACATTTGCAAAGACAATTTCTCATAATCCATTTACCGATTTCCGATTTTGATGTTGAATCTTGTGAACAGTATTGTAATTGAACATATTTTAAAGTAAAGTATTTAAATAGGATGTTAACTTACCCTTTTGGAAGATACCTAAACATGCAAATAGAACCCTGTGCGACCCTTTGCGATTTTCCCTTAAAATATGATAAACTAAAAGACTTTAACAAAAATTGTTAGATTACCAAAATTTGTCTTTGGAAACCCAGAAACCTTAGAAAATGTAAGGCATCGTTAGAACCCTATCCAAATGAAGTGACGAACCATAATGCGCCTCGTTTTTAAGATCAATTGCCAGATACAAACTAAATAGAGAGTGTAAGTGATGTTAGAACCTTGTAAAATGAATTATTATTGAAAATGCTTGATGTTAGAGCTTTGTCATACACATATCTATGAAAATACAACGCAGATGGTTCTGAAGATTATTTTGGTATAGAAATGAGCAAAAAATTGCTTTGGTATTCAAAGATCATTTTTGAAAAACATGTAATTTAGAACCCTATCCAAATGAGGTGACGCAATGGTGTTTTGGTCTTTTCTCCATTAACTATAACCTACTGGTTGCAAATAAACTACGTAGATACGTACATCACAGTCACACGGGGCAGGGGGTGGGGGGATTTGAAACCCCTAACCCCTCCCCCTTTATATAGCTCCTCTATAGCTTTCTGATTTATAATACCATAAATATTATATTACCACTGGGACACCCAGGAAAAGTTGGGGAAAGCAATTTCAGAGACTGTGCAAGAAAAAAGAGTGAATCTGCAATGCACGGAGGGAGGCCCCTGACAGAGCCCAGAACAGAGACCCCTGAAGGTTACCCCTTATCGAGGTGACAAAGGGAATGGGGCAATATCGAATAGGACAAGGGGAAGAAGAAGTTGTTAATGACATTGTAATACTTAGTGTCCTCACTCTAAAGTTTCCATAGGCAGGCATGTTCTTCAGTAGGTTCTCTAAGGCGTATATTGGCTCCGCAACTGCTTTCCATGGCAGGTAGTGCACTTCTTTCGTCAACAGGAATGTCAAGGAGAGGGCAATATCATACTGCAATACAAACAAATAGTTTAAAAAATATAAATGTTATCATTAATAAACACACAGTTTGGCAATATGTAAAATAAATAAATTTATTCAATGGGTTGTTTTCTGAGTACATAGTTCCAAAATATTCCTTAGGTGAAGGGCGGTCCTTCTGTCATCAATCTAACTGGTTTATCTGTGGAACAGGGTTACCAATTTGTAGGGAATCCCCGAAATTGTAGAGAATTTCTAGGAATTTACTGCCTGGGTATTTGTGGGGAAATTGGGGATTCGACAATGTGAGATTACAGATTGGAAGAGCTTTACTTGATTATACAACCATATTGAAAAATAATATTTACAATTACAAGTCGAATGTACTATAACGTGGTTTTCTTTAGCACCAAATTTACTAAAATTTTCTATTTTTAAGCCTGAATAATGGAGAAAATCGGAAATCGACTAAATTTAATAATAAAAAATAGCTAATTTTAGTAAATTTTTGCTTAATTTTGGAAGAAAAATTATTGTACAGCAACTTATGGAGATTTTGAACACATACATTGGCAACCCTTCTATGAACTACGTTTATCGCGTCAATGTACTTTTTCAATTAATTGTTCTCTTCTTCAAAGAAAAAATGAATCTGAATTTCTCTAATAACAATACATATTTTCAAGATACATTTCCAATGACTAATTTATTTTGTATTACACCATTCTACATAATAGGCCACTTGCATCACATTTTTTTAATTTTTTTTCCGGTTTAGGCAAATATTCTAACACATTCTGTATTTTTTTTAATTTTTTAATCGTATTTTTGAAACCCTGGGGATTTTTTGAAAATTTCAATCCGAAAAATCAGACCATTTTTTATAAACCGGAAATACGGGACATAATTTTATAGGTGTGAAAAAACGATAATTACATAGCCGAATATCATTTAAAAAAAAAGAACGTTTTCCACACGAATGGCACAGGAGAATAACGAGGCATACTAAAAATATTACATCTCATAAATATTTTTTTCCTTGATCCATCTTGTTGATCATAAATCATTATATTGTACAGCGTATATATTACTAAATTCAATGTAATATACTTGTGCTTGTAAATTATAATAATAATAAGAATATTATAAAATTTTATTTTGTTAAAATCAGCACCATAATCATTATACCTCTAAAACAGGTACCAACATCTTCTTCACGTTCTGAACATCTGTCATAAAGTGAAATCAAATGATAAGTTCGCAGAGAACAAACAATAAATCTAGTGAACGAATTCAAAAATTCGCCTGAAATCAAAGTGATGCCATATAAAAAAAATAAATCAGTGTAGAATTTTTTTAAATTAATAGGAACATTTTCGGAGACGGGACATTTTCATGTAGTGACGTCATGAGCACAAATAATGGATTTATTTATTTAAAAATAAAAACAACTGTACATTTCTAAACAATTTTACTAACATTTTCTTAATCTTAGTAAAAAGATCAATCCACGTGATTTTTTCCAAGTCGTTATGAAATCCATGCAAGTGGCCTATTCTTTCATACGAGGGTGGATCAATAAGTACCCGTGCAAGGAATGAAGATGCAAATTTTTCAACAAATTTACAACATTATCTTCTGTTAAGTCCATACACTTTTCCCAACGTTTCTGCCATTTCTTTAACCCGTACAAAAATACCAAAAATATACATATTTTTGAAACTCTTCAAAATGCACGTCTGTTTCGGCGACATCCTCTTCATTTGAGCTGATTGTTTTCACCCGAGCCATGTTTTCATGTTGGGGGAACAGGAAGAAGTCACAGGGAGTCAGGTTGGGCGAGTGAGGTGGATGCAGCAATAATTTATTCTTAGGGCAATTTATACAATTTGGACACAACAATTCCGGATGAATGTGTTGGTGCGATATCCGCTCGTTGAGCATTCGAGGCACTTTAGTTAGGGGATCAGCAAGAATCATGTCATGAACCTTTTCAACGATTTCCTCGGCAACTACATCTGCCGGGTGGCCTGGCCGCTCCTCATCAAAAACAGATATACGACCATGTTTAAATTCGTTGAACCAATATCTCACGGTTGCCATAGATGGTCAAGGGTCTCTAGAGACATCCAAATTTGCTTTTATTTCTTTGCATGTTTTTCCATCCATAAATAAAAAGCGAATTACGGATCTATGTCTTCAAACACGGGTATTTATTGAGTGACTCTCGTAATATTGTACTTATTCTTTATATTGGGGATTTAATTATGAGAAGATTGAAGATATTACATTAACCCTCGGCATGCCAAGATGCAAAACAAAACGTTGGGTACTATGAGGGGTGATGCTACAACCCCAGGGATTTTATCATTTCAATGCCACTTTTCCAATTTATTTATAAATTTAATGGAAAATTACTCTTGTGGCTTGCACTTTTAATGTATTTCCGTTAAATAATTATCATAATACAGTTAATTTCATAATATTAAACTTATTGATATATTTTCAAACAAAATCATTCATCATCGAACGCTCCGGCTCCGGCCGCGACGGCTTTGGCTTGCTTCCTAGTCGGTACTTTGGTACCTGCCGGCCGGCGTACCGCAGCGGTCGGCGGCTGACAGAGCGAATAACCGGGTGGTTCCAAAATAACAAAAATAATATTAAAAACAAAACAATGATTTTTCAAATTTCATTTTTTGAGGTACGATAATTGATTTACACACATAGAAAATAAACAGATATCAAAAATTGTTAAACATTAAACTACGCAAGATATACATATAAATTGGTCGATATTACAACAATTACATAAAAAACTTAACAATTTTATCATTTATTTAAATTCAGCATAAAATAATAAAATTATATATTTATTATTTAATATTTATTTAAATCATCTTCAAAAACAGTTATTTAGCAAGGTCCAAGGGGGGCAAAGTAACATATAAAAGCAATGCAAAGAATCAAATAAGTACTATAAATAACAATAACTATACAACGTGTCAGGAAACTCGTAGTACAAGCGGGAAACTGGTGAATCTACATCACGTAGAGAACCCAAAAAACTTATTTTTTTCGATCTAAGCATTTCGATTTTAATATTATTTTTTTTCTATTTTTCCATTTTTTCGGCAACTAAAGGGTTAAAAAAATTTTTGAGCCCGGTTTACCCTTCGTTGCATTTTATAAGACATTACACAGCTGAAATCAACCCCCCAGTGAAAATTTTTTTCAAATTTAACCTAAAAAATTCCAACTTCGGACCCGATTTACTCGAAAACGAAAGCTCAAATCAAAAAAAGTTAAACCACAAAATCGACTCCAAATGTGATGTGGATTCTCCAGTTTCCCGCTTGTACTACGAGTTTCCGGACACCTTGTATAGTGGTGGTTTAAAAAAAAAGAGCCAGAACACTTAACTATAAGATCATTTATTATAATTGAACGTATGTTTTATAAAAATTACCTACACTAAAAACTAGTTGAAGAACGTTTTTAAACTGTTTTATAAATCGAACGATTGAGCCTGTAAAAATCTTAAAATAATTTTTATGAACCCCATTTTGAGATAAATAAAAATAAATGACCCCCAAAGTGCCCCTTACATGAAACGGAAAAAATGTGAGTTCCATGTTCCGCAATAATCATTATAAGTTTCTTAGAAGGCAGTACCAGAGCAATGATATACAAATAATGCTCCTAAGAATCCATGAATATCTGGAAAATAATAATACCTGTTATAGGTACAATAGAATAAACCATTAATGGGTTATTTCCCAAATGTCATTATATTCATGCTATTTGCATTGCCTTGATGTTATTTTAACGGTTCATTTTAAAAATACCCTTCTGCCACTAATTATTACTATTTACTCGGAATACCCTTCCAACTACGGTGGGAAATTCTAATAATAAACATCTTCTGTCGCCAACCTTTCACATATTGTTGATAAATTATATCTATAAAATTCAAACAAAGTAACCCAACTCTTATTGATTTTTTTAAACTGTGAAGGTATAGTCTGTCAAAAAAGAGTAGAAAATATAAAAACTTGAACTAATAAATTTGTAGACTGGCAACACCAATTTAACTGTCAAATATTTGTTTGAAGTGCAATGACACTGAATGTGTAGAACACAGTAAACCACATTTTAAAAAACATTTTTTCTTCATGACATAAAATTGAATAAAAGGTGATTTATAAAGCGATTTGCTTTAATTTAATTTAACATAAATTTGAATTTAACAATAGATAGAAGGAAGAATCACTAATGGTGAGTTTAGTCACACTACTTTTAGATCTGAATGAGTTAAATATATTCAGATCTAAAATTAGAGACATGATCTAAAGCCCGGGCAACGCTAGGTACTTTATCTAGTATTAAATAAATGTGAGCAATTTCTAAACTGTTGTTTATATTTTATTACATTATAGTTATTCTTCATTATGTTAACACAAAATTGGAAAGATATAATAATAATATACCTACACGCAATTCTAATTTTGAGATCGGCGAGTATCTATACTGCAATGAAAAAATACTTTTTCCACTATTATGCCTTTTTAATTTTTTATAAAAATGTAGGTTACACAGCTTTACTTTAACACCATGAGTTTTTTGTTTAGTATTGCCATTTGAACAACAGTGGCGCCCTCATATATTTTCTACTCTTATTTGACAAACTGTACATACATAGATTGTTATATTTTAACTTATTTTTTTAGTATAAAATTGTATGGGCGAAATGGATATAAAAAGTACATAGTAATAAAAACAGGGAAGAATTGTCAACAATATCTGGATTCACGAAAAAAATGACATTATTGTTGTAGATATATACTAAAAAAAGCAATGCTGTAACGCTCCTGATGAAATACTGAAATTTTAATAATTCTTCATCAATTATACCCCTTCTTGTCATTATTAACGCAATTAATGAAAGGCAATATTACAAGAATGGAACGATTTACCACAAAAACCGCAATTCAAACTTTTTACTAGTCAAATTATTTTTTTACCGTCCGCTGTAGTGTTTTGACACGCACTGTAGCTAAACCCCAATAAACACAGCTGGTTGGGTCAGCCAGACGGGCGACACACTAGGTAAAGGACACTATGTCCTTACACCCTTATGCAGCTTTCAATGTAGTGCGTGGGAACAAGATGCCGTAAATTGCCAAGGTGCGAATAGAACAGGGAACCATATCCATTTAGCGAACTAATGTGGGAGAGAGATGGAGTATTTCTCATAGTTTATTTTGTCGTAGATGTGGTTCCAGCGAGCAAAAAATATCATACGAGGCAAGGAATGATACCTACACAGTAACAAAATATTTTTTTACCCTTTAATCTAGGACAATTTTATATTTTTTTTAATGGAAGAATATGTGTTTATCGGTTTTGCAGGAATACAAAAAATATCGAAATCGTTAAGTCTCTATTAAAAATTCTACATGGAGAATAGTAAATTTAGAAATTATGGGAACCCCTTTCAGCAACGGGAGGGTTAAATGATATTTGTTACTTACTGGAAGCTTAGAACCTTGTGCCAGGTGAAGGCTATCACTTAGGAGCTGAGCTTTGGTGTTATCGGGTAATACTTCAAATGCATCAATCAAAAGCTTCCAGTTTGGGATGTCGTAGTTCACCAGAAACAAGCCTGAAAAAAAGACAAATAAAATTAATATGCAAAACTAACATCATAATCATCTGTGGTCTCTCTCTGGTTTCAATCCTAGGATTGGTTTGCAGCAATGTCATCTATTCGTTTCTTCCACTCTTCCCTGTCTTGTAATCATCTGTGGTAGAGAGTCGATATTCCAGTTACTTTGTCCCGGTTACTTTGTTCCGGTTACTTTGTCCTGGTTACTTCGACCCAGTTACTTTTTCCCGGTTACTTTGTCCCGGTGAATTTGCTGTCACTGGAACCGCTGATATTGCTTTTCTGAGCAACTGGTTATTTTTGGAAGATTTATAATAAAACATTTGAACTATTCTTACGAGCATCGACATTCAAAATAAATTTGAACTCAGAAAATGGATATTCAAAATATTTCGAGAAACCAGTTCCCTTTTCCCAGAATTTCTCTAGAGACTCTAATTAAAATAACTACTTCAAAGCTTCGTAGTTCGCAATCCAAATTTTATTATGAGTTGAATATAGTTGCGTTCACCCAGATACAGAAGACAGAAAAAGCTGTACATATTATAGGACGCCAGAGCTTAGTGGTTGAGAGTTTCTCTTCAATCAAACAAATAAGTAACTCACCAGCTTGATCCAAATTAGCAACGACCCATTTTTGTCCTATGGGCAAGCCATGAATCAACGTCTGCGATTCATTGATCCATATTTTTGGGGCTGTGACTCTGAAGACACGGTCGTCCTCAGAAGTGTAAGAAAGTGGAATCCACCATTTTGAAGTGTTATCCTTTCCCTCATTGAGTAAGAATCTTTCCTGTAAATTTAATATATAAAACCATTGGGTGATTTAACTGAACAGAAAACCCCTAGAAGCATGATCTAAAGAACACCAATACACCAATTTATATAAGATCTTTTCAACTTCTAGGTCCAATGGCAGTTCAATGAAATTGGTTATGTGTTATAGAAAGATGTTTGAAAATTGAAAATGTTTGATAAATTTCCCCAAAGTAAGAAAATATTAACCTTTCTCTGGGTACAGAGACATGCCAACAACATACTTTTATCAATTTATCTGTTTAGTGGTTCAACAAATAGTCCAGCCAGGCTGAGGTTTGAACAGTACCTCTTGAGGCAGATTTGTAGGCAATCTGTTAAACCTGCAGGATGAAGGAGTATTAGGAGTGTCATGAGTGAGTAATGACCCGTCACGCGGGCTCTTTAAAAGCCTAGGTTTTACAGAAATGCTAATTATGTACATTTTAAAATGTTCCCACTGATTCCTAACTTAGGTAGCTTCCTAAAAGAGACTATACTTAACGTTAGCGCTGCGCACATTCAGTCTGCGCATGTGCGCTGTGAGATAGAGGCATGTGAAAATCAACAAAGTACAATGAAAAACCAAGTTTATATGTTTTTTCATTGTATTTTTTTTGTAATAATAATAAGTCTTTATCAATCTCAAATAGTTATGAGTTTGATTCTGAGAAATTGAAAAGATTTTTTTTAAACTTTACTAAGTATTAAAAAAGTATGATACAAAATTATAAAAAAATGTTCCTTGGTGATTTTTAAGATTTCGAATTGAAAATAAATATTTAATTTTAATTATTTCTTTTTATTTCAAAGCAGCTCCTATCACCTGACTATAATTAGTTTAAATACCACATTTTAATCATATTTATTTTTGAGGTCCTTGACGATCCTGCGCGACTACCACATTAAAAAAATGACGCGACGGGCGGAGGGTTAAGTCAGAAACCGGATGATGTGGAGGCGAACACCGCAGATGAAAAGCATTTTCTGAAGGGGCCAGAATTCTCCAATTCTCCACCTTGATGATGTGAGTGTGTTTAAATAAACATCAAACATACCTGAGTCACAATGGCTGAACCAGTTTCATAATCCCTCATGAAGTTTATCAAGGGATAGCCGGCCTGCTGCGTCCAGCTGTCCATAACCCTTTTGACGTCAATGGGGTGGCTCACATTGACCTGAGGTAGCTTGTCCATAATGCAGGTCCATAAGTCATCTTGATCCGCATTTTTGTATGAATATTCTTTAAGGTAAGCAACGATGGCCTGCTCCATCACATTACTGCCGAAGGAATATGACATCATTCGCACAATGGCGGCGCCTGAAAACAGTTACACATAACATAAATTATTTGTTATAAATACATAAATATCATTTTTATGATTGACTAGTAGGCACTAGCAGACTTCACCAAGGTCTCAACATTCTTTTTGGTTGTTGAGCAATTGAAAATAAGACACCAAAAATAAGTAATACAAAAATTGTTTTACTTTTTAACTAATTGGTATTTCAATGTTGAAAGCGATTTGAAAAGAGTTGCAATAATCTATGAAATCCTAATAGAAAATTTTGACCTGCAAAACTCATTGCATTAGTCCATCCTCTCATGGGGCAACTGAAAAAAAACAGTTGGCAACTCAATCGCTATCCACAGGAAAGCAACTTGCGAATTTCATTGGCGGTCCACACACAGTCAACTTCTCAACAGTTGTCAATGAGCCACTCGCAACTCACAGTGCTAGTTGACGCGGCCAGCGCGTTTCAGTTGCCAGGTTGACTGGGTGCCGTAATTGTGCCTCATGACCTGTCAAGTTTTCGAGTAATTTGCAATATGTCAAAGCAGGAGAATATCGATTTTGTTCAGGAGGTTGATAACCTATTATTATATATCATTAAGGTTGATAATTGAATTACATTTTTGTTAAACAAGGTGATATAAATACTGAAATTGTAAAGTTGAGTTGCGCCGTGAATTGAGTTGCTAACCGGTTTTCAGTTTCTCCATGAGCGAAGGCCCTTAGAGTTCGCCTATTTTCTATTTGCAATAAAGGGGGGCATACACGAGTTAACATGCTTGCTGGATGAGTACATCTACACTTGCATGCCGACCCATCTAAGCACAGTCGGGTTGCGAGTCTGTTGAATGTACACTGAACCCACAACCCGACTTGGACTACTCAGTACCTAGTGTATTTCTTCGTCGCCACAGGTTATCTGCAATTTCTGGATAATACGTCTTTTGAAGATAATAAGGATGTTTATCGAGCATATATATATAAATATATTTTAATTTGCTTTTTTAAAAAATTTAAATGGGCAAAGGCTGAAAGGGTTTTTTTATTGATACAATAATATTATGTACTTTCAAACATTATACGACAATGGTTTGCCGTCAAGTCGCTTTTCCTAGTCAGGTCTAGATGCAAATAATCATTTAAATGCTAAATTTTACAATTATGTACTTAATTGAATACATTTTATTTTGCCTCTTGCATCCTTTCTTGAATTTAAATGAATAATAACAATAGAAATATTCTTTTATTTCAGAGGTGGTTTTGAAAGACCTAATGAAATTATCATTGTGTATTCAGCTTTCAATAATTTAATATTTTCATTAGTTGTCGATTGAATCAAATATAATATATATCGTCGCGATTCGGGTAAAAGTCACCACCCCACTTGCACAAGTTTAGAAATATCTTAATTTGAATACATATTAGAGAAATTTTCTTATTTGAATGCTTTTAATTTTTTTCTATAATTTTGAGGGTAGATAAAACTCTTATTTTTTTACAGTATTTTAAATTTATGTAGGTAACATATTTTATTTACTTTCAAATTAGTAATATCTTAAAAATATGCATTGTGGTTTAATGACTTTTGCCTGAACGGCGACGGATGTAACTAAATGTTGACGTACCTTTATTGTATGAAATATCATCAAAAATTTCATAGGATGGTCTTAAAACACTTTTGGCGATTGCGGATGAATATTCTAGAGCATCTGTTCTGAATGCCTGCTGTACAACCTCAAATTGAAACTTGTCTTGAATGTTCCAGGTTGGGAAAACCTGAAACATAAAAAAAAGTGTGCTTTTAGGTTTTTAAAAACATTCAAGCAAATCTTGTAAAGTATCTTAGAAGATGGATTAATTATAAGATATGACAAAAGGCAGTTCTCATTGAAATTTTATGTTTAACAATATTTAGTATGTATATCATTGTTAATGACACATGAAAAATTCTTCTGATAGATTTGGCACTGTGATTATAACAGCCTGTAGGCTCTATATGGCTAGGAGGTTTCATATGTTGAGTTCTCACCTCATTGATGGCTTGGTAGGCGTAATAGGTGGCAAAACCTTCCTTAAGCCAGAGGTTGTCCCACCATTTGGGGGTCACCAGGTTGCCGAACCACTGGTGAGCGATCTCATGAGCCAGTGTGAGAGCGGTGTCCTGTTTCTTACCCTCGGTGGTGGTGTTGTCCACAAAGGCCACATTCTCTCTGAAAATTAAAATAAATGGTTTAATGTCTTTATCAACCATTCTGAAGTATGTTGTGCTCTATTTTTATTTAAGCTTTTCACTTCGGTCTTCCACTATTGTTTCTGCAAAATTATAACAATACTTTCTAGGAAGGCAAGCGGATGCAGAAGCACCTGTGTGATTTGTTTTGTTTTTCAGGTTAGGAATTAAGCAATATGTACGTCGAAGTGTATGTCATTTCGGACATTTTTCTCGCTTGTCACCGTTGCAAGGTGAAAAAGTAGCAAAATCAACTTTAAACTGTAATTTTAAATATTCATTAAACAAAAGTATTTGAAGAATACCTTTAAATTTACTTTACAATGGTTGTTTATAAGTTGTGTAAAATTTAACAGATGTTTATTGGTAAACGCCCTTTTTATTCTACTACTTCTAGAAAATTTTAACCTGCATTCGCATCCGCATCCGCAAATGATTAATAATATCCACTTCCACTTCTGCAACCGATCTAACACTTCTGTTAGATCTCGAATCAGTAATGATTTGAAAGAAAAAGGTTTTCGCCATTTTATATAAGACCATTCAACGTCACAAGATAGGCTGATGGAATCGATTATCAAAATAGAATTTCAAAACATATCTGAAAATGTTGATAAATTTCACCAAGAGAAAATTGAGATTACGCAAAAGAGATTTTCAGGTGTTCGGTTTTCGATTCGGCCACGCTTATTACAAAAATTGTACCTCCAAATATCAATACAGAAACATATGAACTGCAATTTAAATTTATAGAAACAATTAATTGGATAACCAACACCCCTGCCGTAGGTCGCCCCAGTGGTTCACTACGTTTGTGTTGTTGACTTAGCAGGGGTTAGTTTAGGTCTTGGCAGCGAATACACGTGCCCACCTGCTGCATGCGGGCCGAATCGGGAGACACTGGTTGAAGACCTAGACTCTGTCAAACCATTAAGTCTCCATCTAGACTCTGTCAACCCATCGCCTTGCACCGCAGTGGGAGGGATGGATTAATAAGTCTGTCCCTCCTAGACTCACCCCCAGATACCACAAACGTTTTTCCTTCCCAGAACTTCCTCTCCTTCCTTTCCCTGAAAAGACCCTCCACACAGCATCCCCAAAGATGACATAGGCCTTTAAGAATATTTTACCATAGGGCTGGGCCTCCTGTGCGGAGCTAACGAAAAAAAAAATTAATCCATTTAGATTTCACCAATTATCCAATATTTCTAGGTTTTATGAAAAAATGACAAAATAATCATTCAAATTATGATTCTTAAAAATCACCTACCCAAATTTGAATAGCTGTCGCTCGATTGGTTATAGAGGCTTGTCAACAAAACACTTCTATCGATTTGTCTCTTTATGATTTTAAACCTAATTTCTATGTAGTTTTGTAAGTTTTGAAATTATTTTACCTGAAAACAAGGATTCCCCAGTTCTCCATAGCCTGGAAGTACTGTTCCGGTACAGCCACGATGTCCAGTTTGGGCAGAGGATACTTGATCTGGAAGAAGCCTTCCATCTTGGCCATGATGTCGGCAGACAGCTTCATCACATAGGTCATGAGGGGAATGTCTGTGTGCTTGGAGTAGCTGGTGAAGGACACGTCGGTGTGCGGCTGAATGGTGTGCAGTGGTTGATACTGTGAGACCATGAAGGCCGTCAGGTATGTGGACATCGGCGGTGTCTCGCTGTAGTGATCCACTTTGTAGTCAGCTGCGACCTTCCTTCTGCAAGGATAAAACCAGTGTCACAGTATGCCAAAATTCCAAACCACCTTTGAACAACCATGGAACCCCATGACAAAACAGAACCCATCAAAATTTTTAGGAGGCATGCATGTGCGACCATATATTGAATAACCAACAGCCCTGCCATAGGTCACCTCAAGTGTTTTGCTACGTTTGGTGATTTAGATTTTGTGATATACCTAACAAGTGAGGCGAGGGTTCTAGTTCTTGGCAACAAATGTATTTGCCCACCGCCGCGTGGTGGGCCGGATCGGGAGAGACTGGTTGAGGAAGACCTATACCCAAAGATATTGAAATATAAGTAGATGTGCTATCTGCTGTTTTTACTATGTGGGTCTGCGTTTCCGGGTGTCGCCGGTATTGTTTACCAATTAACAAATAAACTAAAAGAACAAATAATTAACGAATAAACCAAACGAACGTTAAACTAAATGAACGAATTCTTTCCTTATTCAAAACATATTGTTAACCAATATTAATGCACATTTTCAAAAAATCAACGAAATGAACAAATTCTTTTTGTATGAAAACTACGCTAATTAGCGCATAGTCCGGCGACAGTTGCGCGGACACCACAGCATATCTCCTTCTGTATTTGAATACCTTTGCCTATACCTCTTCAGCAGGACTCTCTCGCCCACCAGCTTGCACTGCAGTGGAAGGGATGGTTTTATATGCCCATTACTCCTGGACACATTAACCCCCCATATTTTTAACCCTTCGAATAATAAGAAAATAATTTTCTGTCAACTTTTGCCTGTCAAAGTTTGCGCGCAAAATTCCTGGTTCTTCCCATGCATTTTAAATGTTCCTATTTATTAGTTTTTTTTTAACGCTTTTGCAAAAATAAAAATTGTTCTAAAATTTAGATAAAATAATCTTTCCAATATGTTTATTAGAAATCAACATTTTTGTTTATAAATATTAAAATTTTAATATTGGAAATGCAAATTGGCTAAAAAATGCATACCTGCGAATATTTGAATTAAAGTAATTATAATAGAATAAACTTCAATTCAGATTCCTTTTCTAAACAAAATTTGTAATAAAACTGTCACCTCACTTTTAATCACTTTCATACAATTTTATTTTAAAATTAAATGTGGGTTACGTCACAAATAGGCGCAAAATCAAACCGTCACATTTGATCTGGTTTGTAAAATATCTGAACAACCTAGCTCATATAATTCTAAGACAATGAGAAGCATTATTTCTTTCCGTTTCTAACATAAAAGAAATCACAAATATTCGCATTACAGAAAGAGAGATATCTAACTTTTAATAATGCACGGTTACTCTGGGACAATCTGGGTCTCCTGTTATTATAACGGCATATGATGTTTTGGGACAACTTGGGTCTCCTGTGATTAAACGGGTTAACCACTCCTCATACCTATTTCCTTCTCTGAACTTTCCCCCCTTCCTTTCCCTAAAAAGACCCTCCTCACAGCATTCCCAAAGATGACCCACATAACCCTGAAGGATTTTTTTTCTCCTCCTCTGTGGAGCTTTCGTAAAAAAAATAATTTTTTTGTTAATACCGCACAAGATTCTCAACTGCTTCCAACCATCTGCAATCAGCTATTGATTAGGGTATGTTGTGAAGCTGAGGGGAGGGACATGGGGAAGACAAAGGTAGGTAAGAAGCTGACTATTCAGATCTGGTCCTGAACATGACTAAGTTATTTCAAGCAATGTTTCGATTCTGAAAGGTGGTCTTTCACCAAGGCAGTGCTGAGAGTATCTTGCATCTAACCTAATATTTTATCTGGTTCTGTTTTGTCACTGTTCTTTTTGTCATCTGGTTACCAAATGAAACATAAATTACTGCAGAAGCACAACCATCAGGGATAATTCGCATGCAGTGATCGATTCATGTAGCCAAATTTAATGTCTTTTAAGGGTCTAAGGGTTGGTCAAAAAGTAATGCCTCCTATTTTTTTGTGCATAAATTTGATGCAATTTCTCAAACCTTCTACAATCTACTGCAGTAGTAACTTTTTGCATCAACAGGTGGCAGCTTTGCAGTCGTTTGTAAAATGGCCAACATCGATGTTCATATTAGACAGCGTTCTGTGATTGATTCTTGACTGTAGAAGGTGAAATGCCCATTCGCATTCATGAAAGACTGAAAAATGTGTACCATGATGCAACAGTGAACGTCAGCATTTCTAGTCGATGGGTTCGTCGCTGTAACGAAGCTGAAGGACAAAACACCGCTGGCTGATGAAAAGCAGAGTGGTAGACCGTTGATTGCAGTGACTGCACGCAACATTGAGCTAGTTGATGACATCATCGTGGTGACCCCAGATAACTACAGATGTCGCATTCTCTCCCTCAGTAAAGACAGTGTGATGGCGATTATTGGACAACTGATTTATTAAACAAAAGTTTGTGCAAGGTGGGTCCCAAGAAAGTTAACCGGCCAGAATAAAGAAACAATAAAAACATGCCTCACAACACTTGGCAGCGCTTGGTTTCTGGAAAAAATTGTGACCGGAGACGAAATATGGGTTCATTTTTTTTTAACCTGAATCAAAGAGGCAGTCAGTGGAATGGCTTCACACAAACTCAGAGAGGACAAAAAAATCAAAACTATGTGATTGGCGGGGAAAGTTATGGCGATGATGTTCTGGATGTGACCGTGTTTTTTACAATACTGTGATACATGCCTTGTTAAAAGACAGACCAAAGCCGTGGAAATGGACAGAGTTATTGTAGACTGTGATATATTTTTCAACCCGTGCAATTGCATTTTTTATATCTTGACAATTAAAAGAAGAAAAATAATAGGAGGCATTACTGACCCTAGTTCATGATATATTTTATTCAGGGAATACACAAAGGTACTTAATAATACATATAAATAAACACCAGTAATTTTATTATATATCCGGTACACAATAACATATAAGGCACATTTTAACCCTTTTTCAACCAGAGTCATTTTAAAATGACGTGAAATTTGAAATTTTTTTAAATGAGTAACTACTGAACCAATACCTACTGGATATATGTATTTTGTTTTCTGTTATTAACTTTTGTACTCATCCAACTTTTAAACTGTACTTTTACTGTACTTATGATGTACTTTTTGTTTTTGTATTTATAAATCTTAATTTTTTTTGTTCAATATTATTATTATTATTATATTTATTTGCAGTTTTTTACAAATAATTCAGTGAAACCTTCCTAGCAACACTGATTTTTTTTCATTGCGTTGCGTTGGCTGCATTGCGTAGACACTTCATATCGTAAACAAGAATCGTTGATCACACCTTTTGAAAAGCTATGATCCGAGGGAATTGCAGTTTTAAAATGGACAAGGTATTTATGTTTTTTTTCACATATTTTTCCGTTTTTATTTACAGTAAAACGTACATTCTTTCATATTATAATGAAAATACAACAAAAACATTGATATAATATTTGTTTTTAGCATCCTAAAGTATCGTGTCATTTCAAAATGACACTGGTCGTTTGAGGTTATATGTACTATTTTACTATTTTGTATGACTACTTTATCTGAAAACATATATAAATTTATTATGTGTTATAAGTGTTTTGATGAGAAGAACACATCAATAATACTTTCAAGTGATAAGTAGACATGATATTGTCTTTAAATGATGATTTTTTTTAAATATTCTTTGAAGAAAATGGTCCATTTTTATAGTAATACATCATTTGCTTTATTAGTAATACATTATTTATTTTTTATATCTGTAGGAATTAATTTGGATGAGAAAGGGTTAACTACTATAATACATTTATGAATTATGTATTTATTTATTTATACGGTTTAGCATTTGTTTACCTACTAAGAATACATTATTATAAAATACCGATCACTAATTATTACACAGGAAAACTTCAAATGAAGTCAACTCCAATAAAGAAAATGAATTAAATGCATTTTTTGCTTTTTTGTTACCACTACAACACCAAGAAATATTAGCAAATATTCATCCCACAAAGCACTCTTTTAGGGTGAATTGCCTAATTTAAAAAAAAAATTCATCCCCTAACGACCGTTTATAAAGTAGAAGTGTGTCGTTCCGGCTGGAACGAATCCGATGATTCCGAGTCCGAATGCGTTTGATTCGCTCCGAGTCCGCAAAATGTAATGAATCGATTCCGGAGTCACTCGCACACGGGTGAGGTTGAGGCGGAAGGAGGTGTGCGGCGCGGGCCGGGCGGCCGCGGCGTTGATAGTGATAGTACAAGAATCATTTACGGGAGTAGGTGCGCGGCGCGGGCCGGGCGGGGTTTTGTCACCCTCTCACTCGGGAACGAGTGACAGAGTGAGAATACAGGACTCATTCACGGGATGAGGTGTGCGGCGTGAGTGGGGTGGCGTTGTATTTCTCTAGCGGGGCGCGATGACAGCGTGCATGAAAACATTTTTCGAAAAGAAATAGCATAATCTCTTAGTCAAAAATATAGCAAGGAGCTTTGCTTTTTACCTATTGTCGGTCATCAAGGAGCAAATTTGCCTTCCCGCAAGTTCGCGCCGGTGATACTCTGGTGAATTACTAGTTTTATGAAGAACGTAAAATATCTAACTACCTAACTAACCATCACGCCGTTTCTCCGCATTGGTAGGCAGAGAGGAATGACCGCCAACAACTCGATCTTGGCACACACTCCTTGCCTCACTCACATTCATACATCGTCTCAAACATACTCTTCTTTTATTCTGACTTTTGACATGGCCCGACTCAAGTATCTGATTCACTTGATCTTGCCATGTCCTCCCCGGGCGTCCCCAACTTCTTCCACCATTCACATTTTGCCATATATTCTTCTTACACTACTTTCTTCGTTCATTCGCTCTACTTGCTCAAACCATCTGAGGGTCCCCTTTTTAATCTTACTCATTATGCTTACATCAGCCTTACATTCTTTACGGATCTCCACATTTCTCTCACGATCATACACAGTTTCACCACAAATACGCCTCAGGGATCTCATTTCAACAGCATTCAGTTTACTTTCATCCTTCCTCTGCCAGTTCCATGGCTCACTGCTATACAAGGACTCCATTGTTCGTAAGTGTCAAATTTAACGTAAATATCTTACACGGTTCTCATAAAGCCGACAAAGATATCAATCATCTCAAACACATTATTATTAACTATATAAAGATAAGACTTCTCTCTCGCAATAAACAATAACATGTTAATGTACACACGCCCGGCTACATAAACACGATTCCCCAACTCCGTAACGTTCCACAATTCCACCGATTACGGCGAGTCCAGCTGAATCAACTCTCGGCATTGAATCAGCAGGAGTCAAATTGAGTTTGGTTCCGGCCGATTCAACGACTCCGGCGGAGCGCCACAATGAGTTTGGTTCGGCGAGTCCGGTGGAATCGCCGGAATCAAAGGAGCGAGTCCAGTGAATCGAGTCCACTCAGTCGAATACGGGTCCGGAAACGATTCCGTAAAATGAGTGAATCAACCCACCTCTATTATAAAGGGTCTTTCAATAAGGACGCTCGATTTTAAATTTTAAATAAAACAAGTTGAGTGTGAGAGAGCCACATTTCAAAACAGGAGGCTCTGAGTAAAACAATTTTCCTCATGGCCTATGTCATCTTTGGGAACGCTGTATGGCTTGTCTTTTTAGGGAAAGAAAAGAGAGGAAATCATAGGAAGGAAAGTGACGGACATATGAATGCATTGCTTCCACTGCGGTGCAAGACGAGCGATGGGTCAAGAGAGTCCAGCTGGAGAGGTCAAAAGGACTCCTTCAAGCAATCTCTCCAGATTTGACCCGCCATGCAGCAAATGGTCAAATGCGTCTGCCGCTAAAACCTAGACAGACCTCACCTACCTTTTATGGCTTTGGCAAAAAAATTTAAGTTTTCCAAGATGTCGTGATTTTAATTATGTCAAAAAAGAATTTAATTTCAATGAATTTTTTAATTTATTTTTTACAATAGAAATTTTCCATTGATGTGAAGGACCTCTTCTAAACAGTGAAGAATGACCGCATGCTTGGAACAATGTCAACTGGCATTGCCGGGTCGTTGATATAAGCTTTCAGAACCAGTCTTCTGAATAACATTGAGGTAATTAGAAAACACAAAAACCAACCTGCCCTTTCGACCTTTTAAGCCGCGCAGCACAAAATAATTTGACTGCACCGACTCTTCTGTCTTTGAGGGAATGGTGACCACAACCCTATAATTAAGAGTAAGAAAAGTAATTTCAACCGGGAATATACATCTTCTACATCAAAGGATTCCCAACCGTTTTTTACCCTATTACAGCTAAATTATTTACACCGCACTTGTACTGATGCACTTACCCTCTCTTAGTTTTTAAACAGTCTGTAAGTACATAATCAATAATAAAAGAAAATGTGTATCCTGCTAAAACTCAGAAACGAGTCCCGGTACGATCAAGGGAGTTATATGGTGTGGTAGCCCTAAATCCCCCATCCTTGAAGAAGTTTCCATTTTTACCTGAAGGGCGTGCTTTTGAAGATATAAGGGCTGGAAGATTCGCCCTCTAGAAATTTCTTGAACAGTCCAGAACATTAGAGAAAATTCCTTAACATTCCAGAAAATCCTGGAAAATTCTGGAATGTTCGGGAACAGGGAATCGGGAACACTCCAGAACACTCTCGAATGTTGTGAAATGATCTGAAACATAGTGGACCATCGAAGCCTTTTTTGTATGAGTGGGCAGAGTGGGGCTACCCATTGGTATATAAAGCAAGATCCGTCTTGGGTTCGAACGTCAGTTCAATCTCATATCAACTCCCTGAGCGAAGCCGGGTACCCCAGCTAGTTTATAATAAATTTCATATTAAACTTCATAGACGATCGACATAATTATAAACAATACCAACCTAAACTGAAAATAATGTATCTTCAGTAAATTCACGTCAGTAATGTGAATTCTTATTGGCTGTTGTTGGCGATCTGTTGTCATACTCGAGAACGATGATAAGTTACCAACATTATCTCTAAAATCTTTATCAACGAGCTTCTGCTGGGGGGGGAGGCCGTTAAGATTGAGGCATATTGAGAACAATTATCCTTAAAAAGAGTTTTAACTCACAGTGGTTCGGTATAGTTGATCCTCATGTTGGAAAGACTGGTGAAGGTGGACGGACGGCCGATGCTAAAGGTGAAGCGCGCTTTGAATGCCGGCTCATCGAAGCACGGGTACACACTCCGAGCATCCGATGGTGAAAACAATGTGTTGACCATGAAGCTAGAAATTTAACGTACACAATTGTTAAGTAATCAATATCCATCAATAAGTATGTAGGTAATGTGATAATGCTACCACTTGCAAATGATATCAATAAATGAAGTGGGTGTAGAAATTGATAGACGACGCGGAAGAGGATATCTGGAAGAGAATGGTAAAGGACTGCAGCTAGTGGAGAGTATTTGAAGCCAAATCTCATGCGATGTAGTGCTGTTGAAGATGACTAATAACTAATAATGTTATTCTATTTAAGTTATAATTAGTGTAACTCGCTCATCAAGCACAAGAACTAGCTTCTTCTTTGGTGAGATTGCAATTTTAAATAATTTCTGTACCGATATGTAATTTATATAACTCCACTGTAAACTTATATATCTATATTAAATAATAAAAAAAAAATAAAAAAAAACAATTAAAAAAACTAAAATTGCTAATTGCTAATTTCTCATGAGTTTGGTAGTGATTTATTTTTGATGGTATGGTCTTAAAATTCTTGGAAATTGCCCTGCTTTAATGAAGCCCTATAACTCTTTGTGTGTTTTTTTACTAAGAACACCTTTAAAACCTATCTTTCTGTCACATGACTCATAGTTATAAATATTATCATGAACTCTACGTCTGCTCCGATATAGGCACGTTTGTGCCATATCCATTAGGCACGTTGTTATAAATAAAGTGATGCACATATAAGTATTCTAATTGATAGTCTGCTTTGCATATTTTTGTAAAACAAAATACGTCTAATATGCCAATAAACAAAGAATCTAGATCATTTACCTTTTATTTTTATCGGCGAGGTAGAAGACAGTCTTATAAAGGCCACTTGGAGAGTTCTTGATCTTTCCGGCGAATTTGATGAGTACTGTGTAGTCAGCTCCTGCCGTGAGTTTTTCCTTAAGTTGGATGAGGAATGTCTCCGATTTCTCATCATGTTCAGTGTGGTTGATGGCCAGTTGTTCGCCATTGGCCTCCGAAGACACTTCCAGTGAGTCCAATCTCAAATGCTTTATGTTTAAGACAATGTTATTTGTGTCATTCACGCACTTGAATAAGATGGAAACTTGACCGGATGTTGTCCAGTTGTGCTTGAAGTAGGGAATAATCTGAATCCTGGATAAAAGAAACGGAACATGAGTATGAAAACCAATAATTTGACGTAAAGTACTAAGGTACTATGAACATACTATATATAAATAGACAAAATCTATCTAGTAAACATAGAGGGAGTCAAATTTTCTTTAAATTGTTAGGATTAGAGACGGCTTACAAATCCTGGCGTGCGCAAGTAAATTTTATTTAAGACAATATTAACGACTCTCAACCGAAAATTTGAAACAGAAAAATCAGAAAAAGATACGATAACCAGTGGCAGAGTACTGCACCGGCAAGGCTAAGTTCCTGAGTTCAATTCCCAGATGTGATTGTAGCTTTTCCTGATTTTTCTGTTTCAAATTTTCCACTGAGAGTCGCTAATATTATTGTCATTAATTAAATATTGCAATTTGAGGTTTTAATTCATTAAGTTAAAATAAAAATTTGTGTTATTTCGCAATATATTAATTTAAAATGATATATATTATATTTTCTGCATTTTCCAGAATGAAAAATAATCTCAGTATCGCCCTGGTGTAAGACCACCATTCAGAATTGAAACATTGTTTTGGCGTGTTTGGATTGTGTTTGGCGACCAGATTTGAATAGCCAGGTATTTCCCCACCTTCCTCTTCCCTAACTCCTTCCCCTCCCTACTACCTTCAGCCTCACAACGTATCCTAATTGGGGATGCCATATTCTTACAGACGGGAGCAATTGGTACTTTTGTGAGGTATTCGCGTTAAAAAATGTATACATAATAAATTGTAAGGGAATCTCTAACCTATTTGAGATAGCAGTCAATCTGTCATTACTATGCAATCGTAATAGGACTTCGACTGGATTGATTGGACCTACGCCAAAGATATTCAAAAGATTTAAAACCTTTGACCTTTGAGTCCAAGAACTAAATCTAAGTGCTTATTTACTGTTGTTGTGTTGGTGCATCATTTGAAGTAGAAACAAATAGATTAGAAGTTGCAGTTGATGTAATGCGCTAAAGTGCTAAACCCACGATCAAACTTACCGTTCGATTTGTATGATCAAGTTGGCAGGATCGAAAATGATTCTATTTTCAAGTACACTTGTCGTGCAAATTGGATCGCTACACATGGTCAAGTTTACTTTATCAAGCCTCAAGTGTCATCCAAATTGGACAGTAAACTGGTTCTACACAACACTATACAAACTAATTCTTAGGCTCTAGTGAACGGTGACCGGACAACACAGAATGAAATCAACTCAGAATCTCCTTTGAAAAGTCAAAAAAGTGATGAAAAAAATATACTTATAAGAAATCGTTAAATAGGTTAGGGAACGTACCCAAACTACGTGACCTGTTTAGGGGGGGGGGGGGGTCATCAAAATACCACGCTTGGTCACAACGGGGGGGGGGGGGGGGGGGGGGGGCTTAGGTTTTTATCACGTAGTCAATCTAGAAATCCTAATCCTAGAAATTGCGTTTTTTTTCGAGCTACGAGGGGAGGTTTTTAAGTTCGCGTAATGGGAAGGTAAGTGATTAATCGGGAAGAAATTGTGAAATGTGGAGAAAATTGAGTTCCGCGCTGTTATAAAGTTCCTTTAGGTGAATATGTTGAAAAGGAAAAATAATTTTGGTTTTTATTTCCACTCCTTACCCAATCCGCTAACTTAAAAACCCACCTTCGTACATTCAAATAAGTGAAAAAGTTCAGGGATCGTGTTTGTTGAAGATGATTGAGATGAAAAATGTTTATAAAAATAACAAGACTTTCGTTTCCATAAATTACGTTCCGGTTTCAATATATTTTGACATAAGTTTTATCTTGATAATATTTTTTCCACTTGTAATGCATTCACTCTTGCTGTCACGCAGCAAGCGCCGTATTAATAAAGACAAATATAAGCCAAATAATGCATTTTTTATTTTTTGTTAGCAAAAAATGATTCGAAACCATATTTATGAAATACTACGTGAAAACTGTAGGGGGGGGGTCTTGGAATATACTACACGTGGTCACCGGGGGGGGGGGGGGGGGTAAAAAATTGCAAAAGTGTGTCACGTAGTATGGGTACGTTCCCTTATGTTAGGTTAGGGTTATAGGCTATTTTAAAAATATTTTTTCCCAGTTTTTAATGACTTTTCAAAGAGGAGTTGAGTTGACTTGATAAACCTATAATATATGATAAACTATATAATAATAAAAAAAATAATAAAATATTAGGTAAAGCAACGCTTTGCTTTTCGTCCGGACAATAAATGTATAATAAATAATTTCATAACGTCAATTCGTAACGCCAGAGCTTATTCATAACGCCAGAGCTTATTCATAACGCCAGAGCTTATTCATAACGCCAGAGCTTATTCATAACGCCAGAGCTTATTCATAACGCCAGAGTTTACCAATATATATAGCCTATATTACTCGCAAATAATGTAGCTTTCTATTAGTGAAATAATTTATAAAGTCCATTCAGTATTTATTGGGTGAAAGAGTAACAAACATCCAACATTCGTACATCCATACAAACTTTCGCCTTTATAATATTATATAAAATATAAATATAATATATAATAGGATGTAGGTATAAATATGGACTGAAGATTTTGAACATACTTGTAAGACACAGGAATCAGGTCACCGGGCAGGCGATGCGCATCGGGTACCACCGCGTCATTCACCAGAATCATTTCCTGCTTGACCTCTTCGTCCGCTGTATAGTTATACGGCGATTGCGTGGACGCAGGACTGGTGGACTCTTGGCCGGTGGACTCTTGGCTGGTGGACTCTCGGCCGGTGGATACTTGGCCGGTGGACAGGGGGTTGCAGGAGGGGTCAGCCGGCCCAGGCATCTGGCAGTCACAGGTGGTCTGCGAGAAGTACACGCCGGCGAAAACCAGCACCGCGATGGCGGCCAGCATCAGACTGGCGAGCGCCACCATCAACCAGAAGTACTTGCGCTTGGGTCGCTCTTTCACCCTGTAGCCGTTCGGCATATGGTAGCCATTGTGGTAGCCTGGAAATGAAACAAGTCCTTAGACACTATTGCAACAAAAAATGGTAGAATTTTTTTTTAGTGAAATATACAAGTACATAGCCCCGTTGTGATTTGGAATCCGGATGAAACGGAAATGACGCATACAGCACCTGCGAAGCATTAAACTCCTATCAATGCTCCTGTTGGTTGAGATATAAAACGGAAATGACTCCAGGTCTGCGCTCATTGGCCGCTTTGATTATGACCTCACTTTTAAAGGCTATTTGGTTCTTTATTAGTTGAGATTGTTTTGATAAAGTTTCGCTTCTACCGCGTGTTAACTGCACTTGTTTTTTTTACATTAGCTCCACACATTAGGCCCTGAGTAAAATAATTCCCCTCAGGGGCTATGTCATCTTTGGGAATGGTGTATGGAGGATCTTTTTAGGAGAGGTAGTTTTGGGAAGGAAAAAGGTGTGAGGAGTGGGTAAGAATCTGGGGGTTAGTGTTCAGGAGATGGACGTATGAATCCATCCCTCCCACTGCAGTCTGCAGTGCAAGGCGATATTCCGGGAGAGTCCTGCTGGAGAGGTCAAAAGTTCACCAGTCTCCCTCATTCATTAGACGCTTCCGTCACCAAGATCCAAACAAACCTCACCCCATGAAACCGGGCACCCCTGCTAAGTCACCAAACGTAGCGAACCACTCGGGGTGACCTATGGCAGAGGTGCTGGCTATCCAATAAATGGACCCCGGGGCGGCCAAATTTAGAAAAGAATAGAATAGAAGTAGTTAAACTAGTCGTTCTACAGCATGGGCGTGGCTATAACATTTACCTACATATGGGGTTCGACTGACTCCAGATACTAATATCTACAGCCTATATGTCGGACGAATATCTACAGTTAATATGTTGAACTAATATCTACGAACTTCAGAGTGTTGACTAATATCTACAGAGCTAAGGTCGGACGAATATCTATAACGGTCCCAGTGTTGACTAATATCTACAGACTAATCAGCTAAATGTGGACTAATCAGCTAAATGTGTCCAATAGTCCGATATTAGGGATTTTTACATAGATACTTACATAAATTAAGTTTTTTAAACTGCATAGGCAATATTACGTTATTCCAATATGCTATACATAATTGCAAATCCAACCTCTGCCAGTGCTGTAGATATTCGTCAACACTTTGGTTCTCATAGATATTAGTTCGATTTTTTCAGGTTTTGGAATTCCTGTAGATATTAGTAGACGCCTCCGTTCGACTCTAAGGGGGAGTTTCGATCCTATTTCAACATATTGGGGCCTATTCCAATAATGGGGGCTTCAGCACGGGTAAACATTATTCAATCGTACTGTAAAATGTAAATTAATAATGTATCAAAATAAAATAAAATGTTAAAAAAATATTAGAAAGTTTTTGGGACATCACTTTTAGGTCTATCAATCTACATTGACTTCATTACAATACTTACACAAATGCATAACTTACATAAGGCATAGATATATCCATTTATTTAGGTACCATAACTTATAACCTTATTAACATTGAACAAATAGATGGTGCAAATAATATAGTTGTTCAATCAACGGTGCTAAAGAAGTTTTCACTTCAAAATTTCTATTTTTTTTGGATTTCGTAGGATTTGAGGCTTGGTCGGCTGAATGTCTGGCCGCTAAGGTTCGTCACTAGACTACCACTAGACTGAAGGAGAGTGGATTTGATGAGGACCGTGGATTTATCTTATTACATTGGAACCAAGTACCCGTGAAATACATAAATATTTTATTGCTATCTCATTCTCTCGCAGACTAAATCCTGTAGATGTATGGATTTGCCTCTTTTTATGTCGCTCGCTTCCTTTCGATCGAGTTTCAAATCACAACGGTGCTAAAGAAGTTTTCACTTCAAAAAGACTTACCTAACCTAATGTAATTTAATTAAGTTATTAAAACATGGGAATTCCTGAAACGAGGCAAGTAGATACTTTCAATACCTCCTGGGTGAAAGAACGCCATTCAGCATCGTCGCTTGAAATGACTTTAGCCGTGTTTGGTGACCAGGTCTGAATTTATAAGGTATTTCCCCTCCTTAATATTACCCAACTTGTTAATAAATAAATAAATGATTCAAATTAATAGCTAACTTTGTATTAACCATTTAATTATTTACAAAAACCGACATGTTTCGTCAGCAAAGCTGACTTCTTCAGGGTTTTGACGAATGGATAATTTAAAAACAATATTTGATTATTAATAATATTTAAATTTGCATTAACACTCATTCTAATCTCTAAAATTTCTTATTTATCCAACTGAATACCATTGACATAACAAATAAAATATTATAAATAAAATATACATTAATAAATGATTACCATCATTATTACAATTAGGTAATCATTAACATCTTAATAGTATTTTTCGGATGAACTGTTATTTAACATTGCGATAACCAGGGCCGCCGAGAGGGCACGTTGGCCAAGTCTTGGGGCCCGGGACGGGCTCACGGGCCCCGGATTTTTGACGAAATGGTATGAGATACTAGAAAATAAGAAAAGGTAATGAAATAGTATTCCTAGCAGGTTAGCATGACATTTTTAATTGTTTTTTCTCTACCCCATCCCCCCCTGGTAAGTTGGGGGGAGGGGGCCCGGTATAGTCTACTAGACTCGGGGCCCAGATTGGCTGTCAGCGGCCCTGGCGATAACAAATAATTGTTCAATGAACTCTCAGGCATTCCGAGTGGGTGGAACCACTCCAGGGTAGATTGGTAGTGAGATCAGTGCTTTTAAATTTAAACTCATAAGTCGTGTGGGCTGCAAAGGCGAACAAAAATATCCACGGGCCAAATCAAATTACCACAAAAGATAACCCTTCGATAAACCTCAGACAACCCAATGTTTTGGTATACCTTCTTCGTATAATTCGTATTATTTTTTACCTGAAACCTAAAGCGCTGAAAATATGTTAGTGAGAGTTCAAAAAGAAGAAAAACATAGTTTGAAAGTATAGTATAGTAAAGTCATAGTTAAATATGTAAATAAGATGTGAGAGGGATCGCGTTAATATTTAAAAATTTACTCAAAATAGAGCAAAAATATCTCAAAAAATGTCTTAAGCAGGATTTCATGAAACACTGAATGTTTTTATACCTACGATATGTTAAATAACGTAACAAAACGTGTTTTTCATAGTTTTCAGAGCATACTTCCGTTCTTTTTCTGTAGAAAGAATTTAATACCTAAATAATTACTTTTTCAATTCGACGATTTTTTTATTCAAAGAGATTATCATTAAAAATAACATACATTTTTAAGAGCTTAAAACTTAAAGTGTTCATGAAAAATATGTTATAATTGTAATACTGCAGAAATTCGGAATGCGGTGCCTGGATTTCATTTCTTGAAATCGTTGCTATTTTGGCAAAAATTAGATTGTGTAATTTCTTATTGTCTGGTAAAATTTGTAATTGTGTGAGGAATTTAATAAAAAATATATTGTTATTATTAATGAGTAATGATTGTCAATTTCACAATTTGAATACGCCGAACAATGTAGCTTGTGCCGTTCAACTCGTTCAAATTCTTTATTTCTGGTGAAATCAAATGGCTGTTTCGACGAAATTAAAATATCGAAATTCGTCGAAATGGTCGACGGCCGAAAGACCACACTTGTATTAATTATAATAATGCTAGCGACTACTATAATTGCAGACTCAACAAAAATCATGGAAAATCATTTTCAATTTTGAAAACGCTAATCAAAATATTATATAATAGACAGACTATCGCTTGTCTCAACTCTTTTAAAAACTGAAATCAATTTTGGAAATGACATCAATTTTAAAGCAAATTCGAGTTCATTAAACCCGATTCCACGTAGAAAGATAACCAAAATTATTATATTTTATATTTTCAATGTTTTTGGCTAATTCGCGGCCTGAAACTTTTTTTGAAGTAAAACTTCTTTACGCACGCTTGACTTGGGGAGTAAGCTGGTGAATGCGTGACGAGAGCGTTGCGAAAAGTATGATAGGGCGAGACGAACGGAAGTTGAGAGGGAGATATAAGTTAGTGAAGTTTTACTTCAGTCATGTGGTCTAAAGCACACTTAAATACAAGTTAAAGACCTGACAAGAACAAAAACCGTTTGACTGTTTGAGACCACTGGGTAAGATTTAAGAAGTAGGTGGGTACTGTGTTGAACCTTCGCCCACTTGTGGTCTAAGAATAAGTGAAACAGGTACAATACGCATTATTCTCAGTTCATAAGTTGATTGTTCTTCAAGTACCTACTCTCAGTAAGATTTCTACAGTGTGATCTAGAGTTTTGAAACGTATCCAAAAATTTATGAATTCTGTTATTCGCTATGGAACATAATGGCGTATGCACTTGCGAGCCGAACCACGAATCATGGGAAAGGAAGGATGTTTAGTTCATTTTCCCGGCTCTCTACTACACTACCCATTTATCTGATAAAAAAATAATAGATGATCCAATTTTTTATAAGACAAAAGATTTTATTCAAGTCAAATTAAGTGGTTTTACATATTTTTTTACAACTATTAACTCCTCACAGGAGGCCCTAAGGAAAGTAATTTCCCTCATAGCCTATGTCAAAAAGACCCTCCACACAGCATCTTCAAAGATGACATAGGCCCTGAGGGAAATTATTTTCTACAGGGCCTCCTGTGTAGAGTTAATGTAAAAAAATTGTCATCTGAGATGCTGCGTGGACGGTGTTTTTGAGGAGATGAAAGAATGAACATTGGTCTTGTAGAGATCCATGTTGTAGGAAGGAGGAAACACAGAGGCCGGCAAAACGTTCCACAGCCGATCTGTTGAACTCAAGAATGAGAGAAGGGACCCGTTCTCATGTGACAAACGTCAATCGTGCACATATGTTGGGCAAGCGTTTGGCATGTTTCCCGACTAAGCACCGGTGCCGAAGGGATCAATGAAGCCAGTTAATCGGAGCATCTTCCATTGAAATACCGGTAGAACAAGAATAGCATTCCCACCAACGCCTATGCTCTAAAGATTGCAATCCGTTCAAACGGACGGCCTGTTTCTGTACAGAATTGAGGGTTTTTTTCAGGTATTTTGGAGCTCCAAAAGAGATGGCTGCCAAATCCAACCGTGTGGCGCACTTGCGATTTATAGGGTTAGCCGTTGTGTACTATTTAAGTATCTGTGAGACCTGCACAATACGCCCAGTTTTTGGATGGCTAATTTATCTCTGACTTTGATGGAGCCCCCATACCTGAGCTGGTCACTTCTATGTAGTTACATCAAGCATATCAATGGGGCCTGTTAGGAAGATTGCTTCCGTTGAAGGAGACTAGCTTTTTGTTTCGATCTCTTTTAGACGTAATCAGACATGATTGGGTCTTTGAAACATTAAACGCAATATGGCTGTGATATAAATAAAAAAGATAATGAAACTAAAAAATTAAACCAAAGTGATGATGCATTTTTATAATTTCGCAAGCTCGAATAAAATTGGTTGGTATAAATCTGCCATCACGAAAATCTGTTTGTTTATTCTTCGGGCGAGTTTAGCGCGAGAAATGTGAGATTTTCAAAGGAAATGCACTCACTGTCTAATTTTAGATTGCACTCAAACATTTTCACTGTGAACTCAGCGTATTATATTGCTTAGTAAATCTATTTTAATTGAGGTGTAAACGAAGTAATGTAACAGGACGCTTATAACTTACTTATAGTGCACAACAAAGACATTGTGGAGTCAAACGATTTAGGTGACGCTTTTTGGAATTTGTATTCATATTGAACTAACAACGGATCGGTTGTTCCACAGAATAGGCCACTTGCATGGATTTCATAACGACTTGGAAAAAATCATGTGGATAGATATTTTTACTAAGATTAAGAAAATGTTCGTAAAATTGTTTAGAAATGTAGATACAGTTTTTTTTATTTATTTTTAAATAAATAAATCCATTATTTAGGCTCGTGACATCACTACATGAAAATGTCCCGTCTCCGAAAATGTTCCTATTAATTTTGTAAAATTCCACACTGATTTATTTTTTTATATGGCATCACTTTGATTTCAGGCGAATTTTTTAATTCGTTCACTAGATTTATTGTTTGTTCTCTGCGAACTTATCATTTGGTTCGACTTTTTTACAGATGTTCAGAAGAGAACCCCGTACATTTAATGATGGGTTCTCTTCAGAACGTGAAGATGATGTCGGTACGTGTTTTAGAGGTATAATGATTATGGTGCTGATTTTAACAAAATAAAATTTTATGATATCACTTCCCCAAATGATCATCTAGTCAACCCACGCTATGCAATTGCACTATATAAGTATTATAAAAACAAAATAATACAAGAACAACATGTCAACCTACTAGAGACCAAATGGGAATATAATTCACCGACTCCAGATATTTTCATATCAGAGGGTTCGGCTCTGTGGCATTTCTAATTGAACCTATAAATCCTACTGATCCCTCAATATAAATATTTAAAAAAATCTTTTGTAATCCTACATGTATTTAAAATTACTGATATTTGCATTTTTATATACAAATTCTTTGACAAATATAATATGCTTAAATTTTGAATCAGATTCCTAGGTATTATGCCAGTGGCCGAAATAACAAATGGTAATATTTTTATAGTCCGAGAATGCCAAATTCTTTTAATCTCATTTCCTAAATCTGTGTATTTTCTAATTTTTTCAGAAACAGTTTTTTGAATATTACAGGAATTTGGAATAGCTACATCAATGATATAAGTTATTTTTTTTAATTTTGTCATGTAAAACTATATCAGGTCTATTATGACTAATTTTTCTGTCTGTTAGTATAGTTTTATCATAATATATTTTATAAAATTCATTTTCTATAAATGAATTTGGTTCATATTCATAATATGGTACTACATTACGGCAATCGATCAAGTTATGTTTAATTACCAAACTTTGGTGGATTATTTTTAAAACCTGATTGTGCCTAAATGTATATTCGGACGGCGCTAATATAGAACATCCTGATATAATATGTTCTATAGTTTCCGGAAAAGCCAAACATTTTCTACATAAATCATCAATTTGATTTATATCTTTGATTATATGCTTCCTATAATTTTTAGTATTAATGACTCTATCATGAATGGCAAGCGTAAATCCTTCTATTTCTGCGCTCAACTCTCCAATACTCAACCATTTGTTTGACGAAAGTTTGTCAACATACGTTTGGTTGAGATAATTGAAGTGTTTTGCGTGAATAATTTTATTTGACCAGGAATTTAATAATTCCTGGTTAGTATTTATAAGAATGTTGGCATTCTCGTCATATAAATTTAAAGGTGTAATATTTCTATCTGCCTTGCAAATTATTTTGTGCATTTCTGAGCTATTAGCTTTCCTATGGAAAAAAATTCTAAGCATTTCTACCTGATTGTGTTTCAAAGATGTTATTTTGACTACACCTCTACCTCCTAAATTTCTAGGTAAATTAATTCGTTCTATAGCTGAATTTGGATGATGGCAATTAAACTTTGTTAACGTAGTTCTAATTAATCGTTCTAAACTATCTAAATCTGTATTGGACCATTTAATTATGCCAAATGAGTACGTTAGTAGAGGTATTGCCCAAGTATTTATTGCTTATACTAAACTTTTAGCAGATAGATTGCATTTTAAAATTTTTCTGATCCTAGTTTGAAATTTAATTCTAATATCATTTTTAATACTAGTGTGATCTAATCTATTCGATTGCGGGTATCCTAAATAT
This sequence comes from Limnephilus marmoratus, assembly GCA_917880885.1. Lineage (NCBI taxonomy): Eukaryota > Metazoa > Arthropoda > Insecta > Trichoptera > Limnephilidae > Limnephilus > Limnephilus marmoratus. The sequence continues at coordinate 47,245,062 of OU862920.1, read as the reverse complement.
TTATAAACCTCATCCCCTTTCATACTTTTAATTTTGAAATTTCTAAATATACCCTCGTCTCCATCTACAATTTTGCCTTTCTCTATATGGATCGTTTTACATTTATCTAAACCAAAAGTCATTTTAATATCATCTGAAAAAATTTTAACTACCTTAATCATTTTCTCTAAATTCGATTCAGAATTTGAAAATAATTTTATATCATCCATATATAATAGATGTGAAACTATACTACTCTCTCCTGTATTACCCTTAATTTTTATTCCAAATTTGCTTTTAATTAACATTTTAGAAAGGGGATTCAATGCTAAGCAAAACCAAAGAGGACTCAATGAGTCTCCTTGAAAAATCCCTCTTTTTATTGAAATGCCCGGTACTACTATTTTCTTACCTTATAAATTAACTAGCAAATCTGTATTCCAAAAGGACATAATATTTTTCAAAAAGCTAATTATAATTGGGTTAACTTTATATATTTTTAATATTTTGATTAGCCACGAGTGCGGGACACTATCAAAAGCTTTTTGATAATCTATATAACAAGTATGTAAATTTGATAATCTATATAACAAGTATGTAAATTAATTATTATTATAATTTACAAGTACATATTACATAGAATTTAGTAATGTAGACGCTGTACCTTATAATGATTTATGATCAATAAGATGGATCAAGGAAAAAAAATATTTATGAGATGTAATATTTTTGGTATGCCTCGTTATTCTCATGTGCCATTTGTGTGGAAAACGTTCTTTTTTTTTAAATGGTTATCGGCTATGTAATTATCGTTTTTTCACACCTATAACATTATGTCCCGTCTTTCCGGTTTATAAAAAATGGTCTGATTTTTCGGATTGAAATTTTCAAAAAATCCCCAGGGTTTCAAAAATACGATTAAAAAAAAATACAGAATGTCTTAAAATATTTGCCTAAACCGGATTTTTTTTTAAATATGATGTAAGTGGCCTATTGGAACAATGCATCGAATTTCAAAGTGAAGGTGATAATTAAAACAATTAATTAAATGTGCTCTTTCATAGGTGGCGCCAGTTTAATTATTTTAAGTTAAAACGCTTTTGGCAAGTTATGCTATAAAATATTAAGATGAACTAATTGTTGCACCCATTCATACTTAATATGAACAAGAATAAATACTTTTGTTCAAGAACGGCTTACAAATACAATATCGGATTAATCACAAATTTTAAATTTATTCATGACAAATTTGTGTTAAAGTGTTAAAAAAAAATCGGTTGTTTGCAATTTGTCTCCACGCCCGTAAAAATGCTTTCTTTAATAATTAAAACATATTATATTTCATCGTATTTGGGTATAAAATAGAGTAAAATAATTTTTAAACATAAATTATTAGATTCTTCTGAAATAATGAAAATTGAATTCGTTAATTGCCTTCATTTTATATTTTAAAACATAAATTTAAATAAATTGTATGCAGTTTACAGCGGTAGAAGTGAAACCTTCAGAAAACAAAAGTAGACAACAGTGGGGAGGCTACGAAGCACCGCACAAAGAGGAGATCGATTTTTAGCCTAATTCCTATAGATGTATGTGTTTGTCTTTTTATAGTGTTGCTTTTTCGTTTCACCGAGTTTCAAATTAGAATTGAAATTAAAACATTTTTACACTTTCTTCCACTTATTTATTTTCACCAGCACCGGTATCATTTCACATCCTACTACAGACATTTTCAGACTGGTATATAATTGAAAAGGTTTGGTAATCGACGACCTCCGTAGTCCAGTGGCTAAGACTCTTGACTCACATTCCGGAGGTCGCGGGTTCGAACCCGGCATGCGCAAATAAATTTTATTTGATTAATTTGTGTTATTTCACAATTAATTCATTTAAAATAATATATAGTATATTTGCGGCATGTTCCAGAGTGGAAGATACAATCAGTATCGCCCTGGTGTAAGACCACCATTCAGAATTGAAACGTTGCTTGAAAATGGCTTTAGCCGTGTTTAGTGACCAGATCTGAATAGCCAGGTACTTCCCAAACCTTCCTCTTCCCACCTCCTTCCCCTCCCCACTACCTTCAGCCTCACAACATACCCCAATTGGGGATGCCATAGTCTCACTGGCTCCAGACGGGAGCAGTTGAGATTCTTGTGCGGTATTCACTGTAAAAAAAAAAAAAAAAAATCACAAACTTTTTCAATTATAAAAATTCATATATATTTCATGTGAAGTAAAAATATCTATTTACTATGTAACATCATTCATAATTTTAATAATAAACTTTATAATTACCTATATGTAACTAAAATTAGGGTACTTTCACAGATAAATAATGGTTCATTTTAACAATGCAAATTCAGAAAAATATTCAGTGGGAAAAAATTCACACCGCCGACCCACATAAATAGGACTGAAATAGAAAATTCGCAAAACACTTGGCAGGTGAATGCACAGTATGCAATCATCATCGCTTACGGGAATAGTTCGATATGTTACTCGTATGCTAGTACGGGGGCCGGTCGTTGTACGGTGATTCATACGAGTAATATTATTTAAACCGATATTATTAAATTTAAAAAAATCTTAGTGGTTAATATCGCGTCCTTGAAAACAAGGAACTGGTGAGAGTTCCCAGAAACCACACGATAAACCAAATAAGTCCTGAGTTAATATACGTGATACCACAGGAGATTACAGCATCATCATCATCTTCTTTCCCTTGGGTCTTGGACCCATAATAATAATATATATCTTTATTTAATTAAATTGGCAACATTACAACTAAAAAAGTACACATTCAATGTAGATTACATCAGTACAAAAAAAATTAACAAATAGAAAGTAATGTAAGAACGGTTATACAGAAGTAGCATAATTATACAATATGTTTAGTTGTTCATAGCCTGCCTCACTAGGTTGAACCTGTATTGAGGCAGAATTTTTTGTTAAATGTTTCTTACAATTTTATCTATGGTTTTTTATAAAAGTATAATGTAGGTTTCTATACAGCAAAAACTTTATTTGAGTTTACATCATTGTTTTTTTTTATTTTTTTTATTAATTATTGAGTTAGTTTATACTACATGCATATAAACTAATAAGCACAATGTAACATTTCATTTGATAAATTTAAATATTTTTACAGTAAGCATAACATTTCTTTTTAAATACGTTCATTCTTTCTTCATTCTTCATACTTTCAGGCATTTCATCATACATCTTTAGTCCTCTGTACATTAGGCTGTTCTGTGATTTTGATTTTTTCATTTGTGGCAATCGAACTCTGTTTACATTTCTTGTTTCGTAATTATGAATGTCTCTATTAAAAACAATTTCATCCTTAAAATATTTTGGCATTTGGTTTTTCATAATTTTATGCACAAAAATTAACACGTTAAATAGTAGTCTCTTTTTTATTGGAATCCAATTTAGCTCCTCTCTCATTTGATCAATCCTTGCGTATTTGCCTTTTCCCAGTATACATCTCATAGCTTTGTTTTGTATAACTTCTAGTTTGTTCAAACTTCCTTCATTGGCCAAATATAACATTGTAGAGCAGTAGTCCAAATGTGAAGCAACGATAGTTTTATAAATGAGCTCCGTAGTGTTTCTATTTAATTTACGTCTTAGTCTTCTAAGAAAATTTACCTTTTTTGATACCTTTTTTAGCACATATTCAAAGTTTGCTGTGAAAGTCAGTTTTGAGTCGAGTATTACACCCAGGTATTTGATTTCATTTACTTTTCCAATTTTTTCACCATTGATTGTCAAATTTAACCCTGTGTTACATGTTTTATTGCCTATTTCCATATATTTTGTTTTGTTTACGTTCAGTTTCAACTTGTTTAATTTCAGCCATTTTGCTATATTTTGTAGGTCTTCATTTATTTTGTTAATTGCTTCTATGTAATCTTCACACGAAATATAGATTAAGGTATCGTCTGCAAATAGTCTAATTTTGCAATGTTTAATAGTTTTGATAATATCATTTATGTAAATTATAAATAGAATTGGACCAATACCGACCCTTGCGGAACACCAAGGTTGTTTTCTATCGGTTCTGATTCTGAGCTTTCAACTTTCGTTACCTGTTTTCTTTCCTGGAGATATTCTTTGAATAGATTCAGAGCTACGTCAGAAAGACCTATGTCTTCTAGTTTTTCCAATAGTATTTTCCTTTCTATCGTTTCAAATGCTCTTTTGAAATCTAAGAATACTGCAATGGTTATTTTTTTTTGTCTGTTTCTTTCTTCCATGTATCAATCACTATGTTTATCGCCGCTTCGCAAGAGTTGTTGTTCCGGAATCCTGATTGCTCCTCACATCATATGTTATGTTTTTCCAAATACTCAACGAGTTGTTTTTTTATTACAATTTCTAGTACCTGTTCGTATTTTGGTAACATATTTATTGGTCTAAATTCTTCACATTTTCTGGTATTAACAACTTTCGGAATCGGGATCACAGTAGATGTTCTCCATGTGTTTGGAAATTTTCCACTTCTTAATGATTCATTTATTATATCCAGTAGATGAGGTCCTATCACTGGCATTGCATCTTTCAAAACTGTAAAACTTATTCCATCTGGACTCTCTTTTGATTTGGTGCTGTTAAGAATCTGTAAAAGATATGTTTCATCAATCTCTTTAAACACAAGTTTTTCTCGGTTTAGCCGATCATTTCTCGCGTAGATGTCTTTCTTCAATATTGGTATACTCTGATGCAATTCTATTATGCTGTTTACGAAATATTTGTTGAAGCAGTTCTGTATGGTACCCTGTATCTGATGTGGGAATTCAATGTCGTATTTCATCTCTTTATCTTCGGTTTGTAGTAATCCTTTTATAGTTTTCCACATTTTTTTTAGTGTCTCCTTTTTCAGAGATAATTTTGTTTTTGAAGTAATCGTTCTTACAAGTTTTCAATTGTTTTGTGTATTTATTTCTCATATTTTTGAATGCTTTCCAGTCTTGAGAGTTTCTTGAGATTTTCGCAATTTTGTACAATCTATCTCTTTCATTTTGTATTGTTTGTAGTTCTATATTATACCATTTATTTGTTCCTCTTATTTTAGTAGTTTGGATTGGTGTTAACTTATCAATTACTTCTTGTAGATTATTTATTAATGATTTAGACTTTTCATTGTATTCCATTTGATGAAGTTCATCCATATCACCCATATACACAATACAAAAACTGCAAGGTTAATACTACAATAATAACTGTCAATGACAGGGCGTTTGGGTGAGGGCACCAGTATAGGCTCGGTCGTTAGAATATATCCATATTTTAACATATTTTTTAAAGTCTTTCTGTGTTTGACTCAGTTTGATGTTTTCTGGGAGAATGTTAAATATTTTCGTGGCAAAGTATCTAAAGCTACGACAAGGCTCCTCCATACGTCCCTGTCTTGCGCTGTTTTTTCGTCCTTCGTCCGTGGCCACCAGATATGGATGCCAAATGAACAAACATGCTCTAGAGTCCAAGCTGCCGAAATGAGGTACTTGAGAGGAGTGGCAGGGGTTACGAAATGGTCTTAACATTGAACCACCGCTACTCTTCGTAGAAAAATCGCATTTTTTTTTTTTTTTACATGAGCTCCACACAGGAGGCCCAGAGGAAAATAATTTCTCTCAGGGCCTATGTCATCTTTGGGGATGCTGTATGGAGGGTTTTTTTAGGAAAGGAAGGAGAAGAGAGTTATGGGAAGGAAAAGGGTTTAAGGGGTGGGTAGGAATCTGGGGTTCAGTGTGTCCTGGTCATCCACCTCCAAGACCGAGACAAACCTCACCCCATGAACCCGGGCACCCCTGCTAAATCACCAAACGTAGCGAACCACTTGGGGTGACCTATGGCAGAGGTGTTGGTTATCCAATAAAGGTTCCCGGGGCGGTGATACCCAATCCCGCCTCCCAAATTGCAATTGAGGTGGCTTGGGCATGTACTAAGAATGTCTGATGACCAAATTCCGAGGAAGATACTGAGTGCGATTCCATAGGGTAGACGTCCAGTGGGCCGCCCCAGACATAGTTGGGCGAGGCAACTCCAGAAACTGTGCGAGGAGAGGAGATTACAGCGTACCACGAGAAATTACATGATGTCACAGAAGACTACAGGAGACCACAGGATATGACATAAGACCGTAGGAGACCACGAGAGAGCACAAGAGACCACAAGAGACCACATGAAACCACAAGAGTTCATTGGACACCACTGGAGACTACAGAAAACCAAAAGAGACCACATAAGATCACACGAGACCGTAGAAGGCTTCTCTCGGAGGAGATCCAGGAGATCACAAGAGACCAGCAGGAGTAGGGGTTTTTCTTATAGATAACAAAGACTTTCCAAGAGTTTTGGCGACAATGAAGACGATCATATGCATGTAATAACACATTGATTTGCATTTGATTTGGTTTTGACCTACCTACAATGGTACAGATAAATCAGTTGCCACACAAATTGATCACAAGAGGCAAGCGACCATAAGAGATTACAGGTTACCAGCAGAAGTGGAGTTTTTCTTAGAGACAACAAGGACTCTCCAAGAGTTATGGCGACATTGAAGAAGATAACACGTATGTAATAACAAATTGCTTTGCATTTGATTTGGTACTGACCTACCTAAAATGATATAGATAAATCACTTGCCATTCAAATTGATCACAAGACACAAGAAACCACAAGAGATCATAGGAGACCAGCGGGAGTGGAGATTTTTCTTTGAGACAACAAGGACTATCCAAGAGTTATGGCGACATTGAAGACGATAACACGCATGTAATAACACATTGCATTGCATTTGATTTGGTATTGACCTATACAATATATAATACCCAATAATACAAATAAATCACTTGCCATTTAAATTGATCAAATGATGAACGACTCTCCGTCAACAAGGTGATTATCGTTTTCACAAGGTTTATAAAAATGAGCATTTTTTATGAGCACTTTCAATTGTGTCGTGATTATTTAAGATAACAAGTTAGCAGGAATGTGTTTTTTAACACTGTTATTCAGGATTCAAATAGCAATATCTAGATTTAAAAAAAAACTGGTTATAAATAACGGCACGTAAACAACCTGGTTGCAATAAATCAAGACGCAATGAAAATGCTAAGTTTTTTTCACCAGGAACCAGTTTTTAAAAACAAATAAAAGCGTAAGTATGTGGGGCACGAAGCAATAAAAAGTAAACTAGATTTTTTTATAGAAAACAGTCACTTTACGGTGTGACTTATTCTTTAATATAAATAACAAAATAACTTTATTTACAACCACGAAAATGGTTTAATTTGTTAAGGTTTTGTCAATGGTTTAATTAATTTATTAATGGTTTAATTACCGGCGTCGCTTAAGAGTAAGCCACATTCCAAAAATGTGTATATTGTTAGTGTGCCATATATTCTCAAGAATATAGGTTATAGGCATAAAAATCGTTTGGCAAACGGAGACTGGAAACGCTCACATTCAAGCGAAAAAGAGTTTTTATTTATTTTGTCAATAATTTTACAAGAATGACGAAAAGTTAATCAAGGGAAAATGATTCAGAAAATCTTAGCCATAATATTGTTTATTTGTTTTTTTAAGTGATTTCTTGCACGCGTTGCAAGCGAAAAGGTAGAAAAAGCTTCGTTTTATAGAAAAAAAAACGAGTGTGCTTTAGACCACACGACCGAAGTAAAACTTCGGTCGTGTGGTCTAAAGCACACTCGTTCCATCTATATGATAGGAAGAGAAAAAGAAAATGAGCGCGCGCACTGCTCTCTCTTGCTCCTACAGTGTGATACAGATAATAGGCCTGCACTGTGTCTTAGATATAATGAAATGTAACTGGCTATGAGAGAAAGAGAGAAAGAAAATGTGTGCTCGCACCTCTCTCTCTCTTGCCCCTACAGTAATATATGAAACGTAACTCTCTCTCTTTCTATCTTCACTAACTTATATATCCCTCTCAACTACCGTTCGCCTCGCTTTTGTAACGCTCTCGTCACGCATTCACCAACTTACTCCCCAAGTCAAGCGTGCGTAAAGAAGTTTTTCTTCAAAAATTTATTTATTAATAATGTAAATTGTAGTAAAAATTGATCTTGGGGCTTATTCATTATGACATTGCATTAATAAGTTTTTAGTATGAAAGGTTATTGTACTTCTCACATAAATTAATATTTTCTTCTTCTTGGGCCCTTTCCGTTCAAGGGACGTTGGCTATCATGTTGGCTATGCGGACTTTGTTTACTGCGATCCGGAACAGCTCTATGGTAGACTGGCGGTAAACATAGATGACAGCGGTAAACATAGCTGAAAAACCAACCGTCTCAGGTTTTCAGCCATGAGGTTCCCCTTCTTACAGGGCCCCGTCTTTTGGCAATCTTTCCCTGCATTATGAGATTCAAGATCTCATACTTCTCTAGATGTCTCATCACATGTCCAAGATATTGAAGTTTTCGGATTTTTATAGTTTTGATAACTTATTTTTCTTTATTCATCCAAACCATAACATCTTCATTCGTAACTAGGGATGCAACGAGATATCGGAAAACCGATAAATATCGGTATATCGACCCCTAAAAATATCGATATTTATCGATATCGACTATACGCCGATATCGATATATCAATATCGAAAAATTCAATATATCGTATCGAAATATCGGTACCATAAATCTTTGGCTCATACGGAAATAATAAGAAAAAAAAAACTGACGAGCTTACGTTATATCTTTCTGCACCTGTAAATAAGTATACTCCTGTAAAATTAAACATTCTTGAAACACGGCAAGAGATGAAAGGTGTATATCCCAAACTTTTCAAAGTGGCAATGAGTCATCTACCAATTGTGGCAACAAGTGTTCCTTCTGAACTTATTTTTTCAAAGACAGGAACCACTATAGCTCAAAGCAGAAACCGACTACAAGGAAGCAGACTGTCAAAGTTGCTGTTTTTAAGTTCGATAGCTGGTACAAAATACTGGAATTAATTTAAAAAAAATAAATTTAAGAAAAAAACACATTTTTTTTACCTATCAATTTTGTGATAATAGGTATCTAAGTATAAAAAATATATACATACATAATCGATAGACGTTTGATATAACTAAAACTACTCGTACATTAGAATTCTATAAGCTTTTAAAAAAATACGAAATATCGACCTTATTCGATATATGTCGATATCGATATATCGGTATCGATATATCGATATTTTTAAAAACCTTGCATCCCTATTCGTAACCCTGTCCATCCAGCTTATTTTAAGTATTCTACTGTAAATCCACATCTCGAATGCCTCAAGTCGCCATATTAATTAACCAAATAAAAAAAGGTAAATAGGCATACCAGCGATAGCCATGTGTAATTTCTTAAATGATGTTTGCAACAGAAAGCGAAGTTACAACGATTATTTAATCGGAATTATTTACAAAATTTCCTAGTACTAAATTTTTAACTAAACCTTAAACTAAAATGAAATGCTTACCTTATTTATGTATCTATTTCATGATCATAAAAGTGGAATAAATTTTGAAACAAGGTGATTCCGATTTTGAAATCATGTGAGGAATTTCAAATGACGAAGAGATCAAAGAAAGCTTAATATAATAAGCTGTAGGTAATAAACCTCGCTTGCAGTGGCGTAGCGACCTCTCGGGCAGAATGGGCTGCCACCCGGGGCACGAATTTTCGAGGGATCCACTCTATGACATAATAATATAATGCAATATAACTTACGATTGAAAACCACTTCCATTATTATTACTTAACGAATGTCAATACACCCAACAAGTACCTACTTACCACAATATTAGAAATAATTGATCATTAAAAGATATCGGTACCTGCTACTTTATGTGTGGCTTGTCTTTTGAGGTTATTATGTGTTTGTATCTATTTTAAACATATTATAATGAGTTTAATTTACGACATGAGGTTGTATCTGTCTACACATCTGTGATTTACATCGACATCTGTGATTTATTACATATATTTCTTCTACTTCGAATGCATTTTTATATGCTACTTCTTTTCATGTGATTTTCAAGATTAGGCGTACAACATTTTAAGACTACTTTTTAAATTTCATTTTATTTTATTTTGCCATGAGAGTTAGGATCCACAACATATTGCAAAAACGATAACAAAAGTTATTATTTAAGTTGTGTAGGAGAAAACGTTAATGTATATATGTAGTTAAAAGTTTAAAGAATTTCCGTACTTAAACTCGTTGTTAGTAAAGGGCATGTGTAAAATATTCACGATTGCTGCGAGGCAATTAATTAACCAACTAAGTCTTCCCAAAAGAATCAGCGTTGATTAGTTTTGCACCTGGAAAGAATCAGGAGCCCGTGTTGACGGCTTCGCATGATATAATCTAAGACATAGAATCGACAATACAACCGGCCCAGAATAGGTACCTCTGAACAGGTCAAACAATTTCATAGATACCTACGCAAAAACGATGCCTCCTGACAAAAAAATTGCAATTTTACATAATATCTAATCTTAAAAATTTACTTCATTAAAGGACAATATATTTTATTCAGTCATCTTAAGATTGAACAGTTTTTGAAGTGAAAACATCTTTAGCACCGTTGTCATTTGAAACTCGATGAAATGAAAAAGCCACACTAAAAAGAGACAAACACATACTTCTACACAATTGGATTTAGCCAGCGAGAGATTGAGATAGAATTTAAACGTTTTTATAAATGCTGTATTCGTGTGTAATTGTATTCGTGTTGTATTCGTGTGTAAACTCTATTTTGTATTTTGATTAAAAGGCAAGCGTGTTAAGTTCGTACAATTTTCTAATTATTAATAAGTTTTTTGGTATAGTTTTTTGTGAGGAAACCTGGGTTATAATTGAAGAGTTTTTTAATAACTTTATTTTTTATTATTTGAAAATCGTTTGAGTTTGTTATGTAGGTGTTTCCCCCTTTTCTATTAGATAATTTTAGCGGAACTGGAATAAGCTAAAATATAAGCCCTTATTTTACATCTCTTGGTGAAAGTAACACCCATTCCTATATAATATTTTTTATCACGAAGGTAACTTTGTCAGCACAAAATATCCGCTGTTTTATTATCTAATTTAGGTTCGGAGGATGGGGAGTTACCGCGTTACGCCACTGCTACATTATGTAAAAAAATGTCTGCCACAAATTTTTATAATATATTTTAGGCACAATATGTATTTTAATTATTCAAGAGATTCGAAGGTCAACCTTTCCCGTAGAAATATTTATGTTAGAAACCAAAAATAAACTAAGAGTAAATCTGTGCGTCCGTGAGGCCATCGTGAATTGCATGTAGAATTCTCAGGGCTAGTAAATTACTGTCTGGTCTCGCGTTCGTCCTTCAGACAACCTACAGCGGAATCTTGGCCCTGTGCACAACGGTGACGAAAAAACTTCAGAGGGCGCTAGGAACTAGGGAATAAAAAAATATATAATGGACATAGAAAATTTAAAACTTAACTACTCCGATTTCCCGAAGCCAGTGGGGATATCCGGACTATGGCATCTCAAATTCTGAGGTATTTTGTGATGACGATGTCGATGCTCAAATTCTGATGATATTTTAGTTAATAGTGAGTGCTTTTAAATATTATGTTATTTAAATATTTATTTGAATTATTGCACGACATACAATTTTCAATATAAGATTTTTAACATTAACATATATTACGTTTGACTAATCAACACGTCCGCGTCCGGTTGATTAGTCAGACGTCTCAGAAAAATCGAAATTTGAGTTAAATATGCAGTTATATGTAAAAGTGTACCTTCTATCTGGTACAATACTTAGGTCACTCATATACACCTACAAATCCATTAAAAAGCCGAAACACTTGTGGTGAATTAAAAAAAAAGATGAATTAAAAAGTTAATTTTTTTTTTTAAGTTTAAAAAATTTAAAAAAGATGTTTTCTGGTCGCTAGAAGGATATTTCAAAATGTCGTACTAAAGTACCGCACCGTTAGGCCTACCGGTGTTATTTTGTAGTATATTTAGTATGTAAACAGAAATATGTGCAAATTAATGGTGAGCATTCGAATATCGTTTAGAACGTATTACAGATGCGCCATATTAATCAACTGAACGATCTACATGCAAAAAAGTTTCAGAGAGTAATTAAATATACCTCCTGTATTAGAAATGTGTAGCTCCATTCTTCTTGTCATGATATGCTGTGCTAGAATATCTGTTCTTGAAAAAATCGTGGTGACGAATATGGCTAAAGTTTTCAGGCGCGTAATATAATGTAAATCCTACCATCTACCATACACCTACCGATTTGAAAGATAACTGACGTCGTCAACTTGAATGAGTTCTTTCGAAATTTCGACAGTTTTATTTTTGAATTAAAACTTCTTTACGCACGCTTGACTTGGGGAGAAAGCTGGTGAATGACGAGAGCGTTACGAAAAGTGTGATCGGGCGAAGCGAACGGAAGTTGAGAGGAAGATATAAGTTAGTGAAGTTTTACTTCAGTCGTGTGGTCCAAAGCACACTCGTTTTTTTCTGTTTATTTATCTACATAAAATATGTTTACATTTGGTTTTTTGATGCCTGTCTCACTAGGATATACCCGTTTCGAAACAGTTGGTCCAGGTCCTGGCAAGCTAAAGAAATTGATTATCAATTCAACAATTGACTTTTGATATTAATTAGCAAATATTTGATTTTGAGAAATGAACTGAAATTGAGTTTACTTCGGGCATACACATTTATCGTTTTTTTTTTTGAATTTGGCAGGCGTTATGGGTGCCGCCACCCCGGCAACCATTTATTGGGGAACTGACTATGCCATAGGTCACCCCAAGTGGTTCGTTACGTTTGGTGACTTTCCCGGGTTCATGGAGTGAGATTTGTCTGGGTCTTGGCAGCTGATGCGTCTGCCCACCAGCTTCATAGCAGGCCGCATCGGGAGAGAGGGATTGAGGGAGTTCCTTTGACTTCTCAAGCCACCCCTAATATCCTTTTCCTTCCCAGAATTTCCTGTCTTCCTTTTATCAGGGTTTTCCTGTGCGGATAATGTAAGAGATGTATTTTAACCAATCGAACGTTATTAATAGCCTAGCGTCTGCGTGTTTGAATGTAAAAATCCGGCCTACCCGTCGCACCATATAAACATCCGTGTACATGGATTTTACCGTTGTAATTCGGTTTCTAATTCAAAAATTCGTCACAAGATGACGCCAATTTCGTCCGCAAGACGCAAAGGGACGTGCCCTTCCAAGGTATAGTTCTACGAATTTGTGAACCTGGAGTATATCCCGGATTTCGAAAGATTGACGTTAGCCTGCTCTTTTCTCCTGTCTCCTAGCACGAGAGAATCGTCTGGTAGGTAACACCAGTTCCCCAAGGCCCGCCAAGATACAAACAAGATAACCATTCACACTGCCGAAATTCCAATAAAAGTATACATAAGTTACCTAAAAGCTATCCAACACGAATAACTAAAAAATAAATTCTTCAATGATACGAGTATATTAAGTATATACATTATGGGATGACCTTCAAAAGTTATTACAAAAGAGTGTTATTCTGATAAAAATTGATATTCATTTAGACTTTTAGAAAAAAGTCAATATTAGTCCTACATAAATAAAAAAGGATGTATTATATCTGGTTCCATTCCAACTCAGAAACAGAGAAAGTTGTTGATCAGCCGACAATTGGCTCCCCGAAATGAAGTTTACTGTAAAATAATAATTTTTTGTGCATTCTTTACCAATTTCCCCTCCCCGTTTCCACTTCCCCCTTATTTGCGCCCCCTCCCGCTAATCCCACATTCGAGTTCCCCTCCCCCCTCCCGGGTTTCCTTCCCCCCTCCCGCATTCCATACATTCATTCCCGGTACATTCAGTTTTCAAACAGCTGCGTGCCACCTATTACAATGTCAGAGCTCTTAGCTAAAACCTGTATGTTATTCTGATGTATGAGCTATATTATTGTAAAGTTTCATTAAAATTCATTAAGTATTTTTTGCGTGAAAGAGTAACAAACATGCATACATCCATACAAACTTTCGCCTTTATAATATTAGTAGGATTCGACCGGTCAGTGGTTGAGTGGGCACAGTGCTTGGGTTCCACCCAGGCGTCGCGTGCTTGATTCTTCGGCTGGCTACGTTCTTCATCACAACAAAGACAACATTTTCGGCTTTCTGTGGTTGTAGTAGGATATTTTCGAACATTGTTGGGTTATTCATAACCCGTGAATGTTTGTCTTTCTTTAAAAAAAAACAAACGAACGTAGTTTACACGCGGTAGAAGCGAAACTTTACCAAACAATCTCAACCAATACTTGAAAAGCGAGGTCGAGCGACCAATGAGCGCAGACATAGCGTAATTTTCGTTTCACATCTCAACCAATAGGAACATTTAAAAGTTAAAAGCGGTTAATGAGCGCAGTTGATGCGTTGCAGGTGCAGTAATCCTCATTTCTGTTTCATCCGAATCCAACTCACAGCGGGGCTATAGAAGTTTCACTTAAAAATATATATATATGTCAAACGAATTTATACAGTGTCGATTGTTTTGTACTTATGCGGTGGTATCACAGCGTATAGAGAAGCAGATTTTTCCTTAATGCATTTGAGTGAAAATATGTTTTATACTTTTGTTATTCGACGGTACATATTTTGTGAAATTATTCATAGCGTATTTTTCCTTAAACCAATTGCACATTGTATATAAGTATGCCGGGGAGGGGGGGGGGGGGGGCAATTGTCTGCGGATCAACTGTCATGGAACCCTCACAATTAAGTCAACTTAACACCTCTTTGAAAAGTAATTAAAAGCTACAAAAAAAAGAAAAATAGCCCATAACCTAACCTAACGTAACCCATTTAAGCCGCCTTTATCCGAATTTCCTACATATCTCCCTTATTAAACGTGTTAAGTCTTAAAGCTCTTAAAAAAATATATGTTTTTCTTGAACATAATATCTAGACGCGTTCCAAGCCGAAACGCAAATTATATAACTTTCCCTCGATAGAAAAAAATGGCAAATCGCAAAAAAATATTATAAACACGTTTGTTTCAGTTATTTTACAAGTAATATGTATGAAAAAATTCACAGTGTTTCTTGCTGTTTAAGAGACAACCCTCGCGAGATTTTTGCTCTATTTTAAACGAGTCGTGTTTTATTAAACATACTAGCTGGTACCCGGCATGCGTTGCTATGCCATTTAATAAATATATTGTTTCTCCCTGCGTGTCCTTTCCCATTCGTCCCGTTCCCCTTCCTCTTCCGCGTCCTCTTCCCCTCTTGCGTTCTCACTCCGCCTCCTCCACTTTCCCTCTCCCTACTCCACTCCCCCCCTTCACCCGTTCCGCGAACCCCCCCTCCCGCGTTCCCCTCATCCCTCCCACGTTCCCCTACCTCTCCCTGGATCCTCTCGTCAACCACTCCCGCGAACCCCCTACCCGAGTTCCCCTCCCCCCTCCCGCATTTAGTCACGGTACATTCAGTTTTCAAACAGCTCGAGTGCCAACTTTTTTAGCAAGCAATTTTTTTATACAAATTTCATAATGGCAGAGCTCACCAATTGTTTTATACAAACCTTGTCCTAACAATAACGAATACAACAAAAAAAGAATTATCCAATTTGGTGAAGTAGTTCGGAAGTTATGCGCGTACATACATTTCGGCGATTCATTTTTATTTATACATATAAGATTTATATAGATTCACAATTTTCGCATCGATTTTGTCGTTTTAAATACTACTCTTCCTCTAACTTCTAACGTTCGTAATTTCATATCGCTCCATCTTCTTCTTTTTGATCCAGGCGCGTTAATAAATTTTTGTTGAGTTGCGTTCATTCTGAGTTGTCCAGTTACCGTTCGAGATACTATTTAGGTTAAAAACCTGTTCTTTGAACATTGTGATGATAAAGGGGGGGAATATATGGAAAAATAAAATAATAAAAATAAAAAAAAAAAATAATCATTTGAAGATAATATTGTTAAGTTTTTTCCCGCGGCTTCGCTCGCGTCTTATTATGAGGGGTTCCCACTGCCCCTCATCCAACCCTCCCCCCCTTCCACCCCCCTCCCAAAAACCCCTCCCTCCGCTCAATTCCCCCTCCCCCCTCCGCCTCCCCATCACCCCCCCCTCCCTCCACCTCGCCCTCACCCCCTCTCCCTACCCCCTCCCCCTCTCTCACCCTTTCCCCCTTTCACTCCCTCCTCCCCCTTTTCCTCCACCTCGCCATCCCCTCATAAATCACGAAGCTGCGAACCAACTTCAACAAAGCATCTCAGAAAAAATAATGGAAATACAAGTCGATACGAATAGTTTTTAGGTTGTCCTGGTACTGCAGTGCCACTGACATGTTTGAAGGGCGCGTTCCCGAACTCCGAGCACTAATCAGAGAACGGATCACCAGCAACAGAACGCGACTAACCACTAGCTCTCAGTAAAAAGTAAAAATGAAATGGAATATAAGATACTAGGCAGTGAGAGCGAGACACAGCGCTGAATTTTTATAGTATCTCTAGGGGCAAGAACCAAAAGGTACTAAGTCAGTGGCTTCCATTGGTTTCCATTCAAATTTATATGGAAGGCAATTGAAGGAGTGTAGGAAAGAAAGTAAGAGAATATAAAAAAAAATGTCTTTTAATTTAGGGAGGTACTCTTGAAGGGCGTTACTGACCCCTTGTTCGTTACTGACGTTAATGACCCCTCATTATAAATGTCGTAGGTAATGTTATATCTGTGTCTATAACTTTGTAAATATTTGCACTTGTATTTATATTGGATTCGGCTGCTAGAAAGGTCAAGTTTGCCAAGACTCATCAAATAATATACTAATTTCGGTTGTCCGTACGTGGTTGTTTGACTACGAGAAATATGGTTGAATGAACTCAAATTTGCTTTGAATTTAGATATCATTTTAAAATTTCAACTGTTTGCATGAAGGATTCAGAGAAGCGATAAAGTACATAGGCACATGGCTACAATATGATATTTTAATATAAAATTATTATAACTGTCTTTTTCGAAATTGGAGATTCGTATGCAGTCTTACTAATTATTATAAAACACGGAATTAATTAATTATTTATTAATAATTAATTACTATATCAATTCATTATAAAACACAGAAAGAAAACCGAAGAATTTCATCAAATTTATTTTTAGAAAATGATTTATTGCTTTGAAGATAACCACAGATCTTTGACTCACCGAGGAAGATAGTTACTTAACATATTTTTGCGCACCAGATTTAAATGTCCGGGTTAAATTTTCCCCACAGGAAAAACTAAACCCTTTCACACACTTCCCAAATGATCATCAAGTCAATCCACGATATGCAATTGCACTATATATAAGTATTATAAATACAAAACAATACAAGAACAACATTTCAACCTACCAGAGAAAGGGAAAATAATTCACTGACTCCAGATATTTTCATATCAGAGGGTTCGGCTCTGTGGAATTTCTAATTGAACCTATAAATCCTACTGATCCCTCAATATAAATATAAATATTATTATTATTTTTATTTTTATTTTTTTTTTTTTTAATTATGTTATTAAATTTATTAAAATTATGTTATATCCATTTAATTTCGCAGGTACCGATTTAACATATTTTTTTACTCAGGGGCTCAACGTTATATTATGTACTCGAGAAATAAGTTAATAAGTTTTATGAACACTTCGTGCTAGAAAGTTTTACTCTACAAGCAACAGTACACCAAGCGCAGTTGTTTTCTGTGGTGATGTAGATATATAAAAATACTTTTTGAAGTGAAACTTCTTTAGCGCCGTTAGAGATTTGAAATTCGGATGAAACGGAAATCGTCACAAATTCCTGGTGCCTTGGATAGCGCAGTGGTCAAGGTGCCTGACAAGTCTCAGCGGCCAGAGAGACAGACATCAAGTGAACGGAGGTTCGAATCCACCGAAATCCAAAAAAAAAGTTTTTTTGTGAAATCAATATCCAATCTTCAAACCACCTTAAAAAACAGGTAAGTATAAGAAAATAAAGCGACATCTAGCGACTTTCTAGTTTCACTTCTACCGCGTGTGAATTACACACTCTGATTTTTTACTATAGGAATTGGTGTTGGTTTTCGTGGTGAATTGTGACTTTTCTTCAGATTTTCCAAAGCAACAGAAAGCTATTGAATGAAATTACAGTGGAAAAGACTTATGAGATTTCTCTATTACGCTTCGTTTTTCGTCCACAAACTCACACATAGTTCTCTTTTGTTAGTTTGGTGTATTTAGATTTCAATTACAGTGGTAATAAATTAATAAAAATGTCATATTTTAAGAACTTTACAATGATAACGTCTGTGGCGTCGTTCTTTGTGAGAATTCAACATAATTGCCTCGGCTTTGTTCCCAAAGATTGTATTTAGATAAACGGCCATTAGTTAGAACGAGATGCAGTCTGAAGCGGAAATGCACAAGGTGTTACACACAAAGCTTATTTAAAAATGCATCGGGTTGAGGTTGGTATACTGTATGGTTCAGTAATAAATTATTATAATACATTCAAGTAACCTTGATTTTGTTGCACGTCAAAACTATGAATGTAAAAACATAGTAGATTATGCGTTACGAAAGACAATACATATTTTAATATCCGTGTGGTAAATATTAGGTGCTAGGTCTCCATATAATATAGTGGTGAATGGCGTTTATTATTACAACAAATATTATTATTTTATTATTATAATAGGTATTTTTGAAGTAAAACTTCTTTACGAATGCTTGACTTGGGGAGTAAGCTGGTGAATGCGTGACGAGGGCGTTATGAAAAATGTGATCGGGCGAGGCGAACGGAAGTTGGGAGGGAGATGTTTTATTTGGAGGCTAATATCTACAGGAATTCCTTTCACTAATATCTACAGGAATTCCAAACACTGAAAAAATTGAAGTAATATCTATGAGAATCAAAGTGTTGATGAATATCTACAGCTCAAACTATTGACTAATATCTATGAGAACCAAAGTGTTGACGAATATCTACAGCTCAAACTGCTGACTAATATCTATGAGAACCAAAGTGTTGACGAATATCTACAGCTCAAACTGCTGACTAATATCTATGAGAACCAAAGTGTTGACGAATATCTACAGCACTGGCAGAGGTTGGATTTACAATTATGTATAGCATGTTGGAATAACGTAATATTGCGTATGCAGTTTAAAAAACTTAATTTATGTAAGTATGTATGTAAAAATCTCTAATATCGGACTATTGGACACATTTAGCTGATTAGTCCAACCTACGCTCTGTAGATATTATTTCAACCTACGCTCTGTAGATATTAGTTCAATCTACGCTCTGGGACCGTCATAGATATTCGTCCGACCTTAGCTCTGTAGATATTAGTCAACACTCTGAAGTTCGTAGATATTAGTTCAACATATGAGCTGTAGATATTCGTCCGACATACAGGCTGTAGATATTAGTATCTTGAGTCGTTTTACTTCAGTCATGTGATCTAAAGCACACTCGATTTTTTTAAATTTATTTTTTATTTATTTCATCCAAAAAATATCATGAATATATATAATGTCAGATATTATTGTATTACATTAATATATCACATTTCTACATTGTCGTGTATTGGTTACATTTTAAGTATATTTTCCAATGTTAATTTTTATTTTCTGCCTTTTCTTTTATGCAGTAATAATTATAGCATATTTCATTTACATAATAATATTCAATTACAAAGTTAACAACATAAGGTAATAATTCATTAGTACCTAAGTTATTATCCATAATACAATAAGTTATTGACCATAACATTGTTATGTTATGGTAATTGTATCCTTAATTGTATCCAGTATCCTTTTTTTACATTAACTCCACACAGGAAGGAGACCCTGAGGAAAATAATTTCCCTCTGGGCCTACATATGTTATCTGAGATGCTGTGTGCAGGGTCTTTTTGAGGAGAGGAAGGAATGAACTTGAAGTCTTGAAGAGACCCATGTTGTAGGAAGGAGAAAACACAGAGGCCGGCAAATCATTCTACAGCCGAGCTGTTGAACACAAGAGTCGAAAAAGTGAACCTTTCTCATGTGATAAATGTCAACTGAGTGCATATGTTGGACACGGGTTTGGCGCGTTTCCCGACTACGCACCGGTTCCTCGGAGCATCTTCCTAATCTAACAAGAGAAAAAATAAGTATGTATGTAAGAACTGTTATATAGAAGTAGCATAATATACTATATTTTAAGTTGTGTATAACCTGCATACTAGGCGAAAGTGAAATTTTTTTAGTGTCGTTTCCGTTTCATCGAGTTTTAAATCACAACGGTGCTTAAGAAGTTTCACTCCAAAAACAATAATAATTAAGCGAAAATTGTAAAAATATATAAATATATGACTCGTTGAAAATAGAGCAAAAATCTTTTGGCAATTAATAGCAATTAAAGAAACACTGTGAGTTAAATAACAATGTTTTTATTAATTTTCGGAGCTTGTATGCGATGTTTTTCTATCCAGGGAATTTCATATAATAATTACCGTTTCGGCTCTGAGTGGGGATTCCACGAAGCACCGCACAAAGAGGAGAACGATTATTATATCTTATTCTCTCGCAGACTAAAGCATGTAGTACGTGTTTGTCTCTTTTAAGTGTCGCTTTTTCGTTTCATCGAGTTTCAAATCACAACGGTGCTGAAGAAGTTTTTTTAAAGCGTTCAAGGAATGTTATAAATCGGAAGAAATTCGAAATTTATTTAAGGAACCGAAAAAATGTTACGGTTTATTACGCGTCTCTACCTACCAATCTTATACACAAAGCTACTGATGGAGGTTCAGTAGGAAATAATGCAAATACGCATTGAAAATCTTAAGAACTAATTAATAGGTATGGATTTGGTCTTCTGAAGATTTATTAGTAGTCTTTGTCAGTCGTAAATATTCGGTTCCACAATTTCCAGTACGTAACGCGCTCTCATTGTCAGTGCAAGCACGCTTATTTAGAGAAAAAAAGAGGTTCTGTTCTGGCAACGTTAGTTTCTATTCAGATTTACCTATTTACATATTTCATTAATCTATCACCGGACACAATGCGAGCCAACGTACATTATTTAACGGTCAGTTGGCCGAAAATATACCAAATTAGAGAGATTTTGGTTTGTTTTTTTTTTTGGTTATTTTCATGCGTGCGTGACTCCTGGCGCATTTTTCGATGTGGTCTAGATTTAGTATCTATAGATAATGGAGATCGCTCTGAATGAATAAAGGTTGTTGAAATGAAATAAGCTATATTGAAGACGTCCTCAGAATACTACGAACACGCACTGGAAACAATGTGTTTGTGTGATGAAGATATTAAAATTGTTTAAAATAGTCTTGGATGAATGTGGAATAGAAAACTTCCATTTAAAAAAAATAAAATCAGCTATCGGTCATGTGGAATCGCACAGAAAACCATATTAAAGGTATTATCAAATTTTATTTTTATTATTTCTGTATATGTTTAAAAATAATCTGTCATGAATTATCTGTATGTACTACCAAAATGTAAAAGCCCTTTGGGCGTTAAATAAATAAATAAAAAAATAAAAAAAATACTTAAGAAACATAGAATAACTGTCAAATACCAAATATTCAACATGTTTGATGTTCTCGATATATGCCAACTATACATAAAAACCCACTAAACCACATTAACCCGTCTGCTTGGTTCAATATATTCGCACCTCACAATCCGGAGGCCTCAGTTTCGCGCGTAAATTCTGAAACCGTCACTTTGGATCGAGATTGCAAAATATCTATGCAAGATAGCTTTCATATTTCGAAGACAATAAGAAGCGTTATTTCGTTCTCTTTTTGGTTAAAAGAAAAATACACACATTTGCATGAGAGGAAGAGAGATATATATAGCTTTCCAAATGTAAGGTCGCTCGGGACGTTTTTGGTTTTATGAAAGTACAACGCGATTACGTGTTTTGGGACGTGTTTACTCCTAAACAAACAGACGGGTTAAAAAAAAATTTAGACATGCGTACAAAAAAAACATAACAACTCCGAAGGTAAATACAAGCTTTGGACAAAGATATCACAAATACTATGCAATAAAAGCTTTCAAAAATCTTTCAAAAGATGGATTAAAGAACAAAAAAGCAATATTATAAAAAATCGAGTGCGCTTAAAAGCGCGGTGGTAGAAGCGAAACTTTATCAAAACAATCTCAACCAATGCTTGAAAAGTGAGGCCATAATTAAAGCAACCAATGAGCGCAGACCTAGCGTATTCTCCGTTTCATTTCTCAACCAAAAGGAGCCTTTAAAAGTAACATCATATTCAAAGTGGCCAATGAGCGCAGTTGATGTGTCGCAGGAGCAGTAATCGTCATTTCCGTTTCGTCCGAAATCCAAACCACAGCGGGGCTACAGAAGTGTCACATAAAAAAAATTACAACCTTAAATTATACAACATTACATGCGTAATACACAATACCATTACAGTGTATATTTCATTAAGTACCACCGTTTTTTTTATTATTGCATTTTATTTTATTTTGTAGCAAATCCAATTATTTCGGGCTTATATTGATAACTATTCAATCTCTTTCCTTACTTATAAGGGGACGAGGGATGATATTGGTTAGAGGTTACAGATAGTCTGACCGATATAAGGTCATGTGAGACTTCGAGATATTTTAGTTGGCTTCCGGGTCTACCCGAGCATCTTCAGGAAAAAAAATTCTCTGGCAGGCTGGTATACGTCAGCTAACCCAGAGTGAGCAATACCATTGTTATAGTTTTGTATTGTTTTACTATTATTGAAGTGTCATATCTACTTATTAATTATCTACTCCAAATAAAGACTAATTGTATTTACCGTAAAGTAATTATGGATTTTCATTACCACCGCTTCACTTCACTTTATTATTTCATATTATCATTTCATTGAAATTTATTAAATTTAAAAATGGGGACCTTAGGAAGATTAAAAATCCCAGTGAGGCCCACGTTATCAAATAATGCTTTAAAATATGTTAAGTTATTGTATCAAATTAAAATATAAGAAAAAACAACTATTTAAAAAATGTTCAGTTTGCGTTTAGATAAGTACCTACTTCTCGTAGGCCATAGGTGGCTATAATCGTTATGCATATCAACTAATTCAGGCCAGTATTCTTAAGGTGCTCAACGGCGTACCGGCCGCAACCGGATAGGAGTACTCCCGGACATAATAATAAATATTATCGTGCCGTATATTAAAGAAAACGTAATAACATAATATAATGGACATCTAGGAGTAATAGGTAGGTTCAATGGCTTAATAATATTATTGATTAGCCAATATAAAACATCACTTGAGAACGGTCAAGTGTGCAGACGGATATGTATGGATTGACGGTGCTATTAAGAATAGTGTAGATCAGTGTTTCTAAACCTGTGGTCCGCTGACTCCTGGGGGTCCGTTAATATGTGTATGAGGGTCCGCAGTCTCATCTCTGGACCAATACAAATGAAAACAATGATTAAGACAGCTACTGGGAACAATAATGAAAGAGCTTGTGTTAGGTTCCTACCAAGTATCGTTAGGCGACATATTAAGAGGGCCCTTGAAAATCGTGCTTGATTTCCTAGGGGTCCGTGGCTGAAAAAAGTTTGGGAAACGCTGGTGTAGAGCATAGGTTGTCAATCTTATTTTGCCCACCGTCCAGTTTGATAACATTTTTTTTTCTAGAGCCCCCCTTTTTTTAAGTTAAATTTCTTTACGCACGCTTGACTCAGAGCGTTACGAAAAGCCAGGCGAACGGTAGTTGAGAGGGAGATATAAGTTAGTGAAGACAGAAAGAGAGAGAGTTACGTTTTGTATTTACCGTAGGGGCAAGAGAGAGAGGTGCGAGCACACATTTTCTTTCTCTCTTTCTCTTATATCCAGTTACGTTTCGTATATCTGAGACACAGTGCAGGCCTATTGTCTGTACCACACTGTAGGAGCAAGAGAGAGCATCCAACTTAATGTAGATCTGAATGTAATGGAATCTTTCAGTTCAATTTTCATCCACATCCCGAACACCTGAAATATGTAAACTTTTGCATACGTGATAAAAATTATTTCAATACATACAACAACAAAAAATTAACCAATATTAAAATTTGCTTTGCTTTAGTACTACGTGATTATCTTTTTTGTCTTTATTAGACCATATTTTTTAACCTGCCCACGCTCTCACTGTGCCATCTCGACGCCCCCTAATTTTCTCTGGTTCTTCTACTGCTCTCCTGAAATTTCAAACGCTGACAAAGGGGCATTATCGTTCACATTGAGAATCTGTGGTGTAGACAAACAGAAGGCACCTAGTAATATCATACCTCTGTACACATAACAGTTGACATAATTCAAGTCTGGCATGATATGTCAGGTGCTCTCTGACCTTTCCGATGACCTAGCGAAACAAAAATGTAAAACGGAAACTTATTGTTATTCCGATTATAAGGTCACAGGTTCAATTCCCGCAAGATGCTTATAAATGGCTCCTATTGCGTGTGCTCACGCTTTACGGCAGTAAGACCCGATATTATAATAATCTGTTAGAAGTAGCCGTTAGTTGTAGGGCGGATATTCGATATCCCTGAGAACAGATAACAACGTGTAATTATAAACGCTATTAGGTCACAAGTCACAGTTTGCTATTTACTACCAAGAGAATGAATTAACGTGATTTATGACACCAATTTGGTGTCTGTTTCTGTGAAGACTTATTTGGCAGCTTGCTGTTTGCTTCCTTTCTTAGTAACTTCTTCCTGAAGATTTTTTTTCACCAACACAATGACGCAGCAATAACAGAAGCTTTCTGACACATCCCGAAGTTTTTAAGCACTTAAAAAATGTATGTTATTTTTGAAGACGTTCACCACGCCGAAACGCAAATTACATGAAATTCCCTCTATAGAAAAAAAATCTCCTAAAATTATTATGAACACGTTTTCTTCACTTATTTTAGAAGTTATATGTATGAAAAAAAGTGTGCTTTAGATCACACGACTAAAGTAAAACTTCACTAACTTATATCTTCCTCTCAACTTCTGTTCGCCTCGCCCGACCGTTCGCCTCGTCCGATCACACTTTTCAAAGCGTTCTCGGTACGCATTCACCAGCTTAATCCCAAGCCAAGCGTGCGTAAAGGCCTAACCGTTCGCCTCGTCCGATCACACTTTTCGTAACGCTCTCGTCACGCATTCACCAGCTTGCTCCCCAAGTCAAGCGAGCGTAAGAAGTTTTACTTCAATAAAATGACCGTGTTTTAAATATTCAATGCACAATCCATACCCGAACTTGAAAACTTCCTCCAAACAGAAGGCCCTGAGGAAAAAAAATCCCTCAAGGCCTATTTCATCTTTTTTTTTAAATTTTTTCTTTATTCATTGCTTAAATATTATGGTTACATTAATTAGTGGATTTTTCGACCACCATGCTAGGCTGATGCCCGTGTTATGGTGGTCGATAAAAAATTTTGGGAATGCTGTGTGGAGGGCATTTTTAGGGAAAGGAATAAGATGAAGTTCTGGAAAGGAGAAGGGAATGGGGTGGGTACGAATCTGAGTGTCAATGTGCCTAGGAGTGACGGACTAATGAATGCCCCTCTTCTTGAAAAATTCATCAAATTTCAAAGATATGTGAAATTTCTATTCAAGTTCTGTTTTCATTTCAGTTCTGTGGAACAACCGTGATGATAATATAATAATATAATAAGAAAACTGGAATGGAACTTTAAGGGCCATTAATCAGCCAGTGGCCGAGAATCCAAATTTCGTCGAAAGATGTTCTTATGATCGTTCAGGGCGGTTCCAATGAGAAAATTAATTATTCTCAGTATCACCTTCTTAAAATTGTAACCCAAATCGATTTTATTTGATTAAAAAAATTGCTTTTTTCAAACTGAAATGTTTTTGTAATTTTTTTTTGATCATGAGTATTTATAATTTTTCAATAATATCTAAGCAAAATAAGAATGTAAAAAAAAGTTTGATTTGTATGTTTGTAAGACCGTAAATAAATAGACAAACTGAAGTATTGTCGTCACAAAACACGTGCGCTGATCTTTATTTTAATGATTTTATTTAAACTAAAATTGAAATTCTGAAAAATGGCTTTCCAGATAATTTATTGATTTATTTTATTGCATGATTATATGATTTGAAATATGTGTTATGTATAATACAAAAAAATTGTTTGAAAATTTAACAAATCTGCCAACGACCTATGCCATAACCTTATTATACTAAAAACAAAATATTTTTTCTCAAAATTTAACACATACACCTTTACTTCATAAAAGAACAATCTTTCGAAATCAATTCATAATTTTTTGTGGAAAAGAGTCAATACGTCTAAAATTTAATTTAAAAATGACATATTTCCGGTTTTGTCTGGTTATTCCCTCTAAATAGAACTTTAAAACGAACTTGATGAATTTTTCGAATTCTGTCTAACAACCCGTCCTAAGTCATACTTCTGCTGTATGTTCTGGGTAACTGTGCCGCTGATATCGATCAGCGCCCAGTAGAATGGAAGCAGACATTTGGATGAGGTAACAATGCCGACGCTTTTAGCATCCACAATGAACACGGCACTACTAACTTATACAAATGGTATGTTTGTTGACGTTTTAAAAAATTACCGTAAGTGGATCAAGGATATTTTTTGTTCCAGAAATATGATTTATATAAACACAGCTGCAAGTAGAGGCATCTCCGTGGTAGAGGGGAAACTTCTTTGCTTCGGATACAGATCTCGCGGGTTCGAAACCCGGCTGGGAAGATGATTTTTCATGTGCTTTTTGAAGTAAAGTTTCTTTATGCGCGCTTGACTTGGGGAGTAAGCTGGTGAATTCGTGACGAGAGTGTTACGAAAAGCAAGGCGAACGGTAGTTGAGAGGAAGATATAAGTTAGTGAAGATAGAAAGAGAGTTACGTTTCGTATATTACTGTAGGGGCAAGAGAGAGAGAGAGAGAGAGGTGCGAGCACACATTTTCTTTCTCTCTTTCTCTCATAGCCAGTTACGTTTCGTATATCTAAGACACAGTGCAGGCCTATTGTCTGTATCACACTGTAGGAGCAAGAGAGAGCAGTGCGCGCGCACATTTTCTTTCTCTCTTCCTATCATATAGATGGAACTAAAGAAGTTTTACTTCAGTCGTGTGGTCTAAAGCACACTCGTTTTTTTTTCTTTTTCAATGCATTGTTTATTACCACCTATTTTTCTAGATTAACTCCATTTCCGATTCGAATGTGACAATTATTTCCCCCGAATATATTGCAGAAGAAGCTTAAGTGACCTTATTATTACATTGGATAGTTCTGTATTTAAAAAAAACCACAGTGTGCGATTCACACGCGGTAGAAGTGAAACCTTCAGAAAACTAAAGTAGACAAGAGTGGAGAGACTATGAAGCACTTTTTTTATCAATGTGAAGGATGAGTTTTTCCATATTTTTGTCGTCGATATCCTATACACTTTTTCCAATACATTAGGTTATCTTATTAGTTTTTGTATTTTAATCTTCAGAGGATTCGACTCTTGGTCCGCTGAATGTCCAGCCGCTAAGGTTCGTCAGGCGCTTTATATCCCTGACTAAACTAAAGGAGACTTGCGTTGGACCGTGGATTTTTTATTGTAATCTATTTGAACCGAATACCCGTGAAATAAATAAATCTTTTATTGCTATCTCATTCTCTCGCAGGTTAAATCCTAAAGTTGTCACTTTTGTCCTTGTCACTTTTTTTTGTGTTGTCCTTGTCACTTTTTTTTTTCAGTTGTCCTTGTCACTTTTTAGTGTCGCTCGCTTCTGTTTCATCGGGTTTCAAATCACAACAACGTGCTGAAGAAGTTTTCACTTCAAAAGTAACGGCGCTGAAGCTACTATAATAACTCCGCAAATAAATAAATTGTTTAAAATAACCAAATATGGGTGTCAATATCTTTTTCTGATTTTTTTGTCTCCAGATTTTCGATTTAGTTTCGCTAATATTGTCTTCATTTAATTAAATATTAAAAATTACAAGATTTTACTCATAAAGTTAAAAATAAATATTACAATACGTGCTTTAAGAAAATGAAGATAATGTTGGTAGTTCTTATTCGAATTATAATTCACATACAAAATAGCTACTCAAACAATGCGAATCCAAATTTTCAAAAGAAAATATTTCTTAATAATTGAGAGAACCCACCTTCAAAACTTTTAACTTCTAAATGCTCTAAAATTTGCTTGAATGAGGTTAGGAATGTTTGCATTCAGGAGGATATATCTCCATAAAAAAAGGACACAAGAAATGTGATGGGGACGTGTTTCGTGATCCAAAATTCTGAACATTCTTTTCGTAAATTTTATATTCTGAAATTTGGATGGAATGGTAAATACGCTGTAAAAGAGACAATAGTTGATTAGCCGAATCGATCTAATATTAATAGTTATAATAAAGGTATTAAGGCAGTGACGACTAAGACAGTGGTTTCCATTCAAATCTTTTAATAGTATTTCTATTTAAAGGTGTTTATTTTCTACACGGTGGTTCTCTTAAAAGGTGTTCTAAAAATAAAGTAATTATACAAAACAGTGTCTAAATGGAATCCCCAGGCGATTCCTGGCATAAGCCCCAATCAAATGGCCCCGGCTGTGATAATTACGTTAGACTGGTAAATACGTAGGTACCAGGCGCGGTCCCTCCATACATACTGTGGATGCGGCGCTTCCCTTCCTTTTGAGGCGTATAATAAATGTAATTATAATTGTTATTAACTTATTCAGCATTTAAAAAGCTTTGAGCTTATTTTTTTCTAGCCGTAAACAGCAGTTGTAATTTAACGACATCATCCCAACCTCAGCGGGCCAAAAACATAAAACGCGATGCGCAGACCGGACTGAAATACATAATAACAACACCGTTCAACATGCTAGTATCGAACGTCGCGTAAATGCACTAATAAAACCACAGTGGACTCTCTGCTCCATTCCGCATCCACGATGTTAGGAAAAGTTTGATATTTGCGCATGCGCGTTTAGTTGTGCCTGCCGGATGCCGATTGATACGTTAAATATCTTTCGAGTATCTATTTAAATAATTTAATTTTAGAACTGTTATAATTGATGTGAAGCATAAAGGATTTTTAGTATATAGCTAATTTGACATACTACTTTTGTGGGTAATCGCATCTTGTTCGTGGGTTGGTCTGTTGGTATTTATATTTGATATTATGTACTTCAGCATCCCTTATACAAAGAGTCACTGACCGCCACTGGCAGGTACTCGTAGTTACTACCCGGCTTCGCCCGAGTTTCAACACGATAATTTTTGTATTATTTTAATCAATTGAATAACATAATACAAGCAAAATGTCACTTTGTCTTTATAAGCGAAACATTGCACCCTTGAGAGAATCATTGATTTTTAAGGTCTGCATAGTTCAGCGGATGTAGAAATAGCGAGTGAGCTAAATTGGTTTTCCGTAAGTTAGAATATGTATATATGTCGATCGTCCAATTTATTAGTCAGACATCTACGAAAAATCCAAATTTGAATTAAGTATGCAATAACTGGTGCAAAACTCGGGTTACACCACCAAATCAATTATTTATAAGGCAGAAAAACTTGTAGCGAATTAAATTTAATGTTGATGTTTTGTTGGTCACAAGTAGGATATTTCAAAATGTCATACTAACTTACCGGTCCGTTGTGCCTTCCGGTGATATTTTCTAGCATGTTTAATATGTAAACACACGTGTAAAAATATTATATTTATGGTTAGCATTCGAATATTTCTTTCGTGTTTATCTCAAAATTTAGTATTTGGAGATGTCTGACTAATCAACTGGATGAACGATGTACAAATTTCATTAGACCAGGGCTCACAGTTTGAGAGCTTTCACTGTTTCATAGATATGAATAGGTACAGGTATTCAGTATCATTTTATCACCCCGGTTGGGCCTAATTTCCAAAATCGTATTTTTCTTAAAACAATTGTCATTTTGCAATAAGGTACAAAGAATCAAGGCGTGTTAAAATATTTAAATAAATTTCGTTGATCTATAAACTCAAGACATAAAAATATACACATAACATAACGCCAGAGCTCATCGTTCGAGAGTTCACAAATTCAAATATTAAAAGGTAGGTACTCACGGTCGCTAACGTCCAGAGTGTTCTCCTGCAGCGGCTCCCGGAAATGCTGTAGTTCAGTCATGTTGGTTTTGGCTACATACACTCAGTATCGCCCCGGCACTGCAAGTAACAACGTTAGTGGCATAAGCATCAAGAGGCGCATATATTATAGTACAATCAGTCTATATTCAACAAGGTTTTTACGCCAACAATGGACACTTCGCAACTACAGTTAAAGATATTAACACAGTAAAATAGTTTACAATCAGACTTCAATTTGGGAAGTGGATGTGGGTATCGACACTCCGGGAACTATTTATTTGATAATCCACACCTGTGCTATAGGTCACCTCAATTGGATCGCTACGTTTAGTGACTCGGCAGGGGTGCCTGGGTAGATGGTTTGTCCGGATTTTGGCGGCGGATGAGGAAATGATGGAGTTAGTATGTCCAGGAGGACGGTCGTACGAAAAACTCCCACTACCGTCAACTACCGTGCTTTGCAACGGGTCGTATGAAGGATCCGGATGAAGATGCCAAAAAGACGCATCTGCCGTCAATACCTGAACTAAAACCTTACCCTTTGAACCCAGGCACCTCTGGTAAATCAACCAAATTAGCGAACCACTTGTCCAGGGGTGACGGATGTATGAATTCATCCTTCCAGTGCAAGGAAGTGGGTCGAGAGAGTCCGACCGGAGAGGTCAAAAAGCCTCATTCTCCAGACCACCACGCTGTCGGTGGTCAGTCACATCCGCCACCAATATATAGACAACCACACCCCATGAACCCAAGTACCTCTGTCAAATCAATCAACTTAACTAGTCACATGGGGCCTATTTCAGAGGTTTTTCCCATATCCGCTTGCCAGTTTAAAATGTACAAAAATTATCACATATTATATAATATTACAGTGGCTTATATTAAAAAAAGATTCTGCGTGTTGTGTAAATTGGGGTAAAAACTAATGTATATCAAATACAACTATATAAATACACAAATGCACATTAAAATCACATGTAAGAAAATAAATCGCATACAAATGTCACAAATCGCTAACAATATCAGAAGAGGTACCTACACAGGTTATAGGTATATGGGATAAAATAAAGTCATACTCTGTACATAACAAGTAAAGTACAGCTGCTAAAGGCTAAGAACTGCGCATAGAAGCTTTCAAAAAGTAGGGCAAACGTTTTTGTAAACTTTCGCTTTGTTATCAAAAATATTAATTTCTATTGTCGGTGCGTGAAGGGAAATACTCCTGTTTTAATTTATTCAACTTCGGTGCACTAAAATGTGTCTAGAATTTTTCAAAATTGGAACTGATTGTGTGAATTCAGATAAGCATTAAAATAGGCACTTAACTATCGGTGAATGCAATCTGTTAGCTATAAGTTGTTATAATAGCTTGTCTAGTCTATAGTTAGTAAAAAGATGGAGCATTTTAGAAATGTATTGTATATTAATTTGTATTGCTCCCTTGAAGTGATTTTTCACAAATGCTGCGCCAAAATAATTGCTTTTAATTAATAATTTTTAGAGAGATTACATGATTTTTTAAGTTAACTAACAATGTTCATTGTTTACTGAAAAGGTAAATTTCTGACGTCTCTCTGATTTGTCAACAAAAATATTTATAAAATTATAAAAATAAAATTGATCAATACATCAATGATGATGTTTATATCAATGATCCCGAAGAAAATATTTATTTAAATTCTTTCAGCTTCACAAACCCTACAATTATAATATCCCGTAATACATATGAATATGATAAACTTATGAAATGTCAAATTACAAAAGCATATTAGGTATATTCTTATCATAAACAACTGATAAACAATTAATGAACATCTTATCATACCCGTACTTTAATAATTGTTATGTAAATTTTGAATTAGTTTATTAAAGTTAAGTAAAGTCATAAAATTTTAAAGCTTTCTCAAGATAAAACACTACGAAATTCATTCAAGTAATATGACATATCGTAATTAATGCAACAATGTCGTTGATCAGATAATAATG
The DNA here is from genome assembly GCA_917880885.1 of Limnephilus marmoratus. Lineage (NCBI taxonomy): Eukaryota > Metazoa > Arthropoda > Insecta > Trichoptera > Limnephilidae > Limnephilus > Limnephilus marmoratus. Next base: position 47,212,930 of record OU862920.1, on the reverse strand, counting down.
TTATATAATTGGAATTATGAAGATAAGTACTCGTTTAATTAAACATATGAAAAATAAATTATCTAACTTTTTTTTTTTTTTTTTACAGTGAATACCGCACAAGAATCTCAACTGCTCCCGTCTGGAGCCAGTGAGACTATGGCATCCCCAATTGGGGTATGTTGTGAGGCTGGTAGTGGGGAGGGGAAGGAGGTGGGGAAGAGGAAGGTTGGGAAGTACCTGGCTATTCAGATCTGGTCACTAAACACGGCTAAAGCCATTTTCAAGCAACGTTTCAATTCTGAATGGTGGTCTTACACCAGGGCGATACTAATAGTATCTTCCACTCTGGAACATGCCGCAAATATACTATATATTATTTTAAATGAATTAATTGTGAAATAACACAAATTAATCAAATAAAATTTGTTTGCGCATGCCGGGTTCGAACCCGCGACCTCCGGAATGTGAGTCAAGAGTCTTAGCCACTGGACTACGGAGGCCGTCTAACTTTCTTATTTAAAATACCAAACTCCTCCAACTTATAAACCTTCACATACCCAAAAGAATAATGCGATACAATTCTATTCTTCTGCAGAATATGCAAACTACATTGCCCATTCCCCTATACAACGGTTTCAAACTATAGGAAACTAATACTGAGATGATATTGACCTGTTTAATGTTAACTTGGTGAATTTGGAGGATCACATTAATAACCTATTAATAAACCTTAGGTTGTCTCTTTGAAAAACCTATTTGATGAATGACCTATCGACGCCCCCTGGGCTTACGTAAAATAAATAAATGAAGTATCTTATGGCAATTATTCGACATCAAACGACATAATCGACATAGGATATGTTTGTTTATTTTACTAAATACTGGCACGTTTTACTTTTGAAATTTGAAAGGTCAAAGACGTGAAACTATTTAAAACTACAAAGTAATCTTATTACATTGAACTTTCAGATAATTCTACTATCTAGCTAACATAATTTACTAGTGCTTGACGTAAAATACCAGAAATTAGCTACAAATAAAGTATCTTAAAAAGTACTCAAAACATTAATTCAAATAATATAGATTTTAGCTTATATTTTGCTTTTGTGTATAGGGGTCGTCCATTAATCACGTGAGGCTCGAAAGGGGGGGGGGGGGGGGTTCGGAAAAAATCACAAAATATCACCAGGGGGGGGGGGGGGTAAAATGAGATATCACGTGTATTTATTTTTCGTGATAATATTCTGAAAATTTCAGAACACTTTGTACTAAAAAAAAATACACGTGATTTTGGGGGGGGGGGGGGGGGTTAGTTTAAAACCTCACCACATGTCACCAGGGAGGGGGGTTAAAAAGTTGCTAAAAAAACATCACGTGATTAATGGACGACCCCATATGTAATGTGTGTGTGTGTTTCTTATGTGAATACCACACAAGTGTCCCAACTGCTCCGAATCGTCTGAAGGCAGTTGGGGTATGTTGTGAAGCTGCGGAGGCAATATTTGAATGCTCACCGTAAATCAAATTATTTCCACGTGTCCGTATTTTACATGGGCTATAAAATAAAACCGTGAGGCATAACGGTACGACATTAGTAATACGACAGTAGTACAGTAGTAGTACGACGTTATGAAATATTCTACTAGTGGCCCAGGAAATCTCAACATTTTGTTTAAGTCACATAAGTTTTTCTGCATCATAATTGATTTAGTGGTGTTTACAAATAATCTGAGTATTGCACCAGATATAGGGTACGCTTTTGCATATAACTGCTTACTCAACTCAAATTTCGATTTTTTGGAGATGTCCGACTATTCAACTGGACGATCGATATATAGACAAGATATTTAGTGTTTTTCTCCATTATTCTAAATTGATCCAAACCATCGACCGATAATTCAAACCCTTTTAATCCATCTGCCCACTGAAGTAGCTAAACCAGATTACCTAATATCGTGCACGCACAGCGAGGGGATTGAACCATCGACCTTTGAGTAGAAGGCGAGCCTTCGCCCACTCAGCCACCGATATCAATAACAATATTCAGTTAATAATAGTAATAACCAATAACGTTTGATTTCAAGGAGACTGGGTTGTGGGTGAAACAGCTCCAAATAACTTTGCTGTTAACTTTTATTACTGTTATTATTTTCTGTCGTTCCGCATTTTGACATAAAATATAATAAAATTATAGTTTATAATACTTTTACAGGGTGTAAAGGATTTTTACCTGAGTATATTTGGAGTAAAAAAAGTAATGTCGTTTTGATATCCGATGATATTTTTTTTCAATTAAAAACAAAAATATGTTTTTTTATCACACGTCACCACTGATCACACTGAAATGCGCTCTCTCTCTTTACTTCTATTACCGTGCTGCAAAAACGAGATAGAGTGCGCATCACGTGACCCGTACCGGCTGAACCCTACCACTCGTTTGCGGCGTTTGATAGAAAAATATTTTTTTACGTTTTTAATTGAAAAAAAATTTCATCGGAGAGCAAAATAACATGTACATATTTCACTCGAAATATGCTCAGGAATCGCTCTTTAAAATTCTTGCGGTTACATCCTGTATGTAACTTATTTTTTTGTTCAACTTCACATTAAATTTAACTACATTTTTGCATTTTGGCGCCTTGTTAAACGTTATTCTTTATGTGCGTATTTAAACGGAAGCTGAACAATTCGTATAATGATCTAATTATATGTCTTATATTGTCACTTCCCACTGCTTAGGGAACGTACCCATACTACGTGACACTTTTAGGGGGGGGGGGGTCTTCAAAAGGTCACGCTCCATACAAATGAGCGGCGGGTTGCTTAGGATTTTGGTCACCGGGGGGGGGGGGGGGGGGGGGGGTTAAAAATTGCAAAAAGTTGGTCACGTAGTTTGGGTACGTTCCCTTATCGTTCGAAGCAAGAGAGGGCTATGATATCAGAGGTATTTGAATACATTATGATATTTAAATCTTTAATATCATGTTATTTATATATTCACATCGATTATTTTTTATTGCTAGGTACTATTTGTTTTTTATCAATTACTTTTTAATGTACCAATTAGATAACCTAAAGTCAAGACCAAGCACCTGTAGGTGCGCATACCTATCCCTCGCCAAGACCTGAACAAACGACAGCCCATAAACCCGGGAACCCCTGCTAAGTCACCAAAAGTAGCGAACCACTTAGGGCCTTAGGGTGACCTATGGCAAAGGTGTTGGTTATCCAATAGATAGTTCCCAAATTGATATGTATATTACATAAAACTGTTACAGCCATTTCAAGCAACCTTCTACTGTCGTCAGAAGTATGTCAAAGGACCTTGTGCCGCAAAAAAAGTGTCTTCCACTTTCACGATTGAATTCCTACACGAAACACAAAAGTTACAAAAAATTAAGTTGTGGTACTTTTGGTTTTGGTAACATTTAAAAAAAATTGTTTATTGTATCCTACCAGGGTCGTCAGTGTTCAATCATCAATACACCTAACAGTGGTTACCTGATTCACGTGTCAATATTTTTATAGTGTTTTAGACTGTATATATACATTTATATGTATAAATAGCTTGTGATTTCATAGGCAGTTACTGCATTCATGAACGGACAGAAATGACGTTTGTCTATCGGAACCACTGAACGGTTTATTTCTGGAAGTGTAACATTTTATTATTTTTTATTTGCGCTCTCAACCATCAGGAGTCAGTGAAACTATGGCATCTCTAACTGGGGTACGTTGCGGGGATGGGAAGGCGATGCAAAAGTCGAAGGTGGGGAAGAACCTAGCTAATCAGATCTGGTAACCAGACATGGCTAGAGCCATTTTAAGCAATGTTTTAATTCTGAATGATGTTTTACTGGTATCGCAAAAATACTGTATTACATTATGTAAAATGAACAAATTGTGAACTTAACACAAATTAATCCAATACGATTAGAATCGGATCTTTTTTCTAATAGGCTTCAAACAGACCAATGAAATTGATTATCTGACAAAGAAAGTTTTTCGACAAACAATCGAAAATGTTCAATTATTTTCAGCAAAGTAAAAATTAAATTTCATCGAGTAAAAGGATACGCCTGCATCACATTTCTATCTTTGAATAAGAAGATAACACTTATAATCTAAACGAAAATATGAAAGAGAACAATACACATAAAAAAGTTAAAGGTCGCGACTGGGATAATAAAATAATTGATAAGGCGTTGTCCTGGCAAGACGAGAGGTTCTGTGTTCGAGTCCCAGTGCGACCGTTATATTTTTCAAGTGAAAACTTCCTTAGAACCATTGTGATTTGAAACTTGATGAAACGAAAAAACGACACTAAAAAGTGACACTTATATCTATAGAATTTAGCCTGCGAGAGAATGAGATGGTATAATCTGTCTCCTCTTTACGCGGTTCTTCGTAGCCTCCCCACTCTTGTCTACTTTAGTTTTCTGAAGGTTTCATTTCTACCGCGTGTGAATTGAACACTCTGTTTTTTTTAAATTTATTTTTGTATTTCTTACTTTTCTCTTGTTCTCCTTCATATTTTATTTTTAATTTATTTATTTATTAGTGTTATGTTATTCTTCAATGATATATTACGTTGATGGGAATACCCCTCAAAAGTTATAAAGAGATAGTAGTTGTTCTAATAAAAATTGAACATTTCTATCTGCTTATTTGTTCAGTGTCGGAACCATGAGTGACCCTGTCCGTGCGTCCCCGTGCATCCGAAATTGGCTATTTTACCGGAATAACTCGTGATGGAATAGCTCATGATAGTCGTAATATTATTTATCACCTCCACGTGACACCCATACTTATTTAATTCAATGGCCGCTACTCTATGGTAGGAAATAATCAAGTTCTAGTGAATGAATGAAGTATTATTTTGAAACGATTTTTATTTTCTGTTCAACCCATTCAGAAATATCGCCAGTAAAAAAAAAAACTTTAAATTGAGGGTTAAGGTTAGGTTACGTCAGATTCAGGGCATGGTGTATCAGTATTTTTAATAATGGTATTACCAGGCGTTTATATCAAGAGCGTAATTATCTCTTGCAACTGATAAACCTACCGGCCTTTGACGGTGTAAACAAGAAAGTATTTAAAGTTTATTGTGAAGCTAATATGTATTTGTAAAGCAGCAATAACTATTGAAACGGTGAGCTCTGACGTCTTGAAATTTGCACAGATTTTTATCATGGATTTTATAAGCCAGTGCAACTGTTTTCAGCTTGCAATATCATTTCCATCGTGAATAAAATAAAATCGATTACGTTGGTTTCTTATTATAAAATTATTTTGTTCGACAAGCACAAGAATATTGACAAAATTGTGTTGAAATTCAGACAATTCCGGTTGGTAGGGAGTTTGGTAGGTATATTGTAAATAATTAAATAAGGCATTCAAGCGAGTCAGTAAGTTATCTCGACAGCTCAGTGGTTAAGACTTAAAAAATATTGTTTCAAATGCGTGTTTAGGCGTGTTTGTCAGATCGCACGTTTTTTTAAGTCATTGTTCTATCGATGCGTTGTGTTGCATTCGAGTATTTACTTTTTTATTGTCAAAAGAGGGGGAGACTCAATGGATCTATTGATGGTTATTTGATGAACACGTGACGAAAATAATTAATGATTATTAAGTAATGCTATGAAACAGGGTTCCGTAGAAGTTAAAATAGATATTATCTGTATACTGCAGGGTGTATCAGATCCTACAAACCCGTATTATTAGAGTTGTTTATTAAAAAGTCAATGAAAGATTTTATTACATAAGTTGATTATTCAGAGGTCAGATCTATTCAATTTGGGTGGCTGGTATGGTTACCACCCCGGAAACCATTTATTGGAAAACCAACAGCCCTTTCATAGGTTACCCCAAGTGGTTCGCTACGTTTGGTGATGGGCATGGGTGAACGGGTTCAAAACTGTTATCATCACACGACATAAAACTAAAGTAAAATTTCCTATTACAATCAATGCTGAATTTTGGCAAGGGCGATACTGATTCCCATATTTTCAATGTTCATGATACCGTGAAATGAATACAAGCTCTGTCAGAATTCTGTTCCAATAGCCGACCGGTGATATAATAGTAACAGAACTTGGATAGAACCTTCACAAAATCCACTCGAAATTTTAACTGTGAAATTTGATTAATTTATTAACCCGTCCTAATCGAACAAGTTTTTGAAGGATTTATATTTTCCATTTGCCATGAAATCTTTGGCCTTTGGCCTTCGTGGGGTTGAGAGTGCCTCTCCCCTAAAAATTAAAGATATTGCTCGTATGATTGGTCCCGTAGCAACCCCCGGCTGTCGGAGGGTGGTCTGCCCAACAACGCCGCCGCAGGGAAAAATACTACATATTGTATATATTAATGTCATGGAATAAAATTATGACATTGATTTATGGCATGCAGGTGTAGATTCAGGTAAAAAATAACAAGAAAACATATTTAAATTTATTTTTAAATACCTTTATCTATTGAATTTCACTTTTTTTCGTTTAACGCGGAATCTTGGAAATTAACACAATTCTCGACATCCGATTAAGCTGAAAGTCGACAGATAAAGTCGTCTTCTATGACAATTCATAGTATCAACTTTTGATGGCAATCATGCCCAAGCGCACAGATATGTACATTCATTTTTCATAAATTTGAAGAAATTAAATCTGAGAACATAGATGCAAACTCAGTATAAACAAATAAAAAAAGAGTTTTAAAATCCATTGTATGTATCATGTCGCGTGTGGACGATTAAGCTAGTTCAGAAATTGAACCCGACTTATTTCTCAGAAAGTTACAAACTATTCCATTGGTTTGTTTGGTTTGGTAGGACGTAGATAAGTCAAACGGAAAAGGGCACAAAATTTATTAAAATGGCAAACTTATCAATGAAAAATATCCATTTGCACTTATCATTATAAATATTGATTTTAGACAATAAATGTGCATAAATAAACACTGTAATCAAACTGTTTTGGTATAAGAGTGTCTTCGCATGAAAGCGATATAAACAATTTAAAGTTAAAATGAAACTATTTTAAACTAAATAAACACTCGGTTGTACCGAAACAAGTTGAGGGGTCACTATAATATCAAATGATCCATCCAAAGTTACAGTACTTCATGCAACAAAGTTAAATCACAAAAAGTACAAATGTTTTTTTGTTTGTTCATTACGTTTAATACTCGTTTAAGGTTGTCGTTATCGTCCGCAAGAATAAAAATACCCAGCTGTTAGCTCCATGTCACCTCTCCCTGTTTTGCACAGAAGATGCTTGCATCAAAAAGAGAGGGCCAAACGAGGCTAACAGCGACAGGACCATGCATATGCAATGCTTTTCACATATTTTTTTACCTGCAAAAGACTCATTCAGTGATGGACGCCGAAGCAGTTACTCAGTGACTCTCTAAAACGAGAGAGAAATTTAGATTGTTTAGGTGAAATGTATTAAATTAAATGTGGAATGGAGCGGCAAGGTTCTATCTAACAATTATATGAAGTTAAGATATTGATATTCAAAGTGTGAATCTAAACATGACGTTTATGAAAAAGTGGATGTGATGAAAGTATTGAAATTAAATTTTCTTTATCTATAAGAATACTAAATGCAAAAACGTATGGCATTTAGCCAAAAAACTTATGAAACAATACAGTTAGTACCTTGGTGCTTGAAAATTAGAGCTACAGAATTCAAAATGCCACGTTTTTTTTGGATAGAAATTAATAATTAAACTCAAATACAATTAAATTAAATACGTTCTGCATGTAACGTTCCGCTATGTACTTTTTTAAAAATTGTTTTTTTTTCAGTTTTAAGTCTCTGCAACCGGGCCCGAAAAGAAGAAGATGGTGGGTACGAAATTACGAATGTTAGAGGAGAGCGCTAACATTTACAGCAACAAAATCGATGCGAAAATTGCGAAAATGTTTAATAAAACACGACTCGTTTAAAATAGAGCAAAAATCTCGCGGGCATTGTCTTAAACAGCATTTACAGAAATACTGTGAATTTGTTCATACATATAACTTGTAAAATAACTGAAATAAACGTGTTCATAATAATTTTTGGAGCATACTTTGCGATTTTTTTCTATCGAGGGAATTTTATATAATTTGCGTTTCGGCGCGGGCAAAGTCTAGATATTATCTTAAAAAATAAAATATATTTTTTTAAGAGCTTTACAACTTACCGTGTTTAAGGGAAGTATGTAATAAATCGGTACAAATCCGGGTTGCGGGCCCTTAAGCAATTGAAACATTTAACTTTGTTATCCCACAGGAATGAGCCCGAATTACAACGCGTGTGAAACCATTTTGCTTCAAAAATATTTTATCTAAAGCAGACCTCAAAAGATATGGCAGAAAGAAACATAGTGTTTAAAATAGAACTTTATTGCATGATATAGAAGAGTAAAAAACAAGAATTTTGATGAAGATGTTAGATGGAACCGTGTTGTTCCAAGGACACGAAATGTTTTCGACAAGTTTGTCTACCACGTCCTTCGTGTGTGTGAAATAGACCCAGAATATATTATAATTGTGTACCCACTCGTAGATGTCAGGTTAATGTATCCCACTGACCGGAAAACGCATATTAACAATCTGCAGCAAGTGCAGAATTATTATTAGTAGGTAGTGCGACATAATTTGGATATTTGTGTCACAGAACAGAATGGCAGTGAAGTCGAAGTACCACAGCAGGACCGGAGTAGGGAACAACAGGGCTACCATATTCGGGCGCGATGTCTAAATATAAAAAAAAATCGAATGTAAACTTAAACAAATACTTGCGTCCGATTACAACTATTCCATTGAATTAATAAATATTTTTGTTGTATCCCTTGTTGTTTTAACATCAAAAGATATTTAAAAAGGCTACCGCACAAAGATCCGCCAACGATGTAACGCTTTATTGCAGTCAAATATTTAAATATATCTCGTGGCCCAAGGGTTGTGGTGCCAAGTGGCGTGTATATTCTATAATCTCTTAAATGAGTAATTCGTGTGTCGTCGTGTAGGTCGTGAGGTGCTCCAAAAAGTAAGCTGAGCAGAAAAAAAATTGTCCAGTGACGAACAAAGCACATGTTCACGCAAAAAACTAACTATAGTGTAGAGATACATTTTTATAAAGAAACAAAAAACTTCTGCTAAAGGTGAAGGATGTCTTACTAATAAAGCAAAAATTATACCTCCAACGCTGAGTTCTGACAGTATAAATTTTGTTCGCAACCAATTTTTTTTCTGGAAACAATTTTAATTCAAGATAAAGTGTCACAAGGGAATGTTTTCGAATGGATGCTACAAGCGCCAACCACGCTCTGGCTCTGGTACATAGTTGAACTAGCAAGTATATACTAGATCTATGTTAGATATAGATATTATGAAGGTATGTATTCCAGTACCATGAAATATTATTATTGCGTGTTCAACTTTGCCGGTAGGTGGCACCTCTGTCTGCGGCAGGGTCCGGTCCCCTCAGCCCCTCACTGCGCTTCGCCAGTTGCTAGGGAACGCACTATCAAAGGTGCGAGGGGCGATACTGACGGTTAAATAGTAGGTAGAAACCTACCCCGTATAGCATTTTCCAATAAAGATGATTGGTCTGTCCCCGTTGAATTCCATACTCAATCAAAAACGAAATGTCTGAAAACAAAACACGGCAAACAATACCGCTTGTTGTGTGCCTTTGAGACGTGTTGTTTTTTCTCTTATTTTCGATGACCGTCTGTTTGTGATATAATAAGTTCAGTAAAGATTTGTATTTCGGCATGGATATTTTATAATAAAAAACGAGTGTGCTTTAGCCCACATGACTGAAGTAAAACTTCGCTAACTTATATCTCCCTCTCAACTTCCGTTCGCCTCGCCCGATCACACTTTTCATAACGCTATCGTCACGTATTCACCAGCTTACTCCCCAAGTCATCCGTGCGTAAAGGTCCGACCGTTCGCCTCGCCCGATCACACTTTTCGTAACGCTTTCGTCACGCATTCACCTGCTTACTCCCCAAGTCAAGCGTGCGTAAAGAAGTTTTACTTCTAAAAGAATAGTGGAGGAATCTCTCAACATTGCTCTGGTGAAAGACCACCATTTAGAATCCTGCCCAAGATTCTCAATTGCTCCCCACTGTCTGGAGCCAGTGAGACTATGGCATCCCTAATTGGGGCATACCACGTATTGTGAGGCTGAAGGTAAGAGGGTAGCGAAAGGATATGCGGAAGATGAAGGTGGAGAGGTACCTGGCTATTCAGATCTAGTCACCAAACACGGCTAAAGCCATTTCAAGAAACGTTTCAATTCCGAATGGTGGTCACACACCAGGGCGATACTGAGAGAATTTTCCTCTCTAGAACGTGCCTCATTTATACTTTATAGGTATTATTTTAAATGATAACTAACTAACTAACTAACCATCACGCCGTTTCTCCGCAGGGGTAGGCAGAGAGGACGGACCGCCAAACAACTCGGTCTTGGCACACAATCTTTGCCTCACTCACATTCATACATTGTCTCATACATACTCTTCTATTGTTCTGACTTTTGACATGGCCCGTCTCAAGTATCTGATTTACTTGATCGTGCCATATCTTCCTCGGGCGTCCCCGACTTCTTCTATCATTCACATTTGCATCATATATTCTTTTCACACTACTTTCTTCGTTCATTCGCTCTACGCGCCCAAACCATCTGAGGGTCCCTTTCTTAATTTTGCTCATTATACTTACATCAGCCTTACATTCTTTGCGGATATCCACATTTCTAACACGATCATACATGGTTTACCACACATACGTCTCAGGGATCTCATTTCAACAGCATTCAGTTTACTTTCATCCTTCCTCTGCCAGTTCCATGCCTCACTGCCATACATCAGGGTAGGTACCAGGACTCCATTGTGGACTGCTAGCTTCGCTCCATTAATGGAGTTACCGGCATTTACCCTCCTTTCAATATCTCTATCAGCCTTCCCATCTCTCGTAAACATACTACCCAGATAAAGAAACTCATCCACCTGCTCCAAGTATTCATCATTCACTAGTATATCGCACACTGTTTGAAAAAAGAAATCAATGCAATAAAATTTACTTGCGAAGTCGCGACCTCCGGATCGCTAGTCAATGGCTTTGCCTCTTGACCACGGAATTCCGTTAAGTAGCCACCTTTGTCCTCCCCATTTTCTCCTTTGCACTACCATCAGTCTCACAACATACTCCGAATGGGAATGCCAAAGTCCCACTGCCCACGTGAATTATTTTAGTTGTGCAGGCAAGTTCATTTTCTTTTTTGCAATGTAATTTTTGATGATTAATCGATGAATTCATTGTATGTCCTATGAGTATGTTGCCTTTGTTTTAACTTCATATCTGTCTTTGTATTTTATGCCTTTGTATGGTCGTTACTTGAAATGTTATTCTTCTATATCTATTTTATATGTTGTGATTTCTCGTTATATTTTTATTTTTTTTTTATTAGTAATAGAAGGTACATAAATTACAAATAATTTTTATACAGTAATTAATTACATAGTAGAATATTTGATGTACCCCCATAATTAAGCAAGGCTTGTGTGTATGGGGGGGGGTTATTGTATTGCTTTTTTTATATCATTCAGTTTAAGTTTTCAGTATAATTTTTGAGGTGAGTTTTAAAATTTTTTATATTGGTATTCATGTTTCTAATTTTTTCTGGTAATGAATTAAAAAATTTTGCTCCGAGATATTTATGACTCAATTGTCCAATTTTTTTTTTACATTTTGGAGTGGGAAGTATTGATGTTTGTCTAAGACTTCTGTTATTTTTGAAGGGTGCAACTTGATTTTTAATATTATCTTTATAAATTTGTAATGTTGCATGATAAAAGTATAATGCACTTAATTTTTTGACCTTAAATTGTTTGAATAAAAGTTCTGACGAATATGAGTAGGGTTTTTTTAAAATTGCTTATGTGTGCTTTAGTTTCATGTCTCACCTGTCTCGACACAGGTATACCCTTGTGAGACAGGCATCGAAAAACCCAATGTAAATATACTTTTTATAGATAAAAAATAATTAATATTGTGAAGTTGACCTGCTGACACACTGCTTTGGCAGTTCAGCGGGTGCTTATAAAGAAGAATAAAAACAATATACAAGTGTGCAGTTCACACACGATAGAAGTGAAACCTTCAGAAAACTAATGTAGATAAAAGTAGGGAGGCTACACGAAGCATCGCATAAAGAGGAGACCGATTATTCTATCTTATTCTATCGCAGGCTAAATTCTATGGATGTATGTGTTATCTCTTTTTAGTGTCGTTATTTTTCGTTTCATCGAGTTTCAAATCATAACGGTGCTAAAGAAGTTTTTACTTCAAAAGTGAACATTGATTTAAATATCAAAAGATGATACAGATAAGAAACTCCTAATATCGATAATACGTAATAATAGTCAAACATTAAAATTATATAGAGCATGTCGTAATGTTTTTAAATGTTGAGGCAATACGTAATAGGCAAACCAAAATGTCTTGTATGAAAACGAAAAAGTTAAAAGATATATAAAGGAAATGAATATATTTAAAACAAAAGTAAAAATAAGGCTGAGAGATCAAAGTGATAATAATATTACAAACATCATGAAGACGATGTAAAGACAATCCATAACCAAATACAAATATTTTAAAAAACTACAGGCCACCTTAGAACAGGAAATCCTAGTGAGGAGGTCTGTGAAAAAAAAAGAATCTATACTTATACTATACATTATACATACATGTACATACCTTGTTATTGAAATTAATAATAAATAAATAAATAAATTAGAACGACGAAGTCACGTACGACCTCTAGCTGGTAATCACAATTTGAAAGAAAATCTTTTTAAAATAGTTTCAATCTAGTCACGACAATGGCATCATGTTTTTGATGCACATCAATGACCTTTTGTCATGTGCACCAATTTATTATTACGCGGATGACAGTACAGTCCATGATGACTTTTTGTTTGACAAGCGCAAAATACTCCAACGGCTTGGAGGGCTTTGAAGCAAATAATGGACGTGTTTTCGAGAGTGTTTTCCCTTGGGGTAATATTAATTCGTTGAATTCATTAATTCGTTGAATTTAATGTTTTAAAGGCATAAAAGGTTTGTCAGATTACGTCTGAAGGGGATTGAAATGAATATCTAGTCTCCTTCAACGGAAGCAATCTTCCCAACAGGCCTTCCATTGAAATGCTTGGTGTAACTATGTACGTATAAGTGACCAGCTCATGTATGGGGGCTCCATCGAAGCCAGCGTTAAATTAGCCCCCCAAAAACTAAGGGTAATCTTTAGGGCCCGCAGGTACTTTAATAGTACATATCTGTTAAGGGACATAATTACGTGAGCTCAAAAGGGGAGGGGGGGGGGGGGGGGCAGCAAAATCTCACGTTTCTTAAAAAGAATATATTAAGTGGCACAAATTTATCTCACTAAGGGGGGGGAGGGGTCTAGATTGGAAGAAAAACTGCTCACGTAATTAATGTATGCCCCCTAACCATGTACAAATCGCAAGTGCGCCCCACGGTGGAATTTTAAAAAACACCTCTGGTCTGGAACTGTAAAATACCTGAAAATATGTTTGATAGATTAACAAACGGATTGCAATCTTTAGAGCACAGGCGTCGGGTGGGAATGCTATCCATGCTCTACCGGTATTTCAATGGAAGTTGCTACGAGGAACTAGCGTCATTAATCCCTTCGGCACCGGTGCTTAGTCTGAAAACACACCAAACGCGCGCCCAATATATCTACACGGTTAACATTTGTCACATGAGAACTGTTTGATCCTTCGACTCATTTTTGAGTTCAACAGCTCGGCTGTGGAACGATTTCCGGCGTTTAGGGTTTTCTCGTTCCTACAACTTAGTAGTCTTTTCAAGAACAGTTCATTCCATTCTCTCCTAAAAAGGCCCACCACACATCATCTCAGATGAGATAGGTCCTGAGGGAAATTATTTTCCTCAGGCCTACCTGTATTGAGTTAATCTAAAACAAAAAATATTTTCTTTCGATTCTATCTCGCAGGTTTACGTTTATCATATTATTTACATCACAGACAACCGAAATTAGCACTAGTGGTATTACTATATTAGTGGTTACACAATTTTGTGAGGATAGGCTTACCCGAGGTAATCGAACCCTTCACCTATACATTATATAATAGTAACCGCAAAACCACTATTACCAATTCCATACTTATACTATACCACAGAACAGATAATCCCTAGAAACGTGATCTATACCGATTTCGAAGAAGTGTCGCCAACTTACAAAATTTGTCAAAAATTCAACCCTTTACTCCGGGGCTCCAAACAGATCAACGATTGATTAAATATTTATTCAAGAAAGAGTTTGGAAAGATATTTGAAAATGTTTGCACACTTTCTCCCGATGTAAACCTAGCTTTACACGATACTTATGTCAAGACCTTTTTCCATGTGCAACCATATCTGTATGTATAATATGGATTTTTTTTTATAAAATAATAAAAAAATGAAAAAAAAACGTCTAAAGGATTTAACCAGCCAGAGAATGAGATAGATGGTCTCCTCTTTGTGCGGTGCTTTGTAGCCTCCCTACTCTTGTCTACTTTCTGAAGGTTTCACTTCTACCGCGTGTGAATTTAACACTTGTAATTTTGAAGTGAAAACTTTTTAGCACCGTTGTGATTTGAAACTCGATGAAACGAAAAAAGCGAGAATAAAAAGAGACAAATACATACATACATCTACAGGATTTAGATTGCGAGAGAATGAGATAGAAGGATCGCTCTCCTCTTTGTGCGGTGCTTCGAAGCCTCCCCACTCTTGTCTACCTTAGATTTCTGAAGGTTTCACTTCTATGGCGTGCTAATTTGTATTTTTTTATTCCCACTATTTCGTACAGTTTTGTAGTTATAGGATATAATTCCTATTAAATAAAAAATTATATTATTGACGACACTTAAACCTCTCACACAACTGTTAGATCATAATACGAAAGTATCTGCTATCTGTTACAAAATATAAATGAATTAATAATTAATAAATAAAGTCGCAAAATAACAATACCGAACAGAAATTCAGTTTCGCAATCAGTAATAAACAAAATCTAGCCTACGTGTAATCATTTTAACAATCTATTAAATATATTCTCCTGACACATATCTAATTCGTAAAATTTCTACATTTCGTAAATTTTAAACTTAATATCCCTTTAGAGCAGATAAATAACCCGTCGTTAATAAATATTTTAAATATTACAACTTTAGAAAACAGACGAAAAATAAACGAGCTAACCTTTTTATTAAATTATAAAACTCTAAATTTGACTGTTGTGAACTCCTGCAATTAATTAATCTACACGTACCTACACGAACAACTAGACTAAAATTAACATTTTATATACGTACATCTCATTCCAACTATGATTTGCATTCTCCAATACAACTTTTACAGTCTTGGTAACAAATACTTTAACAATACGGATGTATTTGACTATATTTTGTTTCTTATATTTTATGTTTCCTGTATTTTTTTAACGCTTATATTTTATGTAACCTATATTTTGTTTTTAACATATATTATGTTATTTGTATTTTGTAAACTCATTATTTTAACTGTAATAAAAAAAAAAGTATGTACTGCATTGTATGTAAAAGCCTTATGGGAGTTTAAATAAATAAATAAGAATAAAAATGACGTAAAACCATGACAGAATGCACGCCAAAATCGACATAAAACGGTACCAAAAATAGAACAATTCCAATTTTCAACCGAATCCATAGGGAAAAATGACCGGTAAGAAAACATAACGGAAAAAATTAGGTATCGTTTAAAACGTCCAAAATAGCTTACATAATTCGGATACTTGTGCACGCTCACAATACACTGCTGTGGGTCTAAATATATCTGCAGTGTCTAACTCCATACAGTTTCTATTTTTATTGGTATATATGAGAATAATACGCAAATCTAATAAATACAACAGGAGACTCTTCGCTTCTCTTCATGTCGTTGCTTGTCGCACTAATTATGTGTACATTTCTTGTACTTAGAGATTGCATCATGTGGGAAATGAAACTTACTTTGTCGAAAATTTTTATGTTAATAACATTGATTATTAAACAATATGTATACATGCAGATGTTCAATAACAATTGTATTAGTTTGTTATTATAAGATTATTTTTAATTATTTATTATATTCTTGTATTCTTTATAAGGAAAAGCCCAAAGGGCATCTAAATAAATAAATAACTTTATCCGTAAAAGGAAAAACATGGATAAGATCACAACAAATTTCTATCGGAAAAAACATCACGTGGTAGAATTGAAATCTTCAGAAAACCAAACTTCGAGAGAATAAGACGAATGCAGAGTATCAGGAATGTGATAATTGTAGGGTTTATTTATTATAATATTGTTACCAAGTTTAAAAATTATTTTACATTTTATTCTACGAAGCACCAAACGAAGAGGAGGCCGGTAGGTTACGAAGCACCGCACAAAGAGGACACCGATTATCCGATCTTATTCTTTCGCAGGAGCGAAATAATATTACCAACTAACCAACTAACCATCACGCTGTTTCTTCGCAGGGATGGGCAGAGAGGACGAACTGCCAAACAACTCGGTCTTGGCACACACTATTTGCCTTATTTACATTCATAGATCGTCTCATACACACTCTTCTATTATTCTGACTCTTTACATGGCCCGACTCAAGTATCTGATTCACTTAATCGTGTCATGTCTTTCTCGGGCGTCCACGACTTCTTCGACCATTCACATTTGCGTCATATATTCTTCTTACACTACTTTCTTTGTTCTTTCGCTCTACATGCCCAAATCCTATAGAGGTATGCGTTTGTCTCTTTTTAGTGTCGTTAATTTCCGTTTCATCAATTTTACGATCACAACGGTGCTAAAAAAGTTTTCATAAAAAAAAAGAGTGTGAAACTTCTGCTCCAACTATATGATAGGAAGAGAGAAAGAAAGCTCCTACAGTGCGATACAGACAATAGGCCTGCACTGTGTAACGTAACTGGCTATGAGAGAAAGAGAGAAAGAAAAAGTGTACTCGCACCTCTCTCTCTTGCCCCTACAGTAATATACGAAACGTAACTCTCTCTCTTTCTATCTTCACTAACTTGTATCTTCCTATCAACTCTCGTCCACATCGCTTTTCGGAACGCTCTCGTCACGCATTCACCAGCTTACTCCCCAAGTCAAGCGTGCGTAAAGAAATTTTACTTCAAAAAACTAAAGTGCACAAGAGTGGAGAGGCTACGAAGCACAAAGAGAAAACCGATTATTCTATCCCATCTGCTCGCAGGCTAAATCCTATAGATTTATGTGTCATTTGTCTCTTTTTAGTGTCGTTTTTTTATTCATAAAGTTTCAAATCACAACGATGGTAAAGAAGTTTTCACTTCAAAATGTGTTTAAAATTTTACCCAAAATAATAAACAAAATAATATATTGTAAATTTTGTTTATTAGTAAGCGTTCAACTCAATGTTACAGAGGAACTATAACCACGTCTGCTTTACCACTTTTATTCCCTACAGCCGGTCTATAACTTCTTCTAAATAAATAAGGCACTAACTTGTGACAACGTGCACCGCATTACCCTTTATCTCAGAGCACGCAAGTTAGTTGGAGTCCGACACTAACCTTGGTTGGTGTGGGATCTGATTTAATAGACGGTATTTTGCTGGAAATAACATTGGCTTGCAATTCGCTCCGAGTCGCTCTTTACAATAACTCACGGCATAATGGTTTAAGGGCAACACAAACTAAAATATTTCTTTAGTAAAGATTTTATATTTATAATCGTAACTTTTCAATATTCAATGCATGGCACGTCGTATTGGAGAATTACATAACCACTAAATCCATACAGATTTTAATGAATAATAATGTAGCTAATTCGGTAACCGGATAAAACAGGACAGTGATAATACAGAACACGACAAAATAACAGTTAGGTTTAGATTTTTTTTTTCAAATGTAAACTTCTTTAGCACCGTTGTGATTTGAAACTCGATGAAACGGAAGCGTGCGACGCTAAAAAGAGACAAACACGTACGTTTAAAATAGGATTAAGCCAGCGAGAGATTGAGATGGAGTAATCGGTTTCTTCTTTGTGTGGTGCTTCTCACTCTCTCTCTACTTTAGTTTTCTGAAAGTTTCACTTCCACCGAAAACCTTCAGAAAACTAAAGTTGACAAGAAGAGTTAGGAAGCTATGAAGCACCCCACAAAGAGGAGACCGATAATAAGGAACTCCAATGAAAAATATTCTGGCTTTAAAAAAATATGTTCATATTGACCAATAAACGCTGATTCTGAATATATAAGTTTAATATTATTATTTAATAATATTAAAAGCAGAGTTTTAAAAAAAATATTAAAAGTCCATTTTTAATCGGGTCGTAAAAACACGCCGTCAAGGTGACGTCACTGTTCGACGTGTCGTGACGTCACCGTAAAGTCATTGAACGGGAATGATATGACACAAGCCATCGTATTAATTTATTCATTTATTTACATACTGTTTATAGAGATTTAGTTGTTGTGTTTATTGAAACATTATTTAGGCCTAAATAATGTTTAAAAAATAAAGGTATCTCTTATTAGTTTATCTCTATTATTGAAAATATTCAAAAACTATTGCACAAAAAAAATAGTAATGCTATTTCTAGGGAGAATACTTCGAACAACGGAATTCAACATGGCGGCAGTAGATCAGCTGATTGCCCGATTCTGAAGTAAATTTTCAGGAGTTATGACGTCACACGATTCACCATACATAGGGTGGTTTTCGGGGGGCCTTGAAAAATTAAAACTTTGACAATTATTTTAACTATTAATAAAAATAAAAATCGAAAAATAAAATTAGAATATCATTATTTCTTAAGAAAAAAAATAAAAAATTGGACTTGAGTTCCCTATTCTAACTCATTCTCTAGCAGGCTAAATCCTATGGATGTATGTGTTTGTCTCTTTTTAGTGTCGCTTTTTCGTTTCATCGAGTTTCAAATCACACCGGTGCTAAACAAATTTTCACTTAAAAATTGTGAAATATTTCTAACGTATATCAGCATTCAAAGCGAGTCTAAAGGTTGGTAGCTCAGTGGTTTAGATTTAGAGCATTGGTAGACACCTACCTTGTCCTATTAGCATATGGTTCCGTAGTTCAGACCCCGGTCGAGGCAATAAAGTTATTTATCGTTTAATTTTCTGATTCGTGTAATTTTATCATAAATACGGTTTCTGTATTACAAATATCCAGTATTGTAACATTTTGATACATGTTGGATATTTTATGTATTCCGTGGTCCTAACAAAAGTTACTCATTTAATCGGTGAATTTCTATATATGTAGTTAAGTGTACTTACTACCCGGTTTCGTTTGAGTCTCTTTATTAATACTTTTAAAATAATAAGGCAGTAATTATTATAGCTAAAAATTAAATAAACAATATGGCGTGCAGCATTAGTTTTAGGTAGTTTTGTTGACTACTTCGTATCTACACGGCTTAGGAACAAATTTCATAACGCCAGTGCTCACTATTCGAGATTTATAGACCACCATAACAGGGGTATGGCGGTCGAAAGATCCACAAATTACGTAACCATCAGAGCAATGAATAAAGTAAATTTAAAAAAAATTAAATAAAAATGAAATAGATTATTTATTTTACAGTTAAGACTAGATGACGTCCCCGGTGTTGACCGGGATTTTAAAAAGAGCTTTTCGATAAGATTTAGTCAGAAATTTTGCCTTTATTTTGAATGTTATGTATGCAAAATTTCATCAAGTATTAAAACAGTCTTTTAAGGGGTCGATAGTTTTACGAAATTTCACATCTCACGTTGAAAGCAAATGTGCACAATTTCAATAATCTCGGAATAAAACTATGTATAGATTTGTATAAAAAACCACACAGCGCCTAAAACACTGTTTTTCATACATGTATAGATTTTTACATTTATGATTGATCGTATTAAAAAAAACAGAGACTGTGTAATTTACACGCGGTAGAAGTTTTTAATTTTTTTTTATATGAATAACTAACAAGAGTTTCAGCTGCTCCTGTCTGGAGCCAGAGAGACTATGGCATCCCCAATTGGGGTATATTGTGAGGCTGAAGGTTGTGAGTAGGGGAAAGAGGTGGGGAAGAGGAAGGTGGGGAAGTACCTAGCTATTCAGATCTGGTCACCAAACACAGCTAAAGCCATTTCAAGCTACTTTTCAATTCTGAATGGTGGTTTTACACCAGGGCGATACTGAGAGTATCTTTCACTCTGGAGCGTGCCGCAAATACACTATACATTATCTTAAATGAATTATTTATGAAATAACACAAATTAATCAAATAAAATTTATTGGTCCACGCAGCGCCGGGATTCGATCCCGCGACCTTCGGATTTCGAGTCAAAAGCCTTACCGCTAAACCATGCCGGCCGTAAAGAAGTGAAACCTTCAGAAAACTGGGGTGCTGGGGAGTCTACGAAACACCGCACAAAGAGAAGACCGATAGGCTACGAAGCTTCGCACAAAGAAGAGACCGATTATACTATGTCATTCTAAAGATGTATGTTTTTGTCTCTTTTTAGTGTCGCTATTATTCGTTTCATCATATTTCAAATCACAACAGTGCTAAACAAGTTTTTACTTCAAAAAGGTTGCTTACTACTGGGCGAGGTAAGTTAAATAGTAGAGATGGTGTTGCATATAACGCACAGGCAGGAAACGGGGTTTAGTTGTGTCAGGACGAGTTTAACGAGCTAACATCGAGTTTTAAAGCCACGAGCTTTAAAGCGACGATCTTTAAAGCAACGAGCTTTAAACCGACGAGTGACTGGGCTGCGAAGGGAAGAAAGGCCTGTTGCTTTGAATGGCTGGGAACTATTTTAATAAGGCCAGTTTTTGCAAGATTGTAATGGGACGAGTTTACGTGAGTTAGTTGACGATAAATACAATTGTAAATATGAAGCATTACTATTTATCCAATGTCACAAGAAATGATGGTTTAAAAATAACGTCTCAATGGTGAACTTATATATATTATATCATCACGTCTAAAGATCCATATAACGAATGATCAATTCAAAGGATGTAGGTATCTTTTTAAAAAGTAATTTTATTGGTAAATTAAGTCTAGAGCCCAGAGCCAGTGAAACTCCCCAATAGAGAACTCCAGTCCCATTTTAAATTTTTTTTTAACGAATAATGATCTTCTAACATAACTGCTTTTTATTTTTATTTTTAGAGTTAGTTTTAATAGTTAAAATAATTGTCAAAGTTTTAATTATTCAAGGCCCCCCGAAAACCACCGCATAAATGGTAAATCGTGTGACGTCATCACTCCTGAAAAATTACTATAGGATCGGGCAATCAGCTGATCAACTGCCGCCATTTTGAATTCCGTCGTTCGAAGTATTCTCCCTAGAAGTAAGTAGCATTACTATTTTTTTTGTGCAGTAGTTTTTAAATATTTTCAATAATAGAGAAAAACTAATATTTTTGAAACATCATTTAGGCCTAAATAATGTTTCAATAAACACAACATCTAAGTCTCTATAAACAGTATGTAAATAAACGAATAAATTAATACGATGACTTGTGTCATATCATACATCCCATATAATGACTTTACGGTGACGTAACGACACATCGAACAATGACGTCACCACTAAAATTTCAATAATGCCAATTTGACAGCGTGTTTTTACGACCCGATTAAAAATGGACTTTTTAATATTTTTTTAAAACTCTGCGTCAATATTATTAAATAAAACTTATAAATTCAGAATCAGCGTTTATTGGTCTATATATGAACATGTTTTTTAAAGCCATAATATTTTTCTCTGGAGTTCCTTATTGGGTTAAGTTTGGTTGTATATTGGGTTATTTTATACCCCCTAAGAAGATATATTAGGCTGAAAGAAGTGGGGAGGGGAAGGAGATGGAAAGAGTAAGTGACTGGCTATTCAGATCTCGTCACCAAACACAAGTTAAGCAATCACAAGCAATGTTTAAATTCGGAATGGTGGTATTTCACCAGGGCGATACTGAAAGCATCTACCACTCTTAATTCAAACCATCTAACCATCACTATTTATTTGTGTTTAAACATTTAAAATATCATCGAAGAAGATAATACCAATAAATCAAAATAATCACTTTTAAAGGTTATACCCTTTAATGAAATATATCATTGAAGAAGAAGATAATGCTAATAAATCTGAAAGAAAATTTGAAAAAGAACAAGACTCAAAAAATAAAAAGGTTACGGCCGCAACTGAGACTAGCACCTAGGATCTCTTGTCTTACAGGGACAAACGATGCGTTTTCTTTGCCTTTGTTACTTTTTTCTGCGTTCTTGTTCTTTTTCATAGTTTTTCGTTAGGATTTATTAGTAGTATCTTCTTCTTTAATGATATATTACGTGATGGGAATAACCTTAATTTTTTTTAAATATCATTTAAAACAAGATATAATAAAAAATATTAAGCTTACCTTCTACCCACTTTAATAAATTGGTCGATGAATATTACCCTCCTACGCACGAACCCAGAATACATGTAACAGCCTTTGTATGGAAATTCATTCAAGGTTTTCCCCCTTACCCCCATACCTTACATCATTACTATGCCCGTTCCCTGTTGAGTGAAATACAATAATATTGTATTCCCAAAGTTGTGTGTAGTTTACAAACATATCTAAGAAGCCGTATTAAAAACTCGCTGGGAAATGATTTATTGGTCTGGCTGTTGGGAGTATTTATTACCACATGTTGTCTTGGCAGACCTTTATCGTCGGGAGCGTTGACATGTTTATTTCAATTAATCTTTCTCTAAAATCTAATGAAAAACTTGGTCCAAAATGCTTAATGGCCTTGGCTGGTCATTGACCAGAACAAAATGCAGGAATTGATGAGTACAACGCTTGTGATTTGAGATTGGCTTACATATTATGTAAACAAATGCCACTTCTAGCCGAAATAATTAATGAATAAGTGTGTAATTAAAGACGTGTGAAAAAAGCGTTCTTAATAAGTTCTTCTTTTCGCACAGTTGAATCATCTGAAACGAACTAAGTAGCGTCTTGTTTCATTTGCTACTTATGCTCCAGAATTTGTGATAGAAAATTTTGCTGCTTCAGCCTACAGATATTCTACATTAATGTTAAAATAGTGGAAAAGACTTTAAAAATTACGATGTTTTTACTAAATGCTGAAATATATTACTTATTTAATGCTCGTGAAAGATAATATTACTTTACAATTGGGTATGCGGTATGGGTACAACCGCCGGGGAACCATTTATTGGATAATCAACCTATCTGCCATAGCCAGAGTAAAGTTAGCCTCCCAAAAACTGGGCGTACTGTACAGGGCCCGCAGATACTTTATTAGTACACAACTGCTAACCCTGTACAAATCACAAGTACGGCACACGGTTGAATTTGGCAGCCATCTCTGGTCTGGAGCTCCAAAATACCTGAAAAATACACTCGACTCTGTGCAGAAACGGGCGGTCCGTTTGATAGATTCTCCCATCTTAACAGACGGATTGCAATCTTTAGAGCACAGGCGTCGGGTGGGAATGTTATCCTTGTTCTATCAGTATTACAATGGAAGATGCTCCGAGGAACTAGCATCATTGATCCCTTCGGCACCGGTGCATAGTCGGGAAACACGCCAAACGCGTGCCCAACATTTGTACACGGTTGACATTTGTCACATGAGAACGGGTCGTTTCTTCGACTCGTTCTTGTGTTCAACAGCTCGGCTGTGGAATGATTTGCCGGCCCCTGTGTTTCCTCCTTCCTACAACATGGGTCTCTTCAAGACCAATGTTCATTCCTTCCTCTCCTCAAAAAGACCCTCTACACAGCATCCCAGATGACATAGGCCCTGAGGGATATTATTTTCCTCAGGGCCTCCTGTCTGGAGTTAATGTAAAAAAAAGTTCACCTCAGGTTTTCACCCATGTTTCATGGGGTGAGATTTGTCTAGGCCTTGGAGGCGGATGAGTCTGCCCATCGAATGCGTTCAGGGCCTTTCGGTTTGACCTGTTCAGCCAGACTCGGAATCATACGTCCATCACTCCTGGACACACTGACTCACCAGATTCGTTCCGACCCTTTTTCCTTCCCAGAACTTCTTCTAATTACTTTCCTCCACATAAAAAGACGACTTAGGCCCTGAGAGAGATTATTTTAAGCTAATGTAAAAAAATACTATTGTACTCACAGCCATGATTCGCAGGTCATCAACCACGATTGTTTTAACGATAAAACTAGTATTTTTCTTTGCAACTACGGGAACTTACAGAGTATTTTTTCACTAATTGGCAGTGGTCGTCTACAGCGTGTCTACAGCAGTAGAAAACAGTTGTCTTTTTTTCAACCTAAGATCTCATGCACGAAAAAAGTCACCCGTTACCACTAATAGGCAAGATAAATCACTCAGTATAAATAGATTATCGTCGTCATTATCGCTATTGGGTGCCTCCATAACTCTTATGTTTTTGATATTAACTAGACTTCTTCGCATCTCCCGTGTTTGTGTTATTCTCTTCCCGCCTCAGCAGTGCATCCTGTTTGAACGCTTAATTATTATTAGATTGCAATAATCCGCATTAAAGTGCGAAAGAGTTACCTCGCGAATGCTGCTGCAACAAACCGTATAACGATCGGTGGCATACCAGACAGGATGAAAAGCTGGACTTGCCCCAAGAAAAATGGACGTTGGTTAACCAGTGTGCAACCAACGCATTACACGGTTTCCGTATTATTTCGCTTGATGTTGATTAAACAATGCACTGACTGATTTCGTAGAACACGGGATCTCAAAGCGTAATGGTGGAAGTTTAATCTAGAGTTTTTTTTTTTTGTAAATGTCAACCAAATCATGCGTCATTTTGGTCTACCTGAGAAGGTGATAATGATGTGCAGCGACATGATTAACAGAAAGCTCGAATTTTTGCATGGTTTTTGAAGAGGACTTTTGGCAGCCTTGAAAGATGTTACGACTTTTAATTTCCAGTTTCTTCCAAAAATTTGTTATAGGTGATTACTATTTGATTTATTTATTGATTCTGATTTGGTTTAGAAACAAACACTGCAGTGTCCAGAGTTATCGTAATCTTAAGAATTACAATGAATATTTAACTGGTCAGACGTCATTAGACGACTAGGTTCTAAGTAGTTCTGACCCGTCCAATCTCGCCGATGCCTTCAACTATTTTTCCTAAGTAACCCTTCGTACCCAAGACACGAACGATGATAGATGGTACTCTTCTGATATCATCCTCAATTTCGTCTGATGGGATGCAGCATAGCTTCGATTACCTAGGCTATTGAAGAGGATTTTTTCATCCTTTTTTTTTACTATTTGTCGTTATATATTATTTCGAAAAGCATTGACTTTTTTGGTAGCCACGTTGAATGTTTTATTTTAATTTGTAGAGTGAGATTATAGAATACATGTATTTGGTTAGGCAATTCAGATTTTGATAATAGTTTAGTTCACATTTCAGATTTTTTTAAATTCATTGAATTTTCGAACTGGACAACTAATTGAGTTATGGTGAATAAATATAGTCAATAACAAATTAACGAAATCACGCAGGTATTACTTGGAAACCAGTCCTTTTCTTACAAGAAAGTGTATATGTAAAATCCATTCCACAAATGAATACTACAAGTTGTTTGTCTGTTTTGAAGAGAAATATTACCTTAAGAGGCAGTTTAGCCTCACGGCATGATTCATCGGAAATTGCTTCACATTATTTGCAGCGCACATCTTTCTTGCAGCGCACAGAACAGGATAACGCGGTGCATATCGAATTGCTTATTTATTTAAATTGCACCGAAAAGGGGCAAGTAACGCTATCGTGTTATTATTATTACCAACACTTGGTCGGCTGTATCGAATTATATAATAATCATGTTACTATCTCCGAAAAATGCAGTGGCATGCAGTGCAATTTTTCTTTATAAAATCAAATTAGGGGGCATACATTAATTAGTCTTATTTTGAGCTCAAAAGGGGGGGGGGGGGGACCAGCAAAATCTCACGTTACTTGAAAAGAGTGTACGAAGGGGCCCAAATTTATCTCACCAAGGGAGCGTTTAGACTGGATGAAAAACTGATCACGTAATTAAAGCGTGCCCTTAATGTGTTAAAAAAATCAAAGTGTGCAATTAAAACGCGAACTAGACAAGAGTGGGGAGACTACGAAGTACTTCTTTTATCAATGAGACGGATGATTTTTTTCTATATTTTTGTCGTCGAATTTCAGTGCATCTTAATTTTTTTTATATGTCACAATACATAATTTTATTTAACTTCCTTTTATTAGGAACATTTACTTACAGATTAATAATCTTACACAATATTTAAAAATCAGACTGTGCAGTTCACACGGGGCAGAAAACTAGAGTAGACAAGAGTGGGGAGGTTACGAAGCACCGCACAAAGAGGAGACCGATTATACCATCTCATTCTCTCGCAGGCTAAATCCTATAGACGAATGTGTTTTTCGTTTTTTAGTGTCACTATTTTTCATTTATCGAGTTTCAAATCGCAACGGTGCTAAAGAAGTTTTCACTTCAAAAATTAAAGCCACGTGGTTGGAAATTCGCCTCTTGACTGCGAAATAATACACTTTTTTTAGATGAATGTTTATGCAACTCAATTTTTGGAACTAATACTTGTGTTAAATTAAAAAAAATACTAAAAATTAAAAATGGATAAAAATTCATCCAAGACACTATCTAGATAGTATTTAGTTCGGGTTTGAATATTGCAATCATACAGAAAGATATGAGCCAATAAATATATGCGTAAAGAAAATGAAGATAATATTGGTAGTTCTTAGTATGATACAGTTAATATGATCGAATTGAATAGGGTTCAGTTGGTAGAGTTGCGCCCCGGTAAGGCGAAGATCCTTGGTCTTGGGTTCGAGTCCCAGATGTGACCGTATCTTCTTCTGATATTTTTTTTCAGATTTCGATTGAGTTTCGCTAATATTGCCTTCATTTAATTAAATGCAATAATTACGGTTTTCAGTGATTTAATTTTTAACATCCATGCGCTCTGTCTAGAATTTGTTTGTCGATACCCTTAAAGCATTTCATGGTCCAAAAATAACCGAGAACAATAAAATTGCTCTGTTTTTATTAAGTATCAACAATTTTATGCATCTCATTTATTTAATCTTTTTTGTGGCACGCCACGCACAAAAATGCAAAGAATTCATGAACTGCACGCCTCTGTTAGATACGATGGACATTCATATTCCAAGAAGTGCATGATTGTATTTCTCGATGACGCAAAACATCTACCTACGTCAGAAAGGCGTGTATGAAAAATCTATTTTCCCTAACCACAGAATCGAAAAGGTTAAGAAGGTGTGAAAAGGTTTGTTTTAAAAATAGTATCTATCTAATAATCCCACACATATTAAAGTTCACAAAATTTTAACATACACTTCGGTACTAGTAGATCAATATAAAAAGTGCCTAAGTCACATTAATGTCAAAGAGGGCAATGATTTTGAGGGTGTAAGCAAAAAATATATTATTTTTGAATGTAGCTATAACTTTGTGGTTATCCATCTTCTCTACATATTATAAATTAAAGTCCCCGCGTCGTCTGTCTGTCTGTCTATTCGCGATAATCTCGAAAACTACTGACCGGATTTTCATGCGGTTTTCACCAATAGATAGAGTGTTTCGTGAGGAAGGTTTAAGTATGTAATTTGTCAAGGATTTGTGTAAATTGGTTGAAACGCAACGATAATTGTTAGAAGTGTCTGAAAAAGTCAAGCCGCCTGGTAGCTTTCATCGAAAACGCTGCCTAATCCTTTGGGGATGTAACAAAATAATGCATGGTGGGATATTCCTCTTTTATAAATCTACAAAAAAGTCCGCGAAGGTATATATATCTATCTTTTACGGATAGCTTACTATACCCATTCTATCGTCTAAAAAAATAGTCACGTAGTTTCGATAATTGAAAATTTATTTAGACGGATACAGTATTAATCCTTATTAATTTAAATACGTTAGTTACCCCAAGCATTTCATCCACATTATTATAATCTTTCACACCATCTCTACGTATTATAAATTAAAGTCCTCCGCGGCATCTGTCTGTCTCTTCGCGATAAACTCAAAGGTTGGATAACCATCCAGTAGATGTCGTTGTGTTTTATTAGCCACAACAACGCGTGGCCGGGTCAGCTAGTTATAGATAAATAAAACAATTTAACTTTGTTTGAACCACTTTTATATTTGAGTAAATCCGAAGGGTTTCAGAACGACTGTTCCTTCTTCGGATTTACTCAATTATAAAAGTGGTTCAAACAAAGTTAAATTGTTTCATTATTTTATCTAAAAAATATTTTCTTTAGGTTTCTTTTAGGAAAGGAAGGAGAGAAAGTAGAGGGGCAGACGCAAGATAAACCTCACCCCATGAACTCGGGTACCTCTGCTAAGTTATCAAACGTAGCGAACGACTTGGGGTGACCTATGGCGGAGGTGTTGGTTATCCTGTAAATGATTGTCTCAGTCCGAGATTTGTTCTCGTCTGTATTATTTTAATGATGTAGGTACTTTTTAAGCTTTATTTGTGTTTATTAAAAAAAAAAAACAGAAAAATATTAGAACTTTTACCTTAACTCAGTCCCTTAAAAAATAATAATTTTTTGGTTCTCTTACTTTAAAATAAACTTTTTCTTGTGTTAATTATAAAACATGCTATCAAATTTAATAAATGAAATTATCAAGATTAATAAAACATTATAAAAATAAGATATAATAATTATTAGATCTGTTTGTGTGGTAGTTGTTACTTGTTACTTACCTAAAATAGTAATACTTATACTAGCGTCGGTCTCACGGACCGATAACAATAGATAATAAAGTGTCACTCGTCCATTTAGCATCAACAATGCACGCGCCTTTCTAAACAAGGCCTAAAAACAAATTAATAAGTTACTAAAATCCCAGGGATGTGAATTTTTGAGAAAACAACGAATTATTGATTGGTCGGTTTGAGAGACCAATGCGCGAGTATATGAAGGTTAAGTTAAACAACTGCCGAACACACTGAAAATTTCGATTCTTATTAAAAATTATGGTCTGAACTTGTAACAAAATCTAATATGCACAGAAAATTTCGGCTCCCAATGGATCGATTAATTATCCCCATTATCATACTAATCTTTTTAATTTTGTAAAGAATATTTTAAACATTTTATGCAATTTTAACTTTGCTCATCTTATATCAGAATAATAATATTAACGGCGACCGTCGATTATAAATTACCACATAATTAACTAGTTAACAAAAATATGTGGCTAAGTTTGAATAAGTGTGCTCTTTAATTTTCACGGTCACTTCGTTTCTCCTTGGTTTTATAATATTGTGTACTTAGCAATGATCCAAATATTTGCTGATACTGTTAGGTAGATTGTATTATACACGGCGTCCGGAAACTTAAAGCAAAAAGTGAGAAAATGTGATAAACTTAAATGCAGATAAATCATTTTAAAGGGACCCTTGCCACTGCAGTGATGTGTTGGACGGATAAAACAATGACGGTTATTTATTTTGTTGCGCAAAATAAATAGACTTTTTTACATCTTTATATAAAAAAAACGAGTGTGCTTTAGACCACACGACTGAAGTAAAACTTCTTTATCTCGATCTATATGATAAGAAGAGATAAAAGAAAATGAGCACGCGCACTGCTCTCTCTTGCTCCTACAGTGTGATACAGACAATAAGCCTGCACTGTGTCTTAGATATACGAAACGTAACTGGCTATGAGAGAAAGAGAGAAAGAAAATTTGTGCTCGCACTTCTCTCTCTTGCCCCTAAAGTAATATACGAAACGTAACTCTCTCTCTTTCTGTCTTCAATAACTTATATTTCCTTCTCAACTACTGTTTGCCTCGCTTTTCGTAACGCTCTCGTCACGCATTCACCAGCTTACTCCCCAAGTCAAGCGTGCGTAAAGAAGTTTTACTTTAAAAAAAATGAACCATTAAAATAAAATCCAGACACTTTAACACATAAACATAGAATTATAATCAAAAACCAAGGGTCTAGTACCCGTGGCCTAAAATTTTTATATGTTCTCTTTAAAATTTTTTGCCTGCACTCTAATGTAAAACCGATAACAGTTAATTAAAACGTCACACAGTTTTTCCACGGGAGCAGGCAGATACGATGTACAGTCACACAATTCCACCTTGGCACACACTCTTTGCTTCACGTTATATTTCTGTAGTTCATGAAAAAAAATATTTTTAGTGTAAATCAAGGATGTAGTTTGTTAATATATATTTTCAAATCATAGATCATAGATAATTTGAACAAAATTATTTTAAGCTGAACATATTCTTTACATTGATACAGTGTATACAGTCTGTTACTTCACAAAAAGCATAAACAAATTCAGTAGAACCTCGATAATGCGAACTAATGAAAAACAACACCTGTTCGGACTCGCGAATTATAGTCGTGAGAAAGAAAAAGAAATGAAATAGCTGTTTGCTTAGGAAAACACTATATTAGAAGAACTTCTAAATCACAAAAGCCATTTACTTAGTCGTAAACTGATCTATTTAAGCCTGATGGGCTATATTTACCGAACAAGAAAAATCTTTATCCCTCAAAGCAACATCTTTCCATTTTCGTCAGCCCAGTCCAACCTAACCATATGCTGCACAGTGTAACGTGGACACAACGCAAGAGCTCTTAGGCTGCGTATACATGCATGTAACAAAACGCGAAACGAACCACGAATTATAGGAAACGAACGAAGAAACTGCAAGTTGCGTTTAGCGCCGTTTGCTGTTGCTTCATTCCTTTCCCATGCTTCGTGGTTCGTTTCGCGTTTTGTTACATGCATGTACCCACAGCGTTACGTAACTACAGAAAAAAAGGAGAGGTGTCGTTTGGCAGTTCGGATTATAGCAACGTTCCCAATTACCTGGGTTCGGATTATCGAGGCTCTGGTGTAACGTTGGTAAGTAGTTTTATTTTTTAAGAGAAACTTCAAAAAATTCGGATGAAGCGGAAATGCGTCACAACTCAGTTCTACACAAATACTCTGTTCTAATATAACGCGGTAAATTCGCACCTTGGCGCGTGCCTCCCATAGCACAGTGGGCAAGATGCCTGACAAGTCTCAGCGGCCAGAGAGACAGACATGAAGCGAACGGAGGTTCGAATCCTACGAAATCCAAAAAAAAAAACATTTTTATTTTTGTGAAATCATTATCCAAACTTCAAACCTCTTTAAAAGAAACCGATAAAAGAAAAGATAGCGACTTTATAGTTTATTTCTACCGCGTGTGAATTACACACTCTGATTTTTTTTACAGATAGTTTAACCTGAGATCCTGGATGCCTTGTAAAATGAACTTTGTATGATATTATACACCTACCTAATATTACGAATGATTACGAATCCAGCACACAGAATTCACAAGATGGCTTGGATATTTAAACAACTGAATTCATTAATAAACGCAAGATTGGTATGACTCGTTTACAAATTTGAAAGAAAAATTATTATTGATTTACCAACACAAGGAATTGGCCGGTGTCTTCTAGGCATACATGAGAGACGCGATAAACTAACCAAAAAACTAACCATCACACCGATTTCCTACGGAGTAGGCACAGCGAATAGAACGTCACACAATTCTGTCTTAGCACACAGTCCTTGCTTCATTCACATTCATACATCGTCTCAAATCGTCTCATTCTGCTTTTCTGACTCGTGACATGGGCACTCAGTTATTTGATTCACTTCAAAACTTCACTTGAAACGTTCCTCCTTTAATTTTACTCCAAACGCTCACACCAGACATGAAGATATTATTTTCATATTTACACGTTTTTATCACGGTCATACACGTTTTTACCACACATACGCCTCAAGGTTCTCATCACTAAAGCACTAATGTGAAGTTCACCGGCAACAGTTTTCCAAGGCCACACGAAAAACCGTAATAAAGCAGATAATAAACATAATTTAATTCAGAAAATTCATAAAATGTTTTGTAGATGGACGCATGCTGTGGTTCCCATGTTTCTTTTTTAAATCAACATTTGATATTTGACGACACTTTCAGTAAACAATATTTTCAATGTCACCTACTGCAAGATGAGAGACCACGCGTCGTACGGTCTTGAAATGTTAAGTTACAATTATACACGCATATGTCCATTTCTTCTTCCTCCATTCTTATTTTCTACAAAAAACGTTACCGCCGCTCGCCACTGCATTTGGGAGCTCTCAGTCTGAGTAGCATTTTGAGGTGAACTAAAAATCTGCTGATAGTAGTGAAATTCGGTCGGATTTTCCTTACTTTTAGTGAAATTGATCTAACGTTTTAAAATATCGAAATTCTTGCATTAAACTAATGGAAATTGTTTCTGAAGTGAAACTTCTATAGCCCCGCTATTTGGATTTCGGATGAAACGGAAATGACGATTACTGCACCTGCGTCGCATCAACTGCGCTCATCGGCCGCATTGATTATGATGTCACTTTTAAAGGCTCCTATTGGTTGAGCTATAAAACGGAAATTCCACTGGTCTGGGCTCATTGGTCGCTTTGATTATGACCTCACTTTTCAAGTATTGGCTGAGATTGTTTTGGTAAAGTTTCGCTTCTACCGCGAGAAAACTGAACTCGTTTTTTTTCACCACCTAAGATAACATTCTGTTTAATGGCCACAAAAGCAAGGTTCCGTGATATGTCGTGTGTTGATATTTCAAAGAAATAATACCGCGATTTTTCCAAAACAACAAATATATTGTTAGCCACAATAATCAAATTTCAAAAAATGTCTAGTCTTGTGAAAATCACGTAATGCAGATTTCAAAATAAATTTCTTAATTTTTAGTTTAAAATATAAAATGTTAACTTTTTTGACGTTACTTGTAGATAAATTATATTTTTTGGCAAGATGTTACAATATATATTTAAAGTGGGAAATTTTAAGTCGAATAATTATTATATACACCGCAAGCTCGTGTAGGCATTCTGAGAATTGTTTGCAGACACATGAAGAGTACAGGATGGGTCAGAATAACAGGCGATTATGAAAATACAAAAAAATTAAAGTGTGTAATTCACACGCTGTAGAAGTGAAACCATCAGAACTTTGAAAACTTGATTTATCAAAAAAATTTACCCTGCATCAAAGGAGGCTCTATTATTTTGGAACCGGGCACCCGTGAATTAAATCAATATTTTATTGCTATTTAATTATCTCGCAGACTAAATCCTGTAGTATGTTGGTCTCTTTTTAGTACTTATTAGGTGGTATCCGGCACGCGTTGCTATGCCATTTAATAAAGAATTTGTTTCTCCCTGCGTGTCCTTTCCCTGCGTGTCCCGTTCCCCTTCCGCCTCCCCTTCCTCTTCCGCTCCCCCTTCCCCTCTTGCGTTCCAACTCCACCTCATCCATCTTCCCTCGCCCCACTTCACTCTCCCCTTTCCCCCATCCCGCGAATCCCCTTCCCGAGTTCCTCCATTCCCTTCCAGTTTCCCTCCCCCTCCCTGATTCCCCTCTCCCCCCTCAACCCCCTACCTGAGTCCCCTCCCGCATTCCGTA
Source organism: Limnephilus marmoratus (assembly GCA_917880885.1). NCBI lineage: Eukaryota > Metazoa > Arthropoda > Insecta > Trichoptera > Limnephilidae > Limnephilus > Limnephilus marmoratus. The sequence continues at coordinate 47,179,277 of OU862920.1, read as the reverse complement.
CAATTAGTTTTCGAACAGCTCGCGTGCCACCTATTGCAATTTTTTTATACAAATTTCATAATGCCAGAGCTCACCAGTAGTTTTATATAAACCTTGTCCTGACAATAATAAACACAAAAAAAAAAGAATTTGTTTGGAAGTTATGCGCGTACATACATTTCGGCGATTCATTTTTATTTACATATATAAAATAAAGAATAAGAATAGATTACTCATTTTAGTTTCATCAAGCTTCAAATCACAACGGTGCTAAAGAAGTTTTCACTACAAAAATTAAAAATTAAACTTTTTATCACCACATTCAAGTGTAGTGCATTAGTGGTTCCACATATTATATTACCTAACGTTTTTCCGTATTCATTCACCGTGCCGTACCGTATTATACTGTATCACCGTACCTCTTGAATCAAGTTACTTCCATTAATGTTGAACCTACATATTTATCTTTCCCCGTATCTCGTTTGATGGTCGGGCAAAAACCGACTCGAGATTGAATACATCAGAGCGTTTGTATCATGTTTCTACAAATCACACCCTTCCACGTCATTCGCGTTGGCGATAAGGTACGGTGATTTGATATGGTAAACTGATACAAATTATTTGCAGTGTGTGCACCCGGCTTAATGTGATGATAAACTTTAGGCTTGAAAAAGTTGACGTTTATTTATTTATTTTATTTATGTGAATACCTCAGTTCCAACTGCTCTCAACCGCCTGGAGCCATTAAGGATAAGGCATCCCTGATTGAGGCATATTATGAGGCAGAAGGTAGTGGGCAGAGGAAAGAAACGAGTCAGAATAGGGTGGGGAAATACCCTGCTATTCACATCTGGTCACCAAGCACCTTTTCAATTCTGAACGGCATTGTTACACCGTAGTGATAATGAAAGTATCTTCCACTCTGGAACGTGCCGCAAATGTACTATTATATTATTTTTAATCAATTAATTGTGAAATAAAACAAATTAATCAAATAAAATTTACTTGGGCACGTTGGATTAAATCCGCGACTTTCGAATTGCTAGTCGAGAGTCTTATCTTTGACCACGGAGGCCGTCGAAATCGGGGTTAGAATTATATATATATTTTTTTTATTTTCATAATTTCGATATGTATTCTAATTAGGGCTGCCACCTTTCAAAAACAGTAGACCCGGAGATTTTAGAAATATAGTTTTTTTATTAAAATAAAACACTTCTTCTGGGTTTTATTAATACTTACTAATTTTGAAAATAGACATAGACAATGGTATCAATGGAAAAATAATAGCTATAGACAATGTTATTATAAACAATAAAAGTGGTAAAAACTAAGTATTTTAATTTGATTAAAATGGTGCCACAAAATAAGTTTGCTGTGTTAAAAGAAAAAACTTTTTTTAGTATGAATTATTTAATTAATGCAAAATGTCATGGTAAATTAACATTTGGAATGTTTTTTTTAAATATAAATGACCTAGCTAGTGCTAGTCTGACGGACCAGCTTGACACTTAAAACTATATTTTTCATTTTGAAGGGATTGTTTAAGCATTTTTTCTTGCTCAGGTTTCTTCAAAAACTTCAAAAATTCTTGCACATTCATTTTGTAATTAATCTTCACAATTAACTCTGCCTTCATTATGTCCACTGACAAGCAGTTTCGGTCGTCTGTCCACAAATTTCCCATTAAAGAAAAGACGCGTTCAACAAAAGCATTGCTTATAGGGATTGAAAAAAAATTTCCAATTATTTTTGGTAGTTCGGTAAAGGTTGAGGTGACTTTGAATAACTGAACCTATCGTAAATCAACAGGTAATTTTGAATCACTATGTAGATAGTACGAACTGAGGAAATACTTGGTTTAATTTTCGGGTCTCGTCATAAAGTTTATCTTCGTTGAAATTTTTAAAACCAAGTGATTCGACAGCTTCCACAATATCTCCGTAACTTACTGCACTTGTTAGATCGAATTTGGAAAAGATGTTGAATACAGATGTCGTTTGTCGCTTCGCTGCCACCGCCCGGTTTGACCCGGAGATATCGATGTTAAACCCGGAGCCCGGACATGCACCATGCAAACCCGGAGACTCCGGGTCAAACCCGGAGAGGTGGCAGCCCTAATTCTAATAAGTGGACCCACTAAATAAAGGTTATATTATAAATCTATGGTTTGATGGTTATAGTTTAAAGGTAAAAGTATAAAACTATGGTGTGACTTTTCTTAACACTAAATGTCGAAAAATCCCATTTTATACCTTACAGAATAACAGGGAATATCTCAAATATAAATGTAAACATAAAAATTCACGAAAGAAATTACCTTTTTAGAATCGCACCCTATAAATCAAACTGTATACACATTAGTAGTAAAGAAAAAATAAAATATCTTGCAATAATCATCGATAATAACATCAAATGGAAAAGTCAAATAAATTCCACAGCAGACGGAATGAGAAAACTGATTTATATATTTTTAAGACTTAGAACTACTGTATCGAAATACTGAAATATATTTATCATGAACTTTTGCACTCTTTACTACAATATGGAATCAAGGCTTGGTGCATATAAATCATCCCTACTTCCACTGGAGACAATGCAAAAAATATTAATAAAAATCATCTTATAAAAGCCCTATTACTACACAAAGATAAATATTTTCCTCGATTTCCCGGTTCCCCACTTAAAAAAATTATGACAAAATTGCACTGCTTCAATTACATAAAGATTTCTTACATAAAATTAATATACCACAATTAAATATTAGCAAACCAATTATATCTGTTAAAAGTTTAAACGTACCACTGGTACGAACCACAACAACACAGCATCAGTATATATTCAAGGGTATAAAATTATTTAAAACTTACTTATTGTTTAGATTTATGTTTTTGCTTTGTATCATTTATTAATTAACCTCCTTATATTTTTATCACTTTTATCGTATTTTGTCATAAAATTACTAATAGTTTTTATAATATTTTATAAACTTAAATATATGTAAAAATATTTAGTTGTCCTCTCCTAAACACAAGCATCTGCTTTATTAGGAGAGTGATTGGAATATTGATGTTATATTATGTTGTAAAAATTGTAACTTTAATAAAAGTTTCAATAAAAAAAAACAATATTATAAAAAAATTATAGAGCACGTAGTACGTAGTAAGTAAGAGTACAAACTAAAAGGTATCTCCTGCATAATCAGTTGTTATTAATAATTGCTCAAAAAAGCATTTTTTTCTATTAGCGAACAGTTTGTCATCAATAAGAGTTTTTCCACTACAAGAAGAACAATGCATTTCAAAATTGAGTGTAAACATGTAAACTACGCATTTTGACAGTTCCCGGATAGCATAAAATTATAGTTGTGATTATATCTTTATCTTTACTAAGTATAAAATGAAGTCGCTCACGATGTATGTGCGCCTAAACTACGCAAAACTTTTAAACTACGCAACGGATTTTCATGCGGTTTTCACCAATAGATAGAGTGATTCATGAAGGTTTTTAGGTATATAATTTGTCAAGATTTTGTGTAAATTGGTTGAAATACATAATATATTTGGCCAAGCGACAGCGGGCTGTGTGATGTGGATTTGATTTAACAGATGGCGTTGGTTAGAAAGGTTTCGTTAGCTACAGCAACGTGTGGCCGGGTCTGCTAGTTAATATATATAATTATATTGGAGATCGCGGGAATATCCCGTAAAAACAAAGACGCACATATTAAACTATTTCAGTGATGTATGCATCCTTATAATCCTGTTTTAAATGGTCATCTTTCAGATATAGTAATTATAAAATAAAAATATATATTAAAACTTACTTTTCTTAAATGCTTTTTAAATGGGTACTTAATTGCGGTGAAAACAGATTTAAGAAATATTAGATACTTTTTATTCAGTCAGCTTTTATTTCTGTTATTGATCATGAACCCTGTTATTCTGCCCCATCCTGTATAACGATCTCGCTTACGCATTCAGTTTGAAAAGTAAACATTCACTTGAAATAATCCGGTGATAATGAAAAAAAGTTCCCTCGTAAGTTTTTGTGTCTATTTTCGCAATGTAAATAAGTATCTACGTATAAATTAAAACGAATCTGTGGCGATAAGAGATGTGTACAATATTTTACCCACATTCCTGAACTTGGACCTTGATTTTGAATTTAAACATTTTGATTATTATCTTTTTTTAGATCGGAATAGTCGGTGGCCAGATATGAATAGTCAGGTTCTTCCTAACCATCCTCTTTACCATCTCCTGCCATTATCACTCCCTGCAGCCCCACACATACCCTAATCAAGTAAAATAGAGTAATCTTTTAATATGCAAGAAAAAGTCAAGTTAGTTACACCAATTATAACTCAAGAACGGCTGGACCGATTTTTATGATCTTTGATTTGTCTCCGCCCCGAAGAGCAGAATATTAATCAATATTAATAATTCACGAAAAAAAATATGAGAAAATTCTTTTCCTCATACATTTTGTATGGAATGAATTCTCAACTTTTGAAAGATCTGCAGCAATATATACGATAAATATAATATCGAATAGTGAGTGAATTCCAAAAAATTGTGCCTTTGTTCTTAAACATTTATAATGCTGCCCCTCTTTCTTACACACTAAATGTCAATAGTTGAAAATGAGACAAACGGTGAACATATGCCTGCACCCGTCTAAAGGAAAATAACGATAAATATAATAAATCTCCCTCACACTCATTAAGAAAATAATTATTCTATTCCCGTAAGTGAGTAGAAAAGCAAGAATATCACAAAAAATATAAATCCGTACGCAACGCCATCTCTGATACTCAATTGACCGTTTTTTTCTGTTACTGACAAAAAAAACACGATCAGTTGCGGCATCGATAATTACTTCATTGTGTAATTTTTAACTTAAAAAACTGTTTTATTTTTTAAATGAATACCGCACAAGAGTCCCAACTGCTCCTGCGAGGAGCCAGTGAGACTATGGCATCCCCAATTGAGAAATGTTGTGAGGCTGAAAGGTGGTGGGGAGGGAAAGGAGAGAGGGAAGAGGTAAGTGGGGAAGTACCTGGCTATTCAGAATTGGTCACCAAACACGGCTAAGAATAGTTAATAAGTTAACACAACAGTTATTGATTCTGAGTCGGTACGAAGTTCGTCGAGTCAGCTAGTAATAAGATATTTTTAAACAAAGTCTAGCAAATCATTGTAGATTATTTATTTCTAAGAAATATGATTAAATTGGTCAAACGAAGCAAAAAAAATAAAGCTAGCTTTCCACGATACATATTTTCCACACCAATACCCATACAGAAATATCAGGACAGAAAACATCAATATTTCATTTAATTCACTACAAGTTATTCTTCTCTGATTTGGTGGTGTTTATGAGTAGTTTTGGACCAGATAGAGGATACACTTTTACATATTATACATAACTCAGTACTCTTCTCAAATTTAAATTTTTCGGGGATATCTGACTAATCAACTGGACAATCGATATTTTAAATTAAACACGCATAACATTTTAAAATAAGTACGCGTAATTTCAACTTAAAAATATTAAGAGGGCATTACCAGAGAAAACCAGAAATATGTCATTTTCAAATCAGATTTTAGACGTATTGACTGTTTTCCACAAAAAATTATAAATGGGTTTCGAAAGACTGTTCTTTTATCTAGCATTCGCATGTAATAAATTTTGAGAATTTTTTAAAATTTTTAGTATAATAAGGTTATTCCATAGGTCGTTGGCAGATTTGTTAAATTTTCAAAAAAGATTTTGTATTATACCACACCCATTTCAAATAATATAATCATGCAGTAAAATAAATCAATACATTATCTAGCAAACGCATGTTTTAGAATTTTAATTTTAGTTTCAATAAAATCATTAAAAAATATGTACGTACATGTGTTTCTTCACGAAAATTGGTCCATTTGTGTATTTATTTGCGCACTTATAAACTAATATATTTCAGATTTTTTTTAACATTCTTATTAAATTTAGACATTATTGAAAAATGATTTTTCTCGTTGTAACCGCCCTGCACGATCGAAAGAACAACTTTCGACGAAATGTGGATTTTCGTCCGCTGGCTGGTTTAAACGCACTTAATAATAATTTTGTAAAAAAAAGAGTATATTTTCCACACAGAATCCATATAATATATTATGAACTGTACGGAAATCGTACGATAAAGGGTATCATGTAAACCGACCGTAATTCCTCGAACTTAGCAAGACAGGAAACGTATGTTTACTTTAATATAATTTACGATTGTCTATGACAGCATGGAAGTAATTCTCGAATGGCCAATTAATCAAACGTAACAATAAACTTCAAAACGCCTACTCCGTTTTTGACACGAGTTGCACATGAAACACACAGAACCGAAGCCTGTCCACCATTGTTCACTACAAAATCATACATATAAAAATCTCGTGTCACGGTGTTTGTGGTCGCACTCCTCCGAAACGGATTGACCGATTTTTATATTTTTTTATGTGTATTTTGTAGGTATGAGAATCAGTTTTAAAGTATATTTCATACCGCTAGGTTATTAGGGTGTCCCTATCCAGAAAAAAATGATATATTTTTTTTGTTTTATTTGGCATCAAAAAATACTTATAACCCCAAATTTTAACCCTCCTACCCCCACCGTTCCATTTTTTTTATCGCGATTTTAGTATTTTTGTATGAACAAATTTAACTGTCTGTCATATTTCAAACAGAACGAAATTATTTATGTTGTTGAATAACAGATGGTGCCTCGTCCGCCTCATCGAACTTTCATCCACACATGCGCAAGACATTCACGAGAAGCATCGCTCCTTTTTGATATTTCATTCGGCATCATGTTATCGGTGGGAAAACCATCGAGCTTATTTGTGTTGACTAAAGACGGACTGACAAAAAATATCGTTCACTCAATTGCTCTTCGAAATTCGTATTGATTTTCTTTATTTCACTTTCATACTTTAGTGTTTTCTTTTTCATCGGCAGTCATCGTCTACAGCACTCCATTCCTCTTTCTGTCATGGATCCCATCCCCACACACTTACAATACATTCGTTATTTTTTATTTAACAACCAAAATATTCACTAGAAATAATTTATTTGGCAGCACATGGTTTGTCGGGTCGGCTAGTCTATTTATATAATATACAAGTAATTTGGCAGTTTAACCATATTATTGATTTGAGGAATGCCTTACATCAGCAAAAATATGCCTTTAGATTTTCATCAATGGACCTGTTCAAAGACTCAAGCCAGATGGAACAACTTATCGTAATAATATAGAACATAAATAAAGAAGGTCTTCCGGTTTCCGATAATTTGTTGGATAATATTAGTTATTGCCTATTACGCAAGACGATAGAATGCAGTACTAAACTATTTGTTTTTGTAAATTGGTGTAGATAAAATTCGTAATGACCTGTGGGGTAATTTTAATGGCATTTATTTATTTTTATCATTTGTTTTCCGTTTCGGATCACATCATTGCGCCTATTTTCAAGGCTTAGTTATGATGAAGAACAATAATAGTAATTCAACTTCCGAAAAGTTATCGACAAAGCAATTAAAAAAATATAGATAAAATAAATATACATACTATTTTATTTTATTTTATTAGTTACTAGCTGGTTCCCGGCATGCGTTGCTATGCCATTTAATAAATAAATTGCTTCTCCCTGCGTGTCCTTTCCCATTCATTCCGTTACCCTTCCACCTCCCATTCCTCTCGCGTTCCCGCTCCGCCTCCTCCACCTTCCTTCTCCCTAGTCCACTTCCCCCCTTACCCCGTCCCGCGAACCCCGCACCCGAGTTCCTCTCCTCCCTTTCCCCCTCCCTCCTCCCCCCCTGCATTCCATACATTCATTCCCGATACATTAAGTTTTCAAACAGCTCGCGTGCCACATATTGCAATTTTTTATACAAATTTCATAATGCCAGAGCTCACTTATACAAACCTTGTCCTGATAATAACGAACACAAAACAAAAAGAATTATCCAATTTGGTGCAGTCGTTCAGAAGTTATGCGCGTACAGACATTTCGGCGATTCATTTTTATTTATATAGAAGATTAGCAAGTCAGGGAAGAGTTTGACTTCTCGACAATTTTGAAAATGTTAATCAAAATAATTTTATGTTAGTTTGGGTAACTAGGTATTTTATCGTTCGCATAAATTTTTCAAATAATCATCACTACGTAGTATAAAATGAAGTCGCTCAAAATGTATGTGCGCATAGATCTTTTAAACTACGCACCGGATTTTCATGCGGTTTTCACCAATAGATAGAATGATTCAAGAGGAAGGTTTATGTGTATAATATATGCTTATTATAGTAGAGAATAATAAATATTCAATTGAGTGTGGATTTTATAAAGGTTGTGTTTCGTTAGCCATAGCAACGTGTGTCCTAGTCTGCTAGTCAATTATAATATTGAAAAATAACACTTAAAATAAAAGCAAATCTGAGTTCTGGAGTTCATTGGACCATAGTTACACAACCGAATAGGACATACACAACTGAATTTAGTATTTTTATGTCTGTGCTCAGATAAAAGGAAAAATTAATTTAAAAAAAAAAAATTTCACGTAAAATATCTTTTCATGAAAATGTAATCATGAAATAAAATAATAAACGAAAGCAAAAAAAATCTAGAAGGATCATAAAAAATGAATGCTACAAAGCACCGCATAAATAGGAGACCGATTATTTACGAAGCACCACACAAAGAGGGGATCGATTACTCTATCTCATTCTCTCATCCTACAGATGGATATGTTTGTCTCTATTTTGTGTCGAGTTTCAAATCACAACGGTGCTAAAGTTTCACTTCAAAATAAAATTACACTCATATCTAATGCACTAATATGTGTCTTTCTTATCGTAGATGGTTTTTCCTACGTGCTGTCAAAAATCGTTAGCCATAAAATTTCTAGCGAGCCAAAACGATTACTGCAGTCGGTTATCTGAATACCTGATTAACTAGCGTGGCAAGCGCATAGAATAAATAACATTACACTCTACAGAAATAGCACATTACGTCAAATAACTTAAATAGACAATACCTAACCACGTAGAAGAAAATACCTAAGAAAAAATCCAAGAAAAATAAGTTATCCGTATCTTCGTTAAAATGTATGGCAACTGGCAGAAGAATGAAAGAAGACTTTTAATTTGGGAGGCGCGGAGGGTACCGCTGCTCCGGAATAATTATGAATAATTATGACCAACACTTCTGCTGTATGTCGCCCCAAGTATTTCGCTACGTTTGGTGATTTCGATGGGAGCCCGGGTTTTTGAGGGTAAAGTTTGTTTAGGTCTTGGCGGTGGACGCCTTTGCCCGCCACTCTTGGACACAGACACCCCAGATTCCCCCCCATTTATTTATTTCAATATTTTAATATTAAATTTGATTATAATAATGACGTATTGCCCATCTCACTAGGTGTGAAACGCCTGTGTTGAGTTGAGATGGCAATTTACAAAGTGGTGGTCATCCAAGTTTTTGTTTACATAATATTATGACAATGACAGTTATAAAAATAAAATCAGTATTTTTTTTACATTATACAATTCAAGTATGAATGTAGAAGATTAAGACAATATAATTGTGAAGCATACCATTCCTCATAAAATTTCCTTCTCCAGCACTTCCTCTTTTTCCTTTCCAATAAAGACCATTCACACACAGAATCGCCAAAGATGACATAGGTTCCGAGGCATTATTTTATCAGCTCCACAGAGGAGACAATAATTCCCCTCAGGGCGGATATCATCTTTGGGGATGCTGAAAGGGTCGTTTTAGGAAAGTAAGGCGAGGAAGTTCTGGGAAGAAAAAGGGTACGAGGGATGGGTAGGAATCTCAGGGTCAATGTGCACGGACCTATGAGTCTATCCCTCCTACTGCGGTACAAGGCGACGCACGTTACGAGAGTCCTGCTAGAGAGGTCAAAAAGTCTCCCTCAACCAGTCCCTCCCGATCCAGACTGCTGTTGCAGTTGGTGGGCAGATCCGTCCGCCTCCAAGATCCAGACAAACCTCACCCCATGAACGTGGGCACCCCTGCTTATTAACCAAACGTAGCGAAACACTTGGGGTAACCTACGGCAAAGGTGTTTGTTATCCAGTAGATGGTTCCCGGGGCGGCAGTACCCATACCCGTTTCCCAAATTGTAATTTTTACTGTAATTAATAGTTGACATATTACATTGCATCTATTTTTTTTTTATATTATTTTTTATGTAATAAAAACGTTAACGTTTTTCGTACCTTCTTTACTTACGCATAATATGGAGTGCAATTTTTGAAGGAAAACTTCTTTACGCACCATTGACTTGGGGAGTAAGCTTGTGAATGCATGACGAGAGCGTTACGAAAAGTGTGATCGGGCGAGGTGAACGGTCGGGCCTTTACTCACGCTTGCCTTGGGGAGTAAGCTGGTGAATGCATGACGAGAGCGTTACGAAAAGTGTGATCGGGCGAGGCGAACGGTCGGGCCTTTACGCACGCTTGACTTGGGGAGTAAGCTGGTGAATGAATGACGAGAGCGTTATGAAAAGTGTGATCGGGCGAGGCGATCGGTCGGGCGAGGCAAAAGGAGGTTGAGAGGGAGATGATAAGTTAATGATAAGTTAGTGATATTTTACTTCAGTCGTGTGGTCTAAAGCACACTCATTTTTTTTTTGGAGATGACCCTAAAGATCTTGTTTTTTTGGAGATGACCCTAAAGCTCTCGTTTTTTTGGAGATGACCCTAAAAATCTTGTTTTTTTGGAGATGACCCTAAGAATCTTGTTTTTTATTGAGACGACCCTTAAACGTCTTGTTTTTTTGAAGATGACCCTACATCTTGTTTTTTTTGGAGATGACCCTAAACATCTTGTTTTTTTGGAGATGACCCTAAACATCTTGTTTCGATTGGGTGACATTTTTTGTAATTCAAATATTACATTATAATTTGAAAGTGTTCAGAGTTACTCAAGGTCCTGAACGTTTGCTACGATTTTATGTTTTTGAGAATAATCACGCTCTAGTTATTAAAGCAGCCACAATGAAACAGTAAAATCTTATCAGAAAAGCAATTGCATATTTATAACTTTGAAAACTGGTGTTTTATGATAATACGTTTTTGTTGTTTTGTTTCAGTAATATTGTTTTCGAGATTGTATTCTTCGCGTGGTTTAACTTTTGCTTGTAATATACTAGCGAGTTCTCGGCGTGCGTTGCAATGCCACTAATAAAGAAATTGTTTCTCCCTAAGGGTCTTTTCCCATTCCCCTTCCGCCTTATCTTCCTCTCCCATTTCCCCTTCCCTTCAAGCGTTCCTCCTGCACCTTCCCCACTGTCCCTCTCCACACTCCCGCGACCCCACCCCCGCGATCCCCTCCCCACTCCTGGGTTCAATATATTCAGTCCCGGTACATTCAGATTTTCAAACAGCTCGCGTGCCACCTAATGCTATTTTTTTTTTCGAATTTTCATTTTCCGTAAATTACAAATATTCATTTTTATATGTTATAGCAACAATCGATGAAATTTGGTACGTAAAATAGGTACACCTTTAATTCTTGATTAGATTCAAAGTATTCGATTTGGGTGAGTATCGTAGGAGTATCAATTCAAATAAATTAATTATTTTAAAGAGTTAATTCGAAAATCGAATTTTACTTAACAATCGGTGGTATGCAAAATGTCATTCTCAAATAGTGACATTTTTGACAGTTTCGTAAGAGTTTTTGTAATGATTCAGATGATTGTCATGTGGTTATAAAAATCCAGAAACCTTCGCAAGGGTGGAAAGTAGGTATTTTGAAAGTATGAAACATTTCCTATGCTCAATACATTCAACTCCCACACATACACTTGTGGTGTTATTTTACAATATACAATATATGCGAAGTGTTTATTAAATTGCATAATATTATTGCAGTAAATGCAGAAATGCACTTGTGCATACGTTGAGTTTAGAATGAAACGAGTAAGTTATTGTTTTCCGAATAATAATGAGAAAAAACAAACACGCTAAGAATGTTTCCTAAAATAATATCTAGACCACATTGAAAAAGCTGTTTGAATGCCTCGCGTATTTATTTTCAGTTTTCCTTATTTTCGAGCGTTTTTGATATGCAAACAAATGTTAGATACTAGTTAATTTTAAGATGAAATTGTTAGGAACGCCTTTTGAACGCAAAACAAACAAAAACGTGAAACATTACGACTCCTACAACTTATTTTTAAATTCGGTAATAATTAAACCGCGTTATGCACAAACCAAGCAATTCACAATAATTAGCAATAGTGACATTTTTATTTTCTGAAAACATCTGACTGAAAAGTTCAATATTAGAACTATTTACATATTCTAATTAAATGAAGAACTCATTCAAAATAGGTGCTAATATTTTTTTCAGATTTTTTTGTCTCCAGATTTTTGATTGAGTTTTGATAATATTGTCTTCATTTAATTAAATATTACAATTTAAGCTCGCAATCATAAATGTTTAAAATTAAAAAAATAATTCGAGTGCAGTTTACAGGCGGTAGAAGCGAAATTTTACCAAAACAATCTCATCAAATACTTGAAAAGTGAGGTCATCATCAAAGCAACCAATGACCGCAGACCCAGCGTAATTTCCGTTTCATAACTCAACCAATAGAAGCATTTAAAAGTGACATCATAATCAAAGCGGCCAATGAGCGCAGTTGATTCGTCGCAGGTGCAGTAATCGTCATTTCCGTTTCATCCGAAATCCAAATCACAGCGGGGCCAAAGAAAATTCACTTAAAAAGACCGATTGTGCTATCTCATTATCTCGCAGGCTAAATCCTATACATGTATTCTGTGTTTGTTTTTTTACTGTCGCTATTTTTCGTTTCATCGAGTTTCAAATTTTTTCAAGTTTTCACTTAAAAAATTAACTTATGTACATATGTTTTAATTCCGCAAACATTGCAACTCTTGCAAATCATGGGTAGGATGGCTTACGAAAGAAATGGTCGTAGTAAATTAAAAATGTACTTACTATAGTTATAAAACAAATTACGATTACTTGGATTTTTAATCAGAAATTATCACATATTGCTTTAGATTCTTATTGCACAACAAAAAAGAAGCAAAACTGCATTCTTCGCTCCAGTCTACGTACAGATATATTACGCAAATAAAGTAATATTATTATCGAAAATTAAGTTCTCATTATTACCGAAAGTGTTACACATTCTGTGACCTGAATTTAAAATTAATTTATTTTTAAATAAACAAAAAAAATAATGCATTAAAATTTATTATTTTTTCGAATTGACAATGCATTCACCATTTAGACGAAAATTCTTTGGAATTTAACAATGAATCACAATTTAAAAAAAAAAATTTAAGCTAATAGATACGTAAAAAAATAGACATATTATATATAAGAAAAGCAGTTTCGCTTTGCAGAAAAAAATTCAAAGAATATTTTCGATTTCTACGAATACACATCGAACCAAAAATTGTCTCACAAGATTCCATTCATATATTCTCTTTTCAAAAATTATTCAGAATTAAGTATGTAGGTACCTACCAGTAGGATCCGTGAGTTTTCAGTCAGCTAGTGTGCTAAGATTGCCAAAAAACGACGTTGTTTATGTTGTTGTAGCAACAAATGTTAGTATGAAAATCTTTACTATTCTTTCAGTTTGGGGATACGCCACTTTCACATTTCAGTAAGTATATCTTCATAGAAAAAGTTGAAATTTTGAAAATAAAATAAAATCCGTTTTCAGCTGCAACAACATCAATAACGTCGTATTTTTCAATCTTAGCACTGTAGCTCACTGAAAACTCACGGACCGCCACTAGTACCTACCTAGTAATTTAAATACAGTCTATAGGAAAATCTTAGACATTACTTTAAAATGTACGTTTTTTTAACATGCGTTTGACAGCTTGTGCAGGTTTTATTTTTGATAAGATCACGTCGTACGTACTGATAATCAGAAGGAAACCCGCAATCCTTGATCGTTTTTGCGGTCCGTTTGGTAGATTCCATTAACTTAACAAACGCGTTGCAATCTTTAGAGCACAGGCGTCAGGTGAGAATGCTGTCCTAGTTCTACCAGTATTAAAATGGAAGATGCCATTGATCCCTTCGGCACCGGAGCACGGGAAACACGCCAAACACGCGCCCAACATATGTACATGGTTGACATTTGTCTCAGTATCTTCAAGACTTCTTTGTGTCTTCAAGAACCATGTTAACTCCTTCCTCTCCTCAAAAAGACCCTCCACACAGCATCACAGCATCTTCAAAGATGACATACGCCCGGAGGGAAATTATTTTTTTAGGAACTCCTGTACGAAGTAAATGGTTTAGTAACATGTCGAAAATATTTCAATGAATGCTATTTAAGTTGATAGAAAAAAAAAAATAATCGTTGAAGACAATATTAGCGTTTCTCAAATGAAAATTCAGGAAAAGATACGGTCGCATCTAGGAATTGAATCCAAGACTTTAACCTTGCCGAAGTTCTCCTCTAACCACTGATACAATTCGTTCCTATCCCCTACAGTCATATTTAACTATAAGGGGCTTCGACTAAGAACTACCAACATTATCTTCATTTCCTTAATGCATATTTTTATTGGTAAAGGTGGCACCTTTACGTACATTGTCTTCAATGATTAAATTAATATAAGAATTGCAGGTTTTACTCATTAAGTTATTCAAAAAGTAAGCAATATATTTTAATCTTATTGTAAATACATTGCTAAATGTTTTAAAACCATAAACGTCTATTTATTACGTATTCTAACACGAACATGAAAATTTACTGCCGCGGTGTAAATGTTTACGAGTCTAGGTGTTGTTTAAAGTAAAGACACGTATTATTTCAAGATCACGCCAGTTCGTTAACTTACTCCCGTAAAGCAAGATAACAGTCTGTAATCTCTTCTCTTATTGGAAACATAATACCTGAAAGTGTATTTCCAGTTTTCACGAAAAGTGAATATCATACAATTAAAATCAAAGGGATTAGAAAGAAATCCATACATTGACCTAAACCTCTTCTCATATTAGACACACAATACTTGAAAGTGTATTTCCAGTTTTAACGAAAAGTGAATATCATTCAGTTAAGGTCTAAGGGTTTGGAAAGAAATCCATACTTTGACCTTAATCTCTCCTCTTATTGGAAACATAATACCTGAAAGTGTATTTCCAGTTTTCACGAAAAGTGAATATCATACAATTAAGATCAAAGGGATTAGAAAGAAATCCATACATTGACCTAAACCTCTTCTCATATTAGACACACAATACTTGAAAGTGTATTTCCAGTTTTAACGAAAAGTGAATATCATTCAGTTAAGGTCTAAGGGTTTGGAAAGAAATCCATACTTTGACCTTAATCTCTCCTCTTATTGGAAACATAATACCTGAAAGTGTATTTCCAGTTTTCACGAAAAGTGAATATCATACAATTAAGATCAAAGGGATTAGAAAGAAATCCATACATTGACCTAAACCTCTTCTCATATTAGACACACAATACTTGAAAGTGTATTTCCAGTTTTAACGAAAAGTGAATATCATTCAGTTAAAGTCTAAGGGTTTGGAAAGAAATCCATACTTTGACCTTAATCTCTTCTCTTATTGGAAACATAATACCTTAAAGTATATTTCCAGTTTTCACGAAAGTTGAATATCATACAGTTAAGGTCAAAGGGATTAGAAAGAAATCCATACATTGACCTAAACCTCTTCTCATATTAGACACACAATACCTGAAAGTGTATTTCCAGTTTTAACGAAAAGTGAATATCATACAGTTAAGGTCGTTAACTTACTCCCGTAAAGCAAGACAACAGTCTAAACATGGGTTTGGAAAGAACTCCATACTTTGACCTTAATCTCTTCTCTTATTGGAAACATAATACCTGAAAATATATTTACAGTCTTCACGAAAAGTGAATATCATACAGTTAAGATCAAAGGGATTAGAAAGAAATCCACACATTGACCTAAATCTCTTCGCTTATTAGAAATATAATTCCGGAAAGTATATTTCCAGTTTTCACGAAAAGTGAATATCGTACAGTTAAGACTTAAGGGATTGAAAAGGAATCCATACATTGATGTCCTGTCTCATTAAAAACATTATACCTGAAAGTTTATTTCCAGTTTTCACAAGAAGTGAATATCATGCAGTTAAGATCTAAGAGATGCGAAAGAAATCCATACACTGACCTAAATCTATTTTCTTATTAGAAATATAAAACCTGAAAGTATATTTCCAGTTTTCACGAAAAGTGAATATCGTACAGTTAAGACTTAAGGGATTGAAAAGGAATCCATACATTGATCTATATCTCTTCTCTTATTAGAAACATAATTCCTGAAAGTATATTTCCGTTATTACGAAAAGTGAATATCTTAAAGGGATGCGAAAGAAATCCGTACACTGACCCAAATCTATTCTCTTAGTACAAACATAACACCTGAAGTATATTTCCAGTTTTCACGAAAAGTGAAATATGGTACAGGTAAAAATTAAGGTGATTGGAAAGAAATCCATAAAGTGACATAAATCTCAACTCTTATTGGAAACATAATACCTGAAAGTATATTTCCAGTTTTCACGAAAAGTGGATATCATTCAGTTAAGATTAAGAGAGTGGAAAAAAATCTACACATTGACCATAATCTAAAATCTCTTCTCTCTTGAGAAACAAAATAACTCCAGTTTTCACGAAAAGTGAATATCGTACAGTTAAGACTTAAGGGATTGAAATGGAATCCATACATTGATCTATATCTCTTATGTTATTAGAAACATAATACCTGAGAGTATATTTTTAGTTTTCATGAAAAGTGATTACAATACAGTTAAGACTGAACGGATTGGAAAGAAATCTATACATTCACCTAAATCTTATCAGAAACATAATACCTGAAAGTATATTTCCAGTTTTCACGAAAAATGAATATCATAGTTAAGATCTAGGGATGCGAAAGAAAACCTGACCTAAGAAAGCATATTTTCAGTTTTCACGAAAAGTGAATATCGTACCGATAAACATTAAAGTGAATGGAAAGAAATCCATAAATTGACATAAATCTCTTCTCTTATTAGAAACATAATACCTGAAAGTATATTCCTGTTTTCACGAAAAGTTAATATCATACATTTAAATAGTATATAGTTAAATAGTATTATCAGAGTGAATAACATAGAAAATTATATGCATAAAAAATCATCACAACATCTTGATGTAATAATAACTAAACGCACAAACAAGATAAAAAATGCAATAAAAACCGACTTAGCAAAAAACATATCATCGGCTGCGAATAAAATCAACATAAATACGATCGCAGAACAAACGCAAATACATTATGTAAATTTCTCACTTGCGCACAAAAATAAAACAGCAATTAAAATAATAATGAACAAGAAAAGCCTGTTAAATTAATTTATCGCAGTCGAGCAACTGAACATGCCTCACTTGCTTCACTTGCCGCACTTTCAGTTACGGAAGTTTCAGTGTTCAGTGTTGCTTCTGAGTGACACAACGGCTATATTTGATTTCAACAATGCATTAAAAGTAGGCACATCCACTCGTGTGCTAATGCTCGGACAAACATTAAAATGTCGTAAAATCGCATTTTCCTCAAAATGCACCTCAGTGGGAGTCGATTGACACAATAAATTATCACTCGCAGAACCGCAACAACATTTTTACGACTTTTCTATTGTTTACCAAATAAAGCCAAGTGAAACCAAATATCAAATATCACAAGTGGAAAATAAACTTACTTAGAAGAAAGTTTTTCTTCTTTACGCCGGCAAAAGCGGCAGATTACCAATAATAATTACAACGAAATGGGATGAAAGCACAATTTTTTTATCGTGTTGCATGTGTGAAAAACACAAGTGGAAAAGCTAAGTTAATTAGCGATAATTAAAATTTGACTTACAATTGAACTGTTAATTCACACTAGCACGTAAAACACAATACGGAGCACTCAGCACTAACAGCGAGAACACGCGAGAGTAGAATAGAGAGCACCCGCGATAGTAGCCGACGCACGACCATTCACTGAAACTGCCGGCGCAGGATTAAAGTTAAAGTAAAGCGGGAAGCGCGAGTTGAGGAGCCTCGGAAGCGAATACCGTTCTCGGTGTACTCGGTAGATTCGGTACTGCTCCGGACCGAGGTGCGGGGACTCCCCGCTTCCAACTCACCGCCCGTCTCGGAGGGCACGATGTCAAATTAAGCTTTGCTCCCATCGCGTTGTTACGCTTAAAAACGCGACGTCCTAATCCGTCTTATTATAAAGTGCCCAGATCGCAACCCGAGCAGCATCGTACCTATTTTTTGCACTGATGACAAAAGCGTCGTGCATTCGCCCTGTTTTTTGTACATTTCAACAACTTCATTGAACTCTTTCACACATTGTTATGGATAGTCTTCGTAACCTGGACCAAATGATGATCTTGTTATTTAAAAATAAGTTAATATGCCTTTCTCGATATATCGATAAATTTAACATAACTTTTAAAGAAGGTGCGCATTTTTCACCATTAATTTTTCCGTACATTTTTTTTAATCAACTCCACACATCAAACCTTAAAAAAAAAGAAAAACTACCACCACAGTATCGGAAAATGTTGCTTGTTCTCATGATGGAGAACTTGGCAGCCGATTAATCGAACTCAGACACAGAGCGGACATTAAACCGGAATATATTATAATTATTACCGGACATATAAGAGTATTAAAAATAATAAACATCTGAACTCTTTCATTGTTTTCAGCAAACCAGTAATAGTAGTTCAATATTTTGCTCCCGTCTCATCTATATTTGCAGGGTGTTAAGGGAAGAACTTGACTTACTTTACTTTGCCTTACAGTGATTCCTGACATAATTTGGGAAAAAAATTGTTAATGAAATTTTGGTCTCCGGTGATTTTTTAATGCTTTTTTTCAATTTTTTTTATCTTCAAAACCAAGCAAAAAATATTTCTTTCACTTTCGTTACTTATCACCCAGCCAAATAACCAACCAACCCCTCAATCCATCTCTAACTGTCCAATACCTTGACGGCCGGCGTAGTGCAGCGGTAAAGTGGCTGTGCCAGTAAAAAATACATTAATACACTGTTTAAAGCTCAGAAAACCCTAATAAAAGTAATACTTAAGTTACCAATACTAACACCCACTTCAATCTTATTCGAAAAATTCCCAGTGCTGAAAATTCAAAAATTATATTCAAAACAAATACTTTCCTTTACAAGAACTTATCCACATTTAACATTTCACAAAATTCTCGCAATACTAGAACAAAACATGCTCACCAACTACAAATCCAAAAAACAAACACATCCTTTGGACAAAAACACTACAGACACCAGGCTATATAAAACTATACAATTCTCTTCCTACACAATATAAAACAACTAATATTATTGAATACAAAAAAAACATAAGAAACTGGCTACAATCTTTTTAACTTTTAATTTACAATTTTTGTCGAATTGAAGTCCATTTTATATTTGGATTTTTATTGTTTCTCTTTTTGTATTAGCAATTAACACTCTTTTGTTTTACTATTCACAATTTATAATTCATAATTTACAATTGAAAAATGTCCTCTACAACACAGGTGAACTCCTACAGCCTTACTCATCATGAAACCGTACCACGGCTCTGTAGCGTCGCGGTAGCTACACAGTGGAGTAAGCCTACACTGCTCAGGGTAAAAATCTTTACTCATCATCATAATGTTGTTATGATTTTTTTACGGTAGCAACACTGCTCCAAAGCTGAAAAACGCGGCCAATTAGCATTTCGCGGCGTGTTGCCAACTTCACGTTTATTCATACGTCAACATCAGTCAACAAAACGTTGACTTTGGTAAATCTATATTTAGACCTAAAATCTCCTTCCGTGAGTGCCGCAAATGGATCGTACCTTTTTTTTTAACCTTTTCCGTAGCCGTGGTGCACGAATGCCGCGAATACGGTTAATATTTGCCAAAGCTCCGTTCAAAACGTCAAGATTCTCATAAAAGTTCGCCATTTCGTCAGTTACAACGCACGGGGTACTGAGTTAACCCTGGTGATCGGTTGGTTTAAATTCTGACAGCTACTACATCTCCCGTACAGCGACTCGGTAAAAACACGCGCATGCGCGCGATTAACCCACCATGTTGAGTAACAATTTCACCTAACCCAGTCTTGCTCCGAGGTTGTATCTTATTTTGCGATGATGAGTAAGACTGCTAGTGTGGAGGACAATATATTATACCTTTGTAATGTAAATGTACTAAGAATAAATAAATAAAATAAATAAATTAAATAAATAAAAGGCGCTTGACTAGCATTCCGAAGGTCGCGGGATCGAATCCCGGCGTGGCAAATAAATTTTATTTGATTAATTTGTGTTATTTCACAATTTATTCATTTTAAATAATATATAGTATATTTGCGGCACGTTCCAGAGTGGAAGATACTCTTAGTATCGTCCTGGTGTAAGACCACCATTCAGAATTGAAACGTTGCTTGAAATGGCTTCTGCCGTGTTTGGTGACCAGATCTGAATAGCCAGGTACTTTCCCACCTTCCTCTTCCCTATCTCCTTCCCCCCCACTACCTTCAGCCTCATAACATACCCCAATTGGGGATGCCATAGTCCCACTGGCTCCAGACGGGAGTAGTTGGGACTCTTGTGCGGTATTTATGTAAAAAAAATACCTACTGATTTAAAAAAAATATATTTATAAAAATCGACAAAAATGTCTCCACAGAACATAATGTACTCCATGTGTAATTTCGTCCATTGTCCTGTGTAATTCTGGCAGTATGACATTAGCACGCCAAGTTTACGCCTGTATCACAAAAAGCGTATTTTTTCTGTGTAACTAACACCTAGAACTTAATTGCACCAAATTCTAAAAGCTTCATGCATTTAGGAAAACTGAATTTCTTTTCTCTTTAAATTCTTGATTTTAATTTGTTTTTTTCCAAGTCATAAGAAATGAAAAAAATAACTCTTATAATTTTCCTAGGACTTTTCTACTTAACGGTTAAACGCGCATGAAAAGTTGGGCCACTTCATCGCGAGAAATACAGGATAAAGTGAATGCACTCTCCTTGCTTCATTAATATAAGTCACCGTGATATATTATGAAATCGCCCTCACACGATTATTTCCTGAAGGGGGAGCCTACAGTATAATACCACAACACATAATATGGATAAATGGAGAATCGTCGCTCCGGACTCCGGACCGGCTCGTTTGACAACACGAATCATTCACCATTGCAGTTAATATTAAATTTATTATTACATTTTCATAATCCCTCTGATTAATTTCTCCGGCATTAGTATGGATGCATTTCCACGCTTAAACAGCAATTTATTTCCAGCCCTATTGTGTTTTCACATATATACCCACGTATTTATATTTATATCACATTATTTGTTTATTTATAACATTGACGTCTTTCGGCTTTTACGTAAATATAACATAGTATCAGATATAAAACAGCAAGAAATAGAAAATAGAAGTTGAGAAAGATATGTGTAGATAATAAATCATACAATAAATACCACAAAATGTAATAAATATTACATTATTACAACAATGAAAAAATATAATATATGTAAATAACTTAAGGCGCCGTATCCCCGCTCAAAAAGAAGAAGACGGGGAGATTTGTAATTACGAATGTTGGAGAGATCGCGCTAATATTTAAAACGATAAAATTGAAACGAAAATTGTGAAAATGTTTAACAAAACACGACTCCTTTAAAATAAAGTAAAAATCTCTAGGGGGCTCTCTAAAACAGTATTCAAAGAAACACTGTGAAATTTTTCATACATATAACTTGTAAAATAACTGAAACAAACGTGTTTATAATAATTTTAGGAGCATACTTTGTGATTGTTTTCTATGGAGGGAATTTCATATAATTTGCGTTTCGGCATGGGGAATGTATAGATATTATCCTCAAAAATAATATAAGTATATTTAAAAAAAAAAAAACTTCAAATGTTTAAGGGAGATGTGTAAGAAATGAGTTGAAATTCGGGTAGCGGCTACTTGAAAATGTTTAATGGTAGGTAAATAAAAAGTAAAATATATTTCAAGTTGATAGTGTCCACTATGCGTAAAACGCAACTTTTTAAAACTTACTTAAAAAAGCACCCGTAAAAAATGACAGGATATTATAATTGTAGGATTGATTAATTGCGTGAAAAAGTGCTAATCCTTAAAAATCACGAGATCTGATATTACTTGAACGCTAGGTACTTAAACTAGTATTAAATAAATTATTCTTCATTATGTTAACACAAAATTGCAAGGGTATAATGCAATTCTAATTTTGAGATCAGTGGGTATCTATATTTCAATGAAAAAATACTCTTTCACTTTTAAGCCTTTTTAGTTATTTACAACAACGTAAGCTTTACGATTCCACCATGAGTTATATTTTTAGCATAATGAAATAATTTTACTTTGTATAAACCACTTATTTGATGTGCAAATCCGACCGGTTTCGGAACAAACGTTCCTTCGTCAGGGAAAGCTTATACTAATTTGACAGTTTCGAATAATGTTTTATTATGGTAGGGGTGGAGCTGTTGCTAGATAATAATGTAGATTGGGTAGGTAGGTATTAGTGTAGAGTGGGTGGGTAGGGGAACAAATCCATGATTGGGCTATATGACAATATTTTTTGTTTGTTGATAATAGATTCATTATTTTTAAGGGATTTTTTAATTTCCAAGGCTTCTAAGTTATCTAAACGTTTTCCTTTATGATTAATATGAAGAATATTTATCCCTGTATTTTTTTCATATTAATCATAAAGGAAAACGTTTAGATAACTTAGAAGCCTTGGAAATTAAAAAATCCCTTAAAAATAATGAATCTATTATCAACAAACAAAAAATATTGTCATATAGCCCAATCATAGATTTGTTCCCCTACCCACCCACTCTACACTAATACCTACCTACCCAATCTACATTATTATCTAGCAACAGCTCCACCCCTACCATAATAAAACATTGTTCGAAACTGTCAAATTAGTATAAGCTTTCCCTGACGAAGGAACGTTTGTTCCGAAACCGGTCGGATTTGCACATCAAATAAGTGGTTTATACAAAGTAAAATTATTTCATTATTCTATAATGGATAACCACAAAGTAATAGCTACATTCAAACATATATATATATTTTTAGCATTGACTTTCGAACAGCAGTGGAGCCCTCCATGTTTTCTACTCTTATTTGACAAACTGTATGTATGTAATATCGTCCATATACAATCATCACCCATTCTGAGAGTTAAGCGTACTATTTTTTAAATGTCCGGGTTAAATTTTCCCCACAGGAAAAACTAAACCCTTTCACACACTTCCCAAATGATCATCTAGTCAATCCACGCTATGCAATTGCACTATATAAGTATTATAAATACAAAACAATACAAGAACAACATGTCAACCTACCAGAGACCAAATGGGAAAATAATTCACCGACTCCAGATATTTTCATATCAGAGGGCTCGGCTCTGTGGAATTCCTAATTGAACCTATAAACCCTACTGATCCCTCAATATAAATATTTAAAAAATCTTTTATTTAAAATGACTGATTTTTGCATTTTTATATATAAATTCTTTGACAAATCTAATATGCCTAAATTTTGAATGAGAGAGCTAGGTATAATGACAGTAGCCGAAATAACAAATCGTAATATTTTTATAGTCTGAGAATGTCAAATTCTTTTAATCTCATTTCCTAAATCTGTGTATTTTCTTATTTTTTCAGAAACAGTTTTTTGAATATTACAAGAATTTGGAATAGCTACATCAATGATATAAGTTTTTTTTTTTTTAATTTTGTCATATAAAACTTTATCAGGTCTATTATGACTAATTGTTCTGTCTGTTAGTACAGTTTTATCATAATATATTTTATAAAATTAATTTTTTAAAAATGAATTTGGTTCATATTCATAATACTAATCAAATTCATTTTATTAATATGAAAATATGAATATGATTTCTTATTTGTATTATTATTACGTAATGTAGATATTATATTTTTGTTATTAATACCAAATTTGTAAATATTAATCCAAAATTACACTTATAAAGTCATCCACTTGACACTGGCTAGAACACTCCTTTGGGGTAAAAAGCCATGAAGGAAAAAAGTTCTATAAGAATAGCGTCTATAATTTCGAAAATGAGACTTAAATTCAAAACAAATCCAAAATTAGATGTGCGTGAATTTGACGTAGATACCAGGATTACACGAACGCAATTGCATGGAAAGAATTATACCTCTTGGAATTACAAACGTTACAAATCTGTTGTTTTAGTAGGTTTAAATTTTAGAATCATTACGTGACACGTGAAAAATCACAGGATGGTCTGAATTCTCAACAAATTAATTCCAATTTTGAAAGTGGGAATTAAAATGATTTTAAGTTTAAAATATTATAAGTGGTTGCCAATTTTTTAAACAATGAGTTACAATTTGAAAAAGATATGACTCTTAAATTCATAGCAAATTTGAGTTAATTCATCAACCAGATGTTACGAGTACGTAGTAATAACTAAGGCACATAATAGACAACCGAAATTCTGAGAGAGATTAAATTTCACATTTGAAAAATACAAAAGTTAGGTTAGGTTAAGTTAAAATTTACACCATTCTAATTTCGTCATGTGACCATGCATTAGATAATTATATTCATTGGTCCTACGACACTTCACATAATGTTATTTTTAAATTGAAAAATAAGCAGAGCAAGGTTGGCTAAGGTCAACAGAACTGTTAAATTTCCTAGACCGGGAAAATTTGTGGCGCCGTCATGTACATACACAATATAAACATGCATCAACCGAATAACAATATGATACGAGTATGAATGAAGTCACACTGTTTTACGTCATTTTATTATGACTTACCCCGTTTTACATGAGACACGGATGAACATGCTTATTTAAAAATAATGTTTCTACCCACACATACAATGATGTAAGAATCCACATTTATTGTTGTTATTGGATGGCCTACAAACCTAAAAAGCAGACATCTTAGGAAAATAACAATAAGACGTAGGTACTTTACTAACCACTGATTCCAGTGACTTTTTACATGTAAAATGTAATGCAAAATGAAATGTAAAATTTAATGAAAAATGTAACGTAAAATGTAATATAAAATGTAATGTAAAATTTTATCTAAAATGATGTGTAAAATGTACTGTAAAATGTAATGTAAAATGAAATGTAATTTAAAATGTAATGTAAAATGTAATGTAGAATTTTGATAAAATTGTACACTTCATTGACAAAATTATTGTCTAAATCTGATGTCGAAAAAAATTACGTAAAGCCCGGGCAATGCTAATTAATATTAAATTATATTATTTACTATTGTTATGAAAAATATTCATTAAGACAATAAATTATGACGATATTTTTCGCTTTCACCGCATGTAGGGAACGTACCCATACTACGTGACAAGTTTAGGGAGGGGGAAGGTCTTCAAAATGTCACGCTTGGTACAAATGAGCGGCGGCGGGCTTAGGTTTTTTGTCACGAGGGGGGGGGATAGAAATGTAATTTTACCTACTCGCATAATTTCGCAGAGTAGATAGATATCACGTGCTATAGAGTCTTAAAATAATGATGAAAATAGGAAGCTAGCTATGGTTTGGTGTTTCTCTTATTTATTTGTTACAATTGTTATTTTTTTTCTTCATATCTTCTCACTCTTTCTATCGAAGGTTGGCTATATATCACCAGGCCATTAATATCGTGCAGAAAATCTCAGCGGAACTGCATTCGTATCAGCCACTTAGGTTTCCAAGTCATGTGGAACGGCGTCTTCAATCAATCTTAAAAATAAATAAAACAAATAAAATATGGTGTTGCATTTTCAAACGTACCGGGTACTTACTGAAAGCAACATGAACCTACCTGCACAATAAAAATTATATTATGTAGGTGTATCATATTAAATTTATTCCGAGGATTTTATAATCAAATATCCCAGTGTTGCCAGATGCATTCTTTATAAATCTCCGCCCGTACTTACGATAATAAAATGAAGAAGAATTTATTTGCGTTTTCTTGAGAAGAGCAATAACTTAGCGGTAAACATTGACATAGATAGACGCTATCTGAGTTCTGCAGAATTTTAATGTCAAATAATATAATCTTAATTACTCATCTTCCAGGCACAATCATCTTCTCACTTGCGGCTCTTTTGTATTGAAAGTAAATCAGTGGCGGTTCGTATACGATAGATATGAGTGCTATGAGGCAAGGGAGGCTGTGCCTCCTCAAATACTTAGGGAAGAAAAGTGGAAAAAATACAAGATACAAGTATCCATACATCCACAATATAGTAAAAGATTAATTTAAATGTTACCAATTTATCAATTGTATACGTCTTAAAGTTACTTCAGTTAAGATTTTACCCACGAACATTTGTGTATTTCACAAGGACTGCTTGTTTTTATATTGTGTAACTCATCATATCAGTGCAACGCGGCCGCCGCGCCGAGCTATTACAAAATAATACGCTACGGAGGCAGAGATAGGGCCCGCCTCCGAGGGCCGCTGATTTCATGTGGGCGGAGGGGAGTGGAGAAGTCACGTGGAACTGAAATGTACGGTAGCCGTTACGCGGTCGCGGGTTGTTAGTTTGAGGCGCACCCCAATACACACTTAGGACGCCGCACTAGGTACCTACGAAGCACGGCTATTTGCATTAATTTAGCACGCCGAATTTGCAATTGACGGTCTATCTTGTGTTCCGCCAAGTACAATTGACGTAAATAATATTTTCATAGTTTTTTTCCAAGGTTGGATATAATAGGTAAGTGTAGGTATACATAATACTGACTAAAAATGTTTACGTCTCTCCACTTTTCAACCCCGCAAATAGCCACTGAAGTAAATACTTTGAAAGTAAACCCTACCTTGTAACAGGCTGTGCAGATTTGGTTGCCAAACCCGGATAAAACAATTACAAACTACATGCGATGGTTTGATTCTAAATAATAGTCTTTCACCACGGCGTTTATGATCTAATTCTTTGTTGAAAGTTAGCCTTCTTCTTTGTCAATTTATATTGCTCATGTTCCTGTTCCTGTGTTGAGTTTGGCAGCCACCTCTGGTCTGGAGCTCTAATACTTAATTATGTTAAATACATTATGCAATTTTTTGTTATTAAGTTTAACAGAAATACATAACAAAAAATCAGAATATGCAAGTGTGCGGTAGAAGTGAAACCTTTAAAAAAATCTGAGGAAGACAAGAGTGGGGAGGCTACGAAGCATCGCACAAAGAGGAGACCGATTATACTATCTTATTCTTGCGCAGGCTAAATCCTATAAATGTACGTGTTTGTCTCTTTTTAGTGTCGCTTTTTCGTTTCATCGAGTTTCAAATCGCAATGGTACTAAAGAAGTTTTCACTTCAAAAACAAGAAATCGCAATGGTACTAAAGAAGTTTTCACTTCAAAAAACAACTTGTTTTTGAAGTGAAAACTTCTTTAGTACCATTGCGATTTGAAACTCGATGAAACGAAAAAGCGACACTAAAAAGAGACAAACACATACATATCTACCTGGGGGAATCTGTCTTTGTGCTACTGGTTTTGGAGATTTAATGTAATTGATACCTTCGGTACCGCTTGATATTTAGTTGCTTTGGAACGGATCGCTTTTGTGACTAATTACTATTTTCTCGTAGATGTTGCGACATACAGACATTTAATTAATTTTTATTTTAACAATAATTCATGTTTCAACAATTTTATGTTCGTAGAGATGAAATTGAACTGAGTTGAAACAATTAAAAAGTTTAAAATCAGATGAAATTGAAGTCATTAAATTTGTAACTATTTACAGTTACTTAAAGCACTTCGTAAAAGTTGGATATCTTCGATTTCTCCACAGTGCACAGTGGAGAATCAGATAAGCTTAATAAAAAAATATTTCTACCCATTAACGCAAGTCCAGATCTTTATCTCGAAATGACTCTCATTTCGACCTCTTTAGATGTAGTATCAACTTGAAAGAAGCATGGAATTTCTTGTAGTTTTTTTTTCCAAGTTTACACAGTCATGCCTTTAGTGACAGAGAAAGTGTGAAGTGATCATTCCATTGTTTAACACAATAATTTAATTCCTTTCGGAGAATCAGCAACATTTGATGTCCAGTCGATGCAAATGCAATTGTCACCATGTCGAGTCCCGATGTGCATTTTTCGCAAGCCTCGCTTTTGGATAAACCTAACTTTTAGTTAGATACGATTTTAGATTTTCACGGCCAAAAATTATTTTGTTATTAGTTTTTGGGGTATTATGCCGCGTTGCGCTACCTCCTTCTTTAGCCAACGTTTCGGACAGCGTTGCAGTGTCCATCATCAAGGCAGATGTGTGTAACTTTTAGTTCTTTACGGAAATATCACTAACTTATAACTTACACCATGCAAAATATTACGATTTTTGTAGTGAAAACTTCTTTAGCAACGTTGTGATTTGAAACTAGATGAAACGAAAAAGCCACACTAAAAAGAGACAAATATATACATCTATAGGATTTATCCTGTGAAAGAATGAGTTAGACTAATCGATTTCCACTTTGGGCGGTGCTTCGTAGAATTTAATATAAATTAATTTGTAAACTTGATAAATAAACCCTACAATTATCCTACTCCCGATACTCTGCGTCTGCATTCATCTCATTCTCTCAAAGTTTGGTTTTCTAAAGGTTTCACTTCTACCACGTGTGAACTACACACATGATTTGTGATTAAAAATTCTTTAGCACCATTGCGATTTGAAACTAATTCTCACTCATTTCAAACTAAAAAAAAATGTAGTGCAATTCACAAGCGGTAGTACAAAATCACCAATTATTGAATAGTGAGCTCAAAATCAAAGCGGCAAATGCGGTAAATTTTTTTTTAGTTTTTTTATTCTTAGTATATTTAAAAAACAAAGGTATAGTATATTGTCGGAGTTCACAGTTTCATTCTATCTCATTCACCGCAGACTAAATCCTATAGGTGTATGTGTTTGTCTCTTTTTATAATATTGTCATTTAATAAGGAACTTCTGGATAATAATTAGACAATGCATAATAAAAATATTCTTTGTTTCTCGTAAACCAAGGTATCTAATAAAATAACTATTTTTAAATAGTAATTCTCAGCCTAAATGCAATACAAAATGACTAACTTCAGTGAATTGCATGAATAATTGTATTATTTATTTAACACCAGGACACATAAATTATAAACGCCATAAAAATAATTTCTTTAATCGTAATTGTTTTGATTCCGTCATGCCACATATATAACGAAGCAAACATTTTTACGACAGCTTGAGCAAACAGTTAAATTAGAAAATGTGTCATAAAACCTACGTTTCTATTACTTTGTAAAATTTCTTCTGAATTAATAAAAAAAAACATGTTAAAAAAACGAGTGTGCTTTAGACTACACGACTGAAGTAAAAACTAATTTTTCACTAACTTATAAATTTTTCATTCTTCATCAACTTACAACATAAGAGAAAATTCTTTCTTGCTCCTACAGTGTGATAGAGACAATAGGCCTGCACTGTGTCATAGATATTCGAAACGTAACTGGCTACGAGAGATAGAGAGAAAGAAAATGTGTGCTCGCACCTCTCTCTCTCTCTTGCCCCTACAGTAGAGAGCCTTGAAGGAGTAACCATCAGTTACTTATACCAGGGCGGGTAAGAGGTGGATTACCTCCACTGCCCCTACAGTAATATACGAAACGTAACTCTCTCTCTTTCTATCTTCACTAACTTATATCTCCCTCTCAACTACCGTTCGCCTCGCTATTCGTAACGCTCTCGTCACGCATTCACTAGCTTTCTCCCCAAGTCACCCACATAAAACTAATATAATAATAATAAAAACATTTCGAATAATAATATTCCGTTGCCATCTGAATCAGATATGCGCGATTTTTGGACAAACATTTGGAGTAAAGATATAAAACATAATGAGGCAGGTAACTGGATAGAAAATGAAGAACTCAATTGTTCAGACATTGAAAAAATTAGTTTTTCTGATATATCGGTTGAATTGTTAGCCAAAATAATAAAAAATACTCATAATTGGAAAGCCACGGGTTGCGATTGGATACATAATTTTTGGTACAAACGTCTAACTACTTTACATCCTCTTTTTGCAAAAAATCTTTCAAAACTTGTCAGAGAACCTCAAAATTTTCCTAATTTTTTAACTAAGGGCATTACTTATATGTTGCCTAAAAGCGAACATATTAATAATCCCTCTCAATATAGACCCATTACATGTCTACCGACAATATACAAAACTTTAACCTCTTGCTTGACAGATTTAATATATACTCATTTGGATGAAAAAAATATTTTATCTGAACAACAAAAAGGTTGTCGCAGAAAACATATGGGATGTAAAGAACAGTTAGTTATTGATTCTGTAATTTTAAAACAAATTCAAAATCAAAAGCGTAATTTACATACTTGTTATATAGATTATCAAAAAGCTTTTGATAGGCTAATCAAAATATTAAAAATATATAAAGTTAACCCAATTATAATTAGCTTTTTGAAAAATATTATGTCCTTTTGGAATACAGATTTGCTTGTTAATTTAAAAGGTAAGAAAATAGTAGTACCGGGCATTTCAATAAAAAGAGGGATTTTTCAAGGAGACTCATTGAGCCCTCTTTGGTTTTGCTTAGCATTGAATCCCCTTTCTAAAATGTTAATTAAAAGCAAGTT
The DNA here is from genome assembly GCA_917880885.1 of Limnephilus marmoratus. Lineage (NCBI taxonomy): Eukaryota > Metazoa > Arthropoda > Insecta > Trichoptera > Limnephilidae > Limnephilus > Limnephilus marmoratus. The sequence continues at coordinate 47,148,462 of OU862920.1, read as the reverse complement.
TGGAATAAAAATTAAGGGTAATACAAGAGAGAGTAGTATAGTTTCACATCTATTATATATGGATGATATAAAATTATTTTCAAATTCTGAATCAAATTTAGAGAAAATGATTAAGGTAGTTAAAATTTTTTCAGATGATATTAAAATGACTTTTGGTTTAGATAAATGTAAAACTATCCATATAGAGAAAGGCAAAATTGTAGATGGAGACGAGGGTATATTTCAAAATTTCAAAATTCAAAGTATGAAAGGGGATGAGGTTTATAAATATTTAGGATACCCGCAATCGAATAGATTAGATCACACTAGTATTAAAAATGATATTAGGATTAAATTTCAAACTAGGATCAGAAAAATTTTAAAATGCAATCTATCTGCTAAAAATTTAATAAAAGCAATAAATACTTGGGCAATACCTCTACTAACGTACTCTTTTGGCATAATTAAATGGTCCAATACAGATTTAGATAGTTTAGAACGATTAATAAGAACTACGTTAACAAAATTTAATTGCCATCATCCAAATTCAGCTATAGAACGAATTAATTTACCAAGAAATTTAGGAGGTAGGGGTGTAGTCAAAATAACATCTTTGAAACACAATCAGGTAGAAATGCTTAGAAATTTTTTCCATAGGAAAGCTAATAGCTCAGAAATGCACAAAATAATTTGCAAGGCAGATAGAAATATTACACCTTTAAATTTATATGACGAGAATGCCAACATTCTTATAAATACTAACCAGGAATTATTAGATTCCTGGTCAAATAAAATTATTCACGCAAAACACTTCAATTATCTCAACCAAACGTATGTTGACAAACTTTCGTCAAACAAATGGTTGAGTATTGGAGAGTTGAGCGCAGAAATAGAAGGATTTATGCTTGCCATTCAAGATAGAGTCATTAATACTAAAAATTATAGAAAGCATATAATCAAGATATAAATCAAATTGATGATTTATGTAGAAAATGTTTGGCTTTTCCCGAAACTATAGAACATATTATATCGGGATGTTCTATATTAGCGCCTTCCGAGTATACATTTAGGCACAATCAGGTTTTAAAAATAATTCACCAAAGTTTGGTAATTAAACATAACTTGATTGACTGCTGTAATATAGTACCATATTATGAATATGAACCAAATTCATTTTTAGAAAATGAATTTTATAAAATATATTATGATAAAACTATACTAACAGACAGAACAATTAGTCATAATAGACCTGATATAGTTTTACATGACAAAATTAAAAAAAATAACTTATATCATTGATGTAGCTATTCCAAATTCCTGTAATATTCAAAAAACTATTTCTGAAAAAATAAGAAAATACACAGATTTAGGAAATGAGATTAAAAGAATTTGGCATTCTCGGACTATAAAAATATTGCCATTTGTTATTTCGGCCACTGGCATAATACCTAGGAATCTGATTCAAAATTTAAGCATATTAGATTTGTCAAAGAATTTGTATATAAAAATGCAAAAATCAGTAATTTTAAATACATGTAGGATTACAAAGGATTTTTTAAATATTTATATTGAGGGATCAGTAGGATTTATAGGTTCAATTAGAAATGCCACAGAGCCGAACCCTCTGATATGAAAATATCTGGAGTCGGTGAATTATATTCCCATTTGGTCTCTTTTTTTTTTTTTTTTTTTTTTTTTTTTTTTTTTTTTTTTTTTTTTTTTTTTTTTTTTTTTTTTTTTTTTTTTTGGGGAAAATTTAACCCGGACATTTAAATCTGGTGCATACATATAATCAATACATTTATGCAATTTTATATTGTCTGTTTAGTTAACATTGCTTCTCTTGACAAAAGGGTTACAGCTCAGTGATGCATCCAGGATTTCACCTGGAATGCAGCTGATTTTCAGCAGAACCTCTAACATACTTAACTGTAAGTCGGAAGCTTCGCTTCGCTGAAAATGATCGGATTACCAGTGCAAAATAAAGCGACCTTTTATGGTTCCATGACAGTTGGCCCCCGGCATACTTATGTAGTCGGTTTTGACAAAATAATGTATACCTAGTAACACAAAATTTAACTAAGCATCCACGAAGGGATGTGAATAGAGGATGTACCGCCGAATAACAAAAGTTTAAAATATATTTTCATTCAAATGCATCAAGGAAAAAACTACTTGTCTGTACTATACGCACCAGCACTTATACGCTGTACGCTGTATACAAACAATCGACACAGTAAATAAATCCATTTGATATCCATGAAGAACTATTATTAAAGTTAATTTTGAAGTCGATTTTGAAATTGAAATATGTAAATGATGCACAGAGAAATTTAATTTCGTAATAACTATAACTTCGTGGGGTCAACACTTTTTATACAGGGTATTAAGGGACGTACTTGACTTAATTTAACCCGTGATTCTTGACATTATTTGGAGTAAAATATGTAAACGAAATTTTGGTCTTCGGTGACATCTTTGACGTTTTTTTTAAATTTTTTCTACAAAAACATAAAAAATGGTAGGTGTTGGACAGTTGGAGGTGGGTTTAGGGGTTGGTCCGTTACTCGGCTGAGTGACCAGTGACGACATGCGGAAGAAAAAAAACTGTTTGAATTTGAAGAAAAAAATTTTAAAAAAAGTAATCTAAAAAGTCACCTGAAACCAAAATTTCGTCCACATTTTTTACTCCAAATAATGTCAGGAATCACTGGTTAAAGTAAGCCGAGTACGTCCCTTAACACCCTGTATGTTTTCCCAAAGCCTACTTACAATCATCAGCTCCCTTAGAAAACAAATGAATGACCGCCACAGAATATAATTTTACAATTAGCTAGACGTTTAGATTACTTTGTAGACTTGTACAAACAAAAATATTTGATGAAAAAATAAATTGAATTATGATGTAATCAATTTACCACAACCGCAGTGAAAAACCCGTGAAAATCACAAATATCAAAATTGTACCTACATTAGTACTAAAAAAACAGGTAAGTAAAAAAAAAAAAAATTACCTCGACCGAGAATGGAACCGATCAACTGCTTGGAAGAGTATTACGCTGACAGTTAAAAGAAAATTGAAGAATTTAGACAAGCAATAAAGTATCTACGTATGGTATAATATTTTTAAAAAAAAAAATTATTTTAAATACCTACCATTTTCAAAAATGGAACTGATTTGTCGATAATGCAGACTATCCCGTCATTTTTCACGGGTCTGTGCTTGTGTTGTTTATAATTTGGAGTGGTTATCCCATTATAAGCCGGTGCAATCCACACCACGTTTTTGTCAAATTTTCGGGTGTCGAAGGATTGTGTCAGTCATGACGCTAATGGTGTGTAGTGTGAGAAAATCCGCGCCGGGATTCGACGACATGACGCGGCGCTTGAACAATGATGCGGCTTGAGCTCGACCACCGCACACGACGCTCGGTAAAGGTCATATTGTCTACATAATCACGTAATAACAATTAAAATAATAAATAACATAATTACATGTCTTGCACGCACATGTGTTAAACCGTGGAAAGTGATCAAAATACTTTGGTGATGACAAATCAAAATGTGTATATTTTTTGTATAATCATATACAAAAAATGAAAGTTTCTTTGTTTGTGCCTTATGCGTTCCTAAACCATTTATCCGATTGTGATGTAATTTTGGGGATTTTATGCCCGCATTTTATTTTAACTATAATGCCAGGTCTTCGAAGGACTATGTAGGGATGATTCATGGCCGAATAACAAAATTCGACAAACTTGTAAATGTTGTCTGTTTTTATGGAAATACTCTGTCCAGTGGTAAGGCCCTTAACTCGCACACCGAAGGTCGCGGGATTGAATTCCGGCGTGGCAATTAAATTTTATTTGATTAATTTGTGTGATTTCACAATTTATTCATTTAAAATAATATATAATATATTTGCGGCACGTTCCACAGAGCGGAAGATACTCTCAGTATCGCCCTGGTGTAAGACTACATTTCAGAATTTAAACGTTGCTTGAAATGGCATTATCCGTGTTTGATGATCAGATCTGAATAGCCAGGTACTTCCCCACCTTCCTCTTCTCTATGTCCTTCCCCTCCCCACTACCTTCAGCCTCACAACATACCCTTATTGGGGATGTCATAGTCTCACTGGCTTCAGACGGGAGCAGATAGGACTCTTGTGCAGTATTCATAAAAAAATAAAATAATATAACTAAGTGTCCCCAAACGAGAATGCGGAGAATATTTACGGTCGTAGGTGTAAAAGACGACATACTTTCAGCACGTATGAGGACGTACAGCAGAGATAAAATTTTCAGGAATCATCTGTTGGAGGATAAATTGGCCGATGGACCAACTGTCCGGAGGGTCAACTGTCCATGGGATCAACTGTCGGGGGGCTAACTGTCGGAGGATCAATTTTCATGGAATCACCTTTCATAAACTCACAGGCAAATTAAGCCCCTTTTGGATAACTATACATTATTTTGAACATCGTGAGCAATTCATGACGATGATAGCATGGTGATGATGTGATACCTGATGCCTGATTGCTCACCTTGTTATAAAACCATAAAATGGCACAAATTCTCCAAACATGAGTAATACAAACATAATTTCCAACGAAGATTACCACTCCACAATAATTATCTAGTTAGGTTTACGAAACGTTTTCAATTAACAAATTTATATTAATGGGCTCTGCTTCTACATCTTCATAATCTGAAAAGACGAATTATTGTCGAGTTACGCACTTATTTGAATTTAAAAATCAAGGCTGGAGAAGATGTCCTTGTTCTGCTATGACAAGTGATTAATAATTCTAATTACTAGCTCCCAAGTCTTATTTCCTACGTACTTCATAATACCACGAGAGGTCACGATTTGGTTCACGTGTTCATTTCTTTTTTGGGACTGTTCTACCAATGACAAATAATAACAAAATGTAAAATCTTACTTTTCTTACATGTGAAAATCACAGCTGGAAAATACACACGAACTAAATGATTGAGATTAATGTTCAGAGAGATTCGTTTCAAAATAATTGACTGAAAGGTATTTTTGAAGTAAAACACATGACTTGGGGAGTAAGTTGGTGAATGCTTGAAGAGAGCGTTACGAAAAGCGAGGCAAACGGTAGTTGAGAGGGAGGTATAAGATAGAAAGAGAGAGAGTTACGTTTCGTTTATTACTGTAGGGGCAAGAGAGAGAGGTGCGAGCACACATTTTCTTTCTCTCTTTCTCTCATAGTCAGTTACGTTTCGTATATCTAAGACACAGTGCAGGCCTATTGTTTGTACCACGCTGTTGGAGCAAGAGAGAGCAGTGCGTGCGCATATTTTCTTTCTCTCTTCCTATCATATAGATTATAGATGGAGCTAAAGAAGTTTTACTTCAGTCGTGTGGTTTAAAGCACTCGTTTTTTCTGAAGGTTGAAATTGACGAAGAGAGAAATTGGCCGAAAGATAATCGGTACCGTACCTGCTTGCAACACTTAAAACACAGAACAATGTTTTCTTCTTACTTTAGCATTTTAATAATAGAATAAAATCAGTTTTTTTAAATAAAATCTTCAAAATCTCTGGCGTTATAGAATGTGCATAGTTTTTATTCTGAATTTTCCAAGTTAACTTAAATGTGTTCATCGTTTAGGACTAATTTAATTGTAAAAAAAATTGAGTGCAGTTTACACCCGGTAGAAGCGAAACTTTACCAAAGCAATCTCAACCAATTCTGGAAAAATAGGAGCCTTTAAAAGTGATATCATTATCAAAGCGGCCGATGAGCGCAGTTGATGCGTCGCACGTGCGTAATCGTCATTTCCGTTTCATCCGAAATCCAAATCACAGCGGTGCCATAGATGTTTCACTTCAAAAATGCCCTTTTGATAGTTTAAAAGGGAAAAGGTTTTTCGATATATTCTATTTTAATATTATAAAGGCAAAGGTTGTATGGATGTACGGATGTCTGGATGTCTGGATGTATGGATGTATGGATGTTTGTTACTCTTTCACGCAAAATCTACTGAATAGATTAAAAAAATTCTTCACTAATAGAAAGCTACATATTTGCTTGTAGGTACTATAGGCTATATATATTGGTAAGCTCTGGCGTTATGAACTTATTTATTATACGTTTATTGTCCAGATGAAAAGCAAAGCGTTGCTAAGTAATTGTTTGACGTGCGCTGTCATTTTGTTACTTGCTGGTTGCTATGGAGATCCCTTTGATAGTTAAAATTTACTGCAAGTGTTTGATTGTCACGTTTTAATAGGTGGCACGCGAGCTGTTTAAAAAATTAATGTAACGGGAATGGAGAGGGGTGGGTTGAGGGGGGGGGTGGGGGGGGGGGGGGGGGTAAGGGGAAGGGGGGATTGGAATGGGTGTGGCGGGGGCAGAGGGAGGAGGGGAGTGGCGCGTGTGTAGCCGGGGGCAGAAGCTAGTATATATTATAATACAAACATGTATATTGTCCAGTAAACGAATGGTCCAAAAGGAGGTGTAGAGTGCGTGAGCAGGGACCTAAGCGATTCTTTCAGGACTTGTTTAGGATGCTTAGGGTGTGAACATACTAAAAGTCCTGACGTCTAGGTGGTGAGCTAGGGGGGGAGGGGGGGGGGGGGAAGGTCCCGATTTTCGGGTTTCCGTTTATATCTCAAAAACGGTGCGTCGCAGAGGAAAACTTTTTTAGAATAAGTAAAAGCTCATAAGATTATCTACAACTTTTATTCTATACATAATTTTGAAAATCCCAGCCGTTTTTGAGTTATACGCTCCACAAATGTCAATATTTTCTAAAAAAATCATTTTTCCTCACATTTTTCATCAAACATTCCTTCATATCGTCTAAAATATTCATCCAAGAAAGAAATTTATTCAAGAAAAGTTGTAAATAATTTAATTACCTTTTAGAATATATACACATGTCTAAATAAATCTCCAACCAGTAAATATTTACAGCAATTTTAAGTTTTTTCGTAAAATGTCGTCATTTTCAGAAAAAGCTGTTTTTTCTCTCCAAAATGTTAAGATGGGTTTTTCTTCATGGGAAATTCCTTATTAATTTTTGCACGCAAGAAAGCAGGTAAGTTGTTCTCGAACAGATGATTAGTGAAATTCATTTTATAATCATTATTATTGTGATGGGTAATTAGTTTAGACGTCGGAGATGCTACAATAACGTGCTACGATGCTGTTCGAGTTGGTGAAAAGGCAATGAATGCGATAGTGGGCTTGACATTCTCAGACATCAAGTTGTCCCGCAAAGATCGGGCATTCCCAATGTCTTCTGTCAGCTCGTCGATAAAAATTCACGATGAAAAGGTTGCAGTTGACCCAACATTGCTGTTTCAGCGGATGTGTATAAACAAACGATCAGATGAGGATTTGATGAAATTCTTTGCGTGTGAGTTGGCCCCATTTCCCTTGACACTGTTCTTAATAACATCATGTTACACTCTCAACTTTATATGGATTAAAGTTTTCATATCCTCTTTGGACGTGAGGGTCCTGGCAAGCGTTGTTCATCCATGGCATCGTCATTCTCAGTGGTGGATGTTCTTGCTGAAAGGGCTCTACGTCATCTTCATCGTCGTCCTCGGCAACAGGCAAACTATTGAGGCATCTCCCTTGGCAGTGAAGGCACGCTGCAGAACAGGTCAGCATTGCTTTTCGGCATCCGCATTTGCCAATTGCACAATCCTTGGTGCAGCGGCAAAATATCATTTTCAGAAGGACCTCCGGTGCTGGAGGATCTTCTGTTGTAATTGGCGCCAGGGTGTCTCCTTCGTGTTTCCACCCCCATTCATCAGGGGACAGCTCAATCCCGAGCCACTGCTGAACTTGGTGGTATGTCCTATTTCATATCCTATGTCCTATGTCATATTTGCCACGGACCTTGTGAACGATTGGAAGTGGTACTGGTTAAGGGAGGTCTGTCTTTTTGGCGCCGCATACCATTTCAGGAAGCATTTATTTCCAGCTTCTTCAACCTCGTCGTGAGTAGAGGAGGGATTGTCAAAGATCATTGCCGCTTGCTTGATCATTTCTGACTCCAAGTACAATTTTGAAAAGCCCACCTTGCTTCTCCTGAAATTTGCAGACGTTGTATCGCATCCGGTAAATGAATGTAAAAATATGATGTGTTCAAATCCACGATGCTGCATCTCTTGGGTGGACAGTGCCAATGTTTTGGTTTTCCCTCGTCCGGGTTTCAGCAACAGAATATCTTAGGTGGGAGGAGTGGAAGCAATCAAAAGGACAGTGAGGTCCACATCCTCACCAAAGACAGCCACAGAGTTGTGAAAGGATAGTTCTACAGCAGTCTTCACGATAAAGACGTCAGCATCATCGGTGGCCTGATGAGTCTGTATCCCATTCTCCCGAAACTTAGTCTGTAGTAAGGAGATTAAATTACTTTTGTTGGTAGGATAGGATAAAAAATCTTCCTGTTTAACGGGTATTGATTTGTTCCATGTCAAATTGATGTCGGCTGACCTTCTCAGTCTGTATCGTCGCATTTGTTCTTGTGATTTCGTGCTTTTGACTGGATTTGCGTACCCAGCAAATACCACAGTGCGAGTCATTCCAGGATAGTGGTGGTTGACATAGGTGATATAACGATCACAAATTGCGGCAACGGAGGCATCTTTTTGTCAAATTACTCTGTATAATATAGATAATATGTGTATAATATATGATAGAAATCCTCCGTCCTCAACTATGTTCATCTGAGACAGTAGAACAGTTTTTTTGAAAGGCTCGAATAAGCTATACAGAACAGATTTATTTGTCTTTCGCATCCCACTTTCATTGAACAGTGCCAAGGGAAATGGGGCCAACTCATACTCAAAGAATTTCATCAAATCCTCATCTGATCGTTTGTTTTTACACATCCGCTGAAACAGCAATGTTGGGTCAACTGCAACCTTTTCATCGTGAATTTTTATCGACGAGCTGACAGAAGACATTGGGAATGCCCGATCTTTGCGGGACAACTTGATGTCTGAGAATGTCAAGCCCACTATCGCATTCATTGCCTTTTCACCAACTCGAACAGCATCGTAGCACGTTATTGTAGCATCTCCGACGTCTAAACTAATTACCCATCACAATAATAATGATTATAAAATGAATTTCACTAATCATCTGTTCGAGAACAACTTACCTGCTTTCTTGCGTGCAAAAATTAATAAGGAATTTCCCATGAAGAAAAACCCATCTTAACATTTTGGAGAGAAAAAACAGCTTTTTCTGAAAATGACGACATTTTACGAAAAAACTTAAAATTGCTGTAAATATTTACTGGTTGGAGATTTATTTAGACATGTGTATATATTCTAAAAGGTAATTAAATTATTTACAACTTTTCTTGAATAAATTTCTTTCTTGGATGAATATTTTAGACGATATGAAGGAATGTTTGATGAAAAATGTGAGGAAAAATGATTTTTTTAGAAAATATTGACATTTGTGGAGCGTATAACTCAAAAACGGCTGGGATTTTCAAAATTATGTATAGAATAAAAGTTGTAGATAATCTTATGAGCTTTTACTTATTCTAAAAAAGTTTTCCTCTGCGACGCACCGTTTTTGAGATATAAACGGAAACCCGAAAATCGGGACCTTCCCCCCCCCCCTCCCCCCCCTAGCTCACCACTTAGACGTCAGGACTTTTAGTATGTTCACACCCTAAGCATCCTAAACAAGTCCTGAAAGAATCGCTTAGGTCCCTGCTCACGCACTCTACAACTCCTTCCTTTACTGGACTATATTCATGTAAAGGTACTAGTCTCAAGGAGATATCATATGTGACGTCATTGTTTCTTCTGTCTTTTTAGTTTTCAAACAAGATACGTGACAAGGAAGAGGACGAACGTCGATGACCTCCGTATGAGCCCTTGTTGGGATTATGATATAACTTAATAAAAATACAGCGGTAATGATATTGCTTGATAAAAATAGGATATATAAATATTCTAGACACATATTATATATGTAAACTGCGAATTGAACAAACTTCAAAAAAATATTTTAAATGAAATATATTTTTAATCTTTGATCCCATTATTCAAAGATTTTAATAATGCCCTGCAATTCTCAAATCATCAATATTTGCCAGCATGGAAAAGCACCTTTGGAAAAATACACAACGTAGAAAAACTCAGAAATATCGCACCGAAGTAACGCGTACGTTCACAAATTCAGTTCGGTTTCAGTTTCAATGCCGGTAACCCGGGCGTTTATTTTATTTTCATTGTGTACGTAGATTTCTTTTACCCACCTCACTAGACATAGTCTGTGCATATAACACTTAATGTGTTATATGAACACTTAATGTGTTATATGCACAGTCTGTGCTAAATTAATGCATATAACAATGTATTGAGAGCATTTTCTAACCCTATTCAATCTTCTTTTCATTTGGTTTAATATAAACTTATAAATAACTCTGAACGACATTTGCTTGAGAAACTGTTTTGACTTAACCTAGTTTGACCTCCTACATCTATAGGAATTCATCTTCGTAATAAAAAAGCTATTTCTTTCTTACAAATAAATATACTATCCTTGTTACAAATAATATATCGACCACGAAAGTAGTGACGAAAGTTGACACTTATGTCCTATAAATCAGAATTCGATTTCTGAGAAAGAAAACACCTGTCGTTCGGCGGGGATGTATATAAATATCCACAAACCGCCGGATGTTCGCACCTTTGATTGTATATAGAGATATAAGAAGAAGACCTTGACGGCGCATCGGTATTAGATGAGAAAACATTTGTAAAGTCTCATGCCGACTGGCGACTACAAACTGTAAGTACAAAGGTACACTCTTTCAGTTAGATGTAATAGATGGGGCATTTTTGAGGTGAAATTCCTTTAGACCCGCTATGATTTGGAATTCGGATGAATCGAACATGACGATTACTGCACCTGCGACGCATCGACTGCGCTCATTGACCGCTTTTATTATGATGTCACTTTTAAAGGCTCCTATTGGTTGGGATATGAAACGGAAATTACGCTAGGTCTACGCTCATTGGTCGCTTTGATTTTAATCTCACTTTTCAAGTATTGGTTGAGATTGTTTTGGTAAAGTTTCGCTTCTACCGCGTGTAAACCGCACTCGAATTTTTTTGTACTTACTATATCTAAGTTACAATTACCAAAGTTGCCTCTAAAATCAACAATTAATTTATTCACAGCAGTCCCAGCGAGAGATTGTACGTGACGTCATCGTTGTTTTTTATGTGAATACCGCACAAGAATCCCAACTGCTCTTCCATCCCAAATCCCAATCCTAACAACGTACCCCAATTGGGGTATGTTGTTAGGCTGATGGTAGTGGGGAGGGAACGAAATTCCGCTCCCTTCCGTCCGCCCCCTCCTTTCCGCACCCCTCCTTTAGCTCTCGTCCGCCCCCTCCCGTCCGGCCCCCCATTTTACATTTAAAAAAAAATTGTGTTAATGATATTATTATTACATTATTATCAGAATACTAATTAGAGGCAAATAATTACGTCGAATCAGTGGACATATTCAAAAGACCACTAAACATATCGATCATCCAGTTGATTAGTCAGACATCTTCCAATTACAAATTTTTGAGAAAATGAGGAAAGCAATATTCGAATGCTGAAATGTCATGTTCCTGTGTTTTACATATTGCGAGTAAATATGCCATAAAATAACACCGGGAGGTTTGATAAGGTCCGGTACATTAGTATGAAATTTTGAAATATCCTACATTCTTTTTAATTCAGCATCAACATTCTGTTTAATTCAGTAATAAAAATTCATTAATTTTTGGAGATCGCTGGCAACGGTTAATATGCACTTTTTAAAAAAAAAACCTTTTGATTCACCTTAATTACATTAAAAGGCAACTATTTGCATTGGGGGAAGTGGAAAATATTTCATTCTAAATTTCAATTACGTAAAATTAAAATTAGCTTTCGTCTTGTGAGATTGTACGCCATTAGCTATTAGCTCATTCGCTGTCACTTTGGTATGTTGGTATTCCTGATACACTTGAATGTATAACGAACGGCTAGAAGATTTTGAAGGTACGGGGCACTTTCTTTTGAATCACAAACCATGTTACACAAACCTAGCGTGCCGCTAAACTACTTGAAAACTGGGATGTTTTTCTTGCCTTGATGCGAGTAGGCGTTATACAGGGGCACTTTCTTTTGTATCACAAACCATGTTACACAAACCTAGAATTCCCATGAAGCCTGCTGCGCTTTGCTCTAGCATCTTTTCGTACAGTAACAAGAATACCAACATAACAAAATGACATTTGAAAATAATGAACTCCAGACTTCCCAACTGATCGCATATTCGAAGAATTCAAAGTTCCAACATTTAAAAACTTATTTATAAAAAATTCAATTGTACAAATTATAAAAGAAAAAGATAAATACGCATTCATAACTGAAAATCGTACTAGACTTAAACATGTATTTGTGTGCCCCAAATTAAACACTTCTTTTGCCCAACACCATTATACTCACCAAGGAAAATTCTTTTTCAATAACCTACCAATAGAAATCAGAAGCATTAGGAACAAAGTTCAATTGTTGAACTCCATCAAAAAGTATTTTAGAGAATGTCACACTAAAAATCATACTTGTTTTTCTTCTTACCGAATACATATATGTTTGCATATTTTAGTTAACGGGTCTGATTGCCATGTGTCTGTATTAACTGCACCTACATATATATTGAAATACATGACTATAGTAAATAGTAATTGTACTTATATGAAATGTATTAACTGTACACGTGACTGTATTTGTACATAATATATGAAATGTCGACTCTTCTTCCATCCACAAGCTAAGGCTTTTAATGGAAGACCAGTAAAATTATAATATGTAGCAATTTTAAGATAAACAAATTAAAAAAAAAAAAATGTTTGAAAATGGACGGTCTCGTTTCACAGAATGAAAGCTAATTTTAATTTTACGTAATCGAAATTTAGAATGAAATATTTTCCACTTCCCCCAATGCAAATAGTTGTATTTTAATGTAATTAAGGTGAATCAAAAGATTTTTTCAAAAAAAAGTGCGTATTTAACCATTGCCAGCGATCTCAAAAATTTACCAAAAATTCTGCATTATAATGATTGATTTGGTGGTGTTTATGAGTAATCTGAGTACCTAGGTACCTACTGTAACGGATATCGGGTACACTTCATTGTACATTCACATATGTATAATACATGAAAATTATATTAGGAAAAACCGAGAAATTCAAAGAAAACATATTTTTGTGCGATTTAAAACGGTTGGCGGGCCGTACTATAGTCACTTTTGAAATTCGTTCTACGGAAGAAATTGGAAAATAGATGTTTATAGATCAAATATCCAGTGTTGCATTGCAAGCATTGTATAATTAGTGGCGATCGCTCGAATTGCATTACATAGTATAAAATGAAGTCGCTCAAAATGTATGTGCGCATAGATCTTTTAAACTACGAAACAGATTTTCAAGCGGTTTTCACCAATAGATATAGTGATTAAAGTGGAAGGTTAATTTGTATAAAACATGCTTATCATGAGAAAAGCCGAGAAATTAAAATATTCAATTTAGGCTGCGGGCAGCTGGCAAGCGGGTTGTGTGGATTTTATAAAGGTTGGGTAATGGCGTTATGTTTGGCGCTCCTAAAAAGGGCGTTAATCTTCTTATGGGTATATAAAAATCTCGTGTCACGGTGTTTGTGGTTATACTCCTCCGAAACGGCTTGACCGATTTTTATGAAATTTTTTATGTATATTTGGTAGATATGAGAATAGGTTTTAAAGTATATTTCATACCGCTTAGTAATTAGGGTGTCCCTATCCAGAAAAAAATCTATTTTTTTTTATTGTTGTATTTTTTCATATTAGGCATCAAAAAATACCTATAACCCCAAATTTTAACACTCCTTTCCCTACCCTCCCATTTTTTTATTGCGATTTTAGTATTTTTGTACGAACAAATTTAACCGTCTTTCGTATTTCAAACAGAACGACATTATTTATGTTGTTGAATGTCAGATGGCGCTACGTCCACCTCGCGTGGGCAAGCCATGGGGCTTATTTGTGTCGGCTAGAGGTGGACTGACAAAAAATATCGTGCACCCAATTGCTCTTCGACATTCGTATTGATTTTCTTCATTTCATTTTCCTGCTTTAGTTGGTGTTTTTTGTTTTTATCGGCGGTCATCGTCTACAGTGCTGCATTCCTCTTTCTGTCATAGATGCCATCCCAACACATTTACAATACATTCGTTATTTTTTATTTATCAATCAAAATACTCACTAGAAATAATTTATATGGCAGAACAACGTTTGTCGGGTCAGCTAGTTTGTATATAAAAAAGCAGCGCAACCGTTCATCAAACATAAGTACATCAATTCCTCGGGATTCATCGTGCGTTATTCAAGACAATTGTACGTGACAACCGATCGATCATTAATGTAATCTATGCTGCGAAAACAATAATCTTCCTCAGATTGCTCTAGTTTCTGTTCTTGTACTGATTCAGGATTCATCGTGATGTGTTATTCAAGATCATTGTCCATGACCAACGATCTTGTATGTTATCCAAACAGTTGATGTAATTACCCCCCGAGCTTGCCCTAGATTCTGTACCTATTTCTACTGATGCACACTAGATCAGTTCACTTGCTATAGTTAGTTTCGATTCGTCATGCTATAGTTATCTTACAATTGGAACAATTCTTCCAATCGGAAGGCATATGAGTGCATTCGATGACGGAACTTATAATCAGTTTTTCCCAACTAAAAACTAAACATGTCGCGCCTGTCATAATCGGTTCATATTAATAATTATTATTTCATTCTGCCATCTACATAGTTAATAGTTACCTAGATGTCGTTGATAAATGGTGAATGGAGGTATGACTAACGGGTGGGTGGGTGCCTGAGAGCAGCATCATGCGACAGATCATTCAGTGGCGTAGCGTAGTGTGGGCGATAGGGGCAGCCTGCCCCTGGCGGCACTTTTAAGGGGCGGAAAAATTTCACAATCTTAATATATATTAAACAAAGTCAGGTAAGTTACATCATTTACAACTCTAGATCGGCTGGACCGATTTTTACGATCTTTGATTTGTTGGATTTGTCTCCGTCCCGAATAGCAGAATAACTATTGAAACATCGGAAAAAATTTCGAAAAAAAGTTACTAAAAAAATTCATTGTTCCAAAAATTTTGTATGGAACGAATTCTCATCTTTTGAAAGAGCTGCAATATTGTGATGTGTATTGAATAGTAAGTGAATTCCAAAATTCAAAAACGTCGAATGTCAATGCGCTGATTGTTTTGCTTTTGTTCTTTAACATATAATGCTGCCCCTCTTTCTAAATGTCAACAGTCAAAAATGAGACAAACGGTGAACGTATTGTGTCTGCACCCCTACAAAGGAAAAATACAATCTATCTATATAAATAAAATATATCACCTAAATGTATGCACGCGCATTAAAAAATTGTATTAAAAAAATTGTATTAAAAATTGCAATAGGTGGCACGTGAGCTGTTTGAAAACTAAATGTACCGGGAATCAATGAATGGAATCCAGGAAGGGGGAGGGGAACCCGGAAAGGGGGAGGGGGGAGAGGATCTCGGGAAGGGGGTCGCGGGACAGGACAGGGAGGTGGTAAAGGAACAGGACGAATAGGAAAGGACACGCAGGGAAAAACAACTTCTTTATTAAATGGCAAAGCAACGCATCCCGGGAACTCGCTATAATAATATAAATGGAGCGACCAATCGATTTGATTTACATGCAAATTAACAGATGGCGGTGTGGGTTAAAAGATTGGTAACCATCCAGTAGATGGCGTTGTGTTTCATTAGCCACAGCAACGCGTGGCCGGGCAGCAAGTAAAAATAGTAATATCTTGAAAAAATTCTTCCATCTCACATAATATTTTTGTCGCATCTACGATTCGGATCGATTGAAATAAGCACGGAATTTTTATTAGATACTTTTTCTGTGACGAAACCTGGGAATCCTCTTTCTAATGAATGTGTAAAAATGACATCTTCTTCATTTTAGTTTTCCCCAAAGTTTCATCGCAATCGGATGAAAGGTTTAGCAGTGCATAATTTCATGATGCCAGAGCTCACTATTATATACAAAAACCATCGCGGGCTTGCACACAACATAGTTGACGTAGGTGATATAACCATCACAAATTATGCGAACGGAGGCATCCTTTTACTAAATTACTCTGTGTAGTAGAACTCCTCCCTCCACTGCTATGTTCATCTGAGACAGTAGAACAGCTTTTTTGGTAGGCTCGAACAAGCTGTATAGGATAGATTTTGTTGTCTTTCGCATCCAGTTCTCATTGAACAGCATGTCAACTCATACTTATTCTAATGCCCTCGACCCAACACCCTCGGGGTAACACTTATTCTAATGCCCTCGACCCAATCATTAAAGCTCAAAAACTAATAATAAAAATAATTCTTTAACTTCCTCTCACTACCAGCACCGATACGATCTTCAATACTTTCAACGTTATGGACATTAAAAAGCTTTACGCAAAATCCATCTTATTTTATTTACATAAAAACAACAAAATCCTATACAAATCAACACAAATGATATACAATACCCGAGCCAAAAATAAAGAACTTCTCCAAACTCCCTTTTCTAAAACCACCTTTGGACAAAAACACTTTAGATACATAGCTTGCAAACTACACAATACACTTCCAGCCACGATTAGACAAACTGAATCAATGACCAAATACAAACAAGATATAAAGAAATGGATTATAAGTATTGGACGTCACACTACTGCTAACATCTGTAAAATAGATAACAAATAGACAGAATTACCATCTCATTTACGTCCTTACCCTTATTAAAGAACTTAAAAAAGTAAAATCCTATATGTATAATATAACTCCCTATATAGATTCTTCTCTTCCTTCACCTATATAATGCTCTCTTTATGATATTAACCCTCAATTTTAATCATCTTTTTGTTTGAATTGTATAAATCAGTATGTATCTTACCTTAAATATTCTTATGTATGATACTCATTTATGTACCTCTACGCCTGTCTCAACACAGGTATACCCTAGTGAGACAGGCATCGAATAATGTAATGTAAACATACCTTATATAGATAAATAAATAAATACTCAAAGAATTTTATCAAATCCTCATGTGACCGTTTGCCCATACACGTTGGGTTAACTGCATCCTTTTCATCTTGAATTTTTATCAACAAGCTGACAGAAGACATTGGGATGTCTGAGAATGTCAAGTCTACTATCGCATTTATTGCCTTTTACCAATTCGAACAGCATCGTAGAAAGTTATTGTGGCAATGCACGAAAAAACTAAAAATTGCTGTAAATGTTGACTGGTTGGAGATCATTCTGAATATGAATATATGTAAAACTGTTTTTTTTATTTTGTAATCGGTACAATACACAATAATGATCATTGTTCTTGTCGAAAAGTTCTTTAGAATTACTATGTACTTCAGTCTTTTAAATTGAAGTATCTAAATAAGGGAGCAGCGAAATTTTCCTCCGCCCCAGGCGGCTGACACCCACACTACGCCACTGAGATCATTATATATGTAATATAGCGAGCTTCGTTGGCTTCATTGCTATTTAGCACCCTTATGAGTTGACGCAGTTATCAACAATAATACGATTGCATCACCAACTACTCCCACCAACAACCAACAATGAGCAACTTGAATGAAACATATTATGACTTATCCATTCTAAATACGTATGTTTTATTAAATATTATATTCACGTAATAAAGATTCATCTCAAGAAGCTAGGGTTCGCATTGAGTTTTCCAGAAACAATTCAATACGAGACTTATTTCCGTCGTTTGTTTCATTTTTAATATTGCTAATAGTATTATTGACAGCCCTGATTTACTTAGTCTAATAACATTCAATGTACCAATACATATAACAATTGTAATTATTCATTAAAATTTTGTTTTAATAGTAACAGCAATATTAGTATAGTTTTATCACAATATATTTTATAAAATTCATTTTCTAAAAATGAAATTGGTTCATATTCATAATGGTGACCAGACAACTTTTAAAATTTTGTTTTAAATTTTTGATTAAAATTTTGTTTTAATAGTAACAGCAATATTAGTATAGTTTTATCACAATATATTTTATAAAATTCATTTTCTAAAAATGAAATTGGTTCATATTCATAATGGTGACCAGACAACTCAGAATGAAACCAACTCAGAAGCACCTCAGAAAGGTCATTAAGAGTGTTTAACCAGCCAGCGGACGAAAATCCACATTTCGTCGAAAGTTGTTCTTACGATCGTGCAGGGCGGGTACAACGAGAAAGATTAATTATTCTCCGTACCAGCTTTTTAAAATTATAACTCAATATCGAATTTATTTCAATTCAAATTAGCTTTAATTTATACCTTCATCCAAAAATGCTGAAAGGCGTGATGATAAAACTATTAAAATAATGTACTTTTTGTAGTTATTTTTTAATTATAAGTATTTATAATTTTTCAATAATGTCTAAATTTAATAAGAATGTTAAAAAAATCTGAAATATATTAGTTTGTAAGTGCGCAAATAAATACACAAATGGACCAATTTTCGTCAAGAAACACATGTACGTACATATTTTTTAATGATTTTATTGAAACTAAAATAAAAATTCTAAAACTTGCGTTTGCTAGATAATGTATTGATTTATTTTACTGCATGATTATATTATTTGAAATGGGTGTGGTATAATACAAAATCTTTTTTGAAAATTCAACAAATCTGCCAACGACCTATGGAATAACCTTATTATACTAAAAATTAAAAAAATTTCTCAAAATTTATTACATGCGAATGCTAGATAAAAGAACAATCTTTCGAAATCCATTTATAATATTTTGTGGAAAAGAGTCAATACGTCTAAAATCGGATTTGAAAATGACATATTTCTGGTTTTCTCTGGTAATGCCCTCTTAAGAGTGATGACACAAAAATTGGTTAAATAGGTTAGGGAACGTACCCATACTACGTGACCTGTTCAGGGTCGGGGGGTCTTCAAAATACCACGCTTGGTACAAATGAGCGGCGGATTGCTTAGGTTTTTGGTCACCGGGTGGGGGGGGGGGGGGGGGTTAAAAATTACAAAAATTTGGTCACGTAGTATGGGTAGGTACGTTCCCTTAAGTTAGGTTAGGGTTACCAGCTATTTAAAAAATATTTTTCATAGCTTTTAATGAGATTTCTGTGTTTCTGAGTTGCCATGGAACCATTCATAATACGGTACTGTATTACGGCAGTCAATCAAGTTATGTTTAATTACCAAACTTTGGTGAATTATTTTTAAAACCAGATTGTACGGACGGCGCTAATGCAGAACATCCCAATATAATATGTTCTATGGTTTCCGGAAAAGCCAAACATTTTCTATATAAATCATCAAATTGATTTATATCTTTGATTATATGCTTCCTAAAATTTTTAGTATTAATGACTCTATTTTGAATGGCAAGCATAAATCCTTCTATTTCTGCGCTCAACTCTCCAATACTCAACCATTTGTTTGACGAAAATTTGTCAACATACGTTTGGTTGAGATAATTGAAGTGTTTTGCGTGAATAATTTTAAATGTCCAGGAATCTAATGATTCCTGGTTAGTATTTATAAGAATTTTTTCATTCTCGTCATTCAAATTTAAAGGCGTAATGTTTCTATCTGCCTTGCAAATTATTATGTGCATTTCTGAGCTATTAGCTTTCCTATGGAAAAAATTTCTTAGCATTTCTTCCTGATTGGATTTCAAAGATGTTATTTTGACAACACCTCATTATTATTATTATTATTATTACCAAATTCAGAAACCATGATATATAATATTTGCAATTTTATTTAATTTGTATGATTTAGTAACTTTTTATTTAATTTATCAACCATAAAATGAATGATTTCCAATCTGTAAACTTTACCCGCCATAACACAGGGACATCCCTAGCATAACAAATGAAATAACAAAAACATCTTGTAATAAATTATTACAAGATACAAAAATTTCTTGTAATAAATAAAGAAATAAATAAACGGCCATTTTCAATATTTTGACTTTTAATGTTAATTTTGTCACATATTGTTCCTCTTCTTTCAATTCAATTTTTGGGCAATTTGTCTTCTTTCCTTCTGAAGTGAAAACTTCTTTAGCATCTTCGTGATTTAAAACTCGATGAAATGAAAAAGCGACACAGAAAAGAGACAAACACATACAGCTATAGGATTTAGCCTGCGAGAGAATGAGGTAGAATAATCGATCTCCCATTTGTGCGTAGCTTCGTACCCTCTCCACTCTTGTCTACTTTAGTTTTCTGAAGTTTTCGCTTCTATCACGTGTGAGCTGCACACTTGTTTTTATTCTTCTCTTAATTGTTAGATTCGCCAAACTTATCATGAAAATCTGGTGTGTAGAAGTGATAACAGGAAGCTAACGAAGCCATTACCGTGCCGTGGATGCGTGTCTTAACGTCCATAAACAATCTGTAAACAGACACCATCGTGGCGATAAGCACTTAAAAATAGGTGACTAAATATTTTAATGGAAGCGTACGTATCTACATATAATAATATGTAGATAGCATAAATATAGCAGTAGGTGTCGTCCAAATGCCATTTTTCGATTTGAACTGAACAAAACTACTTTTTCGGTCAAAAACTCTAGAAAGATGTATTGTATCGTACATTTTTTTCATAAAAAATAATATCATCGTTCCATTTATAATTTTTACCAACATGTCAACCGGTTATTACCAATGTTTGTGGATTACTTATGTTTGCAAGTACATATGTATTTCAATAATACTTACGTAAATATATAATGTGTGTTATTTGGAGTAAAATGTGTAAATGACATTTTGTCTCCGGGGATTTTTTTGATATTTTTTTCAAAAAAAAAAATTCTTCCACAAGTTATCACTGGCCATTTGCCCAAGTAACCACGCAGCTTGTTACCCTGACCCTAACTGTTCAATACCTATTGATTTTATATGTTTTAAGACAAAAAAAAAAAAAACAATAATGTCACCGGACAACCAATCTCGAATCTCACTTCTGGTATTACCTTAACCTTTTCAAGAACATTATCATCAGCGTTTCACATACATATTACGTTCATAATAGATATCACCATATTAAAAAAACCCGTTTAAATAATCCATTACAGCCAACATTTTTTTCGGATATTTCCGCTCTAAACCCGAATCGTGAATGTTCGAATTTATTAGATTTTTGTCTTTGAAGAGGACATTCCTATTTTAGTAATTCAATAGACTGAATGTATCAATTAGTGGACCGACTAAAATACTTTTAAGATTTTTAAGAGCATTCAATAATAATATATTGACTATGGTACAATCTTCTTTATTCTTTGGGAACAACGTATTGCTTGGGCAAGCCAGAAATATTATGTTACGATAATGTCTTTTGATTTCCTGCATGAACTACCAAACTAGACCAATGCAATACGGACATGCTCCTATTTTGGTGGTCGTAAGATCCTCAGATAACCTTTATTAATTGACATGCATATTCTTTTCCTCATTCGTTAACGCATCGGAATTGCGACACCAATAAATTGATTTTATAGTAGAGCCATCACAGAGGTGGCTTCAAAACACAATGTTCAACTATGTTATAATACTACTTTAATAGTACCTACCACTGGTCTCAGATTCTAAAAGGCAGAACTTAACTCTGTCTTAAAGTAATGATCGCTTCCGTTGACACAATTTTCAAATCATGCCCTCTGGTCTGATCAGGAACAAAAATTTATACTTTTTATTCAGCTTTTTATACAAGAAATAATATCGGTAATTTTTTGAGGAATGCTTAAGATAAAGACCATAAATTGACTAATTCCGGAATATATCAACTCAAACGTAATGACTGTCCCTCATTTTATATTGAAAAAACAACTCGTAATTTTGAAATCAGAATCAAAGAACATTTAAGGTGTCTTAAAAATAATAATTTTTCTGAGTTCGCTAACCATATCATTGAAAATAACCATAGTTTTGAAAAAAATACGGGGATAAATATTCTTCATATTAACCGTAAAGTAAACGCTTAGATAACTTAGAAGCCTTAAATTATATAAATAAAAAAATCCCTTAAAAATAATGAATCTATTATCAACAAACAAAAAATATTATCTTATAGCCCAATCATGGATATGTTCCCCTTCCCACCCACTCTTCATTAATGCCTAGCAACGGCCCAACCACAATCCTAAGTAATAATTGTTCCCACCCACTATTTTGTAATTGTCAAATCAGTACACGTTTGCCCTGAGGAAGGAACGGTCATTCCAAAACCGGTCGGATTTAAACAAATATACAAATGGTTCAAACAAAGTAACGTTGTTTCATTTAACAAAAATTTAGTCCGCGAAATAGTAAAGTGAAAATTTTCATTCCTCGATTGAAAACCCTCTCAAGGGAACAAAACTATTTTCTGCATCGAAGCCCACCAAACAATTGGTATTTCGCTGCCCTTTGAAGGATTATCAAACAAATAGTTCTTTAATCCAAAAAGTAATGCATTGATCCACCCGACAGAAGGTCATTAATGTGCATCGAATTTAATGCTAGGGGGAGAGCTGATCCCTGTGGGACACCAGCATTTATTAAGAAAGAAGTGCAATGATTTTGCTCGACCTTTCCATACACGCAAACTGCGAATAAAATTCAAGTTATGAAGCTGGTCTCCTGATAGGCGAACATTACCGAAATGATAATAAATAATAAGTCATCGTTTTTTTTATAATATCGACGTATATAATTTAAATCGGTTGAATAAACAATTTAATCGTTTGATATTTATTAGTTATTACCTCAGCGAGGTCCTGACTGTTGGGATCGAAGTATTGAATAATATTGCTCTCTGAAAATAAGTTTAACTTTGATCGTTTCTATTTCCGCAATTCTGATCACAGCATTGCTATTTGAGTTCATCAGCTGGCACAGATTATTATTATTTCCTCTTAGTTGACCAAAGGATTGGCTTATTGACAAAGGCAATAAACCATTATTCACCCAAAAATTCGACATGTATGTTGTTGTCCCATTTTCAGGAAAAAAATATTATTTCTTTTTCATTACGAAAAACTTTCTAGTTGTTGGTTGACGGCCTCCGAGAGGCAGGACTAGCAATTTGAAGGTCGCGGGATCGAATCCCGGCGTGCGCAAAATTTTATTTGAATAATTTTTGTTATATCACAATTAATTCCAGAGTAAAAGATACTCTGAGTATCGTCCTGGTGTAAGACCGGCATTCAGATTTGAAACGTTGTTTGAAATGGCTTTAGCCGCGTTTGGTGACCAGATATAAATAACCAGGCACATTCCCACCTTCGTCTTTCCATCTCCTTACCCTCCTCAATAGCTTCAACCTCACAACTTACCCCCAATTAGGGATGCCATAGTCTGCCTGGCTCCAGGCGGCGGGGAGCAGTTGGGACTATTAAAAAATAATTAATAGAACAGCATGATGCAAAGTTAATTAATAAAAATATGTAGGTATTACATAATTTTTTATTCCCATATTTCTAGGCGTGGCTTATCGACAAGTAATCTACAAGATTTGTTATTTCTGCGATGTTTGATGTAAATAGTCTCACAAACAGACGGAAATACAGATTTAATAATAACCTGTAACCTGTTGAACGTTCCCGTCAAAAATCTTTAAAAGAAAAAAAAAAACATTTTTGTTCCTGATATTAATTCATGTTCCTGATATTGATGTTGCGAGAACGCGTGGGCAAAAATCTTTCATTGTTCCGAAATGCAGAACTAATTTTCCATTCACAATTCGCAATGCCTCTCTTCAGAAGAATAATTGATCCAACGAATGGCCTTGCACCTGACAATGAAATTGGTCACAAACATTGTTATCTTTAAAAATGAATATCAATTGTTATGTTAAAAAAAATAATGCAAATATGATGGCCGTCGAAATTTCCCCGCACCAATTTGTACCGAAAACCAAGGAGTATTATAAAAAATAATCTTATATATAAAAATCTCGTGTCACGGTGTTTGTGGTCGCACTCCTCCGAAACGGCTTGACCGATTTTTATAAAAAAAAATATGTAGGTATATTTGATAGGTATGAGAATAGGTTTTAAAGTATATTTCATACCGCTAGGTGATTAGGATCCAGAAAAAAATGTATTTTTTTGACAATTTTTTTTTTGTTGTATTTTTTTTAATTTGGCATCAAAAATACCTATAACCCCAAATTTAAACCCTCCCACCCCCACCCTCCCATTTTTTAATCGCGATTTTAGTATTTTTGAATGAACAATTTTAACCGTCTTTCGTATTTCAAACAGAACGACATTATTTATGTTGTTGAATGACAGATGGCGCTACATACGCCTCATCGAACTTTCATCCAAACATGCGCAAGACATTCACGAGAAGCGTCCCGTCATTTTGATATTTCATTCGGCATCATGTTCTCGCGTGGGCAAACAATCGAGCTTATTTGTGTTGGCTAAAGACGGACTGCTAAAAAATATCGTACACTTCGAAATTCATATTGATTTTCTTTATTTCTACTTTAGTTGGTGTTATTTTTGTTTTTATCGGCGGTCTCCGTCTACAGCGCTCCATTCCTCTTTCTGTCATAGATCCCATCCCCACACACTCACAATACATTCGTTTATTTTTTTTGTAACAATCAAAATATCACTAGAAGGCACTTATATGGCAGAAAGACGTTTGTCGGATCAGCTAGTAATTTATAAATATCTCTTAAATTAATAATTCCTTTTTGTTTTGAACAGTTTTGCTTTACATTTACATTTGTGATATAAATTTTAATTACTATTAGTAAAATGTACTTAAAACTAACTCGTTAACCGGGAACCATTTATTGGATTTCCAACACCTCTGCCTTAGGTCACTCCAAGTGGTTCGCTAAGTTTGGTGCCGTAGCAGAGTTGCCCGGGTTCATGGGGTGAGGTTTTTCCGGGTCTTGGAGGTAGGTACGTCTGCCCACCTGCTTCGCGGCGGGCCGGATCGAGGGAGACTGGTTGAGGAAGCCTTTTAACTTCTCCAGCCGCACTCTCTCAATCCATCGAATTGCACCGCAATTGGTGGGATGGATTAATACGTCCGTCACATAAGCAAATCAAAAGAACTGGTATTATTCTAATACATAGCGAGATAGCAGGCAGCGGCAAGTAGTGACTTACATGGAAGCTTTCTTTCCCAAGCACGAGTGATTGGCTGGGTCAAATTATGAAATGCCCCGATATCGTATTTGCTGTCTCTTTACGCACCACACAATAAACGAGATGGAACTATGTCACTTAGTAAAACGTTTTCGGATTCTGAAGACAGTTTGGGTCAGTGCCGTGAGGGAGAGAGAGCATGCTGAATATTATGTGTCTGAAAGTGATGGTTTGATAACCGTAGGTTGATTTCGCATATTTTACGCTTGTCGCATGAAACGATTTACTGTATTAAATGTAATTTGACGTACGTAGATGAATTTGACTCTCAAACTCGTGAGGTCCCTACAAATTAATATTATCATATAATTTGACATGGTATCACAGTTAATATAATTTTTTTTAAATGACTTTCCACTTCTGGACCCTTAGAGCCGCCTCTGGTTAATGAATAATAAGAAATACAAAAAAATAATAATTCCTCGTTCGCAATAAAGTGGAGTGAAATAAACCTGGATATGATCTGTGGCCGGCAGATGGATAATATCAGGATAATATTTCTGTAAGAATTTATTTTCTTTTACTTCGTGTTAGCTTACCGTGCGTAGGATCCGGCGAATTAATTCGGCCTTGTGGCTGTTTCCACTTGTCACCTACTAGAAATGTCAGCTGTCTTCTCTATATTATGTGCTATTATGATAAATTTGTTTCATTCATCTTGTTAGGTATTCTATTGCTGCTCTGCATGCATTTTCATACCCGTATCTGCATTCAAGCAAATTACGTTTGCTTATAACTCGAAGCGTAATTGTTATAAATATTCCTACATAGTTAGTTTTGTAGGATCAGTTGGAAATAGGGTCGTCGCGACGTCATGGATTTATATGGTTGTTGATATTTTTATGAACATGACCGAAAAAATTTTCCACCCTAAAATATCTTCTTCTTCTTGTGCCCTGTTCGTTTAACGGACGTCGGCTATCGTGTTAACTATGCGGACTTTGTTTACTGCGGCCCGGAACAGCTCTACAGTAGACTGGCCAAACCACTGTCAGCCATGAGGTTCTCCTTTGTCCAGGGCCCCGTCTTCCAGCATCTTTCCCTGCATTATAAGATGCAAGATCTCGTACTTCTCTGGATGTCTCATCACATGTCCAAGATATTGAAGTTAAAATGGCTAGCTTTGTAAAAACTAAACCTTTTTGTTATGAACATTGGGAAAAATCTGAAATAAAGTTACTGCTACCTTTGTTATTAATATGAGGTACGTTAGGTTAAACACGAGACTTACCTCTTTCCCATTTTTTTACATTAGGTTTACTCAGTAGGCCTTAAGGGTAATAATTATCCTCAGGGGATGCTGTGTGGAAGGAAGGAAGGAGAGGAAGTTCAGGGGAAGTAAATAGGCATGAGGGGTAGGTAGGCATCTTAGGGTCAGTGTGTCCAGGAATGACGGACGTATGAATCCAGACAGATGGTCAGACGCATCGGCCGCCAAGACCAAATTCACCAAACGTAGTGAACCACTTGGGTTTACCTACGACAAAGGTATTGGTTATCCAATAAATGGTTCCCGAGGCGGCGGTACCCGTACTTGTCTCCCAAGCTGAAACCCATCTCTCCGTATTTAGGATTCCATAGTTCAACTAATTCCAGGAAGTTCGCTCTGCTGGTAAAACAAATACTCATTTTCAAAACACGTAAAAGAAAGCGAAAAAGATTTTTATCCAAGAGTCCAAAATTTAAGGACGCAGTGTCACTACCGACACTTTATACTAAAAAAATAGTTTGCTCGGGAAAATCGCGAAAAGCTGTAAAAAAACACCGCGGTACCCCTTTGTACGGAGTAATAAATAATGTATATTTATAACACCACGTATAATATGAAGATCATAACTGTGTCGCAAAGAAGTAACCGCCAACGGTATGGACATTCAGTAATGTGGTGCCATTTGCATTTGAAAAGATGCATAGGTAATATTATTATAAATGCATAGTGTACGACTATTTATGACGTGCTTCGTACCGCTAAGCGCTATCGTTACATCACTGTCTGTACGGTGTGGCTGCAAAGGTGTCGGCTTTCTGACCATCATTTACGTACTTACCCGAGAAATTAATATAAAATGCAAATGGTTTAAATCGTAGGTTCTCAACGTGGGCGATAACGCCCCCTTGTGGGCGCTTTAGACTGTCAGGGGGGCGGTAGAAGACCCAGAGAAAATTAGAGAGCGTTGAGATGGCACATTGAAGGGTTTGTTGTAATTGGATGATATAATTTGTTTTATTATAAAAAAAAACAAATTATATCATCCAATTACAACAAACCCTTCCATGTTACGTGTATTACTATTATTAAGAATCGACACTACATCATGAATACAAGAAAGAAGGGGGTTCCAACCCGGTACTTCAAATACAAAGTAATTGATATTTACTCGCTACAAATAACAAATACAAATAATATAATATATTTTTAATCGAATTATTGATTCCGTAACAGTCGAGCCCCCCCCCCCCCCCCGGCTATCCTTAAATTTGACTCCCCCGTTCCTGTCACACATCGTCACATTTGTGAGACCCTCTCCCCCGTAGCGTGACGTCACATATTTTGCAATTTTACATGTATAAATAATACTTGGCAATATTTTAAAGGTTTTTTTTGGTTTTTGTTATGGTCATATTTAATATATATAATATTTAATATATATAGGGAAATATTTTTGTGGCAGTCGCATGTGTCGCATTAGTTTTGTGCATGTGACGTCACAAAGCTGATGAACCCCCCCCCCATACCCTTGTCAAACAATGTCTATTTCCCCTCCCCCTTGAGGTGTGACATAATTTATGGATGGACCCTAAGTAAAAGAAAATGGGGGGTTCTTTATAAAATGTTATAAAATATAAAATGTTATTTGCCTGCCTCGAAACAGACTTTGTCTAGTAAGGTGGGTAATAGAAAACTATGTGCATAAATGAAAAAAAAAATATACGCCCGATTTTCGGCACTGAAACTGAACTGAAGAAAAAAATATTCTACCAGTGGGCGGTGGGCAAAATAAGGTTGAGAACCTATGGTTTAAACAATTACGAATTCTTATTATCAGTCTAACTAAACTAAAGGCAATGTTCGTGCGTATGGTATGTACCCTATAGCGATTTTGCTGAAATTTCTGAGTTGGTTCTTATTAGTTGCCAAGAGTACAGAGGGTGCATTGGATGGTAGAAGATGTCAGGAACGTCCGTGGAAGACTTGCGCATTATGTCTGCTCTGGAATGAGATTCGTCCGGTATATGTCCGGTCAGTGGCTGAGTTGGCATAACATTTGGGTATCACCCAAGCGTTGCGTCTTCGATTTCTCGGCTGGCTAAGTTCTCCAAATATTGTCAGGTTATTCGTAATTTTGGAATGTCTGTATGTCTTCTTAAAAAATGTATATATTTTTTTTAGATACGAAGACAAACAAAATTTTCAACATTTGGTACAATAACATTCACTTCATGGATAAAAAGAAACGCCAAGGAAGAAATGAATGAAATATTTATTTGAGGTAAAATGATGCGTTCGATATGAATAAAGAAAAGGGGTGGAAAGAGAACATATGACGGCGAAAATGAGTCTAGGTTGCCAGAGAAAGACCTGGCACGATCAAGTGAAACATTTACTTTAAAAAAATTACATTTTAATTTAACGATAACCTTATTTTCGGGTACTCCAGATTTCACAACCTCTAAATTTAACTCCAAACTGCTCATAATCCCGAACACGTCAGCCAAAAAATAAAATTAAAAAAAGTCGAGTGCAGTTTACATGCGGTAGAAGCGAAACTTTACCAAAAGAATCTCAACTAATACTTGAAAAGTGAGGTCATAATAAAAACGACCAATGAGCGCAGACCTCGCGTAATTTCCGTTTCATATCTCAACCAAAGGAGCCTTTAAAAGCGACATCATTATCAAAGCGGCCGGTGAGCGCAGTTGATGCGTCGCAGGTGCAATAATCGTCATTTCCGTTTCATCCGAAATCCAAATCACAGCCGTGCAGAAGTTTCACTTCAAAAAGTAACTAATTTATCTGTAAGTATACCAAGTGAGGATGGAACACCATGTTTACACTCTGTTTGCTCATTTTCATACACAACAGTCTTAATTAAGAGGAACGGATGCGCTGCCAGTTTCGGCCCGTTTCATACAAAACTTAATTTTAGATTTGAGGCCAAAATATCCAACCTAACTGAATAATATTTTTTTAATCAAAAGTTGTATTAAGTATCTAGTACGGATATGTTATATCTATTATTTTTTTTTTATTAAACAATTTTTAAAAAGCTTTATCTATTGTAATATTTAAATAAATGAAGAAAATATAAGCGAAACTCAATCGAAAATCTGGAAACAGAAAAATCAGAAAAACATATTGACACCTCTGGGACTATGTTTTTCTGATTTTTCTGTTTCCAGATTTTCGATTGAGTTTCGCTTATATTGTCTTCATTTATTTAAATATTACAATTTGAGGTTTTACTCATAAAGTTAAAATAAAATATTTACCTATTGTGTTAATATAACGAATTTTCAAAATTTTATCATAATGAAAAAAGAAATAAAAAATAATACCTACATCGTAAAAAATTGTTTTTTTTTGTATTAATTTAAGTTTATGTAACATGGAAACATGGAAACATTTTCCGTGCAACATGGAAAATATATGATACATTGTTTTATAAAGATACATACATATATTAATATTGCAACATTAATATATAGGATATATTTAAAAAAAATATATATATATATATATGAAACCTTAAAATAAATAAAAACAGATGAGGCAAAAAATGACAGCAGTATGCGAGTCAGAAGCCTCGATTAAATATTATAATATAAAAAAAAAAAAGTTTATGTACGACAAATTTGTGTTCCGCTTGCTTTCTTTAATATTTTTTATTTAGAATTTGAAATTAAAACACTTTTGTACTTTTGTTTCACTAATTTATATTTCACCAGGACCGGTTTCATCCTATTACGGATATTTTTAGACTGGTAGTTGAAATTCTTATGCTACGGTATTTATACACACTTAGGCAGGGGTACACAACATTGTCTCTATATAATGAATGTTTCTATTTTGTTAATTTTAAGGCATTATAAGTTATTTTGTTAATTTTAGGTACATAGGTACAGGTAATTATAAAGTTTATTATTAAAATTATGAATGATGTTACATAAATAGATATTTTTACTTCAAATGA
Source organism: Limnephilus marmoratus (assembly GCA_917880885.1). NCBI lineage: Eukaryota > Metazoa > Arthropoda > Insecta > Trichoptera > Limnephilidae > Limnephilus > Limnephilus marmoratus. The sequence goes on along the minus strand of OU862920.1, from coordinate 47,117,988 downwards.
ATATACATGAATTTATATAATTTAAAAGGTTTGTGATTACTGATATTTTATTTTGGTAATGTTGGGATATTCCCTCCTTGTTGCTTAGGGCTTAATTGACAAATATTAATGCACTACCATGGTGGATCTGTCCATTTGGATCCAGTTCCTGTTGGATTTATAAAATCTACACCAATACTAACTAAGCCGAGTCAAAAGCCGCCCGCCGGGTAGTAATAAACAATTGCCAAGGTTGCCTCTAAAAATCATGAAATATTAAAATATTTAAATATTTAATGACCTATATTTTATAATTTAAAACATAAATGAATAAAATAGCACATATACAGGAACATATAAGTAATAGATATTCGATATAGGTACCTTTTGACAACAAATATAATTTTTCAGTTTGGTTAAGCATTTTGGCCTCAAAGCCAAAATTAGATTTATTTGAAACGGGCCGAAATAGGCCGCTCATCCATTCTCCTTAAACTGTTATTTTCGTTATTATTCAACGATTTTTTTATTTTAACCGGAGTGTCCTCGATTTTTATTTCACCAACTTGCGGGTTAAAAATGAATTTTTCAGAAAATATTATGACAAAGTTGGGTAACCAACTAAAAAAAACAGAGTGTGCAATTCACACCCGGTAGAAGTGAAACCCCCAGAAAACGAAAGGAGACAAGAGTGGGGAAGCTACGAAGCACCGCAAAAAGATGACACCGATTATACCTACATCTCATTCTCTCGCAGGCTAAATCCTATAGATGTACTCGGGTCGCTATTATTCGTTTGCACACATCGGTGCTAAAGAAGTTTTCACTTCAAATCGCCGACCTGAACATTCAAACCACCGTTTCTTAAAATGTTACCTTTTATAAAATGTCATATCCGCACCCGCAGCAACACAACAACCGCCCCCTCAACGTGTTATTTCGGCACAAATTAGGAAGGCTGCTTTTATTCCTGTTCCCTCTTTACGAATATTTGATGACCTTCTCCTAAATCTCCTTAATCCTCTGTTCTTGATCCCTCTGGACATTGAACGATCGTTGTTGTTTCCACAATGTGGCGTTTCGTCAACTTTTCTCTTCCTCCTTCTGTCGCAATTGTGTGCGGCGGGCCCCACAGACACCGAGCACCGGCTCATCGCGCATAATCCGCGCACCAAGTAATCATAATGATTATTATTACCGTCGTGCGGCTCCCGGCCCAGTTAGTCCGTTTACTATCGCCATTAATTTGTTTTCGAGCGTGACACAAGGCATGATGTCATGCCCGCCGGCGTGTGGCCGCACCGCGCCGCCCGTCACGACACCACGACAAGCAACAGGCACCTCTATAGTCTGTCCTCTCGTATGCGCCCGTACTGTTCTGCTCGACATTTCCAACAGTGAACAACATGCAACACTGCCCTTGGGTGCAAATAACAACAAGGAATAGATTTCGAGTTTTCTAAACAAGGTAAAAACGGTTTCATGACAAATCAGGACACTGAAGACAATCGAACAAACAATAAAACTTACCTAAACCAACCTAACCTAAACTTGGATGTGATTTGAGAATTTCACGGCTAGAAGAACCCCCCCCCCTCCCCCCTCCAAGGACGGACTAATTTTCTTTACATTCATTTGACTAGTAATATTTGTAGTAATGGGGGGGGGGGTGATACCACGTTATCCGCCCCCAGTGCCACCCATGCTACACCTTACGGTGTTAAGGCATATACTTGACTTACTTTAACAGTAACTCCTGATATTATTTGGAGTAAAACATGTAGGTACATGAAATTTTGGTCTCCGGTGACATTTTTGATGTTTTTTGTTTTTATTTCTACAAAAACATAAAAAGTAGGTAGGTTTGGACAGTTGGAAGCGGGGTAAGTGGTTGGTTGGTTACTCGGCTGAATGACTAGTGACTACATGCGGAAGAAAAAAAAATTGTTTGATTTTGAAAAAAAAAAGTCAACTAAAAAGTCACCGTAGTCCAACATTACATTTACATTTTTTACTCCAAATAATGTCAAGAATCACTGGTTAAAGTAAGTCTATGTATCTTCCTTTAATGTATCTATGTATTTTCCATTACCTGTCCCTGGCTAACGGTGTGGAATCCTTACCTACGTTAGTAACCTTGCAATAATTGTGCCAATCAGTAAGTTATGGAAGCTTGTGCAGTGGTCAAACCAGTGATCCCACAGCTTTATAGCATGCTATAATATCGATTTTCACCAACACGTGAAGTGTAAAAATTAAGACAAGTCAAATTCCTTCGCAATTTTCAGTGATTACCAAGCTGTTGCCATAGTTGTCACTTTGAAAAGATAAATTATATGTTTTTATTACAGTCCACCTTATGAATAAAATACGTATTGATTCGCAAACAAATATTGCGACTGCACACCTTTCGGACTCCCGATGTTTCACATCTGCCCTCATCTGACACTGTATTACTGTGCAAAATGTTAGGTAAAAAGTAGGAGGAAGCACATCACGATGTAAACAAGATAATATATCCTCACCTGATTTAACGTATTCTTTTATCTGGTTCTGTTTTTTAAGGTTATCTGTAAATAGAACTAGTTCACCTGGATAAGTGAAAAGATAACCAAGAGCATAAATTAGCATTCAAAAATTTACCTACATTATACCTATTTGGAACCTCTTCAGAGAAGTTACAAGGTAAAAGACTCGACATGTTTTGATATGTTACAAAGATCATTAGTTTCTTTATTTAAACTGCTTTTTCGCTGTATAGGTGATGTATGGCCCACAGAACACTTTTAAAATTTTCTTTGATAGTAAGGAAACAGGTTATACAGGCGTATTTTGGATACTATGAAGGGGTGAATTGAAATTAAATAAATAAAAAATAAATGTCTTGGACAAAGAGACTAAGGACACAGGCAACTAGGTCACGCCACATCTTATTGCTTTAAACTAAACATCCATGACTACTTCTGCTAGATTGCTTCTTCCGGAATTATTCCGGAGGGCTTGTTTGATATACATATTCGTGTGTATAGTGCTAAATACTTCTAAAATGTTATTTGATTGTAAGGAAACGGGCTGTATGAGCGTATTCTGGATATTATGATGGGATGAGTTGAAACTAAATAAATAAAAAAAGAAAAAATCTTGGATAAAGCAGAAGGGGAACAAGGACAGTACTCGTCTCATTGCATTAAACTTCAAAACATCCATGGCTACTTCTACCAGGTTGATTCTTCCGGAAATATTCCGGAGATATTACGTACCGCGATTTACAAGGGTGGCCCAATGACAATCAACAAATGCAAAAGGGCAACAGAAGTAAAACACAATACATTTTTATACTTTTGTACTAGGTCACTGAAACGTTGATTATTATTTGTTTGAACGAATCGAATTTGAATGAATCAGAATCTTATCATATTGGGGATGCTATTTTGAGAGTATTTAAAAGGAAAGTGTAACCAGGAGTGACAGGCGTCCCTCCCATTGGAGTGCAAGGCGATGGGTCGAGAGTGAACAGCTGGAGAGGTCAAAGTGTTTCCCTAAACAGGCCTTTCCCGATCCAACCGGAAGCGAGTGATCCGAGCGGCGCGGGCGCTCTTAGCTGGTGTGCAGGCGCGCAAATCGCCTAGATCTGAACACACCTCACCCGATAAACACTAAGTCACCAAACGTAGCGAATCACAGGGTGACACACGGCAGAGGTGGTCGCCAATCGCCAATCGCCAAATCAAAAGGAAGGAGATGGAAAAGGGAGAATATTCAGATTCGGTCACCAAACACATTCTGGTAATTTAAATGGAACAAGTACTTTTTCAAACGACTTCAAACGTCAGCATTATTTTCTTTTACAAGTATCTTGATATTTTGAATGTAGTAAAAATGTCGAAGTTCGTTTGTGAAATAATGACTGGTGTCATTCACCGTCCATGGCGTTTCTCGGTGTCTTTCCCCATGTCGTAAATAAATTACGTCGTGTGTCGTCAAAGTCATTGACTGCATCCAAACACCATAAATCATCACGGAGGTACCTACTTGTATTTACCTAGGTATCTTTGTGGGCGTGTTAACCGTGGGCGCCACGGACATATGAATATATCTGGACCTGCCCTAAGTGATAAAAACGTATTATTTCCCCCTCGCCATGGAACCGGCTGGAGCTCCTCCTTGGCGCCAGTTCGCCCCATGTGGAGGGGATAGAGAATCGCTTGAATCTAAAATGTGTGACGTCATCATTCTTGCCGTGGGCAGCGCGAAGCTAACATCTATACATTTAACGAAAAAATAACACGCCAAAACAGTAGCTTGTGCTATACAACATACCTACATATCAGTGTGCACATAAATGTGGGCGGTTCCTTAGTGTGCTCGTCGCTGGTTACAGGGGTAAGTAAATTATGAAACATTTGTAAAAGTGTCTTAACTAAACACGGCAAAAAAATATTGCTATGTGAAAACGGGCGAATCTTTTTGGGGTGTACATTTGGCCTACGCAAATATTTTATTATCGTGGCAAGCAATTCGCGCTCCCATGTAAAAAGGTCTATTCATTCAAAGCAGATTTTGCTTTTAAGAACTAAATGATGATATTATAATGCGAGATGCCTATATACTGTCAGATTAATTTTTCAACCAATGACAGTCATCTTCCCCTCTTCGTACCGCCATAGTTGATTTTTCCCCTCACCTGTTATTTCTGGTCTATTGAATTTGGATGTCTATGGTGGGCGCCCAAACTTAATGTCAGTAACAAAATAAAAAAAAACATGTTTGAAATATTAATGTTATTTCATTCACCACTTAATTTAATAATTTTGATGTTATAACCACGACGACCATAAGCGAGCGCTCTTAGCGCTTGACCACGGAAAAAATCTACAATATCAAAAACAAATAGAATTGAATTAAATTAATTTTTCGAAGAAAACTTCTTCTAAAAGGTTGTTACTTTGTGATGTCATTATTTATTTATTAAAAGAAAATAACTTAGTTTACATCACTTTATTTTTTTTATTTTAATTTTTTAATTTTTTATATTTTATACTATCAACATGTTTCGTGAACCATGTTCACTTCTTCAGGAATAAAAGTATACTAAAGTTAAAAAATTAATTATAGATTACATATGGAGAGAAGAAATTGAAGGAGGGGGAAGGGTTGACAATGTTGGGAGTTTCGAAGAATTGGGGATTACCAAGCTATTAGAAGTAAAAGGCCGGTTAAGTGGGAAGTTATTTAAAACAGGGTTAACAAAAATTTTTTGCTTATTAATTATGTCAGCTTTGGAATTTACATTTTTTCTTATTTCTAAATTATTGATTTGTGATGTTTTATATCCTGTATGTAATATTTGAAGACCTGAATTTATGTCAAAGCTATGATCATATTTTAATAAATGGTCTGCGAACTCAGAATCGCTATTGCCATTTAGTGCTCTGAGGTGCTCTTTAACCCTAATCTCAAAGTTTCTATAAGTTCTACCTATATAAAACGAACTACAATCATTACAATTGAGTTTGTAAACTCCTGATTTCTTTGTTTTAATTTCGCTATCTTTATTGTTGAGTATATATTTCTTCAATTTGTTATTTGTGTAAAACGCTGGTTGAATCGTACCGGGAATATTTTTACTAATAATTTTTGACGTATCGTTGTCGACAAATAAAATTCTACGCCAATGTTTATTGTTATCTTTAGAAATAGGGTAAATATATAATTTGAAAAAATTCTGTTTAATTTTTTTATTTAGTATTTCATCTATCAAATTAGTAGAATAGCCATTATTAATTGCTATTTGTTTTATGAGATTTAATTCAAAATTATAGTTAAGAGCTGACAAAGGAATTGTAATTAGTCTATTAATCATAGAGTGGAAAGCCGCTAGTTTTTGAGAAAAGGGATGATTTGAAGAATTATGTATAACAATATCAGTATACGTATCTTTACGGAAAATATTGAAATTTATTTTAGTACCTGTTAATGTTAAATTTAAATCTAAGAAATTTAAACTCTTATCTTTACCAATTTCCAGTGTAAATTTAATGTTTTTATGTAATTTATTTAAAAAATTTAAGAACATGTTCAATTGTCTTTCTGAACCTAACCAAATGCACAATATATCGTCGACATATCTTTTCCAACAATACACATTTTTAAGTAATAACGCACCGCTATTAAAAATCTTATTTTCTAAATTATTAACAAAAATATCTGCAATCAAAGGACTCGTACTACTTCCCATAGCTAAGCCATCCTTTTGTTTAAATATTGTATTATTGAAAAATGATAAAAAATTAATTTTAAGTAACCCACAGAATAAAAAAAAACGAGTGTGCTTAAGAACACACGACTGATGTAAAACTTCACTAACTTATATCTCCCTCTCAACTTCCGTTCACCTCGCCCGATCACACTTTTCATAACGTTCTGTCACGCATTCACCAGCTTAATCCCCAAGTCAAGGGTGCATAAAGGCCCGACCGTTCGCCTCGCCCGATCACACTTTTCGTAACGCTCTCGTCACGCATTCACCAGCTTACTCCCCAAGTCAAGCGTGCGTAAATAAGTTTTACTTCCAAAATTCAAGTGCAGTTAAAACGCGGTAGAAGCAAAACTTTACCAAAACAATCTCAACCAAGGAGCCTTAAAAAGTGAGGTCATAATCAATCCTGCCAATGAGCGCAGACCTGGCGCCGTTTCCGTTTTACATCTCAACCAATAGGAGACTTGATAGGAGTTTTATGCTTCGCGCATGCGTCATTTCCGTTTCATCCGAATTCCTAATCTCAACCGGGCTAAAGAAGTTTCACTTCAATAAAATCGGTTTTCAGTGATGTTTTTTTTCTTGCATAAATCAAAATAGGCAACTTGTGTTAAGCGGAAATTTAAACCTTATCGCCTTCTATATAAGGACTGTTATTGTTAGCGACCTGATTTTGAATGTTATACGATTTGGTGCATCGCCTTAAGTGTTGTAATGTCATCCTTAATGCTAGTTTACAAGAAACTTTTATAGAGTAATAAAAATTTTGCAATTCAAACTGCAACTATGTTCACATGAGAAACTTAGAAAAAAAAGTGTGACACAAAATTCAACATGAATCCTGACCATCTTTAAAAAACTTTTAAAGTAGCAAATATCTAGAATCCCAAGACACACAATATTGTAAATTTTGAACTGGTTTGCACTTCTCCGTAACCACCGTGAACATTTTGTTTACCCACAATTTATCATGCAGTTCACAACTATAAGAAAAAATCAGAGTGTGCAATATACAAGTAGAAATGAAACCTTCAAAAAACTAAAGTAGACAAGAGTGGGTAGACTACGAAGCAATTTTTTATCAATGTGAAGGCTGATTTTTTATATATTTTTGTCGTCGAATTCCAGTGCACCTTTTCCAATACATATGGTCATCTTATTAGTATTTGTGTTTTCTTCTTCGGAGTCGCTAAATGTCGCTTTCTTTTGCCTGTTCATTTTGAAGTGATTTGAGTGATTGTATAATTTTTTTATTGGATTAATTTTTTTATTTTATTTTTTTATTCGATCCTTGGGACGCTGAATGTCAGGTCGCTAAGTTTCGCCAGGCGCTTTATATAAGACCAAGGGAGATTAGCGTGGGACCGTGGATTTATGGTAATAAATTGAACCGAGTACTTTTTTATTGCTTTCAAAATTTTTAATGCTATCTCATTCTATCTCCGGCTAAATCCCATAGATGTATGTGTTTGTCTTTTTTTAGAGTCACTCGCTTCCGTTTCATCGAGTTTTAAATCACAACGGTTCCAAAAAAATTTTCCCTTAAAAAACTTTTAATGTATGCAATCATCTTGAATCCCAAGATACATAATATTGCAAATAAACCAAGATACATATTAAAAAAAAAAAAAAAAAAAAATTGCAAATTTTGAATTGGTTTGCACTTCTCCGTAACCACTATCAATTAACCATACAGTTCACGTCTATAAGAAAAAATAACAAGTCGCTAAAAACTGCAAAACTAATAATTACATTATGATGTAATCTGAAGCCGCGGGCGATTCTATCAGCTGTTCCGTGCATTCAGCTCGCCCCACCCCCCCTCCTGTTCCCTCGCCAATCCGCTAATCTGGGCCGGTGCATGGCCTGTATACATATATCATAATATTGTTGTACCGCCGTGGGCCGCCGCCATTTTTACGCCCACCATTACCGAAATACAGCGAGGAAATGCAAAAGAAATTGGCCACTAACGCCGGCTCATTATTGTTGCGAATTCCATCAGCATGCGGAAGAGATTACTGTGATTACTTATTCATTTCTTTGCGTTAGTCACGCCAAGGTTAATGTTAATGTCTCTGATATAAAAATCGCACGCGATTTTGCATTAAAATGGTTTAATTTTTTTTCCAGCAATAAATATTTATGTAAGATAATATCAGGGTTATTGAAATTTATTGTTTTTTAAGTGAAAACTTCTTTAGCACCGTTGTGATTTTAAACTCGATGAAACGAAAAATAGCGGCACTGAAAAGAGAAAAATACATACACCTATAAGATTTAGATTAAGATAGTATAATCGGTCTCCCCCTTGTGCAGTGCTACGTAGCCTATCGGTCTTCTCTCGTCTACTTTAGTTTTCTGAGGGTATCACTTCTATCGCATGAGACTTGCACTCTCTGATTTTTTTTCTCTCAATTTTTCATGGATGATAATAATAGGGTTTCCATTGCTTTAGGTAATCCTTAGTCAATGATTTTACGTGCAACCAAGAGTCTAACGGTGTCATTTATTAATACAAGGTGCTGATTGATGAAAATGTTAATCGGACAAATCAAAAAAGTGAAAAATCAGAAAACCTTAAAAAATTATTTAAAACAGCTTGTGCCCCCGGCTTCGCTCGCTTAGTATTAGGGGGTTTCCCACTCCGCCTACTCCACCTTCCCTATCCCCAATCACCCCTCCCTCCCCCCCTACCCCCAACCCTCTACCATACCATCATCCCCCTACCCCCCTTCCCCCCCTCCTCCTGTAACAAAATGACAGCGCATGTCAAACAATTACTTAGCAACGCTTTGCTTTTCGTCTGGACATTAAACGTATAATAATTAATTTTTTATTAATTATAATCACCAGAGCTTATGCATAACGCCAGAGCTTACCAATATATACTCGCAAATAATGTAGCTTTTTATTAGTGAAAGAATTTTTAAAGTCCATTTAGTATGAGTAACAAACATACATCCATACAAACTTTTCTGTTTATAATATTAATAGGATTAGATAGAATTGGAATAATCAGAACTGTGACAAAACAGAACACTTTTGAAAAATGATGTAAGGTGAATAAAACTAGGTATGTTAATTTCGTTAGGTTAGGTTTTTCATTTTAGTTAGGTCATGGAAACGATGAAAATGCATCACACAAAATCTCAATAGCCAATTTACTTTGTGGGCGTGCCCGTGTGACAGAAAGAGTAACCTCAGGAGAAACTAACTTCTGGGGAAAGTGATCAATTTTCTTCCAAACGGAATGAATCACAGTTCTAAGATTGTCAGTGACTGGTATTAGAAAAAATTGTCAAGTTTCCAAAAAAACATGTACTTTATTTCACATTATTTAAAAATTTTAAAATGGCATAAATCTTGTAAATACACATAATCTCTCACAGGTGAGAGAAAAAAATAATCAATTTGTAATTAGTTATTTTCCCGAACATTCTTGAATTTCTGGCAAATCTAATGAGTCTTTCTTTGTGTAATGTATACCTTTTTATGGTTTCATGATAACTCAACCAAATAGCATTTCAATATGCCTTTGAAAAGTCATTAAAAGTTAGGAAAATAACACCGCATAACCTAACCTAACGTAACCAATTCAAACCTAGTTTTTTTTCATCACTTTAAATGACTTTAATGGAATTATGAAGTGCCACTTTGTTGATTTGTCAAGTTACCACTTTTTATAGGCCGATATATTAATGTGTATTTTTTATGAACCATAAAAAAATATACATTTCCTCTGAAAGTAACTTGAAATTTATTGAATAATATTTATACTAAATGTTACTTGTGTAAAGGCAACCTGAAACCTAAATTAGTAGGTGCCCAAATAGAACAAAAAAAACTTTGTTTATGTCGTTTTACACAAACTGTGAATTAGATTGATTGTCACTTTAATTGGACACTCAAATATAATATATATTATATGCATAACAAGTAATCATGAACCCATATATGGCATATGGCACGAGACCCTAAAAACTCAAATTGAGCACAATTTACATTTGACGCAAAAAATCATAGATCGTGTTAGAATGAAACTACAAAAGAATTACAATGAAAATTCATTTTAAAGAGCGAATATTTGAGCGTATTTGTGCACATCGATAGTTCAAATTGGTTGGAAATATTTTGGAATATTCGAAATACCCCGCCCTCGGTTCCCTCTTACCATACAGTAGTTCTACAATAGGAGGCGTCTACTAATATCTACAGGAATTCCAAAAACTGAAAAAATCGAACTAATATCTATGAGAACCAAAGTGTTGACGAATATCTACAGCTCAAACTGTTGACTAATATCTATGAGAACCGAAGTGTTGACGAATATCTACAGCTCAAACTGCTGACTAATATCTATAAGAACCAAAGTGTTGACGAATATCTACAGCACTTGCAAAGGTTGGATTTGCAATAATGTATAGCATGTTGGAATAACGTAATATTGCGTATGCAGTTTAAAAAACTTAATTTATGTAAGTATGTATGTAAAAATCCCTAATATCGGACTATTGGACACATTTAGCTGATTAGTCTAACCTACGCTCTGTAGATATTATTTAACACTGGGACCGTCATAGATATTCGTCCGACCTTAGTTCTATAGATATTAGTCAACACTCTGAAGTTCGTAGATATTAGTTCAACATATGAGCTGTAGATATTCGTCCGACGTACAGGCTGTAGATATTAGTATCTGGAGTCCTACAATACAGTACACAACTAAATACAAACAATCAAAAATCTTATGGTTATTTCCTTTTGGGGTATTATGCCGTGTTGCGCTACCTCCTCCTTTAGCCAACGTTTCGGACAGCGTTACAGTGTCCATCATCAGGGCAGATGTCTGCCCTGCTGATGGACACAGCCTGCCCTGTCCACACATCTGCCCTGATGATGGACACTGTAACGCTGTCCGAAACGTTGGCTAAAGGAGGAGGTAGCGCAACACGGCATAATACCCCAAAAGGAAATAACCATAAAATTTTTGGCCGTGAAAATCTAAAATCATATCCAATCAAAAATCTCTTTAAAATGAATCTACTGTACTCAGTAGGTACTTGCGGAAGTTTTACACGATACTTTTTTCATACCGATCCCAAAGGGATACAAATGAAAACTCTTGGCTGCCCCCGATCATTATTTTCACACAGTTTACCATAAGAGAAGAAATAATATATTGGGATGGTACTAAATCGTCAAAAAATGGCAATACCTTGAACATAAATATACTACATCACAACATGAAAGCATCTGTCAATGTCATTTTTAGCTAGATATTACCAATATGTTCGGCCGTTAGCTAATAGATGATTTTGTCATATGATTCATAATGATTTTTGTGTGTATCTATGCAATGGCTAATTTTTTTTATTTTTTTTTATTTACGGAAAAATAGTCCATTATAACAATAACATGAATAAAAAGAGAGATATGACAATGAAAGGAGAGTACATATAGATGAAGAGCATTGACAAAATACATATAATATAAAAGTACATATAGCAGAAGATAACTACAAGTAGCTTGAAGATGGATTTAAAATAAATTAAATGAAACAATTTAATTAACTTTGCTTGAACCACTTTTATATTTGAGTAAAGCCGACCGGTTTCGGAACGACCATTCCTTCTTCAGGGCAAACGTAAAATATTCGTAACTTGAATACTGAACTATTAGTTAGTATAGTTGTATCATAATATATTTTATAAAATTCATTTTCTCGGAACCAGAAACGGAAACGGAAGTGAAAAAACTTGCGGAACTTCTGCAGAAACAAGATGAAATAGATTTTTTGCCCTGAAGAAGGAACGGTCGTTCCGAAACCGGTCGGCTTTACTCAAATATAAAAGTGGTTCAAACAAAGTTAAATTGTATAATGAATAACTGATTACTTTGTATAAAACCACTATCATCAGGAAATGTTATGCTATAATTTATTAAAGTAACATTTCCTGATGAAGACAACATTGTTGTCGAAACATGTTGATATTGTTTTAAAAATAGTGGTTTTATACAATGTAATCAGTTATTCATTATATGAAAAATGATGCCACAAAGTAATTTTGCGAAGTTTGAAGAAGTAAAGTTAAATTGTTTCATTTATCTATAATGGATAACCACAAAGTTATGGCTACATTCAAAAGTTTAAAATAAATTGCTTAAGAATAACCACGATATCTTGATGACTTGGGTATATTATACAATACAAGGTGAAACCACTGCAGCGCAAATACCCACCGCATAGGCCAAACAATAATTTATTTTTATATTTTATTAGTATCTATAGCAAAATTTGTGCATAATGTATTTATAAATTATATTATATTAAGGTATTATAGAGTACATTATTTTTTTTTCACAGTCCTCCTCACTAGGGTTTCCTGTTCTGAGGCGGCCTGTAGTTTTTCCACATTTGTATTTAGTATCCAGTTGTCTTTACATGGTATTCAGTATGTTTGATAGTTCATTTTCACTTTGTTCTCTCAACCACTTTCTCAACCCTTTCTCTTTCAACCATTAATTAATAAAAATATGTTACAATATGAAGTTAACAAGCTCATATTTTCTTTATTATAATGATTTAACAGTATGTTTGTAAGGTTCTCGTGTATTATCACCTCAAAACAAAATGTCAAATCATCAAACGCACACGAAATTCACGATACCTAACGGTAATATTCGTCCACGTATTTTAGTTAATATTTTAAATATAAAATGAAATGAACAAGCAACACTTCCACATTACATGCCTAGTTACATATTGTCAAAATAATGTTAACTATATTAATACTATAATTTTGTGTTTTTTTTTCAACTGTCCTTTTTTGAGTTAACAGCTTATTATATTTTCTTTAGTGTCTCTCTTTCCATCTTTACCCTTTTGCGTCCACTAATGAATTTGGCAGCCACCTCTAATCTGGAGCCCCAAAATAACCCCTACTCTGCGAAAACATGTGGTTCGTTTGACAGATTGCCCTGATTGCAATCTTTAGAGAACAGGCGTTTGTTGGAAATGCTCTCCTTGTTCTGCCTGTGTTTCAATGAAAAATTCTCCGAGGAACTAGCGTCAATGATCACTTCGGCACAGGTGCATAGTAGGGAACCACACCAAATATCTTTCAATAGCTTAGTCAAGTGTCAATGACTTTGGATGCTTTGATGATTTTGGCATTTGACAAGGAGAATATACATGGCGAATGTAATTGATGGAAGAACTCCCGAGGAAAACAATAATAAGTAAATAAACAATAATAAAGAAAATTTAGTTATATAAGTGTAAGTAAATAATCATAAGTAAGTAAAATTTAAGATAATAAGAATACTTCAGTCGGACCACGTTAAGAGTCTGAATAACAAAAGGGTATATGTAAATGTGAATGATGCGAGGAATGTATGCCAAAACCGAGTTATTTGCGGATCGTTCTCTCTGCCCACCCCTGCGACGGGAGATGGAGTGATGGTTAATTAATTTAATTTTAAAACATATTCGGCCATTCTTTCATACTTATCAAAGAATGAATTAATTTTAATTAATGAATGAATTAATTTAATTAATTAATTAATTAAATTAATTAATTAATAAATTTAATTTAATTAATTTAATGAAATGAATAAATTAATTTTTGCATTTCAAAATTTTAATTTCCATTTTTATAGATATCTATTTTTCTTTAAAATGTTGTTATTTTTTTTCTCTTAGTTTTTCACTGAATTTTATTTATGTTTTTAATTTTGATTTATATACTTATATGTTTTAATTTATATAGACAGAGTCCTTAACATTCAATCTTTATTATTAATTTTTGTATTTCAAAATTTTAATTTGAATTTTCATTTTTATTTCTACTTTTCTTTAAAATATGTTCTTTTTTTCAGTTTTAAGAAATTTCTTAATATTTTTTGGAATGTTAAAATATTAAATGTACGACTACCACAACACGGGCATTAGCCTAGTGTGGTAGCCAAAAAAAAACAAATATCTGTAACTAATAAAAAAATTATGAAAAAAAAATTAAAAAAGTTCGGCAGGAATGCACTTGTCTAGATACGTTGGACTCACGTGCCATCTTGACGACGATAATAACAAAAATATCTAAAAGACATCCCGTCAATTTTACAAAAGTAAGAAAACAAATTGCTAATGCAGATGGGATGGCTAATGGGATGCAGAATAGACCACAATACACTTATATATTATGTCTATCTCTTCCCTGTCACCACTGGACTAGGTAGGTACCTATCTAGTTTATTTCTGGCCATTGGAATGAATACATTCTCCCCTTAAAAATAACTAGGAACTTGGATTTTATCTACATTATTATTTCGATTGACATTTCTGGTTTGTCCTTCAGCGCGTGATGTCAGGTTCTCCCACGTTCCTAGCAACTTCCTATTATGTGCATTACCTATCATCCATCTAAATATAATGACAATTTCCTAAGATTAAATGGAGTTTCTTACAAAACTTGTTTCGGCGGCCACAATTTCAATTTTAGAAATTAGATAACCTTGAATATTGAACACGAAAGCTAGTACCTATTACTCTGTTTGATTCTACCACTAGTTAGTATGTGATAACGATGTTATAAAGGTAATGAGTTAATATATATTGTCTAATTTATCAACCTGTTCCTACAAACTCGCACGGAGATAAGCAATCTTGTGGGTTGATAGAGTAAATAGAAAGTTAATTTAATTCTCTTCTAAAAGATAATGTGCGTATTAATTAGACGGGGTGCCCACAAAGGCCTCCGTGGTTGCGGGGTAAGGCTCTTGACTAGCGATCCGAAGGTCGCGGGTTTAAATCCCGGCGTTCACAAGTAAAGTTTATTTGATTGATTTGTGTTACTTCACAATTTAATCATTTAAAAAATAATGTAAGGTATATCTTCGGCACGTTCTAGAGTGGAAGATACTCTCAGTTTCTCCCCGGTGTAAAACCATCATTCAGAATTGAAACGTTGGCCGTGCTTAATGACTAGATCGGAGTAGCTAGGTTATTCCCAATCTTCCTCTCCCCATCTCCTTTCCTTGCACACTACCTGTTGCCTCACAACATATCTATATATATATCAGAGTGTGTAATTCACACGCCGTAGAAGTGAAATCAGAAAGTCGCTAGAAGTCGTTTTCTTTTCTTTTGGCTGTTTATTTTAAAGTGGTTTGAAGATTGGATAATGATTTCACAAAAAAATTTTTTTTTGGATTTCCTTTGCTTGATGTCTGTCTCTCTGGCCGCTGAGACTTGTCAGTGAGGCGTCTTGCCCACTGCGCTATGGGAGGCACGCGTCGAGGTGCGAATATACCGCATTGTGTAGAACTGAGTTGTGACTGAGTGTGACTGAGTGTAAACTGAGTTTATTTCCCTTTCATCCGAATATAAAATCACTAACGGCGCTAAAGAAATGTCACTTCAAAAAACTGTTGTGTTGATAAAATTGCACTCGTAGTAAGACTTTAAAAATGGTCTGCCGGTGTTCAACCTAAAGACAGACTTCGAAATTAGACGAACCATTGTTTTGTGACCAAATTACGACAAATATACACTAACGGAAAAAAATGATTGTGATAGAGATTGATTAATAGATACAAATATTGGTACGAACGTCAATCTAGTGGGTAGGTACTTCTGCCAGTCAGACAGATTTAATATGCCTTCTAGTGTTGTTGCTATGTCATTGAACTTAACATGAATGAAACAAATGAATGAATGAAAACCAGGAGGTCACCCCAATGAAGAAATTCTTGATTGAGAAGTTTTTAAAAATAAAATTAAAAAATTACTACGCAAACGTTCTTGAAAATTGACCGTCCAGATCTTTAATCGTCAAATTCCACCACAAAGTGGTGCACCTGAGGATTCATAATATTATGGATATAATATGTCGTTATGTTATCTGGGCTCCCTATCAATAAATTACATTGTAGGTGTCGAGGGACACATGTCGATGAACCTTTGTTTATTTTCACAATATGTGCTCATTATTATCACAAAATGTCCAAGCTCTTTGACATGGCGAAAGTTGTGGGCGTGCATTCATCTAAAAGTCATTGAGTTTCATGCACCTGTTCTTTCACTAAGAACGATAACTACGAGATTCCAGACACTTGGGTATGTAAGTGATTCCATGATGGCGTTGGCAGGAAATACCAAAGAAAAGTATTCATACGCATGTATGCTTTGTTTTGTTTAAATAAATTAGTTTATTTAAGGTGACAAAAATACATAATGTGGTATTGATGTTATACAATATAATATTTGGACAGGAACCTTCGACAAAGTTACATGTTCGCCTACGCCCAACGTTTATATTGGTGAATACGTGAATAACAAAGCCTTTGTTTCGCTTTAAGGCTCCGTCGTAAGCGTTAAAAAAAGAAGATATTTTGAAAGTAGGCGACGCGAAAATATTTATTAAAGCACGACTTATTTAAAAATAAGCAAACAACATATAACATACTCGTATATAACATCTCCCAGACATTTTTGAAGTAAAACTTCTTTACGCACGCTTGACTTGGGGAGTAAGCTGGTGAATGCGTGACGAGAGCGTTACGAAAAGCGAGGCGAACGGTAATTGAGAGGGAGATATAAGTGAATGAATATAGAAAGAGAGAGAGAGAGTTACGTTCCGTTTATTACTGTAGGGGCAAGAGAGAGAGGTGCGAGCACACATTTTCTTCCTCTTTTTCTCTCATAGCCAGTTACGTTTCGTATATCTAAGACAGAGTGCAGGCCTATTGTCTGTATCACACTGTAGGAGCAAGAAAGAGCAGTGCGCGCGCGCATTTTCTTTCTCTCGTCCTATCATAAAGATGGAGCAGAAGTTTAACTTCAGTTGTGTGGTCTAAAGCACACTCGTTTTTTTCCTATCGATGGATTATTATGCAATTATTTTTCGGCTCGGCTACATTAATGGAGATTATCCTCAAAAATAATATAATACATTTTTAAGATCTAAAATACAAAAAGTGTTCAAAATAGCATTTAAAGAAATACTGTGATTTTTTCATACCTCTAACATGTTAAATAACAGAACCAGATGATTTTTTACATCGTTGAATTTCACATAATTATTTTTTCGACTCTACAACTACAAGAGCTAAAAACTTAAAGCGTTCAGGGAAAATATGCGGGGTCTTAAGTAGAACGGCTGCATACTTTTTCCGAACCTTTTTTCACACAAAATTTAATTTTGCTTTCCAGCGAGAGATTAAGATAGGATAATGGGTCTCCTCTTTGCTCGGTGCCTAGTATCTAGCCTCCCCACTCTTGCCTACCTTAGTTTTCTGAAGGTTTCGCTATATTTCGTTTCATCGTGTTTTAAATCACTAACGGCGCTAAAGAAGTTTCACTTCAAAAATTCAGTGTAATTTTGTATTTTGGCCTCAAAACCAAAATTAAGTTTTGTTTGAAAGGGCCCTCGCAGCCGTTCAACTTAACTGATCTGTCCCCGACTGTCACGCGTCGTGTTTGTTTCTCCATTGCGCAATATGTGTGGAGTTAGTACCTACCAAATGTCCAATGCCTAATGCCCTTGCTTCAGGTTAACTCGTTACCAGAAATTAGCATATGAGCCGTTTTACGAGTTACTTGTTATGATAGCCGAATTTAAAATAAACTCTTCCACCGTTGATTCCCCACATGTCAAGAGATCAAGTTGGCCCTTCATCGTAAATTTCAATGACACGTTTAATGGAGATTTGTTTAAATTGTATGGACTGGTCGTCTAACAAAGAGGACTTGGCGAGTACTTTGTTTTGAGAGTTCCCAGTCCAAGGGGAAGGTTCGGTAGATCCCCAACAGTTCTCTTTTCATAATACGAGTTTTGCTAAGGATAATATCGAAGAAATTTGTTTACTTTATCAGAATCTGGGGATTGAATGCTTTCAAAGAAGAAACCCGTTTGTCAGCACAGTATTTAAGAAGATTTCTCTAAAGTTTATAGAAATCTAGTTTAGAGCCTAAACGAACTCTCAACTAGCAATCCGCAGGTGGCGAGTTAAAATTCCGGCGTTCGCAAGTAAATTTTATTGATTGAAATGTTTTATTCCACATTCTAATACATTCTAAATTTGGGAGGCGGGAATGGGTACCAACACCTCTGCCATAGGTCACCCCAAGTGGTTCGCTACGTTTGGTGATTTAGCAGGGGTGCCCAGGTTCTTGGGGTGATATTACCAGGACACACCGAACCCCAGATTCCTACCCACCCTTTAAACCCTTTTCCTTCCCATAACTCTCCTCTCCTTCCATTCCTTAAAAAAACCCTCCACACAGCATCCCCGAAGATGACATAGGCCCTGAGGGAAATTATTTTCCTCAGTTCCTCCTGTGTAAAGCTCATGTTAAAAAAAAATATATATTCTATTCTTAAGGCTCGTACCAGCGTGGAATATACTATTAGTGTCGCCCAGGGGTAAGACCACCATTAATAATTGAAACGTTGCTTGAAACGGCTACGGTGTGTTTGGTGACCATATCTGAAGAGCCAGATACTTTCCAACTTCCTCTTCCTCTTACTCATCTCCTTTCCCTCCCAACTATCTTAAGCCTCACAACATTCCCCAATTGGGGATGCAATAGTCTCACTCGCTCCACGCAGTTGATGGCAGTTGAGAAGAACTCTGTGTAGCATTCCCAAAAAAAACAAAAAATCATATATATATATATATATACTGTGTGCATTTCACACTCGGTGGGTATAACTGAAACCTTCAGAAAATTAAAAGTAGACAATTAAGAGGAGGCTGCGAAGCACCGCACAAAAAGGAGACTATTATTCAATCTCATTTTCTCGTAGGCTAAATCTTATTGATATATGTGTTTGTCTCTTTTTAGTGTCGCTTTTTCGTTTCACCTAGTTTAAAATCACAAAGGTGCTAAATAAGTTTTCACTCTTAAAAAAAAGTCGAGATATGATGAAATATCATACAATGGAATCAGTTAAAATGAAAACGATGTAGAGAACATTCAAAGTCCTTTTGAAATCGCAATGTAGCACTCAATTGCAATTTTTAAGCCTCACATCGTGCAGTAAAGATCAGAGAATGAAAATCAAATCCGATTTAAAGTAGGCACGGTTATGGTGCTGTTAAGTTCAACGCTATATTTAGACCATTGAATACTGAATGAGCCCCGAGATAACTACTAATGAATCTGCATTGACGGACAGCTGAAGGGTTGGCTTTAACAGTCGTATTTCAATTGTACCCAAAGTGCGAATATTTGCACTGTTTAAACTTTTTCGCAGTTTGGCACGTATCAACACCGTACACTTTTAGCTCACGTATGCGTTGAATCACACAATGAATGGGTTTGTTTCCGTGATATGGTGGCCTTGTTATGCCCGCACAGTCTTTCTGTTTACTTCGCTCCTGCTCCAGAGACGACGATAGAAAAGCGTCTGTGGAATTCAGCGCGTTTCTCAAATAGTTTAAGTGCTTTTGTTATGCAAAATCTAAACACGTTTAGTCCCGATGTTAAGTGTTGGCTTAACTCTAACCGTGCGCGCCGGTTAGATTGTTGCTGGATAGTTTTTCTCTAGTTTTCTCAGAACTTCAGCTTAGCTTCAAGCATTGACACGAATGCTAACACCTTCTTTGGCAACCTTTTTGAGAGTAATCTTAGTATGCAAATATAATCAATTAACTATTACATACAAAATAAAGACGGAGCATTGTTTGACTTTGAAACATGCGAGGCTGGTTCAAGCGCAGTTTCTGTTACTTATCGCAATTTTTCGAAAGACGCTATTTCTCACGGCATAAAAAGCAGTGTGCAGCAAATGCAGGGTGAACGTTGTCCTGATAATAGCCAATCTCTGAAAAGAAAGGGCAACCGCAAAAGAAAAATAAATTCAATTTTTTATAAGAAAAACTCTCTATTATAACTTATGAAGGTTATTCTCATCGACGTAGTATATCATTGAAGAAGAAGTATATAATTGAAGAAGAAGAAGAAGACTCGAACATTGTCTTTTTTCTGTTTTCTGTGTCTTGTTCTCTGTCATATTTTCGTTTAGATTATTATTGTTATCTTCTTTTTCAATGATATATTACGTTGATGGGAATAACCTTAAAAGTTATTAAAGAGAGTTTTTCTTATAAAATATTGAATATTTATTTAGACTTTTATAAAAAGTCAAAAGTTCCATGTGAATAAATTCTTACTTCTTAATATACTTTTATCCGAGACGCTATCCAGGATACAAACCAATTCTTAGAATGATTCATTGTTTCCAATAAAAAGGGTAGTTGCCTATAAAATGGAAAAATAATCAGTTGAAGATAATATTGTTAATTCTAAAACTTGAAATATGATATTGACTGTTATGACGGCTTGACAGAAGAAAGCAATAGCGAAATTGGTTAACGCGCATGTCCCGGTTAGACGAGAGGTCTGGGTTCGAGTCCCAGTTGCGACCATTGTCTTCTTTTCCGTTTTCTGTGTCTTATTCTCTTTCATATTTTCGTTTAGATTATTATTGTTATCTTCTTCTTCAATGAAAAATAAATTGTTAACATTTTGCTAAACTTTTTATTATGAATTGTCTTTTCTATTGTAACTGATAAGCGATGAACGTTGGTCTAGCACGAGACATTCTTATCTTGATGAGTCAATAAGTAACCGTATTGACGCAGTGCAAAACCACTACACGTGTGTGCCAAAATTCTACACCCATTACAACAATACGTTTGAAGGATTGTATTTCAGTATACAGTCCAACGGACCACCTAGGTGTTGACTCAAAGATTTGCAATGCCCTCCAAAAGATTTAGTAACTTGGAATTTTACCAAATGTTATGCATACGTCTATCTTCGTAGCTATCTATCTAAATCTTCCCGCTAATCCCGTAAAAACATGTCGTCTTCAAACGCATGTTCTTGTTACTTAACACTCCTTATCTATGGTTTTTTCAACATCTAGATTAGATAATAGAGATTTTGTTTTTATTTTCACTTGCATTCGGTTATTATTTATTATTATTTTCCTGACTATTTGGATGTTAGGGATTTTATCGACTAGATAATCGTCCATTACACCTTGTAGGTGGTACCGATGTACGCAAATTTCGTTATAATATAATATATCCTATAAATCTGACATTGTCTCCCGCGCCAACAATATGCTTGGATTTGTTCTTCGTAATGCGAGATCATTACTAATGGATTCGCAATATGAAAGCAATTGTTCGCAGCATCCTGGAATATAGCTCCACTATTTGGGACCCTTCTAAATAAACAAAGAGGTTTACGCATTACCTGCATACGAGAGAATGTACATACTCTCCATTTCTGAATTCATCCTTGTTCTTAACAGGAATGCTGGATTTCAACACCTTCCGAAATAATATTTTTTGATTTTTTAATATAATCTCTGGAACTATAGGTACTCAATCCACCTAAATTGAAAGAGGTTGCTTAAATGTACCTAACAAGAATACTCGTGGTAGATACCACGCATTTTTTATGCTTTGAAAGCGAGGACTTCTGAACCATCGATTTTTGCAACGCCACTTACTAACAATTCAGCAACTATCTTTTGTCGCATGTTACAAAATAATAAAACTGTCCCCGTGTAGGTATTACCGTTTTACGGAGAACATGAAAAAAATCAGTGTTAATTCACACTTGGTAGAAGTAAAACTAGAAAGTCGCTAGATGTCGCTTTCTTTTCTTTTGCCTGCTTAATTTAAAGTGGTTTCAAGATTGGATATGGATGTCAACAGAAAAAAGGTTTTTTTTTTTAATTTTGTAGGATTGAACCTCTGTTCGCTGGATGTCTGTCTCTCTGATCGCTGAGACTTGTCAAGCGCCCGCTCGCTATGGGAGGCTCGTGGCGAGGCGTCAAATAATAAATTTTAGTGATGCACTTCTGTTTCATCCGAATTTCAAAACACTAACGGAGTTAAAGAAGTTCACTTCAAAAATACCAGTAGGTATGTATATTCATTTAATATACCATCAAACACTTAGCAGATAAATTATTGATGTGAAGGACATGTCTCAATTTGCCTAAGACCTTTTGACCCCTAGGCCCCAGAGAGGCCGATTAAATTGATTATTTCCCATAAAAGAATATCGATATTTTACATTTTATTCATCAATTTATTCAGAAATGAAGAAAAATTGAGCTTGTTTGGGCATACGGATATGCCAAAAATCCACCTTTATCAAATATTTGTTTCAGTACAGTCAAATAAAATAGAATATTATGTCATGCAAGTGGTACAACTTCCTTTCTTGAAATATCATCTCAGTAGATCAGAAACGGAACACCAATATTTGAGTGGCCGTAGGGTAGAAGGACCTTCTAGAGCAGTGATGCACAAACTTTTCATCGGAAGAGGAAATGAGGTTGTTATTTTTTAAATATTTTATTTTTATTTTCATGAAAGTGCACTATATGAGTTAATACCGACGACAAAATAATTTTATTTTGAGCTCATCAAAGTTATGAGCTTTCAAATTCATTTTGAAAATATATGGTTATGGTTTCACGTTTTAGTTTTCACTATTCCAAAGAAGATTTGTAAGTAGATACTTAAATACATGTAACTATGGTTCAATGTATGCATGGTTGACATCACTTGAGGGGACCAGCAATGGCATTGAGCGAAACTACTAGCCGGCGAATTCACTATCTGCTTGTAAACTCGTTCAGTGTAATCGTATTACTAGCTAACTAGCAGATTGTGAACAATTTACCAAAGTTTCATCGCAATCGGATACGTGACATGACATTTGTAGTAATACAAAGAAAAAGAGTTGGTACAAATACATTTTGTGAGGTGGGGGGACATTTTACGTTCTTGTATGGGACATTTGAGGTGCTTGTATGAGGTACTCAACACTGGCGGAACCCCAGTTTTTTCTAAAAGACTGTTGAACGGGAAATTCAAATGCTCACATTTATGGAGCTGTAATTTAGGTTGATGGGTACGAATTAACAGAACTACTCGCAAAGGACTCGCGGGTTGTGCATCACTGTCCTAGAACCGAGTTTCCGTACCTAACTGTCGAGCACACGTAAGTTTTGGTCGCATATCGAACGTGATACTTTTACTCCGCTTTCAGATGTAATCGTTTCCAAAGGAAGCCTTCAATGGCTTACAATACATTAGATTGGAGGTGTGGCTGTTTAACTGACCACATAATTCTGCACCCGGCAGCGACAGCCTATAATTTGCAGACAAGCGATATATGCAACATCTGATAATTTCCGATCTCACGCAAGGAAACCATTGTAGCTATACTTTTATTCTTCAGTTCGCCCAAAAGTCGGTCTACGCCTCCCTCCGGTGTTAAAACCTAAGATATTGAAATATAAGTGTCGCTGATATTCTTAACCAATTCTACTGTACACCTTAAAAAAATCGACTACTTTCCGTATTCAAACTATTCCCATTAGGAATTAATCCGCCGATAGTCGGGCGGACACCATAGCATATCTCTTGTATTTGAATATCTTTGGTTAAATCATTGAAAAATTAAGTAATTATTATTTCGACCAATTGTTAAATTAGCGTTATAAATTTATGTATGTATGTGCATAAGACAAACAAAAAGAAATGAGCAAGACATACCTAAGGCTGGTTCTCAGTGATGCTTGTAACTCTGTATGAAGTGTACTAATAATCCTAAGTTTGAGACCCCTCTAATTGCGCGACCTTATACCAGGGTATATGTTATACCACGGTATCCAACACGATCGATCGGTAAAGAATTTATCGATAATGTCGACAACTTGTCATCGTTCCCCAGTACGTCTGTCTATCGATAATGTATAAACAAAAGTTAAGAACACTTAGGTACTCGTTGTGAACTGTGGTTTTCGTTGCCGATCCGCAATTATGCTCGGTAACCATGGGAAATTACCGAAATTATTGATAAAACTTTATCGATAGCCTGTTCTAGATACCCAGAGGTATATTGCCAACTACTTATAGGTAAAACAGAATTTGATTCTGCTTATTCAGATAAATCTGCTGGTTCAGACAGCTTTTATGCGTAATATTTAGGGAAACGAAAATATTTTCAATTTGAGAATCCAATTCCTCCATGGGCTATGGAGCGCTTTCTTTCGCCTTCTTGATCCATCCTGTTTCTTATTGCTTCATTTTCTTTAAATTTTAAACTCTTCGAGCTAACTCTTTCTCCTTGCTCCGTCCTGCTTCTTATTGCTCCACATTTCGTATGTTCATTACAGAAGATCAAAGCAAAATGATTTGGCCGTACTACAATTAAATTCTCACATAGCGCTTAGTGGGGGATTCTCTGTTTATTCTATTTCAGAGTGGACATAGGCTAGGCTAGGTACATTTGCCTAACACCCGTCCGGTCTCAGGTGTCCCGGTGCGCAATCTGCATATAAAGTCGAGGATGAACAAAAAAGCTTGACTTTGATCTTCCGGCCATCGCAGGATTTCCCAAGCGCCTTGGCCCGAGTTATGTGAGAAGGTACTTAGCTATTTAACCAAGTGATGAATAGTATTATTTTAAACGCTCCTTGACTGCCAAGTTATGTATCTTTAACCGACTTAACAAAAGAACTGTAATTATTGAACTGGAGTATAAATTCGATATTAAAAAACACTGGCGACATTTTTTCCATGAGTTAGCTTTTGGATTAGTATTTTATCCGAAGTATATTAGTAGTTTGGCCCGTTACATTCAGTTTTCAAGCAGATTGCGTACCACCTTCTGCAATTTTTTCGTACAAATGTCATAATCCAGAGCTCACCAGTATATATCGAAAACATCGAGGGCGTGCACACAACAACTCACCAAAGTTTCATTGCAATCGGGTGAATGGTTTAGGGACCGCGTAAGGGACAGACAAAGAAACATTCATTTTTATACATATTACCTGCGATAGTTTAGTCTTCTCGTACCTACTTTAAATGCAGTTAAATAGATCCGCCACGTCTGCAAATCAATTACTAACTTCAATATAAGTACAAACGAGTAATTGTAATGCTCAGTCCTGGTTATTTAAACAGGATATTGTAACGAGTAGCTCTAGTAGGTATATGAAAATCAGTGAGGTTTATTAAATCAGGGCTATTGGTACTACCATTTCCAATTTTTAACATAAATTAGTGTGAATGAATGTGATAGAGGAAATGAGTGTGTGCCAAGACCGAGTTTGGCTGTCCGTCCTCTCTTAATACCTGCGGGGAAACAACATGACGGTTAGTTAGTTAAAAATATATATAAATGGGGATTTTTAAAATAAAAATTTAAGCAAATGAAAATTTACTGCCATTAATGCAAAAACTTATTAGTTGGCTTATTTGAAGATTTCTTCGAAGGTCGTACGAGTATTTTATGAACAAAATAACTTAAAGGGCATTTTAATGCTATTATCGTACTGAACACGCTATTACTATTATAATTTACAACGTACTAAAATATGTAATAACTTCAGAGCGCAGAGGACATAGAGAAGGACAATCTATGCTGCAAAATGTCTCGGTAGGTAAGTGCTCAAACTGCTTGAAACACTGTAAAACATCTGGACGGTAAACGGTCTAGCTAACAGTAAGTTTATTTTGGTTATTATTGTTTGATATCTGAAGCGCATCAAAATCGGACGATTGAAGTAAGAAAATAGAACTTCAGAAACAAAACTAATTCTAATAGTTTTAACGTGATCACGGATTATACCTCTGTCCTAAGAAGATTGGCGTGTTTTTGAAGTGAAAACTTCTTTTACACCATTGTGATTTAAGACTCAATGAAACAAAAAAGCAAAACTAAAAAGAGACAAAACACATACATCTATAAGATTTAGCCGGCGAGAGAATAAGATAGCCATAAAACATTTATTAATTCACGGTAGTCGGTTCTAATTTAATACGATAATTCCAAGGTGTCACGTGAGTCTCCTGTAATCTAGTGTTAAAAAGCGCCCGATGAACCTTGGCGGCCAGACATTCAGCTGACCAAGGATTGAATTTTACAAAATCCATAAAAAAATTGATATATTTTTTTTTCAATCAATATTTAATCTTCAAACTACTCCAAAATGAACAGACAAAAGAAAACACAAACGAAAGCGACATCTAACGACTCCGAAGAAGAAAACACAATTGCTAATTAGATGACCAAATAAATGTATAGAAAAAGGTGCATTGGAAATCATTCTCTACATTGTTAAAATAGTGCGTCGTAGTCTCCCCGCTCTTGTCTACATAGGTTTTCTGAAGGTTTCACTTGTACCGCGTGTGAATTGCACACTCCGATTTTTTTAAATAACATTCACTCAATATGGCAGCGGTGAGTGTCAATGAAATGGATAGTTTTCTTTAATCATTTATATTTTATTAGAAACACACATAAGAACACAGATCCTTTGGAAAAAGTTAGGAAAAGGAAAAAAAACAAAAATTCTGAGGCATGGATTATCCGGGAATTTTTACTACGGCCCAACTTTGAGCCAAGAATTTCAAAGTATTACAATTTTTAAAAGTAAGTCACCAATGACCATTAGGAAGTGTTTTATTTGCGTTTCGGATTAGCCGTCATTCTGAGAGCTTATTTACAAAAATAAATAGGCCAAATGGATTTGCTTAAAGAATCCATTCAGCTGAAAAGCAAAATTTTCATGTGACATTTGGCTTCGAAACTTGTTTTCGTTTTTTATAAAGTATGAAATATATGCAAGGAAGGAGTGGATGTGTATACCTGCACACATTTGACTGGACCAGTGATTGAAAACCGAAAGAACTACGGAGGTTATGAAAAACTGTCACCAAAGATTTTTTTAATTAAAAAAAAAATATGTGTGCAGTTCACACGCGGTGGAAGTTATACCTTGAGAAAACTAAACTTCGAGAGAATGAGACGAATGTAGAGTATTAGGAGTAGGATAGTTGTAGGGTTTATTTATTATCATATTGTTACCATATTTAAAAATTATTTTACATTTTATTCGACGAAGCACCGACAGTATATCACATTCTCTCGCAGGCTAAATCCTATAGTATAGATCAAAGCTATTCAAATTCAGAAGAGATATGCTATGGTGACTACGCGCTAATTAGCGTAGTTTTCATACAAAGAATTTGTTCATTTCGTTGATTTTTTGAAAATGTGCATTAATATTGGTTAACAATATATTTTGAATAAGAAAAGAATTCGTTCATTTAGTTTAACGTTCGTTTGGTTTATTCGTTAATTATTTGTTCTTTTAGTTTATTTGTTAATTGGTAAACAATATCGGCGACACCCGGAAGCGCAGACCCACATAGTAAAAACGGCAGATAGCACATCTACTTATATTCCAATATCTTTGGTATAGATGTATGTGTTTGTCTCTTTTTGGTATCGCTCGTGTCCATTTCATCAAGTTTCAAATCACAATGGTACTAAAGAAGTTTTCACTTCAAAAATCACATATCACTGTTACTGAAGCAAAATACCGGTCGGAAATAAAGTTTGCTAAACAGGATTTGATCTTCTTTGGTGCATTCATAGGTAATACGTATTTATAGCCTCGCTGGTGACACCGTGACCGACGGCTACAGTGGTCTTTCTTTCCTTTGAAAATAGTCCGATGAAAATAATCGTTGATAAATTATTATCTGTAATCCATCTCAAAACAGTTGACTGATTTTGACAAAGGTAAGTGCAACATTTTTTATTACTTACATATTTATAATGTTTCATCCGGGAATGTGACCGTTCCGTTTAAATAACCGTTCCGTCGGCCTGACCCTGTACCGTGCTGATTAATTGCCTCTGTAGCGCCCGAAACGCGGCGCATTACTTTACCTGTGATAAATAGTAATATTCTCCTCTTATCTGAAAACACGACAGTGAATACAAAAAAATGTTCACGAACACATTAAAAGCACTAATTCATAATTCTCGATTTCGTTAAATAACTTTTTTATTGAGGCGTTTAGAAATTTTTTTTTAACTTTATACCGAAATGTTTAAATTCGTAGTTACGGCACGGTTTTTCTTCAAAGCTAGGTCAAGATGGAAATTTTGTTGTGAGTTTAAAATAAGGTATTATTAAAATTTTGTGACGTTGGAGCTCACCGTTAAAACTTTTTGGCTTTACCAGAACACAGATTTGCGTGTTTGGGTGTTATTGTGGTCATGCATTTCAAAATACAATAAAATCTTTTTTATTATTTGAGCCTAAAAAAATTGCATCGTGTTTTCAAACCTGTGATTTTAGTAAAAAACCATCAAATTGTTATGCAATCAGCTCGCCGTTTAGACTTAGCTATGGGTGATCCCTGGAAGGGATGTCACAGCAGCTGTGGTGACCGATTAAAAGTCATGTTTTAGTTCTAGAGGGCAGGTTCCTTCCCGGTGCTTACCGCTCTACTTCAACTGAACCCCTGTTACGACTGACCCAAGAGATGCTTCGAAAATAGTCAGCTTCGAAGTTCAGCTAACCTAGAGTGAGAAAATACTCGTTGAAACGAGTATTTTAACAACATCTTAATATAGCTGCCTGCTTATCTTGTTATTAGGCAGGTATATTGAAATATCTTATATATTTATGGTTGTAAGTTAAATTATCTAATATTACTATGTGATCTATTCTAATATTTCCTTAAAACTATAAATGTATTTACAAATATTTTCTTAGATATTATATTAAGGATGTTTAAATTGTTAGAATCTGCAGACAAGCTGCCATATGACAGCTTTGTGGGACTACTCAAATTTTTGTACAAAATGTATTATGTAATCTAATAAATAAAAAAAAAAAATAAAAAAAACCA
This sequence comes from Limnephilus marmoratus, assembly GCA_917880885.1. Classification (NCBI taxonomy): domain Eukaryota; kingdom Metazoa; phylum Arthropoda; class Insecta; order Trichoptera; family Limnephilidae; genus Limnephilus; species Limnephilus marmoratus. The sequence continues at coordinate 47,088,992 of OU862920.1, read as the reverse complement.
TTTTGTTAAAGTGAACGGTTAAGGGACCAATTAGGTTTCGTTCAGGAGGACCGACACACGTGTAACCTGTTTCTCAGTGAACCCAGGAAAGATAATGTTAAAGTTTATTACCCTCTCTTAATATTGTGGAAGTGCTACAAATACGTGTCATACACGCAAATTGGTTGAATCCAAAATAAAGTCTAGATGTGTTCACCGTTAAAATTATGCACTTATTTATTAATCCTGTCACAGTTTTGATTTTTGACTCAACAACAACAACGGAGTGGTTTCTTTGTACTTACCGAATGCACTAAAACAATATTTGTGTTTCGCTTTACCTGACTCAGAACAACAAAGTCGGGAGATACACCTGTGTGCATTTTAGCGATGATTCACCTCCATTAATATGCCGAGTCTACTGTACATAAACAGAATTTCAAATGTACCATTTGGGAAACATAACTGAAAATTATGTAATATGTATCTATATATATATTTTTTAATATTTTGCACGGGGTGAAAAACAAAGTTATTTATCTTGCAGAATCACCTACCGAAGTAAGTGCACTTTATAATCATATCGAAGTTAATAATTACTGAATAAAGTAACCACAAAAAATGATATTTTTTAATTTAGAATCCCATTCGAGAACTTAATTCTTATTTTCGAAGGTTGAATAAAAAAAGTTATATGATTGAGTAAAAAGAAATATTGGAAGACACGTTATTTGTGAACACTTTGTTAGGCTTGTTAATCTCATTACCTATTCCTATGGCTTGTTATGTAACTTGATACTAATTTAACATCTTCTATCTGATAATGTTACCTGGTAATTAATGCAAAGTATGATAAATGAGAACCATTTTGCTTTGCATAATTTATTATGTTCATTTTTTTTCGTAAATGTACCCGCGAATGATAGGAGTTTGAAGCAAAATATTGGAGAATGCTTAGAATAGGTCAGACCAATATTTTTGAGAAAAGATTTTTTTTGGCTTAATATAAATACTTACATTTTTTTTATGCCGGCATTTCGGACGTATATCAGTATAATAATATCGTTTAGATTTTAGATGATATTGAAACCATTATCGTCTGAAGAGCAAATTACAAAGGATTTCGGTAAGTAATTTATTTATTTAATTTCAACGGTATAAATAAATCATAAATACAGATTACATGTCACAAAATCATGGTAACATAAGAAATAATAAAAAAGAGTAGGTCTAACAGTTAATTGTGGCATTTGGTTGATAAATGACACAAAGAGATACAATTATGTTATGAATAAAAATTAATATTGAATGAAATTATTTGATGCCTTCTTGTATCTACCTTCCGTGCAGTTAAATAGATACGCCACATCAGCGTATCTATTACTAACTTCATGTAACCTAGGTACAAGTGAGTGTTTCGTTATACTCAGTCCTGTTGTTTTTGCATTTAAACAGGATTTTGAAGCGAGTTGCTCTAGTTGGTATATGAAACTACGAGGTTAGTTAAATCATGTCGGTCTATTCTACTATTTACAAATTTAAACATAAATATTATTCGGATGTAATTGTTCGATCTGAGAGTTTTAATAAATTTAATTCTCTCATCAAGTAATTATAGTTTATGTTTTCAATGGGAATACCGAGTTTAAAATGTACGTGTCTTAGGAATTTCTGTTGAATTTCTTCGATTGAATCTGAATGTATTTAAAAATGGGAGGACCAGGGGCCCTATTCCTGACGGTCGATCAAAAGTTCCTCGTTATGCGCCTCGAAGAGAGCGAAAATTTATCGTCGTCGCGACGAACTTTGTCGAATCCTTCAATTTTACGTATTCTTGAACGTCGAACGATCGAAGTGATGATTATATTGGCAGCCCTGTGGATATTGTCTATGTTCTTGATGTTTTTGAGATTTCTATGGCGTGACTGTCAAACAGTGTCAACGTCAACAGTGAAACCAAACAGAAATGGCGGCTGGTTATATCACGAATAATCAAAAATTAATGCTCATTGAGTTAGTAAGTTCAGATGTAGAACTAATGAGCGGCAAATTTTCTGCACGTTTTACCTTCGCAGAATCCCGGCGGAGATGGGAGGACTACAAGCCGACGCACTAAGGCTTTGTTAAGCCTAAAATTCCTTACGAAGGCTTCATCTGTTGTATTCGCGAAAGAATCGACCCTCTGACGAAACGTTCTTGGCGGTCTCAAAGCAGCTGCTTCAGCTTGTTCGACGTGGTCTATCACAGCCAACATCGCTGGTATATCAGCCATTGTAAAATTGTAAATGATGTCTTTGCGGGTGCGAAAGTTCGCGCGGGAAAACAATAATACCGGATTTTGACAGCTAATTGCATAGATACGCCAACAACCCACCACTCGAGGCTGTGTTTCTACTGGGTTGACCCACTCGCTGTTTTGTGGAATGACTTTTGACGTTTGGCGTCTAAGAATGTTCCTTCGACCAAGCTCAAGAATAACCAAGTCGACCAACTGACGTACTTTCGACGGCGATTACGAGCGACGAGGCCTTCAGGAATAGGGCCCCAGATCGAGGAGTTATATTCGACTTGACTACGTACTAAAGATGTATTAAAAAATTTTAAAGTTGAAATGAAAGTAATATAATTCTGCAGTTATAATAAATTTAGAATTCGAGAATTTATCCTTAACTACAAGTTTACGGATACCGTGTATAATTAGTTCACGTAAACTATATAATATATGTGTGTACAAGTGTTCATGCATTAATTGTATTTTTTTAAATAATTTCCGTATAAGTTTCAAAAATTAACATCGACCGGTTACCCTATATCCGAAAAATGTATATTTGGAACTCGAACGATTTTCGTCAATTTGATTACCTAATTATTATAATTTATGATGAACTTAATCCTCACAAAAATAGATGTTCAAATTATAAATCGTAGCATTTGCATACAAAATCTGTATTCAGTCAGTTGCCTCATGACGGGCCAAACAGCGCTTTTGAGCCACTCCCTACTAGTAAGTAAGTTAAAGATACATTCCACATTCATCGGAAGGTTCAAATTCACTAGTATAGACACAATTGATTTTATACATTTTATTGTGCCCTTTTGGTTGCTTAATTATTTATTTGCTAGTTGGGAGCGGCTCACGTGTGTGCGGCGGCCCATCTGAAGGCAACTATTCAAGATTAACTGAAAAAAATTATTGATTTGTGTCGTTACCCACAAAAATTTAGTTCGATAATCTAAGTACCTATAGCAGCGAATATTGAGTCGAATTATTGTATTGCTTGCATATATGTAGCGTGTTTCCAATTTTTTATTCTACTGCAGAAAATATTTTTTAAAATCATAAATTTAACACCCTGGAAAACTTTTCGAAAAACTATAAAAAAATAATAATCAAAAAGAAAAAAATGGTCGTAAGCAAGTCAAAAAGCTGTTTCCCTAAAAGCTGTTTGCTAAATCACTGTCACGTATATATTGATAGGCATCAATACACACATTAAAAAGTTTGGGTTGTTTGGGTTAACTCTAACATGTTGACCTATAAAAAAATATTCTGGTATAATAAAAGTGATTTCTAATATATTTTCAAAACATTTTTTTTGATGAATGTCGTTCTTGTTTTGTACTCCCATCACGTACGACACTTATAGGTCAAACAAAGATTGGTTTATTTTAGAAAAATAAACAATCTTTAAATACCAAGCAAACCATGAATTTAATAACTACAAGTGACACGGGGCGCCATCGCGCCGCTTAATCTTTGTTCCATTGAATTAGTATGTAATATGTTATTATGTAGGTGTTAAGTTTATGTTCAATACGTACAATGGACAAACGCATGTATAAATAGTTTCTAACTCCCAACGTCCCAACCTACTTAGCTAAAGCATTAAGGTCCGGTATAACAGTTAATTTTACATTATATGTCCTGATAAAGAGAACATCGTTCTTGAAACATGTCGACTTTTTAATAAAGTTTATTGTGGTAAAAACAAAGTGTTTTTAATTATTGCATTAATAAAATGGTGCCACAAAGTTAATTTTAAGTTCGACTTGGTTCGAATATCGGGCTTAGCGCGGCTTGAAACATAATCCGTGTATAGGTCATCAGCCTAGATATCACCGGTGTTACAAGGATTATCTATGATTTGAATAGGGGAATTTGTTTCTTTTTCTTTGAAAAACGAAACTACTACTGTCTACGTGAGTGCTTTGTCTGCGATTTATTCTACTGTCATCGAGAGCGATCTTTGAAAATGTTGACGACGGCAATTTATTTCATGAATATAAAATAATTTTAGGCCGGTTGATGTTTTACGAGTTGGTTTTTGATAAAATTCTCCACTTAAATCGGCATGTATATATACGAGGATACTAACTTTAAATAATATTTGTTTTGTTCGAATTCTAGCACTATTCATGGCACTAACCACTGAAAACAAATTATCCTGACATTGAAACGTTAGAAATCCCTTACCAGACTATTTTATATTGATTATGAATTAATAACATCGACATTCCTTATCGCTAGATGAATGTGTATTAATAGTCCATACTTACAAAATTAGGCAATATACGGAAATTGTGGTAATACAAAATTATTTAATATGTTTTGCATTGTTTTTCGATTTTCATGGCCAAAATTGTTTACGTAATTAATTTTTGGGGTATTATGCCGTGTTGCGCTACCTCCCTCTTTAGCCAAGGTTTCGGAGAGTGTTGCAGTGTCGATAATCAGGGTAGATGTGTTAGATAAATAATTTAGGTTCATGAAATTGTTCATGCTGCCAGATTTTATTATTACTCCGGCTTATCAAGGCTCAAGCCGCCGATTAAGCTCGATTAAATTTGAGCGAGGAATATCGTACACACCAAGTATTCAGCCTGGCTGATCTCCCGAATGTTTTATGTGGAGACAAACGACATGTAAAGTAGATAATTAAACAAAGTTTAACGTTTTCATTGGAAGTCATAAAAAAATGTTTCTTGAGTTTGAGTTGGCTCAAGGATGTTGTACGTACGTCGTCGTGTATGTGGTTCTGACTGAAAAATCATATTTATTTTATGTAACGTCGCACGTCCCAATTGCCTGGAGCCAGTAGTACAACGGCGTCCCCAATATAGAGGATGTTGTAGGTTGTAGGTGCTGCTGTGTTGTGTGGTAGAAGTAAAATTGAGAAGAAAATGAGGTAGAAATAGGTAAGTGCAGGAGTAGATACCGACAATGACGCTTTACATCTGGTAACGTAACACACTCAAATCCATTTATTTCAAATAACTGGTGGTCGTTTGGTTTTGAAATAAGAATACCAATGTTTAGTTCCTACCGGGATGTCATTTATCCAGTTCCCACCCCTCCCTAACCATCACTTTGCCGAAATAATATTTGAAATTTGGAATAATGGCAAAAAAACAGTGAAAATTCGTTTATTTTGAAAACATAAGAAGATTTGGAACTACCTTGGAAGCAAATTGTTGGCGTTTTTTGGGTACGCAATCTCGTTTTTAATTAAAAATAAACAAACTTTACTGGCTTGGAAGTACATAATATCGTTTTGTACTTCCAAGTTCTTTTTGTACTTTTGTTATCCCTTTTTCTTGCGTGTCTTTTCCTATACATATTATCATCCAATTCCAGCAAACAAGTAGCAAACTAGTAGACTCGTTTTGTTTTTAGTATCTATTGTCCATTACAAGTCCATCTGTAATTAGTAAGCAGTTTTGCATGCAGTTCTGAGAGTATTATCCCCTCTGAAATGATGGTACTCTGATACTAGAATAACAAATCAAAAAAGTCTTTTGGGCCGATCAAGCAGGCCAATTTCAAACAAATAATTTTTGGTACATAATAATATATGGCTCCGCCGGTATTTCAAATCGCAATCTCTTGGTTTCAGAGTTCAGATCGAAGAGCTAACATTTTTTTTTTTAAATTCGGTAGTCCCGATGTTGTAAGAATCTCTTCTGAGAATAATGAAGTAATTTGAATATTTAATACATCTCATTGTAACATAACGTGTAATTATGTTTGTAGTTGGCTTAAGTTGTCACGTCTCCAACGATTCCAGCCAATTACAGCGCTTTATTTATAGTTTAGCGTCTAGTCCTCGTCTGTGACTGACTCACACCGACTAAAAATCCATTTCTTCAAAGAGAGCAAACTTATTTTGTGGCACAGTTTTAAATAAAAATTAATAAACACTTAGTTTTACCCAAAGACGTTACATACTTTAGACGCGGGGTAGAAATCTCAAAATGGGAAGCCAACAACAAGACAATTGTAGAGTACTCGATTTCTAGTACTTTAGTACTAAACTGCCACGCGTCGAGTAAGGTCGTGTCCTACTAGTAAGTAAATTGCATTCCAAAATTCCCTCCTGTGTGATGAGAAAATGTTTCCATTACACTGTAAACAGTCGCAAAAGCGAAGGAACATTTCATTTGTAAATACATGCAAATTACTTATTATTATCGATTATAAAAATAATACAATTGCTTTCCGCCCAAAGATTTTATGTGTCATTAGACAACTCAAGGCCTACTAAAGTACAGGTCTGGATGCGCAACAGCCAAATTACAAAGTCGATGCCATGCCGTCGCTAAGAAAAATTTACTTTTTATAATAATAATCTAATGATTCTTTATTTACTTGCCTGCGGTAAAACAACATACAAATTAAATTGAAATTAAAACAATTTTTTTAACTTATTTCCACATATTTATTTAACCAGTACCGGTTTCATCCTGTTATGGACATCTTCAGGCTGGCAATTCAAAGATGTCCATAACAGGATGAAACCGGTACTGGTTAAATAAATATGTGGAAATAAGTTAAAAAAATTGTTTTAATTTCAATTTAATACAGTATAATTCCACCAAGTATAACAGAACAATAAATAAACTCATAACATACAAATTAGCAGAAATAACAAATACAATAACAATTAACGCCATTTGCAAACTATTGCTGTTCATTATAGCTATTTGACACCTCAAAATTCGACTGGTGCCCAGGCCTGCTACTTTAGTCGGCCTTGAGACAGTATTTGAAGGATCTTTAGAATTTTGAATACGAAAATGCCGCCCACGGTCTATCTTTTGTTTCGTTCATACGCACATATTCTTTTAAGCGTCTATCTTTATCATACACGAATAACTTTTGAATTAAGAAATTATTGAAAATCGCTGAAAACAAAAGAGTTTTGATTAATTGCCACACTATATCTTGAGTTTGTGAGACTATGGCAAGTCTATTTATATAACGTCATAGGTTTTACCCACTTATATTGTTTAAAAAATCAACATGTTTCGTAAACAATGAATGCTTCATCAGGGTTTACTTAAAACTCCAGTTCATGTAGCTTTGCTTACGAAACATGTTGGTTTTTGCGAACAATACACCCCGTTAAGGCTCTGCAACCGGGATCGAAAAGAAGAAGATGGAGAGATACGAAATTACGAATGTTAGAGGAGAGCGCTAACATTTACAGCGACAAAATCGATGCGAAAATTGCGAAAATGTTTATTAAAACACGACTGGTTTAAAATAGAGCAAAAATCTCGCGGGCATTATCTTAAACAGCATTGTGAATTTTTTCAAACATATAACTTGTAAAATAACTGAAACAAACGTGTTTATAATAATTTTTGGAGCATGGGATTTTTATATTGGATGGGAATTTTATATAATTTGCGTTTCGGCGCGGGCACAGTCTAGATATCATCTTCAAGAATAACATATATTTTTTTAAGAGCTTTAAAACTTACCGTGTATAAGGGAAATATGTAATAAATCGGTAGAATACTGGGTTGCGGGCCCTTAAAACGAAGTGTTATTAATTTTGAATAATAATTTATTATTATTACTAGTCGTTCTGTGAAGAGTAGACTTCGAGTAACGTTGATTACTCCGATTTGACAGTCGCGACGCTTGTGGGCTCTGGCGGAAAAAAAAGGTACCATCAAACACGGCTACCATCTTCATCTTGGTCGAGTCAAAACATAACTTCGCCTTGTTTAGTCAAATGAGTCAATTATTACAAGTAGAGCTTGAATTGATCCTCTGATTACACAATTTACTTTCAAATACCTGAGAATGTTTGATAAAATTGGATTATTATCTAGAACCTGAACTAACGTGCCGCGCCGCTTACGATTTATTAATTTGACATGAAATTTAATATTTGCTGTCGATAATGGTGTCGGTATGCTGTTTGTTTATGTTCATAATATTTTATTCATGTTACCCAATATAACGATGATAGTATGTACTATTACAGCGAATATAGGTTTACAGCGAATTCCTGTATCAAGAGCGCAGTGCAAACTACAAAAATCTTTTTTCAAGGTAAATTTTTTTTACGCACGCTTGACTTGGGGAGTAAGCTGGTGAATGCGTGACAAGAGCGTTACGAAAAGTGTGATCGGGCGAGGCGAACGGTCGGGCGAGGCGAACGGAAGTTGAGCGGAGGATATAAGTTAGTCAAGTTTTACTTCAGTCATCTGGTCTAAAGCACACTCATTATTTAAGTAAAACTACTTTACGCACGCTTGACTTAGGGAGTAAGCTGGCGAAAGAATGACGGGAGCGTTACGAAAAGCCAGGCGAACGTAGGGGTATTACTGTAGGGGCAATAGAGAGAGGTGCGAGCACACATTTTCTTTCTCTCTTTCTCTCATAGCCAGTTACGTTACACAGTGCAGGCGTATTGTCTGTATCACACTGTAGGAGCAAGAGAGAGCAATGCTCGCGCACATTTTTTTTCTCTCTTCCTATCATGTAGGTGGAGCAGAAGTTTTACTTCAGCAGAAGTTTGACTTAGGGAGTAAGCTGACGAAAGAATGACGGGAGCGTTACGAAAAGCGAGGCGAACGCTTCGTATATTACTGCAGGGGCAAGAGAGAGAGGTGCGAGCATACATTTTCTTTCTCTCTTTCTCTCATAGCTAGTTACGTTACACAGTGCAGGCCTATTGTCTGTATCACACTGTAGGGGCAAGGGAGAGCAATGCGCGCGCACATTTTCTTTCTCTCTTCCTATAATATAGGTGGAGCAGAAGTTTTACCTCAGTTGTGTGGTCTAAAGCACACTCATTTTTTTTACATTAGCTCCCTTTAATTTAATTTCCCTCAGGACCAACGTCATCTTAAGTGATACTGTGTGGAGAAAGAAAGAGGGGAAGTTCTGGGAAGGAAAAGGGTACAAGCTTACCTAAGATTCCCAATAAGGAACTCCAGTGAAAAATATTCTGGCTTTAAAGAAATATGTTCATCTAGACAAATAAACGTTGATTCTGAATATATAAGTTTTATTTAATAATATTAAACGCATAGTTTTTAAAAAATTATTAAAAAGTCTATTTTTAATCGGGTCGTAAAAACACGCCGTCAAGTTGACGTCACTGTTCATCGTGTCGTGACGTCACCGTAAAGGAATTGTACGGGAATGTATGATATGACACAAGCCATCGTATTAATTTATTCGTTTATTTACATACTGTTTATAGAGATTTAGTTGTTGTGTTTATTGAAACATTATTTAGGCCTAAATAATGTTTAAAAAATAAAGGTATCTCTTATTAGTTTATCTCTATTATTGAAGATATTCAAAACTACTGCCCAAAAAAAACAGGAATGTTATTTCTAGGGAGAAAAAACGGAATTCAAAATGGCGGCAGTAGATCAGCTGGTTGCCCGATCCTATACTAATTTTTCAGGAGTGATGACGTCGCACGATTCACTGTTCATTGTTCGGTGGTTTTCGGGGGGTCTTGAAAAATTAAGACTTCGACAATTATTTTAACTATCAAAATGCAATTATTTAAAATTTATTAAAAAATTTACTGGAGTTCTCTATTGCCTCAGCCAGTAAATCTTTAAATAACCCTAATTTGGAAAATGTAGTAAGGCTGAAAGAAGTGCACAAGAAAGAGACCATTAGATAAATTTTCAGTTAGTTTTGTGTTTCAATCTTTTAAATATATTTTTCTTTTACCGGTTTTACTGGCAACCTTATGGGTTCAAAGATTCAAAGCCAAGGTCTTCTGTATTCCAAAGAAAATTTCCAATTCCAATCAGTGCGGAAAATCTTTGACTATATTACGCGATGGAAGTACGTATTACATGTACCAGCAAAATAACAAAGCAAAAAAAATCTATTGTTATTTCAGAAGTTCAATTGGTATTCAGGCCATAGAAAACTTATGTTTTACGATTGGCATGGCCCATCCCATAAAATTATTTGGTGACGATCTACGTCTGGTTAGAACATTTAAATTGAATTATGCATTAGCGAAAAAACGATACTCACGATGAGTCCCGAGTGCGTATTTACAAAACCTATACCGATTCAGTCGCGGTAACGACAATTTACATTTTAAATATACCTCTATATTGGTTATTTTTTATCACATTGCAAAAACAAAAAATGTTCTAAAATCTAGATAAAATAATCTTTCTGATGTGTATATTAGAAATTAATAATTTTATTTCTAAATATTTAAATTTGAATATTATTCCCATATATTGTAAATACACCTCTATATTGATAATTTTTATCACTTTGCAAAAACAAAAAAATGTTCTAAAATCTAGATAAAATAATCTTTCCAATGCGTATATTAGAAATTAATAATTTTATTTCTAAATATTTAAATTTTGATATTGAAAATTTTAAGCGACTCAAACGCGTTAGGGATTGTAAATACGCGTCCCGAGTATGCGTTTTTTATAAGTAATGAAAGAAGCTGATTTGATAGTAATGGACGCCCGTTAGACAGTACGACTTGTGAATGGATAACTGAGATGCCGCCCTGTTTTAGCTCGACAATTTGGCACTTCATTTGTCTGTAATTTTTTTTTCACATCAGCTCCCACATTAAGGAAAAAAATAACTTTTTATTTTTAATATTCAACTTCATGAGTAAAATCTCAAATTATAATATTTAATTAAATAGAGACAATATTAGCGAAACTCAATACAAAATCTGGAGACAGAAAAATCATACAAAGACACATCACTCAGACACTATTTAGATTGAATTTAGTTCGAGTTGAATCTTGCAATCATATATAAATATAGCAGCCAATAATATGTGCGTTAAGAAAATGAAGATAATGTTGGTAGTTCTTAGTCGAAGTATGATACAATTAAAAGTGACAGAATTGAATATATGTTCCATAGCTCAGTTGGTAGAGCACTTGCCATGTAAGTAAAGGGTCCCGGGTTCGGGTCCCTGTGGAGCCAATATCTTTTTATGATTTTTCTGTCTCTAGATTTTCTATGGAGTTTCGCTAATATTATCTTCATTTAATTAAATAAAAAATACCTGTTGCATCTTTGGGAATGCTGTGTGGAGGATCTTTTTATTGAAAGGAAGTTCTGGGAAGGAAAGAGGTATGAGGGGTGGATAGAAATTACAATATGTGTCCAAGAGTGACGCACATGTGAATCTGGTCTGGTCTATGGTAGGGGGCTGGTTCTCCATTAAATGGTTCCCCGGGCGGCGGTACCCATGCCCGCCTCTCAAATTGAGGAATCGTTACATTCCGCTTCCGGTCCAAGATAGTGAATTATTGGATACTTACAAATTTTTGGTTTTGATTTATGAAATAATATAAAATTAGAATCGTGCCTACTTTTTTCAACGCGAGGTCTACTGTTCACATGATGAAATGAAATGGAATGAAACTATGAAAATAACATACCTACTCGCATAGAATTCGTAGAACCATTATCGAAAAGCCTCATAAAGAAAATGTTTTCCTACGACAAATGTTAAATTATTATAAGCTCTGCATTCGAATACGAACAGGCAATTAAAAAAAGGCAATTAAAAAAAGGCAATAACCAACGATGCACTGTAACGCTGATCGATTTGGCTAAAGAAGGAAAAAGCGCAACATTGCACAATAATCCAATAGTTTTCACTAGTTTTTTTCACTTTTCAATAGTTGTTAATATTTACCAAAAATATTATAAAACTACCATTATTACCGTTTTCCACAATCTCTTTTTTCAGTCCGACTCCCGTATAGAAATCAAAAACATTTTTTTCCTTTACACGATCGCTATTTTCATCTCTATTTTCGTACATTTCTATTTTACTGTTTATGTGCATCTATTTTCGTACATCTCTATTATCCTTTGCACGATCGCTATTTTCTTCTCTATTTTCATGAACCATGTTGTTTGCAGAGATGCCAACTGAAATCGTAGATATGAAAATAGAGATAAAAATAGCGATCGTGTAAGGCGAAACATTTTGTCTTTGGTCTCATACGGGAATCAGGCTGAAAAAAGAGATGGTGTAAAACGACTATAAATCTTCATCAATATTAGCTGTTTTATTGACAGTAAATCCTTCACTTACTTCATCTTGCTATCCGATCCCTGCTACCCATCTTACCTATTTATAAAGCAAAAAACGAGTGTGCTTTAGACCCGACTGAAGTAAAACTTCTTTAGCTTCATCTATATGATAGGAAGAGAGAAAGAAAATTGCGCGCGCACTGCTCTCTCTTGCTCCTACAGTGTGTTACAGACAACAGGCCTGCACTGTGTCTTAGATATACGAAACGTAACTGGCTATGAGAGAAGGAGAGAAAGAAAATGTTTGCTTGCACCTCTCTCTCTTGCCTCTACAGTAATATACGAAACGTAACTCTCTTTTTCTATCTTCACTAACTTATATCTCCCTCTCAACTACCGTTCGCCTCGCTTTTCTTAACGCTCTCGTCACGCATTCATCGGCTTACTCCCCAAGTCAAGCGTGCGTAAAGAAGTTTTACTTAAAAAAAAAACAATTTTAATTCATTACATTATTAGGTTGTTTTGCTTAACAACCTAACAGCGGTGTGCCGTAACATTTTTGATCGGTTGCGAAAATTTTTAATTTAAATTGTCGTATAAACATTTCTCCTTCGGTATACACATTAAGTGGAGTTCGAACAATTTGACAAAATGCATTTAAAGCCGGTTACCACGACCTAATTTCAATATTTAAAGTATTTTAACTTGTGCTGGTAACTCGATAACGCACGATTTATTATTTAGGTATTGTAGGTACATAAATTATGTTTAAAACATGGCCAGTACAATCTCGCTCACATATAGCTACGCCAGCAATAGTAAACCAATATTTCTTTTTTAAATTTTAATTTCTGTTTTATTTTTGTTTAATTTTATTTTGTTATTAATTTTTATTATTATTATTTATGTTCGAATTTTATTTTCATTTTTTATGTAATATGGCAGACTGGGATTGCACTACCCTCCCTGCCCTGCTGGAATAAAAACTTTAATAAAATAAATAAATAAATAATAAATAGCTGGACTCTTTTTTTACAATTTTTAAATCATTACAACATAAGTCCAGTATTGATAGAAAAGAGATGTAGATGAAGTATTTACCTTCTTCAAAAATATAATATCTCCACTGGACTTGAGTGTACAATTCAAACAAGTTTATGTAAAGTTTGGAGTGTAACGCTATTCCGAGCACGTAAATACATAAAATGTGTAAACATTTATTGTGGTCGCACAATGTTTGTATGACGGACCTGTTCTTTGCGTTATTTTTTAATGGTGTGGGACCAATAAGCATTATCATATTTTTTATTACTCATCGTGATAAACACAGGATAAAGTGGGAAAATGTATCATTTTTGCAATCATTATGTGCATCACGAAACACAAGCATCAATTGGTTTGGGTGACAGCCAAATTATCTCATTTCACATTGTTCACACTTTTCAAGAGGCAAAAAAATGTTTCATTGAAACGTGATATTTAATTTAAATTCATAATTTTAACCGTGAACACAAATAATTTTTTAATTTGGGTACAAAAAATACAAGTGTGCAGTTCAATCGCGGTAGAAGTGAAACCTTCAGAAAACTAAATTACTAACAACCGCGTATGAATTGCACACTCAATTTTTTAATAATTTTATTTTCTTGATTTTTCTTCGTATAATGATTGTATATATATATATGATCATACATAAATAACGTGAAAAAGCACAGCCGGGCTAAATAAATATTTTACTGTAGATTCTCAACTAGGTACTTTACTATCAGACTGAAGAGAGATAGCTTTTAAATGTATTATTTTATTAAAAATGATTTTTTTTTAAACCAAAACTATTATTAAATCTTTAACTGACAGTCCTGATACAGTTAGGTAATTAAAACAATACCTGCTTAATAATTTCAAACAAAGATAACTTTAAAGGTAACAAAAACCTCAAATGAACTCTTTGCAAAAATCAGGGTCTTAGATATTCGACAGCTATTTACTAAAACAAGCATTTGTTTTATACGAAAAAATAATCTACTAATTGCTCCACAACATCAAGCACGCACCCGCTTTTCATCAAACCTGGGTTGCGTGGTCCCAAAAACTAACACCTCATTCGCTCAACGACAATTCTGGTTCATCGCTCCTAAAATATATAATGCTTTGAGTACTGACATAAAGTCAAGTAATTCTAATTCTCTTTTTATAACACGTGTACAACATTGGATTTTCGAAAGTGGACGAGCGTACTTTAAAGATTTAATTATTAATTTTTGCATTTCAAAATGTTAATGTCCATTTCCATTTTTATTTCTATTTTTCTTTAAAATGTTGTCATTTTTTTACTCTTTATTTTTTCACTAAATTTTATTTATTTTTTAATATTTATTTATTTACTTATATGTTTTAATTTATATATTTGTATAGAACACTTGAGTTCTTAAGAGCGTTTAACCAGCCAGCGGACGAAAATCCACATTTCGTCGAAAGTTGTTCTTCCGATCGTGCAGGGCGGTTACAATGAGAAAGATTGATTATTCTCCGTACCAGCTTTTTAAAATTATAACTCAATATCGAATTTATTTCAATCCAAATTAGCTTTAATTTATACCTTCATCCAAAAATGCTGAAAGGCGTGATGATAAAACTATTAAAATAGTGTACATTTTGTAGTTATTTTTTGATTATAAGTATTTATCATTTTTCAATAATGTCTAAATTTAATAAGAATGTTAAAAAAATCTGAAATATATTAGTTTGTAAGTGCGCAAATAAATGCACAAATGGACCAATTTTCGTCAAGAAACACATGTACGTACATATTTTTTAATGATTTTATTGAAACTAAAATTAAAATTCTAATACATAACTTTGCTAGATAATGTATTGATTTATTTTACTGCATGATTACATTATTTGAAATGGGTGTGGTATAATACAAAAACTTTTTTGAAAATTTAACAAATCTGCCAACGACCTATGGAATAACATTATTATACTAAAAATTTTAAAAAAATCTAAAAATTTATTACATAACTATGCTAGATAAAAGAACAATCTTTCGAAATCCATTTAAATTTTTTTGTGGAAAAGAGTCAATACGTCTAAAAACTTTTTTGAAAATGACGTATTTCCGGCTTTCTCTGGTAATGCCCTCTTAACATTTAATCTTTATTATTAATTTTTGTATTTCAAAATTTGAATTTTCATTTTTATTTCTACTTTTCTTTAAAATATGATATTTTTTTCTCTTTATTTTTCACTTACTTTTAAATATTTCATAATTTTTATTTAGTATATTTAATCATCTGTTTTAATAAAATAGTATTTGTATTAATTTAAATAAATATTAAATATACGACTACCATAACACGGGCATGAGCCCAGTGTGGTAGCCAAAAAAAACAAATATCTGTAACTAATAAAAAATTTATGAAATAAAAAAATAAAAAATAAATAAAATAAAAATGCAAATTTATTAGTGCCTATAAATACTGTAGACAACTTTTTTGACAAGTCCCCTTTGTTTACATCTTTTTTATACTAAATAATCCTTTTTAAATATTATATGCTCTGTTATTTATTAGTTACATTTATTTATTTTATTTTATTAGTATTGCAACAACAGTAGTTTAGTAACACATAATAGCATCCTATACCTAAATACTTGCTTTTATCACACATACTTTGTTAAATGTTCATTTCTACTTTGTTATTGATAATCTCCTATGTACCACTGTATACTTATAACATCATGTACTCACTTGAATGAAAAAGCCATGCTATGGCGTTTAAATAAATACATATATCCTTTCCTCCTTATTTTCTTGGGAACTTACTTTACTTACTTTTCTTATCTCTGATATTTTCCCTTATAAATTCTGTACTTATAAGTAAGTGTACAGGTTTGTAAATTTTTAAAAATTTACTCGGAGATGCAAGATAATCAATCATTTTCATTCGCTAACCAAATATTATTATTATTATTTACGTCATGTTTTTAAATATGATTATTTCTCAATTGAGAGTTAAATAATAATAATAAATTATGTCCGTCATGAATGTGAATGATGCATCGACGGGAATGGAAGACGGATCGAGAAGGTCGGTATTCGGGACAATCTGATTGGTCGGGAATATTCCATCGGTACCAAGGGCAAGGGTCCGAGTCCCGAGCGTGCATTGTGCGATGGCCCAAGTCGTGAGGAAACCAAATATTATTATTCAAATACCTCAGCTTACAAACGTGACAAGCTAATGTTTAATGTTTACTAGTGAGGTATTGTTATTATCACAATTATTATTTCAAGCCCTGAATGCTTTACTATAACCGAGAAAAAACCACAAATATGTGGAATGTCGTAAATTATATTCATTGTGCCTTTCTATATATCTACCTACATCTAATATGTGACTCGTAAACAATAATTTATGCGCCAAGCAACAAAACAATCGTTTTCAGAAATCCAGTCCCAATATTTAAATTTGGGAGGCGGGTACGGGTACTTTCGCCTCGGGAACCATTTATTGCTCCTGTCATAGGTCGCGCCAAGTGGTTCGCTGCGTATGGTGCATGGGTTCCCAGGTTCATAGAGTGAGGTTTGTCGGTCTCTTGGCGGTGGATGCATTTGCCCATCTGCTGCGTAGCGGGCTGGACTGTCGAGGACACTTTTGACCTCTCCAGGCTGACTCTCTCGACGAATCGCCTTGCAAAGCAGTGGGAGGGATGGATTCAAACTCATGAACACATCATTGAGATTCCTACCCACCCTTCGTAACTTTTCCTTTACTGAACTTCCTCTCCTACCTTATCATAAAAAGACTCTCCACACAGCATCCCCAGAGTTTCTATAGACCCTGAGAGATTTTTTTATGCCCATGAAAAAAAGCACATTGCAAAGCACACTGCACACTGCAAAGTAAATGATGTCTTTGAAATCTTCGAAGATCAGAATTTTAGGCAGGCAGTTCGGGGCCTTCGATGGACAGCATGAGTAACTAAAGAAGACTTTAAAATTGTGATTCAAAATGACATTTATATTTGTATTTTCACGAAACGTCTTTTTGTCATGATTATCAATCAAATAGACTCTCCAATCATGTACACATATTTCAAAACATTCTTAAGCTCACCGTACACCTAATTATTATCGATTTTACAAAAATAATCTTGACAACACCTACCTGTATTTCTTGGAGATAGTATTTTTTTTACATTGATAGGAAATATTACCGTTAACAATTTAAATATCTCTATTTCGTTAACTCATCCCAAAAGATCTCATAACCATTGGAGCGACAGCGCAATTTAAAACTTTTTTCTCCGATTGCTCGAGATTTTTTGGTGTACATTTTGAATATTTTCCGCCCACATAAAAAAAAAACACCTCCGAATTTTAATTTGGAGACATACAAACTGATTATAGTTTTATATAGCCAATGAATTCACCTATCTTTTGTTGATTGTCATATATTCGTAGGATTTACGAAAAATAATAATAATAATAATTCTTTATTCCAGGATATCGGAAGGATAGTGCAATCCCCATATAGTTATACATATTTATATATTTGCACCGTAAAGAGACAATCATTATAAAATCGTTAACTTCTACTTAATTACTTACATATAAGGAAAAATTGGCAGCAAAGCAATCCGAGGTTTTTTAACCCGTCTAATCACAGGAGACCCAAGTTGTTCCAAAACATCATATGCCGTTATAATAACAGGAGACCCAGATTGTCCCAGAGCAACAGTGCATTATTAAAAGTTAGATATCTCTCTTCCTGTCATGCGAATATTTGTGATTTCTTTTATGATAGAAACGGAATGAAATAATGCTTCTCATTGTCTTAGAATTATATGAGCTAGGTTGTTCAGATATTTTACAAACCCGATCAAAAGTGACGTGACGCATCACATGTTTAATTTTAAAATAATATTGTATTAAAGTGATAAAAAGTGAGGTGACAGTTTTATTAAAAATTTTGCTTAGAAAAGGAATCTGTATTTAAAATTTTATGTTTATTCTATTTTAATTACTTTAATTCGAATATTCTTAGGTATACATTTTTTAGCCAATTTACATTTCCAATATTAAAATTTTAATATTTAGAAACAAAAATATTGATTTCTAATAAACACATCGGAAAGATTATTGTATTTAAATTTTAGAACAATTTTTGTTTTTGCAAAAGCGTTAAAAAAAACAATAAATAGGAAGAACCAGGAATTTTGCGCGCCAACCTTGACAGGCAAAAGTTTACAGAAAATTATTTTCTTATTATTCAAAGGGTTAAATAATGTCGTATTGTGGCAAAAAGCGCTCCAGTGGATAAGAAACTTTTAATGCCATTGCGAAATGACGAATTTAGGAGAATTCCAACAAAATGCACAATTAAAAATTCCTGTCCTATCTATTCTTACTCGGAATCTGGACAACGACCATCTCGCTTCTCGCGTGATTCCTGTGCAAGTAATTAGTTGTTATGTAGTGTCAGAGAGATTGAATGTTTGGAAGGCGGAAAGTGGAAATAGATTTACAATTCAGTTCTTGTTCTGGCGCGAAGTCGCTGAACCTGTCAAGGTGACGTGACGCGTCTATTCTGAAATGTTTGCTCACTTTAATTTTGCTCTTTACGGGTCCGCGAGGGCGCGGCGGGGAGGTTGCTATATTAGACAAACAGTGAATATGGAGAAACGACATCATTGATGTCGTTTCTCACCCGGCATGCCGCTTAAAGTCTCGAAAACCCTTCTGGACGGAAGGAGAAAGACTCCTTCGAACACCTCTCACCCCAGAAGATAGGTGGAAGCTTGAGTGGCAATCAGCTAACGTCAAAAACGCCGATCTCGTGCAAGACCCCACTGAGAGACAGCCTGGGTTCTCATTGCCTCGCAAACTCTGGACTGCCATCAATAGAATAAGGTGCTCCCATAGCCGTTGTGCCCACATGATGCATAGATGGGGCCTTAAAGAGTCGGCGACGTGTGAATGCGGTGCGGTGCAGACCACCGAACATGTGGTCAACGAATGCCCGCTCCATTCATTCCCCGGCGGGATTTATGAGGTCCACAGGGCAACGCCTGAGGCCCTAGACTGGCTCGCAGACCTAGATGTCCCCCTCTGACCCCCCACCATACGAAAGAAGAAGAAGAAGAAGTGAATATGGAAATCGTGCAAAATAATTAAAAAGTTATGGCTTTATTTATCAGTGCAGCCGCATGCTATTCCCAGTTGCTCCGTGGCAACTGCTACGTTTATGATAACCGAAATTTGGAAATGATTTGAGAATAAAGTGAGTAGTGAGAGAAAGAATAAACAAGCAATCGTTTGTTTGGTAAAAGTCTCAGAAGAATGTATGACGTAAAAGTGAACGGTAGCTCAAGTCTGGGACAATAAAATTCAATTTGGCAGGCAGGAATGGGTTCTGCCGTCTTGGGAAACATTAATTGGATAACCAACACCCCGGCGATAGGTCACCCCTGTCATAGTGGTTCGCTGCGTTTGGTGACTTAGTAGGAGTGCCCGTATTCTTGGGGTGAGGTTTACCTAGGTCTTGACAGAAGATGGGTTTGCCCTGGCGGGCTGGTTAGGGAGAGACTGTGTACCGCAGTGGGAGAGATGGATTTATTCGTCCATCACACCTGGACACGTTGACTCTCAGATTCCTACCCTCATACCTTTTTCCTTCATAGAACTTCCATTCCCTAGAATGACCCTCCACACAGCATCCCCAAATATGACATACGTTCGGAGGGAAATTGTTTTGCTCAGGGCCTCCTGTACTTTGATAGATACTTAGATTTGATTGTTTGTTTGTTTGCATTGAATAGGCTCCGAAATTACTGAACCGATTTTAAAAATTCTTTCACCAACATAAAGCTACATTATCAGCGAGTCACATAGGCTGTACATTATGGTAAGCTCTTGCTTTATTAAATTAGTATTAATGAAAATGTGTGTATTTCATATATTTTAGCGGCAGGGAGGAAACGCATGGGGAAGGTGGGGTTTGCGGAGAGGGAAGACACGAGGGAGGGGGAAGGTGGGGAAGGTGGAAGGGAACGGGGATGCACGGGAAAGGACATGCAGGGAGAATCAATTTATTTCTTTGAATGGCATAGCAAAAAATGAATCTTGAGTAGAGTTAATCAATATTCTGTGCAACCGAATAGTTTGTTCGAGATGATGTGCGAATGTGAATGAAGCGTGGAATGTTTGCGAAGATGGAGAAATAAGCGTTTCATCGTGCCTGCCTTCTTCGTGGTCCCGAAAGCCTACTCCTGTTGTGAAATGGCGAACGGCTAACCTATCTAATAATCTGAAGCAGTTTTCTCAAAAGACCTTCTAATGAATTCCAGAAGTTTGCTTCTGTTTTAACATCAAAAGTTGAAAATTATTGCGACACTAATTTATTGCACGAGAAGTGAAATTGATTACTCATTATTATGGTTAGAATTTTTAAATTCCCACAACGTCTTCCTCACAGGGATTTCCCGAACTGAATAATTTATTACGAATGTCCAATTTAATTGTTTCTACTGTTTTAACTGATTACCACTCTGTTTATATTATTTGATTAGAGTTTTGTATTATTTATCCGAATTTGGTTTTATTAATGTGTCTGTCGGGTCTACCCGCCTCCCACATATTTTTTACAAGTGTTTTATATGTTTGTATGTAAACTTTTATTAACATAACCAATCAAAATGTTCTTATTTCACCTTCGTTATGTATCATTTGGGTCCGACTTTAGTAAAGCAGGATATGCAAACGTTGACCCGGGTCTTTTCAATGTTCGAGACAACATAAATTCAAAAAACCAGGACATTGTGTGCCGTAATGGTTAATAAATACCAGGATCGGGAGAAGAAATACACATTTAGTTAGGTGGTTCTATACAGCAGAGATGTGAGTTTGGGTACATTTTCCATTCAGCTATACACGGAACTCGGGATAGAATAATGGTGATAAGTAATAGGAATAGGTTAAATAAATAAATGTGAATGAAATATGTAGGTAGTAGGCCAGAATGTATGCTTGAGCTGTTAAGATTTTTAATGCACTGCATTTATTTCTCTGACACCGAATGTTCGGCATGAACAATGTAGGTATATAAAATTATACTTTTCCATCCATGTTATTTCAAGATACATAAAATTCCGCATTTTCATTGATGAAATCATCTTCCTCTGGCATCCCCGACTTCTTCTAACATCAATTTCTTCTTCTTCTTCTCATTCGTTTTTTCAATTAATTTTTTTAAATTTTTTTATTGAAATTTTTTGATACGATACATATAATACATACATGAAATAATGAAAAGTATATAAAAAAACTTAATATATTAATTAATGTATGAACAAAAAAATCCCACAAAGGCAATGCCTGTGCGTGGGTATAATATAGATTTTTTACTTTTGTTTCTATGGTTATAGTGAATATTTTAAGTATACATAAATAAGGGATTTAAAAAAAAAAAGTAACTGAATAAATGCATTTAAAAACTACAGCATAATAACAATCTGCACTGTTATTATTGTATTTGTAAGTTTTGTAAGAATAGATGTTACAAGTGCAATTTAAAAACATAAAAAAACAAACAAAATAAACTAGCAAATAATATTATAAATCTTCTCTAAAAGCTGTCCAATGATAGATATATTTAATGGTTTTATTTAAACTTATAAGAAAAAAATATCTGTTTCAGTGTTTTTTAGCCAAATTTTGGTATATTTTTTATAAGATTGAAGATTTTGACATATCTTCTCTTTAAAGGTTGTACATAGTAAATTATACATTTTTGGAGCTATAAAACTAATATGCCTTTGGGACAGCCTAGTTTTGCAGTGGGGTACTGCATACTCATATGTGCCACGTCTTTGGCTGGTACGATTTGAATTTTTTAGAAAGTTATTTGGACGCATGTAAATAAATTTAAGACATTGAAGTCCATAGGTCTGTCTAAGGTCCAAAATATCAGTTTCCTTAAACAATTGTTTGGAGGGATACGATTTATTTTTTTTGTACATAATCTTAATAATTGATTTTTGGGCAATTTCTAAAGGTTTTACATGATTATTGTAAGCTCCACCCCAGCCAATTATTCCGTAGGAAAGAGATGAATGGACTAGTGCATCATAAACTAGTTTTATGGTTTTTATATTTACTATGTTACACATTCTTTTAAAAATATAATTTAAGTATCTGAGTTTGTTAACAGTATTTTCTATATGGTTGGTCCATTTAAGTTGATTTTCCTGATTTCATCTCTTCACAGTTAGAGCATGTGGTTGGGTTACAATTAATATTATGAAACTTTAAATTGAGATTAGTTTTGGGAGCTGACTTCTGTGTAATATAAAAAGGAATACATAGAGTTTTTTCGTAATTTAAAGTAAGAAGGTTTCTATCTAGCCATTCTTTGACAATAGAAATACATTTGTTAGCTTTATTAGTTGTATCTTCCCATGTCTTTCCTTGGACTGTTATTGCAGTATCGTCAGCAAATGAGAATATTTTACCAGGTATAACAATATTACACAAGTCATTTATATAGATTAAAAAGAGTAGGGGCCCTAATACAGTCCCTTGTGGAACATGTTCCAATTTTTGTATATTGTTGCCGATTTAATATGTAATTTTGTAACAGCATGAGGCATTTATTTTTAATTCCAATGTTGGTCATTTTCTTTAAAAGAGTTTTATGGTTGACTGTGTCAAAGGCTTTCTTTAAATCTAGAAAAATGGTTAGAGTTTTAATGTTTGAGTCTAGGTTAGAATAAATATTTTTGGTTAAATTAAATATAGCATCATCAGTACTGAGTTTAGTCCTGAAGCCATATTGGTTAGCTGATAGGAGTGAATGAGATTCTAGAAAATCGATGATTCGTTTTTTTAGACATTTTTCTAATATCTTAGACAATTGAGAAGTTAATGTGATTGGTCTGTAGTTGTCTGTTTCACATCGAGGTCCTGATTTGTGTATGGGAATGATGTTAGCAAATTTAAATTTATTCGGAAAAATACTATTACTGATGCATGTGTTAAATATATGGTGTAGTGGTCTGACTAATTTAATTGATTACTTTTACGTTCGTATAGCTAGTACTTCACTCAAATTTCTAGAACAGTCCAGAACACACATGGAAAATGGAATAATGTATTTATAAATCGATATGTGACAAACATTTTGATAAAGAGACATCAAAATTCTTAGGTCACTGCAAAAAAAATCCCCTTCGATAACCGAATAGTCTTGTTTTTAAATACATTAAAAATTTATGTTTATTTTTACATTTAGTTTCGTGGATTTTATTTCTTTACCAACGCTGGAAAGTTGTATACATAAATTGATTGTGAAAAATATTTTATAATAATAATAAATTTGGACCACTTATACAGCGCTGTTTTTGCGAAAAATCACCTCAAGAGCGATAAAGAGACACCAATATTCTTTAGCTCACCGTAAAAAATACTTCACTCTAATTCAGAATAATTTTGCTCACCATTTTGTTGTTATCACAGTGGAAATTTGAGAATTTTAATTAAAAAAAGGTGAATCGCGTCATTTTAAAAAACTTTCTTTTTATTTTGGTTCCTTTCCTTTCATTATTGTAACTTCCTAATACAATTTAAACATTTCAATTGATAAATCTGTTTACATGCGATTTAGTTGTTTTTATGCCATAACCCGAATCTGGGGAATTTCTGGAGAAATTTGGTGTCTCAGGTACAAAAAAAATCATTTTAATAATCATAACATCTTATTCAGTACTTTTCATTGATCAATCATCCTCACGCAGTTTACTTATGATTTGGATATTATCTTGTTGTAAGTCTGAGTCTGGGGAACTTTCAAAGTGTTTGCACTGTTTACACGCGGTAGAAGCGAAACTTTACCAAAACAATCTCAACCAATAGGAGCCTTCAAAAGTGAGGTCATAATCAAAGTGGCCAATGAGCGCAGACCAAGCGTCATTTACGTTTCATATCGCAACCAAAAAAGTGACACCAATGAGCACAATTTGCAGTTCCGTTTCACCCGAATTTCAAATCACAACGGGGCTAAACAAGTTTCACTTCAAAAAAAAGAATAACATCTCTATTGTCCTGCGCCAAAAGAATGCTCGATCGTGTCCTACCGAAGGAAAATGCAAGTCGGGGTTCTTGCGCCAAAACAGATCGCCTTTTTGTTTGCTTTGCGAGCGTTGCGCGTTGGCGTCCGTCGGCACTACAGAAATACTATACGACATTTTGTTCGGGTATGGCCGGGCAGGGTCGCATTTGGCATAATTTACGTAAGAGACGAATGGCTTTGATCGCCTGGCAGACACTAAGTGCTTTTTTTACGCGTCTGCCGGTATTAAAGAATTAAAGTAATCGCCCAATTATTTAACTTTTTCTAACACCCAACTGTGACAGCTTATATATGTTAATTTTTTGTTGTTGGTTTAGGCTTTCGTGGTTGCGAATATAAACAAATAATGCCTTGAGCTTTTACGTCCGTATACTGAAACATAATATATATACTTTGTGGCAAATTGAAAATTTTTGAGGGCAAACTTTTATTTGAGAAAATATGTGGTGTTTTCAAATGTTTATGTATATAATAATGCACTGTAGATGTAGTACCTGCTAAATTTTGTGTTTCCAATGACATTTCATTTTTTGAAGTGAAACTTCTTTAACATCGTTGCGGTTTGAACTCGATGAAAAAAAAACACTAAAAAGAGACAAACACATACATCTATGGATTTAGCCTGCGAGAGAACGAGTTAGAATAATGGATCTCCCCTTTTTGCGGTGCTTAGTGGCCTCCACACTCTTATCTACTTTACTTTTCTGAAGGTATCACTTCTACCGCGTATGAACCGCACACTTGTATTTTTGAAGTGAAAACTTCTTTAACACCGTTGTGATTTGAAATTGGATGAAACGGAAACTAAAATGAGACAAACACATTCATCAACATGATTTAGCCTTCGAGAGAATGAGATAGACTAACCGGTGTCCTATTTTTGGGGTGCTTCGTAGCCTATCGGCCTCCTCTTTGTGCGGTGCTTGGTAGAATAAAATGTAAAATAATTTTTGAACTTGGTAACAATATTATAATAAATTAACCCTGTAATTATCCTACTTCTGATACTCTACATTCGTCGCATTCTCACAGTTTAGTTTTCTGAAGGTTTCACTTCTTACACGTGTAAACTGCACACGTGTTTTTTTAATCTTTTTGTTTTCATTGTTTTTAAATCAAAATGTTAACATTGTGCTGACATAATGTAGCAGTTTCCTTGCCATACGCATATATTAAATACATACAGGTATTTACGCAGGCAAGAAATTGTCTTGTGGTCTCGCGAATTTCTGTGAAAATCAATCTATTTGCCTTGAACAGGTTATACATATATTATTAGATGACAAATTAGTTTACCGGGTCATAATTTATTTTTTTTTGGTTCCAGTACCGCATTGAAACAAAACCTCCCAGATCACATGGCCGGGACACTCATTTAAATCAGCCTCCTAACTTGCACGGGATCCCACAAAATTTCTCTTTTTACATTATTTTTTCTATTTATTCTCATTAAAAAATATTTTAGTTATAAAAAAATATATATATTTTTTAATTTTTATAATTTATTATTTATAATATATTTTATAATATACATACATGTATTTTTTTTTGAGGTTTTCATACAAGTTAGGAGGCCGATTGCATTCAGTGTTCCGACCTTGTGATCTAGGAGGTTTTGAATGAAAACGGTTAGAAGTTCAACTTTTTTTTCACTATCATTACTAAGTATCACATTTATGAATTCGTGCAGATAGTTGCCATTAGAAAAGAAATAATAAATCGTCACAAAATTGCAAAAACAAAACCATAGATCACATGAAAGCATCTATCATTTGCCTTTGACGTTGCCGTCAACAAATCGGTCGTAAATGGGCTTCGTGGTATTTTTATCAATATTTGATGTAAATATAAAATGAAATAATCATGCAAAATTGTCCCATAATAAAACTGCAGGAACACTTCGTTTTTTTCGTGAAGGGGGGAATATGAAAAACTATTAAATAATGCTATGTTGTTAACTATTGTCACATACACAATACGAACTTAGTAGATATACAGGGTGTTAAGGGACGTACTTGACTTAATTTAACCAGTGATTCCTGACATTATTTGGAGAAAAAAATGTAAATCAAATTTTGGTCTCCGGAGACATTTTTTATGTTAATTTTTTTTTTCTGCAAAAAAAATGTATGTGTTGAACAGTTGGAGGCGGGGTTAGGGGTTGTTCGGTTACTCGGCTGAGGACCAGTGATGACATTCGGAAGAAAAGTTTTTGTGTTGATTTTGAAGAAAAACATTTTTAAAAAAAAAGTCACCGGAGACCAAAACTTCATTTACATTTTTTACTCCAAATAATGTCAAGAATCTCTGGTTAAAGTAAGTTAAGGACGTCCCTTAACATCCTGTATAGTTTATAAAAAAAAAAAAAAAACATTTTTTACAGGACAATTAATTTGGCATTTCATGAGCATTTGGTTCCATAGAACTGGCAACCCTCCTAGCTAGGAACTAATGTCGACCTAATGCTGCGTATACATGCACGAACATGAACGCGAGCCGAGCCACAAATTATGGGAAAGGAACGAAGCAACCGCAAACGCCGTGAAACGCCGCGTGCGGTTGCTTAATTCCTTTCCCGTAATTCATGATTCGGTTTGCGGAAATACCTACGTGTATACGCAGGATAACAAGACATAATAACACTTGTACCTACACTTCTTAAATATTTTCAATTGTTAGATATATTATTACGTTGTTATTTTGCTTTATAAATGTAAAACCCCATGGCTGAAAAACCTGAGACAGTGGTTTGGCCAGTCTATGGTAGAGTTGTTCCGGGCCGCAGTAAACAAAGTCCGCATAGTTAACATTATAGCCAACGTCCGTTGAACGGACAGGGCACAAGAGAAAAAGAAGAATAAATGTAGGTATTCAACGTAATAATGAAAAAATATAATGTAGGAAATAATGAAAAAAATAATAATTAAGGGTTAATATCCAAATCATTTCAATATTTTTTCTTTAGTGGAAAACTGTTAATTAAAATATTTCGACATTAAAATAAATTATATTGGTACCTTTATGAAAATGAATGTAAATAATTAATACATTGTGGGTGTACTCAAGGAAAACCGGTTAGCTTCATTTTTACTATATTTGTATTGTGAACGTCAACAAAGCCATTTATTATAGTAACCAATGGCATAACGTGTCATTTATTTCTTTATTTTAGACTTTCCAGAACAAGAGTAAAGAAGAAAACTAGAAGTATGTACCTTCCATAAAAACTTTAAAGGAAAAAAATGTCGCCACTGGCTTAGTAGGTACCTTTTTGTTCTAGACCGTTTAGCAAATGCTCTGTTTCTCTTACTCTGACCTGATATTATACATCGCCATCCAATTTAAATTTTGTGATCATGGTAAAATCTCTTAAATTAGACATTTTATTCTTGATTGGCCGAAAATTTTGATCACGAAACTCGCAAAATCGGCAATTCTTTTGTTCTTTTTTATTCTAAGATGCTGGAGACGATTCTTTCGGGAACGAGGACAAGTTTTTGAAGTGAAAACTTCTTTAGCACCGTTGTGATATGAGACTCGATGAAAAATTACAACACTAAAAGAGACAAACATATACATCTTTACGACTTAGCCTGCGAGAGAATGCGATAGTAAAATCAGTCTCCTCTTTATACGGTGCTTCGTAGCCTACCGGACTCCTCTTTGTGCGTGGCTTCGATAGCCTTCCTTCTTGTCTACTTTAATTTTCTGGAGGTTTCTCCTCTACTGAATTGCACACTCTGATTTTTTTCAGCTTTTTTTAAAGTAATAATGATAATGTTTTCTACAGCGCCGTTTCCGTGAGAAAATTATAAGGCGCAAAAGTAGTGTGATATTGCCTATAATAAACTGTGATGACATGGAGTGAAAAAAATTTGCCATTCATTACATTCGATTAACCACAAGGTATTTCTGAAAAAATTCTAGATTCAGTGAATAAACATCTTTTCTCGGAAATACCCTTCAGAGATGACTTTTGATTATTCTAGATTTGTAGTTTATGTATTCCATTTTATTACACGATAAAGTACGCAGGTTACGTAAGTGTCATGAGCTGGAATAATAGATATTGCTCGGATCAATAGTTCACTTTATAAGGAATGTACCGCCATGAATAAAAAATAGATACATATTGCATAAATGCTTTATAGATTTTTTAATAATATTTTATTAATATTGCAGAAAGAATACAGAAAATTTGTACAACTAGAATTGGCTCTGGCCTGAACTTTGTTGCAAATAAAATAATTTTTTTTGGTCTAATAAATAATTTGTATCAGGGTCCGCTTATATTTAGTAGCTTTTCAGAACATTATTTAAGTCATCTTATTCATTGTGCACTTAAAAACTTGGATTATTTGTGTAAGCCTAGGATTGCCATTTTTATCATCTTTGTCCTTTCTAAATTATTCGCTTAATATATTGATTTTTTTTTTCGTTTTAAATTGTAACCTTGCTATGTTATTTTTAATGGAATTTCAAGACGTGGTCACCTACTAATCTGAAGTATGCTAATACATTATAATGAATTAGCATTATTCAGACTAATAGTTACCCATTATCTATAAGAAAGATTAATGCAAGAATATTGTTCCTCCAATACCTATATTATTTTTATCACTTCACAAAATTCTTGACCTCACCACAGGATTCTCCTAGTGAGGTTAAAAATTAAACAGAAAACAATAAGAATGATGTCACATAAATAAATAATAAATAGGTATAATATGGAAGAATGTAATAATAAGTTCAGATGTGTTCAGTACCTACCTTAAATTAATAAGGTATGTAAGAGGCATGTTCACAAAGTAAGTGTACCAGATTTTTATATTTTTTTTAGAAAAATTGTATAAAAAATACAGGATATTGTTGAATATTTTTCTACATGATTGCCATCCCGTTCAATGCATGTGGTGAGCCGTGGCACAAGTTTCTTTATGTTCTCCTCGAAGAATTCTCCCGTCAGCTCCTTTCCCCAATTCAGAACCTCTTTCTGCACCTGCTTGTCGGTTGAAAATTTATTTTCATCGTTATATATCAGGGAAGTGAAAAGATGATAATCTGAAGACGACAAATCAGGGGAGTACGGAGGGTGGCTCATAACATCCTAACCAAATGAGTCCAAGAGCGTATTGGTGGCTAAGGCTGTGTTAGTACGGACGTTTTCGTGAAACAAGCACACTTCTCTGGTCAGCATTCCCCTTATTTAGTTTTAAATGCTCCTTTTGAGTTTTTTAGGGTATTACAATATCGTTTCACCTGAAGTAGAAATTCGACCAAAAGATGCCTTTTCGGTCCCAAAACACTGAGGCTATGATTTTTTTGCCCGAAATTGTGGTTTTGCATTTTTCGGCAGGCGGGGAATTGGTGTGACGCCACTTTGGCGACTGTTTTTTTTCCCAGGCGTGTAATGAGTCACCCACTATCATCTCCAGTCAGAATAGAGCTCAGAAATCCTCGCCCTTTTTATAGTAGGTGTTACTCCTTCTATCAGTAAAAAGTGGATCACAGTATTTGGCGGGATTTTTTGAGACATATTTCACGCAACTGGACGTTAGAACGTGAGTTTACAAACTACCATATTTCTGCGATGCTTGTTCTGGTCAGAAGACCCCTCTCTACCATTCAGTGCTGCCAACCCACAAAAAACCACAGCCCGTTATGGTCACAGTACACTTACTAACCAAGTATATAACTCACTAACAAAATTATTTCCAAAAAAGAATTTCCCCCATAAATTGATATTTGTCTAATTGGACAATATCCAAAAGGATAAATATTTAAATGGACGAAGTTTGAATGGCTACTTCTCCAAATGAATGAAATTAAAATGGGTAAATATATATATGCGTTGAGAATTCCAGAATAAATTTTTTTACAAATCTGTAAATATCCAAACAAACATATTTCAAAAGACAAGATAAATGCACAAATAAACAAAATGTTCCCAAAACTTATATTTCCCATCCAAATACCTCATCCCATCCAAATAATGATATTTCCGAAAACATTTCCGGTTTTTCCAAACAAATGTCACATCTGAAAATTGATATTTGTCTAATTCGACGTAGTCCGTGTGGAAAAATATGAAACATTACAAAAATCTTGTTTTTATATGTGGCTTTAATTTGATATTTGTGAACGGCGCGGCGTGTATAAAACCCTAATATCAGATTGTAATTCGCTCATAAATCTCATTGGAAATTGATGTTATTTGATGTATTTTCCTTGGTGCATGTGCCGGTAATAAAGTTGAGTTTTACGGCGCATTTCGAACCGGAACTTTAAACGACTTGCACACGTGCGTTAATGAACTACTACTTTGGGATTTGAAAATAAGTAGAACCTACCCAGCAGAAAGGGTACGATTTTGATAGCCACGGACGAAAAATAAACAATTTTTATAATCGAAACATGAAACAGAGAAATAACTGTCAATGCTGTAAAATATAAATAGAAGAGTACCTGCGTAATATTTTGTAATAATGTATTAATAAAAACGCAATTCACGCGTTTTTGTTAGATGCCCGAGTATGCGCAGGAACCGTCGAGATGGTCTCTCGGCTTTGTGGGTTACATTTTTTGTGATTTGAAACTCGACGCAACGGAAGCGAGCGATACTAAAAAGAGGCAAACACAAACATCTATAGGAATTAACCAGTAAGAGAATGAGATAACAATATTTTTTTTTTCACGGGTACTCGGTTCCAATATAACACGTTAAATCCACGGTCCCACGCAAGCCTCATTTGTCTAGTGGTATAAAGCACCTGACGAACCTTAGCCGCCAGATGTTTAGCGGATCAAGGATCAAATCTTACGATTCCAAAAAAATAAAAATAAATTATTTACGAAAATCAACATCCAATCTTCAAACGACTCCAAAATGAACATGCACAGAAAACACCAAAGAAAGCAACATTTAGCGACTCTGAAGAAGAAAACACAAATTCTAATACGATGACCAAATGTATAGGAAAAGGTGCCTGGAATTCGACGACAAAAATATGGAGAAAAAAAATCATTCTACACATTGATACAAAAGTGCTTCATCCCCTCTCTTGTCTAAATAAGGTTTTATGAAGGTTTCACTTCTACCACGTGGAATTGCACATCCTGATTTTTATTTTTTAAATATTGAAATGTTGCTCCAAAAATATAATTTTGTCTTCATTCGCTAAAGTATGAAAAGTCAGTATATCACATGTCATTTTGTTTTGCGAAAAGATTCAACTACCACAGTAAGCAAATATGGCTTCTTCTATCCACCATTTAATCAACTCGCAGTCTTCTTTCAAATACATCCGCTTTCTAGATCTTCCCTGTATTATCTTCATCTTCGCACACACACATGGACATTTACAATATACATATTTATAGAAACATGAAAGTAAATAAATTACAACATGTATACACCTTTAAGCTGATAAACGGGAAATTGGAAAGACAAAATAAGTTATACCTACTTTTGAATGTAGCTATAGCTTTGTGGTTATTCATTATAGATAAATGAAACAATTTGACTTTGCTTGTTTCAGAACGACCGTTCCTTCTTCAGGGATACATTTGCCCTGAAGAAGGAACGGTCGTTCTGAAACCGGTCGGATTTACTCAAATATAAAAGTGGTTCAAACAAAGTTAAATTGTTTCATTTAACAAAATAAGTTGATTAGCAGATGTTGTTTAGATGATATATTAATGTGAACGAAGCAAGGGGTGTGTGCCAAGACAGAATTGTGTGGTGATTCATCTTTTCTGCATAGCGGCGAAACGGCGTGATGATTAGTGATTATTGTTTCTCAGCGTTTGTAAATGCTTTCACCTAATAAAATCATTCGTGTTACTTTTTACAACTTTTCCAATATTTAATCAATACGTGTACCACAAACTGCTTGATAGTAAAACTATTAAAAACATAAACGTGAAACCCAACTGAAAAGAACAAATGTATTGTACATTTGGTTTTGTCTCAGTGATCGATGAACCGGCGGATGCAATTTTTACCCATAAGTTGTTATTTATAATGGTTTTTCTAGTCCTTAGTTAGAAGTAAGATTGTAGATATATATTTTAAATTTTTACAGCGCCCTTGAAGTTATTTTTCGCAAAAATGGCGCTGTACAAATCACCCAAATATTATTAACATTTTGTAGCTATTTCATAAAAGAATTTGGTTTATCCATACTTTTTTTCCATATAAATAATATTGATTGATATAATTGTTCATACACCCTTCTAATAAAGCAGATGCTTGTGCTTAGGAGTGTCATGGTAGGTATAAAAGTCTAAAACAAACAAAAAAAAATTATATCATCATGGAGCCATTAGTTCATCTTATAGTCATGTGCTTAATATACCTGATTTGTAAATCTGTATTTCTCAGAAGCGTGCTTTATGAGTGTCAAATTCGTCACACATAATTATATTCCTTTACCGCGAGGTGGAATTATCAGGGAAGTCCAATTAAATTAGTCAGTCGCTACGTCTACAGTGGCGACCATTGATAACACTCTGTACTAGCTATCTCTGGCGAGAGAAAAAACTTCCTTGGTGGGTGGTTTTTAATCCCACCTGAACACGACTACGGGAGATGTGGAAAATATCAACACCCATTTTTTGTTGAATGAACCCTTAGCCATAGATTAACAAATATATCTATCTGTTTTGGAAGTGAAAACTTCTTTAGCACCATTGTGATTTGAAACTCTATGAAATGGAAATGGGCTACATTAAAAAAAAAGACAAACACATACTTGTATACGATTCAGTCTGCGAGAGAATGAGATATCAATAAAATATATATTATAATGAAATAATTTTACTTTGTATAAACCACTTATTTGATGTGCAAATCCGACCGGTTTCGGAACAAACGTTCCTTCGTCAGGGAAAGCTTATACTAATTTGACAGTTTCGAACAATGTTTTATTATGGTAGGGGTGGAGCTGTTGCTAGATAATAATGTAGATTGGGTAGGTAGGTATTAGTGTAGAGTGGGTGGGTAGGGGAACAAATCCATGATTGGGCTGTATGACAATATTTTTTGTTTATTGATAATAGATTCATTATTTTTAAGGGATTTTTTAATTTCCAAGGCTTCTAAGTTATCTAAACGTTTTGCTTTATGATTAATATGAAGAATATTTATCCCTGTATTTTTTTCAAAACTATGGTTATTTTCAATGATATGGTTAGCAAACTCAGAAAAATTATTATTATTAAGACACCTTAAATGTTCTTTGATTCTGATTTCAAAATTACGAGTGGTTTTTCCAATATAAAATGAGGGACAATCATTGCATTTGAGTTTATATATTCCGGAATTATTCAATTTATGGTCTTTATCTTTAGTATTTCTCAAAAAATTACCGATATTATTTCTTGTATAAAACGCTGGTTTAATATTAGAAGGAAGATTTTTGCAACATTGAACTGAAAAATTATTAATATACAAAATTTTACGCCATTCTTTATCATTAATATTATTAGAATTGTAAAGATATTTATTTTTTGAAATTTTGATAAGTTTTTTATTTAGGATGTTATCAATTAATTTTGGTTCATATCCGTTATTTATAGCAATTTGTTTTATTATTGAAAGTCATATTAAATATTAAAAATATATATTTTATTTACGGGTACTCGGTTCCAATACATGAAGATAAATCCACGGTCCCACGTCCTCTAATGTAGTGGTGTAAAGCGCCTGACGACAAAGAATAGAATCTTATGAAACCCAAAAAATATATATACATATATATATTAATAATAATAATTGTTGGATGATTTTGAAAATCACCTCAAGGGCGCTTAACAATTCATTTACACATTTAATCTATGCAAATACATATATTACAAGTGGCTTATAACTAAGATTGGTAACTAATGACTTACAACTAAGCCTTGTATAACTAGTGACTTAAAACTATACTTATTTTTAAAACCTGATTACAATACTGCTCTAATCGTATTATTACTTACAACTGTCTTAAAATTAGCTATTTATGACTATTTTACATATTTTCATTTACAAACACATATTTTTATGTTTACTGCTCATCATACTTCGACTAAGACAGGGCCGTAGCTAGAGTTGAATTTAAGATAGGGCAGCGGTAATTAAAGGTAGGGCGCAAGTAAAATGATCTGATCTGGGGGGGGGGGGGGTTCGCTTCGGGCGGCACTTTTAAGGGGCGGCAAAATTTCACAATAAATAATAAAAATATCTTGTTAAAATTTTAATAATTTCTTTCATATTTTTGTTGCATATATGATTCAGACCGATTGAAGTGGACACGGAATTTTTCTAATTTTTAATTTTCGAAATTTTCTGCACTATTGCTGTCAGTATAAATTATGAAAAATATTTAAGAACAAACCAAGTAAATTATGACTGAGTATTGATAACATGGCTGTCGAAGGGTTGCTTGCGTGGTATTGACATCGTTTTGAATACACAGTTCCGACAGGCAGGGCGGCGCCATGTCGTGTGTTGCTTTAAAAACCATCCAGCAGAGTTTGAATTGGATTCTCCCAGGACACTTAAGCCAATGAAGGTTCCGCAGATGTTGGGAAATGTAGGAATATTTGGAAACACCGCTTATCAGTCTTGCAGCAGCATTGAAAACTAACTGAAGTCTGTCAGTGTAAATTTTAGAGAGATTTGCACATATGCCACTGCGTAGTGAAGTCGTGATACAACCAGTACATATTATTGTAAAATTTTACCAGTACATATTATTGTAAAATTAATATCCAATCTTCAAACCACTCCAAAATAAACAGGCAAAGAAAACACAAGAGAAAGCGACATCTACTCCGAAGAAGAAAACACAAATACTAATAAGATGACCAAAAGTATGGGAAAAGGTGCACTGGAATTCGACGACAAAATCCTTCACATTGTTAAAAATAGTGCTTCGTAGCCTCCCCCCTCTTATCTACCTTAGTTTTTTTAATGTTTTACTTCTACCGCGTGTGAATATGCCACTTGCATGGATTTCATAACGACTTGGAAAAAATCGTGTGGATAGATTTTTTTACTAAGATTACGAAAATGTTAGTGTAAATTTTTAGAAATGTACAGTTTTTTTTAATTTTCAAATAAATTAATCCATTATTTGGGCCCGTGACGTCACTACATGAAAATGTCCCGTCTCCGAAAATGTTCCTATTAATTTTGTAAAATTCCACTCTGATTTTTTTTTTATATGGCAACACCTTGATTTCAGGCGAATTTTTAAATTTGACATTTAACGTTCACTAGATTTATTGTTTTGCGAACTTATCATTTGGTTTAACTTTTTGACAGATGTTATGAAGAGAACCCCGTACATTTTACGCTGTCTGTAGGTGTTTTAGAGGTATAATGGTAGTGGTGCTGATTTTAACGAAATCAAATTTTATAATATCATTATTATTATTATAATTTACAAGTACAAGTATGTTACATTGGATTTAGTAATATAAACGTTGAACATTATAATGATTTATGATCAATAAGATGGATCAAGGAAAAAAATATTTATGAGATGTAATATTTTTGGTATGCCTCGTTATTCTCGTGTGCCCTTTTTTGTGGAAAACGTTATTTTTTTTAAAATGATTTTCGGCTAAGTAATTAACGTTTTTTCGCACCCATAAAATAATGTCCCGTCTCTCCGGTTTATAAAAAATGGTCTGATTTTTCGGATTGATATTTTCAAAAAATCGCCAGGGTTTCAAAAATACGATTGTAAAAATACAGAATGTCATGGAATATTTGCCTAAACCGGATTTTTTTAAATATGATGCAAGTGGCCTATTGCACAGACTTTTTTATGAGTTTTGTACTACGTATGTAAAACTACATTTGCTCCGAAGACTGGAAGAAGTGCTATGCTGTTGTCTTACCGCTGATAGCTCCATTGCCTCATCTCTTTCTGTCATATTATGCGTTGTTTGTTGTTCTGACTTCTCCCTTTTTCTCATAAATTACGCATACGTGACAGAAAGAGACGTGACAACCCAACTATTACTGACGGGATCATAATATTACTAACAGTTGGTAGAAAAAGTATGTTAGTAATTTTTTCTTATTTAACAAATCAAAACCGTAATTTCCGTTTAAATCCTAGAATTTGTAAATAGTTCTTTAAATATTTACCTACATAATATTATAAACAAAAAATATCATATTAAAAAAAAATTTGAAGTAATAAAATATTTTTTGTGACATGTAGTATTTATTTGAAATAAGGTATAATTATACAATTTGTCCAAAACAACGTAAATCTCAATGAAAAGCATATTTAGGAGCTTAGTCAAAGTTAGCCACCTAGTAAAAGTTAGCCATCTGGTCGAAGTTAGTCACTTGGTCAAAGTTAGTCACTTGTTCAAAGTAAGCTGTCTTGTCAAAAGCCAACTAGTTAATATTAGCCTTCTAGTCAAAGTTAGCCACTTAGTCAATTTTAGCCATCTAATCTAATCAAAGTTAATCACTTAGTTAATCAAAGTTAATCAAAGTTAATCAAAGTTAATCAAAGTTAATCAAAGTTAATCAAAGTTAATCAAAGTTAATCAAAGTTAATCAAAGTTAATCAAAGTTAATCAAAGTTAATCAAAGTTAATCAAAGTTAATCAAAGTTAATCAAAGTTGATCACTTAGTTAATCAAAGTCAATCAAAGTTAATCAAAGTTAATCAAAGTTAATCAAAGTTAATCAAAGTTAATCAAAGTTAATCAAAGTTAATCAAAGTTAATCAAAGTTGATCACTTAGTTAATCAAAGTTAATCTAAGCTAATCAAAGTTAATCACGTCACGCAGTTAGCCATCCAGTCATACAATCCAAAGTAAAACCTGCTTGAATAAATACAGTGGATGAAGGAGATTTTCGAAACGGAAAGTACTCACAAATTAACAAATTTAATCCTCGTACATTTAACCTTCTACTACTACAAACTCAAATGATAAATAAAATGATAAAATATGTAAAAGAGGTAATATTATGGTTGAATAATGTAGATATTGAAACGCTTTTTCTATAAATTTATCTATCCTTCTACAACTCACTTTCTGTAACTTTCTAAACTGTAGTACAACATGTTTTCTGTTTATTTTTTTATAATAACTAAAAAAAATAAATAAAATCAGTATGTTTTTCTCCATATTTTTATTTTATTTTTATAATAGCTGAAAAAAAACCTTTTTCACTTATTCTACCTATGTAATACTAACTTTATATTTTATATGTTTTTTAAGTCTATTTTATACTTTGGGTACTATAGTATTTTGTTTTAATATTACCCACACTCAGGCAGTGGGTTTTCATTTCTTGTTCATACTATTTGATATTATATATTATGTTATTATATACTATTTGCTATTACATATTATATGTACAAAGAAATGGGAATAAAGTTATAAGGTTTTATGGTAAACAAAATGCAATAAATATAATATCTACATTGTTTTTCATCGTCTATGAAACCTTTCCGGCTAATCCTTCATCTGCCCTTTCATGGTGGGTTTTAATATAATATTCAAAACACAATGGTTTTCAGAACGAGATTATGTATTCATACTAAGAATGTAAAAGTGGGGTGACATTGATCGCATCACATCTCATCTTCGGCAATACACACAAAACATTTATTACATACGGTACTCTTACATACTTTGCTTACTGAAAAAAAAATACTTTTTATAACTGGATCGTCGGAACAGAATTCATAAATGTGGCAGCATTATCAAGTGGCAAATATTTGTAGAGCTGGTTTGGAGTCCATAAGAAGTAATGAAGGAAACTTCAGAAGATATTTGCATCATAATAGAAAATATGTATGGCAGTAATTGTGTGTGTAATGTATTCCAAATGATTAGTTTTGCTCGCGGGTTACATCAGTGGCGTAAGTAACCTTTATACTAGTTCCTAAGAAAATTTTTACAAAAACATTAAAAAATACACCATAAAATAGATCATATAGGATTCAAATATACTCGTACATTGGAATAATTTTTGAAGCATAGAGCAAAGAATTTCACAAAGAGTGCCTTGTGGGCATTTTCCGTGATTCAAACATTTTTTTTGCCTTTATTTCCATGCAAAACTGAATAAATTTAAATTTCAGGCGAGTGTAAGTGAGATGGAATGCTGGGCGGTTGGGCCAAACGGAATAGTTTTTAGTCTCAAACGAAACTTCTTTAGCCCCATTGTGATTTGAAATTCGGATGAAACGGAAATGACGCATTACAGCACCTGCGATGCATCAAACTGCGCTCATTGACCGCTTTGATTATGATGCCACTTTTCAAGGCTCCTATTGGTTGAGATATGAAACGAAAATGAAGCGCACATTGATCGCTTTGATTATGACCTCACTTTTTAACGCTCCCCTTGGTTGAGTTTGTTTTGGTAAAGTTTTACTTCTACCGCGTGTGAAATGCGCTCGTTTTCGAAGTGAAACCTTCACCCACACAATCTCAACCAATGAGCTCATAATTATAAAATGAGTTCCACTGTGGGTAAACATGTGAATTTTTTAGCCCAAAATAAATCTCTGGCCTACAAAGCGGCCAATGCGCGCAGCTTGACAGAGCGCGACGATTCGTCGTACTGTACGTAAGTAAGGTTTCATTATATCTCATTCTCTCGCAGGCCAAATCCTATCCATTTATCCCCTTTTAGTGTCAATCGTTTCCGTTTCATCGAGGTTCAAATCACAACGGTACTAAAGAAATTTCATTTCACGGTCGTAACTGTAGATCGAACCCAGAAACCTTGACTTACCGGGATAACACGAACCACTGAACGATTAGTACCTGACCATCTTCCATAATTTTTTAATGTCTATCTCATATTTAATTAAAACGAGTGACGTTCATTTTGTTTCCATGTTTGTGGTCAGAATATTACTCGCAACTTACAGAATCTTCGTCGAACAAACTGACCCCTTACAGAAGTAGCGTATTCCTCACATGTGCATTATCTCAAGTATGTTCCTAGTTCCTAGAGCGCGGCCGCTGGGGTTGGGCCCCGAACGCCTGCCAGGGTCGTCAGTACAGTCGTTACACCACTGAAAAACCACTTACATAAATTAATAATGGCATTTTAGAATACCACTTTTGATCGCATTCCTTGCAATATTAAAGTGTCTGGGGATTGAAGTTATTGCGAAAGAAGTGTATTAAAGGGCGATCTCTTCGTGTTGTTTTCATTGTAAATATAGGCAATCGACTATTATTATTCTGAAAATATTATTAACATTAAAAAAACGAGAATAGAAAAAATACAGAAATTAAAAAGGATTAATGAAATAAAACAATTACATTTTTTTATAATCTTGAACCTCATGACATCAGGGTACAAAATTAAACTAATCAAAAAAATCAGAGTGTGCAGTTTACTCGCGGTAGTAGTGAAACCTTCAGAAAACTGAACTTTGAAAGAATAAGACGAATGCATTGTATCAGGAGTAGGATAATTGTAGAGATCATTTACTATAATATTGTTACCAAGTTTAAAAATTATTTTACATTTCATTTTACGAAGCACCGCACAAAGTGGACACCGATTAGTCTATCTCATTCTCTCGCAGGCTAAAACCTGTAGATGTATGTGTTTGTCTCTTTTTACTGTCGCTCGTTTCCGTTTCATCGGTTTTCAAATCACAACGGTACTAAAGAAGTTTTCACTTCATAAAAGTCAGACCACGAAGTAACTGTTTTCTACCAAAATATTATTTTTAAAAATTCGTACATATTTTTAATTATTAATTTTAAATTTGGTTTTTTATTTGTATGAACAATTTTTTATTTTTTTTATTTTTATAAACGAAGTAATTGTTTCATTTCATAAAAAAAATGTCCGTTTGCGAACGAGACTCGAACTCGAAACCTTATGCATATTCGAAAAATACGTTCTAACCAAACATATTAATTGAGGTCCTACGGGAAAACATATGAAAATCCATCACAATTTGATGAATCCGTCACAATAGAAAGCACAAGCACAGTTCATTGCCCCTGAGAAAATTAAGCTCCCATCAAAGAACCAAAATAATTATAACACCGCTATAACAATTGTTTATAAATACACGCAACACGTTATATCGGCTCCAATTATTTTTGATTGGGCTTAAAATAAACCATTGGTTTCTTAATTGAAAGGAAATACCACACGAACATAATTACGTGATGGTAGACACTATTAGTATCACCATGATGAAAAATCGAAATGTTGCCTTAAACTATTTTTTGTGACTTGATCTGAATAGCCAACCAACCTTGCTCTTCCCATTTCATTTCCTTTCATTCTTCCTTTAGCCTCACAATTTACCCCGGTGATGATATAGTCCCATTGATTCCGGACAGTCAC
The DNA here is from genome assembly GCA_917880885.1 of Limnephilus marmoratus. NCBI lineage: Eukaryota > Metazoa > Arthropoda > Insecta > Trichoptera > Limnephilidae > Limnephilus > Limnephilus marmoratus. The sequence continues at coordinate 47,048,219 of OU862920.1, read as the reverse complement.
TCTTGTGCGATATTCTCAATAAAGAAATGTGCTTTACCCGAAACAGTGGGTTCATTCATCGTAAAATTTCTAAAATAGCATTATCATCACTTATTTTTTTCCTTAACAGAGGTCTCAAAAAATGTATCCACCTATGTACCTACATTAGGCGTTTTAATACAAAATTAAAATTTTGATTTGAGATCAAAACACCCAATGAAATTGAATAAGTATAAAATACTAGCTGACCCGACAAACCTTGTTCTGCCATATAAATTATATCTAGTGAATATTTTGGTTGTTAAATAAAAAAATAACGAATATATTGTAAGTGTTTGGAGATGGTATCTATGACAGAAATAGAAATGGAGCGCTGTAGACGATGACCGCCGATAGAAACGAAAAAACACCAACTAAAGTAATGCCGAATGAAATATCAAAATGACGCGACGCTTCTCGTGAATGCCTTGCGCATGTGTGGATGAAAGTTCGATGAGGTGGACGAGCGCCATCTGCCATCCAACAACATAAATAATTTCGTTCTGTTTGAAATACGAAAGAAGGTTAAATGGGTTCGTACAAAAATACAAAAATCGCGATGAAAAAATGGGAGGGTGGGGGTAGGAGAGTTAAAATTTGGGGTTATAGATATTTTTTGATGACAAATAAAAAAAAAATAAAAACAAAAAATTTGTAAAAAAAAAAAAAAGATTTTTTTCTGGATAGGGACACCCTAATCACCTAGCGGTATGAAATATACTTTAAAACCTATTCTCATATCTAATAAAAAAAAACATAAAAATCGGAAGAGTGCGACCACAAACACTGTGATACGAGATTTTTATATATAAGATAGATCAATAAAGAATTCGTTTATAATGATTTTAGAGACAAATTTGGCATTTTTTTACAACATAATTATTCTTTTTTTAAATAATCTCTAGAACTAACTATTTTTAAATACTGAAAAATAAAATAAAAAATTAAACATATTTGAAAAGAGCGTATTTTGGTATACAATTTTAATTTATGCAAGTTAAATTGGTTTTTCAATGAAAATCGGTCATCTGTAATTTTTAATTTAAGCCCATTAAATTGCTTTTTTTAATATTTTTTTATTTTATGTCTCGTCATATTTACATGGAAGGTAGAGCAATTTTTATTATTAAATAATTATGTATACCTACTCTTAAATAATGATTCCCAAAGTATCCTTTAAAATCATTAAAAATTGAGTTATTTGATGGCTCTTTTTTAGTTAAAATAAACAATAAAAAGTGGCTTTCATTCTTTCTAGAAAGTTGTCATACTATAATTTTTGAATTAAAAAAAATAAAATTTGGGTATCATGGCCTGAAATCATAAATTAAACACTGCACGCGCGGCCGTTCCTCTTAAATGAATATGAACTAAAAATATAACCATAAAATTCTTGCATTATCCGGGCGTTTGCAGAGCAAAGAGTTTACCCTATTTTTCTTAAAATAGACCTCGTTAAAGAATATTACGGCATCTACCTAATTGTATTGCACTAAATTCGAGCGCAGTCAATTTGTGACATAACTCCTACTGATGCACTTGACACAAATACAGTTGAATTGCGCTCCGTCATGTATAGGTGCACGTAGTCTACGTATTATAACGGTTGGATCTGTAAGATACCATCTGTAATGTGGTTTCAATCTATTATTGTTCTGAGATCTTTCGCGGAGTTAATTTTATAGATAGACGAGAGATCATATGCAATGTTTGCGGCACTGATGAAATAATAATGATTGTTCATGACCCATCACCTTAGTTTTTTTTATCTATGTTTCGCTCTAACCAAAGCATTCGCAAAACCTATAATTGGTTGTCACTGCGATTTTTGTTACCAGAGATCGACCTAAAAACGGTTCTTTATCGAGTACTTTTGGAACCAGATCCTAAAAAAAAAACCCATAATAATAATTGGATAATTTGTATAGCGCCGTTTTTGTGAAAAATCACCTCAAGGGCGCCCATCTGGCGGGATGAGTAGAGAAATTCTGAGAAAATATTCACCCCTTTTTAATACAGTTTTCTTACTATTGTTTATTTAATTATTTTATTTATTATAAGAATTTTATAGTATTTTTGTGTTATTTCATCCGCCTTGCTAGAGATGTCCCTATGTTATAGCGGGTGAAGTTTTCAGATTGGAAATCATACGTATGTTATTAAATTAAATGTATTTACCAGATTTAAATGTCCGGGTTAAATTTTCCCCAAAAAAAAAAAAAAGGAAAAAAAAGAAGGAAAAACTAAACCCTTTCACACACTTCCCCAAATGATCATCTAGTCAACCCACGCTATGCAATTGCATTATATAAGTATTATAAATACAAAACAATACAAGAACAACATGTTAACCGACTAGAGACCAAATGGGAATATAATTCACCGACTCCAGATATTTTCATATCAGAGGGTTCGGCTCTGTGGCATTTCTAATTGAACCTATAAATCCTACTGATCCCTCAATATAAATATTTAAAAAATCTTTTGTAATCCTACATGTATTTAAAATTACTGATTTTTGCATTTTTATATACAAATTCTTTGACAAATCTAATATGCTATAATTATAATTATGAGTAATAATATTAATAGTATATATTTTTTTATTGTGTAGTCAAACGATTTTGATTTTCCGTAACGGTCCTACGCATCGAACGGAACGATCTAGTTGCGTTATCTCTTGGGCCAGCTAGTAGCCAATTTAAGAAAAATGCGTGTGCACTCGTGAGTACCACTAAGTAGATATTATACATTGGCTTCGAAAAGGAGTCTACCAGCCTAGTTTCAGCTCTATTGGATGTCGCGATGTGTGTTAATTTCCACTTCCAATATTTGCATTTATTTTCATTGGATAAACAAAAATTAAATTCAAATAGATGTATTATTTTTAATTAATAAATTGTGAAATACCACAAATTAATCAAATAAAGTATTGACTAATTTAAACAAAATAAGGGACAATTAAAGTATTTTTGATATTAACTTCGAATAACAGAATCTGCGATGGGCGCTGCTGTCATCGTCATTAATATTATTGCATTTTTCAACTTATAAATAAGTAACAATATAAATAAACAACAATTTGAATTAGTAACAATATAAATAAATAACAATATAAATAAGTAACAATATAAATAAACAACAACATAAATAAGTAACAATTTAAACCAAATATTCAAAAAGTTTCGGTTTATTAATAAATGACAACATAATTTTCTAACTAAGTGATAGTACCTATCAGTTTTAAATTCGTCAAGTTTACCGTGAATTCTATGCAAAAAATGAGACCATTTATGAAAATAGAGCACAAATGAAATGCATACGACTGCAATCAGGTGAATATTAATAGAAATAATGTGATGTCAATTTTCCGAGGAATTGGTTCTGCAATAATATTAATGACACTGGCGGGCGTTCACGTATCGGCTGGTGCTAGGTGCAAGGAGAAAATGATTCACAATTGTACAAATATATCCGCAGCCATCGATGATTCTGCTGCTAACAGAGAAGTGCCCAATACGTTATGCAGCGCGTCGGCCGAGGTCGAGTCATCGTCATCACCGGTGATATCGATACGTCCTGCCGCGCGCCGGTTGTATATTCGTCCCAGGGAGAGATCCTATCTACGGCATCGACGATCTGCCCAAAAGCAGTTCATAAAAATCTTCCTTTTCACACGTCTTGTGTGAAAACGAAAAAGGTAGAAGATACTAGAATGTCGTATGTCTAATCGTATTCATTTATAGACATTTCGCGAAGGTATTTTTCTTTCAAATTGAAGAATTATTACGTAAAAACAGGCCGTACAAAATAAATGCTTTATTTCATGAAACGCACACTACGATAAAAAAAATTAACACGGGGTTAGGTAGACATCTCATCTGTCGCGAATATGCCGCGGCGGGGTTTTGCTTTTAGATGCGATTTTAACCCTCCCGTTGCTGAAAGGGGTTCCCATAATTGATAAATTTACTATTCTCCATGTAGAATTTTTAATACAGACTTTACGATTTCGATATTTTTTGTATTCCTGCAAAACCAATAAACACATATTCGGCCATTAAAAAAAATATAAAATTGTCCTAGATTAAAGCGTAAAAAAATATTTTGTTACTGTGTAGGTATCATTCCTTGCCTCGTATGATATTTCTTGCTTGCTGGAACCACATCTACGACAAAATAAATTATGAGAAATGCTCCATCTCTCTCCCGCATTAGTTCGCTTATGGATATGGTTCCCTGTTCTACTCGCATCTCGCCAATTGTCGGCATCTCGTTCCCACGCACTACATCGAAATCTGCATAAGGGTGTAACGATATAGTGTCCTTTACCTAAACCGTCGCCGGTCTGGCTGACCCAACTAGCTGTATTTATTGGGGTTTAGCTACAGTGCGTGTCAAAACACTACAGCGGACGGTAAAAAAATAATTTGAATATTGAAAAGTTTGAAGTGCGGTTTTTGTGGTATATCGTTCCATTCTTGTGATATTGCCTTTCAATAACCGTGTTCATAATGACAATAAGGGGTCTAACTGATGAAGAATCATTGAATTATAGATAACGTTCGACACACAAAATGTAGGCATTCAAGACAGAAATATCAACTAACTCCGTATATACCTATTCGAAATAGCCATCTCCTGTTTGCCCTTACACATGGATATTTTATCACCGGTGGTGTCAACTATCGGAAGGTGACCGACCATTTCTTCCTTTGTTTTGTTGTAATGTAAGATAATATCGGGTATCTCCATAGAATAGTTTTGTCATCTACGACAATAATATAATTTTTTTCGTGAATTTAAATATTGTTGACAGTTCTTCCCGTTTTATTACTACCTATGCACTTTTTCATCAATTTCTCTCAAACAATTTTTTACTAAAAATAATATAAAATATAACAATTTATGTATTTACCTTCACAGTTTAAAAAATCAATAAAAGTTGGGTTATTTTGTTTGAATTTTATAAGATATAATTTATCAACAAAATGCGAGAGGTTAGCGACAGGCAATTATTATGTTTATTATTAGAATTTCCCACCATAGTTGGAAGGGTATTCCGAGTAATTGATAATAATTAGTGGCAGAAGGGTATTTTTAAAATGAACAGTTAAAAATAACATCAAGGCAATGCAAATAACATGAATATAATGACATTTGGGAAATAACCCATTAATAGTTTATTCTCTTGTACCTATAACAAGTATTATTATTTTCCAGATACTCATGGATTCTTAGGAGCATTATTTGCATATCATTGCTCCGGTACTGCCTTCTCAGATATTTATGATTATTACGGAACATAGAACTAACATTTTTCCCGTTTCATGTAAGCGGCACTTTGGGGGTTATTTAAATTGTTTGATCTCAAAATGGGGTTCATAATAATTATTTTTAGATTTTTACTGGCTCAATTGTTCGATTAATAAAACAGTTTAAAACCGTTCCTCAACTAGTTTCAAGTGTAGGTAATTTTATATAGCGTACGTTCACTTATAATAAATGATCTTTTATTTAAAGTGTTCTAGTTCTTTCTTTTAAACCACTGTATAGTTATTTTAATTAACAGTATTTGATTCTTTGCATTTCTTTTATGTGTTACTTTGCCCTTCTTGGACCTTGCTAAATATCTGTTTTAGAAGATGATTCAAATAAATAATAAATACAATATTTTATTATTGTATGCTGAATTTAAATAAATGATTAAATTGTTAAGTTTTTTAAGTAATTGTTGTGATACCGACAAATTTGTATGTTATGTATGTAAATCAATTATCATACCCCAAATAAAATTTAAAAAAAAATCGATGTTTAGTTTTTAATTTTATTTTATTTTATTTTGGAACCACCCGGTTACAATTCGCTCCATCGGCCGCCGGTCGCACTGGCCTGCCGGCAGGTACCAAAGTACCGACTAGGAAGCTAGTCAAAGCCGTCATGGCCGGAGCGTTTGTTGGTGAATGATTTTAAATAAAATTAACTGAATAGGTTTTATATTATGAAATTAACTGTATAATGATATTTTTTAACGGAAATACATTAAACATGTAGGCCATAAGAGTAATTTTCCAACAAACTTATGAATAACTGGGAAAAAAGGCATTGAAATGATAAAATCCCTGGGGTTGTAGCGTCACCCCTCATGGTACCCAACGTTTTGTTTTTCATGTTGGCATGCCGAAGGTTAACCCTTATATATAAAGAAATTTTATGAAAGATAAGGTCAGAATCGCTTGCGCCAATATCAATTTAAAATACATGCAATATTCTACAGGTAAATATTAATTAAATACTTATTCGTTAATAGTTTTCCAGCAGTGGGGTGAGGTTGCGTGGCGGAACAAAGTGGCTAGTTCCAATCCAAAGCTAGATCCAAGAAGAGTACAGAAAGGCCAAGAATGAGCGGTAAGAAGTAAGAAGACTCAAAAAGAGTCAAGAAGAACCAAGAGGAGAAAAGGCGAGTAAAGAAGAGCCAATGGAGACAAGGCGTGCGGAAGGGGCCCCAGGGGGGGGGGGGGAGATGTAAGAAGAGTCACTAGAAGAGACAAGTAGAGATAAGAAGAGACAAGAAGAACCAAGAAGAGACGAGAATATCCCGGAAGAGACAGAAGACTCAAGAAGAAGAAAGAAGAAGCAAGAAGAGACAAGAAAAGCCAAGAAGAGCCGAGAAGAGCCGAGAAGATTCAAGAAGAGGCAAGAAGAAGCAAGAAGATCCAAGAAGCAAGAAGAGACTAGAAGATCCCAGAACTCACAAGAAGAGACAACAAAAGCCAAAGCGGCAAGAAGAGCCAAGAAAGGCAAGAAGAGACAAGAAGAAGCAAGAAAAAAAAGAAAGAAAAGATCCATGAAAATGCAAGTGACAAGAAGAGTCAAGAAGATTCAAAAGAGCCGAGAAGAGGCAAGAAGAAGGAAGATACATAGAAAGGGGGGAAAAAACAACGCTCAATCCGTTCCTTTATTCCTGCCCATCCTTAATTCCAATATTGGCTTATTAGGTTGCCATGTATACCGGTCGATTAAACACCAACCTCCTTCCCATCCTCAGAGCATGTGTTCCAGTCCTAACAAATCAGTGCCCCCTGGTGTACCGGTCTCACCGGGACAGGAGTACTCCTGGCTGGGGTGGTACAATCGTATCGTATCGTATCGTATCGTATTCGTTAATAGTTTTCCAGCAAACATAATATGATATTATTATGCAAAGTATTAAAGTTCCTGACCGGGAACACTTATTTTTAGATTTTAACATCTCGAATTCAAACCTAATGAAATGATAGTGTGACTACTCAATTTTGAATATTGAAAGTCTTAGATCTCTTTAAAAAAATTAATATTTCTAAGTCTTTTTTTCATTTTTATAAAAATATAATTTAACGAATGTTTTGTTTGTATTTGTAAAATATAACGACATACATCTTATTTCGACACAATTTTATGTTTATACATATTCTTAATTGTTTCTTAAGGCCTATGTTTTCGACTGAACTAGTAAATATTAGTGCTTACAAATAAATAAAATTCTTGCCTTAATTTGCGTTTTTATTTTGTTTCCAAAAATGTATTAATGTACGCACACAAATAAAATATTATACATCTGAATCAGTGACATTGGTTACTTATTGATATTTACATTATATTATAAAATTCCAATCAATTACAGAAGAATGGTCATTGTCATCCATCAATATTATAAGAAGCAAGTTAGGAAATTACGTTCTTTTCGAATGTTCCATGATTACTTGAATAAGAACTCTGCCTGGTTTTGGTTGCAGTTGTTACCTCTTTTTATATCGTCCGTTTGTGAGAAGGAGGGAGAGCTATCACACGTGCAGCGGAGCTATCGGTGGTACGATTGTAGCCTGCCTGTGCCGATAGCTGCAGCCAAAACTCATTTGTCTCAAATTAATTGTTGCTAAGTCGTCTGGCGTCTAGTCATCCTAAGAGAATTCACGTGATTCTGGTGTAAACAGAATTAAAATTGCGGAGATGTATAGATACTAGTAAATCTACGTGTGCAAAAAACGAAGTACCTACGTAATTTATTATGCAATTTACAGATGACTCAATTAGAGTTGAGGTAACAAACACCTATTTAGGATTGTGTGAATTGATGTTCATGTGCATAGTTTGGGAGGCGGATATGGGTACCATCTATTGGATTATTAATACCTCTGACACAGGTCAAGTTTGGTGATTTAGCAAGGGTGTCTTGACGGCAGATGCGTCAGCCCACATACCGATTATCGGATCGGGAGAGGCTGGTTGAGGGTGATCACTTCACCTCTCTAGTAGGATTCTCTCCAGGCGTTGCCTTGCACCGCAATGGGAGGGATGGATTCATTCGTCCGTCACTTTCAGACGCAATGACCCCAGATTCCTACCCACCCTACATAACTTTTTCCTTCGCAGAACTTCCCCTCAAAACATGCCTTTCAAAATGTGACTGTGGAACTGTATATTGTCTTACTTACAACTTCTTTACTGTTGTGATTTGAAACTCGATGAAACGAAAAAGCGATACTATACAGAGACAAACACATACATGTATAGGATTTAGCCTGCGAGAAAATGAGATGGAATAATTTGTCTATATCACACTGTAGGAGCAAGAGAGAGCAGTGCGCGCGCACATTTTATTTCTCTCTCCCTATCATATAGATGGAGCAGAAGTTTTACTTCAGTTGTGTGGTCTAAAGCACACTCGTATTTTTTTTAAATATATACCTAGACAAGACAATATATTGCTGAAGTCCCCGGCTTTGCCCGGGAATTACATAATGCTTTTCTAAATCAGAAACACACAGTCATTTTCATTTAATTTTGAACGCCAAGTGTTCAAAATTTTATCTAGTATTAGCAACAAGTATTAGTATTATCAAGTTTAAGAGGTGGGATATTATCTAAAATCTAAATGAAGGAATTTTTTGAAAATTTTAATTTTAACAGTGACCTTCCTCTTATTTTGAAGTGATCTTCACTAAGTGTGCAAAATTTCATCAACCTCGTCTTCACATGGCTGATTCGTCCGGCGTTGCCTTTTGGCAAGGTTTTTCGATATCAGATGTAGAAAGCAATTTACCTCATATTTTTAATGTCAAGTATGCAAAACTTCATAAAAAATTATCAAAATAGGTACTGCTTTAAGGGATGGGAGTTGATTTTCGAAATCTCACGTTAACAGTGATCTTTCCCTTGTTTTGTTGAAGGTCAAGTGTGCAAAATTTCGTCAACTTTCTGAAAAAAACTGTAGATTTTTATACAATTCAAATACACGCCGCGCCGCCCGCCACAGACAATGAACTTTATGTATTAGAAAAAAAGATGTTATGGTAAAAAATGCACCCACTCTATTACAAAATGGCACGAAACTGCCAAGTAAGTCACATGGCAAATATTAATATTAGATCTTTGAATAAGGCATGGTGATTGGTGAGGCGCAGTGAAAATAAACTTGGAAAAAAAACAAAATAAATATTTGTCTTCAACCTACAGAGATTGTTGCGATAGACAAGTTGAAGAAAAATGAGCCATACTTAGTACTTAGTACATTATTAGTACTGTGATCAACTGAGTGACAACCCTGGACGGGGTACGTAGCTAATATAACTATACAGGATGTTAAGGGACATATTTGAATTACTTTTAACCAACATTATTTGGTGTAAAAAGTGTAAAAGAAATTTTGGTCTCCGTGGAATGTTTTGATGTTTTTTTTCTTCTAAGCCTAACAAAAAAAATTCTTCCACATGTTGTCACTGGTCACTCAGTCAATAAATCAAACGAATTCTCACCCTGACCCCCACTGTCCAATGCCTACGGATTTATTATGTTTTGAGTTGAAAAAAACATCAAAAATGTCACCAGAGACCAAATTTGCATTTACTTTTTTTCTCCAAATAACGTCATGAATCACTGGTGAAAGTAAGTCAAATACGTCCCCTGAATTATATCTACTTAGAAAAAAGGCAGGTATTTTACTAAAGACATGAACAATTCGATGTGACCGTAAAAGAACATGAACCAGACTCTTGGTGAAAGACCACAATTCAGAATTGAAACATTGCTTCAAATGGAATTAGCCTTGTTTTGGTGACCAAGTGAAATGCCAAGAACTCCCCCACTAACGATACGATGTAGATACGCATATGAAATGGGATACTCACATATGCAACATCTGCAAACGCCTACGAGCTATTGCTGGGCGAATTTACAAAATTAAATATTTCATGCCCATAAGTACGTTAAACATAATTTATTTGTCATTAGCGGAATCTACTATCAGATATGGAATAACGTCTTGGGGAAACTCGTGCAAGACAAATATAGGTTACATTCAAACAATTCAAAACTCTTTGACTAAGCTCTTGGTAAGCAAAAGTATTTATGCACAAAGAAGAGACATACAATTATTATATGAGTCAGTTAATATATTACCTGTTCAGGGGTATTATGGTTTAAAATTGTATGCCAAAACCTTTTGTCGGATTCAATATATAAAGAAAAATTTGACCATGCACATGGCACTAGACTCAGTAAAAATGAGGGTTTATCCGTTCCGAAAATTATAAATAAATACGGACAACGGACATTCACTTATCTTGTCCCTACCATATTTAATAAGATACCAGTGAACATAAAAATCGAATCAAATTTCACCACCGATTTCAAAAAAAAAATTAAAAATGGCTAATGGATCAAAACTTTTTATACTGATATTGTTTGTAATCTTATGTATGTATAAATATGACTAAGAGTAATTTGCCTGTGTTATATCTGTCTATCTGTATATTTTATGCCTTTGTATTGTAGCTATTTAAAAGTTATTCTTCTGTATCTATTTTGTATATTGTGATTTCTTGTTATATTTGTGATTTAATGTTATATTAATATTGTTAAATTGACCTGCTGATAAACTGCTTTGGCAGTTTAGCGGGTGCTCAAAATTAAGAATAAAAAAAAAAACCTCTTCCGCTTCTGCTTCCCCTCACTACTACGGCAGATGTTGATCACGATGACATAATATATATTATGCAATTCTTAGAAGAAGAAAAAAAACATTTTTATTTGTTGTAATTTTCCACAAAGAAGTGTCGAAGGTCTGTGGTAGGTAGATAACGTATGGGTTTCATTAAATTTATCGTAAAGCGTTGACTCTAGCCAAATAATAATATTACGTATAAATTTCTAGGAGTTCTTAATATAAGCGATGATACGCTAGTGAAACATTGATCTATGATGTTATTTTCTAAAGAAATGGGTAATTAATCTGTTACCAGTTTCAATAGAGTGGACAATCAATTCTCCTGAATTCAAGTACTTATTTCTATAGAAATTTATGGTATGTTTTAACGGTACGGTAACAAAAGGATATAAATAAATTAAAGTGGAAATAAGTCTAATATTTGTTCAATTATATTAATGTAATGGAAATACATCATAAATTTCAAAAATAATAATATTGGTTTCAAAAATAGAAATATGAAAAATGTCAAACTGTATTTGATTACTTTAGGCTTCAACATGTACGAGATTTTATTTTTGAAGTGAAAACTTCTTAAGCAGAGTTGTGATTTGAAACTCGATGAAACTGAAGCAAACTAAAAAGAGACAAACACGTACACCTATCAGTGGCGGTTCGTAGCTGGAAATGATTTTTTTTTTTTTCAAATTTTAACTTTTTGTACGAAGATCTTCAGGATTATTTCAGTCAGGGGATGCGCCGCATCCACATGCTGAAAGATCTTCATATAAAAAGTTGAAATTTAAAAAAAAAAATAAAATTATTTTTTAGTTACAACAACGACATCAATAATGTCGAATTTTTCAATCTTGGCACTCTAGCTCACTGAAAACTCACAGACCGCTACTGACACCTATGTACAGGATTTAGCTTGCGAGAGAATGAGATAGCAATAAAATATTTATTTAATTCACGGTCCCACGCAAATCTCCTTTGAGTCTATAAAGCGTCTAACGAACCGTAGCGGCCAGACATTCAGCAGACCAAGGATCGAATAAAAAAAAAAAAAAAAAATATATATATATATATATATATATATATACATCCCGCTATCATTTCTGCGTCCTTTCATCAGATCGACATTACTGCGTCTACCTGAAGGACTTGATTTTACATAGTTCTAACTAAAGTATATACTATCTTTTCAGTGTTTGATTGTAGTTAGGTATTTAAATTTTTGAAAAACATTAATTTAAAAATATACAAAACGATAAAAACGCCCTTTAGCGTTCCACCAATCTGAACTCCTTTCATATTCAATGCAGAGAGGCATCCTGCGTATATTTACTTTAATTTGGTCCACAATGAAGCGTCCAATTATATATTCATTTTCATGTTGACGACAAACCGACGTCTTGCGACGTTGCCGCTTATTTGTTCAAGTTTTTGGTTGAACGACTGTATAGGTATTTATAGAATATGAAGGCGACAATATGTCTGGCCCATACGTCGCGGACTCTAATCAACCCGGCGCGGCGGCAATGCCCACGTAAAATTTATTAAATTGGTATGAGATTTTTTGAGACTTATCATTCAGAATTAAAACGTTGCTTGAAGTGTGATTTGTTATTTTTAGTGACTAGATCTATATTGCTGGGATCTTCCTTTGCTTCCTCTTTTCTCCATTTTGATTTCGCATCAGACAGTGATTACCATATTTTGGCTATATCAGTGGACTCCTGTATGGTTTTCTCATCAAAAACAGTTTTTTCATGTTAATTTTAAAGAATGAACTCTAGATATAAGTGCTTAATTATTACTACAACACGATTATCAGTAGAAATATTATGTGACCTATTAATTATAAAGAAGCCGCAGACTTCGCAAAGAGTCAAATTGGGAGGCGGTATGGGTACCGCTGCCCCGGGAACCATTTATTGGATAACCAACACCTCTGCCATAGGTCACCCCAAGTGGTTCGCTACGTTTGGTGAATTAGCGAGGGTGCCCTATAATGTGTAATGCTCATGTGGTGAGGTTTGTCTGGGTCTTGGCAACGGATGCGTCTGCCCACCAGCTACATAGAAGGCCGGTTCGGGAGAGAATGGTTGAGGGAGTCCCTTTGATTTTCCAGCCGTATTCTCTCGAAACATCGCTTTGCACCGCAGTGGGAGGGATGGATTCATACCCGTCACTCCTATTATGTCCGTCACTCCTGGACATACTGATCCCCAGATTCCTACCCACCGCTAGTATCCTTTTCCTTCCCAGAACTTCCTCTCCTTCTTCACCTAAAAAGTCCCTCCCAACAGCATCCCCAAAAATGACATAGGCCCTGAGAGGAATTATGTTAATAATTAATGAAAAATTAAATTAGAATTATAATTAGTTAAATATATATAGCGTCCCACCGAAACAGACCTTTCCACCGAAACCGAATCTTCGGTGTCTGTCTCAGTTTCGGCCGAAACCGAAACTTTTTTAGAATTGTTAAAAATCGATTGAATACTGTTATTTGGCTTATTTTTTTATAAATTTGGTTTGTTTTATAGAAGTAATTCTTTTTTCACATACTTAAATTATTGTTTTTATTTATTTATTTAATTTAACACGTGTTAACTGTCGGAATAAGTGTACAAAATAAGCCAAATAACAGTAAACAACCGATTTTTAACATGTCTAAAAAAGTTTCGGTTTCTAAAACCGAAACTGATGCCAAAACTAGATTTTTTTGCCAAAACTTGCCAAAACCGAAACCGAACCTTCGGTCGGTCACTAATTATTTATATTTTTTTTATTATTTTGAATAATATTATAGACCGGTCAGTGGTTGAGTGGGCATCGCGTTTGGGTCCCACCCAGGCGTTTCGTGTTTGATTCCTCGGTTGACTAAGTCCTCCGTCGTGACTCAAGCAACATTTTCGGCTTACTGTGGTGGTAGTGGGAGATTTTCAAATATTGTCGGGTTATTCGTTAACCCGGAAATGTTTATCTTTCTTTACAAAAAAAATTAATGCTTATCATGATTGACGATGCATTTTCGTTCACGGGAGAAACAATTTTAGGGGTTTTAGTGGCTTAGGTTTTTAACAACTAAATTATATGATAAATCCTTTAAAGGAAAGGGGAAAATAGAAAAGCGAAAGCATAAAACTGTCTAAACAAATAATATAATATGACTTCGGATAATAAGTAAATATTATGTAATAATAAATGACACTGTCCTTTGCAGAGAGGACCGCCAAAGAACTCGATCTTGGCACACACTCCTTGCCTCAATCACGTTAACTTTTAAAGCTCTCTAAAAAATATATATTATTCTTGAATATAATATCTAGACATTCCCCGTGCTGAAAAAAAATAAAATAAAATTCCCTCCATGGAAAAAAATCAGAAAATATGCTCCAAAAATTATTATAAACACATTGTTTTCAGTTATTTTACAAATTATATGTATGAAAAAATTCACAGTGTTTTTTTTAAATGCTGTTTAAGACAACCCCCATGACATTTTTGCTCTATTTTAAACGAGTCGTGTTTTATTAAACATTTTCACAATTTTTGCATCGACTTCGTCGCTTTAAATAAAAGCGCGCTCCTCTAGCACTCGTAATTTCATATCTCTCCATCTTCTTCTTTTTGAGCCCGGTTGCGGCTCCTTACGTGCTAACTTTTGAGTGTCTGATTGTAGCCAGTCTATTTATGCCAGTTCTGAAGAATGAATTCTAAACATAAGAGGATTGAAAAAAAAATTGTCCAATGATATCAGATAATAATTAAAAGGGTTAATATTACTTCAACATTTTATCGGATGTACCATCAAGAGTTGTACGGTGTACACTTAGTGTACTGGTTCATGAACTTGACCTAATAATGAAAATTTTGTTTGTATTATATATATTATAAACAAATACATCACATCCAAACACTTAAAATGTGGTTCCTAGAACTCTATAATGGATTAGGAGGCCCGTTACGTAACAAGGGATTCATTCATTAATTTTGTCTTCTGGAATATTGCCGATTACTCTAATGAACGGTTCATGCCATTAAAAAGATAACGTTTTTAATCTACATTTTTGACAGCAGTGCAATTAGTGCAATATCTCTCAACGACAGCGGATACCTACTTATCGAGGACATCAATCGCACCTACTGTGAAATTCATCGTGTTCTACATTGCCGGTATCCGTGGTCGAGGTGTAAGGCTCTCGAATTGCAATCAGGAGGACACGGGTTCAAATCTCAAAGTCTTTCAAATCTACCTTCAATCCCGCAGCATGAATAGGTACCCCAATTGGGGATGCCATAGACTCACTGGCTCCATTGGATGAATGGTGGTCTTACACCAGAACGAACTGAAATTATCATCTTCTCTAGAAGAAGTCACAAATATAGCTACTAAACAATAACATATTTTAATTAATAAATTTTTGTAATAATATACGTATTAAATCAAATAAAATTTTATGAGCTCACGCCGGGATTTGAACCCGAAACCTCCGGATTGCTAATAGAGAGCTTTGCCCTCGACCGCGGAGGTCGTTATTTCCTGTCTTTAGGTTTTCTTGCACGTCTAAATTAAATGGAACCGGG
This sequence comes from Limnephilus marmoratus, assembly GCA_917880885.1. Classification (NCBI taxonomy): domain Eukaryota; kingdom Metazoa; phylum Arthropoda; class Insecta; order Trichoptera; family Limnephilidae; genus Limnephilus; species Limnephilus marmoratus. Next base: position 47,032,642 of record OU862920.1, on the reverse strand, counting down.
TCCTTTCCCTATCATTACACACTTCACGTTAAAAAAATGTACCAATATTTTTAGTTGATTAAAATCGCCAATAGCCAATTCTAGTAGTTTTTCTCGATTAGTCTCTGAAGTTCACCTGAACGTTTTCGGTTAAGTAGGAGAACTTTGAAAAATACAATTTCTATCATTAGAAATATGCCAGAATACAGCATCACGTGCCTTGATTTTTAAATGTTAATCTAGCAATGAATTTCAACACGTTTTTCGAGTAAGAAGAAAAGTAACGTGTCACATAGCACTCTCCTTAGGGTGAATTGCCATAAACAAAAAAAAAGAAAAGTAACAGTTTTCAAATTACTTGCAGCTTTGGCAGATTGGGTAATTATTACTACAACACCATTATCGGTAGAAATATTACGTCTTTTGCGAATCTTATAACAAAATTATAATTAATTCAATTTGGGAGGCGGGTGTGGGAACAGCCGCCGCAGGAACCTTTTATAGGATAACAAACACCTCTGCCACAGGTCATCCCAAGTGGTTAACTACGTTTGGTGACTTAGCAGGGGTGCCCGGGTTAATGGGGTGAGGTTTGTCCGGATCTTGTTAGCGGATGCGTCTGCCCACCAGCTGCATGGCAGGCCAAGTCGGGAGAGAGAGCGTCTTTGACTGTCACTCCTAGACACATTGACCCCTAGATTCCTACCCAACCCCAATACCATTTTCCTTCCCAGAACTTCCTCTCCTTCTTTTTCTCAGAAGGCCTCTGTGTTTCCTCCTTCCTACAACATGGGTCTCTTCAAGACCAATGTTCATTCCTTCCTCTCCTCAAAAAGACCCTCCACACAGCATTCCAGATGACATAGACCCTGAGGGAAATTATTTTCCTCAGGGCCTCCTGTATGGAGTTAATGTAAAAAAAGACCCTCCACACAGCATCCCCAAAGATGACATAGGTCCTGAGGGGAATTATTTTCCTCCCAGGGCCTCCTGTGTTGTGCTAATGTAAAATTATATGTTAAATCTCTCAAAAGGAAAATCGAAAGCATAAAACTGTGTAAACAAATAAAATAACATGCCTTTAATAATAAATAAATATTATCTCACAAAAACTAACCAACCCGCTGTTTCCTCGCAGGGGTTCGCAGAGACGACCGCCAAACAACTCGGTCTGTGCATATGTCATAGTCAAAGGTCTGTATGCAGTCTCTTCGCGGAATGACTGGTATATCGGGCTAACCCCGAAATAAATTCCAATGTCGGCCTTTGATTAAAGTATTTTTAGCCAAACCTAGAAGTTCCTAACTTTTTCACTTTTTCGTCAAACATCGAAATTTCATTAAATTGAGTGTTGACGTTTGCCTGACCAAATTAGTTTCTCCTAGGTTTGACGAAAATTCCTTAGTCAGTGGCCGAAAAACTTCATTTGTTTGGGCTTTGACTAAGACTTCAAGTCAGACCTGAGGATTGACTAGTCAAATCTAGGAGCGCCGGAGCTTCGAGAATTGACTATATCATACACACTCCTTGCCTCATTCACATCCATACATCGCTCTTTCATTCTGTCTTTCGACATTACTCGAGAATTCGGTTTACTCAATCATGCCATGTCTTTCTCGGGCATCCCCGAATTTTTCTACCATTCAAGTTCACGTCATATGTACATATAATCTCCTTACAACCTATCTTTAGATCATTGGCTCTACATGCCCAAACCATCTAAGATTCCTATTATTATCTCATTACACTCATCAGTCTTGCATTCTCTGTGAATCTCCAAATATTTCACATATATTTTTTACTGTCAAATCAGTCATAAATTGAAGAAAAAATTGTTTTATTTATTCTAGTTATTTGTAGTAAGTTTTCAAATTACTAATATATTAAGAACATTGATTTTATCTTGTTTAATAATAATAGAGTGGCTTGGCACACGATTAAGCATTGTAGGAATTTATAATCATGGATAAGAAAATATCTAATATTTGTTTAAAAATAGTAATATAAAAAAATTAAGTTGCTGATATATTTGCCGTACAATAATAATATAATCAAAAGCTAAATTTGAATGAAATCATTTCTTTTGTTATCCTGATTGCAATGTGCGATGTTTTTACTGTGAATGATCTGTATCAGAAGAAACGCTATTAAAAAGCGATGTTGCCAAATGTAGGAGTTGCGATACGCGAGTCAATAAAAGCCAATAAAAACGTATATTATGCTAAAAATATACGCTGGTCTACTACAGCGCCACGGCTCGCCGCTCGGTGACAAAACACTGACCTAAAATAGCATATTTCAGTTGATTTAGGTACCAAAACTGCGTCTGGCTTATTTTCGTTTTTGGACTGTATGAGGGTAGAGGAGTGGGGAAAACTTGAAATTACATGTGTTCGATCCTGCGTCCGTATACCGGACGCAGAATGACGGTCGGACGCAGGATTGAATGAAAGTGGACCATTAGAAGACGCAGCAATGATAGCGGGATGTATATATATATATATATTATTTTGTTAAATCAATATCCAATACAGGCAAAGAAAACACAAAAGAAAGCGATATCTAGCGACTCCGAAGAAGAAAACAAAAATACTAATAAGATGACCGAAGATGAAGATAGGAAAAGGTGCACTGGAATTCCATCACACAAATGTGGAAAAAATTATTTCACATTGTTAAAAAAAGTAGTCTCCCTACTCTCGACCAATTTAGTTTTCTGAAGTTTTCACTTATACCGCGTATGAATTGCGCACTCTGATTTTGTTTTCAATTATTGTTGGCTTTGACCCTTCAAGGGTGTTCTAGGCCACCATTTATAATTACAGAGAAAAGAAAGGTGAATTTATATATTAATTTTATTTAAATATGTAAATAGTATACCAGATCATCACAACAATAACTAGTAAACGATGGATAAGTAAGTCATATCCATCGTTTTAACGCATCTTACGCGACATTTCGGAATAAAAAAAAGCGAGTGTGCTTTAGACCACACGACCGAAGTAACTTCTTTAGCCCCATCTATACGACAGGAGGACAGGTGATACAGTACAGACAATAGGCCTGCACTGTGTCTTAGATATACGAAACGTAACTGGCTACGAGAGAAAGATAGAAAGAAAATGTGTGCTCGCACCTTTCTGTCTTGCCCCTATAGTAATAAACGAAACGTAACTCTCTCTCTTTCTATCTTCACTAATTTATATCTCCCTCTCAACTACCGTTCGCCTCGCTTTTAGTAACGCTCTCGTCACGCATTCACCAGCTTACTCCCTAAAGCGTGCGTAAAGAAGTTTTGCTTCAATAAGATCCATCACATTTATAAATCTCGATTCTAAAAGCGTCCAAGGTTCCTTGAATTCATGAAAATCCCAGCAAATAAAGACTTATCACATTTAGCAAAAGCAAGAACTTTGGAAATACCCAAATTGTCATGTTTTGACGTCTTGATTCTAAATGCGTCCACATTATTCACTCTTATCAAATAAAATCCCGACAGCGGAATATGTAAAGCAAATATTTACGAAATGCAAAGTTATTTAAAGAATGTCATTTCAACTAAGTCATACTTTATTCATAATTTATAACCGTTATCTGTATACAGTGGAATTCTTACTCTGGAATAATTCCTACATCCAGAATTTATTTTGTGGTTTGCAAATTTAGATATCAAGAATTTTTCGATGTGCGCCAATTAAAATGTCATTCTTTGAACAGTCCCATTTCTAACGTTTCCTTTTTTATACCTATCTCATTTTATTCCGGGTTTTACTAAATTCACTAGAAATGCGCAAGATTTGATTCGTTAAAATAACTTATCGAATATTGTGAATTTTGAAAAGTTTACTTATTGGTGGAGCGCTTAGAGACGTTGACTAAGAATAAAATCATTACTTAGATTCACTTGTCAGGTGTACTGCCTCTTGTATCCTCGGAAAATATAAATGTTTTCATTCTCTCTTTCCTCCTTTAACTTTTTAAAATACGTTGCTCGATTCTATTGTCCTTCTGATTTTTGTTTTATTAACTTATTGCCTGACTCATATAAAGCAGGTTGCAACCTAAGAGTATGGATGTTATAGTTCCATGGGTACAACTTATTTATTAATCAAAACAAGTTATTTTTTAAAACACTACTATTTAATCAAAATTCTCTTCGTGTTTCAAAACCAAATGTTTCTTCGACAAGATAAAATCATCATTAAAAAGACAACAAAAGTCAAACAAGTATAAACAAATATGAATTATAAATAACAACTTTATAGGGAGTGGTGATTAATTATTACTTAAAAGTATCATAAAAAAATAATTAAAAATACTAATATTATTTTAGAAAATGTTAAAATTGCATTTTTATATTAAAAACTTTTAAAATAATCAAGATGTATGAATAACAAAAAAATTAAAGAATTAATCTTTGGTCGCCCAGCGGTCCCGTACGGACCGCGGATTTGCGTCGTTCATTGCCCAACAGTACCTACCAAAATTTCACAATAAATGCTTGCACTACCTTTATTTCACGCGGCTCACGGTCATTAAAAGGCTTATGAAAATAAATTTAACGATGGCTATTTTAAATTTTTTTTTACTTATTAACAATATTTATAGATGACATTTTACTCTTTCACTAATTTCTAAGTTATCTAATTGTAAACCCGTTGTGTTTGTGTGTTAAAATTTTAACCCTTTATTTATATCAAAAGAATGATTTGTTTCCAAAATGTGGTCGGCAAATTCAGAATAATAATTATAATTAAATCACCTTAGATGTTTTTAAAATTTTATTTGTTCCAATCGACCAGAGACACAAAATATTCCCAAGGGTTTCTGAGTTTAATTGAGAACATAACATAGGACTGGGTAGGATCGTTGAGTATTCACGGACAGATTAAATATGTGGCGACACATCATTATTATCTTCGCCATCAAAAGAACATACGAGAAACATCTCCTAATATTTGCGCCCATCGGCAAACCTACTTGCCTAGGTACCTTCGTACCTATACTGGCCGCGATGTACTTTCTCGCCTCCCGTGCCAGCCCGACGATAATAATATCGCCCCGCCTAGAAAGGTCTCGAGACAGCATCGTACAATATCTGTACGGCGCCGAATATTCTCGTCAGCTGCCGAAGTGGCTCGTATTACCTACCGCGAGGTAGTTACTCTACCGCGGCTATATAAGCAGCCGATCGCTCGCCCGCTGCAGTTCAGTCCCAGACCATTAGTCGGTCAACATCTCAGCATGTAACAGATCTCCGCACAAGTGCTCCTGCATGGCAACTCTACGCATCCAGGGCAGCTTCCCGAGGTCCATCACCACGTCTCAGCCACAAGGCCCATCGTGCCTTCAGCTCCGCAGAACAGCTACATCATCCCGCGACTTACAAGGTTTGACGCCACCTTCAGTCTAGGGATCAGCTTACCACTTCATGGCACCCCGAAGCCCCACTGTGCTTCGCTGCCATGGGAACACGCTCCGCCTCGCCTGGACTACCTGCTGGTGGCTCAGCTCACCGAGCCACACACCGTTTATCTCCGCGACTTAAAGCGTTGAGCAACGGCCTGGAATATAGGTCATATCCACCGCCATGGTGTCGAGCAACTCGCTGACCTTCACCACACCATCTCCACCTCCGTACGCCTGCAGCATCATCTACGGCACTCCGCATTACCTCATGTTACCGACCACCGACCATCTGCTACGTAGCCCAATAAATGACTGACTCACCACTTCGACATGACGCCTTTCATTTCTGTCTCCCGCTCCCTCAAATATACCTAGTCTACGCAAACCCCTAAATAGTGGCAATGCCACATTGCTTTAAACCAATCGTATCGATCGTCCAGATGTTTAGTCAGACATCTCCAAATATTAAGTTATGAGATAGCGAAGAAAGCAATATTCGAATAATCACCAAATCTCATTTAAATTCGTCTGTTTTTACATATTAAATATCCTATAAAATGACACCGGGGGGGTCCGGATCCGGTAAATTAGTATGACATTTGAAAAAGCCTACTGGTGACCCAGAAAATATGAAAATTTAAGAGTTTAATTCAATACACATTTTCTGAATATATTGAGAGTAATCTGAGTACTGTACAAGGTAGAGGGAACACTTTTACACACAACTCAACTATTATTTAGATTTTTCGGAGATGTCTGACTAATCAACTGAACCATCGGATAAATGGTGTAAGGTAAAGATGAAAAACATTCGTTCATAAAGAAATACTAATATTAAATATTAATCAAAGTTGTTTTCACTAATAAGACACACACTGAGTCATCAACCGGTGAAAAAGAATCAAAAAGTTATTGTTTTTTCTTCAAACCAGTATCAATTTATCAAAGCGATCCAAGTTTCAATGTGGGAGTGAAACGAATTTTCCAGAACTCTTTAATGTTTCACACAATCCCCCCAAACGCAAAGTGTTTGATTAAACAGTAAACACGCCAGACGAGCATGTGTACCTACGGCAATCATCCACCCCCAGATAATATAATTTTGCGAAATTAGAATTTGACATGCACAATTTGTTAATTATTTTATTTGGATGTATTATGATGATATCACTCCGTTCATCGTATTTTGTGAAAATGCCAAAATGTTGTGCGTTGCCGCCAGACATACCTATATTTTAGGTACGGGTCGATTACCTATAATGTAAAGAACTAAGGAAAAAATTAGTTGACTTTTTTTAAGGCATTGGAGTAACCAAGAATCACCGTCGTCTGGTACTAGGGTGTCCGCGAGGAGTGGCGGAGCCTTGTCCACCATGGAAATTGAAGTAGGAGTCACGATCCTCCGCAAAGAAGAGGATCGTCAGCAAGGAGGACTTCAGAAGACGACGAATAAGTCGTACAATCACTTAACCAAACGCACGCTATTCTATGTAAGTTATAAAATAAAATGGAAACTTTTTTTAATCTATCATTCTTGCTCCATTTTGGGATTACTGAATATCCAAGTTATATGTACAGGGTAGATCAGTGTTTCTTAACCTGTGGTCTTAGTGTGTGGTGGTATATGTGTAGGGGTCCGCAGTCTCATCTCTGGACCATTTAACAATAATAAATAAATGTCATTAAAAGTCTCGTAATCACTAAGCGTCTTCATTTCGGGATTATTTACCAGTATCCGACAAACATAATTGGATATTAGACCCTTTCAACGCGGATATTACTGATATTACGGCACAGGAAAACCAATTACCTACCTAATAGAAATATCTTGTGATTCAACTTTGAAACATAATTTTAAAGAATCCTCTTTGTGAGATTTTGGGTGAATGTAAAGAAAGATTATAAGGAAATATCAGAAGAAGCACTGAAATATTTAGTGATTTTCTCAACACATACATCAGTGAAAAAGCATCCTCTGCTCTTGTTTACATTTATATACTGACAAATTTCGCAGCAGATTACAAGTGGAATCTTTTTTTTTTTTACATTGCCTACACTAACTTTAACAAATTGCCTGAAGAATTAAAACAGGTATATGCCTCTACCAAATCTCGAAACGATATACTGAATCCTATTTTTTCAAATGTCTGTCCTGATTATCTCCAAGTACCAAACTTTGTACATCCAGGTGTGAAGGGCGCAGTTTATATCTTTTTTTAAATATTGTCGTGTTTTTTGTATGGAAACATCTTGTATTAGGTGTGTATATTATTGAGCCCGTACCTTTTATTGTATTTTCTGATTTTTTTATGCATTTCTATAGTCCATCATGGAGGATACTTTATTTTAACTTTTTGACACCAACAGTACATAAATCAAATGAGTGGTTATAATAATTCATAAAATCTTATAAGACATGTTTCTGTGAAATATTTGTAAAGTGATTCTTCATAAGTTGGGTCTGAATGTTGCTTCTATAAAATGTTTTGTAAAAAATTTTCTTCATATATTGTGTCTGCATATTGGGTTGGGTTGGGTTTAACTTTTCAAAAGTACCAATCCCTTAATGAGTTTTGATAACTCATGGGAATGCAACTTCATTGTTTTATTTTTTTTTGTTTAAATTTAAAAAAAGATTACAACTTAGTAGTAACATCAACCCGAATATCACGAATTTAGTTGCAAAAAAGCAACACCAACCTTGTATTTACCATTAAGTATTTATTTTATATTCGTAGTAGAAAAAATACTTAAGTAAATTGTCTGAATTTTATTCCAGTTCTTTTTTATTAAGGGGGAAAATTGTGCTTGATTTCCTAGGGGTCTGTGGCTAAAAAAGGATGGGAAACGCTGGGATAGATCCATTGTATGTTCTTCAACTTTCTCATAAAGATGCACATGAAAGAGATTATACAACGAAGCTCTCATCGGCAAGACTGATATGATACAACTTACGAGTAAGAAAGATTCTAAAACAAATTTGAAACATTTAACCCCAGCGTGCTCGCTTCATTTCGGGGTGACGGAATGTCCACGTAATAATATCAGGGATTTTTAATTTAAACAAAAGTTCAAACAGAGTGCGCTAAGCTGCCGGCGATGATTGGCTGGCTAACTAATAAATCTACTGCGCGCCGTTTCTTTTGACCTAATATTCATTCGGAGTCCATACGCATGTGTAGACGGCATGACGTTTTTAAATTCCAACCTATTATGTGGCCCGTAAATCTTTAAGCGGGTTTACGACCCGCTGCTGTAACTCTTGGCGACACTCGATGAAATAAAAAAGTACGGAATGTTGCCCGTGTTCTCCGAATGACAATTTTATTATTACAACTTATAATCATCGATTGACGCAACATACAAAAACACGCATCTGAAACAATTTACTTTTTCACAGTTTTTGAAGTGAAAAATTTCTTAGCACCGTTATGATTTGAACATGTATGAAACGAAAAAGCGACACTAAAAAGAGACAATCTCAGACATCTGCAGGATTAAGCCCGCGGGAGAATGGGATAGGAATAAAATATTTATTTATTTCACGGGTACTCGGTTCCAATATAATACGATGCATCTATAGTTCCATGCAAGTCTCCTTTAGTCTAGTGGTATAAAGCGCCCATCGAACCTTAGCGGCCAGACATTCAGCGGACCAAGGATCGAATCCTACGAAATCCAAAAAAAATTAATACATTCGTAAAATTAATATCCAAGCTTCAAACCACTCCAAAATAAACACTCAGAGAAAACATGAAAGAAAGCGATATCTAGCGACTTCGGAGAAGAAAAAATACATACTAATAAGCTGACTTATTAGTATTTATGTTTGAAAAGGTGCACTGGAATTCGACGACAAAAATACGAAAAAATCATACTTCACAATAATAAAAAAGTGCTTCGTAGACTCCTCTCTCTTGCCTATTTTAGTATTCTGAAGATTTCACTTCTATCGCGTGTGAATCGCGCCATTGATTTTTTGTAATGGAGGCTCATATTTCTAATCACATAACATATATAAATAGTGTAAAAATTGAAAGTGTAAAATATATATTTTCGCATTTATTAAGTTAAAAACAAGCAATTTTTATTAAGATGGTATTTGGCGGAGTGTGTTAACACGTATTAGGTATGAAGTGTTAACTCTAGAATCTTTTTTTTTTTTTAATATTATGAACACTTATTATTTCTCAATTAGACTAACCCTACAATCAACTTCAACCATCATAAAACGCATTTTTTGTTCACGTTATTTTATAAAGGTTTTAAAATAAGTAACTTTAACTTTTAGAGATAAAAATTTCAAGAAAATAATTTATTTTTTTTAATATTTTAACAGGCCCTATTTTGCAAATAGATTTTAATTCAATTTAACATGAACCTAGAGTAGTAGTACAAAGTAAACTTACAGCTATTCTTCTCCATAAAGAAACAAGGTTCTTTCGGTTCCGAAGGGAATTTTGCTCAAATAATAAAATCATGTAATAAACATAATGTTTAATTTTTCAAAACATTGGAAAAAATAAGAGGCAGTTTTGTTCATTTTTTATAGTAACACATATTATTTATAAGTACTTAGTACTCTTAGTAGTAAATATTAGTGAAGGCAATTCAAGGATTAATGCATATAGGAAAAGAAAAAATCTCCCAAAACTAGCTAACTTGAAAGCATAAAAAAATAGTTTTTAGTACAATTGAAACATTTATGTACCCGAGATGTCTGCTGATTAGACTAACAAGAATGACCAAAATAATGGCACTCAGCATCATCACTTCCTGCAAGCCCTCGTCGGCGATTGAGTTGATGAGTTGGCACGGAGAACTAGCGCGATCGGCACATTCGTTTAGATAGATAGAGCTTATTAAAATGCACGCAGTGTTAGTCGAAACGACTAAGATAATTCTTCAAGGGTTAAGTACCTAAAAAGTGTGAGGAATTAAGAATGAAGTGTGAAATACTTTGTAGGTATAAATGAGAAGAATAATCTTTAAGAGAGAAAACTACTTTGTTTTGTGCACCTTATGGAATTTATTAATGATCAAGTTCGCAGGTATATAAGATATAAGTATACATGTATAAGTTAGTTAGGTAAGATGGATATATTTCTTCGTCACTAGTCGTCTCTTACCTAAAGACTATTTCTGACGCAGAGTGTTATCATAGGTACTTTAAAAGAGATCAGTGATACAAAATTCTTTCGACTTATCGCGTCTAGAGTGGTTTATGTCAACGGTAAAACCAATCTTAAAATAATACACAAAATTATCACTAAAGCAGATGAGATACTTAAACAAAATCTCACAGTTAAAACAGCGGTGATCGGCGGTTTCTATTAAGATTAGAACATCAAAGGGAATATTTGGTGAATCAAACCACACGACTCATTTTGTTTGAGAACAAAAATTCAAACCGTAAAACTGTGACCTGTTTTACAACTTAACCTAGATTTTTATAAATTTCGAAATGCATCATCTTTTTGGTATCCACACAATTTAATTTAAAAAATATCCGTCTGTAATCCATACTAACTATATTTTTTAATGTGGGTTTTAATTATTCTCCGCAAACTGAGCGTTTTGCTACATATTTCTAGGTCAAAAAATCTTCAGCTTAAAATACTGTTACTATCACTAACAATGAAAGTTAATTTTCAAATGGTGCCTTCTCCAATTTTCGGGTAAATCTCCACTATGCAGGCAGTAGCCCAGAACAACTCAATGAATATATGAAATAAGTATAATAAATTTAAGTTTACCGGTAGAAAATTTCTTGTTTTTATTTTAAAATACATTTATTTATATCATTGAAGAAGATAACAATAATAATCTAAACGAAAATATGAAAGAGAACAAGACACAGAAAAACAGAAAAAAGACAATGGTGGCAACTGGAACTCGAACCCAGACAGTTGCGACCATTGTCTTTTTTCCGTTTTTTGTGTCTTGTTCTCTTTCATATTTTCGTTTAGATTATTATTGTAATATTATTCTCCAATGATATATTATTTTGATGGGAATAAACTTCAAAAGTTATAAAAGAGAGTTTTTCTTTTCTTAATAATTGATTATACGTTTATTCATTCAAGTGGTTAAATAAGATTACATTAAAAAAAATCAGAGTGTGCAATTCACACGCGGTAGAAGTGAAACCTTCAGAAAAATAAAGTAGACAAGAAGTTTTCATTTCCTTAATTATTGTCATTATGTAATCTATTTGTGTTATTTTTACAGTGCGACTATTAAATAGGAATATTTTGACAGGGAACGTTTTGATCGGGGACATTTTGGTAGGGAACATTATTGGGGTCATTTTTAATGGTAAAATTTTGACGGGGTAAATTATCATAATATTCGAAGATTATAGACATTTCTGACAATCGAACGGGTCTCAGGGACAGATGTCACAATCGGATCATCCAAAACTTCCACCTATCAAGTATGCAGAATAAAATTGTCATTCGCAAAACATTTCCCATACCAAAGTACAAAAAGTCGAAAGTATTAATAAATATTTGACTCAACCTACTATCGATGGAACCTATAAAAACCTAGCAGGTAATAAATAGTATTTATTATCTAAGAGTTTACGAACTATTATTTTTAAAACTTTAACGTTTATTTTTTCTCGCTAAATGGCGTTTTAAATTGGTTGTCGATGCCAAGTCGAACGCCTTTCATTATAAAGTACAGCATCCGGAAACTCGCAGTATAAGCCGCAAACTGTAAACTCACAGATTGTGTCACACTCGAATTTTTTCAGATTTCCTTTTTAGAGATCCTAAAGAAGGAGGTAGCGCAACACCGCATAACACCCCAAAAAAAAATGATGAAAATAATTTTGGCCGTGAAAATCTTATGGCTTCAACTAGTAAGACCATTGCCAAGAAGCTGAAGGATGCAGCAAAGTAGAATTCGTTCAGAAAAAAAAATTATTAAGCCCGCTTCTTAGTCGTTGAAACAGGAACATAGAATAAGGTTATACCTTGATCTCATGACAATATCTCGAACGTAAATGGTTTGATTTAGGAATTCAAGTCGTTTTTCGCTTTTTAAGCTGAAATAAATCAATGGCATGTTTAAGAAGAGCGTGTTGCTTTCTGTAAGGTACGAAGAGTAAAAAAAAATATTATTTTTCCAATAACGTTGTGCAATTGGTTTGTGTTGTGAAGTTTTTTATTTACAACAGTTTTCCAATAACTGAACATGAATTTTTGTAATAAATTCTAATTCAATTGCCTTTCTTCACAATTTTTCATTTAAAAATATTCAACTTTCAAAAAATAACTGGTTTTGTTTTTTTAAATTTTCTTTGAATAAGAATATTGTTGGGTACAACCTTTTTCCGGGCAAGGGCTCAATTTTCCGCTTGTACTACGAATTTCCGGATACCGTGTGTAAAAAAAGATACTTAAATGTTTCAAATTCATGGAAATACCACGTCACTACGTGGAAGATCCTGACATGCCCTTGAAAACACGGCGGAAATCGTGGGCGTCACTGTTTGTTTATTTATTTTATCTTTAAACGATTTCCAAAGAAAATATCGTAAATTTACGTAACAGGCCGTAGATTCTTACGTACACGATTATACGGCGGACTCAGTAGGTTGGGTGAACAGTTTCACTTCATAGGAGATAAACGAATCGTAAATTATAAATAGGGCCTATTACAACGTTTACTTTATCACTATAAATAATAAAAGTCTTTAAAGGTCTGGTTTACGATACTTTTATAGCACCCAACATACAAATATGCGTAAAACTTTTTTGTCTAAAAATCTTTATTAGTTTATAAGCGGAGATTTCAAATTAAAGTTATAAACTGGAAATAAATACATAATTAATCTGTATTTTATAGAAGAATTTTTTTTTCTGAAAGGTTTATCTTTGTGATGGCATTAATTATTTTATTAAAAAGACAAATAACTTATTTATGCATATTTTTTTTTACATTTACACAATCTACATGTTTCGTGAACAATGTTTACATCATGAGAAATAAATGTATTTAAAATTAAATTCAGATCACCTATGGAGTTTTTCCGATCACCTAATAATAATAGTAACAATAATAATTGGATAATAAGGAGCTCCAGTGAAAAATATTATGGCTTTAAAAATATATGTTCACATGGACCTATAAACACCTCTGCGTTGGCCTCTGTGTTTCCTCCTTCCTACAACATGGGTCTCTTCAAGACCAATGTTTATTCCTTCCTCTCCTCAAAAAGACCTTCCACACAGCATCCCAGATGACATAGGCCCTGAGGGAAATTATTTTCCTCAGGGCCTCCTGTGTGGAGTTAATGTAAAAAAAAAAATAAAAATAAACTCTGATTCTGAATATATAGTTTTATTTAATAATATTAAACGCAGATTTTTTAGAAAATTATTAAAAAGTCCATTTTTAATCGGGTCGTAAAAATACGCCGTCAAGTTGGCATTATTGAAATTTTTGTGGTGACGTCACTGTTTGATGTGTCGTGACGTCACCGTAAAGTCATTGTATGGGAATGTATGATATGACGTGGATATGACACAAGCCATCGTATTAATGTATTCGTTTATTTACATACTGTTTATAAAGATTTAGTCGTTGTGTTTATTGAAATATTATTTAGGCCTAAATAATGTTTCAAAAATAAAATTTAAACGCAGATTTTTTAGAAAATTATTAAAAAGTCCATTTTTAATCGGGTCGTAAAAATACGCCGTCAAGTTGGCATTATTGAAATTTTTGTGGTAACGTCACTGTTTGATGTGTCGTGACGTCACCGTAAAGTCATTGTATGGGAATGTATGATATAACGTGGATATGACACAAGCCATCGTATTAATTTATTCGTTTATTTGCATACTGTTTATAAAGATTTAGTCGTTGTGTTTATTGAAATATTATTTAGGTCTAAATAATGTTTCAAAAATAAAGGTATCTCTTATTAGTTTATCTCTATTATTGAATATATTCAAAAACTACTGCAAAAAAAATAGAAATGCTTCTTCTAGGGAGAATACTTCGAACGATGAAATTCAAAATGGCAGTAATTGATCAGCTGATTGCCTGATCCCATAGTAATTTTTCAGGAGTGATGACGTCACACGATTCACCATACATACGGTGGTTATCGGGGGGTCTTGAAAAATTAAAACTTTGACAATTATTTTAACTATTAAAACTAACTCTAAAAATAAAAATAAAAAATGGAGTTATTTAAGTTAGAAGATTCATTAAAAAAATTGAAAAAAATGGACTGGAGTTCTCTATTTGTAAAAATCACCTAAGTTTATTAGAATAGGGATTACAATGTCAGAAGAATTAAAAAGGAAATAACGTTTAAGTGAATTATTAATCTGCGATGTGTGAAGTATTAACGATAACCTTTATAAAGAATTTTTTACTTACTAATAAACGTGTTTTAAATTTGACACAACTGATGAAAATGTAATAATGTAGGGTAAATATATTCCCGTCCCGTAGTTCTTTACCAGTTGTGTAAAACTTTAAAAACATTTATTAGTAAGGAGGGGATGGGGGTTGGATTAATACGTCTATTTATATATATACTATTGAATTTGGTAGCCACGTCTGGTCTGGAGCTCCAAAATAACAGAAAAAAATCTTGTTTCCCCAATCTTTACAAGTAGATTGCAATCTTTATGCTCTTGTTCTACAGGTCTTACAATGGAAGATGCTCCGATCCCTTCGGCACCTGGACATAGTTAGGAAACACGACAAATGCACGCTCAACATACTCGTATGTACTCGGTTGACATTTATCACATAGAAACGGGTAGCTTTTACGAATCGTTATTGCGTTTAATAGCTCGGCTGTGGAACGATTTGCCGGCCTCTGTAATTCCTTCCTCTTACAGTATGGGTCAAAAAGATCCTTCGCACAGCGTCTTGAAAGATGACATAGGCCCTGAGGTAAATTATTTCCCCCAGGACCAACCAATTACCTAGAGATAGCTCTGTGTTACCTAATTTTATTTATTATTCATCTTTATTAATTCTAGCCTTACAATTAGTGATGTGTTATGCCTGTCTCGCCAAGAAATCCTTTGTTGAGAGCCGGCGCTTTACACATAAGCAGTTTATAATAAAAATACAAATAACAAAACAACATTACATTTAAAATAACAGACAATCATCATCGTACCATTGAAAATGCATACTAATAAATCGTTTTGATAAAATATTTAATGTTTGGCTGATAACCCCAAGAGGAGGAAAAAACTGAATTAACTGAAAGATTAGACTTACATTTGAAGACAATAATAATAAGCAAAAAAAAAACTGAATTCATCAACTCATTATCTGTTAAATTCAATTTTAAACCATGTTTAAAAATATATGAGAGTGTTTTGGAAAAAGGCCAGCGTGCATTGATTATATCTGATGATATAGAAATAAAACTAAAAAAAATATAATCAAATATTTATAAAAATAATATTACTGATGCATTTTAACATTAAAACTGACAAAATAGATGATAATAATTATTCTCGCTATAATTTTCCTAAAACAATTATTAATTACGAAAAATTACAACTAAACCGAAAATTGGGAAACTGTTCTGTCCTCTCAATATTGCTGAAAAAATCAATTTTGCTGGCAACAACATAGGTGTGGCATACTATCAATGAAATTACGAAATATAAAACCAAAAAAAAAATATATTAACAAAATCACAGATATTGATAACAAAATTTATAAAGTAAGCATGGAGAAAATGAAATGTGCAAATATCTTTAACAATCATTTTCTATCAATTGGTGAAAAATTAGCACTTAAAATTAAAAACATCGAAAATAATGATCTAGTAACACCTTAAGAGCCATTAAACCGCCAGCGGCCGAGAATTCAAATTTCGTCGAAAGATGTTCTAACGATAGTACAGGGCGGTTCCAATGAGAAAGATTACACATTCTCCGTACCAGCTTTTTAAAATAATAACTCAATATCGATTTTATTTCATTCAAAATTTTCTTTAATTTATACCTACATTCAAAAATGCTGAAAGACGTGGTGATAAAACTGTTAACATTATGTAGTTTTTGTAATTATTTTTTGATCATAAGTATTTATAATTTTTCAATAATGTCTAAGTAAAATAAGAATGTAAAAAATATCTTAAATATATTAGTTTGTAAAACCGTAAATATTTATACAAAACAGAAGTATTATCGGCACAAAATAAGGGCGCGGATTTTTTTTAATGATTTTATTCGAACTTAAATTAAAATTCTGAAAAATAGCTTTCACAAATAATTTATAGATTTATTTTGCTGCATGGTTATACGATTTGAAATGAATGTTGTATAATACAATTTTTTTTTGAAAATTTAACACATCTGTTAACGACCTACGGTAAAACCTTATTTAAATTGAAATTAATTTATATTTTTTTGTGTACAAGAGTCAATTGTCTAAAATTTGATATAAAAATGACATATTACCGGTTTTTTTGGTTATTCCCTCTCAAAATTCCAACGAATTAACTTTGATGAAATTAAAAGACAATAAGTGAATTAAAAGGTAATTCTTCCCCCGGTTAAAACAATATTTCTGTAGAAATACTTAAAAAAAATTCTGATTCACTTTGCAAACCATTGGCACACAACATAAATACAAGTTTCGAAAATGGCAACTATCCATTAAATTACAAAAAACTATTATTACTTCCATTTTTAAATCTGGTGACCCCATTCTAAGTAATAATTATAGACAAATTTCTCTTACCTCAAATATTGCAAAAATATTTGAAAAAAAAAAATGTAAAAACCACCGCCCGTTATGGTCATAGTACACTTACTTTCTGAATACGCTAAGTATATTGGAGTTAAATGGTTTAACCAATTACCAGTAAAATTAAGATTGGAAACAAATTATTATTTATTTAAATCAATTAAAACACTGTGTATAACTTATTACAATCACTACACTTTATAATACTATATCTCTACACAATTGTAATTTCAGATATCCTTTTTTTCTTCATTTTTCCCCTTTCTTTTTTATCTCCTCTTCTTCATTCTGTTACATTCCTTATCTATTAGTATTGGTTTTATATATAAAAAAATATATATATATATAAATTTATGATACATATATGTTTTTTTTGTATTTACTATTAATTATCTATCTTTTATTTTATATTTAAAAAAATATATATTTCCTTTGTTAAATTGTGGTTTACATTTTACATTCGCTTTCTCCGCCTTTTTAACTCGAGCTTTGCTCTAAAAAAATGTGTAAGATGCATAAATTAATGTATTTTTAAAATAAAATCTTTATTTGCTGTATAAAAATATGTAATTATTGTACCATTAAATGTATTTTTTTATGTAAAATTTGTTTTGTTTAACGGCATTGCATTGCATAGCTTTATTGTAAAGTATCTAAAAATTTCTTTGGCCTAAAGTTGTTTCAGCAAAAGGGTTAATAAAAAGATTATACTCTTTGGTTCTAGTATCTCGACCAGTTTGGACATTTTCAAAGGCAATTTTGTGTTTGAAGAGGTATGCTAGAATGTTTTTGCATACAGTTGCTTAGTGTCCAAAACACTGTGTCTCAAAGATTTCATCCGAACTGCTTGTGATCGATAATTTTAGTAAAATCTTTGTAATTAATTGGTGAACTTTAAAAATCGAATCAATGGCGGCAGCGTAGTTCGTCCCCAGGCCCTAATACCATACTCTATTAAAGAGTGACGTGGTGAATTGTTTTGAGTCGATTCAAACTAAGAAAGTGGTGAGTGTGTTTAAAGAAGCATATTGATTTTCTGAGTTTGTTTGCTACACTGATAATATGTTCTGTTTTATACCGTTTATAAATGTGTAGGTATTTGAATCGACGCTTTAATGATCTACTGACGAACGCAGTCGGTCATTCGTTATAATTACTATAATTACATCTCGTCTCACATTCCCTTGAAACGGGCGATAAAGCGATTACTCTCGATACAAACCAACTTTTTACCTATCTTCTTAACCTACCTACTATTAGAGAACGGTTATTTTATATAAGGTATCCGTGTCCAATTTTAAATTGTTGCCTGTACACATCAAATTTAGTCAAAAAAACATCATTTTTCAAGATTGATTTCATTTGAAGTTTTCCTCTAAATAATGTGTTCAGGTACCTCATCCATGCCATGTATGTATGATAAACCAATTAAGATGTGACGGAAATACCGTTTTACAGATTTTAATCTCGACTTTTCGTATCGGTCACAAGAGCCAATCTACAACTGGTCTTCTAGGTAGATACCTAAAATGAATAAAACACATCAGATAGGTACTAGACACCTATCCGCCAAATTACAAGTATTACAAATTACGTATTATATTTTTACCTAAGTACTAGAAAGGCACATACGATATGGACGGGCCCCGTCTCGAAGGACGCTGGTTCAAATCCAGGCAATTTATTAATTAAAAAATAACATCTATTGCGGCATTTAACAGAGTGAAAGGTTCTCTTGGAACCACCCTGGTGTAAAACCACCATTCCGAATTGAAACGTTGCCTGAAATGGCTTTAGCCGTATTTGCTGAACAGATGTGAATAGACACGTACTTCCCCAAATTCCTCTTCCCCATCTCCTTCCCCTCCGCACTACCCTCAGCTACACAACATACCCTAATTGTGGATGCCATAATCTCATTGACTCAAGGCGGGAGCATTTGGCACTCTTGTGCGGTATTCAAATAAATAAAAATTAAATATCTCTAAAGATTTTATCACTGCTAACATTCGTGTCGACAGGGGTCGATAAGTTTGTTGACAGTAATTAGTCCGCATGAACGGGAGTGTTATCACACCTTAGGTTATTTTAATAAATTTTGAACAGAAGAACAATCTTTTTATTATTTAAAATACATACATGTAACAGATTAAAAAAACATATGGTTCTTAAAACTAATTAAAAGAAAGTAATTTCTTATTAACAAACTACCCGACTCTTTAGAGAAAACATTTCTCGTATTTGAATTGGAGAGTAGTGCCATTATAGAATAAGGTGAAGTAATATACCATTGGGGAAGAAGATAACAACAATAATCTGAACGAAAATATGAAAGAGAACAAAACACAGAAAAAAGACAATGGTCGCAACTGGGACTCGAACCCGGGACGTGCGCGTTAAGGGGGCATTACCAGAGAAAACCGGAAATACGTCATTTTCAAAAAAGTTTTTAGACGTATTGACTCTTTTCCACAAAAAGTTATAAATGGATTTCGAAAGATTGTTCTTTTATCTAGCATTCGTATGTAATAAATTTTGAGAATTTTTTAAAATTTTTAGTGTAATAAGATTATTCCATAGGTCGTTGGCAGATTTGTTCAATTTTCAAAAAAGTTTTTGTATTATACCACACCCATTTCAAATAATATAATCATGCAGTAAAATAAATCAATACATTATCTAGCAAACGCATGTTTTAGAATTTTAATTTTAGTTTCAATAAAATCATTAAAAAATATGTACGTACATGTGTTTCTTGACGAAAATTGGTCCATTTGTGTATTTATTTGCGCACTTACAAACTAATATATTTCAGATTTTTTTAACATTCTTATTAAATTTAGATATTATTGAAAAATGATAAATACTTATAATCAAAAAATAATTACATAAAGTACATTATTTTAATAGTTTTATCATCACGCCTTTCAGCATTTTTGGATGAAGGTATAAATTAAAGCTAATTTGGATTGAAATAAATTCGATATTGAGTTATAATTTAAAAAAGCTGATACGGAGAATAATTAATCTTTCTCATTGTAACCGCCCTGCACGATCGTAAGAACAACTTTCGACGAAATGTGGATTTTCGTCCGCTGGCTGGTTAAACGCTCTTAACCAATTTCGCTATTGCTCCCTTCTGTTAACGCGCACGTCTCGGTTAGACGAGAGGTCTAGGTTCGAGTCCCAGTTGCGACCATTGTCTTTTTTCTGTTTTCTGTGTTTTGTTCTCTTTAATATTTTCATTTAGATTATTATTGTTATCTTCTTCTTCAATGATATATTACGTTGATGGTAATAAACTACAAAAGTTATAAAAGAGAGCTTTTCTTATAAAAAATTGAATAAGGTAAAGTAATTACATTATTTGAAGTAAAAAATAATAAACTTGTATAGCGTGATAGCAAACCGACATAATGAACTTGAATAACATATTAGTTACTAAATATACTAGAAAGATGTACAATACAACATGTTTTAAATTCGACTTTAATTTACAATCCAACCAAGGGCTACATTCTAAACTTGACCCCAGATTCCGCCAATTTTAACGCTCAAATTAGAAACAAAAATACATTTAGTTTCATCTATTAAAATCAGCCCCGCTTTCGTTCCTGCCCAGAACATCATTTATGTGTTTTAGATAATTTCGATGAAAAATGCATATTCGTCGGCAGACAACGAGCGCAACGGAAATTGTGATGTCAAATTTATTCAAGAACATTAATTTAACGAGAAGTTTAATTTTACCGAGAAATTTTTAATTCTCACTGTGCCAGTTTTTATCTAAGTTATTCGGTTACAAACCAAGAAAAACAAGTTGGACCGCCCAACTCTTTGAGAACGTTATTAGGTTTTTTAAAGGTTTTTAAAAAGCCCATCAGGTCGTTTGTAAATGATAAATAAATAAAATAAAAGTTATGCGAAGAAAGAAAACGGGCGACGCGACGTTTTGTCCATACAAAAGTATTCCCAAAACTTTATCTCTGGATTTTGACACTGGTTCAAATATGCTTTTGCATTTTGTCAAAAGTTACATCCTATAGGAGTTAAACCTCAAAATGAATTTATGCAAAGGACATGTAACTCCTATAACATTAAATTTGCACGTTTAGAAACACTTGCTGACATATTCACTGCTAGTTACTTTCGCTAAAGAATTTCATTGTATAACATTCTACGTGCGAATAATACATAACACATATTCATGATGATTAAATTAATTGTACCTAATATTTTTAAATTACCTGCGTGGCAACTTTCCCTTATCCCTGTCCTCCCCTTACCCGTCCCAATCCAAATACCTGTTTTGCACCCTATTTTCTTTACAGTTATAATCGCATTTATTTTATTGTTTTGTTTTTATATTTAGGTGTATCACTTGTTGAATCTACACCTGTATTATATATATATATTTTTTTTTAATTGCTGCTTTGTCCTGTTTTTTTTCTTTCTTTTCTTAAATATTCTAGTTTACATTCTGTCACTTTTATGTTTCTAAATACCTATCTGTGAACATTAATAATTGGTCTGTTTTTTGTTATCCTCTTATATGTGTTATGTTATTAAGACTGTTTATGTTCCTTAAATAAATAAATAAACCCCAAAATCGTTATAATAGCCTGGTTTGAACGCCATTTACAGAAGTTCAGTTTGCAATCTAAACAATGTATTTTATAAAAATGCAAAACTTGCCGACATGGAATAATTTCTTCTAAAACAGTTGGGTAAAAAGTTACAAAAAATTGTCCAGTTTTGGAGGAGAAAAACGAGGATTATAAAATCTCGATTTTAACCCCTCAGGCCTCGGGCATAAATCCAAATAAATCAAATACTTCTGAACGTATCCGAAAACTAATAACTGTTTTGGCAAGGGGTTGAAACATGCTTTAAAATTATATTATCAGAAGTGAACGTATAATTTTTGAAGTGAAACTTCTATAGCCCCGCTGTGATTTGGATTTCGGATGAAACGGAAATGACGATTTCCGCATGTGCGACGCATCAACTGCATCTTCGGCCGCTTTGATAATGATGTCACTTTTAAAGGCTCCTATTGGTTGAGCTTTGGTTATGACCTCACTTTTAAAGTATTGGTTGAGATTGTTTTGGTAAAGTTTCACTTTTATCGCTGCACTCGAATTTTTTTAAATGTAAAAATGTTGAATGCAAACAGAAAAAGCACCTCTTACCTTTTATTTTTTGTAACGAAACATATTGATAACGAAAAATTATAAAAACACAAACATATTTTCTCTTAGGCTTAGGCACCTCCCTCCTCGCCCCCACCTAAGTTGATGTTCTGTCTCCCTCTTCTAATTTTGTTTTAAATACCATGTACATCTGTATTATGTTCAATTTATTTTTATTCACCCTTGAGGAAGGTTCAGGATGAACCGAAACCGGTTTAGTTAAGAAATAATAAAGTGGAATTGAAACAATGTTATTTAATTGTTTTTATTATAAATCTTTTTGGTACCTCACTTTTTATTGTTTCAGGTAAAATAATCAATAAAAAAATCATAACGTTTCACTTTTTTATTTCAAAATTGCGATCGTTTTAGAGAAATTTGGTTTCATATAGGCGAACATACTTATTAATAATATTAACATATATGTGCTGTTCCCAAAAGTGAACAAATTAGCTTGAGAATTTACTGATTTTTTTTAGGTATTGTTTAGGCGCAGTTGTCCCTTTCGCTCAGTAACTTAGCAACGGTTTGGTAAAATAGCTATTATTCAAATTACTTGACGGCCACGTTTCTTCTTAAAATGAAACTTTAAACGACTGTCAAAATAATACTAAGACATCAATGACAACCTCATATATGTAAAATTTTCAAAATTTTAAGCAATCTCCGACACAAAAAAGAGCAGATGATCTTAAAACGCCTGAACAGATTTTCATGAATTGTTGCTATGCCATCTCGATTATGTCAGCTTACAAACAAACAAAAAATTGCATCTCAATCGGTCCATTCGTTTAGGAGCTACGATGCAACAGACAGGCACACAGATAGACAGACAGACAGACAGACACAAAGAGAGTCAAACTTATAACACCGCTCCTTGCGTCGGGGATTAAAAATGGCGGAAAATTTGTTGTTCCCTCCAACGCCAAGTGACGACATTACATTATAGCACGGGTTCACTTTGTTCACTTATCAAGTAATCCAAGCCACCGAAAAGATAATCTCTAGAAATGCGATCTATAACTGATCTGACGTCTACAATTTACATACGGCATTCGACTCCTAGATGCCAGCCAGGCATGTCAATAAAATTGATTATAATAAAATTAGTACTAGAAAGATTTTCGAAATTAATAATCATTACATTTGTTACATACGAGTAGTATAAAATGAAGTCGCTCAAAATGTATGTGCGCGTTAATCTTTTAAACTACGCAACGGATTTTCATACGGTTTTCACCAATAGATAGAGTGATTGAAGAGGAATGTTTATATGTATAATACATGTAAATTATATTAGATAAAAGCCGAGAAATTCAAAGAAAACATATTTTTGTGCGATTTAAAACGGCTGGCGAGCCGTACTGTAGTCACTTTTGAAATTCGTTCTACGGAAGAAATTGGAAAATAGATATCCTAGAGTAAGTAGGTATTTGATTTTCCATTTTCAAATATCCAGTGTAGCATTGCAAGCATTGTATAATTAGTGGCGAGTTAATTAGTTTATAGTAGAGAAAAGCCGATAAATTCAAATATTCAATTCAGGCAGCGGGCAGCGGGCAGCTAGCAAGCGGGTGGTGTGGATTTTATAAAGATTGGGTAATGGCGTTGTGTTTCGTTAGCCACAGCAACGTGTGGCCGGGTCTGCTAGTTAAGGATAAATTGTTTCCACTTTGGGCACACCGGCAGGCCTACAACACCTTCCTACACTTTATCCATTCAGTATGTCAATCTTAAATCCCAAAACAATGGGACATTGTTCAAAACCGCAAGCAAAATCATATCGTTCATATCATATTACCAATAATAATCTAATATTGTTGGCTGTCAATTAATTTAACTTTTATAATTTCGCTGCAGTGAAAATTTTAGCCGATGAATGAAATCAGTGTGATAAAGGAGACGCCAAAAACCATAATTTTTTTTCGAAAACTCGTATGTGTTGATTAACATTTGCTTATATAATAATTCATTTTCATTGTATTTTTTTTATATTAGCTCCACACAGAGGACCTTGAGGAAAAAAATCCTAAGGGCATATGTCATCTTTAAGGAAGTTTATTTTTAGGCAAAAGAAAGAAAGGAAGTTCTGGGAAGGAAAAAGATATTTTTAACTCCCGTCGCAAGAAGCGGTGTTATAAGTTTGACTTGCTGTGTGTCTGTCTGCGTATCTGTCTGTGGCATCGTAGCTCCTTAACGAATGGACCGATTGTGAAACGTTTTTTTTTTTGTTTGAAAGCTGACCTAATCGAGATGGTTCTTAGCTTTGTGCCGGCGTAGTGCAGCGGTAAAGCGCTTGACTCGCATTCCGAAGGTCGCGGGATCGAATCCCGGCGTGGCAAATAAATTTTATTTGATTAATTTGTGTAATTTAGAATTTATTCATTTAAAATAATTCATGGTTTATTTGCGGCACGTTCCAGAGTGGAAGATACTCTCAGTATCGCCCTGGTGTAAGACCACCATTCAGAATTGAAACGTTGCCTGAAATGGCTTTAGTCGTGTTTGGTGACCAGATCTTTGGTGACCAGATCAGATAGCCAGGTACTTCCCCACCTTCTCCTCTCCTTCCCTCCCCATACCTTTAGCGTCACAACATACCCCAATTGGGGATGCCATAGTCTCACTGGCTCCAGACGGGAGCAGTTGGGACTCTTGTATTCATGTAAAAAAAAAGCTACAATACATGAAAATCGCTTCAGACGGTTTAAGGTCATCAGCTCTTTTTTGTGTTGGGGGTTGCTAAAAATTCTGAAAATTTAAATTATTTCTTTTTCTTTAGCTCCACACAGAGAAAAATAATTTGGTTTTCCTATAAATGTTTCTCGGGGCGGCGGCACCCATATACCCATAATGAGAATAAAAAGTGCTTCTTCAAACTTTGCAATTACACTTTGTTGTGTCATTTTTAATTAAATGTTAATATTATCTTAACTCCATTTCATAACATTATAGCCAACCTAATTTTAAGTATAATGTGAAGCTGAAGAAAGTGAGGAGGGGGAGGAGATGGAAAAGAGGAAGGTCGGAATATATAAGCTAAAGCAACATTTCGACTTATCAAAAGTACGTTTTGTAAATAATAAAGCATTTTTTTATTATTTTTCTATTCATGTTATTAAATACGTTCAACAAAATTGCTCTGTCAAATAAAGCTGGCACTACATCTGTACTTATCGGCTTAACTTCTGGCAATCGGATAAAATCATCGGCCGCACAAGCATCCGCACTTTTGAAATATGATTTCATGTTGGGTTTGACACACTTATTATCGAGTACAGATATCGATAATTAAAAGCCGACTTCATAAATATTCATGAAAAACCACGTCGAACGTTCCAAGTTAAAACACGCAACGACTCAAATAATTTATTTAGATATTTCATTTGTTAATGTGAAAAGTCAAATACCATTAAATACCTGGAACCAGACAGATTACCTGAAAAGTAACAGAAAAGAGGAAGGTTGGGATTTTCTAGGTGCTGGGGAGTAAGCTGGTGAATGCATGACGAGAGCGTTACGAAAAGCGAGGCGAACGGTAGTTGAGAGGGAGACATAAGTTAGTGAAGATAGAAAGAGAGAGAGAGAGTTACGTTTCGTATATTACTGTAGGGGCAAGAGAGAGAGGTGCGAGCACACATTTTCATTCTATCTTTCTCTCATAGCCAGTTACGTTTCGTGTATCTAAGACACAGTGCAGGCCTATTGTCTGTATCACACTGTAGGAGCAAGAGTGAGCAGTGCGCGCGCAAATTTTGTTTCTCTCTTCCTATCATATAGATGGAGCTAAAGAAGTTTTACGTCAGTCGTGTGATCTAAAGCACACTCGTTTTTTATAATGGCCTTGATCGCCGAAACTTGCAGAAATTAATAATAACATTTTTAAATTTGATTTTCTGTAAAAAAAGAGTATGCAATTCACGCGCGGTGGAAGTGAAACCTGCAGAAAACGAAAGTAGACAAGAGTGTGAATTCTACGAAACATCGCACAAAGAGGAGACCGATTACATATTATACTATCTCATTCTCTCGCCGCGCCGGATAAATCCTGTATATATGCGTGTGTTTTTGTCTCTTTTTGGTGTCGCTATTTTTTGTTTCATCGAGTTTCAAATCACAATGGTGCTAAAGATGTTTTCACTTCAAAAATTTTAAAATTTAAAAAAATATTCTACTTTAAACCAGCAAACTTTTTTTGAAGCACTATTTTTTAATACACAATTATTATTTAAAATGAGCTTGGCGTAGATACAAACAGAACTTTCTCATAATAATTATAGTACGTTACGATACTTTTGAAATATGAAACAACCAAAATGGGCTGACGTTCATTAGCCCCCGCGTCACGGATAATATCCCAATGTTGTGGATAATATAGCAGGAACAAGTATTCCACACTTTCATGCCTAATTTCTTGAGCCAGATTTCAGAGGGTTCACGCTTCACAGCATTTTTTGTACTGAAATCAAATAAATAATATTTTTAAATTGTTAAATTGTGAAACATTGTCAATGCAACCTCCAACTTTGTCGACTGTACCACCAGCGTTGTCAGATACTCTTTTGATTTGAGAAATTTTGTACTCCGGTGACTTTCAATTTTTTTTCTTCGAAATCAAATATGTCGTCACTGGTCACTCAGCCGAGTAACCGACGAACCCCTCACCCCCAAACTGTCCACTGTCTACTGATTTTTTAGGATTTGGTTAAAAAAAAAACAGATTATTTATTTATATTTATTTATTTATTAATTTTATTTTAGTAATTTGTACATTTAAGTTTACAAATTTCTAATTAATATTAATAATGCATATTGCAAACTAAATTTTATGTAGTTTTATGTAGCTCCTACAATACGTCTTGAACTTTCCAATTGGTGTGCCCTTGGTAATGCCCTCTTAAGAGGGCATTACCAGAGAAAGCCGGAAATACGTCATTTTCAAAAAAGTTTTTAGACGTATTGACTCTTTTCCACAAAAAATTATAAATGGATTTCGAAAGATTGTTCTTTTATCTAGCATAGTTATTTAATAATTTTTTATAGAATTTTTTTTAATTTTTAGTATAATAAGGTTATTCCATAGGTCGTTGACAGATTTGTTAAATTTTCAAAAAAGTTTTTGTATTATACCACACCCATTTCAAATAATGTAATCATGCAGTAAAATAAATCAATACATTATCTAGCAGAGTTATGTATTAGAATTTTAATTTTAGTTTCAATAAAATCATTAAAAAATATGTACGTACATGTGTTTCTTGACGAAAATTGGTCCATTTGTCATCTAATTCCTTGTGCACTTTTAAAAAGATGGTTAAATTATTCGTATTAGCCGAGGATTGCCAATTGATTTTTTCTACATTGTCATTTCTAAATTAATAGCATATTGATAATTTATTACAGTATATTTACTGTTAATATATTATTTTTTATGTTCTTCTTAATTTACCATTACATATTAATTTTCTAACCGAACCTCATTTAAAATATTATAGATTATACAACTTGCAAAAAAAAAAAGTTATTTCAAATATAATTTCAACATATGGTCACTCTACATGTTTTACGTTATAATGTATTTGTTCCTATAGTGCAGTAGAGGCCCATTCTGTGAGAAATATTATTGTAACAATATTGTCTTTCAACACCTATATTATTTTGTGTACTCTATAAAATTGTTAATTTCAAGTCAAAATGAAGTTCAAAATTTCAATTTAAACAATAACACCTAAATTAAAAAGGTAAAGAAACAATAAATAAATAAATATATAGGGGTTATCGTATCCCATAACTTTGTCAACACTAAAAGATCACACGGATGGCATTTCTAAGATGTCACTTACACTATAAAAAACAATCATATTTTAATGAAAACGGGCACTTAAATGGAATGAAAACAATAATGTTGTGATCAAAACGGTTTCTTTCATATTTATTTCATAATTATTTGATAGTCACTTTAATATTTCATAAGAAAGATTCGCTCTAATGTAATCGCTTATAAATCTTTGTTTTTTTCATTTTTTATTTTTTTTACACATAGGTATTTAAAAAAAAACCTAAGGACATATATTTTTTTAATTTTATCTATTGTTGAAAATGGTATGAACTAATGATATAATGAATGATAACATTTTGTCTGATCTCTTAACACTTTGTTTTTAATTCATATATTTTTATCACTTATTATTTTCTCTGTTTATCATTTTATTTTTAAATTTTATTATTTTTGCTTTTACTTAACTGTTTTGCATAACCGATATTTGCGTGTGTTATTTTTATTAAATTGTGAAATTATTAACCCCGATACAGGCGAACCCTAGTGGGGTTAATAATTACATGCTAAAAATATATGTATATAAATTGTGAAGAAGCAATAAATAAATAAATAAATAAATTTGTGTATTTATTTGCGCACTTACGAACTAATATATTTCAGATTTTTTTAACATTCTTATTAAATTTAGACATTATTGAAAAATGATAAATACTTATTATCAAAAAATAACTACAAAAAGTACACTATTTTAATAGTTTTATCATCACGCCTTTCAGCATTTTTGGATGAAGGTATAAATTAAAGCTAATTTGGATTGAAATAAATTCGATATTGAGTTATAATTTAAAAAAGCTGGTACGGAGAATAATTAATCTTTCTTATTGTAACCGCCCTGCACGATCGGAAGAACAACTTTCGACGAAATGTGGATTTTCGTCCGCTGGCTGGTTAAACGCCCTTAAAGTTTCTGGTAGCTTGTTATATAAATTCATCCCTTTGTACAGTAAACTGTTCTGCGTATTCGCCTTGTCCTTTTTTTGAAGCCTGATTTCCTTGCACGTCCTTGTGTTATGTTTGTGAATGTCCTTGGTGTTGAATAAAATTTTATTTGAAAAGTATTTTGGTAAAATGTTGTTAATTATTTTATGCATAAATATCATCGTATTCAAGGTTAGCATCTGTTTCACGGTTAGCCAATTCAGTTCCTTTAACATTTTGTTTACTTTTGAAAATCTATTTCCCCGTAGTATTATTCTCATTGCCCTGTTTTGGAGAATTTGAAACTTATTTTGTTCTCGTTCGTTACATAGGAAAAGGATAGTTAAGTAATAGTTAAAATGTGGAGCAATAATCGATTTGTAGATAGTGATTTCAGTTTTACTAGATAGTTTTTGTCGAATTCTTCCCAAAAAAGATATTTTTTTCCCAATTTATGTCATCGGAGACCAACATTTGTTTCGCTTTTTTACTCCAAATGATGTCAGGAATCACTGGTTAAATGTGTAAAAACGTTCATTTAACGAAGGCGTTCATTCATGGTCAACAACTCCCTTAGCTCTGGTTACCAAACCCGGCAAACGTTTCAAATTACGTTTCGATTCTGAGTTGTGGTCTTTCAATAGAGCTGAGTTTAACTCGTACATAATATTATGTTACAGTAACTAATTAGTAAGCATAATCACTATATTATGGTAAGGTGTTTTACTTTTGTTTATTCACAAGTTGGTTCTCGTTTACAAGTTTATAATACAAGATGTTAAGGGACGTCCTTGACTTAAGGCGGAATTACACTTGTGTGTCGTGTCGTGTCATGTCGTGACGCGTCAGAACGGTATCGCAGTATCGCAGATCACGACACGACTACACACTAATATAAACGTCACCATACTAAATTTATATAACCGGTACCGTTCTGATGCGTCACGACATGACACGACAGACAAGTGTAATTCCGCTTTTACTCATAAACGATTTAAATTTTTGAATAACATTATTATTAGTAAGAGGTTAAGCATATGTGAGAATTGCAATTTCTGATAAAAAAATAAATGATAACCATATGTAAGTAATAATTATATCTAACTAGTTGACCCGGCCACGCGATGTTATGGCTAACGAAAAACAACGCCATCTACTAGATGGTTACTCATATAATTTGCATATAGTTTAATTATATATTTGAACCAATTGACAAAAAACCTTGACAAATTATATACCTATCTAAACCTTTCTTATGAATCAATCTATGTATTGGTGAACCGCATGGAAATCCGTTTAGTAATTATTGAGTTTATCGCGAACAGACAGACAGACAGACGCGACGAAGGACTTTAATTTATAATATATGTAGACTAGTAGAGATTTGTAGTATTTTTGTAATTACACTACGGTTTCTGGCTACAATTCAGTTATAAACAGATTAAACACCGTTTGTAATTGTTTTGCTAATG
This sequence comes from Limnephilus marmoratus, assembly GCA_917880885.1. Taxonomy (NCBI): domain Eukaryota; kingdom Metazoa; phylum Arthropoda; class Insecta; order Trichoptera; family Limnephilidae; genus Limnephilus; species Limnephilus marmoratus. The sequence goes on along the minus strand of OU862920.1, from coordinate 47,002,085 downwards.
TATTTAATATGCTTATATTTTTAATAAAATAGTTTTATAAGGTTGGCTCGATTGCCTCGCCTCGCCTCAATTGTCAGAACGCAGCGTGGTGTCCAATCTGTGTTTTGTTTCGTTTATTTAAATAATCAATATCATAATTCTTCTTTTCTTTCTATATTATTTGGGTGACCAGACAACTCAGAATGAAACCAACTCAGAAGCACCTCAGAAAGGACATTAAGAGTGATTATAAAAAAATATTAAAAAATTGGTTGAATAGGTTAAGTTAGGTTAGGGTTACCGGCTATTTTAAAAATATTTTTTAATAGCTTTTAATGACCTTTCTGAGGTGTTTCTGAGTTAGTTTCATTATGAGTTGCCATGGAACCATTATTTGTACTATCACTGTCAATATCTAACCCCTGTAAATGGCATTTTGATTCAAAATAATTAAGAGGGCATTACCAGAGAAAGCCGGAAATACGTCATTTTCAAAAAAGTTTTTAGACGTATTGACTCTTTTCCACAAAAAAATATAAATGGATTTCGAAAGATTGTTCTTTTATCTAGTGAAGTTATGTAATAAATTTTTAGATTTTTTTAAAATTTTTAGTATAATAAGGTTATTCCATAGGTCGTTGGCAGATTTGTTAAATTTTCAAAAAAGTTTTTGTATAATACCACACCCATTTCAAATAATGTAATCATGCAGTAAAATAAATCAATACATTATCTAGCAGAGTTATGTATTAGAATTTTAATTTTAGTTTCAATAAAATCATTAAAAAATATGTACGTACATGTGTTTTGTTGACGAAAATTGGTCCATTTGTGTATTTATTTGCGCACTTACAAACTAATATATTTCAGATTTTTTAACATTCTTATTAAACTTAGACATTATTGAAAAATGATAAATACTTATAATCAAAAAATAACTACAAAAAGTACACTATTTTAATAGTTTTGTCATCACGCCTTTCAGCATTTTTGGATGAAGGTATAAATTAAAGCTAATTTGGTTTGAAATAAATTCGATATTGAGTTATAATTTAAAAAAGCTGGTACGGAGAATAATTAATCTTTCTCATTGTAACCGCCCTGCACGATCGGAAGAACAACTTTCGACGAAATGTGGATTTTCGTCCGCTGGCTGGTTAAACGCTCTTAAATAATGGTGTCAAAGCAGAGCATCGTGCTGGTAGAAATGTTCTGGAGTGAAACTTTTCACTGCAATTTTTACGACAGAATTGGGCAAGCTTTATCAATGGTGTTTATCTATGCAGAGAGTCATAAAGATTATCATAAGCATGCAACAAACTGCATAACATAAAGATGTGCGTTTCCTTATTGACGTCTTTCATTCTTTCATAACAGCGCGTGACATGACGTTTGCCGGCACATTTAAAGTGCTACGAGCCCGGATTATCTAATTGGAATCGACGTTGGACAGGCAAAAGGGGACAAACGCAAAAAATATTGGATTTTGTATACCTCTTGCATAATATGATCACAGTGATGTTTTTGAAGTGAAAACTTCTTTCGCACCGTTGTGATTTGGAACTCGATGAAACGGAAGCGAGCGACACTAAAAAGAGGCAAACACATACATCACACGATTTAGCCTACGAGAGAATGTGATATTATAATCGTAGCGTATCGGTGACTTTAGTTTTCTGGAGGTTTCACTTCTATCGCGTGTAAACTGCACGCAATGTAGTGCACATAATAGTTTAAAAAAAAACTAAGGTAGACAAGAGTGGGGAAACTGCAATGCACCACACAAAAAGAAGATCGATAGTCTGCGAAGCTTTCCACGAAGAGAAGACCGATTATTGAAGTGAAAACTTCTTTAGCACCGTTGTGATTTGAAACTCAATGAATCGAAAAATAGCGACACTAAAAAGGAACAACACACATAGATTAAGCCTGCGGGAGAATGAGATAGAATAATCGGTTTCCTCTTCCGGTATTCTTTTTGTGTGGTGCTTCGTAGCCTACCCACTCTTGCCTACTTTAGTTTTCTGAAGGATTCTCTTCTACCACGTGTGATTGAATTTTTAAAATTATTATTTTCGGTTTTTCCCTTTTGTCTTTCCAACGTCAAAATAATGTGCATGGTCACAATCAATTGCGTCGCGGGGCACGGGACCACCGAGAAATTGGCAAATCTCCTCCGCGATGGAGATAACCAGTACCTACCCAGTACCCAGTAAACCCAGCCAGCGGCTCGGTTCGGCACGCCTTTAGCGTTAAATGAGACCTCTCCTAGAGAGCAATATGAGGCAGCCTTGCGACCGACTATCACGTACCAGGATCTAGGAATGTCAGCTGATTGCCTCTGCGGCTGCGTACACCCGTACGGTCTGTGTGATCACCTCGCTTGCATTCTCAATCATGCAGAATTAAGACTTTAACGAGCGCCGACATAAACGTCGCGTAAATCGATGTAATCAATTTTTTTAAACACACACGCAATTTAGGTATACCCAGTGGCGGTATCTCATTGGGAGTTTAAACAGAGATAAAAAGAGAAATAAAAAAATTCCCCCAAAGTATGAAGGAAAAAAAATTAGAGTGTGCAATTCACACGCGGCAGAAGTGAAACCTTAAATAAAACTAAGGTTGACAAGAGTGGCGAGCCTACGAAGCTCTTTTTTATCAATGTGAAAGACGATTTTTTTCCATATATTGGTCGTCGAATTCCAGTGCACCTTTTCTTTATTAATTTGGTCATCTCGTTAGTATTTGTGTTTTCTTCTTCGGAATCGCTTTCTTTTGTGTTTTCTTTTGCCTGTTCATTTTGGAGTGGTTTGAAGATTGGATATTTGGTCATCTTATTAGTATTTGTGTTTTCTTCTTTGAAATCGCTTTCTTTTGTGTTTTCTTTTGCCTGTTCATTTTGGAGTGGTTTGAAGATTGGATATTTGGTCATCTAATTAGTTTTGTGTTTTCTTCTTCGGAATCGCTTTCTTTTGTGTTTTATTTTGACTGTTCATTTTGGAGTGGTATGAAGATTGGATATTTGGTCATCTAATTAATTTTGTGTTTTCTTCTCCGGAATCGCTTTCTGTTGTGTTTTCTTTTGCCTGTTCATTTTGATGTAGTTTGAAAAATATTTAATTTATATTGGGGGTCTACAGTATCTTTCAGGCGGTCCGTGAAAAATTAAAATTAAGTCGGGAGTCCCTGAACAACGTCAGGGGGTTCGCGGAAGCTGTAATATTAAATTTAAAAATTGTGGCACATTTTTATCAATATGGAAGTTATTTAAGTTACTAATGCTAATGAATATTGAAGCTGTAATATAAAATGTAAAAAGTAAAACTAATGTAAAAAGCTGTAATATATTATGCTTACTCAAGGTGAAGTGCGTAAAACAAATTTTCCAAGTCTTGTACAAAAAGGATGTTTTTAGTTTCCAAATCTTTCAAAACTGCAAAATAGAGATTTGTTTGCTTATTGTCAACACTTAACAGCGGGGGGAGGGGGGGGGGGTCCGTGGGCCAAAATAGTTTGGAAACCACTGGTCTAGACCAAAGGAGGCTTGCGTGGGACCGTCGATTTATCGTATTATATTGGACAGGTGTACCCCAATTTCTCGCAGACTAAATCTAAATGTGTGTGTCTCTTTTTAGGGTCGCTCGCTTCCGTTTCATCGAGTTTCAAATCACTACGGTGCAAAAGAAGTTTTCACTTCAAAAAATCTGTTAAGAGCGTTTAACCAGCCAGCGGACGAAAATCCACATTTCGTCGAAAGTTGTTCTTCCGATCGTGCAGGGCGGTTACAATGAGAAAGATTGATTATTCTCCGTACCAGCTTTTTTAAATTATAACTCAATATCGAATATATTTCAATCCAAATTAGCTTTAATTTATACCTTCATCCAAAAATGCTGAAATGCGTGATGATAAAACTATTAAAATAGTGTACTTTTTGTAGTTATTTTTTGATTATAAGTATTTATCATTTTTCAATAATGTCTAAATTTAATAAGAATGTTAAAAAAATCTGAAATATATTAGTTTGTAAGTGCGCAAATAAATACACAAATGGACCAATTTTCGTCAAGAAACACATGTACGTACATATTTTTTAATGATTTTATTGAAACTAAAATTAAAATTCTAATACATAACTCTGCTAGATAATGTATTGATTTATTTTACTGCATAATTACATTATTTGAAATGGGTGTGGTATAATACAAAAACTTTTTTGAAAATTTAACAAATCTGCCAACGACCTATGGGATAACCTTATTATACTAAAAATTTTAAAAAATATAAAAATTTATTACATAACTATGCTAGATAAAAGAACAATCTTTCGAAATCCATTTATAATTTTTTGTGGAAAAGAGTCAATACGTCTAAAAACTTTTTTGAAAATGACGTATTTCCGGCTTTCTCTGGTAATGCCCTCTTAATGCTTACAAAATACTATTCCGCCAAACTTTCACCTAATAAACACTAAATGGCCGTTATAAACGACATCTTTTTTCAGTCCGATTCCAATTAGACACAAAAGTCAACATTTTTCGCTCTACGCGTTCGCTATTTTCATCTCTATTTTCATATCTACGATTTCAATTGTCATCACTGCAAACAACACATGAACCATGCTGAGGGAATTTTTGCCCTCCTGTGTGTAACTAAAGTATTCTAGGATTCAAAATAATCCAACACTTTATTCTAAATCTTCTCACAGGCGCAGGTTTAATTCATCGACACAATAAGGCGTTCCGATGAAAACATTATAAATAAATTGTTCCCATCGGTGTTGCCATACGGGCTAAAATTGACCGATAATATCTCGAAGCCCAATTCGTGCGGGCCATCATAATTAAAATTATTATAATCTTTGTGTCGCTATTTAACAGAATTAGACATTATTGCCTTTTTAATCATTATTTTCTCATATAATATTAATAAATAATAATAATATATGTGAAACCTCGTTGTGATTCGGAATTCGGATGAAACGAAAATGACGCGCTACAGCACCTGCGAAGCATCAAACTCCTATCAAGGCTCCTATTGGTTGAGATATAAAACGGAAATGACGCTAGGTGTGCGCTCATTGGCCTCTTTGATTATGACCTCACTTTTCAAGGCTCCTTGGTTCTTCATTGATTGAGATTGTTTAGTTTCACTTCTACCGCGTGTTAACTGCACTTGAAAATTGCTAAACTTGCATACTGCTTACTAACAACCTATGCAGGGACATTGGAGGTCTAGATTCGTTTAAAATTAAATGTAGATTCGTTCAATCAAAAAATTAGAGTCCTTGCGAGAGCCTTGAAGGAGTATAGAAATCTGTTACTTGTACCAGGGCGGGTAAGTGGTGGATAACCTCCAATGCACACGAAATTTTTTTTGACGTCTCTTCTACTACTAAATAACACAGACAATCTTTTAATTATAACATCTTATAACTTAAAGTAAAGATTGCATCCACCAGTGTTTTCAGTCAAAATACATGCAGTATAATACAATAAAAACTACGAGTATATGAACAATGTATCACCAATGAACGTGGTGCTGAGTAAAAATGAACTCAAATTTGCTATAAATTTAAATATCATTTTACCTACAGGTAATATAATCTTTTTTCAGAAAATTGTTATATTGTCATTTTGAAAATGGAACTGATTTTGCCAAGAATCCACTAGTAGATACACAATATTTGAAACCTGATTTATAATGCTTTCTAATGTTAAACTACGAAAGTTTAGCATATTTCGAACAACAAAAAGTGATTTAAACTCTCAGGCTAGTTTAAGTTAATCACATAATTATTAACCATAACATCTACACCGTTATGAGACCAAAGTTTACGACCGCAATTTGAAAAAAAAGAAAAAATTTGGATAATTTTTACAAATTATTTTCACATGAAATGACACAAAAGTAAAGTAAGTTTTATAATGTATTTGTGTGGTAATTAATATAAGTTTTTTTTAAAGTTAAAATTTCTTTGGCACTATTGTGATTTGAAACTCAAAGAAACGAAGAATAACGACACTAAAAAGTGATAAACACATAAATCTATAGAATTTAGCTTACGAGAGAATGAGGTAAGTAGTATAATAGTATAGTATAATATTTGTGCGGTACCTTTCGGTCTCCTTTTTGGGTGGTGCTTCGATGCCTCCCACTCTTGACCACTTTAGTTTTCTGAAGGTCTCACTTCTACCGCGTGTGAATTGCACACTCTGTTTTTTCGTTATTAATAATTTTAGTATTAAAAAAAACATTAGAATAGCTATTTTTAAAACTTTTTTAAAATTTTCCGAATTTATTTCTTATTTTAAAATTTGAAAGCGTTTTTAATCAACTTCAAAAACAGTTTTTAGTTTTCGGATACATTCAGAAATATTCAAAGCGGAAATTTTTGACCTTCTGTCAAAACATGCCCCGAGGTCTAAGGAGTTAACCTCGGTAAATCCGAGATACATATATATATATCAAATTTTAACTAATTGTAAACTACTCTCATTAATAAACTACATAGTTATAGACAATGATTCAAACAGCCATACAAATCTAATACAAGGGTATAAATGATATTGTTTTACTAAATTCTTCGATTCAATGGTGTCGATGGTGTAACCTCACATCGCCTAGTTCAATGGATAAAAAGGAACTAGGTACGTGGCGCCCTTACATTCATTTGCCATTGACGACGTGAGCATCCATTGCGCTTGTGTCGGTATGTTGAGATAGGTCGTCAGACGTCGCACGCACACACAGACACGCTGCAATTATATTCAATATAACACCGATAAACAAGCATTGCAGCTAGTGCTACTGGTTGAATCTACTCCTAATTGAAAAATAATTTAGTACCTGCATAATTTGTATTCCTCACCCCATTTTTTAACTCGGTTTGGTGTCAAGTTGTGACTGGTGAACGCCCTTACAAACAATAAACGTAACAGTGGACTTTGGGAAGGAATCTGACTTGCCTTAATTTTTACAGAGCCTGTTTTTGTGAGATTCGATATTATGGTACCGAGGGATAACTGGGTTGAACACTGCACAAGTTTCAGTAAGTCACCGAGTATCACCAGACGAGTCGATAATTACAAAGACTTTTCTTATAGACTGCTTTTTCCTTGAGTTATTGTTCCAAATTTCACATGTGGAAAATATAATAGGTTGGGTGGAGGAAGGGAGATGTACACGGTTACGTCAACAATTAGAAACTATTTGAACGCGAGGTGTACTATTTACAGAACCACTAGAACATATTGACATTTCTAGATAATTGAATAAACATAAACAAGTCAAAGTAAGTACTTAGTAAAGTGACAGTGAACGGTGCGGTTAGTTGCATTTTCCTGCAATTGTGATACAATGAATATTTCTGAACACTGATGCAAACAGTGACGGTACCTGCCGCTTACGGTATTTGCCTGTGTTGTGTCGGTGATCTAATGCTCATTTAATTACTGTTTTACAACAATTTATTAATAAACGACCTTATAAAGTTGATGTTACGTGAGTAGCGTTTATAAATTCATCATCTGAAGGCAATGTAGGCATGATATCTAATTGAAAGGGAGGAGCAACTGGCTTATTATTGATTATTATTATAATTGATGCATAAATACAAGGGTTTTATTTACAGTGATCTAGACATAAATATATACCGATCGTTCCATTGATTAGTCAGACATCAGTCAGGGGTACCTCAAGGATCTTTATTGGGACCATTACTATTGAATATTTACGTCAATGATAATATGAAGGTTTCAGATATATTGCTGACTGTCAAAAAATGCAGGGGTACCTAAACGGAATTAATGTTTACTGTTTACAGGATTACGTTAAAATTAATGTAAAACATTGTTTCGTCGAGAATTTCACACGATATAATAATATCATTACTAATAATTAAGGTCTGAACGGCTCAATATTATTAACATAACGGAAATCAAATATTTGGAAGTGAATACGACTTTAAGCTTATATTCGACATTCATATCGATTCAGTAATATCAAAATCCCCGAAAATGTTAGGATTTTCTTTTATTTATTTTTATTTTTTTTATTAATAAATTTTTTTGTTACATACATAAAAATATTACAAAAAACATTTCTTTTGATAAGAAGTAAAAAAAAGGAACTATAAAATTAAATATGTAGCTTAACGATAAACAATAATACAATTTAACAACAACAAAAAAGATATTACAATATTATACATATATGTATGGTAACAAAAAGAATCCCACATAGGCATCGCCAGTTCGTGGGTATACTTAAGTTTTTTTTTTAATGCAGTTAAGATACAACATAGCAAATTAAACTTTAAATTAGTAAATTGAAACATAATTATGTTTTAACATATTTATAGAACAAATAATTCCGTATTTAAAAAACTAAAGTTAAGAAAAAAATATATATATGAAAAACAAAAAAGGTTAAATAAAAATTAGGGATTTGTAAAGTTATAACAGGTAAGATGTTATAGCAGGTAGGTATTTGTGTCATTTGTAGTTACCCAACTCTTTATTAATTTTTTGTATATGCTGTAAGAGGATATGTTTTTAGATTTAATTTCTATAGTCTGATACAGTGCATTATAGATTTTTGGTGCAATGAAAAAAGCATGTCTTTGCGCAAGCCTAGTTTTGCATAGGGGAACCTCAAATGCATTATTTACTCTACTGCTGGAGCGTTTTTCGTTTTTTGTAAAATATACATTTCGTGAAAGTATACATTTTAAAATTATATATTTTAGTTATTTAAATAAAGTGAAAGTATACATTCAAAAATATACATTTTAGTTATTTGTATAAAGTATATTTACATTGGATTATTCGATGCCTGTGTCGCCAGGATATACCTGTGTCGAGACAGGCGTAGAGGTAGGTATATAAATGAATATCGTTGTTACAATAATATTTAAGGTAAAATACATAATATTACCTTGAATAAAATTAAAACAGAAAGGTGGAAGTATGGGTAAATCTTTTAAATAGAGTTATCTTATGAATGATGGAAGAGATGAAGTAAAGTAGTAATTCTTAGACACTGTAAAAAATTTAAATCAATGAAAACCCTATATTATGCTTATTTCAGTGGTTTCCGTTAGCTTTCTAGAATACGCGTCACAAGCATGGGACCCGCAATACAAATCATTTGTCTGGAACGTGTTCAAAATCGCTTGATTGGATACTTTGATTTCCGTAGCTATTGTCCCCACTCAAATTCACCTAAAGGACGCTTTACAAATTCATTAATACAAATCTACGATTGCCTTATAACTAAGATTGATAACTAATGACTTACAACTTCTAAGACTTGTATAACTAATGAAATGACTTAAAACTATACTTATTTTTGAAACCGAGTACAATACTATTTTACTTGTGTTATGACTTATGTCTGTCTTAAAATTAGTTATTTACGACTAACATACATATGTACATTTATAAACACGTAAAGTTAACAATCTTTGCCCGTGCCTTCAGCGCGAGTTATGAAAAATAATAATTAAATAAATGTCAAAAATAAATAGCAAAATAACGTAAAACCGTGTAGATTATTAAGGCGAAAGGTACATCCATGTAAGTTAATCCAATGGACTAAGTAATGAAATACTACTGAAGAATGCAGTTATTCAGGATATGATAATTTATGGGATTTATGAAGCTGTATCTCTAATTTCTGTCCTCGCACAGCCTTCGGGGTTGCTTTTCGTAACTAAAAATAATTTTATTTTTATAATGTGATAGGTTAATTTTATTATCGATAGGTTATTTAACAAATATAAGATGGAACATCCATTTTTCCCTCACATTTGTGAAAATTTAAAAGTTATTTATTTATATTTTTTGGTTATTGTAACTTGCACAGCGCCCTTTATCCTTCCGCCCTTCGCTATAAACATTAACCAAGTATTATTATTGTTATGCTAGAAAACATATATAAATTATTATAAATACTAGCCCAGACCCGTGAAAAATCAAAGGATATTATAATTGTAGGATTTGTAAAGCAGAATTATAAATAAGTTAATTAAATACCATGAAAATAAGTTGGAGTAGGTACTTACACATGATTGCGTCATGGTCCCGCTTCGTTGTCGCCAGAACTTTGAAACTCATATATTTATATTTAAATTAGCACTTGTTCATGTTTACATGGATGTGGATGATGTTTATTGTACCTAACTATTATAGGCTCTTACTAATTCATAGTTAGGTTAGCTGTTTGGCTAAATAACCCTTTTTCACACATGATGCATGGTGATCTGTGTATCATGTACATACTAGCGCAGACCGATGAGCAATCAGGGATATTTGAATTAAAATTTTGAAAAAAACAATAATTTTCTGTTAAAGTTTAACATTATAAGTTACTCACCTGCATTATCACGTGTCTGGTTATTTCACACAATCAGTTCCAATTTTGGCACTTCCCTGTGGTAAATAAAAAAAATCTCAGAACTTATTAACCTCTCCTACACAACCTCAGATTTAAAAATCCGCATCCTCAAGAATGATGTAACCTACTTTATACTAAAAATCCAACCCTCGTCTAAAATGAAATTACTTTTTAACCCTGGACCCGTCCCGTGGGGTCTTTAAAAGCCCAGGTTTTACAGGAATGCTAATTATGTACATTTAAAATGTACCCACTGATTTCTTACTTTAGTTAGCTTCCTAAAAGGGACTATACTTGACTCTAGCACCGCTAACAGTCTGCGCACGTGCGATGTGAGATACAGACTTGGGTTTCGGTGTGAGGCTCAAAAAAATCATCAAAATACAATGAAAAACCAAGTTCGTGTGTTTTTTTTTTGTAATAAAAGTATCAATCTCAAATAGTTATAAGTTTGATAGAAATTGATTAGATTTTTTTAAAGTTTTCTATTAAAAATGTATGATTCAAAATTATAAAAAATATTCCTTGTGGGTTTTTAAGCTTTTACATTGAAAATAAGGATTCAATTTTTAATATTTCTTTTTATTTCAATGCAGTTATTATCACCTGACTATAAATAAATAAATAACACATAAAATGTAAGTTATAAAAACAATTTAATGATATTTATTTTTGGGGTCCTCCGTGACCCCGCGCGACACCTCGCGTTATAAAAAAGACGCGACGGGCGGAGGGTTAACTTAGATCCCTTGTTATCAATAGAAGATTCTGCTGACCCGACAGTTTCCCCTCCCCCCCCCCCCTCCCCCAAATTATAATTATAATTTTTGAAGTGAAACTTCTATAGCACGGCTGTGATTTGGATTTCAGATGAAACGGAAATTATGCTAGGTCTGCGTTTATTGGTCGCTTTGATTATGACCTCACTTTTCAAGTATTGGTTCAAGTGGTGGTTTACAAGATTATTTTGGTATAGTTTCGCTTCTACCGTGCGTAAAATGTACTCGATTTTTTTTTTTGCATTATTTATCGATTACAAACCTACAATCGACTTCTAAAATAACTTTAATAATAAGTTGACATGGATATCTAAATAATTCATTTTTAGTGTCGATTTTTTGTACTGATACACTGGTGAGTACAATATAATATATACAATACAAGTAGATTTATCCTTGATGCATTTACATTAAAATGTGCTTTATACTCTTGTTATTTGGCGGGAGATACATCCTCTCTGCACATTCCCCCACCCTTAATTATATTTTGTGTAAGTAGATATACCGTTTTTTCTCTAAACCGAATGCATACTGTATATAACATCAGCTGTCATGGAATTGAAGGTACTATAGGGAAATGTTAGACATCGCCCACAAGATACAACATTAGAGCAGGCTGGCTCGCATTAACATGGACAATTCTCTCAGCCATAGTAATTATTGGTGAAACTAAATACTATATTTCACTCGATACCGAAACAGATTTGTCAATGTCTCCATAAAAGGAATCAGGCGTTACAACAGATAGAGTCATAACATCATAACCAGGTGATATGAAATTATAATCTAAAAAGCTTTAAGCTCTCAACCAAACGGGTCACGTCAGATTTGTCCATTCATTCTCACCGGTAGGTACCACGTACCGTTAGAATTATTTTGATGTCTCGGAAACGTGCAATTATTGTGCTTGCAGCTTATCAAAATACACTGACAGATGATGTTTCGGCGGGTTTTTGAAAGATTTCTAAATAACAGATTGCAAAGCATAATTATTATTTATTATTTCGGTTAAAATATAGGTTCAGTGGATGGAAGTAAATCAAAGAGAAAGTTTTGCATTTCTGGTGTTTATTTCAGAGGATATACCATTTTGGGATGCTGATTGTAGGGGAAAATGTTTGCACCTAGATATTTGAGAGGCGGTTTTTATGGTTCCATGATCACTTAACAAAGTTGTATTTCAACACCCTTTTTTTAAGTCTTTTAAAAGAGATGAAAAATAGCCCATAATCTAACCTAACATAGCCTATTTTTCCTAGTTGAAATTACGCACGCTTGACTTGGGGAGTAAGCTGTCGAATGCGTGACGAGAGCGTTACGAAAAGCGAGGCGAACGCTTCGTATATTACTGTAGGGGCAAGAGAGAGGCGCGAGCACACATCTTCTTTCTCTTATAGCCAATTACGTTACACAGTGCAGGCCTACTGTCTATTATGGGATCTACACACGACACTGCATGCTGGCCAGCAGGCAGTGACTGCAGAGAGGGTGGTTTTGAGCGAACTAATGCTGTCTCGTTCTAGCGGCCCTTTAACAAACGAGACAGCGCTAGTTCGCTCAAACCCACGCTCTCTGCACGCTCACTGCCTGCTGGCCAGCATGCAGTGTCGTGTGTAGAGCCCATTACACCAGGGGCGTATCACTTCGTTCAAATTTTTCAACCGTGGTCCGTGACGTAAAAGTGCTGTCACACATAGATAAAGTTTCATAGATGGAGCTGTAAAGATAGGTTTGTAATTTTGATTTTCACCATCTCTCGCTCAGGGTTGCCAACTTAGGGGTAAAATAAGTGAGATGGGATTTTTTTACTGGTTTAATAGGTGTTTTGGGGTATTTTTTGTGGTATTTTTGGGGGTTTTGTGATTCCATATATTTTTTTAAATTTTTATTACATCGTATACACGGAGCACTCGCACACTTCTTATTTGAGGATTTATTTTTATTGTACAAAAACTTGCTGCAACGACTTGTGCCTTCACAATAAGGAACTCCAGTGAAAAATATTATGGCTTTAAAAAAATATGTTCATACAGACCAATGAACGCTGATTCTGAATATATAAGTTTTATTTCATAATATTAAACGTAGAGTTCTTAAAAAAATATTAAAAAGTGCATTTTTAAACCTCTCGTCAAAACACACTGTAAAGTTGGTATTACTGAAATGGTTAGTGCTGACGTCACGCGTCACCAGTCATTGTATTGAAACTTTGATTATGTAGGTATGACATAAGCCATCAGTACTAACAACATTTCATGTTATTCGTTATTTTATACTGTTTATAGATATTTAGTTGTTGTGTTTATAAGGCATATCTTATTAGATTATCTCTATTATTGAAAATGTTAAAAAAACTACTGTACAAAAAAAATAGTAATGCTATTTCTAGGGAGAATACTTCGAAGAACGGAATTCAAAATGGCGGCAGTAAATCAGCTGATTGCCCAATCCTATACTAATTTTTCAGGAGTGATGACGACACACGATTCACCATACATCGGTGGTTTTCGGAGGGGTCTTGAAAAATTAAAACTTTAACAATTATTTTAACTATTATAACTAACTTTAAAAATAAAAATAAATGTGCAGTTATTTAAGTTAGAAGGTCATTATTTATTAAAAAGAATAAAAAAAATGTATTGGAGTTCTCTATTGGAAAAATTGGTGGACTCTTGAAGTTGTAGATTTTTTTTTTTTTAATTTCCGAGAACATCTGATGAAGCTTCAATGTGTTTTGGTTTTGATTTTCTAAATATATCACAAGATCTTGAAGAAAAGGATTTTTTTTACAGTGAATACCGCACAAGAATCTCAACTGCTCCCGTCTGAAGCCAGTGAGACTATGGCATTCCCCAAATTAGTTATGTTGTGAGGCTGAAGGTAGTGAGGAGGGGAAGGAGGTGGGGAAGAGGAGGGTTGGGAAGTACCTGGCTATTCAGATCTGGTCACCAAACACGGCTAAAGCCATTTTCAAGCAACCTTTCAATTCTGAATGGTGGTCTTACACCAGGGCGATACTGATAGTATCTTCCACTCTGGAACATGCCGCAAATATACTATATATTATTTTAAATGAATTAATTGTGAAATAACACAAATTAATCAAATAAAATTTACTTGCGCATGCCGGGTTCGAACCCCAATCTCCGGATCGTGAGTCAAGAGTCTTACCCACTGGACTACGGAGGTCGTCAGGTCATTTGATGGATGAAAATTAAAATCTCTCGATTTTATGAAACAAACAGCCCCGTATTTTGCGTATCGCTTGTGAAAGATATGTTTTATAAGGTATATAACAAATCGCGTACTGGCAACACAAAATATTTCTATTTCGAATGGCGTTTTTGACAGCATTTAACGGTCTTGGTTTTCTGCATAACAAGGTAAGATATAGCATTTTTCTGTTGAAAATAATTATTATACTGTATATAGATGTTTTATCTGATCGATAAATATGATTTCCATTCAAAAACATTGCTTTTTCATTTTGTTTTCGCTAAAAGCGTTCATGTTCCTGTGGTGGAGCATTGGTGGATGGTTTTTTATGGAGATCTTGTTTTGGCGTTTAGTATTGTTTTACGTATTTTAATTTGATTCTTTCAAGATGTATTAATTTATTTTAATGTTTTCCGGTAGACTATATATAACATATTGTTATCATTTTTATAGATGGCTGTTAGAGGTTTGTCACATGAAGAAATAACTATTGCACTAGAAGGAGACATTTCCGGTGTCAAATGGGAGTCTGACGGTGAAGGTGAAGAGAGCTGGTCAGTGGAGTATCTACAAGATGACCAGGATCAGAACCAGGACCAGGACATCAACATTCAGCATTCGTCCGTAAATTAATTTGAGGTTAGGTTACCTTAGTTTTTGTGTTATGTTTTATTATCAATTGTCTTATGTGTTATTTATTATCAATTGTCTTTACTGAAAATAAACATATTTAAAGATGTTCTCAGAGTGTTTCATTTGTCTAATGTAACATTTTCTGATTCCAATAATTTTGTTCTTAAATAATTTATTGGGCTAATGAAGTAGGTCGAGAGCGATAATATTGTCTATGGTAGACAAATAAGTTTCCTCTATCTTTAGTCTATTAGTGCTGTCATAGGCGCAGGCAGGTGCGGTAAGGGCGAGGGGGGGGGGGTCTGGTTAAGTTGGTGACGAAAACCGCTAGGAGGAAAAAGCCCGAAGTGATCAATCTAGGGGTTAGTATATTTATGCATTACACACTGTTGGGCAAGAGAGAACAGTGCACGCGCACATTTTCTTTCTCTCTTCCTATCAGATGGAGCAGAAGTTTTACTTCAGTTGTGTGGTCTAGAGCACATTCGTTTTTTTTTCATCACTTTTAATGACTTTTCAGACGAGTGATGAGCTGTCACTTTTTTGAGTTTTCTGGTACCATTTTTATGAGAGAAGAAAACTTGTAAATCATCCCACAGATGATTCAGAAATTCACAATCAGTTGAATGTTGACTGTGCACCAATGCTAAAGGGATCAATGATGCTTGTATTAATGAATACAATGATATTTGTATCACCTTCCATTTAAATACCAGTAGAAGAAATACTGTATACCACCTATCAACTATGATAACTTCTGAGTAGGTGTTTTTTACTGATGGGAAAGAGTGAACCTGTATATTGTAGGAGGGACGAAACAACAAAGAGGAAAGGAAATTGTAATCACAGACGAGCCGTTGAAGAAAATAACAAGTTTTTAAAACGACCCGTTCTAATGCGAGATTTTGCAACAGTGTACGAATTTTGGGCAGTGTTTGACGTGTTTCCACATTGTGCAACAACAAAGAGGAAAGAACATTCTATTCACAGACAAGCCTCTGAAGAAAGAACAAATTGTAAAAACGACCCGTTCTCAAGCGAGATTTTTCAACTACCTACGAATATTGGGAACGCGTTAGTCATATCTCCCCGCTGTGCAACGCTGCCGAAGAGATCAATGACTCTAGTTCATTAATATACCTATAAGATAAACACACATTATGCGGTTATAAAAATAATATAAAATTTGGGGTGAAATGCAGATCCGGGCACCGTCTGGAAATTTAATAAAAATGCACTTTCTAGATGAGAAAAGTGTGGAGAAGATGAATAAAAAATAAATTAAGGCGCGCTCGGCAAAATTAAGGGAGATACAACCGTTCAAAGTATTTAAAAATTCACTTCGCGAACTGATATTGACAGTTCGTTCGCCATGTTTTCATTGCTTATGTTGGATCCCAGACCTAATACAGAATTAATAGTACGCCAAAATCACAAACCATATTACACAAACCTAGCGTAGCCGCTAAACCACTTGAAAACTGGGATGTTTTTTTGCCGTGACGCGAGCAGGCGCTACGAAGGGGGCACTTTCTTTTCTATCACAAACCATGTTTAGCGTATTAGGTTATAAAAAAATGGCGGGCGGACGCGGGCGAACTGTCAATATCAGTTTGTAAAGTGAAATTTTAAATACTTTGAACGGTTGTATCTCCCTCAATTTTGCCGAGCGCGCCTTAATTTTTGTTTTATTCTGCTTTTCCACACTTTTCTCATCTAGAAAGTGCCTTTTTATTAAATTTCCAGACGGTGCCCGGATCTGCATTCCTCCCAAAATTTGCTCCAAGAAAGGCCATGCATATTTTGCCTGGTGCCGTAACATGGTAATGATTGTTATGATTGATTCATTAAAAAAATGACAGGATAATATGGTACTAATAAATTAAACCGGTGTTTGTGCAAAGCATTGTAATAGAACCGTTTGATTTCGTTATACAGTAAAAAATAAATTATAAGCTGAAACTCAAGATAAGTTCAGGTTTTTACAACGCCCCGGGGCGGTTATAAATTTGAAACTGTTCGACAATTCATAAAAAGATATAGTATAGTGTTGTTCAAAACGACGACTTACTTCACACACATGAATTTGGACTTTCACGGAAATTAACTAAACTTGTTAACTTCGACAGCGGTCGTAAATCTAAATCAAACTAAAGTGGAGGTCATGGTTTATGCACATGAACAAAAATCAGAAAGTCTTTAAGGTGTTAAATCATATTTTTTGTTGGTTATCCTGCCGGCTTCATATGTCAACTTCAACACGTGTGCGGATAAAACAAATAAAACCTGTGAATTATAATGTAAAAAATAAAAACACGTTAATAGTTGGTACCTACCTCCAGAAGTAGAACTTACCTATTTGCAAAACTTTAGAGTAAACTAGTCTTATAACCGAGTTTCGTCAAGTTGTCGACACTCTTTATTTAAACCATTTGTCTTTGTATAATAAAATATGATGTCCTGTGTTATTTTTCATATCAGAAATGACACTGCAAGCTAAAAAAAGTGTTTTTTTTTTTTTTTTTTTTAAACGTAAGAAAAATATCATTTTTTGTATTTCGACGTCACTTGTCACTCAGCCCGACTTAGCCCAGTAACCGCCAAATTCCCAAAGATCAAGATATTTTAATGTTTTTAGTTGAAAAAAGCAACAAAAAATGTCATCTTAGACCAAATTTCGATAATGTCCGGGTTAGTCCCTTAACACACTGTTTACTTTGCATTGTTATCTTCAGTAACAGGTTTAATTCAGAATTGAGTTGGTTTAAAATTCGATTGTATGTAGTTGTGTATTAAATTTAACATATTTTTTTACAATGTAGGAGACTTGCGATGGTAATCGTTTTTCCACCTACTTACGTCCAATTTTTTTACATTAACCCCACACAAGAGACCCCCATGAAGAAAATAATTTTCCTCGGGACCATGTTTGGGGAAGCTGTTTGGAGAGTCATTTTAAGGAAAGAAAGGATAGGAAGTTCTGGAAAGGAAACGTACGATGGGTGGGTAGCAATCTAGAAGTCACTAAATTCTGGAGTAAAGGACGAATGTATCCATCTCTCCCGCTGTGGAAAGACGATGGGTCAGGAGCCGCCACCAAATGAATCCGAGCATTCCTGCTTAGTCACCAAACATAACAAACCACTTGGGGTGACCTCTGGCAGAGGTATTGGTTATTTTATAATTGGTTCCCGGTGTGGCGGTACCCATACCCAAACTGTACTTACTCAATTTTCGTCTGGTTCTTTTTTAGAAGTATATAGAAGTACCTAGGGAAGAAATTGAGTCGTTCCCGTTTTCATGAGATACAGGGAGCTCAACGTTAGATTGTTTTTACAGCACGCTACCTTGTAGTTAAGACAAGTGATCGAATTAGTTTACGCGTGCATTTTCTCAAGTGCACGCGAAAAATCACGGGTTGTTATGACATCCGACAGGTATTGTGCTAGAAACTCTGGATGATTTAGGAGGCCTTTGTCTAGCAGTAAACACTGATGAAAATAATATTTTGTATATAGGTCATACGGTAATTATTTATCATGGATACGCATTCCAGTGCACCCCGGGCGCGTTTCTAACGGCTCTATTATCGATTGGGAGTGAATCTCCGAAATGCGATGTGTTTATTTGAAACCTTTCAACGCCGGGAATAAGCAAATACTGCCGGACGGATAGTAAAGTAATTAAAAGATCAATAAGGTTAACTTGGAGCTGTCAGTCAGTCAGGGACAGACTGGATTTAGATTTGGAATTTTTGCTATCCATGGACGTCAAAGCTATTTCTATCCGTATCTAAAATTACTGATAACAAAAAATTCTCATGTTTTATTAGGCAAATATATTATAAACGTTATTATCACCTCAAGTTTTGTTCGTTCAACTAAAAAAAATTGTGGTAAAATTCTTGACATGAATATAAAGTATGGAGTTTTCTCTTTCTAACACCGTTTAGATCAGTGGTCGTCACACTTTTCTGGTCAAGGGCCACATAGAACAATGTGAGGTACCACCGTATCACCGCGGGCCGCACACTTATGATTTCGGGGCTGGGGGGGGGGGTGTTGTTCCTTTTGTTTAGCAAATTATAACAATACATACAATAACAAAAATTAACCAATATTAAAATTTACTTTGCTTTATTAGTTCATGATAAGCGTGTTTTTTTAATCTTTTTTGGACCATTTTTTACCTACCTACACCCTCACTCTGCCATTTCTATGCCCTCTAATTTTCTCTGGGTCTTCTACTGCCCCCCCTGAAAGTCTCAAACAACCACAAGGGGGCGTATCGCCCACGTTAAGGAACCTATGACGTAAACTATGTGTTCAAAAACCAACTGGGCGATTTAAAATCAAGTGTCAATCAATTAAAATCAATGTTTTAAAATCATATGGGTATACGGACACAAAATATTTGAAAAAAAACGGATAATATAATTGTACATGAAAAAAATATATTTTAAAAGGAAACGCCAGATATTTGTGCGGGCCGCAAAAAAACGGATACATAAAATTGTACATGAAAAAATATATATTTAAAAAGAAAAGAGCAGATATTTATGCGGGCCGCACAAAATCGGATAGTATCTATAATTGTACAAGAAAAAAAATATATTTAAAAAGAAAACAGCAGATATTTGTGCAGGCCGCAAAACAATGGATAGTATACTTGTACATGAAAAAAATATATTTAAAAAGAAAACGGTAGATATTTGTGCGGGACGCAAAAAACGGATTGTATAATAATGCAGTGTATTGTTTATAATATTATGTTTATGTTTATAATATTAACTGTAATCATGTATCTGTGTTGTAATGTAATTGTAACGGACATGTTGCTCTCCCTCATTGTTTATGTATAATTTAATATGTCTTTCTAGTTATGTACAATGCCCCGGTGCAACCAATAAAGCTTGTGTGCGAAGTTTGCACCGGGAGACATTCTAGAATCCTATATTTTTAATAATTATGCTAATTTATGCTTATTTACGCCTCCAAGGCAACCAGGCTGACTAGCCTCCTTTTATTTTTAATTAAGACCCCTTTGAGGGCCTTAATTTCCAGCCTTAGGCTGAAGCCCTGAGAAGGGCCATTTGCCTTCCCTCCCTTGCCGTTCTGCTGTTATGGCACTGCAGGAGGCGGCAGCTCCGCCAAGCGGGCTGCTCTCTATTTTTAAATATGGCACTTTTAAGGGCCTTTTTTGTTCTGGCCACTAAGTTCATGAATACCGTGCCGCCAGCAACGATCCTTTACCAAACACATTTTATCATTTCTAAAATGATCTTTTTCTTAATACACAAATGCCCCGGTGACACAAATAAAGCTTGTATACCAAGTTGCCACCGGGAGACATCCTAAACTCATTATTATTTCGCCTTCAGGGCTATTTTTCCGGCTACAAAGCCAAAAGGACCAAGTCAGGGCCCTCACATTGCTCACAAAATAACATCATTTTGTAACATAACTTCATTTGCACACCCCGTAGGACGCTGAAACTAAGACGTTTCAGTGCAGAGTCCTACGGGGCATCCAAAGAAACATAAATCAACCTTGTAACTGTTAAACTGCCAACGCTATATGCTTTTGCGCACAAATTTTGTACTTAGAAAATTTCCGATCAAAAAACAGTCTTTTCCATTTTAAAAATCCAGGAACTTCGTAAGACGACGAGACAAACCGGTTTCGGTAGCCAGTCTTACGAGGAACCTGGGGAAAATACTAACTTCTTCACATCACTTTGCAAACTTGAATTAAACTCAAATACCTACCAACAAATGGTAAACATTTCCAAAATTGTTCCTAAATTCATTAAACTAAAAATCTACGGGTAAAGAATACCCGTACATACATGTTAGAATTAAGAAATACTTTATAAAAACTATGTTATAACCTGTAGAATTATTATTAAATAATGATTTTAATCGACCACTTTCTTGAGCGACACAAGCAAAATGAAGTGCGACAAGAAAGTCGGCGTATTTATACTTACGGGCGAGGTCCAACCCCCCACCCCATAAATGTACCATGTGATCACCTTTTTGCCCAGATTAGGGTATAAAAAGGCGCGTATTTTCCAAATAAAGTTACCGCCATCACAGCCATCTGCAACGCGTCACTTCGGCTGCGTTGCTTTCCTAAGGATTTTAAAGAAGCTGACGTAATTTTAATTCCCAAACCAGGCAAGGATCCATTATTAACGGAGAATCATCGGCCAATTAGCCTCCTTCCATGCCTAGGTAAAATCCTGGAAAAAGTAATACTAGCAAGACTGAATGCATTCACAAATAAAAGTAAATTCTTGCCAGACTTTCAACACGGTTTTAGAGCAGGTCATTCCACCTCTCACCAACTCCTACGTGTGGTGGAACACATCACGGAGGCATTCAATATTAAGAAAAAAACGGTAATTCTGTCACTCGACGTAAGTAAGGCTTTCGACAAAGTCTGGCATAACGGCCTTCTATATAAAATGTACTCTCTAGGTTATCCATTAAGACTCATTCAACTAATAGCCAGCTATCTAAGAGATAGATCCTTTAAAGTAAAAATAGAAAATGTATTCTCCACATCCCGCCCCATATCAGCTGGGGTCCCACAAGGCAGTCAACTCTCACCATCCTTATATAACATCTATTGTAGCGATATCCCAAAACCCGTGGATCATAATGTTAAAATCACTCAATTTGCGGATGACACTAACATCATGTCCAGTTCAACTGACGAGGCCACTGCTACACGCCGCGTACAGATACAAACCACTCTAACTGAAAAGTGGTGTAAAAAGTGGAGAATATCTATTAACCCGACTAAAAGCGCCGCGACCGTTTTCTCAAAGAAACGGCCAAAACGGCCCCCATTCATTAGACTGTTTGGGGAAAATGTTCCATGGGAAAAGTCAATTAAATACCTAGGTGTAACGCTAGACTCCAAGCTCACCTGGAAGAAACACATAACTGGAAAAATTAAAGCAGCTAATAAATGTCTATCTTCACTCTATCCAATGATGGGAAAAAAAAGTCGTTTATCAACGGGCAACAAATTACTTTTATATAAAACAACCATAAGGCCTGGCTTCACCTATGCTTGCCCCGTTTGGGGGCACGCGGCCCCCAGTCTCTTAGAGAAGATTCAAATATTTCAAAACAAAGCCATTAGACTTGCCTTAAATGCGCCAAAATGGAGCAGAATTTCTTCCCTCCATAACGACTCCAACATTCCGTTGATAAAAGACTTCATTTTCTCACAAGCAACTAAATTTTACGCCGGCCTACCCGGCTACGCAAACCCTACGATTAATACGCTCGCTAAATATAGCGAAAATGAAAATTTTAAATACAAAAAACCCAAGATAGTCCTCCGGAAGGAATAAAAAACCTGCATACAGTCGCAGTATAGTTTTAATCTCACTTTCAAACCAACCATAATAATAAATTAACAGTAAAGTATCTATAGATAATCATTTATAATTATGTTAGAGTCAGTAAACTCATGTTTAGGAACTCTGTAAAATAAATCAATCAAAAGTCAAAATAAAGTTAGTTATTCTTCAACAGTCAACAAGTCTTTTATTTAATCCACAAGTGGTCCAGACACCTACCTCTGGAAGTCTGCGACCTGCTGCCAGCTGCTGCCTCCTGCCGAAGTTCTGCCTGAACGGGAACTCGGTGCCTACCGCTGCAGTCGGCCCTGACTTTGGGCACTGCCAAGGCACCGCTCAGGCAGAAACTAGGCGCATCCAGGACCATTACCCCTGGATGTAGGGAGGCCAGCTACTACAATCATCACAATCAGCGAACCAGTGGAAAGGCGTGCACAAAACCGGTGCCCCTTATTTTACAGTCTTGTAAAGGCTTGATAAGTCTGTTACAGTAATACAGCATACAATATTAACTATTACCCACGGTTTTTCTTATTTAAATGTATAATTTTAATTTACGTAAGCAATCTTTTTACAAAAATATGTCAAATAAAAAAACAAAAACAAAATTTTTTGTACATATAGGTATATATTTTCATAGTTTTTTTAATTTTTTTTTAATCTTTCGTATATATTTTTTTATCATTTAAACATAGTAGGCGTAGGAATAGGCAAAGTGCATATAGGCATATAATTTCACATTATTTTTTATCTTTTTATACTTCTTTTTTTATCATTATTATGTTTTATCATTTTTTTTATCACATCATTTTTTTATCTTTTTATACTACTTTTTTTTAATCTTTTTATAATATTATATCTACTTTGATTCATATCCTTTTTAATAAATATAAAATGTTATTTACCTACCTCGGAACAGACTTTGTCTAGTGAGGTGGGTAAAATAAAACTATGTAAATAAATCAACGCCCGGGTTGCCGGCACTGAAACTGAATAATTATACATGAAAAAGAATATATTTAAAAAGAAAACGCCAGATATTTGAGCGGGCCGCACAAATATCCGCCGCGGGCCGCAATTTGACGACCACGGGTTTAGATCATATTTCTCACCATGACAGTAAGGGCGATACAATGATTTATACAAACATATAAGACGTGTAATGAAACGTATTAACATCTAATATTTTCGATAGTGTTTGAGAAAATAGGATCTGTAGATTTATCTATAACAACTTAAACTCAGAAAAAAGAATTACAAACAACCTACTACTTTGAAATAATGTAAAAAATCAGAGTGTGCAATTCACGTGCGGTACAAGTGATACCTCCAGAGAACTAAAGTAGACAAGAGTGGGTAGAATACGAAGCACTTTTTTTTATCAATGTGGTAAATTTTCCATATTTTTGTCGTCGAATTCCAGTGCACTTTTCCTGTACATTTGGTCATATTATTGGTATTGGTGTAGATGGCGCTTTCTTTGGTGTTTTCTTTGGCTGCTCATTTTTGAGTGGTTTGAAGATTGGATATTGATTTTACAATAATATATATTATATACATAATTTAATAATACATACTTTTATTTGGATTTCGTAGGATTCGATCCTTGGTCCGCTGAATGTCTGGCGGCTGATGTTTGTCAGACGCTTTATGCCACTAGACTAAGAGAGACTTGCGTGGGACTGTGTATTTATCGTATTATATTGGAATCGAATTCTTACCCGTGAATTAAATAAATATTTTATTGATTTCTCATTCTCTCGCAGGCTAAATCCTAAGTATGTGTTCGTCTCTTTTTAGTATCGCTTTTTCGTGTCATCGAGATTCAAATGACATTGGTGCTAAAGAAGTTTTCACTTCAAAAATATTATTTTGAATACCCGTCGAATCGCCCCTGCCCTAGCTGCCAACAGGGAGACGGTGGTGGGGGGAGGGGCGTGCTGGTAACAGGATTGACATTCAGCTCTGTGGCTGTCGATTGATTTCCAATTAAGCGATTATTGTTAATAGATCGCGTCCAAATGAACAACTCAATCAGCCGAATGCAGAGGCCATTTTAATAGATTTACTGCCATAAAACCAAACACACTATTATTAGAATTGGAAGTTAGATTTTTTATTATACCAATTTATTAACTATACGACTTTTAAGTTACTGCCCAGTCATGCCGGAATATCAACATTCTCCACTCGAAATCATTTATCTTGTTGAATAATTGCATCTTATCCTAAGAAGGGAGAATCCAGTTCAAGTCGATTGATAAGGCTTTTTATCGACAATGTCGACAAATTGATAGGTATCATTTCCAAGTATGACTGTAGATGTAACTAATTACATAACTAGTTACGGTGGATCCAAAGATCGGTATGTTTTCTGGTCCTGCAACGCAATGACAGGGTTTTTGACATGCGAATACTTTAAAAGATTTTTTTTAAATGGTACAATTAAAATGGCTTAGGGCCTCACAAATAAATGTGATTTAAATTTCACATCTAGGTAATTGGTTGTTTAGCGGTTTTGTAAAACTTAAAACATGTTAATTAATAATGGGGTTAGACTTTATATCTGCAATGTTAAAAAAATACTTATAAAATGAACAAATAAATAAACACTGAAGAAGAAGAAGATAACAAAAAATATGAAAGAGAACAAGCCACAGAAAAACAGAAAAAACAAATGAGATTGACAAATATGACGGTTTGACAGAAGGTGGCAATAGCGAAATTGGTTAACGGGCACGTCCCTGTTATACGAGAGGTCTGGGTTCGAGTTCCAGTTGCGACCATTGTTTTTTTTCTGTTTTCTGTGTCTTGTTCTCTTTCATATTTTCTTTCAAATTATTATTATTATTATTATCTTCTTCTTCCTTATATATTACATTGATGGGAATAACCTTCACAAGTTATAAAAAGAGATTTTTTCTCATAAAAAAATTAAATAAATAAGCAACTCAATCCTGAGAACTCAGTTTACTTAACAACGATTTTAAGAAGAATTAAAAAGTATGCTTTCACTAATTGTGTTAACATCGTGTGATTAATCTGATCGTATTCATTATATTTTTTATGAACCGTTCTTGGCGTAAAACATTAATCTTCGGGAAATCAACAGATGTATATTTTTTTTAGATGATCATTTTTTTTTCTTCATTCTACCAAAAATACAACCAATTATTGATTTCCTCCTTGTGATAATAAGGATACAGGATTAACAGAACAATTTATCTATCCCTAACCTAAAGGGAAATAAAGAGATTTTCTTTGTACATGTATTTGGTAAAGGGTTAAAATGAGGGCTAGGCTCTCAACTATCCACCTTCAACGTATTTAAGATATTTTGGACACGTTGCTCGCCAGACTGAGGTTTCCAAATAGTAGAAAATAGCCAGTAGCAAAGTGGAAGGGAAAAGAAGCAGAGAAAGGTCACCAATGCGCTGGATTGACCAAGTATCAGTAGCGTCTGCAGTTCTCCACGTAACGCAGAACTGCGAAGAGTGGAGTAGCCTTGTCCACCATGGAAATTGGAGTAGTAGTCACGATCCTCAGCAATGAGGAAGTTTAGAGCATCTTGTAATTTATTGAGATTTAATACAGTAGACTAAATTATTACCGACTCAAACTGCAATTGACTGTCCGGAACCATCAGGACTATCGCATCCCCATTTGTGTGAGTGATGGGTGTGGGTAAGTTAATGAGAAGGGGATGAGGATTGTTGGGAAGTAGATAATTGTTCAGATGCAGCTGAAGCCACTTTGCAAACGTATCGATTCTTTCTGGATTCTGAAGTGTACATTTTTACTGGAATGTGCCGCGAATATTATCTAATAAACTTATAAGTATATTATTTTATAAAAAAATATATATGAAATAGCTTTTACCAGCGGCTTCGCGCGCACGGTATTAGGTGGAAATACCGCTGATTCATTCGTCCATGCATTAATTCATTCACTAATTCATTCAATCAGTCATTCGTTCACTCATTCATTCTTTCACTCATTCATTCATAATTCATTCATCATTCATTCATTAATCATTCATTTCCTTCCGTCCATGCATGCGTTACCTTCCCTCTCCCCACTCCCCGCGCCCACTTCCGCCGTCCCGCCAACCCCTCCTAGGTTCCCCTCCCCTCTCTCTTCCCAAAGTTTTATCGCATTCGGATGAATGGTTTAGCAAAGCAATGCGGACATAGCCGTATATATATATATATAAACCCAGAAACAAACATATTTTGATTTTTATATAAATATATAGATTATTTAAGCTCAAACTTAGATTCGAACCCATGACTACTGATTCTAGATCAGAAAATGAGTTCATTGGCATGTATGGGCCGCAGTGTTCGAAAAACTTGTGTAAATAGCCGACAACCCATTTCTTTAAAATCTGTGTAGATCACACTAATCTTTTAAAAAATTTCCGTTCTTTGGTTATTACAGATCACACTTCTGTGGATTATCTGTTCAGTGCTTCCAAACAACAGTACCTACTAGACTTAATCTGTTTTTGATCAGTTTATCTTGGCCTCGTCCCATGGTTAAACGGGCACTTAAAATGTCCATAAATTTAAATACTTTAAATCTCGCATCATGAAAAATGTCACTGGTGTGAGCTTTTCTGCTTCTTTTAATTAAACTGTTGATTGATTCGATTTTAATGAATGACCCGCATGCGTAACCGAGTGGGAACAAACTCAAGCCTGTGATAGACAAGAAGACAATAATAATAATGGTAGTTAGATCTGCACTCATCTCCTTTGAGTTGATATTGTTCTGGGATGTGCAATAGGTTTGTTGAAACGTAGTCATAATATTAGGATATTGGTTTGATTTGTTGATGTGCGAATGGTTACTGTCAAATTATTATGGAATATTTTATAAATTATGCAGGTTTTGTGTAAACAATATTTATTATTGTTGGCACTTAATGCAATTCCACAAATGCTATTGCGAGCTTTGATTTGCTTGCCTATTCTGAAATTTGTAAGTGTTTTTCGATCCCGGTGTTAGGGATCATTTGATATGTGTTCAATAAAGCTCGAGGTTCGTCGAAATTACTAGTTACTTTATTTGCGTTATCGTGTGATTTACATTGAACATTTAACTGAACCAAACGTTCGTCGGTTCTAATGGATGTTCTATGTAATTCAAGAAAACTCGACACTGTAGGTGCCCAGCTGTCGATCGTATACCATCGGCTATTTCCGGCAGCGTTCGGGTATTTGACACGAACGGCAACAGTTTCTACTCTACTAAGATACTTATGACACCTCAAAACTACATACAGTTACGTATACTAATGACTTCTGTCAAAGGGCATTGAAACTACAAACATACTCCTATTCCCCACACCTATAAAGATCGAAAGCTCTCTAATTGGGAGTATTTTGAAAACAAGCGAGATACAATCTACTGCTCAAAAATTTCAACATTACTGAAATAGGAGTAAATCTTAAACTCTGACAGATTTTCTGTCAGAATAAGTAGTGTTCGGCATTAAAAGATGAAATCTAGAATAACTTTCTAAAATGCGTCAAATGTATTTTTATGCAATTAAGTGAAATATTGATGGAGGACAAGGTAGAAGAAGTCACACCTAAAACAGACATATTGGTGGAACCACGGGATCTTTGTGAAGAATGTATAAAGGTAGTAACGATTATAACAATATGACGATTACGCTCGTGTTAACGCAATGTTAAGAAAACATCAAAACTTTCGTTAATTAGAGATAGTAAAAAGTTCTTACAAGTTGTAAAACTTGTTCACTTCTATTAATACGCGTGAGCAAAAGTATTAAAAAGGCGGTGCGTGAATCGCGTGCTATATTCCCCCAATCAGTGTGCCCTAAGAAAGCACTAAAATTAGAGATATCTCCAATTTCCACAAGGTTAGACTTCTGTGCTTTACACCAATAAAGGGCTAAGTAACGGTGCGACGCCCACCTGCCTGTGAAAATAAACCTTAATATCCGGTGCAACACACGCGACCAGAAACCACTCCGATAGATTGGAAATTCTTTCAGAAATATGGTAGATACCCCTCCTTTGTCGTTAGTCCTACTGACCCCCTCAACCCTTAGGTCTCGGAGACCTGTAGATAAAATATAGCTATCTTTGAAGCCTCACTGAATGTTCCTGTAAAGTTTTGTTTTTACTTTGAATGCACTTCGTGCTCAATGCTCTAGTTTTGTAATGAAATAATGAACGGTTAAATTAAGAAAGAACGCCACACCTTCGTTTATAACTCTTCTGTATTGTCAGAACCACTGACCCAGCTACAATTATTGCTTACTACACTGGTTTATGTACATTGTTCGTGTACGATACTGGTGTTAAATATTGTTTCCTGTATCTGACCTTTTACATTATTTTTGTGTAAGGGCTGTTGTTTGGTTTCGAAGTGCTCCTTCGCAGAGTACAGTGGCAAGTGATTGGTAATTCTTTTTCCTTGCATGCCTTGTTTTTCTTAGACATATTATCACTAAATTCCACCAAAACACCATTTGGTTACGTTTCGTTTTTTTATATTAACAGTCCGCCTTTAGTTTCGTTTTTTAGTATTAACGTCTGAAGCTGTAATTCGTAAGCAGTTTTGGGAGGAATAGCTGCATAATAATAAAACTCTGTAGGTATTAAGATTGTAAGTACAATATGGGAGGAGGGTATGGGCAACGCCGCTCCAGAAACCATTTATTGCATTACCAACACCTCTGCCAAAGGTCACCCCATGTTGTTCACTACGTTTGGATACTTCGCAGTGGTGCCCGGGTCCATGGGGTGAGGTTTGTCCGGATCTTGGTGGCGGATGCGTCTGCCTACCAGCTGCGTGGCAGACGGAAATGGGAGAGACTGGTTGAGGGAGACCTTTTGACCTTTCCAGCAGGGCTCTCTCGAAACATCGCCTTACACTGCAGTGGGAGGGATAGATTCATTCGTCCTATCTCCTACTCCTATACACACTGACCCCTATATTCCTACTCTTGAAGGGAATTTTCCTCAGGGCCTCCTGCGTGGAGCTAATGTAAAAAAAGGTCCCCACGTTGCTTCCCCGTGGTCATTAGTCCTATGTGACTGCGATATCTGTACTTTGACATCATTTCTATAGCGTGTAACAACAGTTGTAAGTACACCCCTGAAAGTTGATTTGTTGGTTGGTTGATTTATCGTTTTATCCCCTCGGGCATACATAAGATGATATCATGTCATCAAATATTCCCGTTTGATTTTCCATTTCTAAGAGAGTCCCTGTTTTTAAACGTATCCCAAAATAAAGACTTTCAAATTTTCATTTTACAAACGAACTTAATGCATTCAAAAATATTAACGCAAACATAGGTTGCTAAAGTTTTTCCATATCGCTCACAATTAGTTTTTGAAGTAAAACTTCTTTACGCACGCTTGACTTGGGGAATAAGCTGGTGAATGCGTGACGAGAGCATTACGAAAAGTGTGATCGGGCGAGGCGAATGAAAGTTGAGAGGGAGATATAAGTTAGTGAAGATAGAAAGAGAGAGAGAGTTACGTTTCGTATATTACTGTAGGGGCAAGAGAGTGAGGTGCGAGCACACATTTTCTTTCTCTCTTTCTCTCATAGCCAGTTACGTTTCTTATATCTAAGACACAGTGCAGGCCTATTGTCTGTACATATAGATGAAGCTAAATAAGTTTTATTTCAGTCGTGTGGTCTAAAGCACACTCGTTTTTTTTGTTAATGTTTGAAAAAAAAAGTTCTCGTAAAATTCATCGGTTTAAAATTTCATTTGCATGGTTAAAGTTAGTTTAGTACGTCCCTTAACAACCTGTATTTTGTTTTCAATTATACGGTAGCGTCTATGATGAAACTTATAAATGTAAGGCTTTTTGTAATCTCTTTCTAAATCTGTTTACATCATATATCTGACCAGGATAGAAAAGGAGGTAGAACGAGTTTTAAGAGGATGTTTCATTTGGTGGCAGAAAATATAATAGAACTACCCGACTATAGATATAATAGAACTACGCGACTATAGATTACGTTGTTAGCGAGATACACGTAATATCCCCATCCCCAGATCCCCAGGGTCTTCCAGCAAAACATCAATAATTGCATAGCTAGAAAACAGTATTACAAGTTAAAAACTCCGGATGATTACTAAAATACACTTTCCAGATTAATTTGTTGGCTTGTTACACATTAAAACCTTCATATCGTTGATTATGCAAGACTTCCTAAATGCCAAACTGATAAACTACAATCAGTGTTCAACGCCGCAGCACGGCTTATTACTGGGGTACCCAAGTTTTCGCACATTTCGGAACACCTTCGAAATCTTCACTGGCTGAAGTGTCCTGAACGGATCCAATACAAGTTATGCTGGATGGTGTTTAAAGCTCTCAACGAAATGGCTCCACCCTATATCTCTGAACTGTGCATTCCGGAAAATATTGGTCTAAGACATTCAACTCTTAGATCAGCGACATCATCTGCAATCGGAAGGTTGAAAGAACCTAAGCGAAATCCGAACACTAACTTTGGTGATCGTGCTTTCGAAGTATCCGGCCCTGAGGCTTGGAATAAACTTCCTATGGAATTAAGATGTATAACCAGTCCAACAGAATTTAGATCCAAACTTAAAACTCACCTATTTAAACACTCATTTCCATAAATTCGCTATTTCATTCAAACATTGCTATCCAATCTGTTGTTGAGCGATGAATTATCTTATTGCAGTTGAGATCGACGATTAAATTCATTCATTCATTTAAGATACCTATGCTTTCCTTTAAAAACTGTTAACCCATTACAATCATTTTCACAACCGTGTTATAAAATTGTAATATTATGTACGAACTTCCTTCTTCTTCTGGCGCTAACAATATTAATATTAAAATACGGTATAAAATAATTTGTAAAATGTGTAGAATAAAATATCTATGTATGTATACATGTATATATAATATCCTCAAACTGCTTCGACTCTCTTTCTCTGTCTGTACCTATATCTGTAGAGTTTTGTTGATCACTTGGTAATATTAGATACCTGGCAAAACTAAAAATATTTATTGTTGTATGTAAATACCTA
This sequence comes from Limnephilus marmoratus, assembly GCA_917880885.1. Lineage (NCBI taxonomy): Eukaryota > Metazoa > Arthropoda > Insecta > Trichoptera > Limnephilidae > Limnephilus > Limnephilus marmoratus. The sequence goes on along the minus strand of OU862920.1, from coordinate 46,970,636 downwards.
TTTTAATTGTAAATCTCTAATTTTAAGTCACGGTTGCAAATATTTGTATGTCACCAGTTTTAAGTCAGTAGTAATAAGTCTTAGTTGTAAGTCACTAGCTACATATAAGTCTTAAATGTAGGTTCCTAGTTATAAGTTTGAATCCTAGTTGTAAGCCTATCGTATTCATTTTATTTTATTGTATGCTTATTATATGTACAGCGCCCTTGAGATGATTTTTCATGAAAACGGCGCTTTATAAATCAGCCAAATATTATTATTATTATTATTATTATTTTGTACAGAAAGCCGCCACCCCTCGTTCCCCAGGGTCATGTCTGCCGTCAGTCCAACTGACCTCTCCTCTCAGCGCGCCCTAGTTTAGATCTCCCTGATATAAAACAACGCGCCTACTTAGTAAGAGCTCGGAGAGTTTATTTGAAATGCATTTCGAAGAGCAATTTATTGATTACTTGCGAACTAAACAGCAATTTATCACCGCGTTACGTAAGTTCTGCTTATTATTGACCTGTTAATCCATTTCTATCCAACCCATTCAAATTCAACATATATATTTATAATCATAACTATAATACCTTCTTCTTCTAATGCCCCGTCCTTTCGGAAATATATTGGCAAAATAGAGAAAGGAGCACTGGCATTTTGGTCGAAGGCAGATTGGCAGGTTGGTAGAAGGAAAGATAAAAAAAAATCAAGGATATTCGAAAGTTAACCTTATAATGTACGACTTTCTTCATGGATAACAGAAGGATTTCCACGTGTTCTTAGATATGTGATTAGCAACCCATAATTTCATGATACCAGAACTCACTATTATATATTATATAGAAACCATCGCGGGACACGCGCATACCAAATCCCCAAAGTTTCATCGCAATCGGATGAATGGTTGTAATATAACCAAACAAACATATTTTGGTTTTAATATACATACACTAGCTGACCCGTCCACGCTTTGCTGAGGCTAACGAAACACAACGCCATCTATTGGATGGTTACCCAACCAAGATAACCAAGTGTTGTGTCGATAAATTGACTCACACCGACATCTGTTAGAAACTTATGGAACTTACAAATAATTACAAAGCATTTTCCTATAACAAACATTTCATTTGCAATAATAAATATTACGGTCAATAAACGAGATAAAAACTATCCTATTTTTCAATTTGAACCAAATTATAAATTATTTGGCTTCACCAAAATCGGTTAAGTAGTTTCGGAGTTTATCTCGAACAAACATCGTGACGCTAGATTTTATATGTATGATAAAGACAACTTATATTTTCTCATTTCTCTGTATGACACTGTACTGTTCTTTAATTCAGTGGCTCACTAGCCCACAATAATGTTCGGTAAATAATTTTATTTCCCCCAGGACCAGAACGTAATGCTATTTTTGAAGAAAGGAAGAATATAATTTGTTGTAGGAGAGAGGAAATACATAGACCGTTGATCGGATGATGAATTGGATGAACATATTATTTTTGATAACAAAGCCGTGAATTGTTATTTAAGTTTGCGCTTTTAGAAATAGTTTTGTGTACCTACGGACAATAGGTATTTAGCTATTATCAACGAGTATTTAGAGTACAAGTCACAGTTCCAGTTGATTTATTAAGATGCATTCCACGCATGTATCGATGATGCCAAAACCCAGTACCTACCCGGTTAACCGCAAGTCAGCTCGACTGCTAGACGATAAAACACGCCACCACGGCCATTAATCTTAACAGAATTTATGATGCATATCATTTTGTCGAATAGAAATAACTTTTATGATTATTAATGCAAACGTTTTCATTTGTATTCAAATATTTAGTTCATTTTTATAGTTTATTGTACAAGTAGGTACATAACTTCCTGGGATACAATTTAGTATGGTAGATGTGATTATTTTTTAATTCTTAGTTAAGGAGAAGTTTTACGATAAATTTCTGTTTTCAATATGTAATCTTTACTAGTGTTGCAACAGAACTCTGCTTCCGCTTCCGCTTCTGTAGAAGTTCCGCAAGTTTTTTCACTTCAGTTTCCGTTTCAAAGAATAATTTGAAACGGAATTGAAAAATTTCGAAAAATAATTTGTGATTGACAATATCGAAGTGCAGCCTTCTACTTCAAAATCATCATCATCGTTACAAATATTGGAATCGATGTTAAGTTAAGTGTAAATGAAAACCAGGAGGAGAACTCTTCTACAACTGCCGATGGTGACAATTTATTTGTAGAGATATAGTCACACCTTCGGGAGTACAAGAAAGAGAAGAGACTACCTCTCCATGAGGATCCCCTTATGTTGTGGAAAGTAAATGCGTACAAATACCCCCATATGCTACCAATAGTTCGCCATTACTTTTATTACTTATCAGCAGTGTAGCCAGTGAACAATTATTTAGTGGAGCTGGTTTAATATATGAAGAACACCGAAACAGACCAAAAGGTGTAAAAGCAGCCAAATTACTTTTTGTCAAATATAATTTACCTCTGTTTAATTTCGAGTACTAAAATTAAAGTACTAAATACAAATTTAATTAAACAAATCTTACAAAATAAAATTGTGCTTTTTCTTCATAGTATTAACACTTCCGCTTCCGGTTCCGCTTCTGCTTCCGCTTCCGCTAAGATTTACTTTTGACATCTGTTTCCGCTTCTGCTTCCGTTAAGACAATTCCGTTGCATCACTAATCTTTACCACATATCGGTTTACATCATGAAAACTAAAATACATGTTTTGGTTAAATTAAAACTTTCCCGTATTTTCCCTTGAATGCAATTAGAAAAAATAGGTATATTTTTTCATTATGAAAGTATGAACGTATATTATTAATTATATATAAATAAAAATGTATGTATGTTTGCTTGCTTGCGTGTATGTATGTATTGTTTTCCTTTATTTTTTCCGATTATATCTTGATGCATTTCAAAAGTAATTTTTACATATTTTCTAAATATATATATATCATAACACAAGATAAAAATAATGTAACTAACTAACTAACCATCACGCCGTTTCCCCGCAGGGGTAGGCAGAGAGGACGGACCGCCAAACAACTCGGTCTTGGCACACACTCCTTGCCTCGTTCACATTCATACATCGTCTCATACATGCTCTTCTATTATTCCGACTCTTCACATGGCTCGACTCAAGTATCTGATTCACTTGGTCGTGCCATGTCTTTCTTGGGTGTCCTCGACTTCTTCTACCATTTACATTTGCGTCATATATTCTCCTTACACTCCTTTCCTCGTTCATTCGCTCTACATGCCCAAACCATCGGAGCGTTCCTTTCTTGATCTTACTCATAACGCTTACATCAGCCTTGCATTCTTTGCGGATTTCCACATTTCTCACACGATCATACATGGTTTTACCACACATGCGCCTCAGGGATCTCATTTCTACAGCGTTCAGTCTACTTTCATCCTTCCTCTGCCAGTTCCATGCCTCACTCCCATACATCAGGGTAGGTACCAGTACTCCATTATGGACGGCTAGTTTCGCGTCTTTGGACAGTTTTTTGTTGGTGCCAACGGCGTTCAGTCCTCCATTAATAGAGTTACCTGCATTCACCCTTCTTTCAATATCTCTATCAGCCTTCCCATCTCTCGTAATTTATTCGCTAAATTCTTATTATTTGCTAAAAATAATGTAAAAAAGTTAAAAAAAATATATAAGACAAAAGTAAATAATGGGAACCAAATAAGGCACTGTGGGTAATATTAACGAAAGTGCTAAATTACACCAATAAGTTGGCGGTAAAAGTAACAAATGTAAATATCAAAGTGTAAGTTTAAAAATATAGGTAAAGAATCTTTGAAAATATTGTAATAACAAAGACATACAAGTTAGTTGATTTTTTGTTATGGTTTCAAGAAGATAAATAAAGTTAGTCTTTAGTTACAGTAGAATTGTAAAAGTGTTAAGTTTACATAGAGTTTATAAAAAAAGTGTTTCAACATCTGCATCATTTAGCCATAATTTTAATTCTTTTTGTACGATGACCAATAAAACTGACATATGTTTGCATTAATTTGGTTTTGATTTGGGGAACTTGAAACACATTATTAGTCCTTTTGCTAAAACAATTTTTTTTTTTAAATACATATTTCATTGTTTGCAACATAAATAATTCACGGATATTGAATATTTTTGTCTCTTTGAATAATAACTCAGCAGGGAATGTTTTATTTCTAGGTATTACATAATTTTAATGATGCGCTTTTGAGCATTTTGTAAAGACTTAATAAATGCATCAAGCGCACCACCCCATCCTACAATGTCGTAGATTATTGAAGATTGTACCAGGGAAAAATAGATCATTTTCAATTTGTCAAGATTGGGTACTTCCTTAAGTCTATAAAAAGTATATGTAAGATATCTTAATTTCGAGATGGTTTTATCAATTTGTGATTTTCAGTTAAAATGTGTATCAATAGGCACACCTAAATATTTAATATTTTCTACTTTGATGAGTTTATTGCAAATGTGAATATGTTTCTTGATTGCAACTTGTGTTGTGGATTTTAATTTTTAGGTTATCATGAGGTTTGTTTTTATTGTTTTTATAAAAAGTTAAATAAAATATTTTGCTATAGTTTAAGACGAGTTTGTTACACTTTAACCATGTTTCAACATGGTTACACTTTAATCATGTTGAAACAAGTGCAATACATTCTTTTGCCTTAGAAAATGTTTCAATTCAAGAATTTCCGTTTACTATTTTTGCCGTGTCATCGGCATAAAAAATAATTTTGCCAGGGATTACAAAATTACATAAATCGTTTATTGCTATATTAAATTGTAAATGTTTGAACTTTTCAAAATACCTTCTTTCAACCCTCGCTAAGATTTTTCGATTATTACAACCACATGAAAATACATCTGAAAAGTTTTTTGATCATTACAAAACTCTTAGAGCCCGTTCACACTTCCGTCGTAAAAACGGAGAGGGGTTCCGTCGTCACGACGGAAGCCCTAGCCGCTGTAGTGGCTCTATGGAGCTGTTCACACTTGTCGGATCCGGCGCGAAGACGGATCCGTTTTTTTTCGCCGGAGAGTTCGCCTACGCAGAGCGTCCGTCGTGAAGCCGGAAGGGAACGCGCTGGCTCATACATTTCAATGGAGCTGTTCACACTACACGGCGGGACGACGGATCCGTTTTGAACCCGCCACACCCCGCTTCACACTTCACCACCGCCCGCTCCCAGACGCAAGGCGGCAGGCAATTTGTGTTTTTATGGGGCGCGCGTTTGGCGTTTTGTAATATTATTATATAATATATATGTTCGTTCCAGAATGCGATTTTTTCTATTTAATCTCAAGAAAATATTTAGTCATATCATTCATGTTTTTTAGTGATTTTAGTTATAATAATTGCTGAATGATTTTCGCGTACTTTCTCCTTTTCAAGTATGCAAACACAATATTCTCCCACGGTTTGAACAAATAAGGTCCGACCCCTGAAGTAATTTTATGGCTGGAATTATATCAATACATTCCCTTACCGAATTCGTAGAGTAGGGTCCGTTTTCAAGACGGATCCGTCTTGAAAACGGAAGTGTGAACAGGGGCCTAGGGCTTCCGTCGTGACGACGGAACCCCTCTCCGTTTTTACGACGGAAGTGTGAACGGGCTCTTACAAAACTGTCAAAAATGTCGCAATTTGAGAATGACATTTTGCAAACTCTCTTTCGCATTTACTTGAAGTACTCACTGTGATACTAACTAAAATCGAATAATTTCAATCTATTCAAGAAATTACAGGCATTTTAAATTAGGTTACCATATTTGGTACCAAATTTGATTGATTGTTCTTATAATGTACAAAAATAATTGTTTGTATTATAAAAAAAATAAAAAGTTGTATAAAAAAATATTGACAAAATAAATAAAAACCATATTTGCTCTTGAAATCGAGCGATTCTAGGTTCCGTCTGCGAAGCGATTTTTATGCCTTTTATTGTATTCGTGGCGATATTATTTTATTTTATTTTATTTATTTAAGATACAAATATATATCCACATTTTTTACTTGTGGCTTCCTCTTGACTAACTAGTCTTCAAACATATAACTCCTTAGTTAAAAAAATAAGACCTACGTAGTTTTATATTCATGCCTGCTTTTTTAACCTTACAACATCATCTTTAAGTGTACCTAATGTACTATGTCCCGTGTGCCTACCTATTGGCTTGTGTCATCTGTTCTATTGACCTATTTCAAGAAAAATGCAACGAGGTTAAACGTTGCAAAGGTTTTGCATAATGCATCTTGTCACGCGACTTGACAGAGCTTTCAAATTACTTAACCCCTTTTTATTACAAGTGTTCTATGATACAGCTCATTACGAAGTTTATAAATATTTTTTTCAATCATCAATACTGTAAAAGATTTTTCAGCACTACTCCCAGTGTAAAGTTATATTTTCTGGTATTTTCTGGTATCGTTTTCAAGGTGGTGGCCGTTTTAATGATTCAGTTAAGATTCTTTTTTCATATACCGTGTGTATTCATTAATTTGGCAGGTAGGTATTTCAGTGCGTACTTACCAAACTTAAGTTGCGCCCAAGTTGTTTCATAACATTAGTCGCAATGCTAGTTTCGTGTAAACGTATAGTTTTAACGTGCATGCATTAGTTGGATGCCACAAAATGAGAATCGCGCCAGTGGAGGTGATCCACCTCTTACCCGCCCTGGTTTATGTAACAGATGGTTACTCCTTCAAGGCTCTCGCAAGATTCTAATTTTTTTGTTAAACGAACCTCCATTTATTTATTTTGAACGAATCTAGACCTCCAGTGACTTGCACACGTTGTTAGTAAGCAGTATGCAAGTGCTTAACAGGAAAAAAACAAAATGCAAAAAAAATAGGTTAGTGAGACAAAGATAAATTTAACAGGGCAAAAGAAAAACTCATAAGTGGTATGCAACTAATTGAGCAATGTAAAAACGTTATGACACTAGTGTCGCGAAACTATTTCAGCTGAGCAGGCGTGAGTGTTAGCGTCGCGCAACAACCAATAAACAACCATTTTTTCGCTTTCCCGCAATTATTTGGAACACGCATGCAACCAGTTCGGAATTCGAAATTCGGCCAGAGAAATTCGACTTTAAAATAAGTGAAAATTAGGAAAATACTCTTTTGGACGCGAGGTCTACCTTTACACAGTATTATTTTTAAATAAGTGTCAGGTATACTTACAACCCATCAAATACAAACAATGAGTGTATCTAACAAGTAAAACAAGTACCAACTTATCGTTAATTTCAAATGCGTACATCATTTTTGACAGCCAGACTTTCATTAATATGCACAGTAGAACTCCATTTACATATGATTAATTTTTGAGGCAATCCTTTCTAGGAGTAGCAGCCATAATTCGATCCGTGGCGTTCAATAATTAATCTCAATATTGCGCCGTCAATTAATTTAACGGATTAATGTGGCTGTCACTTGTCGGGACGGTTACGCAATCGGGTTGCACATTCATTCCGATTAAAAATGCAGTCTATTTATATGCAACACGCTAAAATTCAATTAATTTATTAATTTTGTGATGATCACACGTTCGGATGAAAAGACGTGTGGTCTGCTTCTTCGTCATGAGTCATAAAATATGCGTTTTATGCAAGATGTGACACCGTGCCTGACTGGTGTCTATGAATGGAACAAGTTGTCGGAATATAATATTTTCTTTATTTTTATTTGGAAGTAAGTAACTTTCTCCCTTCTTTGTGGGAGTTTTCTATTACACTCCGCACCGTGTATGAAACACATCAGAAATGTGGTTTTACATTAACAACTGTTGTTTCAATCCCACTGATTTTTGGTTAAAACATTTTTCAGAAACGAAATAAGTATAATTAGATGCGACTAAAGTCGAACACGGTCGACTGTTTTCAAAAGATTGGTGACCTTCAAATTAGTTAAGGTACATTAGTCAGTAGACTTTTTAACCTACTTAAAGTTGTCTCCACCAGAGATGGGAGAAAAATTCAACAAAATAACCAATATTATTATTTTATAATTACTTTAAAATCTACTATATTAAAGACGTAACGACTGTGTGCGTTTTAAAAAAATATGTGTTTATATTTTTGTAGTAAAAATGTTGTGACAGAGTTGTAATTACCCGTGATAGAATTGTATTTCATTCAAATCACTGTTGTCTCCCGCCACCTCGACTTCCGTATATTATATATAATGTTACAAAAATTGATATGACGACATAAAATATAAAACTATTTTTAAATTCCAAAAGGTATAATCTATCAGGTAACAGCAGTCATTATTTTATATGATGTTTAATAAAATATTTTTAAAATTTCAAAAAACTTGTCTCCTACAATTTTTATGTCGTACGTCAACTCTGTCACGTGGGTTGTCATTCAAAATAGGTATACACGCAGCTCGTGTTTGTCACCCCCGATAGGCATTTTAGGCCTCCTTCTCCCCTTGCTACATTTTCCCCTCTGAGATGAATGCATTTATAGTAAAAACAAATGTGACGGAGGGGTGGAAATGTGACAGAGTGGTAAAAGTTATGTAGGTTAAAAAGAAGAACAACCCGCTTTTTACGAAGAAATGAGATTTAATGCAAACAAAATTTGAATTAAATACATCGGTTATAGAGAAGGAAAACTAATTATTACAGATCTTAGCTTCCGTAGAAGAAATTACGTCAACATTTGCATAATTTGAGGATTAAACGAGTCGCAATTGTAGCATTGACATAAAATTTTATACAATGTGTTAATTTGTGTACTTGACTTTTTAACCTTGTGTGTCTTTTTTGATGTTTTAAAAAAAAACATCAAAAGAGACACCAGAGGCCAAAATTTCAGTTACATTTTTTACTTTGAATGACATCAAGAATAACTGGTTAAGTTAAGTTAAGTTAAGTCAAGTACATCGCTTAACAACCTGCATAAAAAGGATCTTAAAAATTGGTCATACCCAATAAGGTTGAATTAAGTGGAAAGGATACATAGATGGACAAGAGCCGACAAGACGAAGGTTCATAGGTACCTGGCTATTCATATTTGGTCATATAACTCGCATAAAGCCATAACAAGCCACAGCCTTTTGATTTTGAATGACTGACTCTTACCACAGCGAAGAGAATTTACTACTTTCTCACGATTCATGAAAACAAGCGAGTACCTACCTATCTGCAATAAAACACCTAAAATGTTCATACATCAGCAACTAGGTATGTCCGCGGTGAAATATGAGTAGGTAAGTACAACACTAAAGTACGTGCAATTCTAATCGAAGCCAGAATCTAGCACCGCCAGCTGCCAGCGAGTTTCACGACAGACCGACATCGGCGCACGTTGCACGTTCCGACCAGGCACTAGCAGATTACCCGTCAAACTGACAGGAGTGACGGGCCAGATGAAAATACCCGCGACCAAATCGGTCCATAAATCCTACAGCCATATTTGCTGGGTAATTTGATATAAATCTCTTTATATTGTTGTCGTGGGATCGCTCAATCAGATTGTTTGACATACATTATGATGAATTATTATTAGAATCCTAATAGCATGGCGCAAGATAAAAGTAAACGGCAATTCAAGGGGAATTCAAGAGGAACAATATGATTAATACGTCACTTCATCGTCTTATACGAAAGATTGCCATTTAAGATGTAAAAATAATGTTAGGTAAGTGTTTCTTTTTTTTGTGATAGAACTTTCTCACAATCGAAATTATCTGAATACGGAAATCCGGGGTAAAATCGTTCAAAAACGTGTTTTTTGCGATTTCCTTGTTGAATTTTGCACACTTTGATATTTGAAATTTAAAAAATGTTTAAAACGCACCATGTTATGGCAACTATCATCTTTCGAATTAGGTATCCATATGTATACCGTGTACCAATTTAGGAGGCAGGTATAGGTACCGCCGCCCCGCGAACTATTTATTGGATTACCAATTCTTCTGCCATTGCTCACCCCAAGTGGTTTGCCACGTTGCACACGTCTTTTAAATTAATTACTATTATATTTTACAAAAAAATAACTAATTTCGAAAAAAACTCAAGGGAAACGAAATCACCCTACTCATGTGGATGAAATCGATGGCCTCCTCACCCGTTCAACCTGGGCTCCTCTGCTAAGACACCAAACGTACGCACGCCTGCAAAATTGAAATTTTTCTCTTCCGTGATAATGTAAGGAAGAGGAGTGAAGGGTGGAAATATCTACATATATAAAAATCTCGTGTCACGATGTTTGTGGTTGCACTCCTCCGAAACGGCTAAACCGATTTTTATGAATTTTTTTATGTATATTTCATAGGTACGAGAATAGGTCGTAAAGTATATTTTGTAGCGCTGGGTGATTAGGGTGTCCCTTATATATATAAAAATTTAGGTTCCGTATGTTTGTGTCCGCAAATCTCGGAAAATAAGATTGACTTAAAATTTTTACAGAGCATTGCATTTTAGCAGAATAGTATTTCTGTACATAATGGTATGCTCTGGCGTTATGAAATTTAATATCAAAAAATTATAAGGGGTGGTCCGCGAGTGATATGAAAATTTGTGTATTTCTATTTTAGCGGCAGGGAGGGCAGGCAGGAGGGGAGGGTAACGAAGGAGGGGGAAGGCGGGGAAGGTGAAAGAGGGACACAGGAAGGGAAGGGGATGCGGGAGGGGAACGGGGACGCATGGGAATGGACATGCAGGGAAAAACTATTTATTTCTCTTAATGGCATTGCATTGCATGCCGAATACCAGCTAGTCTTTATAATATACCTACACCCCTTAGTACATCCTACGCTTATGTTGACTCTCCTACTAAAATCTAATGTTAATCGAGTTGGCGTTGTAGAAAAGCATATAACAATCATAACAAAATAGGAATGCTGATCTCTTGAATTATTGTAGTGTCAGATCGACAATTGGCTCATGTAACCAATAGCCATTTGATTAACGAAATTGTACAGCCATATTAACTGTGCCTTTTCTTTATTACTCTGAGTGATCCCAATGACATATTTTTAATACAATGGGACTCATGGAGAGGTACTGGCGAGCGTATTTCAGTAAGTTAATAATATACGTAGTCAGCTATTTGGGAGGCGGTCTATCATCTTTGCCTACTAATTAAGTGACAAGACATGATGAATTTGTGATGGTTGAAACCAAGATATTTGTTAGATGTTAAATATGAGGCTTTTACTTTCAACACTAGTTCAAAGTAAAGTAGTGGAATTCGATTTAATATTTTTAACTTTTATTAAAATTCGTTGTGGTGAACTAAATAAGATAAGAATGGGATTTAAGATAGTTACAATTCAAACCTCGTCACTGGTGAAATTAAACACACGGCTCTAAAGATCTAAAATGACTCAATAAAGCACTGAACAAATAACACCTAGAATATAATCAGTGTTGCAGTATGGTATAATAGCACACTAACTTGTATCAGATGGTAATAACACAAAAAATGAATATTAAAGTTATTCAGAAAAAACCTAGAGATTTTCCAAACAATTTTAACATTCTAACAGTTTTAAAAAATTTTGAAAAAAAAGCCATTCTAAAAGATTTGAAAGAATCTGAACTGTCCTCAACGTGAAATTCAAGATTTAGAACATCTGGAATTTATTATATATAACAACACATACATGTTCAGCAACACGACAGCTGCACAACTCCATTAGGAATATCTGGGCCCTCGGCTATTTAACGATTTACCTGGTTTAATAATAAGTGAGAAAAACTGTATAAATTTTTGTTTAAAACTAACATTACATATTTGCCGAAAACCAACAAACTCGATTGATTTTACCTATGATTTTCAGATATATTCTAAGATATTATTGAATACTTATTGAATGATATTTTTAATATCTTAGATCATTTTTATTTTATTTTATTTTATTTATTAGCGTTATAAACAGTCTGTACAAAATTCATAAATGACAGTGATAAAAATAAGTATGTCATAGACCAACAAAATAACGACAAATTAATTTAAATTTAGAACCATAATGCAAAAATACACAATACCTACATTCCAATTTACATTTAAATTTCGATGGATATCAATAATATATTTCAGGAAGTGATTCCACTTGAATTCGAACTGCTAAAAGTAGGAGAGAAAATGTGGTGATACTAAGAATAAAAAGAGAAATACAGAAATTAATGAAATATTAAGTTATCAGTTAAACATGTGGCATTCAATAGTGTTATTTTTTATGCATGCTGTGAATTTATCAAGGTTTGTATTAAACACATCGATATTTGGGCATAATCTGTTAAATGTGCTACAGCTTCTTCTTACAAATACATTTTCAAGATAATTTGTCTTGCTCTTAGGGAAATAAAAGGTGTCTGGAGATTGAGTAACTCTTAATGGACATCTGAAATGAATATTTTGTAGTAAGTACGGGCTATCAATGAAGTTATAAATAATCTTATAGAGCATCAATAGGTCTCTGATATCTCGGCGCTGATCAAGAGATTTAAGGTTTACGGGGACATAGTTTTCATCATTTCGCACGCGATAAGAGACATATTTCATAAACTTTTTCTGAACTCTTTCTATATTTGCCTTATATATAGAACAATGAGGGTTCCAAACTGTAGAAGCATACTCCAGGTGGCTCCTAACATAGGATATGTAGAGAGTCTTAAATGTCTGTGGATTTTTGAAAGCTGAACTTACTCTAAGAATAAATCCCAACATTTTCAAAGCCTTCGACGTGATATGCTCGACGTGAGATTGAAAAAGAAGCTTACTATCTAATAGTACTCCAAGATCTCTTATTACATTTACTCTGTTTAAAATATTGTTCTTAATAATGTAGAGATATAATATTGTGTGCTTCTTTCGAGAATAAGATATAACACTACATTTATCTGCATTCAAAATAAGGCGATTTTCTAGACAATATACATTAACCAGAGAGTCAAGGTCATTCTGGCGCTCTAGACAATCCATCGTAGACTTAATGATTTTGACAATCTTTTTGTCATCTGCATATAGGTACAGTTGAGAGTTACGGATAGTTTTGTTAACGTCATTCAAAAAAATATTTAATAAGAGGGGACCAAGATGAGATCCTTGGGGAACTCCTGAGGTTACGGGGACGAAACTAGAGCAGAATCCTTGTACAGTTACAGCTTTCGTACGATTGTCAAGATAAGAGGCTAACCAACGAATGAGGTCACCATGTATTCCCATTGCTTCGACTTTCTCAATTAAGATGCTGTGTGGGATTTTATCAAAGGCTTTAGAGTAGTCTGTGTAGACTACATCGACTTGATATCCGTTATCCATAGCAACAAGGACTGTGTGAACAAACTCACATAGATTAGTTTCTGTTGATTTTTTGGTGACAAAACCGTGTTGATTCGAAATTATGTGTGGTCGTATGCAAGGAAAAATGATATCAAAAACTATTTTTCCAAAAAGTTTACCCATTACATTTAACTTGGAGATTGGTCTGTAATTTTCAATATTATGCTTGTCTCCTTTTTTGAATAAAGGCACAATGTATGAACTTTTCCATTCCTGCGGAAAAATTCCAGAAGATAATGAAGCTTTGAATATTAGACTTAGCGGATAACATAGAAAACTAGCGCAATTCTTTAAGAATACGGGGTGTATACCATCAGGCCCACTGCCTTTGGTAGGGTATAATGATTTAAGATATTTACAAACTAATTCAGTGTTTATATTAACATTATTAAGATTGAGAACTGAGGTGTTTGGATTATATATTCGAGTTGTAGATGAGGTGCGGGATATATGTAGGTGAGGGCGGGGGATACGAAGGAGGATTGGAAAACCCGATACATGCTGAGAGCGAAGAAACATATTGTTAGGAATTTCAGAGTTTTTTTGCTTAGATTTAACAAAGGTCCAAAAGTGTTTGGGATCGGTATTAAAAAAAAAAATACAACAATATTAAAAAAAAAAAATACAACAATACTACTCGTAAACAGTGCACGGTTTTGTTTCTGCTCCAGTTTAAAACATAAATTAAAGTACTTAATTTTATACCTGTGCGCATAGGAAATACTAAATTACAAGTGCAAATCGAGTTTTAGTGTAGTGATAGAATTCTAAGTAATTCCAATCTCTCAGTTAAAAGATAATCAAAAACAAAATAATTATAAATCTGTTATCTGAACTGTCAATTCGCACTTGCTTCTAGTGTGTGTGTGTGTACGAAACGTCATCTTCACGTTTACGCATACTATTCTGAGTACGTGATCCAGGGCAGCTAAACCTTTTCTTATTTTATATTTCTACTTCGAACAACTGTTAATTATTGATTCGTGTGATCCCTACCACTTTATTACGATGGCAAGTAATATAATAAACTCTTTGAACAGTACCATTATGGATCCATCTAATAAATTTACCAAAGAACAAATGGCCAAATTAACTCCTAAACTTTCGGAACTTTTGGGTAATATTAGTGTAGTTGGTGCGAAAGTGGGCTTTCTAGAAGGAGAGCTGAAGGCCTATACAAATATCTCACAACAGAACCCGCCCCAGGTCCAACCTCTACCTAACACCATCCAAGACCTACCTGGAATTTGCGAAACATTAGCGGAAATTGAGGAGAGAAAGTTACGATCCAAGAATATTATAATGTTTAATGTACCCGAGAGCCCAGCTGGTACTCAAACTGACTGCATGAGGGATGATAGGAACAAAGTTTTGAGTATCCTAAACAAAGTTGAAGATGTTGATACCTCTGAAATAAAAATGTTCCGTTTAGGTAAAAAAGAAATGGATAAAACACGTCCGATCAAGATTGAACTGTCAGACCAACATCAAGTGAAACTGGTTCTTCAGATTACCAAAATGTCAGTATTAAAACCAAAAAAGACTTAACGTGGGTTCAGCGCCAAGAAATTCAAAATGTTTGGAAGGAGTTAGAAAACCGGAAAAATAAGGGAGAAAATAATTTAACCATAAAATATATTAATAACTTACCCAAAATTGTCAATGCCCAACCAAAAAACTCCAGCCATATAAACGCTTCATCTACTACCAGAACGTCAGGGGCATCAGAACAAAACTAAAGGAGTTCAGAGTAAATGCTCCATCTCTCCCAAACGATGTCATCATACTCACTGAAACCTGGCTAACATCATCGATCTTCTCAGCGGAGCTTGGACTACATAGTCACCATGTCCACCGAGCAGACCGGAGTCAGAATACTAGCTCCAATACAAGAGGAGGTGGAGTCCTGATAGCGGTCCGCAAACACATTACTTCGAAAATGCTTAAAATAAAAAATACCGATGTGGAACAAATGTTCGTATTGTTAAGTGGTGATTTTAAGAAAACTATTATTGGAACTGTTTATATCCCTCCTAATTCCAACATATCAATCTATAAAAGATATAAGTGCCCTAAAGTTATTAAGTTATAAAGTTATAAAAAACACTGTGAAGATGTTGAGTTAGTAATAACAAAATACCCAAATCATAAATTAATTATTTGCGGTGATTATAACCTACCTAATTGCAATTTCAACGTTTTAGACAGTAACTTTAATTCAATACCAGCAACCGCCTGCGAACGAGAAATTCTAGATATGTCTTTACTTTTTAATTTAACCCAATTTAACCATGTACGTAATACTAATAATCGTGTTCTTGATCTAGTTTTGTCAAATGAGAGCAACGTAATAATAAATGAATCATTGGAGTCTATTCTTCCGATAGACAACCACCATCCCCCACTAGCAATACTTATCTCTTGTAATAAAGAAGACAATCAAAAAATTTCAACTCCTACATTTAACTTTAAAAATGCGAACTATCCGGACATAAATGATCGTCTCCACAAGGAAGATTGGTCATTTCTTAAAGAAGGTGATATTAATCAAAATATTGAATCATTTTATTATTCACTGAATAAAATTATTTCAGATCTCATCCCACTCATTCATTTTAAAGAATCTAAATATCCGAGATGGTTCAATAAAGAACTTGTTCAATTAACTGCCCTTAAAAAAGTTTTACATAAGAAATATAAAGAAGATAGGTCTTTATCAAATTATATTGAATTTAAAAACGTTAGAAAAGATTGCAAAATCTTATCAAAAATATGCTACAATTCTTTTATTAATAATGTTGAAACTTCAATAAATCATAATGTAAAGTATTTCTGGAACTATGCAAAATCAATGAAAAATGACAACTTTGGAATACCCGCCAACTTGAAATATGCAGGTAAAAAGGCCGAAGACACTCAAAGTATCGCTGACCTTTTTGCTGATTTTTTTAAAAGCGTTTATGAATGTGATACACCAGTTCCTGCTAGTACAGCATCAAAATTTACCACTGATCATAATCTTAATTTATCATGTATCCACATTGAATATAATGATATTCTAACTGAACTAAAATTAATAGATCAAAGCAAAAGCGGAGGACCAGATAATATACCTCCTGTATTTTTGAATAATTGTGCTACTAATCTGGCGTATCCTTTATATTTGTTGTTTAATCAGTCTTTACGAACAGGATGTTTTCCTACTAAATGGAAATTCAGCTTCCTTACGCCTATTTTTAAAAAAGGTGATAAACACGAGGTGATTAACTACAGACCGGTGTGCCTTTTATCATCAATTCCTAAAGTTTTTGAAAAAATTCTTCTTAAAAAAATTATTTTCCAATTAAATCACGTCATTTCTCCCAAACAACATGGTTTCTCTGCTGGAAAATCTACAATCACTAACTTGTTAACGTATCAAAACTATATATCTGATTCTATGTCTAATAAATGTCAAGTTGACTCTATTTATACCGATTTTAGTAGGGCTTTCGATAAAGTTAATCATGAGTTATTGCTGAATAAACTGCATAAATTCGGTATTGGTGGTACACTATATAAGTGGTTTAACAGTTACTTGGTCAACAGATTACTGGCTGTTAAAATTAATGGTACATTTTCATACAAATTCACTGCTACGAGTGGTGTTCCCCAGGGGTCACAATTAGGTCCAATCTTGTTTTTCTTATTTGTTAATGATGTGTTATATATTTTCAATGATGTTCAAGTATTAATGTTTGCAGACGACCTGAAATTATTCAAAGCAATCAGAAACATTAATGATTGCCATATATTGTCAAATAACTTGTTGAGATTTATTATATGGTGTCACGATAACCGCTTGCAACTTAACACAAGCAAATGTCAAATTATGAGGTTTTATCGAATAAAGAATTCTATATTTTTCGATTATTCTATTAACAATATGTCGTTAGTATCTGTCTCGGAAATTAATGACTTAGGTATTTGGTTTGACACGAAACTCAACTTTATCAAGCATATAGAAATAATAACCAATAAAGCTTTGAAAATGTTGGGATTTATTTTAAGGGTGTTTAGCGATTTTAATAATGTCAATACTGTAAAAACTTTATATATGTCACTAGTAAGGAGTCATATAGAATATAATTCCACGGTCTGGTCCCCAAATTATGAGGTTCATTCACATGCGATTGAAAGAATCCAAAATAAATTTTTAAGATATGTAAATTTTAAAATGGGCATTCCTAGTGAATACCTAAATTACGATAACCTACTTCGTTCATTAAATTTAATAAAATTATCGGATCGTAGAATCATTTTCGATTTAACCTGTTTGTATAAAATCATTAATTCAATGTTTGACACCCCTGATTTATTATATGTAATCTCCTTTCATACTCCATACAGGTCAGTCACAAGACAGTACCTACCATATTATTGTGCCAATTCTAAGTCAACATGCCTATATTATACTCCTATGCGACGGATTCAACAACTTGGAAACAAATACTCCGATGTTGTGGATATATTTAATACATCGATTTTAATATATAAACATACCTTATTGAAGTTTTTTTCATCAAGTAGGGGAATGTGTTGATGAAACTGTTTGAATTGACTAGCATATTGGTGGTGTTTTGTCGGCTGAAGGAGAGAAGCTATTTTTGTATTTTTTTTAATAATTTGTGCCTGCATCCTGTGCTGATCAAATTCTATTTTTATAGTATTTTTTTTTGTTTTTATATTTTGTGCCTGCATACTGTGTGGATCAAATTCAATAGTATTTTTGCTTTATATTTGTTTATGTGCAAGTGTTGTAAACAGTCATTTCCTGCACTATTTACTAGTATAATTTCGTAAATATTGTTAAGTGTATATATGTATGTAAAAGCCTAAATGGGCGTAAATAAATAAATAAATAAATAAATATTAATTTCAGCCATATTAATAAAATTATTGTAGCACACTTTTTCCATACACTTTTGTCGTTCTCGGAGAAGAGAGAAAGTTTGATAGTCAGAGTTACGGTTATAAATTTTGTATTTTTTATGAAATTTAAGTTTATCTTTAATTAATTTTTTTAATGCGGGACTGTACCATGGAGGATACCTGGAGTCTATGTTAATTGATCTAGATGGTACATGCGTGACAATTACCTTATTTAATTCGAAATAGAATCGCGCCGTAATTGAGTCTACATTGCTGCTGTTTAGAGTCGTTGTCCAGTCAACGGCTGCTAAGGCTCTATTAATCTGCACATAGTCAGCGTTGTGATAGGAGCGGACCCTGCGCAAGCGCGGCGTTTGCAGGGACGGCTCGCGGGATATGCGCAGCGATACCTCCAACGAGCGGTGGTGTGCATCCTCTGGCACTAGCGGCATGTCGCACCCGATTACAGTGCACGCGCAATTCGATATCACCAGGTCCAGAACACGCTCGTTTACATTAAGCTGGCTGTTGAATTGACGGAAACCGGTAAAGTCTAAAAAATCAGAAAGAATTGAAGTCAGTGCATCGATTGAGGATCGATTAAGTACCAGGGAACCGTCCACGGTTGAAGGTGGAAGCCACGGGGCATGTCGTATGTTAAAATCTCCTAATAGAAGGAATTCATCATTGGGGAAATTGGTATGCAACATAGATATAAATTCAAAAAAGTCACCTAATGATTTAATCTGCTCTGCGCCTTGCACAATATTATATTAAGAGTATATACGTAGTTTACAAGCACTTGCTCCAGAGTCTAGTGCAAGAGTAGCTGCAGTTATCTCTGAACGCTTGATGGGCGGGAGGAAGGGTGAGGGGCATGTGGGCAGTTCGCGGCGTACTGCAATAAGTGAGCCACCGCCGAGTGCCTGGTCTAACGAAACATAGTCGCGATCACAACGATACACTACATACCGTTCATCAAATAATTCAGAGTCAAATATGCTTGGCAAGAGCCATGTCTCAGTCAGGCATATCACGTCATAATTGGCATTCAAAACACCGGATAGGAAAACATGGGATTTAGTTCGGAGACCTCTAACATTTTGATAATAAATATTCAAATCACCGATAATATACATTTGTATGGAACATATAGGTTAAGCATAGATAAAAACATTAAGAGCACATACTTAATATAAGAAATTGTCAATAGAATTAATGCCACATTGTTATTATAATACCCGTAACTTGTAAAAATAAACAATAAAAATAATAAAGAGTTATTGTAAGTTCCAAAACCTGATCCTATGATTATGAAGCATATTAAAAGTACATACCTACGTAAATGAAAAATGAACAGTAAAAATGGTAATATTATGATGGTTATGTTTTGATTTTTTTTTTATGGTAATTTTTTAATATTTTGGTGGTAATATTTTGAAGTTTTATACAATTTTGTTTAAATCCTCATTTTTGAGGATTGCTCTTATATGCGAGCCTTCTGTTTTTCTAATAAGGATTCTACAATTCCGGACCCACACAAACCGATAGTGGTTAAGCTTGGCCGCTTCCTTCGTCAGGTGTAGCAGCCGTTTAGATGCGCTCGTCAGGTGGTCATTGGCGTAAACACGGGAATCACCGCTGCAACCAATGTCACTGCTGATTAAGTTTCGCTTTATTCAGAATACCTACTACTTACGAGCAGTATTTTGTACCTTCATTATTTTTAAATATGTATTATTAAATCGACGAGCTTTCCAATTCCACTCGAGATTAATTCAATACGTGGGGAATTAAAATGTTTAGTGAGTGTTATACAACATACTAGCTGGAGTACCTACCCGACTTCGCTCAGATACTTGATATAAGATTAAACTACGGATCGTGCTTTATATACATACAAAAAATTCCTCGAATGGTCCACAATGTTCCAGAACATTCCACAACATTCGAGAGTGTTCTGGAATGTGTTTAACAATGATGTTCCCGATTCCCTTTTTCCCAAACATTCCACAACATTGCAGAATATTCCAGAATGCTCTTGAATGTAATGGAAAGCTCTCGAATACTTTCGAATATCTGGACTGTTCTAGAAATTTCTAGAAGGCGAAACTTCTGCCCTTATATCTTTAAACGCACGCCCTTCAGGTAAAAACGGGAACCTTATGCATGGTTAGAGATAGGGGGTCTACCACAATACCCTTGATAGTACCGGGACTCGTTTCTGAGTTTTAGCGGGAACCATACTTTTGTACACTTTCTTTTATAATATATATTGATTATTATTCTGTACATTTATAAACTACCAATCAAAAAAAAAATGTTATCTATACCAATTAGAAAGAAATCTAAATTTGCCAATGTACGTAGGACATTTCGACTTCTAGACCCCAGACATGCCAATGAAGTTGTTTATCTGCTCTAGACAGCATTTCGATAATTGAACATGTTTGGTCAATTTGAACAACCACACCCAATCTCTTGCCCACATCTTAATTTGGTAGGTACGTATCAATAATTGTTGCCACGGTCAGAATTCAGTACCTACATGATACGCATGCACATTAAATGACTGAGGATTTATTGCAGCGTGTTTCCTGGCAACACAATAATTTACTCGTGTGTATGTGAAGAAGTACTTTCAACACACTAATTAGCAACGGAAAATTTATTGCACCAATTTAATTCGGAGTATGAAAAAATGAGTAACAAGTTCAAGAGAAAGCACGTCCAACATAACAGACAGACGGACGGGAGCCAATACTGCAGCGATGAACGAAGTTGTGGACGCAAAGCAGTAAATTATCGTTGAATTTGGCTAGTATATCCAGATCCGATATTTGAAAAAACATCAGAGTGTGCAATTCACACGCGATAGTAGAAAATTAAATCAGACAAGAATGGTGAGACTACGAAGCACTTTTTGTATCAAAGAGATGGATGATTTTTTTCCACAGGTACTTTTTTCGTCGAACCAAAGTGTAGGAAAGTGCATCTTTTCCTACACTTTGGTAATCTTATTAGTATTTGTGTTTTCTTCTTCGGAGTCTCTAGATGTCGCTTTTTGTGTATTCTTTTGCTTGTTCATTTTGGAGTGGTTTGAAAATTGGATATTGACGATTTTACAATTTCGTTCCTTGGTCCTTTGTATGTCAAGCCGCTAAGGTTCTTCAGGCCCCTTCAAAAGATAACGGTCGTAACTGGGAAAAAGGCCTCTACCAATTGGGCTACTGAGACCTCTTATTTAAATATCGTTTTTGTCAATCTCGTATTTCAAATATCAGAATAAACGATCTTCGACTATTCTTTTCATTTTATTTTTCTATATGAATAATCTTCAAAACTTATAAAATGACAGTTGTTCTAATACAAAAATTGGTTTACTTCTAATTTAGATATTCTAAAAATATTGATACTTTCTGTTGCAACAACATAATTGGCCTAATGATCTTACAAGTATGTTCCGATAAATGTTGCGAAATCAGTAACTTAAAGCTCAAAGCTATAATTTGTCTTTGAATGAACGAGTTATTTCTGTTCCCGATATTTGGTAAATGTTGATACTTTCTGTGAGTGTTTCTACAAACCTGCTGCTTATTTATAAACCCTGGTCGTAAGTCGTAAGGAAGTACTTAAGAACTTAGATGAATGAACCACCAATAGATAAACATTAACCGATATCTTCTACAGCAACCGCATCTATAAAACATTATTTAATGGCTTGAATGGAATAATATGTGGTTGAGAATTGTGACTTAGAGTTCATTGGAGAAGTTGCCTTTGTTCAAAAATTTCTAAACTTAAATATTATATAGCATAGGCAGATGAGAAGATTTTGTTGCAAGTGGTTTGGTTATCTTTTAATGTCTTCAAATTTCCTCACATCTTCTTCTTGAAATTGTTTGGCTGTCTATCTTCTAAAAGTGGATCGTTGTCATCATCAATCTTCCACGAGAGCTCAATTGCAGAGTTGATTTAGGCTTATTTTAAAACGTTAGTTAACAATGATAAAATGTTTTTTATTGTTCACAGATCTATACTTATAAAAATGAATCCCTGTTTCCCTTGGTCACGCCGTAACTTCGACTTTACCTATTGCATTCAAACTTTGGGGATTTGATGTGCGCATGCCCGCAATGGTTTTTATATGGATACATTAGTGAATTCTGGCATCATGAAATTATGAATTGCTAACCGTTAATCCGATTGCGATGAAACTTTGAGGATTTTACGTGTGCATGGCCGTGATGGTTTCTATATAGGTATAATAGCGAGCTCTGGCATTATGAAATGTGTATAAAAAAATTGCAATTCGCGTGCCAAATGGCACGCGAACTGTTTGAAAACTGAGTTTGATGGGGGAACTCGGGAGGGGGGTGGGCAACTCGGGAGTGGTGAGGGGAACTCGGGAGGGGGGTTCACAGGACGGGGGAGGAGGGCGAGTGGAGTGGGGAGAGAGAAGGCGGGAGAGGAAGGGGTGGCGGAATGGGAACAGGACGAATGGGAAAGGACACGCAGGGAGAAACAATTGTATCAAAAAGCATTACAATAAACAATATGTTTTTGAAATATTCTTTTTTATTATTATATATTCAAGTTCGAATTGAATATTCTTAGCTAAGACAGGAAAACGTGTGTCGGGTCAGCTAGTTTTAAATAAAAATGGATGTTATTTCTAATAATATTATTCTAAAAATTATATTATTAGAAAAGAAAAAGAATTCTGTGCCATAACTTGACGTTTGTAAAAGTTACGCTACATCGAGTACATCTATCTTCGAGCTTGTTTTCGATTTTTTATAATTCTGAAAATGGCATCAATTTTGCACCACAACACTCGTCATTCCCTGTCGCACGATGTGATCGACCAAAAACAACACAAATACAATCCAAGTATATATTTTTTTACAAATATATATTTTGTTTTAATTACGTATATTAAGGTACTTCCTTGGAGACCATTAATTTTAACCAGGTGGTTGTGTATCCTACTGAAATATTCACAAAATGAATCACTTCTTCCATTGATATAGATTACCTGCGAATGCACTGCGGTAGAAATATTTTACACGAAAATGAAACTAGGGTACACCGTGGTAAATCGTACAAAAATTAAGGAGTGTTTCACAAAGACAAATATAAATACAGACAGCTTTAAGTGAATATTCACTCGGGGTAAATGTTTTGTGATAGTCTATAAATCCGAATTCAATTAACATGGCGGCTGGTTTGCACAGAATTTGAACAATTCAACAAATAAATATACAAGTTAAATTTAAAGTTCTGTGAAAGTACTATTCAAGTCCTGCTATTACATCGTTATGGGCCAGTTACTCTATAGAACTGAAATATTATTGAACTTGAATAGAATTTTCACAGAACCTGAAATTAACATGGAAATTTGATCAATTGGTCAAATTCTGTGAAACAAAAAAGGTCAAATACGTTGATTTTAGAAAAATTTGAATTAGCTGTTTGGTTGATATCTAAGAATAAAATAAGATTAATAAGTTTAAAAGACAGTTTGTGGCTGATATTTTTCTTTGTGAAAACGCTCCTCATTTTTAATAATGTGGGTGGCGATGTACCGGTACGGATGTTCCCGCCTTCCAAACCATTTATTGGAAAACCAACACCTCTGCCATGGGTCACCCCAAGTGGTTCGCTACATTTGGTGACTTAGCGGGGGTGCTCGGGTTCTTGGGGTATGTTTTGTCTAGGTCTTGGCGGCGGATGCGAATGCTCACTTACCTGACGTGCTGGAAAAGGAGAGATTGGTTAAGAGAGACATTTAGCCCATCTCTCCCGATCCATCACCTTGTACCTCAGTGGAAGGGATGGATTCATAAGTCCGTCACTCTTGGACCCACTGACCCCCAGATTTATACCCATCATCTTTTTTCCCTTCCCATCACTTCCTCTCCTTAATTTTCTTTAAAAGATCCTCCATACAGCATCTCCAAAGATGACATAGGCCCTGAGGGAAATTAAATCCCTGCTTCACAGTTTGGAGGCATTGCTTAAAAAAATACTTGTGTGTAGTTCACAAGTTCACACGAAATAGAAGATAAACCTTCAGAAAACTAAAGTAGATAAGAGTGGTGAGGTTACGAAGCGCCGCAAAAAGAGGAGGTTGATTATTCTATCACATTATCTCGCAGGCTAAATCATATAGATTTATGTGTTTGCCTCTGTTTCTTTTTAGTGTCGCTATTTTTAGTGATGTTCTATTTTCGTTTCATCGAGTTTCAAATCCAAACGGTGCTAAAAAAGTTTTCACCGTAAAATGCTCGAGAATAGTAAAATAGTAAGCTTGATTATTTAGTATTTATTTATTTTAGGAATAAATCTATCACTGACCCCATTGTATCAATTGCACCATCGGCGCGGCGTAAAGTAAATTGATTAAAACATCTTAATAAATTTTGTGTATTTTGACACTATTTCAAATGATGATCTAGCATTACTCTATGTCAGAGCTCCCTACCAATTTAGCCTCCACGATATTATAATTACAAGGCACGCTCAAAGGCGTCGTAATTTCCAATTGCTTACGACGGCGACGGGCCTAATGATGGTGGGCTGGCCAACGCCATCTTCCTAAGATGTTTCCCAAAAAGATGGACACGCTGAAATACTGTTTTTATTCCTGATTATGCTAGGAGTAGGTGTGTTGAAAATATAACTCGTGAAACAGCCTTGACAGAAAACCTCTTGCATAAATATAAAATAAGCTTTTTTTTCGTTATTTGTTTTTGGGGTGTTATGCCGTGTTGCACATAACACCTCAAATTCAATTAAAAAAATTACATTTACCAGGAGGTAAAAAATCTCTCAGGGCCTATGTCATCTTTGGGGATGCTGTGTGGGGGGTCGTTTTAGGAAAAAGAGAAAGTTCTGGGAAGGTGAGTAGGAACTGGGGATGAATGTGTTCAAATGTGACGAACCGCGTCTTCGAGACCCATATTCATTCCTTCCTCTCCTCAGAAAGACCCTATATAGTATAGGGTCAAACACAGCAACCCCAAAGATGACACAGAGCGTGAGGGAAATTATTTTCCTCATGACCTCCTGTGTATTTCATTTTATTGGCTTTCCGCATGGTTTGGGGTTGCTCGTTCCTTTCGCATGCACACGCAGCCTTATACAATGTAAATCGTTTTTGAAGCAAAACTTCTCTACGCACGCTTGACTTGGGGAGTAAGCTGGTGAATGCGTGATGAGAGCGTTATGAAAAGTGTGATCGGACGAGGCGAACGGTCGGGCGAGGCGTATGGAAGTTGAGAGGGAGATATAAGTTAGTGATGTTTCACTTGGTCTAAAGCACACTCGTTTTTTTTTTTAATTTTTGTATTATTTGTTGAAGTTTACTGTAGCACTAAATGCTGTTCGTACACAATAAACAAAATATACAACATCAAAAGAACCGGCATGTCTACAATTTACGAACATGGGTTAAACGCTACATTAAAAAGTAAAATATCAAACATAAAAACACCACATTTCAAAAAGAAAATTTGAATTTACTTTTACTTGGGCCCAAAATTCACTTTTATCTGTCGATCTCCTTAGTGACTAAGGTATAAGTAGGTAGATAATCAGTATTACACTTACATGTAAATTTTATTACCGAAGCGCGTTCGAAAATCCAAGTCCAGTTCAAGAGGCCATAAGAAAATTTAGAATATAAGGTAAGTTAGTACAAAATTAGTAAGCAGAGAAGATGCATAGAAAAAAGTATCATAATAATATTTATACGTACAAGTTATAGGTTATGAGTTCTGACTTATTGCCCCCATTTCAGATGTTGTTTGAATCCACCTGTTCAATTCTCTGCGAGATTCACAGTATCAATAAACACTTGGATGAAGGTTGTTCTAATTTCTAAAATGTTATTCTGGTGGTCACCGTTTATAGCAAGTGACGTGTTTAGATTCAATTTGTAGGGTAAATAATTTAGTTAAATCAAAGGGAAATATCTAGCGTGCGATTCCTCTTGATTCCTCTTCCCCCACCATAAATATCTCGTTAAATTCACTCACACCTGTTGTGGTTTTGTTGTTTCACAGAAATTCAAATGTAAAATTGTCATCAAAATGCATATGCAATAAAATTGAACGCCATTTGGTTTTTGAAATTTCAAAATCAAACTGTGATCAGCTAACCAGCATAACAACATGATTGTTGTACTTTTCAGCTAGTCAAAGTCTTCTGACAAAATCAACAAAAGGCCATTCAGCGCTATTTTGTTTTTTGAAGTGAAAACTTATTTAGCACCGTTTTGATTTAAAACTCGATGTAACGAAAAATAAAGACAATAAGATAGTGTCATCGGTCTCCTCTTGTGCGGTGTTTCGTAGCCTCCCCACTCTTGCCTACTTTGGTTTTCTAAAGGCTTCACTTCTACCGCGTGTGAACTAAGTTGAAGTGAAAACTTGCTTAGCACCGTTGTGATTTGAAACTCAAGGAAACGGAAACGAGCGACACTTAAAAGAAACAAACACATGCATCTATAGGATTGAGCCTGCGAGAGAATGAGATATACTAATAGCTACACGAACTACACACATGATTTTATTTGACAATTAAAGGTTCGTATTAAGTGCCTAAGTTTATTTATTGCTTCTTCTCAATGTAAATACATTTTTAGCATGCAATTATTAACCCCACTAGGGTAAGTTCATTTCAGCTTTTGAACCTATTGTGATCGTTATTAAAGAAACGTAACTCAGGTTCGCAAATGTATACGCAGTCTTATACGGTTTAAATCGTATTGCATGCACATTTTCTCTGTTTGTGTTTGCTGATGCACAGACTGCTGTTCATATGCAATAAACAAAATATACAGACTTCAAAAGAATGGACATGTGTACAATTTAATGGTAAATTGCCACATTTAAAAGTAAAATACTGAACATAAATAACCAACACATTTCAAACAATTTTAGATTATAGACTGCAATACATACAGCATGTTTTTAATACAAATTGGATTTTGATCTGTTCAGACGTTCCGCAGAACCGCCTAGAAGTAGCAAAACCACCTCAACACAGGCCAGGACACTGAATCAAAATGGCCTGATATTTGTGTAAGATTCTGATCAACTGAGAGCATAATATTTAAGCACTTTATTTTTATTTAAACTAAATGAGTAAAATTTCAAATGGTAATATTTTATTAAAAATTCAGAAAAAGATACGGACACATCTAGTAATTGAACCCAGGACCTAGCCTTGCCGGGGCGATGCTATACCACTGAGCTAATGGGACCCGCTCTGCTTCGGTCATATTTAACTGTATCATACTTCTACTAATAACTATTAACATTATCTTCACACATATTTTTATTGGCTGGTATCTTTATGTACGATAGCAAGATTCATCTCCAACTAAATGTAATAAAGATGTTGGTAGTTCTTGGTTAAAGTATGATACGGTTAACTCAATTTGGGAGGCGGTTATGGGTACCACTGCCCTGGGAACCACTTATTGGATAACCATCACCTCTTGGCATAGGTCACTCCAAATGATTTTTGTTTGGTGACTTTTGGTTCCCGGGTTCATGGGTTGGGGTTTGTCTAGGTTTTGGCGGCGAATAGGTTTTCTCCCTTACCTTAAAAGTTACTTCACATAGCATCCCCAAAGATGACATAGTCCTTGAGGGATTTTTTTCCCTCAGGGCCTCCTGTGTGGAATTAATTTAAGAGATAAATACGACCGAAGCGGATAGGATCCTATTATATCAGTAAGTAGCTGAAGTCCCCTATAATATATATATACCTAAACTTTCCCCATGAATCACTCTATCTATTGGTGAAAACCGCATGAAAATCCGTTAAGTAGTTTTGAGTTTATCCCGATCAGATAGACAGACAAACGCGGCGGGGGACTTTAATTAATATGTAGAGATAGATCATCGCAAGGCTAAGGTCCTGTGTTCAATTCCTAGAAGCGACCGTATCTTTTGCCGATTTTTCTGTTCCAGATTTTCGATTGAGAGTCGCTGATATTATCTTCAGTGATTAAAGTCTTGGAAGTGTTCGGTAGCAGTTGGTCAAATCGGTCGCTTTGCTGGAACGACCATCTCCGGCAAGCGTACCTGTCTGGGTCCGGTCGAGACAACCTTCCCTGTATCGATTCATGTTTATTTTGGATCACTGTGCCGCAGTAAAACCTGGAAGTTTAATGTTCTCGTGGAGCCAAACTTTTTTTTATGCTTTGTGGCTTCGAGCTTTCGAGACGGGATATTTCACCAGAGTTTAAGAAAAAAAAAAATCCATGGCTTAATAAATTTTTACTCGCACATTAAATTGAAATTAATTTACCTGTATTGCGGAGGAATACCTATATAAAGTATGATATATTTGTTTAGTACATTTACAGACATTTTAACCATTGGAGGCATAACCATTTTAACATGTCGTCTCAGTAGTTGACACCACAAGAAACAAAAAGTTTTAAAAGTATTTTTGTTAAGTTGGGATGCTCACAACTAGGGTTCCCAGATCAAAAAATCAAAATTCTGACATTTGATAAAAATTCCGGACTTTCGAATGTTATGGAGATATGAAAAAAGATATGCTCTTATATATTTGCCATGCAGGCACAAAATGCCAATATTGAAAGGTTATTCCTTAATGGGCACCCAATGGTCAAAAGAAAGGAACAGGCTTTCTGTAGAATCTGTCAAGTTGATTCTCATAACACAGCAAGGGCGGATCCAGCTTTGGCGCCAGGGGGGGGTCACATAGCGCCAGGGGGGGGTCACATGGTCATGGTCAAGTCACTAGAAGTTATAATTTCATTTTGATAATAATAGATACAAGTTAAAAGTAGGTCCACGAGTAGACGACCAGGTCAAGTCACTAGAAGTTATAATTTCATTTTGATAATAATAGATACAAGTTAAAAGTAGGTCCACGAGTAGACGACCTCCGTAGTCCAGTGGCTAAGACTCTTGACTCACATTCCGGAGGTCGCGGGCTCGAACCCGGCATGCGCAAATAAATTTTATTTGATTAATTTGTGTTATTTCACAATTAATTCATTTAAAATATTATATAGTATATTTGCGGCATGTTCCAGAGTGGAAGATACTTTTAGTATCGCCCTGGTGTAAGACCACCATTCAGAATTGAAACGTTGCTTGAAAATGGCTTTAGCCGTGTTTAGTGACCAGATCTGAATAGCCAGGTACTTCCCAACCTTCCTCTTCCCCACCTCCTTCCCCTCCCCACTACCTTCAGCCTCACAACATACCCCAATTGGGGATGCCATAGTCTCACTGGCTCCAGACGGGAGCAGTTGAGATTCTTGTGCGGTATTCACTGTAAAAAAAAAAACCTAGGTCCTGGACCCAGCCCAGGGGGGGGGGTCATGGGGGTCATGACCCCCATGACCCCCCCCTGGATCCGCCCTTGTAACACAGTATAATTTTAAAAATATGACTTGCAAAATGTTATATACCTGTCTAAAGTTTGATCACCGCATTCAGTATATTTACAGACATATTTTAACCATTAGGGGCCATGTCATCTCAGTGGAAGGTTAATTGACAGCACAAGAAATAAAAGTGGCGGTCCGTGAGTTTTCAGTGAGCTAGAGTGCTAAGATTGAAAAATGCGACGTTATTGATGTTGTTGCAGCTGAAAAAAAATTTTTTTCGATGTTTTAAATCTTGGCACTCTAGTTCACTGAAAACTCACGGACCGCCACTGGTTAACAGAGGTTTTTTTTACGGTTTTACGGTTATAATGTTTGACGTGTTTCACCATACGGAATTTTTAAAAATCTGTATAATCTATGCAATCATGGAATATAATTACAAGAAGGCTATAATAACATACCTCATAAATAAATACTAATGTTAGCTTGAATTATTCTTCTGCATTGGTGCCATTTTATAATTTCTACAGCTAAGTTTGATTCTTGATTACTGTTACAAATATTTTTGCCACAAATATTTTTTTTTATTTTTTGTTTTAATAACCAACATCAATCAGAGATTTTAATCGAATATCTAATAAAAAACCGAATATTTAATGCCACAAATACTGATCGAAATGACACTGCAAGCTGAAAAGTCTAACACGAAATATTATATTTATTTCAATAATTGTCAATATTTTGTACTAAGGTTTTAACTTTTAACTAATCTGGTACAGCGATAGAATTTTAAATAAGTTCAGTTTTAAAAAATTCACCGTGGAACAAAAAACCAGCCGTTCCAGTAATGAATCATCAAGGAGTAAAAATATACTTTATGTATTGGTTTGCCAGCTTCTGAAAAGAAAAATATCTTAATTTTGTTGTGTTTACTTTCTCTCTTCTCTGTGTGCACAACAAAACAAACATTGACTGATTTTTACTAGATAAGATCACTTACAGTAGCAGTTATTTACGTAATGCTCCTATCTGTCTCCCCAAAGAAAACAAATATGCTTAAAAAATTCATTCAACAAGCGAAAGTAAAAATATTCTTCACACGACCACGCCAAAGAAAAAGATTACAATGTGTAATGATTCGAATGCGTAAATTCGAATTTACGCATTCGAATGAATCCCTGTTTCCCTTGGTCACGCCATAACTTCAGAATGACTTTACCTATTTCATTCATCTTTTTTTAAGTTTTCTAATACTTTGTAGAAGGTTCTTACGGAAAGACAAAATTAAGAAAATTGCGCAGAAAATTAGATAATTTCAGCAAACTTAACGACTATTTTAACTTCGCACGTTTGACAGTTCGCGCGTTTGATAAATATTAATTTAGCAGGCAGCTGTATTTTTTTTTGTGACAAAAGAATTGCCTATGGATTTTTTAAATTTATAGACACTTTAAATAGGTACCTATGTTAGGTACCAAATTAGATTGATTGTTCTTGTAATATTCAAAAATGAATATTTGTAATACGTAAAAAAATTAAAATATGAATAAAAAATTGTAATAGGTGGCACGCGAGCTCTTTGAAAACTGAATATATGAAACGCGGGAGGGGGGTTGGTGGGACAGGGGAGTGGGAGAGGGGAGAGGGTAGGCTGGGAAGGTGGAAGGTGAACGCGGGCGGGGAAGGGGATGCGGGTGGGGAACGGGGACGCACGCGAAAGGACATGCAGGGAGAAAAAAGTATTTGAATATGGCATTGCAACGTATGCCGGGAACCAGCTAATTTATAATATAAATAGTATGGACTTGTGTTCAAAACTGCGTTATATTTCAGATTAAAATTAAATAAATATTATCACACTCGGGAACTGCGCCAATAGCGCACCCAAGATTTGAACACGGGTAGTACCGTGAGAAGCACATGGGGACATGACATGAGAACGGATAGTTTCTACGACTCGTTCTCGAGTTCAATGAATCGGCTGTGGAACTATTTGCCGCCTCTGGGTTTCCTCCCTTGCACAATATGGGTTTCTTTATGACCCATCTTCCTCCTTTCTCTCCACAAAAATATCCTTCACTCAGCATCCCCAAAGATGACATAGGTTCTAAGGGATACTATTTTCCTCGGGGCCTCCTGATTGGAGTTATTGTAAAAAAAAATCGAGTGCAGTTAACACGCGGGAGAAGCGAAACTTTAACAAAACAATCTCAAACTATGAAGAAGCAAGGAGCCTTGAAAAGTTAGGTCATAATCAAAGCGCAGTGAGCAGGTCAATGAGCGCAGACCTCGCGTCGTTTCCGTTTTATATCTCAACCAATAGGAGCCTTGATAGGAGTATAACGCAGGTGCTGTACGCGTTATTTCCGTTTCATCCGAATTCCGAATCGCTAATGGGGCTAAGGAAGTTTCACTTTAAAAAATAATAAAATAACAAAAAACATGTGTGCGAAGGGCAGGTGTAAATAACTTAACTATGAATTAAGTAAATATATCTGTAAATTACGATAAAAAAGCGAAATTTCTTTAACTGTAATAAATAAATAGCGTAGAACAAATAAAATACCTGACGAGATCTATTTACTATACAAAAATAGCCAATTTTAAGTATTAAAAGTAATTATTATAATTAAAAAGCAAAAAAAAATTTGTACTGGGTGGCCGGCATCTGTCCGTAAATTGTACGTTCCATGTAAGGGCAACCCTGTCAAGAAAGTAGGTGCCCTTTTATTTCGTAAGCGCACATAAGAATTGGGATTGTGGCGAGCTGTCAAGTCGAAGCAATCAATAATACGAGAAGTCTACTTGAGAAACTACTGGTTAAGAGCGTTTAACCAGCCAGCGGACGAAAATCCACATTTCGTCGAAAGGTGTTCTTACAATCGTGCAGGGCGGTTACAATGAGAAAGATTAATTATTCTCCGTACCAGCTTTTTTAAATTATAACTCAATATCGAATTTATTTCAATTCAAATTAGCTTTAATTTATACCTTCATTAAAAAATGTTGAAAGGCATGATGATAAAACTATTCAAATAATGTACTTTTTGTAGTTATTTTTTGATTATAAGTATTTATCATTTTTCAATAATGTCTAAATTTAATAAGAATGTTTAAAAAATCTGAAATATATTAGTTTGTAAGTGCGCAAATAAATACACAAACGGACCAATTTTCGCCAAGAAACACATGTACGTACATATTTTTTAATGATTTTATTGAAACTAAAATTAAAATTCTAAAACATACGTTTGCTAGATAATGTATTGATTTATTTTACTGCATGATTTTATTATTTGAAATGGGTGTGGTATAATACAAAAACTTTTTTGAAAATTGAACAAATCTGCCAACGACCTATGGAATAACCTTATTTTTCTAAAAATTAAAAAAATTTCTCAAAATTTATTACATACGAATGCTAGATAAAAGAACAATCTTTCGAAATCCATTTATAATTTTTTGTGGAAAAGAGTCAATACGTCTAAAAACTTTTTTGAAAATGACGTATTTCCGGTTTTCTCTGGTAACGCTCTCTTAATTCGTACTATCAAAATCTGACAAACCACTTCTAGCACTAACCGCCAGAAGAAAGTGCAAACAGGAAATTAGATCCAAAAATCATGAAAGGTTGAAAGATCGAAGTGACAAGAATAAAAAAGAAAAATAAAACAATAAAGTAAAGTAGTGCAAAAGTAATTTAGGAGAGCAGCTCGCAGTGTCGGTGAGCCGAGTGTCACCCGTGAATGTGTACACAGTTGGCGGAATGCTTATTATCTTATTTGAATGCTTTCTTCCCATTTTACTTATGGCGCAAGCACGCTCATTGTTTATGGCGGGTCATTGCACCAAACGCAGGAAGGAAACACTGTGCCCTAGATTCTGGATAATAAACATGCAAATAGTTATCTACGTTGTTTGAATAGGGATAGGGATTAGAAGTTTAATAGTAAACCTAGGAATTTATTAACTTTTTAACGAATGTATAACTAATAACTTTATGTATAAATGTATTTATAGATTATCCGGATTTAAAGAAACCATTAAGGAAATGATTAGCTATTGAGTTATCTATATTATTATTTTATTTTTATTTTAGGGGAAGACTAATGTTACAATTCCAGTCTTCTTTTATTTTGAGTAGATATATCTAGAAGCAATATGATTTGAAAAATTATAGAAAAGAACATTTACAATCGAAGAAATAATAAAATTGTCCATTATTATTAATTTTTGAAGTGAAACTTCTATAGCCCCGCTGTGATTCGGATTTTGGATGAAACGAAAATGATGATTACTGCACTGCACCTGCGATGCATCAACTACGCTTCTTGCCCGTTTTGATTATGATGTCACTTTTAAAGGCTTCCTATTGGTTGATAGGTCTGCGCTCATTGGTCGCTGTCATTATGTCCTCGCTTTTGGTAGAGATTGTTTTGGTAAAGTTTCGCTTCTACCGCGTGTAAAACTGCACTCGATTTTTTTTGTGAATGCCGTACAAGAATCCCAACTGTTCCCAATGGAGCTATTGAGATTACGACATCTTCAATTGGGATTACAGCTAAAGGTAATAGGGAGAGGAAGGAGATGAGTAAGAGAAATGCAGGGTAATTTCTGGTTATTCAGATCTGATCACCAAACACGGCTAAAGACATTTCAAGCAAATTTCAAATTTTTCAATTTTTCAAATCTAGATGGTGGTCTTAAACCTGGGTGGTACTGAGGGTATCTTCGTCTTTGGATTGTACCTTACAGTATTAACCACTCGGACCAATAAGCTTGTTTTCACGGTAATTTAATATTACCAGACATATTTATGACGTACGAGGCGTACCTGACTTATTAAATAAATAAACTGTGCAATAACACAATTCAATCAAATAATAATTACTGGCGCGCGCCAGAATTTGTACCCGGAGTTATAATTCGAGACCACAGAGGCTTTCATGGTTTCACTTTGGAAACTACGTCAAACAAACAATAATAATAATTATGTTTGCAAGACATATTGTTTATTCTTCTTGAATATATTCTTATCATAATAGCACCCAACCACTAAATAAAAATATTATTTTATGGTCTTTTGTCGTAGGTGTTTTACCAATTAGATCGGTATGCAAACATATAATTTTTAGAAGTGTCGTTTTACGACCCACAGTGTATAATAATGTATGTACAATGTGTACAAAAATACGCCTATCTGCAGATAGCAATTTTTGAAAGAATTCCGATATGATGACTACGTTGCTGTCGAATACACTTTCTAATGCCTTGTTGGTGTATATTTTTATTAATACTCGTGCGTTAAAGTTTGATTGATCAATTAAATGGGTCATATATATTGATTCGATTATTGAACCATTAAATTGAGCAACGTTACCCTTTTATTCGATGCATAATAACTCTTCTGAATCCATAAATGCGCTTTGATGTCATGTAATCATGATTTCTGGAAAACACTTGACGTCTCGTAAAATGAGAATTAGGTTTGTTGTTTGTTCACTTTTAAGGATTTGATTAATTCTGTTGTTTCTTTTATGTTAAGATGTTATGAAACGGAAATGCGTCACAACTCAGTTCTATACAAATACTCCGTTCTCATATAATGCGGTAATTTCGCGCTTTGACGCAGGCGTAGTGTAGCGTAGTGGGCAAAGCGCCTGACAAGTCTTAGCGGCCAGAGAGACAGACGTCAAGCGAACGGAGGTTCGACTCCTACGAAATCCAAATAGAAACGTTTTAATTTTGTGAAATCAATACCTAATTTTCAAAGCACTTAAAAAAATTAGGCAATAGAAAAGAAAGCGACAACTAGCAACTTTCTAGTTTCACTTCTACCGTGAGTGAACTGCACACTTGATTATTTTTTTTTGTCAAAACACGACAGCGTCGTCGTGTTTTGGAGTGCCTTATATCGCCACTACTGTAAGCAAGAAGCATTAAAAATCGCTTGGCAAACGGAGTCTAGAAACGATTTCAAGGGCAAAAGTGTATTTTAACTAACTTCTTTAGCACCGTTGTGATTTGAAACTCGGTGAAACGAAAAATAGCGATACTAAAAAGAGATATACATATTCATCTATAGGATTTAGCCTGTGAGAGAATGAAATAAATAATCGGTCTCTTCTTTGTGCAGTGCTTCGTAGTCTCTTGTCTACTTTAGTTTTCTGAAGGTTTTACATATACCGATTGTAACTGCACACATGTTTTTGAAGTGAAAATTCAGTAGCCCCGCTGTGATTTGGATTTCGGATGAAAAGGAAATGATCATAACTGCACATGCGACGCATCAACTGCGCTCATTGGCGGCTTTGATTGTGATGTCACTTTTCAAGGCTCCTATTGGTTGAGATATGAAACGGAAATGACGCTAGGTCTGCTCTCATTGGTCGCTTTGATTATGACCTCAGTTTTCAAGTCTCCTATTGGTTGAGGTTGTTTTGGTAAAGTTTTGTTTCTACTGCGTTGGAACTGCACACTTGTCAATAATAATCTTTTCAATTGTATATATATATATATTTAAAGTTTTTAGTAATTAATGCTTTTATTTTATGAATTCTATTGGATCGACACTAAATGAAAATCTTTATTTTATATAAAGCATATTTTGTGGTACTCAAAATGTAAGCCGATTCGAAGTAAAGATTAGTCGAAAATAGTTAAATCACTAGCTCTGCCTTAAACGTTTAGTTTACTGACCAAGAAAGTACCACAACATTTCATCTCATGATTAATTACTCCAGACATCACATTGATTGTTTCGTATTTTAAAATAATTCAATGAATAAAATATTGTTTAAAGTATAACGAACCTGTATATTAAAAACTACTCGTCCATTACAGCATGTTTAATATGCCTCTGTATTTTACTTCTCAATAGTAACTTCCTTCAAAAAGAGACTAATGAAAAATTTTCAGCACTCTTACGGTATGCGGTACTGACACAGCAAAAAAAACATTCTAATTTTCAAAATGACGCGCGAAGTGTGAAAATAGCTTAGGTTGCGGGTTCTTTGTTATTTATGCCCAACAATAGTAATCTCAAAGCTAAAAATAGGCTAGGCGTCATCGACTTAGTTGGTTATCATTTAACACATCGAAATAAAGATAATCCTGTAAACGCTGAATTGCTGAAGGCAACAAATAGCATTGTTTTATTGTTAAATGTTTGCTGTTTCAGCAGGGCCGTCCTGAGGGACACGGCACCTGTTTGCGAATATAATTTAATTAGTTAGAAACATTGGCCATTCCGTAAAAATCCTCATGTAAGTCAATGCAGTTATCGGTTATAATATCTTGAATACACGTTTACTTCATCTGAAATTTACGCAACATATTTCTTGTGCACAATAACAACACGATTACACCGTCAGAATTATAACCAGCCGACACCACTACAATGTACCTAAACTACGTACTTCGTAGCATTAATCATAATACCCATACATTCTACACTCTAAACATTTAAACTCCCTACACACATATCAAAATAAAAGATATCCAAAATTTTACAATTTTTGGCAACTTTTATTTTATCTTTCGAAAAATTAAGAAAGGAAAACTTTTGGTTTAGCTGCCAAGGTGATTTTTTTTCTACGCGAGTTTTGAATCACGAAATTTCCCTTATTAAGAACATGTAAAAAATATTATAATTTACAGTTACTCTTTCAAAAATTTTCCTCTAAAAAAAGGTTTTACGACACCGAAAAGAAATTGTTGAATATTCTTTATTGCAATTTTTAAATATTTTATTTAGGCAAGTGGGCAGTGCAAAAAGGCTCGCGGGCCAAACGAAATGCGGTCGCAGGTCGCTTGTGGCTCGAGGACTGCGGGTTGCTCATCATTGCTATACTGTCGCTCTATCGCTTCGATTACCTTAAGTCTTTTTAGGGTTTAATATAATTTTCTAGCATATTTAATCGTCCTTGAGGCGACTTTTCACAAAATATTTACAAGTATAATTTAATTTTAAAATATTTAAGTATTATTATACAAAAATTAAATTATACTTGTAAATATTTAATGAAAAGTTTTTTTACGCACCAGAATTAAATGTCCGGGTTAAATTTTCCCCACAGGAAAAACTAAACCCTTTCACACACTTTCCAAATGATCATCCAGTCAATCCACGCTATGCAATTGCACTATATATGTAAGTATTATAAATACAAAACAATACAAGAACATCATGTCAACCTACCAGAGACCAAATGGGAAAAAAATTCACCGACTTCAGATGTTTTCATATCAGAGGGTTCGGCTCTGTGGAACTCCTAATTGAACCTATAAATCCTACTGATCCCTCACTATAAATATTTAAAATATCTTTTGTAATCCTACGTGTATTTAAAATGACTGATTTTTGCATTTTTATATACAAATTCTTTGACAAATCTAATATGCCTAAATTTTAAATGAGAGACCTAGGTATTATGCCAGTAGCCGAAATAACAAATAATAATATTTTTATAGTCTGAGAATGCCAAATTATTTAAATCTCATTTTCTAAATCTGTGTATTTTCTTATTTTTTCAGAAACAGTTGTTTGAACATTACAGGAATTTGGAATAGCTAATTTATTTATTTTAATATTAATTATTGTATTATTAAATCAATTATTATAATGATTACCAACGAATCAGTAGTGAAAACTGCCGAATCAAAGTTTTCGAATTCAAGAGGTCGCCCCTTGGTTCGACCGCCCTTGTGCACCACACACATTGCAAGGAAGGCGGGCCCCTGGCAGTTTGTCTGCATTACGAATTACGACATGATGGCCGTTACTGCAATAGTTAATTAAAGCAAACAGAAACACATCTCCGTGACGCGAAACAAATTTTCCAGGTAAATATTATATCAGGTAACCAGAGGTATTTACAGCTGAACCGTGTGGGAACAATAGATACCTACTCATAGTAGGAACAATACCACAATAGTTCGAAAACATACAATCCGTTAAAAGAGTGTAGGAAAAATGGGGGGTGCAGTGATCGTTCAAATGATTTTAAATGCCAACACCATGATGGTTAAAAGGAAAAATAACTTTTAAAACGCACCATCCAAGTGAACATTTCCACATCAAAATCTAACGGTGTTCCGAAGGTTAGCACATCCAGAAATTTTACTGTTTTTTTACTATTTTAAGAAATTTTGCACTGATTTTTTTGTACTTTTATTTATACGTAACGTGTTATTCATAGAAGCGATTTTTGGATGTAAAAACTATGTATGATGAATGAGACGATGTATGAGTGTGAATGAGGCGAAGAGTGTGTGTCAAGACCGAATTGTTTGACGGTCCGTCCTCTCTGCCTACCCCTGCGGGGAAACGGCGTTTTTAGTTTAAAAACCAAAAAATGTCATTTTTTTAAGTAAAACTTCTTTACGCACGCTTGACTGGGGGAGTAAGCTGGTGAATGCGTGACGAGAGCGTTACGAAAAGTGTGATCGGGCGAGGCGAACGGTCGGGCATTTACGCACGCTTGACTTGGGGAGTAAGCTGGCGTATGCGTGACGAGAGCGTTACGAAAAGTGTGATCGGGCGAGGCGAACGGTCGGGCATTTACGCACGCTTGACTCGGGGAGTAAGCTGGTGAATGCGTGACGAGAGCGTTATGAAAAGTGTGAAGTTGAGGGAGATATAAGTTAGTGAAGTTTTACTTCAGTCGTGTGGTCTAAAGCACACTCGTTTTTTTATTATTAAGTTAAAAGAAATATACCTAATATTTCGCTTTCTTACATACATGTTAAAGTAGTGTAAGTATATTATAGCAGTAATATTTTTTAATTTTGTTCTAAACTGAAGAAGCCGTGAACTTTGTTTAAACAGAAAAATATAGAAAAACAATTACGATATTCGATCTGTCTGTGAGTGATTGAAACTTTTGTTAAATGAACTTAGATTAAAAAAATATACAATCGTAATTTTCAAATTTAGAAATGACGTCAAAAATTCAGACATCCTTAATGATAAAAAAATAACATATTCATGATAAATATTGTTAAGAATTGCTATTGCAAATATTTTTTTTTTGTAATTATTGCAATTATTGTCCTCGTTCTGATATGTTCTATACATATACTTTCAGCTTCACAGCATCTCGTGATTTTTCGCCGGTATCTGCTAGTTATAACCTAAGCTTTTTTTCTTTTTATAAGATAATATGAATATAAGTAGGTACTAAAATTTGTTCCAAAATAGGTGCCACAGTAATTGTTAGTTTCGTTTGATTAAATTTCTACACTACCTTGACGGACTGTACTCCTTGTGCTAGTATCTGTGCCATGTTTGCGTAGAAATTGGTGACGCATATGGTTCCCATTGCTCGTGTCGAGGAAATGGGAAAGAAGCCTTACGCGTAGGCGATCATTAGGAAAAAAATAAGTAGGTCGTTGTCCACATTTATACATTATAAGTGATATTGATTTTTGTAATTTTTTAATACTTAGGACGGGTTGTTTAAACTAAATTGAACCATTCATCAAACATTTCAAGTTAATTTTCACGATGTGTGTAAGTTCCATTCAAGTTCTGTTCCTACATCATTTTTTTTAAAGAAAGACAAATATTCCCGGGTTACGAATAACCCAACAATGTTTTAAAATCTCCTACTACCACCACAGAAAGCCGAAAATGTTGCTTGTGTTGTGTTGTGTTGTGATGGAGGACTTAGCCAGCCGAGGAATCGAACTCGCGACGCTCGGGTGGGACCCAAGCGCTATGCCCACTCAACCACTGACCGGTCAAATCATTATAGGCAAGTTGTTTCCTAAAACTGAAATAATCACAGAACTTGAATAGAACTTTCACAGAACGTGAAAATGAGCCTCAAATATTTGGTGAATTGTTCAAATTACTTTAAATAACCCTTACTTATTTTCGTTGGTTGTTTTTAAGGTGTTACGCCGTGTTGCGCCACCTCCTTCTTTAGCCCACGTTTCGGATAGCGTTGCAGTGTCCATCGTCAGGGCAGATCCGGCAGATCCGGTAGATGTGCTATCTGACCTGCCGGATCTGCCCTGATGATGGACACTGCAGCGCTGTCCGAAATGTTGGCTAAAGAAGAAGGTAGCGTAACACCCCAAAAACAACCAACCAAAATTCTTATGGCCGTGGAAATCTAAAAACGTAAACCGTACTTATTTTAAAAGCTTACATTTTTCAAGAGCAATTTTACATCTGATGGTTTCTCATTCATATTCCAATTTTTTAAAATTGAAAACCTTTTGAAAAACAACTTAACAACCCTTATTTATTTATTTATTTGATGCAATATATTTACATTTTATACACAATTCAATGATGTTGGCCTCACTGGGTGGTGCAACACTTAACAAAGCGATATTTAAACACCTCTTTGAAGAGTAATTAAAACTTTAAAAATTTGCTTACCTATAACCTAACCTAACGTAACCTATTTAACGTAATTTGTTTTCATCACTTTTAATGACTTTTCAAATGAAAAATGAAGTACCATTTTGTCGAGTTACTGAAAACGTATCATAGATGACTAAAAAGGAACCTTTTTTTAAAATGGAAAAAATTACAATTTTTACCCTACCGCTCAGGAAAAGCGTAGCTTTAGCATTCACATGGGAGGGGTTGACCCTAAGAGGAGGGGTACTAGGACTATTCTCTTGTTTCCTACTCAACACTGAGGCTGGGATTTAAACCCCCCCCCCCTCTCATATACGAGCTCCTTTGTAATCTCTCACAATTTTTCATTTATACGCAACAGATTTAAATGTCTGGGTTAAATTTTCCCCACAAGAACAACTAAACCCTTTCACACACTTCCTCAAATGATCGTCTCGCCAATCCACGCTATGCAATTTCACTATATAAGTATAATAAATACAAAACAATACAAGAAAAACATGCCAACCTACCAGAGACCAAATGGGAAAATAATTCACCGACTCCAGATATTTTCATATCAGAGGGTACGGCTCTGTGGAACTCCTAATTGGACCTGTAAATCCTACTGATCCCTCAATATAAATATTAAAAAAAAATTGTAATCCTACATGTATTTAAAATGACTGATTTTTTATGATTATTATTATTAGAAATGCAAGCATCTGCGACTGCATTGCACAGATCAGAAAATAATGCATGTTTGATTTAAGTGCCTAGATAAGCGTAATGGACGGTATCAAGAAAAGGAAACTAATGTGATTTGAGCTTGTAGTGTAAGTGACGGAAATCTGGGATGTAGATAAAAGGAATACACGAGGCAGAGATTGAGTCAAAAGCCGGTACAGATTAGGAACAGAAGATTATGTTCTGAGATATGAGATAATGTATGAATGAAAATAAGACAAGGAGCTTATTCGTGATGGTCCATCCTGCTCTGAGGGGAAACGGCGTGATGATTATTTAATTATGTACCGTCACATTTATAAAACGTTATGATATTATGCCTTCCGATGATCGGTCCCTTCAGCATGTCGATGGTACAAATATGGCTCGAATTGAATAAATAACTTATATCATCGGTTGCAACAGTTGTTGCAGTTGGTGCAGATCACACTCATTGATGAAAGCCATTTATGACTGTAATAAACGCGTTGAAACAAATCGCATTTTTAAATGCAGATACGAGTCACGCGAACATTCACAATTATTACGTAATTAAGTCGTTTGGGGTACATTTCGTGGTCGTGTTATTAAAATTACCAATTAAGTTTATGGATATTTGAACACCAATCGTCCAAATATGCATATAATGATGCTATTTGAAGTTGTACGCATACATGTTTCCCCATTATCTGACTTATACGAATTTCTACTGGTCTGCGGGGTATCGAATATCCGAGAAAATCAGATAATCCCGAACCGGCGGAAAAAATACGTAATCCCACAAATAATTCTTTACTAAGTTAATTAGTTACTTGTGGTGGGATATTGACTATCAATAATCTGGAAATAAAATTATTGTGTATTTTTATTGGCATTCATTCTTCAAGGAAGTTATTGACAATCGGTTCAAAAACCGTTGGCTATTTACTTATATATATATATATATCTACACAATCTAAAAAATCGCCTTTAATTCGTACTGAAAGTGATCGGAATATTCACAATTTTCAATTGATTGTGTTTGTTTCGGCATGCACGGCCCACTCCTATCGGAAGTTGGATAACATCATAAATAGTCTCCCTGACACACAGTGGTCTACTCAAGGAGGTTGAGATTTTTTTGCAGTGTGAACTACGCGTCTATATGCTCTCTACTATTTTTACTTCTCATTGAGACTGTTTTGAGCGTTCTTGTCACTGTCGTAAAATTATAATTAGTCTTTAATCTGTCTAAAATTCTTAACATTCGGTGATGTATAGGTTGTATGGTATTTATGTATGTTGTTTTAAGGTCACGATGTCACGATATGATTAAGTAGTACCTTAGAAGAAGATTGCCGAAAATCGTCGTTCGTGTCTAATGCACGAACGGTTATGGAAATAGCCGATGATACGCGATAGAGAGATGGACTACCGCAGTGTCGGGTTATCTAGCTTCAGAATAACTTAGAGATCCAGTTAAAGAGTCGTTCAATTTCTAAATCCGCTGTATCAACTTTCACGGATTCGGAGAAAACCGCAAAAAACTGTCACATCTCTAGCGTAAATAAAAAATTGCATTTTTTATTTTTATATGAATTGGAGTAATATACATTCGAAAAGTGTTCCTTTTTCAATGGATGTCTAGAAATATTTAAGTAATTTGGATAAATAAAATGGATATAGCGGATTTTGATACTCACTTCGTGATTTGTATGGAATATAGAGTGTTTTGAAACTCAACTGACATCAGGGGCGTGTTTC
Source organism: Limnephilus marmoratus (assembly GCA_917880885.1). Taxonomy (NCBI): domain Eukaryota; kingdom Metazoa; phylum Arthropoda; class Insecta; order Trichoptera; family Limnephilidae; genus Limnephilus; species Limnephilus marmoratus. The sequence continues at coordinate 46,927,196 of OU862920.1, read as the reverse complement.
TAAACCCGTCATCTTGGCAAAATAACTGCTCGTGATTGGTTGAATTCCGATATAGAGGGTTTTGATAGTAACTTCTTGCATGATATAGCGGGTTTTGTTTGTCACTCGCAGTTTTAACATGTTTTTTGGTCGTGATAAGGGAGATTTTAAAACTCAATTTTAGGTTAGTCTTATTCCTCGCAAAAATGTGAACAAGATGTCATACTCAGATCATTTCGTCAAAAAATCGGATATAGCGGGTTTTGAAATTATAGGACTCATATTCATTGTAAACCTTACGATAACGTAAATAAAGCAAATTGTAATCTCAACAAACTTTATTGGAGTTGTCGCGAACACATTTCAAGTAGGTAATCTCAATCCCAGGTTCTCAGATTATTTTTTTTATGATCCACACTTCTGTTGAATTGAGAAAAGTGGCATTATGCGTTAATGAGTAAATTTTTAGATTGACGCTTTTCTGCACTCTTCCCTCTGCGTGAAGGTACTATTAGCTATTTCCACTATTGTTGTTCATTTTTTGGCTGCGTTCCCATTGGTCATTAAATCAAACTCCCAGTATTTGTTTATTATTTCGTCGTTTAATTTCCCAATTTAACGCCAGTGGTTAATTAGTAAAGTTTATTGTAATTAACGTGTATCCCCTATTTAACGTACATTTTACGCCGACGTCATTTATTGCGCTGCAGATTTATCACGAAAGTTTTGTAAGACTTCCGTATAATTTACCAATAGCGTTGTGCGGTCAGCATAAAGATGATTATTGATCACACTTGTTCATTCATAATAATACAGTCTGTGCACTCAGCCTACATATTTACTAAATGTATTAGACTCTGCGCAAAGGTTGAATAATTTTGTCGACATTATACACTATACAGCCTTTCCGAACACCTTCTGTGAAATATTATTATTCTTATTAAGCTATCTATCAATTTGGAAGTCGGGTATGGGTATCGCCGACCCGGGAAGCGTTTATTGGATAACCAACGCTCCTGCCATAACTACGAGCTGCGTATTTACAAAACCTATACCGATTCAGTCGCGGTAACGACAATTTACATTTTAAATATACCTCTATATTGGTTATTTTTTATCACTTTGCAAAAACAAAAATTGTTCTAAAATCTAGATAAAATAATCTTTCCAATGTTTATATTAGAAATTAATGATTTTATTTCTAAATATTTAAATATTGATATTGAAAATTTAAAGCGACTGAAACGCGGTAGGGATTGTAAATACGCGCCCGGGTTCATGGGGTGAGATTCGTCCGGGTCTTGGCGGCGAAGAACTGCGCGGCAAGCTAGATCCTAGATCTTTTGATCTCTCCAGCTGGACTCTCTCGAAACATCGCCACACACCATCTCCAAAGATGACGTAGTACCTAAGGGGAATTATTTTCCTCAGGGCTTCCCGAATGGAACTAATGTTAAAAAAAATCATAGTGTAAAATGTAAATCAAAATGTAAAAAAATAGACAAGAGTGGGGAGGCTACAAAGCACCGCAAAAGGAGGAGACCGATATGCTACGAAGCACCGCACAAAGAGGTGACCAATTATGCTACCTCATTCACTCGCAGGTTAAATTCTATAGATGCATGTGTGTTTCCTTTTAATGTCTCTATTTTTCGTTTAACTGAGTTTCAAATCACAACGGTGCCAAAGAAGTTTTCATTTAAAAAAAGCATTTGAAAATTTTTCGAACAATAATGCTTCTGATTTGTAACACCCATTTGGTTCACTTGGCCAATTACGGATACAATCCGCACTCTCTTCTAAGAAATTCATAAACACGTCATATTACAATACGGCTAATACATTCTCTTCTAAGAAATTCATAAATACATCACATTATAGACTGCGTAGAGTTAAATGTTGTTGTTGACAATAATGTACGTAGTCTTGTCTCATTTCGCCTTTATTTTAAGATTGCATGCCTTCACAAAAAAACCGTTTCTACACTTCATGCAGTTGGTGCACTCGTGATGCAATAATGGATTAAAATACCACAATAGGCTGCATTGGCCAATTACAGTGTACTACCATCCTAGAATCCAACCATCTTTTCTAAAGTAATAATAGCGCAGACCCGTGAAAATTGATGGAATAATCTGAAATCTTGTCAAATCTGATCCACTCTTGAAAACGTGTTAAAAATATAATATTACTTACAGGCAGGTACCTACCTGCTTTATCGCTGAAATAGTCCCACAATCAGTTACAATTTTGAAAGCGACACTTTAATCTGATTTCAAACCGAATCGACGCCTGTACATTTATAGGCAACTGATAAGATGTTCGAAGTCCGCCATTTTGGATTTCGGAGTTCAGAATTCGGAGTTCGGTGTAGGAGGACTGGCCGCAGCCACCACACGATCGGCCAACCTTCCAACTCCGAAACAAGTTTGGAGTTGGAAGGTTGGCTTCAGTCTGGACGTAGCATTACATGATCTTTTGCAATAGCAGGACATTAGCAATCCCACTGTACTTTTCTAGCAATATCGATCGGTGATTCGTTAGAAATAGAAATCAAACCAAAGCATTTCCTACTGTACCATGGTAAGAAAAATGGCCTTAAATCCCTTAAATCTATATTTATATAAATCAAATATGCTTGCTTCTGTCTATATATGCGAGTATATGAGACGTCTAGGTATTGCTATACGAAGCATTGAATATGTTTGAAAATTTCAAAATACCTTCTTTAACCCCCCACGAATATTTCTGGATTATTACAACCACATTACAATACATCTGAAAAGTTTTTTAATCATTACAAAAACTCTTGCAAAACTGTAAAAAAATACAAAATTTGAGAATGACATTTTGCAAAACAAAAATATGATATTATCAATTAAAATTCCATTTTCGAAACTCTTTTAATTAATGAATTTATTTGAAGTACTCGCTTTATTCTTTGAATCGAAACAAAAATTATAGATATTATAAGATACCTATGGTAGGTATCAAATTTGATTGATCGACTTTCGAATAATCTCTTGAAGTAAATGCTTTTTTCCGCAACAGTTAGTTTTCGGTGCATGTACGATGTATGCATGACAGAATTGAAATTAATTTAATTTTAATTTTTAAATCGTTAGGGGAAGGGGACATGAGAAGAGATGGGGAGACAGAAAGGGAACGAATGGGAAAAGACACGCAGGGAGAAACAATTTCTTTATTAGTGGCATTACAACGCACGCCGGGAATTAGCAAGTTCATATATAAAGAAAGTATTTATTTTTTAAGATAATGACACAAACCAAAACGTTTTGTTTTAAGTGTCCCTTATATCACCATACGAATTAGGCAACCGGAGGCAACACTTGGCAAACGGAATCTACAAACTGTCAAAAGTTAATCAAGGGAAACTGTCGGAGATAGTCTTTGCCATAAAAAGTGTGTTTTTTTTTAAATTTGATTCGTTAAAGGGTTCATGCAATAATAATGAAAAAAAATGTTTTGTGGTGGTTCACGCTTATATTTTTTTATAAAGTAATTCATGTTAAACTACATTAAAGTACTTTCAGGGTTTTTCTAGGCGGACTAAAAGCAACAAAAATACCCCTGAAAAATAGCCTCGCCCGATGCTCAGTGCTGGCCCCATCGCTCTTCAACATCTATACTCGAGACCTTCCTCACACTGAAGGCAGAAAATTTGATTGAGCAGATAACTTCACCATCACAGCCCAAGCCAAAACCCTCATTGCAGCAGATGACCTCAAGGCTATGGAAAGATTTTTCCTCAACTGGCGACTAAAGCCAAATGGGTCGAAAACTGTTGTGACAGCTTTCCATCTCAATAATTTACAAGCAAACGCAAAACTCTGTATATAATAAAATATTTACCATGACCCCCATCCCCGCTACCTTGGAGTAGCTTTGGACAGGAGCCTGAATTACCGGAAACACATGGAAACAGTGGGCAAAAAAACCAGGACAAGACTAAACTTAGTCAGTAAGTTAGCTGGTACTAGCTGGGGATGCCACGCCAACACGCTCAGAACGGCATCCATTGCTCTGATTTTTTCAGAATACTGCCCTCCAATATGGGGTAGAAGCGCCCACACTTCCATGGTCGACGTTCAGCTTAATACCACAATGCGAACCATCAGCGGAACCTTAAAATCGACTCCTCTTCCTTGGCTCCCCGTACTTGCAAACATAACCCCGACAAATATCAGGCGGGAATTGCAACACTGAGGGAATACAAGAAGGCGCTGCAAACGAGCGCAGTACCTCTACGATGATGTCGTTTTTCACCCGCCATGCCGCTTAAAATCTCGAAAACCCTTCTGGACGGAAGGAGAAAGACTTCTTCGAATACCTCTCACCCCAGAAGATAGGTGGAAGCTTGAGTGACAATCGGCCAACGTCAAAAACGCCCATCTCGTTAAAGACCCCACTGAGAGACAACCTGGGTTCTCATTGCCTCGCAAACTCTGGACTGCTATCAATAGGATAAGGTGTTCCCATAGCCGTTGTGGTCACATGATGCACAGATGGGGCCTTAAAGAGTCGGCGATGTGTGAATGCGGTGCGGTGCAGACCACCGAACATGTGGTCAACAAATGCCCGCTTCATTTATTCCCCGGCGGGATTGATGAGGTCCACAGGGCAACGCCTGAGGCCCTAGACTGGCTCGCAGACCTAGATGTTCCCCTCTGACCCCCCACCATACGAAAGAAGAAGAAGTTAAACGATAAGAAGAGTTTCAATTTATCCGAAGCATATTTTTTTGTAGTCATATTGCAAACTAATTCGTAATAAGTAATAAAGATGAATTGAAAATACCAATTTCACGATAATCATCACCTTAACCCAAGGATTACTATCTTTATACAAATTTTATGTTGTGGATTCGATATGTTTCTACTGCTCCGTGAAGTTGAATAAATCTATAAATCTATCTATCTATCTTCTATCTATCTATCTATCTATCTATCTATCTATCTATCTATCTATCTTCTATCTTCTATCTTCTATATAAATAAAAATGAATCCACGAAATGTATGTACTAGCGTGTGTCGCTCTCCATAGAGAGAAAACAAATGGCCTTATATTTAAACGCCCGGAGTCTCAAAAGTTTCGTATGATATGTAGCTATTCGAAAACGTAAAAAAAATGAAATTATTGTTCACTATTAGCCCGCTAAAATGCCGGAAGTTTTGAAAAAAAATAGATTTCGTGATTTGGAAAAAAAATAAAACAAAGGGCTCATATTTTATATTTTGTACCAAACTTATTTTTCATTACATAACTGCAGTACAAAGAACCAAAAAAAAAATTTTTTTTAAACATATGTGATGTGTTGGTTAAAAAAATAAAAGGGGAAAGTAACACTTTTTCTGGATAAAATCAGAATTCTTGTTGACTTACTTGTATTCATAAAGTTGAACTTTTTTTTCATTTTTGTCAGTTATACGCATTTTTTAATACTAAAAAAACGTTAAAAGGTTAGATTATTGAAAAAAAAAAATATTAAAAATTAAAAAAAAAAATGGTTTTAGGTTTGTTTTCTGATTTTCAATGCATTTTAGCGGGCTAATAACCATTTTTAAAAAAATAAATTTAAATGCAGTTCTCATTTTCTTTGCAAGACGCAACTTTTGAGACCCCGGGCGTTTCTGAATTCAAAAGTTGAAATAATTGACACACGCTAGTATGTACGCGCATAACTTCCGAACGACTGCACCAAATTGGATAATACTTTTTTTTCTTGTGTTCGTTATTGTCAGGACAAGGTTTGTATAAAACTACTGGTGAGCTCTGGCATTATGAAATTGTATAAAAAAAATGCAATAGGTGGCACGCGAGCTGTTTGAAAACTGAATGTACCGGGACTGAATATATGGAATGCGGCAGGGGGAAGGAGGAGGAAAACTCAGGTAGGAGGTTCACGGGAGGGGAACACGGGAGAGGGAGGGGAACACGGGAGAGAGAGGGGAACCTGGGAGGGGGAGGGTAACTTGGGAGAGGGGTTCGCGGGACGGAGGGAGTTTAGTGGGGAGAGGGAAAGTGAGAGAGGAATGGGTCGCGGGAGAGGAAAGGGAGGCGGAAGGGGAACAGGACGAATGGGAAAGAACACGCAAAGAGAAACAATTTGTTCATTAAATTGCATAGCAACGCATGCCGGGAACCAGCTAGTTTAAAAATAAAATAAATATTTTGATTATGTATTGCTTTATAAAATAAATTCGATTGATCTCGTCTCATATTTCTCTCGCCCGCGTGCGAAGAAATAACCAACGCCCACCTCACTAAATATACTAGGTGCTTACTGCTTTTACCACTTGCCATTCAGCGTAGGTCGTTCATCCTTAAGAACAAACGAAGAGGATAAGTGGATGCTTCCTATGTGGTAGGGATATATATAAATATAATACAATATTATGTTTGTTTGTACGTATCTACTGGTACGTTACTGCTCTTGTGTTTGAAGTAAATAGTTGCACGGGTTAAAGATTGTCTCGGAATGGCTGAAGAAGTATTGAGACTATAGGTACAATACCTACTGTTATTATGTTGTCGATACATCATAAATAGGTTTGACATTATGTTGAGCTTCATGGCTTCCGTAAATTAGGAAGTTAGTAAATGAAACAATTCAACTTTGTTTGAACCACTTACATAATGAGTAAATCCGACCGGTTTCAGAACAAACGTTCCTTCTTCAGGGCAAGCGTATACTAATTTGACAGTTTCGAAATATGTATGGGAACAATGTTTTATTATGGTAGGGGTGGAGCTGTTCAGAACAATGTTCGTTTTCGGTTTCAGGAAGGAACGTTTGTTCTGAACCCGGTCGGATTTGCTCATTATACAACGTGTCCGGAAACTCGTAGTACAAGCGGGAAACTGGTGAATCTACATCACGTAGAGAACCCAAAAAACTTATTTTTTTCGATCTAAGCATTTCGATTTTAATTTTATTTTTTTTCTATTTTACCATTTTTTCGACAACTAAAGGGTTAAAAAAAATTTTGAGCCCGGTTTACCCTTCGTTGCATTTTATAAGACATTACACAGCTGAAATCAACCCCCTAGTGAAATTTTTTTTCAAATTTAACCAAAAAAATTCCAACTTCGGACACGATTTACTCGAAAACGAAAACTCAAATCAAAAAAAGTTACCACAAAATTGACTCCAAATGTGATGTGGATTCTCCAGTTTCCCGCTTGTACTACGAGTTTCCGGACACCTTGTATAAGTGGTTCAAACAAAGTTGAATTATTTCATTTATCTATAATGGATAACAACAAAGTTATAGCTACATTCAAAAATAGGAAGTTAGTGTTGGGATCGTTCCGAACTGTTATCATTGTTATCAATTATACTTCGTAATTATTATTAGAGACTTTTAAGGTAATGATGATGGTCGTAGAAAATTGTGTAAGATTTTGACTTTCTTTGTGAAATAAATTTTTTGTATTTTTGATGTTAGAACTTCTTCAGCACCGTTGTGATTTGAAACTCGATGAAACGAAAAAGTGACACTAAAAAGATACAAACATCCATAGGATTTAGCCTGCGAGAGAAAGAGATAGAATAATCGGTTTCCTCTTTGTGCGGTGCTTCGTAGACTCCTCACATTTGTCTTCTTTAGTTTTTCAGAAGGTTTCACTTCTACCACGTATGAACGGCGCACTTGTATTTTTTTCTTGACTTTTTTGTTTAAAGAAAATTATTTACAATAAATGGCGGTTTTTGGGAATCCTCTCTTGATGGACTATATATTTATTTAACAGATCCAAAAAAGATTAACTTTTTCTAGAAATTTATCATCTAGAAAGCCTTCTATATATTAATGTATTGTGTGAAACATTAACAGAGTGTTAACAATTATTACATTAATGAAATTGCTATCGGGATGTGCAATGTGCATACCTATTAGCATTCAAATTTAAGAGGAATATAAACGCTAGAAATATTTCGAATCTCATGCCTGCAAAATTTTAAAATCGAGCGTCTTTTTGCACGAGACTAGTAAGCGAAAGAGTGGTTTTTATTTATTTTGTACATAATTTTATAAGAACGAAAAAAAGTTAGAACATGGAAAACCTCAAAAATAGTCTTAGCCATAAAGGGGTATTTTTTAAAAATTGTTTCTTGTATTAATTACTTCTTAGTCATGAAAAAACATTTTTTTTTATAGTTTACGTTTATATTTTTTGTTACATAAATAATAATTTTATTGTAATTCCAATACATAGAAAAGCTAGTAAAAGCTTCGATTTATCCGTAGCATATTTTCTGATGTTCATACTGTAAGCCGATTCGTCGTAAAGATTAATCAAAATAGTATCTAAATAGGATTTCACGTATATATTCATCTTAAAACTTTCACAGCATGAGTATACCAAGGTTTAGTTGTTACTAGGTAGTGATGATGATAGTAAAATGATAATAATAAATTTGCCGTGATTTTTCACGGATCTGTGCTAGTCACAATAATTTGAGAACTGAACGTCTTCAAGCAAACGATACAAAAAAGGCAGCGGTAACTTCACTTTAATTTTGGAACTTAATAAATCAATTGCTTCCGTCAGACAATAAAAACAAGAAAACAAATAATCTATTTCAGGATACTCGTGTCATTGGCCCCAAACAGTCGATGTAATTTAAACTTTACGAAATAGTTTTAATACCTTTATATCGTGAAACTATAAGCAGGGTCTATTTTGTATCAGGGAAACAAATAAATTTCAATTCATTTTTAACTTTAAGTATTTTATCACGAACTAAATCAAAGGCTTTAGCGAAACAATGAATCTATTTCGGAATCCAAAAACTCCGTGTTCCGTCAACTTAATTAAAAAGACCTGTTTTTACAGGCGAGCGAGGGCGTTTCCGGATCCACCGCCAAGAAAACCGACCGAGAACAAGCGGATCTGATGTATTTGACCGTCACACGGGCAAATGGGCCACTGGGCTGGGGCAGCCAAATAACCAAACAGCCGCACCGCAGATGCACGGGGAATCTGTGTCAAATTATTTCAGAACTATCCCGATTCAATTATATGTGTTTACGTGCGATGGTCTGACTAATTCACGCATTTGTATCGCGTCAAACATTCAAATGGATCGCTATTTTTATTTTCCGTCTAATGAATGAAAAGCGAACCACTACAGTCATATCCCCGACATTGACGGACAATGGCATCTCTTAGAACTTTCTCGTCAGAGATTTGAAAGACGCTACGAACCGAATCAGAACGCATTTAGAAGCCCTATTTTCAGGTAAGCGTTATAGAAATTCCAGTGCAGAATAGAATTTATTACCTAATAAAAATAAAAGCGGTAAAGAGAATTCAGAAGAGGAAAACTGTTGTTGATCAATTGTATTAGTGGGGTATTTTCACAAACTTTGAATACCGTTAAAAATGTGTGGAAGGTTTCTGGTTGAATTCATTGTGTTAAACATGGTAAATTTTAATCTTTTCATTAAAGAAGATAATAATATGAAAGAGAACAAGAAATATAAAAAAGATAGAACCCACAAACACTGTGGATGAGCGCCTTATCCAATTACGCCAATCTTTTCAAACGCCATATTTGTCAATCTATATTGAAAATTTTAGAATTAACAATTTTGTCTTCGACTAATTTTTTTGTGTCTTCAATGATATATTACATCGATAATAATAATAATCTTTAAAGTTAAAAAGAGAGTTATTTGTAAAAAAATTCAAATTAAAGTAACAAGTGTACATTGAAAATGTAAGCTCTTCAAAACAAAATGTCTAGAAATTTTACATAGTTTATGCCCAAGAAATACAAAAAAAGTTGTAGCCAGTCGGAACCGTTTCGAAATGTGCTGTTTTTCAAATCCATAATTATGAATGAAAATATGATGGTTTTATTAGAAAAACTCTCTTTTTCCACAACGTATTTCCACAACACAAAATAATTATACATATAGCAAAATCAATTTCAAACTACCGTAATTTTTCGTGTTTCATAGAGAAGAGAAAGAGATGGCAACATACCGCGTGCCTGCAGTCCTGACTCCTGACAGCAGCGTTGCCAGCTCAGCTCCTATATTGCTACAGGCAAGCATCCCACTACGACAAACCTTAGGTCATCGAGTGCAAGGATGAAACTACTTTGTAGTGATAATGAATTTGTTATAGTGGGATCTTAGCCTGTAGCTCAAAAAGAGCTGACTTGGCAACATAACTGAGTCCTGGTTCCTGGATGATGCCTGGTTGCTCGGTCACTCAATTTCCTTTGTAGCTTTTCTCTGAAGAAGGAATACGCGAAATCAAATACGTATATAAATATACTATTTATATAATCATATAAATATACTATTCAGTAATCTAAAGAATTTATTCGCCTTTATTAATATGAATTATTTTTGCAAGTTTTAGTTTGTCTGGAAAGATACCTTTTGATAGAGAGAGATTTATTAAGAAAACAAGGTCATCCGCCCGTCCCTCCTTGCAATTTTTGAGAAGGAGAGAGGATACACCATCGGAACCAGCTGCCGCTTTAGACTTAATATGGCACGTAGGATTTCATTTTTATTTGTTGAAAGATTGCTTTGCTGAAGGTTCCGAGTAGATCGTATTTAGTTTATACATATAAACTCCTTGCTAAAGTCAGATTCGTCCAGGTATGAAAATTAGAAGAATTTTTTGAAGGGGTCTGTGTGAACCGACGTCCATGGGAGTGTGATTTTTATTTCACGTCCATAGTTAAGGGTTAATATGGCACGTAGGATTTCATTTTTATTTGTTGAAAGATTGTTTTGCTGAAGGTTCCGAGTAGATCGTATTTATATTAGTTTTTGAAATTTTTATTACTGATGCTAAACTTTCCCCAAGAGAGAATTATATTTTTAACTATTATTTCAAAGGGCTAACTGTCGGGGATCAACCATCGGGTCACCGAAAGAATTCTGAGGAGGCATTCTTCTGTCAGCATTATCTCTTTAAAAAATACTTTAACCGCATTCAGGCAAGACCAAAAATAACTTGTGTTTTTTACCCATTCATTGGCGGAAAAAAAACGAACGCAACAGTTTGTTAGATTAACAATGGTTTCTTTTTAGTGACTGTCAGCGTTAAAAATACTTAGTTTTTTTAGCTGCAGTCTGAATGCGGCCTAAGTGCTGATTATTGCATGCTTATTTTACTCAGAGCCTCTTTTGTGGAGCTAATGTTAAAAAAAATTGTTTTGTAAAAGAAAATCAAATTAGTTTTCTGTTAAAATATTTTGAACTAAAATTTTCACTGTTTGAGTTCAAAACAGAAATTGAACTAGAGTTGGTATCGCAGGACAACAACTGAAATTAAAAGATAATCTTGAAGGCAATTATCATAAAATCAATACAATATTTTTATCTTCACTAAAAAGCAGAATCATCAAAAGTCCATCTGACGTAGCAAAAACTCTTCAACAATGAGTTCTGGCTTGGTGCAATTTGTACACTTATTTGTGTCTAAAATGTGTAGGTCAACACAGCTATTTTTAGTGGCAACATGCTTTCCATCATGAGCTGCGGAGCCTTGAAATGTATGACGGCCTCCGAGGTTGAGGTGTATTTATCGTCGCGGGTGCAAATCACTTCGTCCGCAGATAAATTTTATTTGATTTATTTGTGTTTTCACAATTAAACCATTTAAAATAATATATTTGAGGCACGTTTCAGAGTGGAAGCTATTCTCAGTATCGCCCTGGTGTAAGAGGACCACCAGTGAAATTCAGATTTGAAGCATTGCTTGAAATGGGTTTAACCTTGATTGGTGACTAGATCCGAATGGCCAGATCACCATCTTCTCCCCATCTCCTTCCCCTCCCCCTTCAGTATCACAACATACGCCATTTGGGGATAACATAGTACCACTGGTTCCAGATGGTTAGCAGCTGTTTTTTTTGTTTTAAATGTATTTTTTTTTTAATTTACACAAAAGTACATGTGTTCTGTTTCGTTTGTGCAAGTTAATGTTCCATGAGATACCTACCTACATTTATCAATCTTCCATAAATGAGAGTGTTTTGATTTTTATACAATTGATGAAATCCAATATTGATGAAAATTTGCACATTTCACCTTCAAAACACCCCTGCAACAGGTCACCCCAAGTGGTTCGCTACGTGTGGTGACTTAGCAGGGGTGTCCGGGTTCAGGTTTGTGAGTCTTGGTGGCGGATACTCCTCCGATCCGGCCCAACCACTGCGTGGCGGGCTGGATCGGAGGAGACTGATTGAGGAAGGCCTTTTGACCCCTCCATCCGGATTCTACCGACCCTTTGCCTTGCACCGCAGTGTGAGGAATAGATTCATACGTCCGTCACTCCTGGCCACACTGACCCCCAGATTCCTATCCATCCCTCATGCCTTTTTCCTTCCCATATCTTCTTCTCCTTCCTTTCCCTTGAAAAACCCTCCACGCAGCATTCTCAAAGATGACAAAGGCCCATAGGGAATTGGTTTTCCTCGGTGCCTCCTGTGTGGAGCTAATGTAAAAAAAAAGAATGTGGAAGGTCACTGTTCATATGAACTTTCGAAAAACTCTGCGAAAATCCCGGGCAACGCCGAGATTTCAAAGAATTCAATTTTACAAAAAAAAAAAAAAAAAAAAAAAAAAAAAAAAAAAAAAAAAAAAAAAAAAAAAAAAAAAAAAAAAAAAAAAAAAAAAAAAAAAAAAAAAAAAAAAAAAAACAAAAAAAAAACAAAAAAAAAAACAAAAAAAAAAAAAAAAAAAAAAAAAATTGAGGCTTCAATCAGTTTTTCTTTAAATAAATATAATTCCGATGAAACCGGAAAGACGAAAAATACAAAGGAAAACGCCAGAAAAAACAGTGATGACACTGATAACGTCGAATGATTTGAATCCATGGAAACTTAAAAACCTTTTTCATTCATATAATTGTATAGTGTGAAGACCAGAAACATAGATGCATGGAAATAGTAATTTTGTATCCATGGCTACAAATAACTCTGTCTCGACCACTCGTTTTTAACATTTGACCTTAAAATGGCTAGCTGTATTAATAATATCGTTTACTAGAGAGTCAAAAGTTAAATCTATAGATCAACACCAATCAAGTTAAATTAACATGCATAATATTAAACACTCAAGATAATATGATGTCCCTATTTACTTACATAAGATTGAAAGTGAGCAAGTGAGAAGATCGTTATTTTATTACAACCATCTAATCATTAGTCCTTCTTTTATCACCCTACTAGCAACGTACCGAACTAGTAATGATGTCACTCTGTTGGCATTAACCACGAACTAATAATATCCCTTCACTTATTAGTCGATAAATTAGCTTTTATTGATAACGTTTTCTAATAGTCCGTACGGCAAATGTAAAGTAAAATAAATATTAAACAATTTAGGTATGCTAGGAAAAAAATCAGAGTGTGCAACTCACACCCGGTAGAAGTGAATTAAACTCAGAAAACTAAAGTGGACAAGAGTGTTGAGATTAAGAAGCACTTTTTTATCAATGTGAAGGATGCTTTTTTCCACATTTTCGTCGTCGAATTACGGTGCACCTTTTCCTATACATTTGGTCATCTTATTAGTATTTGTGTTTTCTTCTTCGAAGTCGCTCGATATCATTTTCTTTGGTATTTTCTTTGCCTATTCATATTGGAGTGGTTTGAAGATTGGATATTGACTTTACAAAAATTAATATATTTTTTTTTTGGATTTCATAGGATTAAACCTTAGTTCGCTATCCGATTATCTTTATCCGATTGAATATTGATTTTACAAAAATATATACATATTTTTTTTAATTTGGTAGGATTCCTAGAAATTCGTCAGGCGCTTTGTTGTATAAATCGCCTGAGACCAAAGGAGATTTCCGTATGACTGTGGATTTATCGAATTATATTGGAACCAAGTTGCCGGGGATTAAATAAATATTTTATTGCTATCTCATACGCATTCCTATAGGAAAAGGTACACTGAAATTCGACGACAAAATGTGGAAAAAAATCATGCTGTATATTGATAAAAAAGTGCTTCGTAGTCTCCCTACTCTTGTTTACTTTAGTTTTCTGAGGGTTTCACTTCTACCAAGTTTGAATTACACACATTGATTTATTTTTAATAGTTGAAAGTCCCCGTTAATAACCGATTCTAAGTCCGTTCCAGCTTTTGAACAAATCGTGATATCAGATTGATAAGCGTATTGAAATTGGATTGAATGCTGAAACGCAGCTAGAATCGGCCGTTAATGGGGTCTTTTCGAATGCCAAAAAATAAAACGGCGCTGAATGGCCATTTACTGACAATGCTACATTTGAATTTCTGGGAAACAGTCGTGTCTTAGTTTGATTTTTAAAGCCTAAATCACTGTTCCTACGCGGCCGATTTCCCCATATTAGGGAGGGGTCACCGCTACGTGAGCCTGTGAAGCGGTCCCGGGGTGATGCCTCTCGGACCGCCCGCTCCACCCCTGGGGAAGGTTGGCGGTCAGAGGGACGTCCGTGCGAGCTAGGGGACCTCTCCGCCCCGACCCCGGCAACCTGACGCTCACTTCCTCAGAGTCTTCGGGCGTATACGCCCCCATCTCCCACTTACTGATCGTCGAGGCACCACCGGGATGTCGGTTTAGGGGCGCGGTATATGAACCTTGTATCCGACCTGCCTGATCACCGACTAACTTTCAACAGGACTGCCGGGCGATCCGCGCTGTAACACTTCCGTCTGTGAATCTACTGTCTACCATGATTGGTATCTCAATGTCTGAAAAGTGTTAGTGCTTTATGTACATACATATGTTAGGGTAGGCTTACTGCCTACGTTTGGTTTTCTTTACTGTTTCTTCATTTCCTTGCCTAAAAGAGGTCCAGGTAAGATTTTTTTTATACTTACTAACAATCGTACATAGTACATAGTAGCACTTGCATACTGCTACCTAACAACGTATGCGGGGGCAATGGAGGTCTAGTATCGTTTATTAAATGATAATTTTTTTATACAAAAAAATTAGAGTCCTTGCAAGAGCCTTGAAGGGGTAACCATCTGTTACCTATACCAGGGCGGGTAAGTGGTGGGTCCCCCAATGTTGCCTACGCGAAATTTAATGCCGGTGTGAAGGATGACGTGTGTATGCTTGACTGGGAAGAATGAGACAGTGAGGCAACTGTCGCATATACACATATTCCACGTGTTCATGCCTGGCCTAAAACTATCAATGGTGTTTTGTATGCGGTTCGTTCATTATCAGCGGACGACCAGGATCCGAAAAGATAATGTTATAGTCCTGCTCCTGAAAGCTCTATTAAAAATCTATCATACTGATACACGCGTGTTTTACGTGAAAGAGCATAGAAATAGGGAGAGGTAAAATCAGTAACAACGTAACTATGAACAGTAACTATCCTGCCGTTAAGAACTCCGTTGTATCGTCTATTTCTGATGTTGTATGTACATTGTACGTTATTTGAGATATTATATTATCATGCCCGTAGTCCTGGAGAGGCGCTGAGAGCTCCGTTGCAACGTCTCTTTCTGTTACACGCATCGTTTATGAGAATAAGGGAGATACGAAACCTATTTTAGAGGAAGATTCACCCACCAAAAACGTATAGAATAATGAATATGAAATGTCTCAGCAAACAGGCAACATTTATTAAGTACCTACCATCCAATTCTTATGTAACGTAATATGTAAAATTACGTTTCTTACATCCCAAAATAAAATATCTTTTTTACGATTAGGTACCATTGTATCTAAAACTCTACGTTACCACAGCTACAGTAATAATAGTTCCGTGGAGTCGTAAAATATTGAAGTTATGGGAATGGTTTGTTCAGGAGCGGACTGACGATAATAAATTGTCCGATTATCTTTTACAGAAATCATGTTTTTTTAAACTTATATGAAATTAATATTTTGGATTATTAGGTAGGTAGGCATTTTGTCGGGTTTATTTTTTTGTAGTGAAAACTTCTTTGGTACCGCTGTGATTTAAAACTTGATGAAACGGAAAACAGCGATACCAAAAAGAGACAAACATTTACGTCTATAGGAATTAGCCTGCGGAAGAATGCTCCGTAATGTTTATCGGCCTCCTCTTTGTGCGGTACTTCGCAGGCTTCCCACTCTTGTCTACTTTAGTTTTCTGAAGGATTCATTTCTACCGAGTGCGAACTGCACACTATAATTTTTTTAAGGGAAAAGTTCTTTAGCACCTATGTGTTTTGAAATTCGATGAAACGATAAAGCGACACTAAAAAGAGACAAGCACATACATCAACAGGATTTTGCCTGAGAGAGAATGAGAGAATAATCGGTCTCTTCTTTCTCCTCCTCACTCTTGACTACTTTAGTTTTATGAAGGTTTCACTTCTTCCGCGTATGGACTGCACACACATTTTTTATTTAACTATTATTTGATTCTTTTTAAAAAGGGTGTTCATGCACGGGGCATGGGGATGAGAGTAACCTTGCGGCTACTCTTGCTAAGACGCTTAAGGATTTCGCTGAGTTATGCCCAACCACCAAACAAGAAAGGTATATCACAATTAAGTGGTACTCACGATTGTTCTTCTAGCTTGGTGACAGTTATAGATGTCCATGAGCGCTCGATATTGTTCTATTTGATAAATAGACGATAGAAATCTAAGTCACGTCAAGTTCACACAAAGTATACGATGAAAACGATAAGGTTTACACTTTATGTGACGATATGATGGATAACAACTTCGGCGTGGTGCGAAAATGTCACGATACGGTCGGGGGTTAGCAACGGACTGACTTGTTGACGATAAAGCGCTTGTCACTTGTTGACCGTGTAGTTAGGTACCCTTATTGTGCGGAATTCCCAAGTCTGGGTTCCTGCCGATCTCGTATGACAATCGGAGCACAAAACGAAAGAAATCCATCGGCGTTATGAAACAAAGGGCTTAACTCTTATAATATCTTTTATTTTTGTGTAGTAATGATTTTCTGCTACTTACTTAACTTATTTTTAAAACTAAAAAATGTGTTAAAATGAATGTTGGCAGGTTTTTAATTTACGGTAGAAAAATTAACTTCTAAGTTAAAAAAACGCTCAGTTGTGTTGGTTAAGTACCTACTTACGCTATTTTTTTTATTTATTTGTTTGTTTATTTAGTACAAGATTATACATGTATATACATAATTCATTAATTTTTTTTTGACTGCCCAACTAGGAGTATTCCCGTTTTAGGACAGTCGAATTATTATGGGTAAAATGGAACATGATTTGTATTTGTACAAAAAAGAAAGAAAATTGATGAAATAAAAAGAACAAAAAGAATATAAAATAAAATAAAAAAGTTTAAAACCTAGTAAGTGTTATTTGTTTAGCATAGTTATTAAAATAATATAAATTTAAAAAAGAAAAGGTAAATAGGTACATGTATGTAACTAATAGAAATTGAGAGGGTTAAAACATTTAGGTAACTTTTGTATGCATTGCATATTATAGTCCTACATACATGTGTTGTAGAAAAAAAGAAAGAAAAGGAGAAGAGAAAGAATAAAATTAAAATTAAATAACCAATTAAAACATATAATAGCCGTCGGTTGTTTAGCATGGTTGTTGAAAAGATAATAAAAATAAATAAAAGTTATATATGTGTGTACTTAAAAGCAAATGATTAAAATATAAGGTGGTAACTGGTGTTTGCCTTTCATATTATAATCCTACGTACACATTTTATATAGTGAGAACAGAAAAAATATAGTAAAATAAAATAAACAATAAAATACCTAATTATTACTGTTGTTTGCTTAGCACAGTTATTAAAATAATAGGTATATATATGTACTTAAAACTGGTGTTTACATTGCTTATTGATAAGCCCACATATATATGTACATATTTTGTATAAATATTAATATAAAAGAGAGGAGATATAAAGAATAAAATAAAATATTCAATTAAAACATAAGATTAACAGCTGCTTGGTTAGCTTTCTAATTTAAAAGTAATAGGTAGGTACATACATACATATAATAATATAGATTAGAAAAAAAGGGTATCTTTTGAGAATTTTTGTTGTTGTTTTTGGTTTGTATTTGATTTCATTTTTTGTGTAGTAAAAGTTCACTCTCCTTTCTCCCTAATTGTTGAAACCAAGTAGTGGTCAATTTACGAAGAATAACTGTGCTTTCTTTTTTCCAAGCATCAGGCATGAAGTTGTATAGGTTTGGACCTAAGAAAGAGAAGTGTCTTTGAGCGAGAGATGTTTTGGTTGTGGAAGTTACAATTGGATTTCTCCGTGAGTGTCGGGTGTCGTGAGAGTGGTTAATAGATAGGTAGAGGTGGCGTTGTTTATGGGTGTTTAAAATTAATTTTCTCATGTACAGTTGCCTAACATCTAGAACTTGTAAGTCTTGAAATAGTGCATCACTGTGATATCTAAATGGTTTTTTGAGGATTACCCTTAGTAGTGATTTTTGAGCTTTTGCTAATTTGTCCAAAACAGTTTTTGCACATCCACCCCAACCTAAGGATGCATAATCTAAAAGTGACCCACACATAGCATCATAAATGAGTTTCAATTCTTTTTTACGTAAGATGTTTCTGATTGCCATAAACATGTACGTGAGCTTTCTAACCTTTGTGGTGACTAGATCCACGTGACCGTCCCATCTAAGATATTTGTCTAATATAACACCAAGGTATTTTATACTGTCCACGCATTCTAATTTATAACAATTACAGGTAGTTGAGTCACTGCATTTATGTACGAAAATATTATATGCTTCCTTGGGTTGGCCGGCTTCTGTCGCACTAAATCGTATAAATTTTGTTTTTTCCGAATTGAGTGTTAAGAGATTACAGTCTAACCAAAGTTTTAGCTGTTTTATTCCATCCTCTGCTTTGCAGTGTACATCGTTCCATGTTCTTCCTTCAAATATTAAGACTGTATCATCTGCAAACGTTATAATGTGATTGGAAAAATTGCTGTTACACAAATCATTTATATAAATACTGAACAAAATAGGTCCTAAGGTACTCCCTTGGGGTACACCAAATTCTATAAGGGCCGGATCACTAATAGAATCGTTAATTTTAACTTTTTGGTATCTGTTAGCTAAGTAACTACCCATCCATTTGTGTAGCTGTCCCTGAATACCTATAGCCTTTAGTTTTTTTAGAAGTATTTTATGCGAAATGGTATCAAAAGCTTTGGCAAGATCTAAGAAGAGAGCAATGGACTTATTTCCCCTGTCAATATTTTTGGAAATAATATCTGCCAGTTTAGCAATTGCATCTTCTGTTCCTCGACCTGGTCGAAAACCGAACTGGTTGTTAGATAAGATTTTATGAGTTTCTAGGTAAAGGGTGAGACGATTTTTTACGATTTTCTCAATAATTTTTGAGAACGAGTTGAGCAGAGATATTGGCCGATAATTATGTATATCCGATTTGATTCCATTTTTGTGAATCAATATAACAGCTGATTGCTTAAGGTGGTTTGGGAATATTCCTGTCTTGAAACTAAGATTACAAATGTATGCAATAGGATTCGCTATGAGTGGTTTTAATACTTTCAACAGATTTGAGGAAATTTTGTCTGGCCCACAGGCATTAGATGACTTAAGCTCATCTATCATTTTCATGACTTCATTGGTCGTTGTTTGAATCTCGTCTGTTTTATGATTAAGAACATTTGTAGGAATGTTGGCTAGTTCAGACTCAGTTTTCTGACATTTTTAAGGATTTTATTTGCGAGAGAGGCTCCTACTGAAGTGAAATAGTGATTAGCAAAATTAGCCATCAATTTGGGGTTAGTAGTACTTGTATTTTTAATATCCAATGATTGTATGAAAGACGATTTGCTATTTTTTGTTTTGGTAATTTTACGAAATACTTCCCAGAAATGTTTTGGAGTTATGGTGTTTTCGTATATATATTTTTTGTAGAAATTTTCTTTAGTGGAATTAATTAGTTTTTTACATAAGTTTCTATATTTCTTATATTTTTCTTGAACTAGAATATTATCTGATTGTCTTTTAGCATTTTTGTGAAGTTGATTACGTCTGTGGATGGATTTGACTAGACCAGGGGTGATCCATGGCATGAGTTTAAATTGTTTGTTCGGTATAACTTTGTTGACAGTGTGATTGGATATGTAATATTGTAATTTTGTGATAAATTGCTGCATTGCTTGGTCAGTGTCAGTCTGATCTATTACGTTTTGCCATTTTTCTGTAGACAGCTCCTCAACAAGTGCGTTGTAATTTATTTTAGAAATATATTTATTTTTAGAAGCAGAGGAAGGCTTATTTCTTAGGCCGAGCGCTGTGGTGTAATGATCTGAAATTGTTGTGTGTATAACAAACGAGTCAGTAAAATCAATGTTTTTAACATTGATGTGATCCAAGCAGGATTTACATGTACCTTGTACTCGAGTTGGGGTATCAATTATCGGAGTAAAAGCGTTTTCAGTGAGAAAACATAAATAATCATCGGATTGGCGATGATTGTCTAGAATTGTATTAATATTTAAGTCTCCAATGATTATTTGATGTTCTGGGTTATCTGTGTTGTTAATGATAGAGTGGAGTGAATTTAGAAAGGAATCGATGTTGTGAAATGATGGTGATCTATAGATTGCAAAAATGCATAGGTTTTTGTTAAGCACAATTTTTAGACAATTAGCTTGTGATAAAGTGAGTTCGTCAACTTGCGTCTGAATACCGTCCCTGACATAAATTACAATACCACCAGCTTTATTTATTATACTCGTTGTGTGGTACTCAGTATAATTTTGTATCTCTTTGGAGGTGAAGTATTTATTAATCCAGCACTCAGTTAAAACTAGCATATCAAATGTGAAATTAAGTTCGTCCAGAAATACGAGAAAGTCATCAATGTTGGTAATACTTCTTATGTTCTGGTGAATAATTTTCAGACCGTACGATTCCCAACAATATTTATTCATGTCTTCAGGATTGTCAATCACATTTTTGGTACATGTGAGCAAGGTTTCTTCGGGTCTGTCAAAAGATACTTGAATCATTTATAGTTTCTTTTTTTTTAAAGTTAATTAAGTATATCCACAATGATAAACTTTGGGAATATACAGATGTGTGTGTGGTGTTTGAGTAAAATAGTATGTGTATGCTTGTATAAGTGAGTCATAGTGTGAGAAGGGTATTTTCAGAGGTAATGTGAGTGTGAATTTTCAGAGGTAATATTATTATTATTATTGTGATTGGATCAAAACTATCGTTAATCTATTGTACCCTTTCTCCGTGTTCCAAACAAATGGACAATGTCACCCCGCGGAAAATATTAACAGCAATACTAACAGGTTTCATTTTAAAATTTTGACATAATATAATATAATATTTTCCTTCGCCCTAGCACAATTTTTGAATTTGTACCATCCTGTTGTAGACTTAGTTTTTTTATTGTTATAGGTGTTATTGTGTTTGGTGTTCGACAATAAAATACCGTTTTAACACCCCAATCACTTTGTCTATTTTATAAAATTACTTTTGTAATTGGAAGGAGGGTAGCGCGGAGACCAGTCTCCTGTGGGTATCTTGGTATCTAACAATCTAAAAATCATTGTGAACCTAGATTCAACCGGTGTGCCATTTTATCAATCTAGGAAGTCTAGCATGGTCGACCGATGTAACCCTATATCAATGCGATATTGACCAAATTTATCATCTATGGTCAGTTATCAATGTTCTGGAGCACGGTCTACGATAGTTAACGCACATTCCGACCAACGCGCGACGATTGATAATTTTTGACGTGGCCTCGTGAGGAGATCGTGAGATAGTATCAGATAAGTTTCCGTTAACTATCACTATATATCATAATTAGGGGTACGTAAATTTCGTTCTTACGAAATAGATGCGATAAAAGCGAAATCTGCATTTTATTTGCGATAAAAGCGAAATTTAAAAATTAAATACTTTCGCACCTTTTTACGTTACGTGCTATAATGAATACGAAGACGACAATTCTAGCACTATTTACCTCAAAGAATGTTTTGAAAATGACATTCTAACCAGTAAAATTCAAGTTCAACTTACATTCGTATCAGAATTCTGTCCGAAAATTATGAAACTAATTGACAATTTAAAAGGTTCAAACTATTCGTTTGCACACATTTTGTGGAGTAAATTAGAAGATTTGAAGTCCTCTCTTCAGCGTCAATGTGAAGGCTCAAACAATGAATATTTTATCAACCGAAAATTCTATCGATCACAGCATGATGTTGAAGACAGCAGCTCAAAAGAGCTTGGATAAATTGTTGGTACACGTGGGGCCGAATCCCACAAGCACATTGGCAGGTTATTTTGTCCATCGGAAGCAGAAAATGTGCCATCTTCTTCTGTCAATTCAAATTCCATAGTGGAAAGCTTCGCAAAAATTCCGTTTTTCAAAAGTGTACCACAAGAAGAACTAATTGACGGGTACTCCCATTTTCACAGACAATTACTTCGATTGGTCGGCCAAGAAGCTGCTGTGGATGTAATGCAAGTTTTAGTTACATCAAAATGTTGCTACCCTGGATTTTCAAAAGCAGCTATTCAATGTCTCAATTGCCCTGTCAATAGTGTTGATGCCGAGAGGTACTTTAGTATCTACAACATTGTCGTAACTGATCGCAGGCAAACAATGGAACATGAAAATGTACAAATTACAACAATGCTAGCCTTTAATTGAGTTTTTAACATTGTATTAATTTACGTACCCCTAAATCATAATATATCAGTATGCACATATTTTTGAATTATGTCGTTCATTATGCAAGTTGATGGCATATTTAATTAACGTATTGAACTAACGAATCTCATAGAATTGATAGAAGTCGTATACGCCGAATAAATGGTTGAAATATGACTAAAGGCTTCATTAACTAATTAACTCCCGTTTATAGCGTCAAAAAGTAAATGCGGACTGCCAATGCAAATATAGGTTGGTATTTCAATTCAACATTGCCAAATTGTTAATATTTTTACGTAATTGATGGAGTTTGACGTTTCGGAATGCGAACTCATTGACAGATCCGCCAGTGTTGCCAGCGTTTATCGATTCCTTATTTATTGACTGTCAACATCGGTTCGGCTATCAATAGTGAAACTGTGCTAGGGATATCGATAAAAATCATTGGAGGTTACGCCTATCGATCCGAAATTGTACAGTGATCGATTTCACGATGCTAATTGTATCAATAACTTTCGGTAAATTTGACAAATTCCACAAACTTCTGATTCTTCCCTAGCATGACTGCAGATCGCCATGGAATAAGTAACAGTTCACGATGACTAAGTGTTCTTAATTTAATCGACGTCAACTGTTGTTTGTTTGTATATAGCGATCTGCAATCGAGCTAGGGAACTAGTGCTAATACTAGCGAGAATTTACCGAAGGTTATCCTATCAATCCTTATTGATCGACCGTGCCAGAGGGCCAGGACTTACAATCTACCATATCGACAACTACTGTCGGTAACTCGGTCAGTAATGCCATTTGTGCTCAGTGGCTGAAGCTGACATCTCAACATATTTATCATGTTTGTTGATAATTGTCAAAGGTCGGAAACATCCCTGCCAGTCCTCTCCTGGTGAGATTTGCCTATTGTGCAACGCCAGCTGAACAAAGATGTTTTGATGGTCACACACTGCGATTTACCAACCATGCTTAATAATTAATTAATCAAAACATCAACGTCCAGTGAGGTAATTTGGCACAAATTCCACAAATTTTAT
This sequence comes from Limnephilus marmoratus, assembly GCA_917880885.1. NCBI lineage: Eukaryota > Metazoa > Arthropoda > Insecta > Trichoptera > Limnephilidae > Limnephilus > Limnephilus marmoratus. Next base: position 46,903,501 of record OU862920.1, on the reverse strand, counting down.
GTTTTGTACGTGATACTTGGTTTATTGCCGGCCGGCTTGAAAGCCGTATTAAATGTCAAATGGGAAGTTGTAACTTTGCTATAACACGATTAATTTTAGAAATTCATTAGTGGTGTGATATTAGTACGTACCTACAAGCATTCTTCATCTACATATGCTTAATGTTTTTCTAAAAGGTTGGTAGAAGAGCTTTTATTAGAATTATAGTATTATGATCACCTCTTTCTAAAAAACTCAAAGGGCGCATCGTCGATACAAACAAACACCTTAAGAATTCTCAAATATGATTGTATCAGTGGCGTATTAATCAGACGGCGTATGAATCGATCGGAATAAACCCATAACTTTTGATAACATTTTTTTTTGTATATTTTATTGAAAGAATAGTTAATACATATCAAGAAACAAGTCCTGCTAAGCCAATTGAGTTGGCTTGTCAGCAGGTGCTCATAGTTTAGTTACATATACATTTTAAAAGTTATAATTTTTATCTTATACTAGCTGAACCCGACCACGCTTCGCTGTGGCTTTGTCTGATTTTAATTATTAGAGGAGTTAACAAAAATTGTCTAGCAACTGTGCATTTTCCAAGAAGACACATTGCTTAATTGAATATCTGCTGTGACTATGCTGTAGTATAATTTTTTTAAAATTATTTATTTATTCAGACCTTAAAGGCTTTTACAATATCACGTTATTTCATGCGATGCCATTTAATAAAGAAATTGTTTCTCCCTGAGTGTCCTTTCCCATTCGATCCGTTCCCCTTCCGCCTCCCCTTCTTCTCCTGCATCCTCTTCCCCTCTCTCGTTCCACTCCACTCCCCCCCCCCCCCCTTCCTCCGTCCCGCAAACCCTTCTCTCAAGTTCTCCTCCGCCCTCCCAGGTTCCCCTCCCCCCTCTCGCCTTCGCCTTCCACCTTCCCCGCCTTCCCTCTTCCCTTTACCGCTCCCTCGTCCCGCCAACCCTCCTCCCGCGTTCCATGTATTCAATCCCAGTACATTCAGTTTTTAAACAGCCCGCGTGCCACCTTTTACAATTTTATTCAAATTTCAATTTTTCATGTATATTAAATTTGGTATCTAACATAGGTACCTATTTAAAATATCTAAAATTCTTGATTCGATTGAAACTATTAGGGGAGTACCTACTTTAAATAAATTTATCATTTTTTTTTTTTTTTTTTTTTTAATGGCTCTTCACCCCAAAAGAGTGTTCTGGCCAGTGTCAAGTGAATGTTTTTGTGAGTGTAAATTTGTGAGTGTAATGTTTGGTTAATATTAACTAATTTAGTTTTAATAACAAGAACCTATCTACATTATATAATAATACTATACAAATAATAATAATAATAATACGCAAAATTATTACAATAAGAGATGATTTTAATTAAACATAACAAGGAAATTAAAATATATGCTGACACAATTTATTGTGCGTAAAAAATAAAATAAATAAATAAATACATGAAACTTAACTTACAATTACAAATTGATGCTGTTAATATTCAGGAAATTAGCCAAGACTTTATACACGCGTTTGTTCACAGAAGATAACAGGCATGCAATGTTGTAGGGAGGCAATATACCCGAACTGATTAGGTGAGGGATGAAATTTTTGTATGAATTATTTATAGGACAACTGAAAAAAATATGATTGAGATCCTCTTCACCAAGACGACATTCACACAAATTTATCATTTCAAATTATCATGTATTTATTTCAAAAATAGAATTTTATTTAACAATCATTTTACTGCAAAATGTCATTCTGTCTAGAACTGTCATTCCGTTGTTTACTATGACAAATTATTAGTCAATTTAAAACGCATAAAATTATTCTTTTCCTTTGTAACTTCCAAATAAAAAGTATGTATAAATGCTCTTCTGCTAAAATGCAATATTCTGTAAAAAATTTGAAACAATCCATCGATTACTTTCCGAGATTAGCGAACGCAAACATACGGAACCTAAATTTTTATAAATATAGATATATCTTTGATTACAGACATTTATATAATCAAAGAGATATATCTACAGATTCAACATTTTTTCATACATATCAATATTTTTTTTTCCAGAATGCCAATTTTTCACCATATATTTAACCTTATTCATAGAATAACATTGCTTTATAGTCAGGTAATAAATTAAATATCTTCGGTATGTTGTATTCAAACGTTCTCTGTCCGTACTTATTATTAAATTTCGGAACTATTAATCCATCGTTGCGCGTGAATCTAGTGCTGTATTTATGTTCTAATTTCTCTTTATGCTGCGGGGTAGGTAAATATATGCTGAATTATAATTTTGTGCCACAGTATTGCCTTAACAGGTAAAATTTTGGCACTCTGAAACAGCAACGGTGTGTTATGTCCCTGTTTGAAAATATTAGGGTCAATAAGTAATGCCTCCTATTTTTTCTCCCTCAATTGTCAAATAATAAAAAATGCAATGACGGGGGTCGAAAACCACACTATTGACGATTAATTTGTTAGAACACCATCGCCGTAACTTTCCCCGCCGATCACAGAATTTTGATTTTTTTTTGTCCTTGTTGAGTGTGTGTAATGCCATTCCATTGACTGCCTCTTTGATGCAGGTTAAAAAATGAACCCATTTTTCATCTCTGGTCACAATTTTTTCCAGAAACTAAGAGCTGCAAGTGTTGTGAGGCCATTGTTTTTCTTGTTTATTTATTCTGGCCGGTTAAGTTTCTTGGTACCCACCTTACAAAACTTTTGTTGAAAAATCAGTTGTCGAATAATCGTCATCACACTGCCTTTACTGAGGGCGAGAATACGACATCTGCAGTCGCTGCAATGAACGGCCTGCGCCGCTACGCTTTTCCTCAGCCAGCGGTGTTTGTCCTTCAGCTTCGTTACAGTAACGAACCCATCGTCTAGCAGTTTTGTTGTTCATCATGGTACACATTTTTCAGTCTTTCATGAATGTTGATTTTTTGGGTTTCACCTTCAACAGTCAATAATCAATCACAGAACGCTATCTATTTCGTACATCGACGTCGGACATTTTGCAAGCAACTGCAGTGCTGCCACCTGTTAACGCAAAAATATACCACTAGAGCAGATTGTAGAGTAGGTTTGAGGAACAGCACCAAATTCAAAATTTTCACTTAACTAACTTTATTTAAGTAGAAAAAAATAGGAAGCATTACTTATTGACTGACCCTCGTATTATCCAAATCACTAATAATTATAATAATGGCCATAAAACATATATCATGTCAAAAAAATTATCGCATGATCATCGGTATTATTATATTGTAATAAAACGATCACTTAACCTTCTACATCTTTCTTTTCACACCATGAGTAGGTACATTTAAAAGGTAATCCAAAGCTTTGAGACAAAAGTACGACTATATTAAAGATGATGTGCAGAAATAATATCGGTAGGTATAATAACTCTCGAGTGACTATTGGCACATCATGCAAAAATAAAAAAATATTCCGGTCTCTAATAATATAAACAATAGTCGGGAAAGAAGTGCGCCGACACCATCTGGAATCAAGGTGGAAGCCATTCGAATTCTAATATTACCTACGTCTAATAAAGTAAGTCATCTTTCACTGACTTAACATTTTTTGCACCCGTTTGTTCACCGCGAAATGTTTCACTCTCAACATTTATAAAACTGAAATAAAATGTGTTGAAGCACGCACGCAGTTGATATCTATATTATAAAATCGATGGTAAGGGTTCTAAAGGCATCAGCTACATACACACGTCTCTGTTGTTATATATATATATATATATATTTTTTTTTTTTCCAAATACTATTTTTTGATAATGAGAAAAGCATTGGAGGTTATCCACCACTTACCCGCCCTGGTATAAATAACGTATGGCTACTCCTTCAAGGCTCCCAGTTTTTTTAATGAACGAATCTATATTTAATTTTGAATGAATCTAGACCTCCAGTGTCCCTGCATATGTGGTCAGTAAGCAGTATGCAAGTGCTTGGCGGGAAATCAAGATACGATTTGCTCACCATAAATCAAACATTATTTACACGAGAGGCATAACGGTCCGGTACATTAGTATGACATTTTGAAATTGAGCCAGACAACATCAACATTTCTGCATTATAATTGATTTGGTGGTATTTTTAAGTATTTTGAGTATTGTAGGTATCAGAAAGATAGACGTTACACTTTTACTTATAACTTCATTATTCAAATCAAATTTCGATTCAAATATAAATTATTCAAATCAAATTTCGATTTTTCGGTTGTCTAATAATACTCGAATAATCAACTAGACGATCGATATACACTTTTTTTTCAATCAATATAATTCAAATCAAATTTCGATTTTTCGGTTGTCTAATAATACTCGAATAATCAACTAGACGATCGATATACACTTTTTTTCAATCAATATAATTGCTCACCATAACGTGGACATGTGCCTAGCATGGTGGTCGAAAAATCCACAAACTATGTAACCGCTAGAGCAATAAATAAAGAGAAATTGAAAAAAAAAATGTATAATCCTTAATGGAGTCTGGATGGAATCGCTAGATGTCGTTTTCTTTTGCCTGTACATTTTGGAGTGGTTTGAAGATTGGATATTAATTTTACGAAAATAAAAATGCTTTTTTTGGATTTCGTAGGAATCGACCACTGGTCGGGTGAATGTATGCCAAGATTCGTCACGCGCTTTATACCACTACACTAAAGGGGACATGCGTGGAACCGTGGATTTGTAGTATTATTTTGGAACCGAACACGCGGAAATAAGTAAATATTTTATTGCAATATATTATGTAGTAACTAATTCTCTCGCAGGCTAAATCCTATAGATGTATATGTTTGTTTCTTTTTAGTGTCGCTCGCTTCCGTTTAATCGAGTTTCAAATCACAACGGTGGTAAAGAAGTTTTCACATCAAAAAATTTGCGAACTTGTGAACCTAGACAAAGCATATTAGATAAAAATAATAATGGACAATACGCAAACTAGTACATTGTAAATAACGAATTACGCCGCGCACCGTTACGATTCCTCCCTTTTATGCAATGTGTATAACCTCGTTAACAACTACCTTTTTTTATAAATAATAGGTAATACATAATTAATAGAACTCTTGACAACTTTTCTGATATGGAGGACGTTATTAATTATTGAGATATTTATGTGTGTAATTAGCGACAACACTTGCTGGAAATTCCATGTAAAAAATATGAGAAAAAATCCAATCATTATAATTTACGATTTAAATACCTACTAATGGTATTGGCGCTACTTGAACTTTTGGTTGTAGTTTAGTATTGATTAATAATTAACTAATCGATTAATGTACCTACTTGTTAAAAAGTTTGTTTGCACTAGGTATCAAATGTTGTGTTATTTCTAGTTATTCCCCCAAAAGTTGGCAAACAGTCACGGAAGGAAATGCACACAGAAAAAATACGTTATATAAAATACATTATATATATAAAATACATTATAGTTTTGGCATACTCTTAAAATATTCTCATAATACTCTAAGCATAATAGCTCTGATGAGATAATGCCATCGATAATATTCATAGATCTCTGAAGACGACTACATCGATGGGACCATCATTCAACGGGAAATTGAACAAGAAATGGTCTTAACTTATGCCTTTAGCTTTTCAAAAAACCCAAATTGGATTGCCAGAAACCACTAACAATCGAACCTGATAGAAAATCAACCATAAAAATCTCTCCATTGATACAAAATGATAATATGGGTTTTCACGAAGAGACGCCGAGACGAGAGAGAGAAAAGTTTTTAGACGTATTGACTCTTTTCCACAAAAAATTATAAATGGATTTCGAAAGATTGTTCTTTTATCTAGCATTCGTATGTCATAAATTTTGAGAAAATTTTTTAATTTTTAGTATAATAAGGTTATTCCATAGGTCGTTGGCAGATTTGTTCAATTATCAAAAAAGTTTTTTATTATACCACACCCATTTCAAATAATAAAATCATGCAGTAAAATAAATCAATACATTATCTAGCAAACGTATGTTTTAGAATTTTAATTTTAGTTTCAATAAAATCATTAAAAAATATGTACGTACATGTGTTTCTTGGCGAAAATTGGTCCGTTTGTGTATTTATTTGCGCACTTACAAACTAATATATTTCAGATTTTTTTTAACATTCTTATTAAATTTAGACATTATTGAAAAATTATAAATACTTATAATAAAAAAATAACTACAAAAAGTACATTATTTTAATAGTTTTATCATCACGCCTTTCAGCATTTTTGGATGAAGGTATAAATTAAAGGTAATATGAATTGAAATAAATTCGATATTGAGTTATAATTTAAAAAAGCTGGTACGGAGAATAATTAATCTTTCTCATTGTAACCGCCCTGCACGATCGTAAGAACAACTTTCAACGAAATGTGGATTTTCGTCCGCTGGCTGGTTAAACGCTCTGAATGATATTTGTATGTACATTTTATTATTATTATTTAGGACCGTATCATAGATCATAGGCCTAGGAGCTGAATTTGTAATACGCACTTTGTTATGTATTAAACACTTGTTTAATTATGTGTTATTTTGAACCTACATTTCATTAACATTTCATATTATTTTTAAGCTACCTGCAATCTGAAAAGTGGTCATTGTATTTTTCCCATTTCTTGGATATATAAGTACATTTATAAGCGCCTATATGTAAGACCATGTTTTATTGTGTTCCATTTTATTAATATACATTTTAAAAACATATTTTGTTCTCTGTACCGTGCACTCAATGACGTAAAATGTAAAAGTCTAAAATTATTAATAAATTAATTAAATAAAAACCCTTATATGTCCCCTAGTTTCAACGGTTTCGGACATCTGTCCCAATTTTTATGCTATCGGGATGAATAATAAAAAATATCGATTGAATTATCTTCGATTACTTCGAAATGTATTTCTCGCTCTTGCTTATTATTAGTTGACACATTTTGCTCGCAAATTCTCCCGCTAAATCCGAGCAAATCGTAGCACGTGTCACTTTGAATAATTTTCCACTTGAATTCCTAATAAGTGAAGGTTATATTTTGTTATGCAAAAATATATACAGCAAGCTGCTTTATGGGTCGTGCTAAATTTGATTCTTATGATCTGCAAGTTACTACCGATCTAACAAGTCTCCACGTGCCGATAGCGAGGGGTTTGAAAAAAAGGCAATCATGCGTTTGCTTTTGAAAAATAACTGTATCTACGAGTACCTTGATGAATCCAGAATTCCAGAACCGGTTCTTTCTTTGTCAACCCATATGTAAGTCCTGAAATTCTGATATTCAATGGTTTATGGCGTAGGGAATATATACAGAACGAAGCAGTGATTCTCAAAGTGGGCGATTTAATCACACCACATGGGGGGCGATAGGGACAGATGAGAGTGCTGGCCTCAAGGGCAGCAGAAAAGTTTGAATAACCGTTGAAAAGGGGAATAAAGAATTGAAAAATTGGTCAAAAATTGTTCAGTAAAAATTGTACAATTTTGCATTGTGGCAATAGTCAAACAATGAATTGATGCGTTCATGGATACGATTTATATTCCTATGAAAACTGTCACGATCTTGTATGTTTTCCAAAAAGATTTCTAACTGCCCTGAACCAACGGAGCTATGGATGTGGAGCTATAGTGGTAATTATATATTATACACGGTGTCCAGAAACTCGTAGTACAACCGAGAATTTAGTAAATCTAGGCCACATAGAGAGAAGGGCTAATATCAAAAAAAAATTGATCTTAGCACTTCGATTTCCATTTTTTATTATTTTTCAGTTGTTAAAAAAAAATTGGAACCAAGTCTAAACGGGCTTTAATACATTTTGAAAAATAATTAAATGGCTGATTTTCAACCTCGGTCTAAAAATTATGGGCCATTAAAAAATTACGTCACACGAATTTCATGATTTTTGACCCCCCTCCCTGTCACACATCTGTGAGACCCTCTTCCCCTAGCGTGACGTCACATATTTTGCAATTTTACAATTTTACATGTAAAAATAATAATTGGTAATATTTTAAAGTTTTTCGTCAATATTTAATATCGTCACGAGTAACGGGATAACACGATGGCAGGGACCACGACGGAGGGGTTGTAATGGGATACCACCACAACGGAGGGGACGTAATGGGGTAGGGAAAATATTTTTGGCATTCGGAGTCATTTTGTGCATGTGACGTCACAAAGCTGATGACCTTCCCTATACCCCTTGTTACATAATGTCACACTTCTCTACTCCCCCCCCCCCCTTTAAGGTGTGATGTAATTTATGGATGGCCCCTTATCTACTGGAAAACAAAAACTCAAATAAAAAAATAATTGTATTACAATACCGTCTCCAAATATGATTTATCAGTTTCTCGATTGTACTACGAGTTTCCGGATACCATGTATAACCGATACCATCCGACAGATGACTAACACCTATCGACTCCTGTGTCCCAGACAGGGAGATGCGTTTAGTATCTCAAAGTGAAAGACAATCGTTTAGAATTTAAACATTGCTTTAAATGACTTTAGCGGTGTTAGGAGGTTAAACACGAATGGCCAGGTACCACCATCTTACTATTCTCCGCCTCATTTATCTCCCCACTACTCCAACATCGCAAAATACCGCAATTGGGTAGGTATGCGTTAGTCCTATTGTCTTCAGACGGCTATGAGCCGTTGGGACTCTTGTATAGTATTCAGAAAGAAACACTGGCCAATGATATTAATTATCTGTTCAAGAAATAATTTCGATAAATGAAAATGTACTTCATAAAAGTTTGATGAATTATGTGAAATGGAAGACTTGGTGACTTTTGATGACTTAGACACTACATAATATCTAGAGTTAATATATCCATACTTGCAGGGGATATCAAGGATATTTGCGCGAAAGAGAGTGATCGCCCGGGAAATGGTTAAAGGGGCAGTAAGTTTTGAATAAGTTTTAGAAACTGTGGTGAAGCGTGAATAAAAATAACGGGTCCGTGCAGAAAGCAAACAAGTTTGTGCTCTCCTCCTTTGATGTTATCTGTCCCTGGTCCCTGGACAATAATACCGTCCCGCAGCTGATTTTTACTTATGGAGAATGGGGCTTTACGATTTGCGGGGAACTTTCGCAACACGAGACGAGGCAGCCATCGACTCGCGAATCACAGCTCCACAGCTGGCCGATTCTCTTTACCGCTGTATTGTTCAGTGAACGCGGCTTATCTTGATACATAGGATCATAATTCAACAAACAATGAAACTAAACGATCCTTGGTATGTTCCTCTCTATAATTTTGACTTTTAAAATTTCAGAAGGTAGGTACCAAATCAGTCCACGCAATCAAGCATACCAAGTGAGAATTTCGAATATGTCTGTAGATACTGAAACCCATTAACGTATTTAATATTGACATCAACCCATTAATATAATATACCTACTTGATCGAAGCATCAAACATACTAATTTAATTACCTTTTTTTTCACATGAAAATTGCAATTCTATACGAAGAGTTTTTGAAGTCCAACTTCTACAGCCCCGCTATGATTTGGATTTCAGATGAAACGGAAATGACGGTTACTGCACCTGCGACGCACAACTGCGAACTGCGATTATGATGTCACTTTCACAGGCTCCTATTTGGTTGAGTTATGAAACGGAAATTACTTTGGTCTGCGCTCATTAATCGCTTTGATTATAACCCCACTTTTCAAGTATTAGTTGAGATTGTTGAATAGTCAGTGAGATTGACTCAACCAATAGGAGCCTTTAAAAGTGACATCATAATCAAAGCGGTAATCGTCATTTCCGTTTCATCCGAAATCCAAATCATGGCGGGGCTATAGAAGTTTCACTTCAAAAATGCTTTTCAACTTGCTAACTAAAATGGACATATATTTTTAAGTAATATATTTTTAATCGAATTATTTATTGCTTCCGTTTCATCAAGTTTCAAATCACAATGAAGTTTTCACTTAAAAAATTGCAAAATATGGCACGCGAGCTGTTTGAAAACTGAGTGTACTGGAACTGAATGTTATTAGTAATTTTTTATTATTCATATAATTGTTAGTATGGAACGCGGAGGTTGGAGGGGAAAGGCAACGCGGGAGGGGGGAGGGGAACGGGACGAGTGGGAAATGGGAAAGGACACGCGGGATATTTATTAAGTGGCATTGCAACGCACGCCGGAACTCGCTAGTATCAAATAAACTACTCGTGTCCCTAAACAGCAACTACTGTATTATTGCTTGCATATAATGAGATCAATTGAAACAAGTACGTTGTTTCAAATATCATATTATGGAATGTTTCTCTTTCATTTTCAAAGTCCAGTAGGTAATAATACGCATTGAAAATGAATGTCGTGTGTACATAAATATTGATAGGCCTATTATTAGCCCTCAGAATGCAGTTGTTTTGCATCAAACTTAATTACTAAATTATATATTATCATTGAATAGTTATTTTATATTACGGGGTGTAAAACTTGGTTATTTAGAATTAATTATATATAATTTATTGCACTAGGTGATTTAATGAATGTAGTAGTATTTTCTTAACGCGTTTCAAGGCCCTGACTGGAAAAAGAACTTAAGAGGAACGGCTGCGCCATCTTTTTCACGCAAAACTTAAATTTGGATACAAAATACTTACCAAGCAGTATAATTTTTTTTATCAAAAGGTATTATAGCATGCCGCCAAACTTCTAGAAGCAGTTGAGGACGCCCCTTGGAAGACATGGCTCGATCGAGTGAACCAAATTCTTGTGTCGAGCCACGTGCCAGTCCAGATTCAGAATAGCAGAAGGGTATGGGGCCATCCATAAATTACATCACACGAAGCTCTTGATTTTTTCACCCCCCTCCCGTCCCTGTCACACATCGTAACATTTGTGAGTCCCCCTCCCCCCTAGCGTGACGTCACATATTTTTCAATTTTACATGTGAAAATAATTCATTTAGTTATTTATTTATTTACTGACAAATAGTCCAATTAACAATATAACAAAAACACGAATAGAAAAAAAATAGAGATCACAATGAAAGGAGATTACATATAGATGAAGAGCATTGACAAAATACATTTAATATAAAAGTACATAGAGACGATAGTAGCTTGAAGATGGATTTAAAAAAGATTTTAAAAAACCACATTGCGTAACGACTGCCGAAAGTCATTTAGGCTTACACCAAAAAATTCAATGCTTTGATTTGCGTTGACAAGTCTCGACATTCTGGATAAAGGAGAATGATATCCATAATTAGTAGAATGTTGATTGAGGAACAGCAATTCATTATTTCGGAGTCTACGGGAAGGTAATATTTAAAAGTTAATATTTTAAGGTAATATTTTAAAGTTCTTCGTCAACATTAATTTAATATCGTCACGTTCAGTTAGAAGTTTCGTATAAAAAATATAGGGAACGTACGGAACGTACCCATACTACGTGACACGTTAAGGGGGGGTGTCTTCAAAATGTCACGCTTGGTACAAATGAGCGGCGGCGGGCTTAGGTTTAGGTCACCGGGGGGGGGGGGGGGGGGAGGGGTTAAAAATAGCAAAAAGTTGGTCACGTAGTATGGGTACGTTCACATAGGGAGCTAAATGTGAAAGGGATTGGGACTATTCAGAACCAATAAAATAGCAACTCAAGAGAACTTTGGTCAAAAATTCGGGATTACCTGAGGGGATTATATTATATACTTGAGCATTATTTTTTTCAAATATTTTTGAATGTGCTTAGACTGCTTAGGTACTTATATAGTCAGGTGGGTTTGCTTGTAACACGTGTTTCTACTTCCAATGATATTCTCATAATGATTCATTTTTGAAAATCTTTACGGCAAAAGGGTGAAAAAATAAAACGGTCGAAAATAATTCTGCATTTTTATGTAAGTTTTATAGAAATATTCGTTTATTCAATAATAAAATAAATAAACTAGGTGGTACAAAATCCTAACATTATTGAATAATGACACTGCTGACATCTATTAATTATTATCATTGTATCTTAGTGGTTCAATGCAGATGGTTCAAATCTTTGGTGGATTCAAAGTAGTACAGCGTGAAGAAATGTTTCAGCTTAAAATTCATAGATGGCGTTAAGCGCAATTTTAACTTTTGGTGACTAAAAAATCTCAAAATACGGAATACGTACAATAAATGTCATATCGTTTTTCACCATAATAATTATTTTAAGTTTAATGAAAATAGCATATAATAGTTTAATATTTAATAGATATTTTTAATAGTTCATACATTTAGTAAACTTTTTGTTATTTTTTCTTGATATTCGGAGATTTTTTTTTAAATACCTATCTATCTTTCATTGAGAGGTTGGGGGAACATTGTTCATTTTATATTGATAGTTAAAAGGTTTGTTTATTCTGTAAAATCTTATTTTCTGGCATTTACTGACGTTAAGACAAAGTGTGTTAATTTTGCGCCAAGCTTGTTGTTTATTTAAATTTATATTTGTGAATACACTCATCTATAATTTTAAAAAAATCAATAGTTTAAACATCCATTTCATTTCATTTAACATTTTAATGAAAAACAATGGGAATATCGTTTATAAAAAAAAAAAAAAAGTATTGGACCCAAATGCGACCCTTAAGGTTCACCGCTAACTGACATAAATTTGAGTGACAGTTCTTGGAATCATTTTTTACTTGAAGAATTTATTACTTAAGTAGCTCTTTATCCATTCCAAAAGTTTACCTCATGTGAAATAATAAAATGTGTAGAGAAAGAGTTGATGTCTTTTATTTACACGACTGTACATTCTACATATAAAAATTATAATTATTAATACTTAATTGATTTTCGTAATCAGACAACTTCGCTTTCATGTGATCTCCTGTAGGAAGTGGCGTAAAGGGTTGTGTTTTAATAATTCTCTTCAGCCTTCAGTAGGATCTGAAAAATAATATATCTATCGATGCCTAAATATCGATCGTTCAGTCTCATAAAAATCTAAATTTGAGTTACCTTCTATATGATTGACTACTTAGGGAACGTACCCATACTACGTGACCAACTCTTTGCAATTTTTAACCCCCCCCCCCCTCCCCCGGTGACCAAAAACCTATGCCCCCCGCCGCTCATTTGTACCAAGCGTGACATTTTGAAGACCCCCCCCCCCTAAACGTGTCACGTAGTATGGGTACGTTCCCTTACCTATTAAAATATCTACACAATGGTTCCATGCCAACTCAGAATCGAGTCAACTCAACACCTCTTTGAAAAGTCATTAAAAGCCGTGAAAAAATAATTTTATAATATCCGATAACCCTAATCTAACGTAGCCTATTGAACCATTTTTTAATATATTTTTTCTTCACTTTTAATGACTTTTCAGAGGAGGTTCTGATTGATTTCTTTCTTAGTTGTCCGGTCACCCTACACACTACAAATGGAACATGACTTACAGCTTTGGCTTAAAACTGGAGACTTACCTACGACTAACATATTTATTAACATTTAAATTTTGAATATTAATTTCAATTAGAAATATAATTTAACTAATTAATTATAATTGAAAGCTATACAATATTAATGGCCGCCTGTTTCAACTGAAGCCTACATTGTAATAAGGTACTGTAAATGTTATGTTCATGGGTATAAGTCCATTTTGAGTTTCAAACATGTAAAGGGATATGTTATAAATAATATTATTGAAGTAAAACTTCTTTACGCACGCTTGACTTGGGGAGTAAGCTGGTGAATGCGTGACGAGAGCGTTACAAAACGTGTGATCGGGCGAAGCGAATGATCGGGCCTTTACGCACGCTTGACTTGGGGAGTAAGCTGGTGAATGCGTGACGAGAAATGGAAAGTGCGATCGGGCGAGGCGAACGGAAGTTGAGAGGGAAATATTAGTTAGTGAAGTTTTACTTCAGTCGTGTGGTCTAAGTCTCACTCGTTTTATTCTTGGTAGTTTTTTAATTTTTTTTTGTCACTTACAAATACATATTGTTAAGATTATTGCCCGTGCTGGCCGGAAGCAAGATATAAAGTCTCGTTAGATATATCATATCTTATTGAATGAATGTCAATGTTACATTTGATTTTCAGTGACGCTTTCCAACATGAGAGTAAAGTTAAAAAAAAAACAATAATGTAAAGATAATAATAATAATCTAAACGAAAATATGAAAGAGAACAAGACACAGAAAACAGAAAAAAGACAATGGTCGCAACTGGGACCAACTGGGTCTTTTTTCTGTGTTCTGTGTCTTGTTCTCTTTCATATTTTCGTTTAGATTATTATCTATTGTTATCTTCTTCTTCATTGATATATTACGTTAATGGGAATAACCTTCAAAAGTTATAAAGGAGAGTTTTTCTTAAAAAAAAATTGAATAATATTAAATACGAAAATTGTGAATTGAGTACGCCACTGGCGGGCGGAGTGGTATAGGCACCTGAGGGCACCATAAACATTCCTTCTATCGCCCGGAGCGGGGTACGCTATACATATTTCACAAACTGCTCCGCGCCTCGGGGCAGTGGCAGCCGTCATACAAAAAGCGTCCTTAACTCTTTTAATGTCAAACAGCGATGTATCGTTATTGCGTCCAAGAAGAACAATCGTTTCTTGGCACTCATTTAACCGGGTTTATATTAAATTAAACCAGACCACGATATGCATATCATTCCTAAAGGCATGTAAGTTGCAACTTCTCCCTCTTTATCATAAAAGAACGAATGTAACAGAAAGAGAGGTTATAACGAATCTCTCAACGGTAGAACTCAACTTGGAGGAGAATTTTCTAGTGATTCAACAGAAAGCATATAACTTTTGCACGTCGATAACTATGAACTATGCCAGCGACAAGTAATATTGACTTTCAGAAAGAAGAATTACCACAGATTTAATATAATTACATAAAATACTGCATTACAAAATTGACTCTCCTTAATTACTTCAATTAATCAACATTTATATTCCCAAAAGATCTTGCCGACATTTACTACTCTTTTACTTTAACACCACTAGGACCTCTCTTACCAAAATTCCCCGTTTCCGAGACAATATCGAATAACCTTAAGAATAACCAGTATAAAAAAAACTTAGAAGATCTGATATTTCACCTTAAGAATAACCAGTATAAAAATTGTTTATTCCAATTCTTTTATACATCTACATACAAATAGTCGTCTATTTGTATGATAAAAGAATAAATAGTAATATTCTTTTTTTATGTTAGACTTTTTATTATTTTTACCAATGTATTTTAATTCATATTATATTTTGTTGTTACATTTTTTTTAATATATTATTTTTTCATTATTGTTTTAGTTTTAAAAAGTAATGGGTTACTTAACTTACAAACCAAGAATGGAAAAGCCCATTATAGTCCAGTCAAGTTAAACATGAAAAGGGGGTTGTGCTTACAAAAGGTCCGGTCATTCGGAATTTTTTATATGTTGTTAGGACCTGAACCAGTAATAAAAAAAAAAATTGCAACTTCGAAAGTGCTGTGCGAGCGGCGGTGGACCCAAAAAACCAAGAAATTTTCGGTTTTTTTTCGGTTTTTGCTCAATATCTCAGTGAAGGAAGGGTCTGACCGGTATAGTTATTATAAATACTTTTAAAGTAGACTAAATTTTCTACAATTTGAGACCAAAGCAAGCTATATACAGCTATTGGTTTTCAAGATACAGTTCTTCGAAAATAGGCCATTTTTTCCAAAAAGTTAAATTTTTTCGAAATGGTCACTTATTTTGTAAAATATTTTCTAAAACACGTATCCCACGTCAAATATTATATAAAATAAAATTAAAGTAAATTTAATAAGCTTTCATTTAAAACTAGATTGATATCTGTAGACTTAATGGTTCTCTCAAGAACACCAGTTGACCAAAAACAGTCATAGGCGGGTTTTGGGGGGAAATGCAAATAAACAACTGTTCTCACGTCTTTTTATGGTTTTATTTATCAAACAGTTACAATTTTTTTTTGTTATTGTTAACACATTTTTGATGAAAAAAAGGAAAAGATAATACATCTATCGGGAATTACGTCATCTTCAAACATTGTTTTATATACCTTCATACTAAAATGCCTGTACAAACATCATGGTACCTATTGTAAGGACAAGTTATATGTACACAAAAAATAAAACTAATATAAATCATGTAGGTATTGTGTCTTGGTTGCCAAATCATGTCTTTCTTTTTATCTTAGATGGCCCGGGCTTAGGCTCGCACGAAGAAGGTGTCTCGATATCTGTGATGGACGCTGGGAGAGGCGCCCAGTCTGTAGTCGGGTCATCTTCATCGTCCAAGCATTTCAGCTCCACATCCGGGACGTTATTGCACAATTTTCCATCGCATGACTGACAGAGGACTGAGCAGTGGAGCCCAGCCTTTCTGCACGACCAGCTCCCAGAGCATCCTTTCTTGCATTTACATGAAATTTTTCGCAGAAGGGCAGGAGGTGCGGGATCCATCGTGGTGGGGATGGGGGTGAGTCCTTGAGAAGACAGCTTCCACCCCCATTCAGTGGGATTCAAGTTGATTCCTCGCCACTTCTGTACTTGGAGGTAGCACCTTGCTGCATGGTGGCCTGCGGCATCTTCCATCGGTGGCAAATGGGCGAGGTTTATGCTTGTTGAAGTGACAAACGTCTTATATCCAGGAAATCCAAAGTATTCCTCGCGATGTCACCCCTATATAGAGCCACAAAGCACTTGATGCCTGTTTCACTTATGGCTTGTGGGGTGGAGTCTGGCCGAAGGAAGACTTCCACTTGCTCAGCAAGTGTGGTGATTTTGGCCTTTCCTTGGCCAAACGGTGCTGAGGTGGTATCGCACCCGGTAAACGCGTGGGTGAATAGTACCGTTCCTGGTAATCGCCGGGAGCCCTGGTGATTGTAGGAGGTCGTAGAGTAGTGACAGCAACCAGCTTCACCCTTGGTGCTCTTCTGAAGATAGATGTTTGTCTCTTCAGCACCTAAACCATTGAGAAGAACGAGCAGGTCGACGTCTTCTCCCACTATGACGACCCGATCGGCTACTGCTCTTTTTGAAAGCGCCATCATGACGATCTCTCGTCCTCCCTGAAAGGCGTCACAGAGAAGAGTTATAAGGCATCTCTTATTGTTCTCATTGCCCAATACATGCTCTTGAGCAATTTCAATTACTGTGGATTCATCGAACGTCAATTAGTAGCTGGAATGAGTCTTTCCGCTGTTTTAGTGTTTTTTTTGGTAGCATCTTCGGGATAGCCGTCAAAAACGATGGAGACGTTGTTCCCAAAGTGGTTTCGGACGTGGGTGGTATAACGCGTCAAAAGTGCTCGAACTGTACTCTTCCGCTGCCACACGACCTTGTGCAAGAGGTAGCCATCATCCAAAATGACGTGAGTGCTGGCATCTATCGGCGTGTGGCTGGAAAGAGGAGTGAAGGCAGAGTATAGAGTACATTTTCTGCCCTTGCGCATCCCTTGTTCATTAAACAGAGACATCGGGAACGGGGCCAACTCATACTTGAAGTCATCCTGTAAATCCTGTTCAGATTGCTTTATAATACACACTCGCTGGAAAATTGTGAGCGGATCCACAGCCACTCTTCTGTTTTTGTCCGGCAGTTTAACGGTTGAGGTGATCGATGCCAGCGTGGTAACTTTATTTTTCCGCTTAACTACTACCTTGTCGTACATTTGCCCCACAATCTTCATCACTCCCTCCGTTCCAACTCTCTGGGCTGTGTAGGCAATTAATTTCAGGACCTGCCAGTAAACCACTACTGATAGAAATCAAACTGTCAGTTTTGGGAAATGGAGGGTGGAGAGCAAACCAGTTTTTTTAGGTTTTCCACATCACTATTATCTCGGATGATTCGAGAAGGTCTCATGTCTACATGCTGCTCTCCAGTAGGACATGAGATGCTGCAAAAACTTTCCAGTTCTTCACAAATGTTCAACATAAACACCATTCCTGTTGTCCACCTTTCCAGAACACTGTCAGAGATTCCCCTTCCTTGGGTCAACCCACCGTAGGTTTTCATGGATCGCATCAGCTTCTGCTCAATTGTTAGGTCTGACCACAACCCAGACCAAAACTTGTCAGACCGGCGAATGGTGAAGGATCCTTTTGTGAACATGTCGTATTCACTTTTATCCATCCGATCTTGTAGAGCCATCATATCCTGAAGGTAGAGGTGTGCGCTCTTAGCATACAAAAAATGTCCAGCTGCGTGGAAAAAAGGGAGCATCTCATGCACAGTGTACAAATGAAGGTTCCAATCGCCAGCACGCTCTGCCTGGATGAACAGTTTTTATCAAAGTGGTCATACGAAAGTATTGGACCCACAACTGTGATGTTGATGAATGATATATGATGACTCATGGGTATAGGTACTAATGGGTACTTAAAATTTGAAATGGTCGTAATTATATTATTACCTTAGGATAAACCCACAACGACTAATGGATTTACTTCACAGCACAATAAAACTATAAAAAGACGTGAGGACAGTTTATTTGCATTTCCCCCCAAAACCAACCTATGACTGTTTTTGGTTATCTGGCGTTCTTGAGAGAACCGTTAGGTCTACAGATATCAATCTAGTTTTAAATGAAAGCTAATTAAATTTACTACAATTATATTTCATATAATATTTGACGTGGGATACGTGTTTTAGAAAATATTTTACAAAATAAGTGACCATTTCGAAAAAATTTAACTTTTTGGAAAAAATGGCCAATTTTCGAAGAACTGTATCTTGAAAACCAATAGCTGTATATAGCTTGCTTTGGTCTCAAATTGTAGAAAATTTAGTTTACTTTAAAAGTATTTATACTAACTATACCGGTCAGACCCTTCCTTCACTGAGATATTGAGCAAAAACTGAAAAAAATCCGAAAATTTCTTGGTTTTTTGGGTCCACCGCCGCTCGCACAGCACTTTCGAAGTTGCAAAAATTTTTTTTTATTACTTGTTTAAGTCCTAACAACATATAAAAAATTCAGAATGACCGGACCTTTTGCAAGCACGAATGTACATCTTGACTGGGCTATTAGGGCATGTAACAAAAACAACAAAAAATGATGTGTGCAGTTCACACGCGGTAGAAGTAAAAACTTCAGAAAACTAATGTAGATAGTAAGAAGACTACGAAAATGTTTTATTTTTTTAATTGTGAAGGATGATTTTTTCAATATTTTTGTTGTCGAATTCTTTTCCTATGCATTTGGTCATCTTATTAGTATTTGTGTTTTCTACTTCAGAGTCACTCTCTTGTGTGTTTTCTCTGCCTGCACATTTTGGAGTGGTTTGAAGATTAGATATTGATTTAGCAAACATTTTTATTTTTTATTTTGTAGGATTTGTACCGATTTATTACATATTTCCCTTAAACACGGTAATTTTTAAAGTTCATTAAAAAAATATGTGTTATTCTTGAAGATAATATCTAGACTTTGCCCGCGCCGAAACGCAAATTATATAAAATTCCCTCGATAGAAAAAAATCGCAAAATATGCTCTAAAAATTATTATTAACACGTTTGTTTCAGTTATTTTACAAGTTATATGTATGAAAAAATTCAGCGTTTCTTTAAATGCTGTTTAAGACAATGCCCGCGAGATTTTTGCTATATTTTAAACGAGTCGTGTTTTATCGCTGTAAATGTTAGCGCTCTCCTCTAACATTCGTAATTTCGTATCTCTCCATCTTCTTCTTTTCGGGCCGGGTTGCAGAGCCTTAACCCTTGGTCCGCTGAATGGCTGCCCGCTAAGGTTCGTCAGGCGCTTTATATCACTAGATTAGGAGAATTGCTATTGCTAATCTAGTCACTCATCAATATGAAGAGTAAACCAATGAGTGAAATTTCACAACATTTCCCAATATTTACATTCCTATCTCAATAAGAATTAGGTTTCACTGCAATCGATTTTTTTTCATAACTTTTAAGGAACTTTCAAAGGGGTATTGAAATGCCACTTTATTGAGTTGTCGTGGAACCCTTAGAAATATTATGTAATGCACTCTTATAATGTACACGGTGACCAGAAATTCGCAGTACAAGCGGAACATTGGTGAATCAACGCGTCATTTGGATTCGATTTAACGGTATAACCTTTTTAATTTATGATTTTGATTTCGCGTAAATCGAGTCCGAAGTTAAAATTATTAATATCAAAAATGAAAAACCAATAGTTGTGGGGTTAACATCAGCAGTGTAATGTCCTTTAAAACGTTTCTGTTTCACCTTAAAATCGTTGTCCCGGCTACAATTTTTTGAACTCTTTAGTTGCGTAAAAAACTAAAAAGTAAAAAAAATCGAAATGTTCAGATTGAAAAATAAAAAAGTTTCTAAAGGTTCTCTATTTTTTTTACATTAGCTCCTCAGAAGAGGCCCTGAGGAAAAACATTCCTCGAGATCTGTGTTATCAGTGGGGATGCTGTATGAATGGTATTTTAAAGGTTAGGAAGGAGAGGAAGTTCTTGGAAGGAATAAAAAGTATGAGAGCAGGAATCTGGAGGTCATTGTGTCCAGGAATAACGGGTGTATGAATCCATTCCTACCATTCCGGTGCAAGGCGATGGGTCGAGAGAGTCCGGCTGCAGAGATCAGGGTTAGGTCTCTCCCGATCCTGCCGGCCACGGAATAGATGGAAACGCATTCGTCGCCAAGACCTGTACCTCCATGAACTCGGTTATTATGGCAGGGTTGTTGGTTACCCAATAAATGATACCCATAACCGCTTCCCAAACAGAAAATGATGTACGAGTAGATCTCAAATTGATTTGCGTTGATTTACCAGTTTCCCGCTTGTATTACGAATTTCCGAACACTGTAGGCTAGACGTAAAATCAGGCAGATCATGATGCGCCTAGGCACTTCACGATCTGCCGCCAGGCACTTCACGATGTGGCTAGGCACATCACGATCTGCCTGATTTTACGATCGGCCTACGACTTATATATATAATACAAAAGCAACATAGGCCCCCTCTGAGATATTGCCAGAATCAAAATGTTAATTCGTGCAACAAAGGAAATTGGTAGGTAGGTGTACCTACCCACTGACTCCAACGTGATGTATCAGTTTCCTTTCAAATTTGCCTACATGGAAAGCCTCAACACAGGGCTGGGTTTACTTAATAATATAATTTAATATTTAATTTAGTTGATATTTCTAGATTTTAGTTACTTCTCGGCCTAACCTGAGGTTTAAAACAATGTTTTTCATAAAATTTGGAAATACTTCAACAATGGTAGGTACATATTTCGTTTTCTGGCAATTTCATGAGTGCAAAACGTGTTGAAAACATCGCATCGTGGTGCGCAAATGTTTTTAAGTGAAACTTCTTTAGCCCCGTTAGTGGTTTGAAATTCGGATGAAATGGAAATGTATCACTAAAATTTATCATACGACGGGTTGTATCGACGGTTGGTTCTAATATAATGCGGCCAGCCAGCCAGAGACATACATCCAGCGAACGAAGGTTCAAATCATACAAATTCAAAAATATAAATATATTTTTGTGAAATCAATATCCAATCTTCAAACCACTTTAAAATAAATAGGCAAAAGAAAAGAATGCGACATCTAGCGACTTTCTAGTTTCACTTCGCACCCTTGAAGACTCTAATTTTTTTCTTGTAGTGGAAAAGGTTTTGGTAATTTTACGATGCCAGAGGTCACCGTTTCTGAATATTTACCTACTCATATTCTTTGTTTTATAGTTTTGTTAATTAGGTTATATTATCGGTGTTAAATTCTGAATAAATGGCCTCGTACCAAAATAAATTGGAAAGTGTACAAATCAAGAGATTATTTACTTCCACTTTTAAATCTGTTCTATGAACTCTAGACCTTGTGTCCAAAAAAGTATTTTTCTTATTTTAACTTATTTTGTAAATGAAAATAAATGAAAACCTATGAAATCATTTGATTTGTAGGTAGGTACTTAAATACCTACCAGCTTAATTATTCATGAACCATAAATATATTTTACGTTACATTTTTTTATATTTCACATGGAATTATCATGCGATTTTCCTAACCAAATGTCACTATCTCAATAATTGCGTGGGTGCAATTACCATAATATTGAGAAAAAAATGTGATGAAAGTTCAAATAAATACTAAATAACAGATTTAAACATAAAGTAAACTTTACTGAGCCATTAAAACGGCCACCATCTTGAAACGGAAACGGAACATACAAAAAAAAATTCGGACCGACCAAATGCGAAACCGTCGAGTTAAAACAGTATTCAAAAATTATGATAAGGGCACAAGTCAAGTATGGTGATCGTGAACGCAAATTATTACTGTAATGTGAAATTTAATAACAGTTAAAATAATAACAGTTTTAGATTAGGTAGTTACAAATTGGGTTCCAAATATATATTGGAAAATTCACAAGAGATTCCTTGCTATTCAGATCTAGTAAATATGCATTGAAATCATGAAGCAAACATCTGCGATAGTATTTTAAAATATTTTATGTACCTGAAAATTTTACATATTTTTACGACACTTGCAAAAGGTGAATAAATCGATAAAACATTAAATGAAAACTTATCTACGTTAAAAAGATTGTTACATTAAATTATCGTTTATTTTAATGGCTTGGCAAGTAGGAATAGTATGAACTTACAAATGCAATGTTAGGAAATTGTTCAAAGATTGTAAAGATTACTAAAGGCGGTTGTGTTATTTGGGTTATGTTAACGATTGGTCCCCGGCGAAACCTCCCACAGCACCGGCCAACAGAGCCTTCACACGAGGCCACGTTTTTTTGACGTCCGCCTCAGGGCTGGAGCTCCGACGCTCAATGGAAGCACTAATCTACATTATTTCCAAATCGGCAAGTAAAAAAGTAACGCGATTTCCTCGGGAGGAAACTAAAGATAAGCTTTTCGTTTGGTCTTTTTTCCACACTGCAAATTTTTAGTTATACATACAACATTTTACATATTATATTAAGATTTAATACATCGACATAATGTAACCCATACGAAATTTTTGCACAATTTGATGTCATAATTTTTCTGATATTTGAATTTATCACAAAATGTTTAATTTATAATTTTTTTTGGTGATCTTCCCCGTCGGACATTAATTAACCATCGAGACATTCTTCAACCTCTAGAAATATCAGCGAATTTGCACTTGTATCAGTCACGTCGATTTTGAAGACCTTAGGTGCTTTGTCTTCCTATGCTATGTCTTCAATCAGTCTTTACCTAAGTATATTACCTACCAATTGGTTTAACTTGTGACAAATATTAGAGTTTTCTTCTTTTTGTAGTCATTCCGGTAAAAACGATGTTAAAAAGAATGGGAATACCAAAGTTCCGCCAAAGTTAGTGATTAAACGCCTTCATTGTCGCCAAAATACATAAATATAACTGGCCCAAGGGTTGTGGCGCGCCAATTCTAAAAATAGACCACTATGCGTTGTTTGTTAGTGCGCTTATGTCATCGAACGGGGAAGGTGTCAGATAATTGCCTGGAAATTCACTCTACGCGACCAAAATTCAGTCAACTATGCAACGGAAAGGGCGGTAACGTCATGCGATAAGGAACTCTAAAGTAGCTTACCATAGATCCCATTATCGAATGAAGTTACCGCAATAGATGGAACCTTGTTATTCCAAAGGGTTGATGTGTTAATAGTAAATTATAGAAAAAAACAGAGTGTGCAATTTACACGCGGTAGAAGTGAAAACTTCAGAAAAAGTTGACAAGAGTGGGAACTAAAGGCTATATCCTATAGATGTATGTGTTTGTCTCTTTTTAGTGTCGCTATTTTTCGTTTCAACGAGTTTCAAATCAACGGTGCTAAAGAAGTTTTAAAAATGTACAATAGTAAGTAAGATACGTTTTAAGATTTTCACGGCCAAAAGTATTTTCGTTATTTGTTTTTGGGGTCTTATGCTGTGTTGCGCTACCTCCTTCTTTAGCCAACGTTTCGGACATCGTTGCAGTGTCCATCACCAGGGCAGATCCGGCTTAATCAAAGCCAGATAGGCTAAAGAAGGAGGTAGCGCAATACGGCATAACACCCCAAAAACAAATAACGAAAATAGTAAGTAATTTCGTAATCACATTTGTCCCGTATTGATCGGTAAATTCTATGTCCATATCTTTTATGTCCTATCAAATAAGTAACATTGTCAATTTCAATCCATACAAATAATTTTACAATATTGGTTTGATTGACCTTTCGACAATGCGGCGAGATTTGCTTATACCATTTTATGTAGAATATTTTTAGAATCAAGCTCTTGAATAACCCCCCGAGCAAAAAGTCAAACACGACTTTTGAGTTTTACCACTGAGACGATGCGTGGGTGACAGCAATATTTGAAATGTATGTGGACCTAAGTGCCAGAAATACTTATTAGCAAAATATTTCCCAACCACCAAAACATTTCATTAAGAATCAAAAATTAAACCATATTAGCCAATGGCAGTTACCTATAGACTCACACTTACATACTTATCCAACTTTTACACTAAAATATGTAATCCATGTTTTTGGCACTTATGACCTTTTGTACAACATTTTCCAATCACTAAAAAGTTTCGAATTATAAAATAAAACATATTTTCCAAAAGT
The DNA here is from genome assembly GCA_917880885.1 of Limnephilus marmoratus. NCBI lineage: Eukaryota > Metazoa > Arthropoda > Insecta > Trichoptera > Limnephilidae > Limnephilus > Limnephilus marmoratus. The sequence continues at coordinate 46,878,910 of OU862920.1, read as the reverse complement.
GATTATTATAGACACACACCTAATTATCAAATAAATTTGTTTTTCAAAAAAAAATTTTTTTCAATTTAATTCAATTTATTCATTTTAAAAACATTACAAAAATTACAATTTCAAAGCGTTTTCACAGCAACAGCAACAAAGATTGTCGTTTGAATTGTGATTCTACTTAATAACAAGACAGCTTTCCCGACTGGCATAACTATCGGCAAGTTAGTTGTGCAAGCCGGGAGATAAAACATGCTGTCGGTGACGGAGATAACCATCGGGAACATAGAAACTAACGCACTCCACGATAGCCAAGTTTTCGAAAATTTATATTAAATTTATATATTTATATTTATCCAACTTTAACACTTAAATTGGTTTTAAATGTTTTTGGAACTTACGCCTTCATTTACAAAATATTTTCCAAGAACCAAAACATTTCATTACGAATTATAAAGCGAACCACATTTTCCAAAGGATGTTATTATGGACTCATACTTACCTACTTATCCAACTTTAATTTAACTCAGTTCAATCAGTTCTTTATATTTTTGGCACTTATACCCCTAAATGCGAAATATTTCCCAATAACTAATTATTTAGAATAAAAAATGTAACCATATTAGCCAACGGCAGTTAACCATAGACTGACACTTACCTACATATCCAACTTTCACACTTAAATGTGTTTTTATGTTTATGGCACTTATGCCCTTATTTACAAAATATTTTCAAATCAATGAAATATTTCATTAATAATAAAAAAAAACCAGTGTGCTTTAGACCACACGATTGAAGTAAAACTTCTTTAGCTCCATCTATATGATAGGAAGAGAGAAAGAAAATGTGCGCGCGCACTGCTCTCTCTTGCTCCTACAGTGTGATACAGACAATAGGCCTGCACTGTGTCTTAGATATACGAAACGTAACTGGCTACGAGAGAAAGAGAGAAAGAAAATGTTTGCTCGCACCTCTGCCCCTAAAGTAATATACGAAATGTAACTCTCTCTCTCTTTCTATCTTCACTAACCTATATCTCCCTCTCAACTACCGTTCGCCTCGCTTTTCGTAATGCTCTCGTCACGCATTTACCAGCTTACTCCCCAATCAAGCTTGCGTATAGAAGTAAGCAACATTTTCCAAAGGCAATTATCAATGACTCATACTTACCTACTTTTCCAACTTTTACACAATGTGTTAATGTTTTTGGCACTTATGCCCTTATTACTTTTGTCATGTTTTAACTTATCTCGTTCTCAAGGAAATGATAATTCATTCAGTGTGTATTTCATTTCATCCTGCGGACTAAATCGTTCGTGCATTTATCACTGCAGACGGACAATCTATAAGTAGTAACATTATGTAGGTTGCTGGTCGGTACCTACATAACGTTATGCAGGTTTTATTGCTTTAGGCCTAAGGAGAAGTCTCTCCATACAAAGTGCCTTTCCTGTTTCCTACGTTCATACACATAAGAACAAAAATACATAATATAAGGAACACTGACGTAGAGCTATGTTACGATCTCTTTCCTATTATTTTTTTATTAAAATTACATTCTTCACAAATGTGGGCTCAAACATTGTTTTTAATCCAGCCATTGTTTATGCATTTCAATTGAATTTTATGTAGAATAAGTTTTCGACATAAAAATACAGACTAAAACGTTTTTGCCCTGGAAAATCGTGGCACTCAGAATTCTATACGTACAACTTTATGGGTTCAGTAGGGGGCATTCGTGGCTACTGCAAATATTGTGAATGCAGAGCACCAAACTATATTTGTTATCTCTTAAACCTCACGTATTTATACAAATGTGATAGATTTGTGATTGAAAAATTTCTGCGGAGAGTTTGTCTAATGTTCAATTCGTTGAGAAGATTAGACCGGTAAGCAATATCTATCAAAAAGCCGCTTATTAACTTCTGTCAGACACTTACTAAATAGTGCTTCCTTACATGCATCCACTTTCTTACCTTGTGGAGCCTTATCAATAGTCTTCAATACACACGGACATAATTTTTTTATAGTTTGGGTTTACAATGAAATTACAGCTTGTTAAGGAGAGATTGGGGCCATTGCAAAGCTTGAGGCCTCCCTCAGGATACAAATACGAAAAACTTTCAAAGAATCGTTAAAATGGTTATATTCGGCCTGGCAAACCCAACCGTGTACACGAAGCTGGAGGTGTTGACTGATAACGAGAATTACACAAGGATTCCGCGAAGGACCACTCCTAATTATTTTTAAACACATTGCCTAGTTCCGAGTAACTACGTATGTGTTACGCATAGAATTAGGTGTGTGTATCCTTGATTTCCTATTAACTTTTACCCTTTTATTTGTTTATTCCTGGTATTTCCTGGAGATTAATTAACATATTTTTAGAAGAACCAAGGTCCCTCGTAATTTTCTGTTGGTTTTGTTTTGATTTTCGGCCAAAGGTTGTTCTTTCAACTTTTGCACATACAATATTTAAAAAACACATACAATATTTAAAAAACACGAAATTTCGTAGTCAACTAACCAACAAAGTATATTAATGAATAAATCTCCTTTCGATGTTCATAATACTGTAAACACGTACTACAGTTAAAATTGTTTGATTTTTCTGTTGGTTAGAATTGATAGCATTTATAGTCGTTGCGAGCTGATTATTTGAACCAATCAGGATTTTTGCCATTAAAATTTAAAAGATAAGGGAGCAAACAGCGGAACAACCTTAAAAACTAACAGTTAAATGTTCATTCACGTTAATCGTAAATAAAGTGACTTTTTTTTAATTCTGAACTTTCGGAAAAAAAATAATCATCTATGATTTTTTTTAAATTACCAGGTTCCTTTCAATACGACTAACCCGGACAGAAGACCAAAAACCAATTGGAAATGTACTGGTAATACTAGTATGAATGGTCATCTTAATCACAATTGACACAACTCAAACCACAAAACTCTTACCGCCGCCGCGTCAACAAAACCAAATATCGGTAGATACATAACATTAGTTTTAATAGTTAAAATAATTATCAAAGTTTTAATTTTTCAAGACGCCTCGAAATATACATAAACATAAACAAACATACCACCGTATGTATGGTGAATCGTGTGACGTCATCATTCCTGAAAAATTACTATGGGATCGGGCCATCAGCTGATCAACTGCTGCCATTTTGAATTCCGTAGTTCGAAGTATTCTATACCTAGAAGTAGCATTACTATTTTTTTTGTGCAGTAGTTTTTGAATATTTTCAATAATAGAGATAAACTTATAAGAGATACCTATATTTCTGAAACATTATTTAGGCCTGAATAATGTTTCAATAAACACAACAACTAAATCTCTATAAACAGTATGTAAATAAACGAATAATTTAATACGATGACTTGAGTCATATCATACATTCCCATACAATCACTTTATGGTGACATCACGACACGTCGAACAGTGACGGCAGCACTAAAATTTCAATAATGCCAACTTGACGGCGTGTTTTACGACCCGATTAAAAATGGGCTTTTTAATAATTTTTTAAAAACTCTGTATTTAATATTATTAAATAAAACTTATGTATTCGGAATCAGCGTTTATTGGTCTCTGTGAACATATTTTTTTAAAATCCATAATCACAGGATTTTTCACAGGATTTTTCACAGGATTTTCCTTATAATATTGTACTTTCTCTGTGACTTCATTATATCTATCATAAATGTAAATGTACCTACGTAAAAATTAAATTACTATAAATATTTATCTAGTTATTAAGCGAAACATAGATTTGGTATCTTGATATGCCTGCCCAATCGCTCGCTCGCACACCGTCTGCGTTTCGCAATTCCGGCCATTATGTATGGGGACGCGGGTTGATGAATATTAAAGTTGGGTTGGGTTTTGATGGCGAAGCCCCGGGGCCGTGCCCGCGGCGGGCCCCGGCACAGCGGCGTCTTTCCGCCGTCAATGGATAAGCGCGAGGCCCTCTCTCCCCATCCCGCTCCTCTTTCCCCCGCCACCCCCGCCCTCCCCGCACCGCTCCCGGACGGCGAATCGTCATTCGGGCCGGTAATTAATATTATAATATTGTGAAAGCGTTATTTCAGCAAAAGTAAACATCGACTCTGTAACAGAATTTTGAGTAGGTTCTCATAGGTACCCAGTACCTACCAGTTTACCTACCTACCTATCTACATTGGTATAATGTTGTATGTATTATTATTTTGATTTATTCGTTCAAGTTTTATGTAAGTACTCACCAAGTATCCTAGAAAAATGCCTTTAACAAGGTTAGCTCATCGAGGGGGTAGAGCAGTAATTGACTAAAAATTCGTGACGTAGCTTGAAGTCCCTGTTCCACCTGGAAGATTTGAATTAATTGTAATACAATTAATTGTATTAGATAATTAATTGTAGTTTTACTTCGAGCTAAATCACAGTTTCGAAGCGGCCCGACGAGTTTTTTTTTTCAAAAAAGCCCAGTTCGAGGTAACCTTGTTAAAACATTTTCTAGGAACCTTGGGTACTATAATTTAGCAAAGTTTCCTGGCATTCGGATTTCACCATGCTGTGCGATTTAATAAAATATATATTTTATGTGAATCCCCCACAAGAGTCCTAACTGCTCCAATCTGTCAAAAGCTAGTGGGATTATGGCTTTCCCTATTAAGGTATTGTCGAGTCTGAAGGGAGTGGCAAAGGGATGGAGAATGGGAAGAGGAAGGTTGAGAAGTACCTGGCTATTTAGGTCTGATTACCAAGCACGGCAAAAGTTTTTCAAGCAACCGAGGGTTTTTCACCATGACGATACTGAAAGTATCCCAAATCCTTACTATCAACTTCTACCACTCCTTACAACATATTTCTCACTGGCCCCAGACGGTTAAGAGCAGTTGGGACTCTTGTGCGGTACTCACATAAAAATAAATATTATCATGGTTGACTAGTCATCTATTGAGTATTCTGTTAATGTACTGTGAAAGTGATTTTACATATTAGTAAATTTGTATTATAATATTGTGAAAGCTTTATTTCAGTCAAAATAAAATCGATTGCTAATTGGTATGAAGTGCGGTTTATTTTAGTTAAGTTGGATTGTTTCACAGAAATTCAAATACAACATTAATAATTATCAAATGACCCTTCAGCGCCATTTAGTTTTTTACATTTGTGAGGTTCCCGTTAATTGCCGTTGTAAATCCGTTTCAACTTTTGAAGAAATTGTGATCAGATAAGGAAGACAAATATCATGTTAACTTTGTCAGCTAATTACAATTTGAAAGATAAATGAAACGCACCTAGAATGGGGTTAACGGGAACCTTTCAAAGATCAGAAAAACAAAACGGCGCTGAACGACAGTGTTACATTTGAATTTCTGCGAAACAACTGGGCCTTAGTATCTCCTTTTTTTACAAAACGCATTACTCGTTAATGATTATTTTTACTTCTATTAGGTATTATTTGTCCTAATATAGTGATTTAATTGAACAAATTAAAAACACGAAGATAGGTTTTGTACCTAGTTACCTGTATAGAAAACTATAAAGTGAAGTTTACGCTGAAGATGTCCTACCTCCGACAGAAGAAGACACTAGCGTAATAAGTGGTTGATTTACGTTATTGAGATGAGTGCCTACGTATACCAATCTTTTGTAAGTCTTTTAATAAGTTACTTATATACTTATTTCTTTATTACAATAACCTACCCGAGAATGTTCGGAACACTACTGGGAAGCCTGTCCTTCACATTTTTATTGTATTCTTTTTACATCACCATTATTGGCAGGTTAGTTTCGCATATTCAATCAGATTGACAAGTGTGTAATTTAACATTAGTAATTATTGCACCAGCTGCCAATGAGAGCTCTGCTGTAACCTGTAACCATTCTTTTTGTAACATTTTTGGGTAAAATGAGAGATTATGCCCATCAAAGGATCAGGATCTTTCCTTGTAGCTATCAAGCTTTGGCACCTTCTGATGGTTGAAAAATTGTTTTTAAAACTTTAAAAAATCTGTTCGATCTTAAGAAAAGTGAACAAAATTAAAATGTACTTTAATGTGGAATAATTTTTGAAGTGAAAATTTTTTATCGCCGCCGTTGTGATTTGAAACTCGATGAAATGAAAAATAGCCACACTAAAAACAGACAAACACATACTTCTACAGGATTTTGCCTGCAAGAGAATGAGGTAGTAAAATCAGTCTCCTCTTTGGGCAGGGCTTCGTAGCCTATCAGTCTCCTCGTTGTGCAGTGCTTCGTAGCCTCCCCAGTCTTGTCTACTTTAGTTTTTAAAGGTTTCACTTCTACCTCGTATGAATTGCAGACTCTATTTTTTCATTCTAAATACGTACCTACCTAACATAACAGAACGATATGACAATCACATCGAATTGTGTAATTAGGAAGCAAAATATGTTATATATAATTACAATAAATAATTTATAGAAAAATTAATTACGTCTTGGCTTTCAATAATCAGATTAACGAAAAATTATGTAATCACAAGAATTAATTAAATATTCCCAATTATTATAAGCAAAAATTATCAGCCTGAAACACTCACCTACATTGAAAAATTCTTCAGAGAAAAGATACATGCCGCCAATTATTTGGCGGGTATTAGATAAGCCGACATAGCTCAGTGGTAGAGCACCTGACCGGCAATCAGAACGACACGAGTTCAAGTCCCGTTGACGGCATGTATCTTTTCTCGGAAGATTTTTTCAATGTAGATGGGTGTTTCAGACTGATAATTATTGCTTATAATAATTGTTACCTTTTGTGCTATGCATAAAAATCTTGTCTTAAACGTTAGTTTATCAATTAAAAATAATAATAAATATTTCCATTTTGGTTTTTCTACGAAAGTTCACCGGGGGACTCTAAATACAATTTTTCCGGTCTATACAAAATTATTTAGTTATGAATTGTGAATCAACCGTAAATGTATCAAAACGTAGATAGTCCACTACATATAATCCTACATTTCTTTAAAAAAATTAAATTAAAAGTCTTACGGTACATACTCACCCATTTTGAAAACCCAACCTAACAAATTGATTCCGAATACTACATACATACATAGAAGGAAATTTGTAAAATCCATTGAAAATAAATCTTCGTTCAACTGAAACGTACATATTTAAGTAGGTATGTTGGAATAAAACAATGACCAAAAGTTCCACACGCTAAGGGGGTAAACATATCAAGCCATCGTTTTGTATTCAGTATAAAATTCCAGAAATAATAATTAATGATGTATTTAAGTCCTTTATAAAGCACTCGTTTTCGAACCCATACTTTGGATGCCCTAGCGCCGGCGGGCTCGAGCGTTATGCGGATGCCCTGGGGCATCCCCGGCCCCGCCCGCCCTCTCCTCGGCACGCCCTTGTGTTTCTCATTCCAGTTTTGTATATAAAATAAATAACCAACCCATTGGCCCGCGGCGTTTGGTACGAGATGGTTCGTCGCCCGCGGCGGCCAAAAATTAAGATCCCTGATGACGAAATATTCAAATATTCCATTATGTACCCGGCACATTGTGCCTAGCCAGTACCTGCTCGCAGATACTCGTAGGTGCTCGCACTTCTCATATTGCGACGACGTGAAGCGCTGATGTTACTTTTGTAAAACGAAAGAATTAATTACCAAAACTTCTTACTTATCAGATTATAATGGTATAGTTATGCCGACCGAGGAAACCGGGCGGCATACAGGCATATTCCCCAATTTTTTCTCTGGATATTGACACTGCTGCTATTATTTCTGAAGTGGAACTTCTTTAGCACCGTTCGGATTTGAAGAAATCTTACCTACGTACAGTCCATACCTACGAATCTTGTGCGGGTGAAGGTTTCACTTCTACCGCGTGTGAACTGCACTCGATTTTTTTAAAGTGTAAACTTCTTTAGGCAGGACAATAATCGAGTTTCTAACTCTAGAAACTCGATGATGCTCTATGATACTCGATGAAAAGAAAAATAGCGACACTACAAAAAGGTATCTATACGTACATACATCTACAGGATTTAGCTTGCGAGAGAATGAGATGTTAAAATCGGTCACCTCTTTGTGCGGTGCTACGTAGCCTGTCGGTCTCATCTTTCTGTTTTTAGCCTATCGGTCTCCTTTGTTTTTTTTTTATACTAATTACTTCTTATAGGAGTTAGAACCGTCCAAAAATCTTTAAAATTGCCTGATTTGAACGCCATCAACAGACGTTCATTATACAAACCATACAATATACTTATTATATAGAGTATGTTCTTAAATCTTGAAAATCGGACCAGTTTTGGAGAAGAAAGATGGGGAATACAAAACCTCGATTTTGAGGATTTTATTTAGGTGTTATCCCTTTCGCTCAGTATTTGGGGGAGTAAGAGATATCAACATTCGGTAAAACATCAATTGTTCAAATTTTTCAGCGACCACCTTTCCCCTTAAGCCTTGTTTAAGACGACTTTAACCACGGCCACGCCGCGCGCCGATTAAGTCAAGTTTACACGAAATACTTCGACCTTACGCTGCGCGTAATTTTTACACAGCGATTTTAAGTATGGAAAAATTTCCTTAAAAATTGGTTTAATTTAAGGTATTTTTCAGTCCAATGACTTCATGATCTGTCAAAGCCATCAATGAACATGTATATCTACGATCAGTGGCCAGTGTACCTACCCAATGGTTTGACTAGTGTTTTATATGAACTCCGCACAAGAGTCACAAATGCTCCCAGCTGTCTGGAACCAGTGAAATTTTGGGGGGTAATGTGGCAGTAGAAAGAGGCGGGAGATGGGGGAAGAGAAACGTGGGGAACAATTAGGTTATTCTCAGATCTGGTCACTTAACGCCAAGGACCAATAAGGCCATTTGAAACAACTTTTTTTTTATTCTGAATGCGTTGTTTCACCAGGGCGATACTGATTGAGTAGATACCAAGACCTACTACTCCCGTAGTCATTGGTCATAAAATTCATAATAATATTTTGTTTCAGTTTAGACGTATTAATTACACAACCAATCTGTCAATAAATGAATAATTTTTGGAAACTGTCTTGCCGCTGAGAAATCCGTTGTTATCGCTCTACTGTTGTAAAAGGAATTTCTAGGCATGTTTTGTAGTGGGATTATTATTTTTTGAAGTGAAACTTCTGTAGCCCCTTTGTGGTTTGGATGTTGGATGAAACGGAAATGACGATTACTGCACTTGCGACGCATCAACTGCGCTCATCGGACGCTTTGATAATGATGTCACTTTTAAAGGCTCCTATTGGTTGAGATATGAAATGGAAATTACGCGAGATCTGCGCTCGTTGGTCGCTTTGATTATGACCTCACTTTTCAAGTATTGGTTGAGATTGTTGTGGGAAAGTTTCGCTTCTACCGCGTGTAAACTGCACTCATTTTTTTTTACATTGATTCCACACATACAGGAAAATAATTTCCCACAGGGCCCATGTCATCTTTGGGGCTGCTGTGTGGAGGGTGTTTTTGCGGAAAGAAAATATTGAACCTCGGATTTGATTTGATTTGATTTGAAGGAGGGAGGAAACAAAGAGGCCAGCAAAGAAAGAGGTAGAAACGACCCGTTCTGATGTGACAAACTTAATGTCAACTGTACAAATGTTGGGCACGCGATTGGCATGCTTCCCGACTATGCACCGGTGCCAAAGGAAGCAATGACGCTAGATCCTCGCAGCATCTTCCATTGAAACATCGGTAGAACAAGGACAGCATTTCTACCCGATGCCTGTGCTCTAAAGATTGCAACCCGTTTGTTAAGATAGGAGAGTTTCCGCACAGAGGTGGCTGCCAAATTTAACCATGGGGTGCTCTTGCGATTTACGCCCTCTGGCTGTGATAAAGAAACTTAAATAAATTTATTCAACTACCTAATTTTTGCCTAAAAATAAATTCGTACTTACAGGATGAAATCGGTCACAACTTAAAAAGTGAAACATCGTATTTTAATCAAAGAAAGATAGACGATAAAAAAAATTAATCAATCTTTCAAAATATCTGCAGAGCTATTTTCCTAAGAGCAATAATACATCGCACCCTGTTTTTTATAACTTCAGCTTTTAATGTATTTGGCGGTGCGGCAGGTATCAAACCCACAATCTCCCAACTCAAAAACAAATGGGTACCTATTTCATAAGTTACCTGACAAAGGTAGGGGTCTGATATCATGAAAAAAGATTATAACTACTGAAATCTCTGGGCGTACGTTCAAATTAAAAATCGCAATATACACGAATCCGGAAACTCGCAGTACCTACAACCCTACAGGAAACTGGAAACACGAAGAACAAAAAAATAATCTAGATTTTTCAGCTATCAAAGAACTGATCAGGTATAATTTTTTTGATTTCGATTTTTCGGCTTTTTTAAGTTATCAAAGAGTTGATTAGGTATCAAACCCCGGGCAACGGATTTTTTTTAAAATTAACTATAAAAAATTCCAATTTTGGATTCGATTTAGGTACTCGAAAATTAAAGCTCAAATAAAAAAAAATTATGCTATAAAGTCGACTCCCAATGTGTTGTAGATTCGCAAGTGTTCATAATCTTTAAAATTAAGTTTTTTTTTTAAATTAAAAGGTACATTAGAATCTTTTAAAAGTAGGTACCTAAGGTGACAATTTTTTAATTGGACATGTTTTGTGATAAAATTGTATATTATACTGGGAGGGGTTAGGATTGGCTAGGGAATTAAGCAAAAATGACACCATCCTATTTCCTGTTGTGGCTCCAAGATAACAGATGCTCAATTTTTAACGAATCAGATAACTAAAAAGACAAACATTAATCAATATTTAGTTTTTTTTTATCCCTAACCAGTGGTTACATTTCACATTTATTGTATTGGCTTGGGAGAGCAAGGAAAGAGGACCAATAATTGACACCCTGCTAGGAACACCAAGAGACACTTTAAAAAAAAATCGACCCGTTAACACGCGGTAGAAACGAAACTTTCCCACAACAATTTCAACCAATACTTGAAAAGTGAGGTCATAATCAAAGCGACCAATGAGCGCAGACCTAGCGTCATTTCCGTTTTATATCTCAACCATTAGGAGCCTTGATAGGAGTTTGTTGCTCAGCAGGTTCTGTTACGAGTCATTTCCGTTTCATCCGAATTCCAAATCACAACGGGGCTATAGAAGTTTCACTAGTACGTAGAGTGATGTACCTCATAGGACTTCTGCGGGAAAGAAGGGACTGCAGGCGAGAGTTCCAAACTATTTCGAACGAACGACTACCAGTGTGCCTAAATATATTCAAACTTGCGCTTTTAAATATAATTTGCCTGTGAGTAGGTATTTTATAAAATTCCAGTTACCAATTCCTTACCTTTCATTTTTACTTTTCCCCTAGCCTTACCACTAGATAGATACTAGACACTTTAAGAAAATTCGTAGAACCTTTAAAAAGCCTCAAATATATTCTTACCTTACTTAGGGCGCTCGCTGACGGTCCTGTAAGGATTTGACGTAAACCGTGTGCAGAAAAATGCAGGATATGTTTCACTCCATGGGTCTACAGTGTCGGTAATTTGTAGCCAGTAAATGAGGATTGCGGGCCAATAGAAATATATGGAACTGATCGCTCTCATCGATCATCGGTATCGCGCGTTTTTACAGCACCCGGTTTATGTAGATTCCTTACCGGACCCTCACCGTCAGGACGTTGACGTTGCAAGGCACTTAATACCCCATGAAATCAAAAATAAAATAAAAAACACGTATTTATGCATATTATGTGGTCTTAAAAATAAATTCAATTGCATTGAAATTTTAATTGACTTCGTAGTGTAATTAATTACCTTTTGTTTCCTTAATAACATATTATTATCACCTGTATCATAATTTTTTATGTTGATTTTTACGATTTACGTTGCTTTTTCTCTTAATATTGATCTTTCCTATTTACTCTTATTTAATTGAATTTGTTGTACTTACGAGTATTATGTTGATCCATTTTGTTACCATCTTTTTTTTTCTGTTGTTTGCTGAAGTTCCAATATGGATGAAGTAAATTGCATATCTTAATATATTACTATTGATTTTTATTTTTGTACTACTTACGTAGATTTCATTGGTCTTTAAACATACTTTTAAATTCGATTTCTCCTCAGTGAGTGCAGACAGATCCATGTTACAAAATAATTACAAAGCATTATTTTAAGATACTTTATTAGTGCCACTATAAGTTGGTACCTACAACATTGTTACTAAACGAATAAAATAAATTCAATAATAAAAATGGCTATAAATTACTGGTTCGATAAACATCGGGGAAATACCATATTGAATGCGCAAAACAAGAAACATTAAAAGCAATAAAATTAACACTGATAATTTAAATGTGAACAGTAATTATAATTATAATTATTTTAAATGCGTCTCCTTTCTGCTTATCTTTATATTCTACTAACATCGATGTAACGGGGGATCTTTAATAGGGTCGATATATTTTTCTTGATAACATACATTTAATTCTTATCTTTTTTAAATAATTAATCTTTCGCCTTTATCATATCTGCTCTGAAGGTTTAGCACAGTCGGTCGATAAACATTGTGTTAATACTATATTGACATAATTCGGCATCTATGGTCAGTTGACGATATTTGCGAGCACGGTCGACATACTATTCAGTTGACAAAAGTTTTAGAAATGCCATCAAAATAATGTCGTTCGATTTGCAAAATAACTGGCTTACTAATGAATGGAGGTAAACTAACGAAGCTCTCAGATTTGACAGAAATCATATAAGCAATCCATGGACTTAAATAATTCATCTAAGATGATCAATTTATTCCGTTCGATCTTGGAAAAACGAAAGTGGTTCAAATATGACTTAAGACCTCCTTAACTAATTAACTCACGTGTAGTGTCAAAAAGTACATGCGAAGTGTCAATGTGTATTAAAGTTGGTATTTCAATTCGAAATTTTCAATTTGTTAGTATTTTTAATTTAAACAGAGCAGTTTGACGTTTAGGAATGAATCCATAGACAGATCTGCAAGTGTTGCCAGCGTAAATCAATTTAGATATTTATTCCCTGCAAATACCGGCTCGGCTATATATTCGGCTGCCCAGTACAACCGTGCTCGGAATGTCGATGTAAAATCGTCGAAAGTTAAGCCTATCGATCCGATACTGTAAAGTTATCGATTTCACTGTGCTAGACCACTGGTGTCCTCTCCTGTACTGTCTATTGTATTAGATAACATCAAGATTCGTATACTATTAAGTTTATGTTTAATCCAACGCTTTATAATCATTCACATCCTCTCTCCACTGTCTCTTTCATCTAGTCTGACATCTATTTTTACTAATATCTAATAATAAATGTACTAATGTGATGTTTGAATAACAAACACTTATTATTAAGATATTTCTTAACGTAACGTATGGTTTGGTTAAATATAATATATTTTAAAGACAACGTAATTAAAATTGTGTGAGAACGATAAATAATACTTGTAATATCTGTGAAATAACAAAAAAATCGTGCAATTTATGTTTTTTTTTCAGGGTTGTGTAATTTTTTTTTTTAGTCTTTACTAAATGATTATAGGTACATGCTTGGGGTATCAAATATAAAATTAAAAAAATTATTTCTGATTGTGAACTTTAAAATGATGCAGCATAAATAATCTTAATAGTGTTTTCTTACGTACTAGAAACTATTACGATAAAACAAAAATTTACACAAGCCACTAAGCTATACAAAATTTGGCAATTTTTCATAAATATGTTTTTCAATTAAACTCAAAAATAGTCGAATCAGTCTTCTATTCTTCTCAAAAATGTCGTAAAATCGTCTCCAAAAAATACACATGTATATCTTCTGTGTTTGATGATTAGGTGATGTTATGCAAAATTAATTTGTTTTAGTGTATTCAGTACAAACAAAAAATTAACTTGTATGTCACCAATGAGTCCTAATGACAAAAGCATCCCCCACACGTACACTTCGGAGCGCGCCATTTCAGGCCACAGCGCAGAAAAGTCGACTCCAGATACGAATATCTACAGCCTGTATGTCTGACGAATATCTACAGCGCATATGTTTAACTAATATCTACGAACTTCAGAGTGTTGATTAATATCTACAGAGCGTAGGTTGAACTAATATCTACAGAGCGTAGGTTGGACTAATCAGCTAAATGTGCCCAATAGTCCGATATTAGGGATTTTTACATACATACTTACATAAATTAAGTTTTTTAAACTGCATACGCAATATTACGTTATTCCAATATGCTATACATAATTGCAAATCCAACCTCTGCCAGTGCTGTAGATATTCGTCAACACTTTGGTTCTCATAGATATTAATCAACAGTTTGAGCTGTAGATATTCGTCAACACTTTGATTCTCATAGATATTAGTTCGATTTTTTCAGTTTTTGGAATTCCTGTAGATATTAGTAGACGCCTCCGAAAAGTCTCACAGTAAGCCCTTTAAACCGTTCGGTCTTATTTTCGGTATTTACTCTGCCGCGCGGCAGCTAGAAGTGGCGCGCTCCGAAATGTGGGGGGTGCCATAAACTGATTCGACTTTAATGCTCCTACGTACCACGTTAAATCTCTTTTATAATCAACACAATTATGCAATACTTAATAATAATAATAATATCGCAAATAAAGTCATAGGCCATCTCGGTCATTGTATAATATAATAATATGTATAAATGTAAGACAAGTGCAAAATCAAAACAATCCACTGGACATTACAAAATGTAATGTTTAAGTGAATATTGAAATTAAACTTTACTGTTTTTTAAATGCTTTGTTACTGAAAAACCGCAAAATAACCAAACGTATATAGTTAACAATAATATAAATTAATAAATCGTTAGAGCGTTGAATTATTTTGAATAAATATCTACTTAAGTAGCAAATCTTTGGAATTACAGTACGAGATACAAATAATAAAAAGAGTCTTATAGGTTACTTTATGTTTTAATAATACACATTAAATTAATCGAATTGAATGTAATAAAACTTTCTTATTACACTGTCAAAACAAGTTTTTTTTTTAAAAGCTCAAAGACTATTAGTACCAAAATGATCAACTCATCCTCAAAAAAATAGTTAGACATCTGCACAATTAAGCTCGATCTGGACAAAAATAGATAATTCTGGACATAAATTTGGACACAGCGAATGGCCCCATTTTTGGACGCCATAATGTAAATTTGGACAAAATAGGGAGAAATGTGTAACGGCCATACTCCGTACGTTCAAAAGTAATCCTAATAATAGAATCTTATTACGCGCTTTGCGTAATTAGTGGGTGTTGGTCGGAGAGCAGTCATGAGTGTGCTGTGGTACTGCTGATGTTGACATCGACCGATCAGATTAGTTTTGTACGTATGGATAGAAGAGCCTGCTAGAAGATGATGTCTAGCGGCGTGAGCGATGCGTGTGCATTCAGCCTGTAAGCGCCGGGTATGTCTTTTTTATGAAGAGGAACTCGGAGAATTGCTGTCCCTCGACTCCTCCGCCGCAAGAGGCGATGAGGCCGAATCCGTGATTCAGGAGACGAGTAATTACCTGAATAAAAGAAAAAACTCATTAAATATTGCCAAAATAAAAAAAAAACAATCGCAATGGTCGCAATCAAATAATAAACAACACCAAAAACATTGAAACAACGACAATCTTACTATTGGTACCTAGGTCTCGTTACAATTTCAACAGTTTTAGCGATCATCTGAAACATTTGAAAAAACAATAATTAGCATTATGCTAAATTAATCTCTTCTTCTTCTTCGTATGGTGGGAGAATAATGGTGGCTAAAAATCGAGGATCACTCATTCATTGGCATCGGGCGTAGCGTCGTGCAGCATCACTTTACCCCAGGGAACTGATACTATTATGGCCCGGTTTAGTCAGTCCATTTCCTCGCCACGTATGACATTCCTCGCTCAAATTTAAGCGCTAAATCGGCCGCTTTAGCCTTGATAAGCCGCATGATAGTTCCTTTTTAGACATCAAGGCGCTAGCAGCCACATGCAAAATTTATGTAAGAAATTGCATCATACCGAAATTTATATAAATTACATAATTTTATAGGTATGGACTAATAAATTCATTGAGCGATGAGGAATGCCGATGTTATTAATTGATAAATCAATCTAAAACATTCTGGTGAGGGATTTTACGCTTCAACGTCAGGACAGTTTGTTTTCTGCGGTTAATTAGTTATAATCTCATGAATAGTGCACTGCCTCCAGCAATACATATACTACATTAAGTTTTCTCGCTCCTAGCTGATTGGAGTGGAAAACTTTATTAAAAATCAACTCGTAAATTAAATTCGCTTAAAAATAAATTGCCGCCGTTTATGAAAGATTGCGATCTATCACGATCTCCAGGTGCATGGGTATGTCCCGATCACGATGACAGTTGAGAGCGTAGGTGTACCTCTAGACAGTAGTTTTGTTTTTCAAAGAAAAAAAAACATATTCTTCCAATCAATTTCATGAAAACTTTTCAAAAGAGGTTTTGATGTTGCATGATTCTAAGTTGTCCGGTCACCATTAAAGTCTTAGACAATACGTGTAATATTGGTGACATCTAGGTTGTCGACATAAATACGGATTATATTAACATTCCAACTAAGCCGAGCTTAAAATCAACTGGTACACCGGCCCTACGTCGTTTGAACCACTCATTGAACTAGTCCCTGAGTGCTGCACACATCGATCAACAATACTCTGATTTAACTGGTTAAGTTTTGGGAAACCCTTGAAATCAATTACTAGGTAAAAAATGTAATTAAAACGGCAACAAAATGGTAACAAATGGTAATAAAATTTTAATAAAAAGGTGTAACAAAATGGTGTAACCAAGTGGTAAAAAATTGAAACAAAATGATAACAAAACGGTTTAACAAAATCGTTATAAAATGATAATAAAATGGTAACCAAATAGAAAAAAAAATAACGAAAAGGTAAAAAATGGGAATAAAATGGCAACGAAATGGTAACAAAACGGTGAGCAAAACGGTGAGAAAATGGTAACAAAATGGTAACAAGCAACAACTACCTCCACTGAGTCCAGTTTGCAGTACCCATTGAGCGGGAAGCGGACGACGTTGCGTGGATCTCCCTGGTTCCAGGATACGTCGGGCCTGGTGTCCAGCACCTGGCCAGCCTCCGGGAACACTGTGTTCAGGGTGATGCGGTCCCCCGACAGCATGATGCGCTCGCCCAGATCAGGGCTCATGTGCAGCGACACGCACTCGTGCGCCTGTGTGATGCCGTCAATCGGGTGCAGACGCTCCCTCATTATTTCCAGCTGTTTCACCATGGCTGCAACAAAATCGTTTATTATCTTAATCAGACGGCGAACCTATCACAGGCATTTTGAAGACAATATTATGTAATACGCAAGCAAAGTTAGAATTTTATACAGGATGTCCGGGGGTAAAGTGCATTAACTTCGGGAGGTGATTCTACATGATGGTAGGTGTAAAAAAGATTAACAACTTTTTCCGAAATTCCAACTTCTTTTTTCCTACACAAAAAAACGTACCTACTAAAAATCCTTAGTGTGAGGCACGATCTTGAGGCGCACGGCTGAGAGCCTGCCGTGCGCCCGACTCGATTGTGATTGGCCCGTATCGTAACAGCGGAAAATAATAAATCTGGCCGCACACACCAGACTAATTTTATCTTTTTACCTCAAAACTACCCCTAAAAGTTGAAATTTCGAAAAAAGTTATTCATCTTTTTTACTTGTACTATCATGTAGAATCACCTCCCGAAGTTAATGCACTTTACCCCCGGACACCCTGTATAATAATGATAAGAATAAGATCTCGCTTTAAGAGGGCTTGGTTAGTCTCAACCGGAAATTGTCATTTTGAAACCAAATTCTAGAAGTTATGAAATATTCTTAAAAAAAAAAAAAAATTATTTCATAGGGTTGTGTTATATGGTAAATCGGTGTTTTATATATTTTTTTAATTTGAATTTTTTTAATAAAAAGATGTTATACTGTTGGTCGTTGATCAGATTTAATAATTTTCAAAACAGAAATATTATTATAAAAGACAGAATTTATACCGTATAATCATAGAGTATTATAAATTAATACATTAATGGCAATGTTTCAAATTTTTAATTTTAGTTAAAAAATTGGTCTATTTGTTCATTTATGTGCTTATTTACTAATTAATATAATTTAGATTTTTTAAAGCACCCTTTTTGATTATTATATTATTGAAAAATAATAAATTGTTTTAAACAAAATAATTTTAGGAAATTTATGTTTTTAATTAATTTACCAACTCGAGTTAGGTCATTTTTAAACACAAGTTCCAAGCCAATTCCTACCTGTAAAATGAAATGAAATGTAAACTTTTCTTCCGTCCACAAGCAAATACTTTTAATGGAAGATCAATATAAATTACAAGTTACAAAATTGTAATATTGTAATATGTACCATTTTAAAATAAATAAATATTTTAAATATATATATTAAACTAGCTGAAGTCCCCGGCGATGCCCGGGCTTAGAGTTTTCGAAATCAAATGTAGACAGTGCCCTTCCTTTGCATACAAATCAAATCCCCACCGCCCGCTTGCCAGCCTGCTCGTCCACCACATACAGACATTCTCCTTTATATATTATATATTTCAATCAATTTACACAAAACCTTGACAAATTATAAACTTAAACCTTCCTCATAAATCACTACATCTATTGGTGAAAACCGCATGAATATCCGTTCAGTAGTTTTTGAGTTTATCGCGAACAGACAGACAGGCAGACGTGGCGGAGGAAGATAATTTATGTATATATAGAGATTTTTGAAGTGAAACTTCTATAGGACGGCTGTGATTTGGATTTCGGATAAAACGGAAATGACAAATAGTGCACCTGCGGCGCATCAACTGCGCTCATCGACAGCTTTAATAATGATGTCACTTTTAAAGGCTCCTATTGGTTGGGATATGAAACGGAAATTACGCTAGGTCTGCACTCATTGTTCGCTTTGATTATGACCTAACTTTTCAAGTATTGGTTGAGATTGTTTTGATAAAGTTTCGGTTCTACCGCGTGTAAACTGCACTAGAATTTTTTTTTCTTCTTAGTAATGAATATATTTTTTTATTTCATAAATTTTTTATTAGTT
This sequence comes from Limnephilus marmoratus, assembly GCA_917880885.1. NCBI lineage: Eukaryota > Metazoa > Arthropoda > Insecta > Trichoptera > Limnephilidae > Limnephilus > Limnephilus marmoratus. Next base: position 46,859,777 of record OU862920.1, on the reverse strand, counting down.
ACAGATATTTCTTTTTTTTGGCTCCCACACTGGGCTCATGCCCGTGTTATGGAGTCGGATATTTAATATTTATTTAAATTAATACAAATACTATTTTATTAAAACAGATGATTACATATACTAAATAAAAATTTTGAAATATTTAAAAGTAAGTGTAAAATAAAGAGAAAAAAAAATCATATTTTAAAGAAAAGTAGAAATAAAAATGAAAATTCAAATTTTGTAATACAAAAATAAATAATAAAGATTAAATGTTAAGAACTCAAGTGTTCTATACAAATACATAAATTAAAACATATAAGTAAATAAAAAAAATTAAAAAATAAATAAAATTTAGTAAAAAAATTAAGAGAAAAAAAATAACAACATTTTAAAGAAAAATAGAAATAAAAATGGAAATGGAAATTTAAATTTTGAAATGCAAAAATTAATAATTAAAATGTAGTGTTAAGAACTCAGGAATTCTTTAAAGTACGCTCGTCCACTTTCGAAAATCCAATGTTGTTCACGTGTTATAAAAAGAGAATTAGAATTACTTGACTTTATGTCAGTACTCAAAGCATTATATATTTTAGGAGCGATGAACCAGAATTAAATGCTATATAAATGTCGAAAAAAAAATCAATAATGCTTCTACATCGATAAGCATTTGGCTTCATTCAAGAATCAAAACATAAAGAAATGTTTTATTTATTGAGAAATATAAATAGAAAAACTAACTAACCACTTTAAAGTAATTAAACTTTTAAACTAACAATAGCTACGGTGTATTGTATATTTATTAAACTTAATGGATAATGTAGAACTCCACTGATCGTGATAGAAAAGAAAAAGTTCAACGTCAGATATTCCGGATAGAAAAGTCTGAACACATTTCATGGCACTTTCGTGAGTTTTTGCTTTTTAAGATAATCAGATTTCAGTTTTATAGTGATGTACATAATACATGTCCTTTTCTTTTTTCAGTCAATGTATTATTTCGTATGTCGGCCGGTACCTTAAGTTTTCAATTAAATATCAAGATTGTTTTCATATCTCGGAATCATGATGAAAATGCTTTTGGTCTGTATATTATTTAGATATAAGCTGTTCTAATTTTGTGATCCCAGAACTATCTGTTTGACAGGTTTTTGCTTTCTCAGAAATACATCAATCGAATTAAATTCGATTAAAAATGATCTTCTATTTCATTTTAACTCACTAAATGTGCGCTTCGTTTTATTTTAAATCACTAAAACTACGCTGTTTCCCCTCAGGGGTAGCTGTGTCCCGGAACACACTTCATGCTTCATTCAAATTCAAACATACATCGAACCACACATACTCCTAATAGACTCAAGTATTTGATTCACATGATCGTGGTATGTCTGTAATGGTGATCGTGATGGTCCCCGACGTCATCTATACCTACTGTTAACTTGCGCGTCATAATAATTCTCCTTACAATACTTCGCTCTACATGCCATAACCATCAGCTCTGCATTCTTGATTTCAGTTAGCATTGTCATAAAACATTTTAAACGATGAATTAACAGAAAAAGTTGTTGCAAAAACAAACAAAAAAATCGAGTTCAGTTTACACGCGGTAGAAGCGAAACTTTACCAAAACAATCTCAACCAACACTTGAAAAGTGGGGTCACAATCAAAGCGACCAATGAGCGTTTACCTAGCTTAATTTCCGTTTCATATCTCAACAAATAGGAGCCTTTAAAAGTGACATCATAATCAAAGCGGCCAATGAGCGCAGTTGATGCGTCGCAGGTGCAGTTATCGTCATTTCCGTTTCATCCGAAATTCAAATCACACCGGCGCTATAGAAGTTTCACAGTTTATAAAACTCTAAATTTTCGTTAGCCGTTTGGACCCGTTCTGAGTGACATTTTTCTAACCACCATCAGAAATACCCTGTTCATTCCCAAACCTGCAGATGATTAAAACTGTAGTACGGTATTCTGTGACGCGACCCTTTGTTGGGGAGCCCTGCGCCGAGCCCACTGGGCCCGCCGCGGGCCCTAGCGCCGAGCGGCCCGCTCTTATTTATTTTAGCCCCTGGCAACTACAAGATTGGGTAAAGTCACTCCCGGCCATTCCTGCTAACCAACCACCATTCTCGACGTACAGACTACGCTCTGTTCTCTACAGCCTCCTTTTATATTAGAATTATTTTATTTTGTTTTTCCCTACACGCAATACATAGAAGTTCGAGTATGTAGGGACCAAGTTGATGATATTGAAGCTCTGCTCTAAAGAGCTGTCGACGTCCATTTTATATACAAGAATTATATTAATTTGTTTTTCCAACACGAAATCTATGTAGAAGTTCGTAGGTATGTAGGGACCAAATTGTTGCTGTTGAAGATACACTTTTGAATATTAAAACTATGGTGTGCATATACAGGGGGTCCGGGGGTAAAGTGCGTTAACTTCGGGAGGTGATTCTACATGATAGTACAAGTAAAAAAGATACATAACTTTTTTTCGAAATTCCAACTTTTAGGGGTAGTTTTCTGGTAAAAAGGTAAAATTAGACCGGCGTGTGCGGGCGGCTTTATTATTTTACACTGTTGCCGAATGCCGAATCCCCGCTCCAAGCGCTCAGTGTCAGTGTTGAATTCGAATGTAACAATTTTATTCGCGTAGTAGTGTTTCACTTTAAAAACTTTATTATTGTTAGTCAAAACTTGTTGATTTAATGTGTCTTTATCTGGTGTGTATTTATTAAGACTGACTTAAAGGAACAACTTCATTAAGTGCGTGTTTTTTTCAGACTTACTTTTGTTTACTTAGTTGTAGACGTGCCTAACCTGCCTAGCTGTAAAAATGGTGTTTATTTGTGCGTAATTTTATCATTGAATTATTGTGCCAATACCGCGTAATTTTGTTACTGAATTATTAGGTACTGTATATTTCAATATCTTTGGGTAAATGCCTTACTTTACCAACAAAGAACGGGCAGACATTCGTCAATGAAATACGCCACAACGTACGAATTGATAATAATTACTTTACGTTTACAAGCGTGCTTACAAGTTGAAGGTAGACATTTTGAAAATTTGTTAAACTAGTTAAAAGCGATGACATTAGTTAAGTGTTCAATTAGTTTATAACAATTTAATCGTTAAAAGCGTGTCTTCAATTGTTATTTAAGTGCAGTTTTCTTTTTACATTTGGTTTAAAACATACGATCTGTATAAACGTCAAATTCTCGATCTTGTTATGTTTACAAACGGTTTCCATGGATACAGGCCAAATCACACCAAGCAACTTTGCAACAAATGCGCCCGGCAAGCTAACTTGGGTAAGTGCTACCTTACACTAAGGATTTTTAGTAGGTATTTTTTTTTTGTATGGGAAAAAAAAAGTTGGAATTTCAGAAAAAGTTATTTATCTTTTTTACTCCTACCATAATGTAGAATCACCTCCCGAAGTTAATGCACTTTACCCCCGGACACCCTGTATTTATTATCTTCCATTGCTCTCTGTTATAATATGGCTCTGCCGCTGAGAACTCGGTTCCAAAACCGAAAATGAAATCTCCCTGTGACTCTTTTTAGATTTATGTATTATATAATTTCGTTTTCTAATAGTATGTACTAGTATGTTCAACTTCTGATCAAGCTCTAATAATAAGCTCTGTAATAACAATTTTATGATCTCTGTTTAAAATAAATTAATAATGTTACCTAACGTTTGCTACTTAAGGAGAGCCTATGTATTCATGGTATGTTGAATACCCCCTTGATATATGAACAGAAGAAAACTACAACAATTGTATTATCACCTCATAAATTTACTTATTCTTGTATGTTATGTTTTGCTTATCATTCCTATATATTATGCACAACTTATAATATTCTAAATTCTAATAATTGTAATAATATATAAGAACAAGCATCTGCTTTATTAAGAGAGGTACATGTTTCAAATAACAACCAAAAAAAGAGTTCACTGTTATAATAAATATGTGGTCCGGCTGCGGGGAGCACCGCTGCAAAGTAAAAAACCTTATCTCTCCTGGACTCCTTTTGTAGGTTATTGTAATATGATTACATTTCAGATACGGGTTGTCCAAGAATTAAAGACCGTTCCTCATTTTCGGCGACTTGGACACTATTTCTCAAAATATGGTGGCACTAGCATGCAGCGCAGACTTTCCCCCAAAAACGAGCGGTGATCCGGTTTGGTAGCTGCTTCAGAGCGATTTTTAAATCCGTTCGCCATCGACTCTCCGCTGTCGAATCCCGCCGACTGCGGGATGCACTCAATTATTCGCTTTCTCAACTAAGAGGGAGTTAGCCCTGTAGAAGTTCGTAAGATCGCAATTTTGATCCCAGACGTCAATAAGTAACACACAAATGATTTTGAGGGAAAAACGGCATCTGTAAATTGCGTGATCGTTGGGTTCCCAAAATGCTGAAGAGCAAAATCGTATGGAAAGCGCTGGGATCTCTTTTTTTCGGTTTTTCCAACCAAGGCAAAGTTTTTTGGGTTGAAGAAAGGGTTCAGCACCTAATCTCAGAATCAAAAATGTAGTCAATGACATGAATTGCATCTTTTTCTTCACCAGAAGCAACATTTGGCCGGAAAATCTTTGGAGACCGAGTAGGACGCGCAGGTAGAGGTGAAAATTCGAACGGTCTTTAATTCTTGATAATTTCTTGTATAATGAGTACTTATTATTCCATGAATTAACACAAATTCTATTACCTATTGCTGACTAACCAGTCAATCAAATGCCATCCTACATAAAATAAGACTAATGTCATCTTATATTTTTTCTTCTAATATATAAAGTTGATTGTCTGTTTGGAGCGGGCGGGCGGCGTGTATTTGTTTTGATGAACTTTTACATTCTTGACCTAAACGAGGATGCTTCAGAACAAAAAAAAAAGTTTATTCGAATTTTCTAAATACTAGCCCATCCTCTTTTCCCATCCATTAAAGCTGAATTTGATTGAAATTTTCCCCACTTGAAGTTAAAAATTAGAGGAAAATTACTGCCAACTCTGATTTCGAAAAACTTTGCGTAAAACCCGGACAACACCTGGGTATTTAGCTATATTTATCTTATGCGCCCTCTATAGGCTTAAAATCTTCTGGATTGATTTTGCTGAAAATTTCAAAATTTGTTCTTAAAACCAAGATTATAAGAGATTGGTTGGAATAGTAGAAGTCGGGGTCACCCGAGGAATTTAAGGCACGAACACTTATGTTTGACATAATGAGGCGCATGAACGAAGAAAGGAGCGTAAGGAGAATGTATGATGCGGAAGTGGATGGTAGGTGGAGTCGGGAACGTCCGAGGAAGTCAAGGAACGATCACTTGAAAAAAATACTAAAGTGTGGTAAAGTTAGGCAGATATGTGATGCACGAAGATAGAACTAAGGGGAGAATGTATGGCTCGAACAAATTAATCGTATACTTAAGTGTGGTAAATTATGGCGTATGTGTTGAATGAAGAAACGGGTGTAAGGAGAGTATGACGTTGATGTTAAATGTATAAGAAGTCGAGGACACCCGAGGAAGACATGGCATGACCAATGAAACAAATTATTTTTCAATTCTTTACAATGATAAAATTTCCACCTTAAAAATGTACTCGAACAACGCCGGGTATACGTAAGCTTGTCAGATATAAAATAATGATACAATTACCATCACATTTTAACAATGTATAAACATTGCATTATTATCTGGAATTTCCGAGGAATCTTGAGTTAAAATGGTAAACATATTGAAATTGCAACAATGTTATGGTAATGTTTCGCTTGCCGTTATTATTATAGTGGCAACATAAGAAAATATTTCGTTGCTTGACTTTTGGGGTATTGTGTTATGTCTACACTTTCTCTTCCTTCTTGAATCAACGTTTTGGACAGCATTTCAGTTTTCATCATTAGGGCAGACGCCATGGACACTGTGAAATTGTACGAAACATTGATGCATTGCGGAAAAAGCGCAACAAGAACTACTCTTCTCCTAAAAAGTCAAGTAACATACTCATAGCCAATAGTATCATGTTATTTAATTTTTGGAGTAATGAGTCATTTTTCGTTATCTCCTCCTTCATGAGCCAACTGAGGACAGCTTTGTGATGTCCATCATCAATGGACACTGCAAAGCTCTTGGTTACTTTGGCGCTGAACGAGAAGGAAGTACGATACGACTCAATACTCAATACCCCGAAAGACAAAATAATGCTTTCGATCGTGAAAATTTTAAATCAAATTTATCAGATTGAAACATGGTTTGGTTCAAGTTGTACAATATTACACAGGAATAGTTTGGTAAATCGCTGAAGCAAAGACTCGCAAATTCGCAACTGATTAAAACATTTTTAATATAGCAACGCAAGCAATAAACGCATTTCTGCATATTATCAACAAAACCCTTCACCACATAAAAAATAGCATTTACCGCATTACTGTTAAAGAATGACAGTGTAAAAAAAATATAAATCATTACTTACCAAATTTAACAATAGTACGGATAATTTTGTAGGTAGCTATTAAAGCACCAACATACCAACCTTTTAAAAAATTTCTAAATTTAAAGCAATAAGAATAGAATAGATCAAATAGGTAGGAAATGTTGTTTGAGAACCTAAAAAAATATTATCACGTATTTTGAAAACATCATCAACAGAAAATGACAAATCTTCTTAATATGCAAGAAATATGAAAACATTTAAAACTATAAAACCAACTTCAAAATTTATAAACCCAAAATGATTTTAACGAATGTAGATTATGATAGGTCTGACAAGGTCAGAGTATTGATATTACATAGAATCGAAAACAAATATTTGCTTTGCAATGTACAAGAAATATCAATATTTAATAAATCTTTTTTTTTCTCCTGTTTATGTTGTTAGTAACAACCCTCCTAAACAATACCTAGTAAAGTACCGTTTTTATGTTAAATGAATAGTGGAATTTTTTGGAAAAGAGATTTGTTGTGAGGAAAGATCAGGTTGGATCAGAAAGTAGGTACGGTTAAATAGATTCGGAAGCAAATAAGCTTTACTTTACGTGTAATACAAAAACATCAGAGTTCACAGAATGATTTTTTTTAAGTTTTCAAAGTTAAAAAATAGTTGATACCAACCTTTATATATTTGTCTGTAACCTTCAAAGCCCATTTTATATGATGTTTTATACTCACGTTGTAGTTCAAAGAAGCGTGCCTCCTCCAGCAGCAAGTCAATATCGGAGAATTGTTCCGGGATGAGCACGCGCGAGTTGCGCATGAAATTGAGAATGTGTCGGAACATGCCTCCGTCGCGGTCAATGAAGTAGTGCTGCTTGAGCGAATCCAGCACGATGGGGGTACTGCCGTTGAACAGGCGAGCGAGCTTGGAGTCCGGGAACCTGCAACAGGGATGGTCGTAAACACGCGAGATTAGCAAATTGTTGACCATCCAGTCAGCACTGATGGTCCTAAAACGCGGAATTAGCAGATTGTTGACCATCCGGTCAAAACTAATGGTCGCAAGAACACAAGATTTACAAATTGTTGACAATCCAGTCAGAACTGATAGTCGTAAGCACCTATGTTTTACAGAATGTTGACCATCCAGTCAGTACCGATGGTCGCGTCGCAAAGACAGATTACATAGTAAGTTTATTATATAATATGGGATTAGCAGATTGTTGACCATCCAATCAGAGCAGATGGTCGCAGGTACGCAGAAATTACAGGATGTTGACCATCCATTCAGCAACGATGGTCGCAAACACGCGGTACTAGCAGATTGTTGACGATCTAATCGACACTGATGGTCCGGTCAGTACTGGCGGTCGTAAATAGACAGGATTCGCAAAATGTTGACGATACAGTCAGTACTTGTGGTCGCGAGTACGCAGGATTTACAGAATATTGACCATCCAGTCAGCGATAACGCGGGGGGATGGTCGTTAAAATGCAGGATTAGCATTATTTGTTGACTATCCAGTCATCTAGTGTTGAACCGTTCTGCATTGATTTGGGCAAAGTTGTTCAGATATAACAATCGCAAGAGGTATTCAAACAAAGTCAAAGCCAAATGTTTTCCACTTCTCCCACTACACAGTGTTCAGTAAATGTAAGATGCAAATGAAATACTCGTAATAAAATAGATACCAAAATTTAATATAATCTCAATATCGACCAAGACGTAGACCTAGACTATACACGGTTGAAAATACCCTTTCTACATTTTAAGCATTCTACAACAGCGCGGGCGGTGGTATTGGGAACAAGCAATATTATTATGTAGGGGGGACCTAGGAGAGTTGTGACAGAGAAGAGTTGTGACAAAGACGATTTCTCCCAACCTACAATAGTTAGCGATATTGTTTAGAGACGCGCCACTTCACTCGGTACCCACCGGCGGCGCACGAGAAGCGGTTACGTAATTACGACGTCTGCGTGCAAAAAAATGCGAAAAGTAAGTTTTTCTTAAAAAATTTGATTGAATTTATATCATGTCTTATTACATATGCGTTGCTGTGTTATTTTTTCTTAAGTTGTATGGTTATTTAAATCTCAAAGCGTTGCAAATATCTTTTGTGTTTGCATCGTGTTTAGAAAATGTGAATGATTATTCGGACTAAGTCGTAATTTTGAGCACCTAGGAGAGTTGTGACAGCCTGTCACAACTCTCAATACTTTAATTAAATACTCAATACTTTAATTAATTTTGATGATTGTTTTGGAAAGGAAAGGAATGGTGCTACATTACATCACATAGGTCATAACTGTGAAATGTTTCTTGAGAGAGATATGTCCCTTAAATTAAAAATTGTCACAACTCTCCTAGGTCTCCCCTACATAACACTGTACACACATTATGGTTTCTGAGGAGACTCTCCCTTCATGTAAAAGTATTTAGCGCACAAGTCATAATAATCCTTCAAATTATTGTAACGTGGGTATAATATATTTAACGATTTGATGTGTTATTGTAATATTTTATATTATATTTTGTTCTATGTTATTATCAAATGTTACATTGCTTAAAATATTTCACGGTTTTACGCAAAAATATATAAATGGTTTTTTCTTCAAAAACTACTTGTATTTTCTTAAAAATTTTTCACTTTTATATTTTTTTGTATAAATTCTATGTATGTGTAATCCTCGATAACTTAAATATTATTTTATAATCAATGTAAAAGCCGCTACGGGCGTATAACAACAATAAACAAATAATCTTTAATTCCACAAAGTTTTCAAACAATTTTTCATGTTAACATGTTAAAATCACGAGGTAGGTATTATAAACCTCTGATGAAAGGCAAATATTCACATATTTCTAACCGGTTGCAAATAACCCCGTGTTGTGAACATTTTTCATTTTACGGACAGTACAATAAGAATGAAATAACTGCGACACGTGTAACTTATGATACTGAGTTGTTCTGCCTACACGTGTAGTAATGCTGGTACTGTTTGAAGTTTTATGAAAGGTCGGCTTTGGCGCAAATCGGGCTTGCATTTTCCTTCAGGGTGGGTTAAACATTCTCCATTGCGACGCGCGTGGGAAATTCAGTAGCTGCACAGCATTGTGTGAGAGTTGTGCAATTTATTGGCATATTCAAAATAGGATATGAAGCGAAGGGATGAATCTGTATTTTACAACGTTAGTACCATGGAAAGTTAATACGTATCTACATTATCATCTATATATTACTAGCTGGTACCCGGCATGCGTTGCTATGCCATTTAACAAAGAAATTGTTTCTCCCTGCGTGTCCTTTCCCATTCATCCCGTTCCCCTTCTGCCCCCCCCCCCATTCCTCTCCCGCGTCGTCTTCCCATTCCACTCCCCCCCCTTCTCCCGTCCAGCAAATCCCCTCCCGAGTTCCCCTCCCCCCTCCCAGATTCTCCTCTCCCTTCCTGGTTCCCCTCCCCCCCCCCTCCTGCGTTCCATAAATTAATTCCCGGTACATTTAGTTTTCGAGTACCACCTATTGCAATTTTTTATACAAATTTCATAATGCCAGAGCTCACCAGACAATAACGAACACAACAAAAAAAGAATTATCCAATTTGGTGCATTCGTTCGGAAGTTATGCGCGTAAATACATTTCGGCGATTCATTTTTATACAAATTTCGTAATGCTAGAGCTCACCAGTAGTTTTATACAAACCTTGTCATGACAATAACAAACACAACAAAAAAATAATTAACCTCTTTGGTGCAGTCGTTCGGAAGTTATGCGCGTACATACATTTCGGCGATTCACTTTTGTTTATATATATATAGATATAGATAGATAGATAGATAGATATTTTATATATTAAACCAGATTTAATTAAATATTACAATTTAAGGTTTCACTCTTCAAGTTAAAAATAAAAATTAATCCTGGACTTTCAATAGGTGTCGCATATTAAACGAAAATGGATACATTTATCCAAGACCTTAATTAGGTAGCATTTAGTTCGAGTTTAATGTTGCAATCGTATATGTAAAGATAACAAAAATATGTGTTAAGAAAATGAAGATAATGATGGTATACTTTTGAATGTAGCTCTAACTTTGCGAGGTAATTTTTTGAGGAACGCTAAAGATAAAGATCATAAATTGACTAATTCCGGAATATATAAACTCAAATGTAATGATTGTCCCTCATTTTATATTGGAAAACCACTCGTAATTTTGAAATCAGAATCAAAGAACATTTAAGATATCTTAATAATGATTTCGCTAACCGTATCATTGAAAATAACCATAGTTTTGAAAAAAAAAGTACGGGGATAAATATTCTTCATATTAACTATAAAGGTATACGCTTAGATAACTTAGAAGCCTTGGAAATAAATAAAAAATTCCTTAAAAATAATTAATCTATTATCAACAAATAAAAATATTATCTTAGAGCCCAATCATGGATGTGTTCCGGGTTCCCCCACCCACTCCTCATTAATACCTAGCAGAGCCTCCACCCCTACCACAATCATTAGTAATAATACATTGTTCCCACCCACTGTTTTGAAATTGTCAAATCAGTATACGTTTGCCCTGAGGAAGGAATGGTCGTCCCGAAACCGGTCGGCTTTAAACAAATATACAAGTGGTTCAAACAAAGTAACATTGTTTAATTTATCTATAACTAGCAGACCCGGCCACGCGTTGCTGTGGCTAACAAAACACAACGCCATTACCCAATCTTTATAAAATCTACACCACCCGCTTGCCAGCTGCCCGCTGCCTGAATTGAATATTTGAATTTCTCGGCTTTTCTCTACTATAATAAGCATTTATATTATTATTACACATATAAAGTAATTAACTCGCCACTAATTATACAATGCTTGCAATGCAACACTGGATATTTGAAAAGGGAAAATCAAATACATACTTACTCTAGGAAATCTATTTTCCAATTTCTTCAGTAGAACGAATTTCAAAAGTGACTATGGTACGGCCCGCGCCAGCCGTTTTAAATCGCACAAAAATATGTTTTCTTTGAATTTTTCGGCTTTTCTCTAATATAATTTACATGTATTATACATATAAACATTCCTCTTCAATCACTCTATCTATTGGTGAAAACCGTATGAAAATCCGTTGCGTAGTTTAAAAGATTAACGCGCACATCCCTTTTGAGCGACTTCATTTTATACTATGTAATGATGATGATGATGATGATGATGATAATGATGATGATGGGAGTTCTTATTCGAAGTATGAAACAGTTAAATATGAAGGATCGGAAAGGGTCACATTAGCTCAGTGGTAAAGTTCCACCAGGCAAGGCCCTGGGTTCGATTCCTAGATGTGACCGAATTTTTTCTGATTTTTCTGTTCCAGATTTTCAACGCTAATATTGTCTTCATTAGTTAAATATTATAATTTGAGGTTTTACTCATTAAGTTAAAAAAAATATACATATATATTTTAATCACTGTCACGACGAATTTTTATCCCAGAGGCAGTTGGGGGTACAATGTTCGAGACTATTTTGTATGTACAGATCTTTGATACAGGCAGTTATTGACGGAGGATTGATTTGCGTAAGTTGCTAATAGAAAGATGTCAAATTTAGCATGACTGGGAGTCCATATTGAAATACTGATATCAACACTGGTCAGTAGCTGTGTTAGCATCGCGTTTAGATCCCATCCAGACGTTGCGTGTTCAATTCCTCGGCTGGCTAAGTCCTCCATCACAACACGAGCAATGTTTTCCGCTTATTGTGGAGGTATTAGGAGATTTCAAATTCGTAACCCCGGAATGTTGGTCTTTCTTAAAAAAAAAACGAGTGTAAAACTTCTTTAGCTCCATCTACATGATAGGGAGAGAGAAATAAAATGTGCGCGCGCACTGCTCTCTCTTGCTCCTACAGTGTGATACAGACAATAGGCCTGCACTGTGTCTTTGATATACGAAACGTAACTGGCCATGAGAGAAAGAGAGAAAGAAAATGTGTGCTCGCACCTCTCTGTCTTGCCCCTACAGTAATATACGAAACGTAACTCTCTCTCTTTCTATCTTCACTAACTTATATCTCCCTCTCAACCACCGTTCGCCTCGCTTTTCGTAACGCTCTCGTCACGCATTCACCAGCTTACTCCCCAAGTCAAGCGTGCGTAAAGAAGTTTTTCTTCAAAAACTCTGAATTTTGACAATGAGTTAAGGTACTAGCAGTTAAAAAGTGAAACTAAAACTAAATGCTATGAAAATGAGATTCTTGAGGCGTAGGTGTGTGGATAAACTATGTATTCCCGTATTCCAAATGTGGAGATCTGGAAAATGTATCGTCGATATCAATGGTATGATTGAGAAAACAATAATGTGTTGTGGACAAGTGTGCAAACGGATTGTTACACAGAATTTGACATCTCATCAAATTTTGAAGTTAAAATTCAAGTTCTTGAACTGAACAGAACTTTGATAGGACTTTCACAGTGAATATTAACATTGAAATTTGAAAAATTGTTCTAACTCTGTGAAACAACGCGTCCAAAGGAGAGTATACATTATGATGCGTTAATATATCAAAGGGGTCGAGAAATTACGCAAATTTCAGTCAGCAGTCGAACAAAAGAGTGCATGAAGTTGTTGGCTTGGGCTTGTTTTAAACGTAAGATCATGTTATTATTATATCATATCTGAAAATTAAATTTATCTAGAAATTTGATCTCTCTGTCCCCAACTACTTCCTTTTGCCTTAGGTACAACAATCTCCAATTAGAGTGTCATAGTTCCACTTCCCTCAAGCGTGGGACACTTGTGTGGCCTTCGCGTTAAAAATAAGGTTAACGCACAACAATTATGAGTGATTAAATGTTGTATATAACCAAGGAAACCAGCTGAAATTATTTGTTTGTAAGTTGACTATTTAATTCAAGTCACGTGCTATGCTCGGAGCAAAACAGGCAGAACCCGGCGTATACTAGCTGAATGTACCAGCTAATGTAGTGAATGTACGCAGAATCTGGTAGCTACGAGCTATGAGCTACAACAGTGATGTGAAGATATCTGTATAGGAAACGATAGGTAAATTGGCACACGCTGAACCAACATTCGCGTGTTGAGCATTGAAGAGCTTCATTATGTTGCTAGTCACAATATATTATTATGACACACATAATATTATAAGTTATTAGAACAGGCAACTTGAAAACTATATGGTCTTTCTTTTGAAACAGTAACCATTTTTATTTTTATTTCTATTAACGAATTTATATTTTTGTAGAAGGAGAAAAGAGAACAGAAAATATAAAAAAGCGACGTCTTGCGACTTTCTAGTTTCACTTCTATCGCGTGTGAATTACACATTGGAGGGGACCCCACCACTTGTTAATGTAGGTATCTTTTTTTTTTCATGAAAACCAAACAATAGTTCCAATGCTCCCAAAAATCCGGAGCCAGTGGGACTTTGGCATCCCTGATTGTGGTATTATATGAGTCGTTCAATTTCTATATCCGCTATATCAACTTTCACTGATTCGAAGAAAACCGCAAAAAACTGTCACATATCTAGCATAAATAAAAAATTGCGTTTTATTTTTTTATATAACGAATTGGAGTATTATATATTAAAAAAAGTGTTTATTTTTCAATGTATGTAAAGAAATATTTAAGTAATTTGGACAAATAAAATGGATATAGCGGATTTTGATACTCACTTCGTGATTTGTATGGAATATAGAGGATTTGGAAACTCAACTGACCTGAGGGGCGTGTTTTTACACCAGCCATCTTCGCAAAATAACTGCTCGTGATTGGTTGAATTCCGATATAGCGGGTTTTGATAGTAACTTCTTGTATGATATAGCGGGTTTTGTTTCTCGCTTGCAGTTTTAACATGGTTTTTGGTCGTGATAAAGGATGTTTTGAAAATCGATTTTAGATTAGTCTTGTTCTATGCAAAAATGAGAACAAGATGTCATAGATCATTTTGTCAAAAAAATCGGATATAGCGGGTATAGAAATTATAGGACTCTTATGATACTGAAGGTAGCGGGGGGTGGAAGGAGGTGGAAAAGAGGAAGGTCGGGAGAACCTGGTTATTCGAATCTGATCACATAATATTTTCAGAAATTAATAGTCCCAACTGCTCCTAACCTTCTGAAGCCAGTGGAAATATGGCATTCCAAATTGGGGTATGTTGTGATACTATTGATGATAGGGGGGAGGGGAAGGAGATGGAAAAGACAAAGGTGGGGAGAACCTGGCTATTCCGATCTAATCAGAAAACACGGTTAAAGGCATTTCTTGCCATATTTCAATTCTGAATTTTGAACTTACACCAGGGCGATACTGTTAGTATCTTCCACTCTGAAACGTGTCGCAAATATGCTTTATATTATTTTAAATGATTAAATTGTGAAATAACACAAATCAATCAAATAAAATTTTCTTGCGCGAGCCGGGATTTGAACCAGCGGCCTTCGGATTTCTAGTTAAGAGTCTTATCACCCGACCACGGAGGCGGTCAGCTACACCATAAAGAGAAGTTCTTACTTTGAAATTATTACCTAAATCCCACCAACAACAAAAAAATACATCAAATATTTTGGTTTTCAAAAAACAAGCTGGTTTACCACAATTCCCGCTATCGCCAATTATCATTCAGCCATACGGGTCTCCAATCTCCAGGAATATGAAGGAGGTACAAATAATTAATCAATAAATGGGACTAATCAAAAATACAGCAACACTAATAACCCTAATTTACATATGCCGGAAAGCCGGTATTGCTTTGATTTGCTTTGCGCTTGGGGCATATTGCTCCGCGGAACATAAAAGGAAAGAAAAAACACAATACTCAATGTAATATATGATATGTATATGATTTGGTGGATTAGGTCATTTTTACTCTGGACGATGATGACTATCTACAAAATTGTGCACAGGATTTCTCAACAACAAAGCAATGGTTAACAACATTCAGGAACAAACACTATTAAATTATATGAATGTTCTGAAATTGTCAAACAAAAGGATTTTCACTGACTTAGGATTTCCATGTAAAATTTTAAATAATGTGGTTGAAAGTCCAGAATTGCTAGCTTGTCAAAGCTTTCAGATTCCACTAAGTAATGCTAGAAGTTAGACGGATTTATTTCAGTGCAGAAATTCTGCGACTAACTACCATACGAATTTCTCTTTGCCCAAATTAAGAGTACTAATGGAAGAAAATAATTATACTTAATCAGTGGACATCTTCAATTTATTACTACACAAAAACAAAATGTGGTCACTGAGGCAGTTTGGTTAAGTATAATAAATTCCGTATAATTGTTGACAATTCATTTTCAAGTCGCTAAAAAGAGCGTTAATAAATAAATAATTATAAAACTTACATTAAACATACATTAACCTTCCCCTATGCCATCTCCTTCACATCTTCACTACCTTCATACTTAATTCATAGTCCCACTAGACTCCGTGCCTATTGTATCTGTACGAAATTAGTAATATCGAATTTCTATGATCTGAAATATTTCTGCGGAATGTTATTAATTTTTTCTTTTAATTATAATTATAATTAAAATTCTGTGTATGAGATTGAAATGTGAATATTTTAGGTTTACATTTTTGACAGACCGAAATGTGTTAACTTTTGACAGATTTTGAAACTAAATCACAACGATTTGCCGGCTTCTGTGTTTTCTCCCTCCTACAACATGGATCTCTTCCAGACCTAGGTTCTCTCATTGCTTTCCTCAAAGAGACCCTCCACACAGCATCCCCAAAAATGACGTAGATCCCGAGGAAAATTATTTTCTTGAGATGAGTTATTGTAAAAAAATAGCTTCACAAATTCCACAATTAATTTTAATTGCGGAATTCAATATTTCCTATGATTTTTGACGGGTCTCTGCGGTACATGTTTGTATATAAAACATAAATGTTTGAAAGTGACACAGTGATTTTTTAAGTAGATGTGTTTGTAAGTCTTTCATCAAAAAGTTAATAATTGAAAAAAAAATCGACTGCAGTTTACACGCGGTAGAAGTGAAACTTTACCAAAACAATCTCAACCAATACTTGAAAAGTTAGGTCACAATCAAATCGGCCAATGAGCGCAGTTGATGCGTCGCAAGTGCAGTAATCTTCATTTCCGTTTTATCCGAAATCCAAGTCACAGCGGGGTTATAAAAATTTCACTTTAAAAAACTTCATAGGTAGTTAACGTTTCAAAATATATTCATAAATTACCGCTATATCAATGAATATGATATCTCAAATATGGCATTTTACGATAAAATTCGATGTCAAGTCAGCTTGAGATACAACTAATACAGAATTGATTTACTCAAACAGAACTGGCTTCGACTTCTGGATAGGAATGTCACGTTTGTCGAGCAAGAACAGCAAGTAAGCATTTATTCACTCACGGAATAACCGTATTGTTTAAGCAGAGCCCGGGGAGTAAGGACTATGAAAATGTCATTGCGTTCTTGTTAAGTTTTGTTCCTTGGGGGTAAATTATTCTTAAAACAATTCTGATGTCCCCGTGTCAAGTTTTTTGCTGTCAAAAACTGTCTTACCCAATCGGAATTATCTTAAATACCTCAATACCGAAATACATCTCTTTGGTCTTCATCTCCTCATTTTATCTCAAATATTTGACACTTAGGTACTAGCCGGTGTTGCCCAGGCCTTATGCAGTTTTTCGAAATAGGGTACATTCCTAGATACATTCCTCTTGTTTTGAAGGCCAATGGTTCAAATGTTTAATAAATCTCAATAAAGTAAAATACAAAAATGTAATCGCGTCCCCCTGCCCCCCGTTAATTTTGTTCTTAACATTTTTTATTTTATTATTATTGTACAACAGAATAATTCCAATTACAGTACAATTTAGTTACCCTATCAGCATTTAGGCAAGTGACTCTTCAATAATGTTTTTAAGGCATATAAAGAACAGTCACATCCAAATGGTTTGCAATTTCATTTAACAGCACCACTCCCCTCGTCATGCTATGCTTTGCCAAGACGTCTGTTTTGCCGTTCGGTGCTTTAAATAAGTCATGATGTCGACTTCGGCTGTAATCTGGTACATATAAATCATAGCATCCCAAGAGAAATGGGCTATTGATGAAATTGTTCCAAATTTTGAAAGACAGAATAGCAAGACTTGCTTTCCTTCTAGTTTCTAGGCTCACAGAATCAGTTTCCTCAAGTAAGTCAATATGGTGCATGAACCTTGGATAGGTTCCATGCTTCCGCATATAAACATACCTGAGGAATTTCTTCTGGATTTGCTCTAACGTATCAATGTTCTTCTGGTGGTACGGTGTCCAAACATCGCTCGCGTACTCGAGTTTGCTTCTCAGTATGCCATCGAATAACGCTAGCATAGCTTCTTGGTTATCAAATTGCTTACAAGTCCTGATGATGAATCCAAGAAGTTTGTAGCAAGACTGAGTGAGCTGCGATATATGGCAAGAAAAGATAAATAGATATTTACATTATCTCGTCAAAGAATCACAATTTTATCAAATATCGTCTAAATTTGACTGGATCAGAGGAGGATAATGACGATTTTGACTTTATATAGCTCAATAGTGTCATTGAGTGTGATCAAAATACTCAAGTAAAATGTTTTTTTCCTGTTACGAATTATTACTAGAATTATCTCTTAAGTCATCTACTTTTCGTAAATAACGAATAAGATTTTCGTATTTCCATATTGATTAAAACAAATCGAATAAGCACGAATAACATATATTGTCAAATAATGTTGTTAGGATTAAAAATGATTTTTTCGGGTGTCTTCCTTTCTAGATGGACCAAAATATGATCGAAATTCGTAGTGATACATTTACCTTCCACATACTTGAGTGTCGTAGGCGGGAATGCATTGCTAATTTCCATAACTAAGCTGGATTGGAGAGATTATTCTCAAACTATATTTAGAACTTCCGCTCTAATAGTTGCATCAACTCAACTATAATGTAGATACCTTGAATTTCAGTTAGATTAACTTAAGATACTACATTGTTGACATTGTACATAATTAACCAAGTATCTTTGATATTATTAGCAGGAAGCACTATCCGCGTACCTTAACTAATGTGTTAGAGCGAAACTTAATTCCACTTGAGGACATTATGTTATGGATAGGTTTATTCATCAATAAACAAGTACCTAAAACCACTTATTTCTACTTCTTGACATATTAAAAAAAATATAGGAAATTTTTTTAGATCGCTACGAATAAAATGCTAAACTTATTGAGAGACCCCAACATAACTTAGACTACCAAGATGAGACTCGTCCGAGCGTTGATTTTCCTCATATTTTATACGGCTGTGCTTCACGTACACTTAGAGCCAGCGAAAGAAAACGGATAGACGCCCTCGAAATACGTTGCTGGAGAAAAATACTTAGGATTTCATGGATGTCCATTCAGGAGGAGCTATGCACCCACAATAGGTTTTCAACAATCTGCCTACAACATATCTTAAATTTGGATACATTGCTCGCCAAACTGAGGACTCCAACTGGGAGGAACTCATAATCAAAGTGTTTGGCAAAAGAAGCTGAGGTAGGTCACCAATGCGCTGGAGTGACAAAGTATGTTTTATATCTTAAAATAAATCCCAAACATTTCATAACATTATTTGTTATTTCAGTGATGTGTGGGAAAAATGTTAAATTTTATTGATTTGGGAAAATAAGATTTTTTTTCAGAATCGCCCTGAAAATCATTCGAGTTTGCGGTTTTCCGACATGGCGTTGATGTCACCGTTGGAGTGAGTGGAAATATAAGACTCAACTAAGAATGTCACTAATATTGGCAAAATCCCCTTCCAAGTTCGAAAATTAGTTTTAAAGCAGCTTCGGATATTTAGTAAACGACTGAAGTTTCGGTTTCGGTCAGTTCGGCACACAAACGAATTTCGTCTACGGTTTCGGTTACGACCAAAAATTAGCCAAAATCGGCGTTTACGACGTATCCGATCACATTCAGCTTTACTGCGAAAAACTTATGTATTATTTTAAAAAGAGCTGTTAAATACAATTGTATAAAAAAGCAAAGTTTCGCGAGTTTTAATTTTAAAATATTATTTATTAATTTCAAACTCTATTATTTATAATTAGAAATATGCAATACTTCTCTATAAAATTTATTCCCTCTTGCAATAAAAACCATAAAAAAATAACCGCCTTCAAAAGAAGCATAAAAATATGGATTATGGATATGGGAAGGAAGAATATAGATAAAATTTTGCAACCTAACGTAGAATAATGCTTGTTCTGTACTTTATTTTAGATTTAACTTCATAATTTTCCTCGGTGATATTCTAACATAGGTATTTACCTACTTATAATTCAAATAAGAAAACTTGTACAATGTGTCCTTAGAATGGAGTACCCCAGTAAGGACACATTTTTCTCTAAAAAACTGTAAAACAAAGAAAAAAAATTGTATTTCTTATGCCTTACAGAAATCCTATCAAAATTTAGGCTGATTTTGTAACTGTAGTTAGCAGTTCTAAGATCTTTTGTAATTTATGTTAAAGTATCCACAGCGTACATTACAGACCTGTTACACGACAACTTTATGTAAACCAATTTATTAACTCAAACATTAATTTAATGTATTGTGTATTTTATTGAAAAATAACTTTATTTCGAAAAATAATATAAATACCTCGTCTGTAAGTAGTACGACCACAGTTTTATAATTTTGTCACGCGTAATAATAATTACATGTCAGAACTTGTTTATTACTAAACTGTTTTTATTAACATAACATATAAAAGAAATTAAAATTAAAATGGAGTTCTACAAATTAAACTTGATAAATTGAATAAAATCTATTTTTTAATTAAATGAAGACAATATTAGCGAAACTCAATCGAAAATCTGAAGACAGAAAAATCTGAAAAAAATGTTGGTTCCACTGGAACTCGAACCCAGGACCCTTTGCTTACAAGGCAAGTGCTCTACCAACTGAGCTACGGAATCTATATCCAATTCGGTCACTTTTAACTGTATCATACTTCGACTAAGAACTACCAACATTATCTTCATTTTCTTAACGCACATATTCCCAGTGGAGCTAATATCTTTTTTTTTCTTTTTCTGTCTCCAGATTTTCGATTGAGTTTTGCTAATATTGTCTTCATTTAATTAAATATTATAATTTGAGATTTTACTCATAAAGTTAAAAAAACAAAAATAAATAAATAAAATCGCATAATTTCGGGATGTAGAGTTTTTTTTTAATTAGTTCCGGTTTCGGTTGCGAAGCCGAAATTAGGTTTAGGTTTCGGTTTCGGTTGAAAATCTAGTTTTGATCGATCACTGATATTATGCTTAATAGTTTCCACTACAGAGTAGACGGATGAACAAACCGCCCGAGGCCCGTCACTGCAAATACCCCCGTGATCCCCTGGAGGTTCACGTGACATGAAGAGACCGACTCCGCATGGGATTGGACTGGATTGGACTCACCGGACCGACACTCCCGCCCGCGGCGCATCATCGGAATGAAACCGCATCCATGAGCCGATATCTCGTCGCATTGATACCGACGTCAGTCAAGGACTAATGAGAACTCGCGTATTATTAAGAATTCTACCACATACACCCGGCGACTTTTTACAATATTTTATTAAAAGCTGTTTTAATCCTTTTGCGACAGGGATTCGCGTCATCGGAAGTAAAATATCATCAATTAAAGAATCGTTTTTTTGTTTTTTCTAAATTTAATTTAATAATGTTATTTTCAAGTTCTGCAAGTATTTTAGTACTTATTTATTTTTGTTAAAGCTGTTTTTAAAATAAATTAATTAATATTTAAAATCGTAACAGACGGATTGCAATCTTTAGAGCACAGGCGTCGGGTGGGAATGCTATCCTTGTTCTACCGGTATTACAATGGAAGATGCTCCGTGGAACTAGCATCATTGATCCCTTCGGCACCGGTGCATAGTCGGGAAACACGCCAAACGCGTGCCCAACATTTGTACACAGTTGACATTTGTCACATGACAACGGGTCGTTTCTTCGACTCGTTCTTGTGTTCAACAGCTCGGCTGTGGAATGATTTGCCGGCCTCTGTGTTTCCTCCTTCCTACAACATGGGTCTCTTCAAGACCAATGTTCATTCCTTCCTCTCCTCAAAAAGACCCTCCACACAGCATCCCAGATGACATAGGCCCTGAGGGAAATTATTTTCCTCAGGGCCTCCTGTGTGGAGTTAATGTAAAAAAAAAGTATATATAAGTCGTCTCAAAGTGGTTTAACCATAGTTTGAAAATGGTCTTGTAAGCCGAAACAGCTGTAACAAAAATTAATACTAAAATACTTGTAGAACTTGGTAATAACATTATTAAATAAAAAAAAAGTAAAAAAAAATAAATGAAGACAATATAAGCGAAACTCAGTCGAAAATCTGGAAACAGAAAAATCAGAAAAACATATTGACACCTCTAGGACCCACTTGCTTTCCGGGCAAACGCGCTAATTACTGCACCACGAGAGGTGTCAATATGTTTTTCTGATTTTTCTATTTCCAGATTTTCGATTGAGTTTCGCTTATATTGTCTTCATTTATTTAAATATTACAATTTGAGGTTTTACTCATTTTACTCAAGTTAAAATAAAAAAAATAAAATAAAAAAATTACATTATTAAATCGCCTGGACACCAGGGCGGGCGGTCGTATTAATAATTTATGCCTAAATCACATAAGCTATGCGGACGACATGATTCTCCTAGCTCCGTCGAACAAGGGGTTGAAAACATGATTAAAAATCTGTGAAGAATATGCAAATGACCACAACATGATGTACAACCCCAAGAAGATGGAACTAATTGCATTCCACCATGGAAAAATCCTGAGAAAATGCTCCCTGTAAAACTTAATGAGGAAAACATAAACGCATCTAAGAATGTAAAATACTTGGGACACATTATTACTGAAGACCTCTCGGATGACGGTGATATTGAACGACAGCGGAGAAGTATCAGTATACTGTCTAATATGATTGCCCGAAGATTCTTCAAATGCAGTAACAATGTAAAAAAAAACATTGTTCAATGCATTTTGCACTAGCCTATATACATGTGAAACATGGTGTCAATACCTAACCAGCTCAATAGAACGACTCCGGATCCAATATAATGATGCTTGCAGAATTGTGTTTGGATACAGAAGATACAGCAGCGCATCTTCAATGTTTACGGAGCTAGGACTGAGTGGATTCGCCGGTCTGATGAGATACCGGATCACTGGAGCCAGGATGCGACTAATGACTTCTGATAACACAGTGGTGATCGCAGCCTTCCAGCACCAAGCGCCACTTCTGAGCGAGCGCTGGGCCCGAGCTCATTCCAGACCACGTCTTTATAATTGATTATTTATTTTATTTCTATTATCGCTTATGTTTTTTATTTATTTATTTTTTCTTTTCTATTTACTTTTTTTTGCTTTATCTTTTGTGTAAATATTATTATTATTTATTATTATCAAATTAATATTATATGGAGGTCTACGAATTAAACTAAAAAACAATTAACAAAGAATTATTATTGTTTTTTAATTTTTTTTTTTTTTTTTTTTTTTTTTTTTTTTTTTTCTTTTTTTTTTTTTTTTCAAAAGAAGCAAACACATTGTGACTTGACATTTTAAATAAATAAAAAGAAAACACTTTGTTTACGTCACTTTATTGATATTTCTTCCGTCTAACGGTTTCGGTACCTCCGTACCATCATCAGGACTGAATATAAAATACTGAGTATTTTAGAGTATTTTATATTCAGTCCTGATGATACTGAGTATTTTAGAGTATTTTATATTCAGTCCTGATGATGGTACGGAGGTACCGAAACCGGTAGACGGAAGAAATATCAATAAAGTGACGTAAACAAAGTGTTTTCTTTTTATTTATTTAATTATTATTGTTTTATAGATGTTATAGAGAAATTTCAGGAATGTATAGCATGTCACTAGATTTCTCCATATTTTGTGACTTCACCATGTAAAACGCCGAATGGAAGTCATCAATAGCTTCGTAGTCTGCGTATTTATAGAGTAAACAGGTTTAGCATGCAATTCTCATAACTACACATTGCAAAACCTCACAGGACAAGCGAGAAACGGGTGAATCTACATCGCGTAGACAACCCAAATAAAGTAAGATTAAATACGATTAGACAGATGACGATTTTCTTTTTAAATTGGCCTAAAGTTAAGATTTTCTCGAAAAGGAAAGCTCAAATTAAAAAGTGTGATACCGCTAATAGACTCCAAATGTGATTTAGATTCACCGGTTTTCTGTGCCTACTGCACACGAGTATCCGGGGTGCCGAAATGGATAACTGAAGAAGCCATATCATTAATCTAAACTAAGATTCATGTTTTCTTTAATTTTTTTAATAGGAAAAGAATTTTTTAAAGTGAAAACTTTTTTAGTACCATTTTCATTTGAAACTCGATGAAACGGAAACGAGCGACGCTAAAAAGAGACAAACATATACATTTATAGGATTTAGCTTGCGGGAGAATGAGATTGACTAATCGGTGTCCTCTTTGTGCGGTTCTCGCAGAATAAAATATAAAATATATTTTGATCTTGGTAACAATATTATAATAAATAAACCCTACAATTATCCTACTCCTGATACTCCTGATACTCCTGTAATTTTTTTTTTAAATATACATAAATTGTAATAAATTTTATACAATAATTAATTACATAATATATGTATTTGATGTACCAAGCAGGACTTGTTTGTATGGGGGGTGTTATTATATTGGTTCAATTTATTATTTTTTATTCAGTTCAAATTTTCAGTGTAATTTTTAAACTGAGTTTTAAATTTTTTTGTTACTGTTCATATTTCTGATTTTTTTCCTTTAATCCTACTACAATTATCCTATTCCTGATGGTTCTGAAAATTTCACTTCTACCGCGTGTGAACTGCACATTTGTATTTTTTTTTTCATGTAAACATGATGGTGGTTTATTATATTTGTCAAATTCAACTCAAAAGAGCAATTAGGAGGTCGAAATATTACATATTTGCACACAAGTTGAAACGGTCATTACTAGACACTGAAAAATATCGACGTTGAAAAGGCTAACAAGCCATACAGCTGCAAAAAAATAAAATTCCTAAGCGCCATACATTTGTAGTTGTTAGTCTTTTTTCCAGTTGTACAGCTTGTTAGTCATTCTGACTCTCCACCATATGCATTTTAGTTTCATAGCTCCCCGAAAGTACTGGAGAACTCTGAGAAATGCCTTCTGGTCTCAGGTTTGAGGAAAGGAAAATCCTGATCTATTTTCTTCTCGTGGTGGGGAGTGAGCAACGACCTCGTGTCGGCAAATATAGACAGGGACTGAGCGTTGGCCGGAATAAGCTGACCACCAACTTTCGCCCTACCAGGCGTCTGTTGTCTAGGGCACCCTCTTGTCCTGGAGAAGTAAATAATCTCCAAAGGCGGAAGAACCTTCGAGGTCAACGGCATAGGATGTGGAAAGAAACGGGAAACTACCACATTAAAGGTCCAAGTGGCATCCCAAGAACCAGCAAAACATGAATACCCAATCTCAAGTAAAATTCTCCGGAGGTAAAATAGTCCCCCGTTCGGATCTCCGGGTGGGGACTGCTCGAGATGCTAGAAACACAAAGTCAAAGTCAAATACAAAGAACCAAATAGCGAGATGGGCAACGTGGAATGTCCGCACATTACTGCAAAACAGCAAACTGGATAATCTGAAAGCTGAGATGCAAAACGTAAATTTGAATGCGCTAGGTATAGCAGAGATGAGATGGCCCAATTGTGGAGACTTCTGGAGTGGCAACTACAGAATCATCCACACAGGATGCATAAAGGATAAACCTGGCCAAGGAGGAGTAGGCGTTGTGCTGTGCAAGGAATGGGGAAGACGGGTTAAGGGATACGTGCAATATAGTGGAAGAATTATTCTAGTCAAAATAGAAACTAAGCCTGTAGACACTGTAATTATCCAAGTATATATGCCAACATCTAGTCACAGCGAAGAAGAAGTGGAGGAGGTATACAGTTCACTAGATAAACTTATATTAGAGATAAAAGCAGGGGAAAATCTGATTCTCCTAGGAGATTGGAATGCTGTTGTAGGAGAAGGACGTGAAGGAACTTGCATTGGGCCCTTTGGGCTGGGTGCAAGGAACGACAGAGGAAACAGATTGACAGAATTCTGCGAAAAACACAAATTAGTGATAGCAAACACTTGTTTCCAACACCACCCAAGACAGCGATATACCTGGAAATCCCCTGGAGACAGACAAAGACTGCAAATAGACTATATAATGGTTAGACATAGATTTAAAAACCAAATAAAAGACTGTAGAAGCTATTCCAGTCCAGATATAGATAGTGACCATAATATGGTAATGGCCAAAAGTATTCTAAAACTGAAAAAAATAAAAAAGAGAAAAAATTTCAAATGGGATACAAAAGTATTAAAGATAAAAGAGATCAGCGACAGTTTTAGGGAAAAAACGCAAGAATGCAACCTAATGGAAGAGGAGAACGTGAATGCGATCTGGAAAGTGATAAAGAAGAAGATCATAACTACGGCAGAGGAAACTATAGGCAAGGAAAAACCCCAAGCAAGGAAGGAATGGATAACCGATGAGATCCTAAATATGATAAAAGATAGAAGAGAGCTCAAAAATGATAAAAGAACTGAATCACAAGAGAAATATAAAGTGCTGAAAAACAGAATAAATAGAGAGTCAAGAATAGCCAAAGAAACATTCTACCAGAATAAATGCGATGAGATAAACGACGACCTCAAGAGAGGAAATATAGAAAGAGCTCACGCTGCGGTGAAAGACTTCTTTGGGATGAGAGTTGGAAAGGGTAATGCAATAGAAGGAGAAGACGGCAAAATACTTTTCGAAAATGACCAAATAGGAGAGAGATGGAAAAGATACCTCGAAATGCTGTACAATGGGAAGGGAAATAGTGACAACGAAACATTGATAGAAAGAGAAAATGAGGTAGACGCAGATGATTTGGGAGATCCCATCACTAGAGAAGAGTTTGATCTCGCAATGAAAAACCTCAAAAACGGGAAAGCACCCGGAATCGATGACGTTCCGGCTGAACTAATTAAACCAGCAGGAAAAGGAACTATAGATGCCCTGTTTAAAATGATACAGACAATGTATAAGACTGGAAAGATACCAGAGGATTTCGAGAAATGCCGAATTGTTACATTACCAAAGAAAGCAGGCACGACGAAATGTGAACAACACAGAACTCTTAGCCTAATATCTCATGCCTCAAAAATATTGACTAATATCATTCTAAAAAGAATCGAACCAAAAGTAGAGAATATCCTTTCCGGAGATCAGTATGGCTTTAGAAGAGGTGTAGGAACCAGAGAAACAATATTGTCGCTACGAATACTACTTGAAAAAAGAATAAAAAGAAACCAAAACACATTCATCGCATTCATAGACCTGGAAAAGGCTTTCGACAAAGTAGAATGGAAAAGACTCTTCGAGATTCTGAAGAGAATTGATATCAAATATAGAGATAGACGAATAATCCAGGCGCTATACAAGAATGAGGCCGCTATAATTAGATGTGACAATGATACAAAAGAAGCCAGTATAAGACAAGGGGTGAGACAGGGATGCTCTCTGTCACCTGTTCTTTTTAACGCTTATATACAAAGTGCGATTGACGACTTGAGAGAGAGAATGAGTCACAGAAAAGGTGTATAGAATAGAGATGTCAGGAGTTCCACTAAAGAACGCCAAGGAGTTTGTCTATCTCGGGAGCAAAATAACATGGGACGGTCGGTCTAAGAGCGATGTCGACAGCCGTATACACCAGGCTAGGCTTGCTTTCAATAAAAGGTCGAAAATAATTGAATCAAATAATATAGACCTAAAGCTGAGAATACTCCTCATCAAGACCTATGCATGGAGTATCTTGATGTACGGCTGCGAAACATGGTGCCTATCCAAAAGAGATAAACGGAGACTAGAGGCTTTTGAGATGTGGTCCTATAGAAGACTATTAGGAATTTCCTGGAGAGACCACATTACAAATGAGGAGGTTCTCCAAAGAATCGAAGGAGGAAGGCACCTTGTCCGAAAGGCGTGCAAGATGGATCGGCCATGTAATACGACAAGAAGGCCTCTTGCATTCCATAATGTAGGGTATGACCGAGGGGACAAACTCTAGGGGACGCCCACGCCGAGAGTACCTGGAGGACCTGCTGGTGAACGTGCGCTGCTTATCATATGCAGACCTCAAAAGAGCCGCACAAGACAGGGAAGAATGGAAGAGGAAACTAAAGGAAATTGCTGCAAACCAATCCCAGGATTGAAACCAGAGAGAGAGAGCTGAAAGGACTACGACACTTGAGACCCCTTATATTGGCAAATTAAATTATTGCATAAATAATAAGGAACTCCAGTAAAAAATATTATGACTTTAAAAAAATATGTTCATACAGACCAATAAACGCTGATTTTGAATATACAAGTTTTTTTATAATATTAAACGTAGTGTTCGTAAAAAATATTAAAAAGTGCATTTTTTAACGTCTTGTTAAAATACACTGTAAAGTTGGTACGATTGAATGGTTAGTGCTGACGTCACGGGTCGCCAGTCATTGTATCACATTGTATGGAAATCAATTGACATGTAGGTATGGCACAAGCCATCAGTATTAAGATGAAGTCATAGTAAATAATGCAAAATCATATGTTTTTGTTTTGAAAATTTGATCGCTTAGAAGTATTGTAGATGCTTCAATTAAATACTGCGTGTAGAACATACCTTGGCCCTTAAAAATATCGGTCATTTTTTTAATAAGTTTTTTAATAAGCCTATAAAAAAATAAAGTATAAGGTCTAAAAAACACACTTTCAAGTCCAAACTCTCCTATTTATAAACCCCTTTTCGGATATGGTTTTATTGTGTAATGTGGCAAAATCAGTTTATTTTATAATAATCGCAAAAAAAGTTGATATTTACACCCAATCTTCCCAAAATAAAATAAAATATGCATTTTCGCGTTGATATTTTACAATACGGCCGCTAGTCGACGAATTCGGTTATTCAAAGTGACCCCTATGGCGTCCACCGAAGAACTACTGTCCACGGCACAGTATTGAACTAGTGGATCGCCTTAACAACATTTCATGTTATTCTTTATTTCGTACTGTTTAAAGAGATTTAGTTGTAGTGTTTATTGAAACAATGTTTAAGCCTAAATAATTCAGTATCAAAAATAGAGCTATCTCTATTAGTTTATCTCTATTATTTAAAATTTTGAAAAACTACTGCACAAAAAAAATAATGAATGAAAAAAGTAATGCTTCTTCTAGGGAGAATACTTCGAACAACGGAACAGCGGATTTCAAAATGGCGGCAGTAGATCAGCTGATTGCCCAATCCCATACTAATTTTTCGGGAGTGATGACGTCACACGATTTACCATATTTCCGGGGGGTCTCGAAAAATTAAAAATTTGACAATTATTTTAAGTATTAAAACTAACTCTAAAAATAAAAACAAAAACACAGTTATTTAAGTTAGAAGGTTCATAAAAAAAATAAAAAAATTGGACTGGAGTTCTCTATTGTTACATTTACTGATGACTCATGACCTTTCACTTCAAAATAATAAAATCATGGTCGATCTCGATCGTTGGAAAGGGCTTTCGAAATCTTCTCGAACAATTCAATTGCTGAAATAATATTCGATAATCCGTGATATTTAAAATTATTATTTCGACTGTTATAAACTAATTTCTTACCTGTAGGTATTGCAGTGTGCATTTATCATGTTTTATCAGAATAATTTATCAGTCGTGCTTAAAGACTTTCACTGGAACTCCAATCTGACAAGAAAATGTGAGCTAAGTTGGTACTTAATTGCAATAAGATTAAATAATAATGTACTTGTTATTTTCTATTTCACTTCACAATGGATATGATATTGAACAAATTTCCTGAATATACGAGAAAAATAAGGTGTTTTGTGTGAAAAATTAGATAAGTTGATATCATTGAGCAATGAGAAAAAGCGTGGAATTCTTCATAACTAACTAACCATCACGCCGTTTCGGACCGACGCAAACAACTCGGTCTTAGCACACACTCTTTGCCTCACTTACATTCATACATCGTCTCTTACATACTCTTCAATTATTCTGACTTTTGACATGGCCCGACTCAAGTATCTGATTCACTTGATCGTGCCACGTCTTCCTCGGGCGTCCTCGACTTTTCCTACCATTCACATTTACGTCATATATTCTTCTTACACTACTTTCTTCGTCCATTCGCTCTACATGCCCAAACCATCTGGTCCCTTTCTTAATATTACTCATTATGCTTACATCAGCCTTTCGTTCTTTGCGGATATCCACATTTCTCAAACGATCATAGATGGTTTTACCACACATACGCCTTAGGGATCTTATTTCAACAGCATTCAGTTTACTTTCATTCTTCCTCTTCCAGTTCCACGCCTCACTGCCATATATCAGGGTAGGTAGCAGGACTCCATTGTGGACTGCTAGCTTCGCTTCTTTTGACATTTTTTTTATTAGCGCCAACGGCATTCAGTCCTCCAAATGGAGTTTCCGGCATTCACCCTTCTTTCAATATGCCTATCAGCCTTCCCATCTCTCGTAAACATACTACCCAGATACACAAACTCACCTGCTCCAAGTATTTATCATTAAATTAATTCTTCATTATTAAAAAAAATACAAGTTTGCAGTTAACACGCGGTAGAAGTGAAACCTTCGGAAAATTAAAGTAGATAATTTTCGTTTTAAATTATTATCTTTTATCGAAGGAAGCAAACACTTTGTGTTGTGACATTATATATTAAATGATAAAACACACTTTGTAAAACACCACTTTTTATTAGAATTAATATTTAACAGCCAACCTTACTTACCGTTACCCCCCGTTACTTACCCAAACTGCAATGATTATTTTTGTCTCCCTCTTTTCTATTTGTATCTTTTTCTGGCACCAATAGGGTATCGCCTATTCTATTGCTATCTCTTTCACTAATTTCTTTTATATATGTGTCTGTATCTAATTTTACTTTAGTTGATATAATAAGCCCTGATGAAGCTTGAGCTAAGCGAAACTGGTTGGCTGTTAAATATTAATTCCAATAAAAAGTGGTGTTTTACAAAGTGTGTTTTTTCATTTAATATATATATTATCTTATTCTTCAAAGATTTTTATTCTTTTTATTTTAAGCTGAAAGCAAAAGATTTCACAATTAAAGTGTAGTTTTGTTCAATCCTTAATTCGAAGCGACGACTCTTACTAGGAAACTGAATTTAGTTTGTAAATATTCCTATAAACAATTATGGTTATCCCTTAGTTTGTAAAGCCAATTATATTGTTTACTTCACTTTGCATCATTCCCACCAGCCACAATTCTCCTTCTGCGAAATCCCAACTTTTCACAAACCTTAACGAATCCCCACCCCGTCATTAGTTGCTGAACAAAACTACATGTATTTCGTTCCCAACACCGTCGTAAATTGTTTATTCTCGTCAATGCACAATTTCTGGAATGGCGATAAAGCAGACAACAATAATAATATATCAATGCGCAAAACCTGTCTCATTACAAACCGTATAAAGATAGTTATTGATCGTAAAAATGGAGTTCTAACATTATTTGACCGTTCACTCAACCGTACGTACTCAATTTTATGTATCAATTTCAAAGGCATTGTTAACCCATTGCTTGCCATTTGATGGACACAGGCACAACGTCGATATATTTATTTTTAAACTGGAAATTAAAAGTAAACGTAAAAATTAATAATATTATGTTATATAACATTCATTAACCAAATGATTTATCTGGTTAGCAGAGAAATTATCTCGGGTCTAACTGAGGAGCTAGTTTATTTACTAATACTTATTACAACTAATAAAAGTAGGTACAGTACAAGTTACAAGTGCGCACTTCACACGCGGTAGAAGTGATGCCTTCAGAAAACTAAAGTAGATAAGATTGGGGAGGCTTCGAAGCACCACACAAAGGGGAGACCGATTATTCTATCTCGTTCTCTCAAAGGCTATATCCTATAGATGTATGTGTTTGTCTCTTTTTAATGTCGCTTTATCGTTTCATTTAAAATCACAATGATGATAAAGAAGTTTTCACTTCAAAGAAAATACAGCATCTAAGGTATTAAAAAATATTTGACGATAAGTAAAAATACACATTATAATAATAGCAAAAGAATATATTTG
The DNA here is from genome assembly GCA_917880885.1 of Limnephilus marmoratus. Classification (NCBI taxonomy): domain Eukaryota; kingdom Metazoa; phylum Arthropoda; class Insecta; order Trichoptera; family Limnephilidae; genus Limnephilus; species Limnephilus marmoratus. Next base: position 46,828,055 of record OU862920.1, on the reverse strand, counting down.
AAAATTATCGGTAAAATCAGTCTGTTGGCTTTCGATTAAAACGTTACGTTAGTATCTATATTTTTTTTTATATTAAAATAGTTTTTCTCACTTTTTTATTAAGTAAGGTAAATTGTAAAATAGCTTATGGCCCCGCAACCGCGCAAAAAAGAAGAAGATGGAGAGATATGAAATTACGAATGTTAGAGGAGAGCGCTAGTATTTAAAGTGACAAAATTGTGAAAATGTTTAATAAAACACGACTCGTTTAAAATAGAGCAAAAATCTCGCGAGGGTTGTCTTAAACAGCATTTAAAAAAACACTGTGAATTTTTTCATACATATAACTTGTAAAGTAACTGAAACAAACGTGTTTATAATAATTTTTGGAGCATATTTTGCTTTTTTTTCTATCGAGGGAATTTTAAATAATTTGAGTTTCAGCGCGACGAATGTCTAGATATTATCTTCAAAAATAACAAATATTTTTTTAAGAGCTTAAAAACTTCAAATGTTTAAGGGAGGTTTGCAAGAAATCGGTAGAAATTCGGGTAACGGCGTCTTAAGGCCTCGGTATTTGTAATGGTGTTGTGCAACTGTCGTGTTGCATCTAGATACATATTACATTCCCGCATTCTTAAACATCGCAAATTTTTTCAAATAGATTTAAAACCGATAGGATCCTACATTTATAAAATTTTTTACTGGTTAAAAAATCTACAGGGTTTTTAAGGAAAGTTTAATTATAATTTTTTGTGTTATTACTATCGGATACAAGTTAGTATAATAAATGCACCATACTATAAAACCGACTGCACTGCAGAGTAAAGTGAATCATTTAAATATCTGAAAGTTTTTGAATATTCATTTCTTAATCGCACATTTTCCTCAGGGCCTCCTGTGTGGAGTTAATGTAAAAAAACATATAAGTGAGTTTTCTAATACTTTTAACACACTTATCTACATGTTGATTAAATTTCATATTACTTGTTCATGGTGTTATGCCGTGTTGCGCTACCTCCTTCTTTAGCCAACGTTTCGGACATTGGAGGACCCACCACTTACCCGCCCTGGTATAGGTAACAGATGGTTACCCCTTCAAGGCTCTTGCAAGGACTCTAATTTTTTTGGTAAAAACGACTCTATATTTGAAAATGAAACTAGACCTCCAATGTCCCTGCATACGTTGTTAGCAAGCAGTATGCAAGTGCTTAGCGGGAAATACAGATACAATATGTGTTAGTATGACAAAGTATAGACAAGACAATGGGACAGGTTGGTGAAAGTCCACGCCGTGGCAAGCGCTGGGTGATTGTATCCAGCGTATCCTACAAGCACCTGTTTGGGAGGAAGACACAGTAGATAAGTAATAAGGGCATGGCAAATGGTTGGGAGTCCTCTCCAATCGATTGGCAGTCCCAGCAAGAATGCGCATGACGTTAGGTCTAGTCGTGAACCACACTCAGCTTCCGCGCCCCTTAGCCGGTTCCTCGGTGATGCCTCAAAGAAAAGTAAATGGGAGATTGGGGGGAAATACCCGACGACCCTAAGGAATTCAGCGTCGAGTAGCCGGAGGCAAGGCGAAGGAGAGCCGAGGTCGCCCCCCCAAACCCAAGGCCTGCACATGTTGCTGGGGGTGGCGCAATTAATTTTAGAGGGCACCGTGCCATCGTCCAACGACTCCTGTTGATGCAAGGACGAGGTCTAGCGCACCCCCAGAAGGGGAAAAGAAACATAACAAAATAAATAGATGCAGTTCAGTTCAGCCTTCTGAGCGAAGCAAATTAGCATTGAGACTAAAAAGAAAAAGAGAACAAAGAAACCAAAACAAAATAAAAATAAACAAAGTCGAGTATGTGAGTTAAATCAATAGTGTTTCTTTGAATATGAAGCTGGAAAAAAAAGAAAATTACACAAAAATGATGAAAAATTATAAAAATAATAAACAGAGGTATCTCGATTAAACACCGTCTAGCATAGCTTAGTTAAATCTAAAAGAAAACCATGTGAAAAGAAATAAAATAAGCAAAAAAAAATAGATAAGTCACACAAAAATAAAAGAAATAGGAACAAAATGTATATAATAGAATAAGATAAAGGTACCTAGGATAGAGATGATATAACAAAAAAAAATGCAGATATAAAGCATAAAACATAAAATTCTAGCAGTAGATGTAATAAAGTAAAGAGAATGTCCGTGGATTCAGGAGCAGATACACCTAGCATCTACATGATTTTACAGCTAGTCAGCGACTCTAAGATCAGGCCATCTCTCAACCCAGACTTTCGTAAATTTCCTCAAACACTCAAAGTTCACCTTATTCGAAACGAGATCCGCGTTCCAAGCTGGTCTCGTAGTAACTTGCAAGCCATCGAGCATTTCCTCTCGGGCATCCGTCAAAATCTCGCAGTGCCACAGAATGTGCTCGGCTGTTTGATCAGTATTACCGCAAGCGCAGTTAGAATGGGGTGATAGAGAGAGACTATGAAGTCTCCCTCTGAACTCCCCATGACCGGACAGAAGTTGGGTCACATGATGATCCCTAGTGATGTACGCCCCTTCCATTCTGAGTTTAACTGACGGGAAGAAGGAGAAAGTCCACCTACCCGTATTTGACCTATCCCAACGTTCCTGCCATTCTCTCAAAGTTCTTTCTCGCATCTCTCTAAGAAGTCCTGGGAGGGAAACCGCTCCACCTGGTATTAGCTCAATACCATGATGGGTGGCAGTTCTTCCTCTTGTTAGAAGCTTCTTTGTTAACACCTCCCTAATTTCAAGATCGATAGGCAAAACGCCGGCCAAAACTGGCAAAGCGTCCGAAGCGACTGTTCTGTACGCACCCGAAAGCGCCAGCAAGGGGACTCGCTGGCCTCTCTTGAGCGCCGAGAGTACGAGTGAATTCTCCAGGCGGTGCTCCCACACAGAGGCCGCATACGAGACTTGCGCCACGTAAGCCCCCCTGTATAGGAGACGGAGCGCTGGAGAGCGCAGTCCCCACTCGGCAGTAGAGATTCTTCTCAATTTCAAAAAGAGGGCCTGGGCCTTACTTGATACGCTTTTAACATGGGTCAAGAATGAGGACGTTCGATCCAAAGTGACGCCTAGGTATTTAGTGTTCTCAACGAATCGGATGTTGGTATCTCCCATTTTGATGGTGGGATTTCTACTTCTATTGAGGTTACCCTTCATCAGGAGTCCCATGGTCTTGTGGGGAGCGAAGGTCAGCCGATTTCTCTTTCCCCATTCTAAAGTCACACTTAAAACCTCTTCAGCTTTACTCTCAACTTCCTTTCTGCTGTTCCCCGAGACCAGATACAATTTATCATCAGCGTAATCCACCGAGATACATCCTTCAGGCAAGGGCAGCCTGGAGGAATCGTCAAACAAAATGTTCCAAAACTCAGGTCCAAGGATTGAACCCTGAGGACAACCCATGTTAACCATTCGTTCAATCAGGTAGTCTCCAAAAGAAAGGATGACCGTTCTGTCGCAGAGGTAATCAGCGCAAATCTTGAACAGATTTTGTGGACATTTCCTATTTTTGAGCTTGACAAGTATCATCGGCCACCACGCATGATCGAAGGCACCAGTGATATCGAGGAAGATTCCTATTACGTACCTCTTTTGGCAAGCCTTCACCCAGTCAAGCGCATACGTGATGGCGTGCTCAGTGGACATACCGGGGACAAAACCAAACTGCCGCTCGCAGGGTGGGGATAAGGTTTGACGTAAACGCTGCCTAATCAGTTTCTCCAAGATCTTCCCCAGGACAGGTAACAGGGTGATTGGACGGTACGCTTTCACGTCCGACCTTGGTTTATCGTTCCCCTTCGGTATAATCCTAAGCACGCCCCTCTTCCATTCAGAAGGGAAAGTTCCTCTTCTCATGCATGTATCCATCACCTGGAAGAGCTCCTCCTTGGCGTGGATCCATACTTGCTTCGCTATTATTCCATTGAGCCTATCATGCCCTGGTGCCTTCTTAAGACCCAAACCCTTGATTATTAGCTCGATTTCCATTTTAGTTACTGGTGACATCCTAACCTCCTGGGCGAGGTTTCTCGTTGGGAGCCGTGACAGATTTCTAATCTGTTTGTGGTGGTCGCTTTCCCCAATTACTGAATCTACAGGAACTAACTTGCCCAGAAGTGTATTGAGAGTGGATGCCACGTCCACACTTTCAACGTTCATTCCGTCCTTTTCGGTTATTACGCTAGTCAAATACCGGTCAGAGCCTTTTCCCGTTTTATCAATGGCGCTGTGGATATCCCACGGGTTGGCGTTGCCCACTTCTTGTACCCAATTATGCCATGCAGCTCGTTTCGCTGAGAGGACGGCCTGTTTGAAGGCTTTACGGGAGCCACTGAGTCGTGACTGAAGGGCGTGTGTCTCCTCCTGCGTACACTCGCCGCGTCTGGACACGCTCAGGGCTCGATAGGCTCTCTTATAGGCCCCTTTCAGCGAAGTCAGCTCACTCGACCACCACGGCGTCCTGATAACCGTCTTTGGGTTTGATCTTCCCAAAGACCGCTCGGCAGCTGACACCACGGCTGCATTAAAAAAATTCCCCAAATTATCTGGATCTCTAGCTGCTACGTCGTGAAATCCCCTTAAAGTATCACGTAGAGCATCCCCAAAGTTATCCCAATTCGCCCGGGAGGTTTTGAAGTTCCAGGAGGATCTTGGAGCTTCCGTCTTTTTGACACCTACCGTAAAAGTTATTAGCCTGTGATCAGAGGCAATTGCGCTTTCATGAACTGTCCACTTTGATATCTTGGTCGCAACAGATCCAGAGCAAAGAGTTAAATCAATGTTGCTCTCACCAGAAGTGTTCGAGAAAGTGGTATAGATACTTTGTTCATTTATTATTGATAGACCTTGCGCCGCAATGAGGTCTTCGACGGCGTCTGAGCGCTCCGTCCTATAATTACAAGAATCGAACCACAGTGGTGAGCGAGCGTTAAAGTCTCCTCCGATAACTATGTTACGTCCTTTAAGCGCGTTTAGGGCGCGCGTCAGACTCAAGATATGTGGTCCTACTGGATTACAATATTTAAAGTAAACTGAGATCAAAACGATCTCAGTTGTCCCAAATTTAATTGATACACAGGTTTGGTATTCGTTCGACAATCCCGCTAGAAGGAGGGGGCTGATCAATGAAGTATTGACTAGAACACCCGCCCCCGGCGAGGTGCCGATTTCGAGTACCGCACCCGGAAAGTTAACTGGTGTCTTACCTAGCCTAGTGTATTGCTCCTGAATTAGCAAGATGTCAATTTTCAGGTCAGACATGACCCGCAGCGCCTCGATCGTGGCCGCCCGTGACCTCTGCAGGTTGATCTGCCCTATGGTGAGAAATTTATTAATATCCATAATCAGTCATTCGGACCTGATTTTCTATGGCTGCTTTCTGGGCTGGGCACGACCTGTCACCCGTGGAGTGGTCAGCCGGTTTCTTGAACCTGGTGCACGTAGCACAGACAGCAGCCTGTGTTTTCTTGGGGCAATCTTGGTAATCGTGGCCGGCTGCGGCACAGTGTCGGCAGGTTATGACTTCCTGGGTACAGGCTTTTGATATATGGCCATATTGATGGCATTTAAAGCAGCGCGTAGCCCCGAGGTAATCGCGAGCTCTACACGCAATCCATCCAAGAAAACACAGACCGCTGTCAATGAGAATCTTTCTGGCCTCCGGATGGCAGGTAATAACCATATTCATGGTGCCGCTATCTCTTTTTCCAAACAAAGAGACTCTTCTCATCGTACGGAGGTGGTCTTCTTTTGTGAGATTACACTTACCTAATATGTTGTTATCATATATCTCACTGAAGAGGGGTATGTCGGACTCTGGTTCTCCCTTGGGTACATCATAGATTACTATCTTTGGTAACCTACCTTGAGGAGCGACCATTTTTATACCTTTAGCCGTTAATTTATCTGCTACTTTTTTGATATTGGACAGGCCGTTGGGTGAGGTGGTCTGCAAGGCAATACCTGCGCCTCTAATTTTGCGGGTTTTCACCACTTGAAAACCGTCCTTCTTGGGGTCTAGAATCGAGGTCAGGTTTTTTTGCAGCTCTTCAGATATCTTTCCCTCGGGTTGGGTTGGGTAAAAGAGCAAGGTCGGTTGAAGTGCTGGTAATGGACGTTCGTAACCATTCATAGTAATGGTTTTGGAGGCAGGAGTCCCCGAGGCAACGCCAGCATAGGATTTTCTTGCAATAGGAATCTGTTCAGAGGGCTTCGTTGGTTCCAGATTATTTAGCATAATTATTTTATCCAATTTCGTCGTTATGCTCTTTTGTGAAGCTAAGACCGCAGACAGTGTTTGCGCTCTCGAAGTCGCCGCTGCGTGAGAAATTGCAAAGTTTAGCAAACTTTTTTTAATTTCATCTAAAGATCTCGTAACTGTGGCTCTGGCCTCTTTATTTAATTTATTTTTTCCATCAGAGATAGTCTGCGAAATAATCATCATCTGATCCCATATTGGGTTTAAAGTTTCAGCGTTGACCTCTGTTAGATCATTTTCTTCCGTAAGTAAGGAGTCCCCCCCTCTAACACGTTTCCTATTTGCCTGGTTGGGTGAGGGTAGAAGAGGTTTTTCTGGGACAACAGGTGATTCCTTACGGGTTTGAGTCTCAGTAGTGGGGTCATTTGTAGAGTGAGACTCACTCAGACGCTCACCGTGGATGCTAGTGAACGGGGATTCTGATGCGCGTCCACTCATACCTGTTAGGGTTGGGTCTCGCACACCAAGTGATTTCTCAAAGGCCCTTGTTCTTGGAGAGACGTCCCGTGCCGAGCGAAGAGCTCTCCTCAGTTCGAGATTTTCCTTTGCCATAAGTTTAAATTTAGTATTAACATCACCTGGATATTGTTCATCTTGGTCATCCGAATCGGAAGACGCCATTTTTTATCGCACTGTTACGGTAAAACCGTCCACAATTAAAATAAAAATCTACTTAGAAATCAAGACACTAAAATATTGAAAAAAAAAACAAAAAAAGAAGAAGAAGATGACTTTATATGTCATCGGGAAACGCCCCTTAACCTATGTATACACTTAGTATAAAAAAAAAAACCGTTTAAATCAGTCAATTATCTGTTATTGTTAAAGTTGATGAAAAGTCACTTGACGAACTGACGTGTGATGAAATGGTTATTTCAAAAAAATACACTACCGCCAGATTTAAAACTAAATGTTTAATAACTTTGTTATTTTGCCACCGAATTTAATGGGATTTTCACTATTCGGTAGGGAATTATAAACTACGAATGGATGTTGTTGGTTATACGGGAACTTTAACACGCTAATTGTTTAGTTTCACACTTTAAAATAATAATGTATGTCGCAAGGTTTGGCCTTTGGGCCAAAACCGGCTTTTGTTTTTAAATCACAAATAAACTTTGTTATGAACTTATGGCACTGTATAACATTTTTTTGACGATAAATAAACCTAAATATATACCTAAAATCTTTATAAATATTGTGAACATAAACTTTACACCTTTGAGGTAAACCTCAGGTAAACGTCACTGCCGCACTTATAATTTAGAATTATTAGTTATTATTGGATATCAAACACTAAAAATACACTAATGTGAAGGGAATAACACCCTACACACGTATGCGCAAAAAAATTTGCCTTTCTTTTAACTTTTACCAGATTTTAATAAATTTAAACGGGACAAGTTATGAAAGCATCCGTACTAACAGAAGTTAGAACTGAACTGCGGACAGCGTTGAGGTGTCCATTATCGGGGCAGATCCGGCAGATCTGCCCTGATGATGGACACTGGTTGAGGAAGTCTTTTGACCTCTCCAGCCAGAATTCCTCGACCCATCGCATTGCACCGCAGTTAAAGGGATGAATTCATACGTCCGTCACTCCTGGACACACTGAACCCCATATGCGTACCCATTACCCATCCCTCACCTATTTCCTTCCCAGAACATCCTCTTCTTCTTCCTTTTCTTAAAAACACATCCGCACAGCATCCCCTAAGATGACAGAAAAAAGTTTTCCTCAGGACCTCCTTTGAGGGGCTAATGTAAAAAAAAAATTATAGTCAACTTTGTGAACCACTTATGTAAAAACATAACAATTTTAAATATATAAATGTTTGAATTTTTCTGACAACCGAATAAGATTATAACGTATTTAGTTCCGGTTCTGGCCGTCTATAAAGTTAACCTTGTCGAGCTGTACATTTGTACAAAGCGTAACTGTTGTGAGTTCGTTGTAGTGTGCCATGCACCCCCATTCGCTTCACTGAAGACGAGGCTTGCAGATCGCCCCTAGTCCGTATCGCTATGCGATCCGATTTACAGCAAGCCAATATGACTCTCCTCTCCCGAGAGCTAAATAAACCCCACAGTAGAAAAGCATGCATAGATAGTACATAATAGAAACAAAGGAATATAATATGGCATCACGGAAGCTGATTATCGTAAACAATTAAAGTTTTCATTGAAGAAGAAGTTAATAAATCTAAAAAAAAATTAAAAAGAACAAGACACAGAAAAATAAAAATGTTACGGTCTCAACAGGAAACCGAACAGGTTCTCTTATCTTACCGGGACAAACACCTTAACCAACTCGGCCATTCGGAGCTCTTATTTTTTATATCAATTTTGTAAACATGGTTATAGCGATGATTCCAATTATTGGTGAACATACATTATTTACGATATCTACGTTCCCAAGAGGACCAAAATTAAATATAAGCAAATAAATACATATTTTTTTATTCATGAGTGGTTTGAACATGTGTGTATTTCATATATTTTAGCAGCCGGAGGGAAGACAGGAGGGGGAGCGTAACGAAGGAGGTGGAGTTCGCGAGAAGGGTGACGAAGGAGGGGGAAGGCGGGGAAGGGGAAAGGGGAGTGCAGAATGGGAAGGGGACGCATGGGAATGGACATGCAGGGAGAAACAATTTACATCTTTGAATGGCATTGCAACGCATGCCGGATACCAGCTAATAGTAAATGAAGAAATACACATTTCAAATGAAGAAAAGAAAATTGTAATAATTTTCTTGATAAAAATGTAATTATCTGATATCTTCACATAATCAGTTTCAATTGTGAAAAAGACCCTTAAATTCAAGGCAACTTTGAGTACATTGAATCAGATTTCGTATAGGACTGCTACATACGCCCCCAAAATTAGTATGTTTGATTATAAAACTTTTTAAACTGTTCTTGTTTTGTCGGGTGTTTTATAATTCGCCGAAAATTTGTTTGACTACTAATGGCGGTTGTGTAAATACATAATACGGTGTTGATTTCAGGGAGGTTTCTGCTGCAGACTTTTCGAGGGCCGTCACTAGTCACTACTTCCCCGCCAGGCTCGGCTTCAAAACAACGGGAGGCAATTTTAAATAAACAAATAACACCGAGTCGCCGGAAGGCTTACCCTCTCGCACAATACTCAGATGGCGCCCTGTGTTTGGTTTCAGACTGGAGTTTCTCAAACCTGCTATTTGGCGCCTTTGTCGAATGTATTTTACTTCAGCGATCCCCTCTCACCGTCATGGAAAACTCTCTTGCTTGACAGTTTTTTTCATCTTTAAAAAAATTAGAGTGTGTAATTCACACGCGGTAGAAGTGAAACTAGAAAGAAAAGATTGGATATTGATTTCCAAAATATATAAATGTTTCTATTTTTATTTGGCCGCTGAGACTTGTAAGGCGCATTTTCCACTGCGCTATGGAAGCGAGAACCGAGAACCCGCCAAATAATAAAAGTGTCGCATTTCCGTTTCATCCGAATTTCAAATCAGTAAGGCACAAATGAAGTTTCACTTCAAAAAGAAGACAAAAAAATACAAGTGTGCAGTTCACACGCGGTAGAAGTGAAATCTTCAAAAAAATAAAGTTGACAAGAGTGGGGAAGTTACGAAGCACAAAGAGGAGACTTATTATACCATCTCATCATCTCGCAGACTAAATCCTGTAGATGCATGTGTTTGTCTCTTTTTAGTGTCGTTATTTTTCGTTTCATCGAGTTAAAATCACAACGGTGCAAAAGAAGATTCTTGACTACTTTAGTTTTCTGAAGGTGTCACTTCTACCGTTTGTGAATTGCAAATCATGATTTTTTTTAAATCTTACGGTGGAAAGTGTCACACAACTCATTCAAGTTGGATTTTGAATAAACTGGTCCATTGAACGTAATATTTTGGCAATAAATGCTCTGGAAAATAGTGTTTGTGTTGTCTATGTTCATATCATATTACAGAGTTCATATTAAATAGATTCATGGTTATTATTAAAATCCTTTACATATTTTGATTACAACAGCAATACAGGGATTGAGTCATTTAGATACTGGCTTTTACCTAGATTGCAACACATCCATATTCAGGATTTAGCCTGAGAGAGAACCAGATAAAATAATCGGTCTCATCTTTGTGAAGTGTTTCGTAGCCTCACCACTCTTGTCTACTTTAGTTTTGCGAAGGTTTCAATTCTATCGCGTGTGAACTGCACACTTGTATTTTTTTTTATTTGTAAGAGTGTTATAGAAGATATCATTTTTTCAAATAAATAAACGAGGCAAAAAATTGCCCAGTATTCTTGAACAGTAGTTGTTGATTTGTACAATTCAATATTCCAACGATGCATGCCCTTTTCTATCTGTATGTGAAGTGGAAAAAACTTGTAATTTTGAAGTTTCCAGATATTACCAGCGCCTTCTAATTATACTCGCCGCCTCTCACAGCTCTCTAATGCCCCGTGTTGCTCCTAAGGCCATCACTGTCCTTCTGAATTCCACCTGATCCTGCAGGGGACCACTTTGGGAAACACTGTTTTAGACCGAGCGATAAGATATTTTGTTACAACACTGTTCCGTCTGCATATCTAGGTATACGAGCAATACAATTGAGATACACAATATAAATGCTACACTTAGCAGCAATAGTTCATAGACTCCCCGTCAAACACAACCTTTGCCCATATCGATGTACATTAAAACTTTTATTCAGTAGAACTTGCAGTTAAACTTTATGGTTATTCGAATTAGGTAGAACGGGTTCGAAAATATTATTAAAAAATGAAATCTGTTAATTATTTATTACGAGCGCCTAGTTGTATCTTCGCTTTTACCTCATTTCTCTCAAAATTTAATTTTTTTACTTCTTCAAACTTTTAATTTTTTTGTTTACATTTTTTGTTTTTCTATTCCTATTAGTGTAATACCCATTCGAATAATATAATATAATAAAGAAAATCTTTACAATTTGATATTACGTGTCAAGCGACAAAAAATGACGTCATGATTAATTTCTCAAAACAGGCACTGCCTAGTTAGAAACTAATGTTGACTGGGCCATAAAGTATTCACGACGGTATTGCAGCTTTGCCTCGTTTGTCCTTTGTTATCCTGTTTTGCTTTTCATATTAATAATGAATTTTATATGCATTATTTCGTATAATATTGTAACCTACAAATAAATATACAGGGTGTTTAGGGGATGTATTTTTTCATGAAAATTTTTTTCTTGAAAAATACAAAAAAAAATCCACATATCGGCAACGCTCACTCACTCGAGTAAACGCCCAACTCTTAGTCCCGTATCTAACTGTCCAATAACTAGTGATTTATGATTACTTTATATTACCACTAGCTGACCCGGCAAACGTTGTTCTGCCGTATAAATTATTTCTAGATTAATCTATATTTGGGTGATTTGGTTCGGTCGCAATTAAAAAATGGGAGGGTGGGGGTAGAAGGGTGAACATTCGGGGTTACAGGAATTTTTTGAAGCCAATAATATATATAAATTTTTTAAAATTGAAAATATTTCTGGATAGGGATAGCCTAATCACCTAGCGGAATGAAATATACTTTACGACCTATTCTCATACCTACCAAATATACATAAAAATTTCATAAAAATCGGTCTAGCCGTTTCGGAGGAGTTCGACCACAAACACCGTGACCCGAGATTTTTTTTATATATATATAAAAGATAGACTAACAAAAAAACATTCCAAAAATGTCACCGGAGACTTCTTCAATTTCAATTACATTTTTACTCCAAATAATGTCAGAAATCACCGGTTAAAGTAAGTTAAGCAAGTCCCATTATATCCAGTATATAAATAATCAATGGTCCTGAGCAAAGACACTGAGTATAATATGATGCCTAATGCCTACGCAACCTCTTGGTTATTTTCCTGAGCGATGAGGAGACAAGAGCAAAATACAGGTAAATCCTTGGTACGTTTTAAAGTGATCCAAGCTTGAGTAGTGTTGTACTGGATGGATTAAAAAAAAATAATATCGTTTTTGTTAGAAGTTGAAGAATGAAATAAAAAATCAGAGTGTGTAATACACACGCGGTAGAAGTGAAACTAGAAAGTCGCTAGATGTTGCTTTCTTTTCTTTTTCTTGTATTTTAAAGTGGTTTAAAGATTGGATATTGATTTCACAAAATAAAAACGTTTGAATTGATAAAAGTCACCGCCTATTCAGTATCTCTGGCAATTCCGGGTAATTTTTATTACAGGCCATTTGTAAGATTTAATAGTAGAGCACAGGCAGCAATGTGCATTAAAATTGGTTCATTGAGTGTACGAAGGCTTCACACCTATAGGCATTATTAGTATATGTATTAGTCAATAGTCAATATTATTCATTGACCGGAGTTGCCAAATAAGATTTAATTTAATGTACCTGCACGCTCCACACGCTCTTCTGACCTATTCAAAGTGGATATACGGAAAAGTGCACATTTTCAAAAGCAATCTGAATTAATATAAAAATGTCAACAAATTTGTGTTTTTCTGATTTGTAATTACTTTTGTTGTTTACGTACGTAATTCTTTAATGAATTTAATTTGTTTCATGTTTTATGTCTTCTCACAATATCACAATAACATGTTTTTTTTATAATATAATACTTCTGTTCATTTCTTAACACAAGGAGGTAATCAAAAATTGGTTGGATTTACATGTTGATTTCCCAAAGATTAATGGATAAATCAGTAATAAAAGACAGTGTGGAGAAATCAGAAATAAAAGAGTGTTATTACTTATTACATAAAGAATTTCGATATTATAAAAAAATGTAACTGACTAACCATGAGGCCGTTTCCGCGCTGAGCTAAGAAGAGAGGACGGACCGCTAAACAATTCGATCTTTGCACACACTTCTTGTCTCATTCACTTCATAAAATAAATGTATTAATCGGACTCTTGACATTTTGACATGCTTTTCGATATTATAGGTTTGAACAAACACATTCAAACGTGGCCTCTTTAAAATTCGTAGGAAGATGTTGGACGGGAAGCGAATGCAGTTATGGTATGCCCAAAAATATTTGTCCAGATATTGTGGTACCACCACAACTAAAATTTGTCGTCGGGCCAACGTTTATTTAAGTTTCCTGACAATCCCGAAAACAGATAATATTTGTTGGAAGTGAGTAGGTACTGGACTATGGCATCCTCAATTGGGGTATGTTGTGAGGCTGAACCTAGTAGGGAGGGGAAGGAGATGAGGAAGAGGAATGTGGGATACTACCTGGCTATTCAGATCTGGTCACTAAACCCGTGTAAAGCCGTTTCAAGCAACGTTTCTATTCTAGCCCAGAATCAAGAAAAAAAGGGTTTGAAATAATTAAAACTTCTATATTAGCATTTTTTTCCAGAGTGGAGAACACACTTGTCTGATGAGAAACCACCATATAGAATTGAAACAGTGCCTGAAACGGCTTATTCTATGTTAATATTCAAATCGTATTAACTAGTTTCATCTAAAACTTCTTTTTCTGTCTTCTCTCAACTCCACAAATATTCTTGAATAGGAAATGCCATTAAGAGGGCATTACCAGAGAAAACCGGAAATACGTCATTTTCAAAAAAGATTTTAGACGTATTGACTCTTTTCCACAAAAAATTATAAATGGATTTCGAAAGATTGTTCTTTTATCTAGCATTCGTATGTAATAAATTATGAGAATTCTTTAAAATTTTTAGTATAATAAGGTTATTTCATAGGTCGTTGGCAGATGTGTTAAATTTTCAAAAAAGTTTTTGTATTATACCACACCCATTTCAAATAATATAATCATGCAGTAAAATAAATCAATACATTATCTAGCAAACTTATGTTGTAGAATTTTAATTTTAGTTTCAATAAAATCATTAAAAAATATGTACGTACATGTGTTTCTTGACGAAAATTGGTCCATTTGTGTATTTATTTGCGCACTTACGAACTAATATGTTTCAGATTTTTTTTAACATTCTTATTAAATTTAGATATTATTGAAAAATGATAAATACTTATAATCAAAAAATAACTACAAAAAATACACTATTTTAATAGTTTTATCATCACGCCTTTCAGCATTTTTGGATGAAGGTATAAATTCAAGCTAATTTGGATTGAAATAAATTCGATATTGAGTTATAATTTAAAAAAGCTGATACGGAGAATAATTAATCTTTCTCATTGTAACCGCCCTGCACGATCGGAAGAACAACTTTCGACGAAATGTGGATTTTCGTCCGCTGGCTGGTTAAACGCTCTTAATCCACCGGCACCAGTACATCGAAACAGAAAATATTTCAAGAACTTTTAAATTATTAGTAGGTTAATGAAAATATCGCGATTGTTTCATTAATAAAGGAATGGTGAAATTCGCCAGTCCAACTTTCAGTCGTCTGTCAAAAACAGACAATTTAAGTTAATTTAATATTTCGGTTTCATCGCCTCTTTACTAAACTCACCACGTATGAGAAATGTACTCGTGTAACCCTTATTTATAATCAAATTACTAATGATCTACCTATTTAACCGTCAGGAAAATTCTATACTTCGAATTAAGGTTATGAAATTAAGTACAAAACCGTTAAAGATTGTTTTGAATAAAAATTGACAAAATTATTGATTTATGTTGTAATTCATCGAGCTCGGGTATTGTAAAAATAAACTAATGTGCATCATTTTTGTCGACAGGTTCTGTTCCGGATTGTTCAGTTATGGCCTTCTTTATGCCCTGATTTACGAATTTGGCTACGCAATTGTTAGGGGAGGTTCTTGGAACGATTTCTGTACATTAATCTTTTCAACTTTCTATCTTTTGGCAACCATTTATTGGATGACCAACATCTCTGTTGTAGGTCACCCCAAGTGGTTCGATAGGTTAAGTGACTTAACAGGAGTGCCCGGGTTCATGGGGTGAGGTTTGTCAAGGTCTTGGTTTGCCCACCTGCTGGGTAGAGACCGGTTGAATAGGTCTTTTGACCTCTCCAGCCAGAATCGCTTGACCCATCGCCTTGCACCACTGTTGAAGGGATGGATTCATACGTCCGTTACTCCTGGATATACTGACCCCCAGATTCCTGCTCACCTCTCATACCTATTTCCTTCCCAGAACTTCCTCTTCTTCCTTTCTTTAAAAAAACCCTCCACACACCATCCTCTAAGATGATATAAGCCCTAAGGGAAATTATTTTCATCGGGGCTTCCTGTGTGGAGCTAATCTAAAAAAATTAAGTGCAGTCACACGCAGTAGAAGTGAGCTCATAATCAAAGCGGCCAATGCGCGACACTTCGTAGGTACTCTACGTAGGTAAGGTTTCATTCTATGTATCTCATTCTCTCGCAGGTTAATCCTATAGATGTATGGGTTTGTCTCTTTTTTGTGTCACTCGTTTACGTTTCATCGGGTTTCAAATCACAACGGTGCTAAAGAAGTTTCGCTTCAAAAATGCTGAGGGTGAGATGTGAGAATAGGCGTGACAAATACTGCACTTCAGTAAACACCCCAATCTGGCCTGATATCTTTATTAGCAAGTTCTGATGGTGATTTTTACTCTTTATAATACATCACACTCTTTCATTGGTCAAATAAAATGTCTTCATTATAGGGGAGTAAAACCAGCGGTATGATCGCATCGGCGCATCGCCCCATGAAACCCATTAAACTGATAAAAGAGAGGCGATACATTTCCCGACCTGCACTTTATCTCCGCCGCGTAAATAGTGCAGTTCGTGATAAAGATCGATATTTCACGCAGCCGACAGTTACAAGCTACGTGGATCGGCGAGGGCCTGCCACGTTCCGCCATCAGCGCTGAAAGCAGAGGTGACCGGGGAAAAGCTTGTTCGATCGCTAGTTCGCTCGTTTGGCTGTTTCAAAAAAAGTAAAGCGCCGCGCGGCACAGCCAATGTTTGAGCACCACCAATCCGCCTCAAAGTGGTCAAACTTACATTCGGGCATATGAAATCTGTCACTGCATTTCAAATAACGTGTCAATTTTGAATTCTGGTCTTACAAAAGGTCTGTATACCTACTGACTATATCAACCATTCTGTGAGAATCCAGCTAGGTACCTACCTAACTAATTCTTCTTCGCCTAAAATGCTTAGAAAGGGTTGTTTTAAAAAAATTTAATAAATTCATCTTAAAGTTAATTTTCACGTTCTGTATAAGTATAATTCAAGTTCTCTGATTATTTCAGTTTCATGCAGCAACTGGCTTATAATGATATATAATAACAGAACTTGAATAGAACCTCCATAGAACATGAAAATTAACTTCAAATATTTGATGAATACATCATTTTTTTAAACAACCCGTCCTTAGACTAACATGTTTATGAAGTGAAAACTTTTTTATTTTGAAACTCGATTTGATTTAAAACTGATTTGAAACTCGATGAAACGAAAAATAGTGACACTAAAAAGAGACAAACACATGCATCTACAGGATTTAGCCTGCGAGAGAATGAGATAATCGGTCTCCTCTTTGTACCCTCCCCACTCTTGTGTACTTTAATTTTCCGAAGGATTCACGTCTACCACGTATGAATTGCACACTTGTATTTTTAACTACGATTCATAAATTGATGAAAATATTAATTTTATTATTTTACATCTTTTAAAAACATCATTGTACTTCTTACTTCGAAGTACTTCTCTTTGTACAATTTGAAGCGAATTTAATGAGGAGAATTTTAACAAAAGCTACATATATAAATTTTATCATCGAAGACATAGTACCACTCTCAAACCAAAAATTTTAAACAGAAAATGTAGAAAAAGGTTCGGTCGCATCTAGAAATCTTCTTACTGGGGCATTGCTCTGACCACTGGGTTAATTCGGACGTAGCAAAGTTTCGTCATTGACAGCGTCACATCGATTTAAGAACCACCAACATTATCCTCATTTTCTTAATGCATATTTTATGTAATTACTATTTTAACATTTTTGGATAAATATATGCATATGCAATAAAATATTAACATACTCACTCTTGTAATTTAAATCATTAAAAACAATAACCGACTTCAAAAGAAGCATTAAGATATTGGTTATGGTCATGGAAAGAAGAATATAGATACAATTTTGCAACCCAAAAAAGATTAAGGCGTTTTCTTCTAAAAATTGCTTCATAATTTTCCTCTCGTATTATTTTAACATAGGTAGGTACTTCCTTATAATTAAAACACGTAACCATGTACAATGTGACCTTAGAACATGGGACTCCGGTAAGGACAAAATCTTTTGTGATAAACTTCAAAAAAAAAAAAGTAGAATGTGCAATTCACACGCAGTAAAAGTGAAAACTTCTGAAAACTAATAAAGATAAGAGTGGGGAGTCCACAGAGAGAGACCGATTATACTATCTCATTCTCTCTTCTATAGATGTACCTGTTTGTATCTTTTTAGTGTCGCCATTTTTCATCGAGTTTCATCAAGTTTCATATAACAATAGTGGTAAAGAAGTTTTCACTTCAAAAATAGAAATAAAAATCTATAGACTTTAGGAAAAGTTTAGGATAAATATCCTATAGAATATTATCATTATTATTTAAAGCTATTGTTTTAAGTCTGTGGTTAGCATAAATGTGCAGGGGTAAAATATTATCTGTGAACTAAACTTTATAATGTATATTAATATGAAATTAATTGTTCCGCTTAATTGGCTCGCGAACTTAATACAACGTAGCCTGCACAATGGTGGCTGTCAACAGCACGGACAAAGCAAATTTCACCGGTGCCAGTACTGAGTGTGGGTATCGACTGTTCGGAGCTGCAAGCGTCGATTCAACAAAACGAGGGATAAAAGTAAGTTAACTGACTTGTTGAGTTCCCCGTAAGACAGGCACTGCCTTCGCCAGATGCTTATCGCCCCGCAGTCTGGCAGAATGTTAGTTTGATAGTTGCGAGCTTAGAGCTTTAAAATATAACAGGATCTTGATAGCGCTACACACAGTGGCTCAATGAAAACTCTACATTCTCGGGACGTTGTAACTCGTGTAGTCTTGTATTTATAAAGAGAAATTCTATATTTAACTTTATTAGAAAGTAATAATTACGATATCGCTTGTTTTTAATTAACTAAAAAAATGAAATGCAGTTTACACGCGATAGAAGCGAAACATTACCAAAAGAATCTCAACCGATACTTGAAAAGTGAGGTCATAATCAAAGCGACCAATGAGCGCAGGAAGTCCAAATCACAGAGGAGCCACGGAAGTTTCACTTCAAAACTTAATAAGCTCTTAATATTACTTTTTACATTGTAAGTATAACCTTAAATTGTAATATTTAATTAATAAATTAAACAAAAATTATACGGTCACATCTAAGACTCGAACCCCGGACCTATGACTTGCCGGCTCAGTGGTATACCAACTGAGCTAGTGTTTCCCTATCCGATTCAGTAATGTTTAATTGTTTCCGTCTTCGACCAAGAACTACCAAGTTACTACTGCAAGTTATTACTACTTTACTTCCGTAAAGCATATTTTTATTGGCTGATTTCTTATATATGATCGCAAGATTCAACCAGAACTAAATGCCATCTGGATAGTGTCATGGACAAATTTAACAATTTTTTAATAATTATTTATTTATTTTTTCAGGTTCTCCATAAAATAGTTATACACCAAATTATTACGGAGAAGATTACAAAATATAAGAGAAAAAAGGCCAAGGGGGCAGTTTCACTATGTTGAGACATTTATGTCAAAAGATAGTAACTGAACTCTCTATAGGTAACATTGAAGATGTCAATGATCAATGCAGAATCGTTAAGCAGTTGAATTGCTCTATTTAATGGGGCATTCTGAAAGGAAGAAGTTCTCACTTTCGGAGCATAAAAAAGTGTGTGGGATCTCCCACGAGTATACGCGTTAGGGACATATAGGTTAATCTCCTTCAACATAGGTGGATTCAGTACAGTACCGGAGATCAGCTTAAAAATTTTTTTCCCCAAAAATATTTTTCGGCGGGCTTCTAAGGTATTAAGATCGAGCATTACTGTTAAGAACAACGATGTATATTCCCTCATATACAGGTAACGCATAAACCTTTTTTGTACTTTTTCTATTTCTAGGATAAGGTTTTGTTCAGAGGGTGACCAAATAATGGAGATGTATTCCAGGATGCTGCGGACAAGTTCTTCATATGTTCTTCGTATTGCAATTCCATTAGTAAATGATCTCGCATTACGAAGAACAAATCCAAGCATTGTGTTGGCGCGGGAGACAATGTCTGATATGTGAGATTTGAAAGAGAGATTTGCTTCAAAAATCACGCCAAGGTCTCGAATCTCGTTTTTGCGTGTTAGTGTAATTTTATTAATATGGTATGGGAATAAAAATTTGTCTTGTGATCTTGTAAATGTGACGACACTGCATTTCTGGATGCTGAATGGTAAATTATTCTGTTCCGACCATTTGACAAGAGAATCAAGAACTTTCTGCAGAAGAATGGAATCTATATGACTTTTAATAGCTCTGAAAAGTTTAATATCGTCAGCGAAGAGGAGATATTATGAGCGATTAATGGTCTTGCCTATAGCATTAATGAATAAAAGAAAGAAGAGGGGTCCTAGATTTGACCCCTGGGGAATCCCGGAGTTAGTTTTGTATTCGTGAGAAAACTGGTGTCCGTAACTGATATACTGACGACGATTGAGTAAATAGATAGCTACGAAAGCGAGAAAATCCCGAGAGAATCCAAGGTCACTTAATTTTTTTAATAAAATATCATGGTCGACTTTGTCAAATGCTTTTTCGAGGTCTGTATAAATCACATAGACATGTACAAAATTTTCAAACGAATTATTTATATAGGTGGTGAGA
Organism: Limnephilus marmoratus; assembly: GCA_917880885.1. Classification (NCBI taxonomy): domain Eukaryota; kingdom Metazoa; phylum Arthropoda; class Insecta; order Trichoptera; family Limnephilidae; genus Limnephilus; species Limnephilus marmoratus. The sequence goes on along the minus strand of OU862920.1, from coordinate 46,807,954 downwards.
TTCATTAGGTTTGTTGAGGGTGATAGAGTGGGACGAAATCCATGCTGATTTTCGATAAGTGTTTGTTTAGTTTGATTATATATTTGTGAGTAAATTATGGTTTCTAAAAGTTTTGGTTAATTAATTATAAGGTTATTTCCGTCATATCGGTATATCATTGAAAAATAAGATAATACCAACAATAGATACTAAACTGAAATATAAAAAAGAACAAGATACAAAAAAAAATATTATAAAATTGTTATTCTTAAACGATGTACATTGCGTTGATGAAAATAACCTTGAAAAGTTATTACAAAAAAAAGTTTGAATATTAATTTAGACTTTTAGATAAAAGTCAATAGGTGTTCCATGTAAATAAAATCGGATTTGTTTAATCGTGACACTATCTAGGTTATAAACCACTTCTTCGAAAATTTGTCATTTATAAAGATATCAAAAATATGGGAAAAATTAGTCGAAGATAATAATATATTGTTAATTCTGAATTTGAAAAATTGGATTGGCAAAAATGACTTAAAGAAAGGGGTGTCAGTGGCCGAAATGGTTAAGGCTTTTGTCCCGGTAAGACAGGGATTCTGGGTTCGGTTCCCATTTGCGACCGTTACCGTTATATTTTTCCTGTTTTTTTATTGTTTTTTTATATTCATATTTTCGATTAGATTTGTTAGTATCTATTGTCATCTTTTTCGATGATAATGTAAATAATATAGGTATTATTTTTATTGGGTTAATTTATTTAATAACTTTTGAAGGTTATATGAGCCCATCAATATAAATAACTTTAAAAAATACAATAGGTCTCATACAAATAAAATTCGGATATTTTATCTTAATCCGCGACACTATCTACGTTTTAAATACCATCGTTAGAACATACGACCTAACCCATCTAAAATAAATGAAAATAATAGTATCCTGTCAAATTTAACTCCTGATGAATAGATTGGACAGCATTTACTTATTTACTTCATCTTCTCCAACAATTTCTAAGATTCTTTAAAAGATTTACCATCCTTCCAATCACCTTTCTGTTTTAATTTTCGATTCAAATTAATATGTATTTTACCTTAAATACTCTTGTTAAATAAGATATTTATTTATATACTTGTACGCCTATCTCGACACAGGTATATCGTAGTGAGACAGGCATAAAAAAAACCCAATGTACATATACTTTTTATACACAAATAAAAAATAAAAAAAAACAAAAAACTTTGTAATCATTCATAAAGATAACAACCAAAAATGTGGGAAAAATCAGTTGAAGATAATACTGATAATTCTGAATTTGAAATAAGTACGAGTAATTTGAAAAATGACGTAAAATAATTAGGTCGAGTAACAATAATAACAATGGCCGAGTTGATTGAAACAGAGATTCTGGGTTCGATTCCCAGTTGCAACCGTTATTTTTTTTATTTTTCTGTGTCTTGTTCTGTTTCATGTTTCATTTAGATTTATCAGCATCATCATCTTCTTTATTGAATTTTTTAAGTGAATCCCTTTAGTGATTTGAAATTCAGATGAAACGGAAGTTCGTCACTTAAATTTATTATTAGATGGGTCGTTGTTTCTAATAAAATGCGGTAAATTCGCACCTGGACGCCGGCCTCTTAAGTCTCAGCGGCCAGAGAGACAGACATCCAGCGAACGGATGTTCTAATTCCCATGAAATCCAAAAAAATTATCATTTTTATTTTTGTGTAATCAATATCGAATATTCAAACCACTTTAAAATAAACAGGCAAAAGAAAAGAAAGCGACATCTAGCGACTTTCTAGTTTCACTTCTACCGCTTGTGAGATGCACACACTATTTTTTTAAAATAATTTAAATCTTGAATACAGAAAAACCGTGAATAAGAAATCAAGTTCTTTCTTTTTCTATCCTGAACTAACCTTTGGATATTATTAATCGAGGGATCCATCTTGTTTTAGTTCTCTCCTGATCTTACTTGTTTTTTTTTGAATTTGTATCATCGCTTACACAATATAAAACATGTCCATGATAAAAAAGGAACAAATATTCGTCCACAAAATATGTATAAATTTCACATTTAGAAGACACGAGGAAGAAAAATAACCTTTTCAACATCACATCTCGACACAGTTCGACATCATTGTTAGATATTTTTATTAATTTTTAATTAAAAAAATAGAGTAAAAATACAGAATAATATGTTTTGATAAACAGATAAGTGAAACAATCTTGTCACTTAAACAACATGTATATGATATAAAATCGCCATAATTTTTTCAGAATTGGTACCTACCTTCGAAGAATAAAAACCAATCTACGCAATCTAAACAAATATGTAAAAGAAAAGGTTGTTACAACGGATCTCTAAGTGACAGAAAAATATATTGATATTGATGCCTAGTTCCGTCGTAATGTCTTTTTCAGTCACCATTTATAAAATAAAAGAAAAGGAAGACGTTATAACGCCACTATCAACAGTATGGCTAGACAAGGTTTTAAGAATGAGAAAACATAACAATGACACGTTTTGGTGGTCTAACCAGGAAACGTATCCCATTTTAGGAAAATCAAATTAACATATTACGCAGAAAAAAATAAGGTAAATAAAAAAAATAATTTGAAATAATAAAATTTTTAGGTTTTTCACTTACTTGGTGAGCGTTTCGAGCGACGACGTATAGATGGTCCCTCCGACGTCGATGTGAACGGGAGCGGAGAAACGGCTGGCGCCCGCCACGCATGGGATGCCTGTTGGCTTACCGGAATGCGCTTTGACCTTCTCCCCGCCAGGGTGGCCCGTGATGCCGGGCGGACCGGGCGGACCCGGGCTTGCCGAGCTGGCCGTGGTAGGCGAGGTGGCCGGAGAAACGCCGGGCGAGATCAGCCTGCAAGAAGACTGATTAATACCACCTTTCACATACATTCAACACTTCAACACATCAATACATCAATGAGAAAGGAACCCCAAACAACCTTTGTCGGGTGAGAACAGGTACCATTATTGGAAGTTAAACTCCGTACTAAAGCAACAAATGTCCTCATATTTTCAATCTCTCAAGAGAGATTTGCACAATCAATTACATAATGGTGCTGCGTACGATTTACAAATAATGACGTCAGGAGTGATTTGTTCTCTTCATTCAGAATTTAATAAAAACGAATTAAGTATTATTACAATAAGAACACGTAAATTTGTTACAGACCATTTAATTAAATCAAAGTGGCCTGTAACAAATGTATGTGTTCTTATTGTGAATTGTGGCAAGCCACAAAGTTAACGCATTTTTCAAATACAGGTATTATTAATTTGAAAGGATTCATTCACAATCTGAACACATTTTTAATTACTAATTGTTCGTAAGTTAATTAGTGCAACAAAAACATGCAACGTGACTGTGGACCAGCCGCCTACTTACCTCCTGTGACGAATGCTATAGGACTAATATCAACTGTTGTGCGTTTGATTAACACATTCAAAATATTAATGAGTAACTCCAATATACTTTTGCCTGATGAAAACCAGGTATCTTTATTTGAAGTCATAAGAACTCTTTACTGGATCAAATGACCCCACAATGGTTTGTTAATTTCTCCACATTGCTTCGCAACAGTGCTGTGATCGATGTGCATAATATAATAACGTCAATGGTGTTTTGTTCTCTTGATTCAGTTTTTAAATTAACATGATTTAGGTATTATTAATTTGCAAGAATTCATTCAGAATCTGAACATATTTAAGAGTCATATTGTTGGTAAGTGCCTGGTTGCAACGGTTGATAGTGGATCCATCGCCAATGACAGTCCTTGCGAAAAATATCATAAGATGAAACTACCCTTGTTGCCCCTTTTGGAGCAATAATACACCTTTTTCTAGTTATTGACGTCTTTCTTTTTCTATCATCACAAAAACTAGACAATCTTCACCATGCGGGAACATGTTAATATATTCCAGTACTTTAACTCCTCGTCCGTTTGAAAATTTATGATAATGTCTAATTGAAATTCGTTCACACTTGAAATGGGGAACATCATTTTTGGCCAATTTCCAACATTAAAATTATTCTTATCTAATCTTTCACCTCTTGTCTAATTGCCTATCTAGCTTCTTGCATTATACGTATTGTTCCACCATAGTGCCCTCTCCATTCAAAGGCTGGCTGTCACCATACCAGCGAACTGGACTTGCATCGGTTACGTAAATTTTGAACATATCTTGAATTGCGTTATCTTTCTCTACCACGTCTTCTTCCAAAGTATTGATTTTCTCTAATTTTTGATCTTGTAAAATTTTGCAACCTCAGCATTTTGGTCGACAATAATGCGTCATAATCGTAATGCTGGCATCTACATACCAATAACATTCAAACCTCTTTAAGGGTGTTACATATACATTTATGGGTTTATATACATTCAGGAGGCACAATAAAATGACATTTCAAGAATTTTACCTGAAAGACTTTTAAATTTATTAATGTAAAAAATTGTATTATGGTAACTTTTAACTGTACCTTAATTAAAAATAATAATATTGAAAGCTGCTATAGATGATCTCTAGGAGCTCCTCTCAAAAAATGCGTCGTGCGATGACTACAATATCTTTGCCTGGATCATTTAAAACGAAAAACCAATATGAATGACAAACGGTTTCGTTAAAGTGATATACAATCTTGATATAATTAATCGAATGAATAATCAAAATAAAAAAATGACGGCTTCTCAAAAGAAAATCGATTTTTTTACCAAAATTTAGTCCTTAAATCGTTTATAAAAAATACTCATCGGTGAGTAATATACTTAAAAAGCTGGTGTTAAAAATTGAGACTGATCGTTCAGCTGTTGGTCACCGACTTTGAAGACAGTTTTGAGAAAACGCGTTTAAAGTTTCAAAAGGACTTTAGATGGAGTAAAAAATTAAAACAAATATGCTTGTAACTTAGAAAATAATCGCCGGATTGACTCAAAATTTCTGTGTGTGTACTTAAATATATTCTGCAAATTATGAAAAATAAATTAAAAAACGTTTCTTTTATTTCTAACTGTGTATAACCCCTTAATTCAAGTTATAATTATGACAACAAAAAATGGGACAATTGATAGCAAGAGATATCCCTCAAAAAATTTGTAATCCTCCTTCAAAAAATTGCTTTCACTGTGATGTCTCAACAGTAAACTAAGTGACAACAAACCTGTATAGCCCAGTCATTCCGTAGTTTTACCTTGCAAAAGGTCATGTAGTAGCGATTTTGATATATGTTGTTAAGATTGGGACTCTAAAGAAAAAAAAAAGTTTTCGACCTCGGGAGGGTCGAGCTCGATCCGCCATCTTGGATTGAAGGTCCCAAAATTTGGTTTTTTCAAAATAATTATGAAATGGTTGATTTTACAACCAAGTTGTGCAAGGCGAACTTGAAGAAAATTAAATTACGTACATTTTATGTAATGTTTTTTTTGTAAGTCTAATAGGTAACGAGTTACAGCGGAAGAAAGAAGACAATTTTGACAAAAAATTGTAAAACTCAAGTTTTCTTGATAAATTTTTGTAAGAACATATTACAAAATATCATTTTAACGTATTCCCACAAACAATATACTTATATAGCATCATCCGTGTGCTCGATGACGTTGATTGACGTTGTTATAGTGGGCTCCTAGTCTATAGCTGACTTGGAATCAATTCACTTCTTTCTATCAGTACTGGAATTGTCGGGGATGAAAAGATTAATTGTCATTTATCCAGAGAAATAGGTACCGAGAGGATGTCGAACATGGTTACCAGGTATACAAATTTTGAATCTATTAAATTCAAACGTAAGGACAAAGTTATTCCATTAGTAGCAGTCAACAGCAGCATCAAGATCGGCGAAACAACTATTTCCATCAACCCGCTAATGTTGTTCCAGAGAATGTGTATTTTGAAGAAAGCCGACGAAGAATTGAAGGATTACCTTAAATTCGAACTCTCCCCATTTCCTTTGTCGCTTTTCTCTGAAGAAGAAATGCGCAAAGGTACGAAATCATCATTTTATGGTGTTTTTGAACAACTTCCAGAAGGCGTGCAACTTGAAGGTAGCAAAATTAATGTTGCCTTTAGTGGCTGCGATACAACATCGTCCTTCTTCAACCAAGGAAAAACTTTGTTCACTGTACAGAACGACACAAGACTCAATGCCATGATAGGAATCTTCAAACAACATGATGCAAAACCAGAAGACATAGCAGATGCAGGAACACGCTTTCTTGTTGCTTTGTACGGGGGTGACATGGATAAGGAAACCTTGGAAGAAGTCCGCTACCAACGTTTCACAAAGTCAACAACAAAAAGCAAATTCAATCTTGCCTCTTTGCCACCAACGTACGACGCTGCACGATACCATGCATTTAGGACGTACCACCAAGTTCAAAAATTGTATGGAATCCAAAAAATCCAGAAAACTGGGGCTAGAAACGTGGCACCAACGGGCTTGTTCCAGTAAGAATGACAAAGAAACAAGCACCCGAGACTTTATTGAAATTTATTTCATGTAATTGTAAAAAAGGATGCGTCGTTGCATGTGGCTGCAGGAAAGCTGGATTGAATTATTCTATTGTGTGTGTGTTGTTATTGAATTGTTCTATGATGTCGAGGAAGAAGATGAAGAGATTTTGTCAATGGAAGCCCAGAATCTCAGTACCACAGACAATGAATTAGATGATGACATTGATGAAGACTGTTATTAAGATGTCGATATCAACCAACCGGCATCAACAAAAAAATATCATTACGCAATAGCCAATATATAAAATAATTTCGAAATCTACCATCGCTGGTATATCTGTGGAGTAGACCTACAGGGGATACCACAATAAAAAAATGCGCCATGTTCTCTACCTCATGGTGGTGTGGATGAGTTAACAAAATTATTATAATTATATGATAAAAAATATATTATATAATATAATTATGTATAAAATGGTCACCAACACTAACTGGGCGAAGCCAAACCAAAAGCTGCCTACAGGGCCTAGCAGTAAAACCCTACGGATCGGGTTTTTAACAGCTAGTTATGTAATGAATAACCCGAAAAAATAACACGAATTGAGAATTTCATCATTTTTTTGAAAAATATTCACATTTCCGCCACTAAAAAAAACTTTATACATAAAATGTACATAATTTAGTTTTCTTCAAGTTCACCTTGAACAACTTGGTTGTATAATCAATCATTTCATAATTATTTTGAAAAAACCAAATTTTGGGACCTTCAATCCAAGATGGCGGATCGAGCTCGACCCTCCCGAGGTCGAAAACTTTTTTTTTTCTTTAGAGTCCCAATCTTAACAACATATCAAAATCGCTACTACATGACCTTTTGCAAGCTAAAGGCCCTTTTTATCCCCCAATGACTGGGCTAGTAATCATGCGCGTTAAAATTAAGAGTTAAAACGTGAACCTTACGTTACAAATATTTCATCGACATGTTTCAGTCCTTCTCAATATTTAAATATCATTGAAACAGAGGCTAGTTAAAATGTCGTATACTTTTCACGACCGGACTAGATAACTGCGTTAGACCGCGAATTTACAATAATAATCTAAATCTGCCGTTTTAATTGAAAGCAGCGACGTGCACTCCATATAGGCACATAGCCACTGCCTAACCTCCTCACTCACTTAAAAATATAAATAACATTTGATTTGATTTCGCAAGAATCGACTTGCGACGAATTGTCCATTTGACCGCCCTACTCATGTCATAGCAGAAACTAAGTTTGTAAAAAAATTCATACCTACGTCATAATTATCCAAATGTGGAAAGAATTCTATAGAAAAAATGTGCATGTGTGCGCAATGCGCGTTCGAGGCAATACTCGTTATTTTAGTGTCGAAAAAGGCTGTGCCTTTCGGTACACAATGCAACATTCAGCCCCACCTGTTGGCACTCCTATTAATTAGTACAATTTTACTAACGAAACTATTATCACTTTATGTTGACTTTCATTGAAATACAGAAATGTCATTTTATCCAATGAAGCTGTGATTTGGATATTTGATGTAGCTGTAACCCAAAGATATTGGAATATAAGTAGATGTGCTATCTGCTGTTTTTACTATGTGGGTCTGCGCTTCCGGGTGTCGCCGATATTGTTTACCAAATAACAAATAAACTAAAAGAACAAATAATTAACGAATAAACCAAACGAACCTTAAACTAAATGAACGAATTCTTTCCTTATTCAAAATGTATTGTTAACCAATATTAATGCACATTTTCAAAAAATCAACGAAATGAACAAATTATTTTTGTATGAAAACTACGCTAATTAGCGCGTAGTCCGGCGACAGTTGCGCGGACACGATAGCATATCTCTTCTGTATTTGAATATCTTTGCTGTAACCCCAATCAAACATCGACTAGAGCCAACAGCTTTACTATTGTTACTGAAAACTTACCAAAAATGTGAAAAATTTATTATAAGGTGAATTAATTTGCGGTTTTCCTTCTGCCTATCCTGACTAAAAACTCTGTGCACGCCACTGAATGGAGGCATATGCAAATAACACAAAATAAGTGGCGTTCGCAACTTGCGTAGGCGAGAGATTTCTGTAATTGAGCGATATCAAAGATCCATAAACAGAACGCAATTATTTTGCTGTACGGTAAATGTGATATAACAGGTGAATGGAAGAACTATTTCTATCCGCCATACAAAGTGGTCACTTATAAATAACTCAAAGTGATCACAATATTTCAAGTTAAAAAGCTGAATCCACCAAAAAGATTTAAAAAAAAAATAAGGATTGGGGTAACAAATTGACCTATGCAAAATTTTCGGTTTGTAAAAATAGCCGATATTCTAACTTAACGTGACCTATTTAATATTTTTGAATGTAGCTATCACTTTGTGGTTATCCATTATAGAAAAATGAAACAATACAACTTTGTATAAACCACTTATATAGTGCGTATAAACCAATTATATAAGTGGTTTATACAAAGTTGTATTGTTTCATTTTTTGACCTATTTAACTTAGTTTTTTCTATCACTATCCATTTTTTAAAGGAGTGATGAAGTGACACTTTGTTGAGTTGTACGGTCACAACTATAAATATATTATTTAACTATTACACGAGTACATATTTCTTTACAATATTATCTAATAATTGTATTTCTAATAACAACTGTACGATATTAGTTTTGTGTACCTACTCTTTCATTCTAACTATGTTCTTAATACTAATGATACCCTTCCGTGAACCACTGTATATTTAAGAAAAGGCCATATTATGACTTATGTTTGTATAAATTAATATAACGCTATTATTACAACTCAACCACCGGAGCGACAGCGTAACTTAAAACTTTTTTATGTAATCATTTTGAATGTTTTCCACCCACATTAAAAAAAAACCATACCTCCAAATTTTAAAATGATTGTGGTTCTATAAAACCATTGAATTCAAACATCTGTCATCGATTATCAAATATTCGTAGGATTTATAAAAAAATAATATAAAATCGTAAACTTCTACTTAATTACTTACAAACTGGGAAAAATTTGCCAAAATTGGCAGCAAAGCAATCCTGCGTATTTTAAATATTGCCATATTGTGGCAAAAAGCGCTCGAGTGGATAATTATTATTTATTTGCTATTAAGGGATATGTGATATGCGTTGTGTAGAATGTCTGGACGAAGCTATTGACACTAAAAGTAGTCATTAGGACGACTTAGGTTATAGAAAACGACAAGGTCTCCTGTGTAAAATATGTTTATTATTAAAAAATATTTATTTTTTCAAATGCACCCAAAAGACGCGCACCGTTATTGCGTTATATTATATTAAGATGAGTAGGCATGGTACTTATTACCCAATCGTCGCAATCAATAAGTTAAACAAAAACGACCTCAAATGGGGACAAAAACTATAGTGTTAATGGTGCAAAAAGGGAATTGGAGACGTGTAGGTACTTATTACCTTAGTAAAAGAATACTTACAACAATAAATTAGGGAATTTGAATAAAAACTATGCAAAAATTTAAAATTATAAAAACTGTTTAAATTTAAAACACACAAGCAGCGAAAGTGTGAATAATGCGGAATGTGTGAACGAAGACAAGTCAGTACTTATTTATGTCCCAACAAAAAGATGATACCTCAATGATTACAAGTGTTTGTAAATAGTTTTACAACAAGGACAAGATAAGAAATGTGAATGCATTTCGAAAGTAAAAATGAAGCCGAATACTAATGAGGATTAGTAAGTACTGATAGGTAAACAATATTACGTCTTTTAATATATTATCTTACCTCGTAAAGGGATGCACAATAAATGACAATATGGCACAAACAGTAGCGAAATTAAAGACAATCGATAGGGTATAAAACGAGGTGTCGTGAATGACATGGAATGATAAAGATGACTAGTAGGTATCCATTATTCCTCATCTTGAGAGGTGCGCAAATAATGAGAAGAAGATACTGACAATAGACAATTAAATAAAAACGATAAAGTATGGCATAATACCCGCAAAGCGAGACGCCCTGATTGATGAAGAATGATAATGTACGCGAATAGGTACCAATCTTATCTCATTTTGAGGCGTGCGCAAATAATGACAATACGATACTAACAATGTCATAATAAAAAACCAAATAGAGTATAGTTTCAACCCCGCAAAGCGAGGTGACGTGAATGATGAAGAATGATAATGTATACAAATAGCTTACCTCATCTTGAGGGATGCACAAATAATGACAAGACAACACTATGAATAGCGGAAGTGAATAAAAACGATATAGAGTATGGTTTAAAACACACAAAGCGAGGTGACTTGGATGCTGTGGAATGATAATGAATGCGACTAGGTGCTAGTCTTACCTCATCTTGAGGGGCGCACAATTAGGCGGAGGGAACACGATACCCACGTTCTGCATTTTGCACCCGGACCTGTGCACATTAGTGTGGACCTGAGCTGAAGTCGTCAGGTCTTTAGGTTCACTCATACGTAATTCCATCTCCATTTCGGCTGAAATTACAGTCTCCACCTTCTGCCTGCTAAATTTAGATGCATTAGGATTCACTTTTTTATACTATCCGATTGAGAAGATTGTTTTAGTCATACTTCAACTTCCATTGTGCCATTATAAGTTCATTTGACTAAGTTTTAATAAGCAATCTGGTAAGCAGTTGCGTTTGACAGTGTTCAGAAATGAAGGACAATTAAATTCCCTTATTTGAGAATTCCTTTCATACCATGTCATATCAATAAGATTATCAAAAAGGCCCTTAATACACTTGGATTTGTTTTGAAAGCTGCAAAACACTTCAATAATTTAGGCACATTCATCATGTTGTATAAAACCCTTGTCAGATGCCAACTAGAGTCTCTCTTTTACAATATTCATTCCGACAACATTGAAAAGACTCAACATCAGTTCCTGAGATATATAAATTGCACATTCCTGCCCAAAATATTGATTATAATTACCTACTAGATAAAATGTCCCCATTAAAACTTTCATAAAGAAGGATGAATACAGTTTTAATACTATTACTACTGCATTACAAAATTGACTGTCCCAAATTGCTTCAATTAATCATCATCCATATTTCGAAAAGATCTTGCCGGCATTTACTAACGTTTTTCCTGTCCCAAAGAAGAACCTTCACACAGCTCTCCCAAAGATGTCCTGGAAGAAAATTTCCACCTCTGGGTCTCACCTCTTGGAATTAGAGCAAAAAAAACACCCCTCTCCCAAAATGTTAAAATGTCGTAACTTGTAATATGTGTATAAGTCCGAATATGGCTGTGCTAGGCTGAAACCTAAACGGTCTTATAATAAAAAGTGGAAAAGGAGATGTTTGGACTACACTTCAATGCTACAAATGAGACTTACCTCATTTTATGAGGGTTGTGCGTGACCGGCACTGGGGGGAACACAATGGGCGGCATGCGGTGCATGGGAGTCTGCATCATGCCCACCGGCGGCAAATGCAAACTCGACCCAGCGGACAGATCCTTCGGCTCCATGATGCTGTTCTTGATCTCTAATTCCTGCTGCCTTAACTCTTGCTGACGCATTTCTGCCTGACGCATCTCTTGCTGGCGACACTCCAGCTGGCGAATTTCCTGCTGTCTTAACTCTTGCTGCCTGAGTTCTTGCTGCCGGTGTTCTTGCTGGCGTAGTTCTTGCTGCTGGCGGAGTTCTTGCTGACGGGGGTCGGTCTGCGTTGTTCTGCGCCTGTAAAGGATTTTTTTAGATAAATAAACTATGTCGCTATATATACCACAACAAATAAAAATTCTCTCAATAGTGACCTCAAAATAAAAAAACAACATAAGTACACGATAAACATAAAATCCAACCCAAAACCATGAATTATTATTTATCATTATGTTTTCTTCAACATAACGTCATTAAGTACACCGAAAAGAAAACATCACCAACTCCATACTCAGTTATATGTACTATTTGGTGTGTCCATTTACTTTTTTATTTAAAAAAAAAATGTTTTTATGAATGCATTGTATAAGATCCGCGATCATCAGCAATTGAAAAACATGAACAAACAATCAAAGACGAAAGGTTTTTAGTAGATACAGAAAGTATAATTCTGTACATTTAATTTTTTTTTTAAATAAAAATCATTGAACGGTTTCCTTTTTAAAATGTGTTTATTTGAAGTAGGAACGATGAGCGCACGAGTCCAAAGCTTTGTCAATTTTCACTAACTGCCGAGAAGAGCTCTGCTAAATTCCAGTCATTTCATAGGATGGTTCTCTATTCAACTTTTACTCAACCTTTGTCGGTGAGAATTTCCCGAGTTAGACAATACAATGTCGAAAGCCTTTGGCAATAAATTTCTATTTTCATTCATCCTGCGACAGTGTTCACAGTAAATAATGAAAGCGTCCTTAAATTCTCAGACACACAACTAATTCACCAGGAATTAAAAATTTAAAAGTTCATAAGAATGGCGGTGCAAGAAATATAATGCAATCAAAGTAGTAAATTTATGAGTCTCTTTAATTTGTCAACCAAAAATTATAAATATTGGTTTTGAAAAGGAAAATATTTTATAAATACATGCTTTCATCTTTATAAATCCTACAATAAATTAAAATTTCATGTAATTTTTACAGGTCTGCGCTATCTTCTTTTGGAAACTGATAATTTGTAGTGGAATTCGATATAAGTGGCCTTTTTTCATACCGCACCCATCTTCATCTTCATTGAAGACAAATTAGGAAAGTTATATTTGTATGTAAATTGGCGCCCAAGGTAAGACATAGTGAAGATAACCGGCTCGACAGGACCCTGAGATTAGAGAATTTTTGAAGTGAAACCTCTTTAGCGCCGTTGGTGACTTGAAATTCGGGTGAAACGGAAATGCGTCAAAACTCAGTTCTATACAAATACTCGGTTTTAATAAAATGCGATATATTTGTATCTCGGCGCGCACCTTCCATAGCGTAGTGGGCAAGGTGCCTGACAAGTCTCAGCGGCCACAGAGACGGACATCAAGCGAACGTGAGTTCGAATCCTATTAAATTAAAAAAATATATTTTTTATTTTGTGAAATCAATATCCAATCTCCAAACCACTTTAAAAAAATAAGCAAAAGAAAAGAATGCGACATCTAGCGACTTTCTGGTTTTACTTCTACCGCTTGTGAATTACACATTGGAGGGGACCCCACCACTTTCCAAACGGCGTTATATTTATTTGAACGTCTCTAGACCCTCCAATGTCCAAGCATACGGGGTTAGAAAGCAGCATGCGAGTAATTACATTAACATAATACAAAAGAATAATAAATGTGGAAGCCCGTGGAAAAATTCTTCTGAAATCTATATACATATTCTGATTTTTTTAAATGTAATTTGTTATGTAGGTTTGTCTCAAAAAGTGTCTGAAAATGACGCCTGAATCTGAATCACCGTCAGCCAATTAGCCGAGCGCCAGTCGATTAAGTCGGTAATTGCGTCATAAACCACAGCGCTGAACAAGGTTACGCACACTTGTAATTTTCAGGTCGTGCAACCTGCCGTGTTGTGGGTGGCTTCCGCTCCATCATCGCTGTTTATCCTCGGCGCGATGATGAATGCAATGTTTTGTGAACGGGTTTGCCGGCAACCAGGTACCCGGGTAGCCAGCAGCAGTAGCCGCTGACGCCGTTCCAGAAATGCCCTGTTATCAAGTGGTAATAAGCAATAAGCGGCGCTAGTTGTTTTCGAATCCTAAATAGACAGATAGTGTATCGCTGCTCGCTGTTCGCTGGTCGCTGGTCTCGAGTCTCGACGCTGACCCAGTAGCCGCCAGAGCCGGCGCCAGGGGGCGGACCAGCGCCGCGGGCGACACTGGCCTCGCGTCATCTCGCACATGGCTCTGTCACCGAATGCTTTGACACACTTTTTAATTAAACCGGCGCCCGGCGTTCCGCAAAAATGATCGAATTTACGAATGTAGGCAAGTTTCGAACCATTCATGGCAATTTATCACTAATAGTTTAAATGCTCGTCAGTAGTATATTAAAAATCTGCGTAACATACTGCTTTTAGTGATGATTTATGTTCATAATTTCACAACAACTTTTTTTTATCTATTTTTTTTTTACTACTAAAAACTTTCTAATTCTTGTTATACTGACCGGCTTCGCCCTCAGTTGTTCATGTACTTATTTACACAATAATAACACATTTCATTACTTTAATCTGAAAATCGCTGAAATAAATAATTGACACAAATTAAACCACGATCTCGGTTAGACCTCCGGTAAACCAGTGAAGAAATAATACATTTTATTATTATTACAGCTTCAAAAATCGCAAATTCATTTTAGGCGTCATTTTTTTCAAATAAACTTATTATATTTTTGGTTAAATAAGAGTAATAAAAATCAAAAGTATACTTTTGCTCCTGATGATGTGAACATTGTTCATGAAACATGTGGAGTGTGAATAAAATAAAGTGAAGTATACAATTTGTCTTATAAAAGTTAAGTAAGTGGTATTCGAAGTGATTTGTATTGAGGTCTTGATTTGACTTGTCACTTCTATTTCATTATATTTACATCTGACTTTCGTATTTGCTTTCAGATACAATCCTCAACATTTTTAATCCTCAATTTAAATTTTTATTTTTATTTCCAGATACTGATGTTGTTAATTTGGCTTAAGTCCGTTAATAAAAACTCTTTTTTATTGTACAACATTGGTTAGTAGCCTAGTGGAAAAATGCGTCTGTTCCCTGCAAGGGGTTAAGGATTCATTCCTCTACTAGCTAAGCCCACCATCATTGCGCAAACAATTTTAAACAGGTAAGCACACAAAAGGTTAACCTATAAAATTGTACTCCTATATTTTATAGAATTGACTAAAAACTAATATTGTCGTTCAATTCATAACTGATAAGACGCATGCATTTTAAGAGAATTTATTAAGGTTTACAAACAGATTTTCGTCATTAGTAGATATATTTTAATATGCAATATAAAGCTATAATAGTTTCAAGGAAACGATCGGATCTGTGCATAGACTAATAAATGCTCCGGAATCCGCTTTGCGAGCTGCATACTAAATCTAGCAGTACAGAATATAGATACATCATGACAAGTACTCGACTGATAGAATTTATCTCGAGCCATATCTAAATGCTACCACTCTATTGAGGAATAAAAAAGGCAGTGATCTGTTAGGTTATATTGAACGCATGCGCCGTACGGCGCGTGGCGTTTATGGGTACTACATACATACGCTGCATCATAATCTTTACATATTATAAGTATACATTATACTTAAGTTGGATTACATTTATAAGTACTACATCACAAAAATATACATACTTTTGTATTTTCGTATTAATTTTAAACCAAAATTTACCAATAGAGTTTCCGAACATCGTGTGTAAAAACGATTATGTTTTGGTAAACGATTCAAGACACATTTTTTGGGAATGTCACTTTTCAGTGGTTTCATATAGAATATTTTTCAAAGTGCTTACAACGTAGAAAATTCATTTTGGCTGATTAAGGCATTTTTAGTACTAAAAACTAAATTTAAACGTAGTTTTTTTGAGGTTATTTCGAGTAAACTGTAGTAGATGAAATAATTAAACACACAAATTTTTTTAAATTATTTTATTGTACATCTAATTTTCATTTATTTAACCAGAAATTTGAACTAAATACATTTTACTTTACATTACAATACAATAATATTCACTTTCAATATTTTAATGTGAAATTCTGTAGCCACGCTGTATTTTGTATTTCGGATGGAACGGAAATGACGATTATTGCACGTGTGACGCATCAACTGCGCTCATTGGCCGCTTTGATTGTGATGTCACTTTTAAAGGCTCCTATTGGTTGAGCTGTAAAAAGAAAATTAAGCTAGATCTGCGCTCATTGGTCGCTTTGACCTCACTTTTCATATATTTGTTGAGATTATTTTGGTAAAGTTTCGCTTCTACCGCTTGCAAACTGCAATCAATTTATTTTTTAATATGAATAAAAATGATTTTTTTTAAATCTACCCCCACTTTAATTAGTTTTACGAATCCGTAAATATTAATTTTTATCGTCTTCTGCAAGAGTTTCACTTTGTGGCTTGAAGGGTTTCATGGAACCAATTTTTTTTAATAAAAACTGGAATTTTTGGAATTGCCAACTATCTAAATTGATAAAATCTCAGTACGACTTTCCTATTGCATATGGGCCCGTTAGATAAAGCTCAGCTATTGTATAGGTTATTTTACCGGTTCAATTTGTCGGAGTTAAAATAGCAATACGGTGCGAGCCGTCGCACGAATTGGCAAGGCCGAATTATCTATTTACGACCGCAAAAATATTTTTATTTGAAATTCTGATCAGAAAGCGTGTAAGCAGATTACCCAAGAAAATCTTTCAAAAAATATCTTTTTCAGGTTGGTTTTAGGCAGGTGGTCATAGTATTCCAATTAAATATATAAATTATTTCGTATTGACTTATTTCTGTACTGTGAATAAATAATACAGGTAGATAAACAATAAAGAGTTGTTTTCTCTTGATCCTCATTTCGTTTAGAGGGGGGGGGGTATATTTTTGTACTAGTAAAATAATGTTGTGAAACTCAGTGGAATTGTTTCTAAACTCTATTTGAAATTAATTTCAATTAATATTTTTAACAAAAGTAGTATTTCTAAAAACATACATTATATCTATATTACGTAATTTTTTTTTTATGTTAAAAATAATTGCAAATTAAAGTTTAAAGATACCTGAAGCTTTAATATTCATGTCTGATTTTTAAAAAGGGAAAACAGGACGAGCGTAGCTACTCCGTCAACGAATCAGGCTCAAAAGAGAAATATTGGCAGTGCGATACATATCTCAACTTGGGTTGCGTTCACAAAATAAATTCTTGCGGTTCATTTTGAACCGGTTTATGGAAAATGTTTTTAAAATATTTATGAATAGTTTGAACACAATGCTTTTTCCTATTTTTGGCGCAGTAATTCTCCTTGGCCGTCCTTGAGTGCGTCGTAGAAGCAAAGTTGTCTTTGACTTTTATTACTATTTGCAAACATTGTTTTTCTCGCAATAACATCGTGCATTTGAAAATTTTAATCGTTTTCACATTTGAAAAGCGAGGCGGACGGTAGTTGAGAGGGAGATATAAGTTAGTGAAGATAGAAAGAGAGAGAGTTACGTTTCGTATATTATTGTAGGGGCAAGAGAAAGAGGTGCGAGCACATATTTTCTTTCTCTCTTTCTCTCATAGCCAGTTACGTTTCGTATATCTAAGACACAGTACAGGCTTATTGTCTGTATCACACTGTAGGAGCAAGAGAGAGCAGTGCGCGCGCATATTTTCTTTCTCTCTTCCTATCATATGGATGGAACTAAAGAAGTTTTACTTCAGTTGTGTGGTCTAAAGCACACTCGTTTTTTTTTAATTAAAGTAAGTTAACGATAAGTTGTAAGTTATAACCAAGTGAGAATAATATGTACCACTTCCTCCAGACTCATACTCATGGATTCACAATTTACCCTTAGCCTCTCAGGCCTCGAGCCTATTTTGTCAAAAGATTAAAATATTTACGCTTTGCAAGAAAATCTAAGTACGTGGAGTACTGAAATCATCCGAAAACTAAAAACTAACTGTTTTTGACAAGTGATTAAATACGCTTTCAAATTTCATAATTAAAAATATAAATAAACATAATAAATTTTTTGTAATGGGAATATATTAAATTATGTTTTAAAAATGGTTCACCTTACTTTTTCTTAACTAAAATTACAGATAACGAAAAAAAATTAAAAACTACATTTTTTATTGTATTATATTTAATTGTTTTATAAATGATTTCATCAATTCACTTTTTGTCGTTTCATGTAAAAACCAAATTAATAAAAAAATTCCAATATTTAAAATTGCTGTCGTAAACTTTGATTTCATAAAGGCGTACATTTTAATTATTTTGAGGTAAACTTTTTGATTTGAATATAAAGCGTTTTGTTTTCTTCTTCTAACACCTTTTAGATCATATTTTTGACCAGGAAGAAACAACAATTTCTTTGAGACCTATGTGAGTTTTCCGAATTGTAAAAAATTAGCTTGAGGGTTTAATTAATTTGAAATGTCGTTGTCTCACTATCTCTAAACACTAAGGATCTGGGGCGATTCTCACACAAAATACACACGTAAAAATTGCACATAATAAGACTAATGCACGTGAATGAGGCAAAGAGCGTACGCCGGGTAAGTTTGTTACCATGCTATGAGTTCCGTTAATGTGAAGTTAAAAATAACCAAACCAAATATTTTTGAAGTGAAAACTTCTTTAGCACCCGTGTAGTTTGAAACTCGATGAAACGGAAGCGAGCGACAATAAAAAAGACACAAACACATACATCAGTAGGATTTAGATTGCGAGAGAATGAGATAGCAACAAAATATTGATTTAATTCACGGGTACTTGGTATCAATATAATACGATAAATCCACATTTAAATCCGACATTTAGCAGGCCAAGGATCAAATTCTACAAAATCCAAAAAAAAAAAAAAAATTGTTAATTTAATTTTCAATCTTCAAACCACTCCAAAATGAACAGGCAAAAAAAAACACAAAAGAAAGCAAACCCGAAGAAGAAAACGGCAATACTAATAAGATGACCAAATGTACAGGAAAAGATGTACTGGAATTCGACGACAAAAATAAGGAAAAATCATCCTTCACATTGATAAAAAAGTGCTTCATAGTATCCCCACTTTTGTCTAACTATTTTAGTTTTCTGTAAGTTCTACCGCGTGTGAACTGCACACTTGTAATTTATGAAATATTTATCTGTCCTTCGGCGTAATGTTGATTGTGGCATAATATCGTATATCCGCGTTTATATTCTTAGCATTGTAGACTGAACGCCTAACTATCATAATATCATTGTATTGTATTTTTTATGCCAGTCTGTATATTCACAAAAAAATATATGCCCCAAGGTGCGCGATGTAGCTTGTAATAATATTTGCCCCAGGAACGTTTTGTTCGATTGCATCTTATTATGGATGTACAGCGAACAACCTTTCAGTGAAGATAAGTGGAACAACACAAAAAGGTTGCAATTTTAACAAGACAAAAAAAAACGAAAAGAAGAAACGGAAAATTCCTTTCTCTTTGTACAACAAATCGGTTCTTGTGGTCAGTTATGTAGGCAAAGTTTTGCTCCAATGTAACCGGCGGTTCTTCCGTATAGGCGTACCACTGATAACTGCGTTGTCTGCTCTCCCTCTTTTCCGCTAAGGACGCATGTAACAGAAATAGGAGTTGCGATGGAGCTCTCAGCGGTAGGACCATATAAGGTTTAACTTGTAGAATAATAATTTTCACAGTGTTTGCATGGAAGTGAATAGAACAATGCCTCTCTGAATGTGGTTCAGTTCTAGTAACAAATCGGTAATAGATTGTTCCTAGCAGAATCACGCAAGCACACTTTTACACAAACAGAAAATGAATATTATTCGTAGTTTAACATGTATTACGAGCTGGTTCCTGGAATGCGTTGCAATGCCATATTCAAATAAATACATTGTTTCTCCCTGAATCACCTTTCCCGTGCGTCCCCATTCCCCTCCCGCGTCCCCTTCCTAACTAACATGTTATTCTGGTGTATGAGCTATATTATTGTAAAGTTTCATTAAAATCCAACAAGCAGTTTTTGCGTGATAGAGAATCAAACACGCATAAATCCATACAAACTTTCGCGTTTATATTAGTAGTAAGATAATAAGATTATTTATTTTTTAATTGTGGTATATCGTAAAAGCTTCCGCCTTGTAGACACAGATGGCGGTGATATCATCTATCGGTAGATTCCGCTAGATGGCAGGCCGCGTAGTGCTTAAGTTCTCCGGCAGGGGATCGGAGGGCTCAGAGGCTGTGTTTCAGTTATCACTCGCCAGAACCATTATAGCTAGCTTCTAGTTAGGTAGACTACCGCAGTCCCAATTGTATACGCGAGGTTTAAATAAATCCAGATACGAAAAAGAATCTATTTTTATTCCGAAGTAATCTCCATCCAAAGGATTGGGAGAATCTGTTAGTGTGTCCATAAAATAACAGAACACCACATTAATATATTACGATGATGCGCTTTGTCTGTCTCATTAGGAACTCCTGTGTTGAGAGCAGACGCAGTTTAAAATAAGCAATTTACCATAAAAATAAAAACCACAAAATTTCATTTAAAATAAAAGTCATTCTGTTTCGTGCCATTAGGAATACAAGCTTATAAATAGGTTTTAATAAAATCGCTGATATTTGGTCTGCCTTGGCTGATGACCTGTCTATCGAAGTGCATTGTATAGCTTTGTTGCAAATTACCTAAAATTTCTTTGGCCAAAAATTGTTTTAGCGAAAGAGATAAATAAGAGATTATACCCTTAGGTTTAGTATTACGAGCAATTTGGGTATTAGTCAAAAACAGTTCTGTGTTGGAAGAAGGTATGCCATTATGTTTTTGGTATAACGTTGCCTATGTCCAGAACGCAGATTCCTAAAGATTCCTCTTATCTATCCTAAAGATTTAATTTGAATTGCTTAGTTATAATGTGGTCCTACCACATATATATTTTCCACAATTTACGAACGGACTTGTTTGTCAATTTATGAATGGATTGTTTTCTCCGGTCATGCGACATATTGGAACAAAAATGTAAGTATGCCGAGTTTGAAATATGTACCTGTATAATATGTATGCAGGTACTGCTCTGTTAAATGTGGTAGAGTCTGTCAAATAAGAGTATAAAATATAAAAAATGGAACCACAAAATTTGTATGCTGGCAACACCAATTTACCTGTCAAATATTCTTTTAAAGTGCATTGACACTGAACATACAGAACACTGCAACACATTTAAAATACATTTTATGTTCTTAAAAAAATAAAATCGAAGATGCACTGTTGTTATGTTACCTATTTAATAACATAAATTTGATTAAAATGTGTTTCACAAAGTGATTGGCTTTCATTTAATTTAACAGTAGGTAGAAACGAAGAATCTTTAATGGTGAGTTTAGTTACACTACTTTTAGAGCCGAATGAGTTAAATATATTCAGATCTAAAATTAGAGACATGATCTAAATTTAAGCCTGGACAATGCTAGTAGGTACCTAAGCTAATATTAAATAAATGTGAGCAATTTCTAGAATGCGCTTCATATTTGAGTACAATATCGTTATTCTTCATTATGTTAACACAAAATTGCAAAGATATAGTAATAATAATAAACCGATATGCAATTCTAATTTTGAGATCAGTGGAAAGAAAAAAATTTTTTTTTAGCTTTTATGCCTTTATAATTTTAAATAAATGTGTAGGTTACACAGCTTTAGATTACCACCATGATTATATTTTTTTAGTTTTGCCATTTGAACAACAGTGGCGCCCTCCTATGTTTTCTACTCTTATTTGACACAAAAACTGTACACAAAAAAAAATTGTAAAGGTGTACAAAAAATAATAAAAAATAACAGTGCCTCAAGTTCCAAAAATACTCTAGAACCGTAAAGTGAAACTAGAAGTGCGTTCTGTAAAAATGTGACTGGAGATATTTATTGTTCCATTTAGCCCAATAGCCCAGCGCTCTATCTCATTTACACTCACCTGACATCTTAGATCTCCACCACATTAGTATTTCGTAAACCCAGTTTTGCATTGGAAATCAACGCCTCGATTGGGAAGATATTTGGATCACGAAACACGCCCACAAGGCATGATGAACATTCCAGGTTTTCAAATAACCTCACAATATTTTTAAATCGACTACTATCACCACAGTAAGCAGAAAATGTTGCTTGTGTGTGATGGAGGACATAGCCAGACGATGAATTGAACAAATGACGCTTAGTGGAACCAAATCGCGATGTCAATTCATCCCTCGATCGTGTTATTAATTCTTGAGTTATTCTTTATTCTCTTTGGAACTCATTTTTCAAGAATTGAGTTAGAGGTTAGGCAGACTTAACTGAAGTGGGCACTTTAAAATACATATAAAATTGAAAATTAATAGGCCAATTGCATCAAATTTATTTAATTTTTTTCCGGTTTAGGCAAATATTCTAAGACATTCTGTATTTTTTTTAATCGTATTTTTGAAACCCTGGCGATATTT
The DNA here is from genome assembly GCA_917880885.1 of Limnephilus marmoratus. Classification (NCBI taxonomy): domain Eukaryota; kingdom Metazoa; phylum Arthropoda; class Insecta; order Trichoptera; family Limnephilidae; genus Limnephilus; species Limnephilus marmoratus. Next base: position 46,785,331 of record OU862920.1, on the reverse strand, counting down.
TGAAAATTTCAATCCGAAAAATCAGTCCATTTTTTATAAACCGGAAAGACGGGACATAATTTTATAGGTGCGAAAAAACGATAATTACATAGCCGAAAATAACTATTAAAAAAACAAATTAAGTAATTATTAATACGAAAAACAACTCGTCTGGAAATATTTTTCGAATGTTTTGTTGAAAGACAAAACAATGTCAATATGAGAATTATTTTTAATTAAAAATTACCTTTTATATAGAAACTAGCTGACCCGGCCAACTTCGTACCGCCTCAGAATCAATTGTGTTAACTTATTAGCTAAATTAAATTCATTTTTTAATACTCAAAATGAATTAAGAAATGTAATTCACGTGTTAGCAAGGCATTTGCTTTATTAAAGAGAAACATTCATTTTCTAGATTCAGGCCGCAAACATTCAAGGATTGGTTTTGTGATTTGTTGATCGTCATGACGAATCGGAAATTGTATTCGTTTAAACTCGAATGGCATATCGGTTGGGATCATCGGAATTCTCGGAATGAGAACTTCCCCATCTTTGAACTTTCCCTTGATTATGGTCGCATGAATCACATTGCCCATGAGTTTTCTCACCACAAAATGCGTTCCGTTACATAATTTTGTTTGGTTCAGATGTCTTCCCAGTTCATCATCAATTGCCTTGATTAACGTATCGTACACTTCCGTCTATTGGGGATGCAACAGTGGTACATTCGTTCGAACTGATTAGTTCAATGCATCTTGATCATATTCACGTTCACGTTCCAATTCTCGATTGACAGCGTCGTTCATTCCATGATCTGGCTTTGGTATTCCTAACTTGACTAACAAACTGTCGAACATGAGGTAACATATGTTTTCGATCAAAAACAAAGCCTGTTTATGTATATCCTCATTCACCTCGAGATCAGGATTCCCTGAACTAACACGAATTCAATGTAAAATGTCTTCTGACATGTCATTGTACTTGTTCAATAGTTCACGTGGATTCGATGGGATTCCATAATTCAGCGATTGTAATGTCCCAATATCCCATTGAGTATCGTTTTCAAGCAAATTGACCTGCTGACATGCAACACGAAATGTTGGGCACACTACACCATCGACCTGTGATTCAAATGATGTCGGCCCACGAATATTCACCAGCAACAACCGCAAATAAAAGCATTCGACACTTTTTGGATGAACTGTGTAAATGCGACCAAGTGCGTCAGTAGAACGCACGACCACTATCAGAAACTACATCGCCGTGCTTCCGAGGTTGAAATCTCTTCGACGAAGCGTTCCAAGTGTAATAACGTGGCTTCTCAGAGTAGAGCAACGTTCGGGCAAACAGATCGCATTGGCAAATCGAAAAGAAACTGGTCAATGATGTTGCTGGAGGTGTTTCAGCACGTTGGACAACATTCGATGCAAAGTACTCGTTGACCATTCTCCAGATGCACCGCCAAATGTACAACAATGGGATGTCGTTCATGAATGGGGAATGAGAATATAATGATAGCGTGTGAAATAAAGTGTGTTCGCATTATTAGTTAGGTAGGTTTTAAAATAAATTCGAAAAACCACTCCTTTCGAAATATTTTTTGAATGTTTTGAATGTACTGTCTTTGAAGCTGTCAAATTGGCCTTCATGATATTTATTATATTTACTTAAAAATTACTTGTTGTAGGTATACGCAAAATGATTATGTACTGTAAGTAAAATATTTTGATATATACACAATAATTCAGTTTCAATTACATAGCCGAAAATAACTATTAAAAAAAGGACGTTTTCCACACGAATGACGCAGGAAAATAACGAGGCATACCAAAAATATTAAATCTCATAAATATTTTTTTCTGTGATCCATCTTATTGATCATAAATCATTATAATGTTCAACGTGTATATTAATTAATCAAATGTAATATACTTGTACTAGGTAAATTATAATAATAAGAATACTTATTATAAAATTTGATTTTGTTAAAATCCGCACCATTCATTATACCTCTAAAACACGTACGGACAACGTAAAATGTACGGGGTTCTCTTCATTACATCTGTCAAAAAAACAAACCAAATGATACGTTCGCGGAGAACAAACAATCAATCTATTGAATGTTAAATGTCAAATTCAAAAATTCGCCTGAAATCAAAGTGATGCCATATAAAAAAAATAAATCAGTGTGGAATTTTATAAAATTAATAGGAACATTTTCGGAGACGGGACATTTTTATGTAACGCCGTCACGAGCCCAAATAATGGATTTATTTATTTAAAAATTAAAAAAACTGTACATTTCTAAAAAATTTTACTAACATTTTCGTAATCTTAGTAAAAAAATCTATCCACACGATTTTTTCCATGTCGTTATGAAGTCCATGCAAGTGGACTATTATGTTTAGGAATGCAGGTTCTAAAATATTTAAAATTAGTTCGAAAAATCACCATTTAAATAGTTTTAGAATGTTTTGCGAGTAGGTGCAGTCCAAATTAATTTTCTCCGAACGTTGGGTGTCTTTGAATCTGTCAAATTGACGTTAAACAAAATTTATTATTTTTGATTAAAAATTACGGTTATTATATAATATTCAGTATGAATCCAATTCCACCCTACAGGCGCCAGTCTAGGCGCCCGTCATTGTATGACGGTGGTTGTAATAGTAAAAATACTAAATATACATTAATTAATAATTAATAATTCAATAAAACTACTGCTACGAGTATATTCATGCCTACACACAATGACGTTATAATACATAATACAAAGACTTGCGATTGTTGCAAAAATTCAAGGTAGATAAGCAAATAAGACACACTATTACTTATGCATTAAACCGCTTACTCGTTAATACGGAATACTTTTTATCCAAACAGTTAGAATTAGCTATCACGACTCGTAGTAGGAGATTTTCAAATATTGTCGGGTTATTCGTAACCTGGGAATATTTTTCTTTCTTTAAAAAAAATGTAGGAACGAGCGGCGTTTTGATAATGAGTCGAATACTATATTCAACATCACGGGTGTGACTGAGAAGACGAATACGGAATGATGTGTGAGACGACCTACCGTCATAAGTGTCTTTCTTATACATAGTTATTTGCTATCTCACTTTCTCTAATAGCACTACAAATCTTCTCGAAACAATCGAAATAATTATTTTAACACATTTTCAATTTTTTTTTTATTGTATTACAGGAATGAAATGTTATTTCTTGGCTTTTACTAGAGTTTTGGAAGACGGGTATGGGTATCGCGGCCCGGGAACTACTAATTGGATAACCAACATCTCTGCCGTAGGTTACCCTAAGTTGTTCGTTACGTTTTGTTACTTAGTAGGGGTGCATAGGTTCATGGGGTGAGGTTTGTCTAGGTCTTGGAGGCGGATGGCCTGGACATTCTGGACACACTTCCCCACTCCCTTTCCTAAAAGACATCCCCCACAGCTTCCCCGTAGATGATATAGGCCCGGTCGCACTTTTTAGTACATTTACCAAAAAGACTTATTTTTGCGGTCGGAGACAATGTGTTAAAGTTGTTAACCCGTCAGGTATTTCGAGATTTTGTCGACAAGAAACTTTAAATGACCTGTCAAATTAATGATACGTTTAGAAATATTCCAGTTGACATTATTTTTGGAGCCTCTGTTTTCGAATGTGTACCAGAAAATATACTGTTTTCTCTCCCTCAAATTTTACACACGGCTGCAAACCCAAAAATAAAATAAAGTTTTTCTGATAAACTCTAAAATTATCACTTTATACAAAACTAAAAACATTTTTTTTAATTACACAAGCACATTACCAAAGTTATTGAAACTTCACTTTTTTCTTTTGCACATAACATAATTAATTATAATTGCACAAATTTTGATAAGTCTTTCGCAAACTTGTAGGCAATTGCAGCCTATGACTTTTTGGAATATGTTACAATTATTTTGAAGCGTCTGTGGCAAAACTTTAAATTTAAATACAAAGCTAAGTGTTGCTTCTTTCTAACGTTGCGTAAAACATATTTCTCTCCGTAATGCAAAAGGAGATAGAACGACTTAGAAAATTTGTGCCGGAAAGGGTACATTGCTGCTGCTATCGATGTAATAAAAGGCTCAAAAATAATTCCCTCGACAAAATATCCCCGACAAAATATCCTACGGACAAAACACCCCAACCAAACCTGACAGTTTACAGTCATAACCTAACCTAACTTAAACTGACCTAACCTAAAACCTAGCCCAACCTAGCAAAAAAATGGGACAAAAATAATTCAGATATCCTGTAAAGATAATAAATTATTTTATGAGTAAAACCTCAAATTGTTATATTGAATTTAATGAAGACAATATTAGCAAAAACTTAATTAAAAAATTCCCAGAGGTGACAATGTCTTTTTCTGATGGTTCTGTCTCCAGATTTTCGATTGAGTTTCGCTAATATTGTCTTAATTTAATTCGATGAATTATTGTTCAAAAATAGTAAAAAGAGACAAAAATAATACAGAAATCCTGTAAAGACAATAAATTATTGTTCAAAAATAGTTATAAGAAAGAATTCAGCCTAGTGGAGACGCATTTTGTCCTTGGGATGGGTATTCAGGGATATTTCGTGGGAGGATATTTTGTGGGGTATATTTTATCGGGGGATGAGGGATATATTTCATTTCTCAAAAAAATACCCCTGGGGTTAACCGTGGTTTTTTAAAGCTTCGTTATTTTACAAGAGTTTCGCTTTAACAATATTTTTTTGTGTTTGTCAGATCCCGAAATGGCTACCGTACCCGTTAACATTAAATGCCCCCAATGCAGTCGTCAGATATTGACTAAAGTGAACTACGTACCTGGGATGTTAACCTGGGTACTTTGTATTACGCTTTGCTGCGTCGGGTGAGTGCTGCAATTTACACCCATTCACCCATCAACAGTAATTTCCAATCAATTTACAGTCATAACCAGTCAATTGACAGCCTTAACCGGACAATCGACAGTCATTCCCCAGCAGTCGCCAGGATCATACAATATAATTCGAGACTTACCCCATCGATCGACTATCGATCAATCGATAGTCATTCCCCGTCAATTGACAAGCACCCCCAATCAAGAGTGATTTTTTTCAGTTAAACAGGATTAATGAACTTAGTTTCTTATGGCTTATTAATACCACGAGTTATTTAAAGAGTGTTCTGGATTTTCTCATTGTGAAACTAAATCTAGGACTTTTAATTCATTTCAGATAATGAATGTTTATCGTGTGTCTGAAGTTTAAGTTTTTACGTAATAATAAAAGTTATGAATATATGTGAATTAAAATATTCAGTGTCTGTGTATCCCTTGTGTATCCATACAACTCAATTTTGCCTAAAAGTGAGCAATCAATAAAAAATGTGCTTTAAACTTTAAACCACCGATATGGTATCGACTGAAGTGAACTATACAATCAATACATATGACAATAATCTCTGAAAGAAAATAATAAAGAAAATTATTTAATAATGTTTTCATTTGTCTTGCAGATGTGTACTTGGCTGTTGTCTGCTTCCGTTCGTGTGTAAGTCTTGCAAAGACGTTGAACACCGGTGTCCTAACTGCAAAGTCTTCCTGGGTCGCAACCATAGGATGTGATCGAGTTCTGTTTTATCCGGTTTCCCTTGTGATGGTTTTCGAAATAGTCAAAATACGATTTTAACCACAGAGTTTTATCTTGATTATTATAATTTATAGTAGTTTCAAAGATTTACGCTTAAAAATCATTCGGCCTTTTATTATATTATGTTTTGTTGGATGTGTACATTTTATTGAATGTAATAATTAATGATTTTTTTTCTCGATAAGTTCTGTGAGAACAAGTTCAAAGCAATCGAAGAGTTTATTACAACCGGAAAATTACGATTCTGTAGCTATAAAGTAAATGAGTTGGAACTTTTCTCATAATAACAGTTTATGGTTTTGTTTTTACCTATCCGTTGGGTTATCAACCACAAGACCTTTTACCATTGTTTCTAATTATAAATCATTTAATTCAGGGTTGAATTCCATTTTAATAAAGTCCAAAAGTTGTCAACAATAATGCACAATATTGTACAGAGGTAATACCGCTGATACCTGACAGAGATATTATGTGTGTAGACTGTGTAGGTACTACATAAACCATACATTTAGATTAAATTGTACCAATCTGAGGATGCCCGTACCAATAAAATAAATTTATTACGATCCATCTTTCATTTATCCAAAAGTTAAGCACTTGGTAAGAAATTAGTTTGTAAACTTTAACCAAAGTGCTTATGTACATGTGCTCTTTTATAGGTAGGTGTTCAATGAACAAGAACATTCAAAGCAGAATTTCCTACAGAAAAAGTGACCCTAATGAGCAAGTTTTTTTCAAATGTGATAAGTAGCAGGGACGTGTCTTAACTTTTTAACAGATTTTCGTGATTTTGCAGAAATAAAAAAGCTTCCGTTTGGTAGAGATAGGTCATATTTTTACTCACTGCACTGCAAAATTCAGACCTGTCTAATCATATCTTCTATGCTTAGAATAAAATCTCTTTATTAATGGATACTATATTCTTCTTGAGATCTTGTGGTTGATAACCCAACGGATAGGTAAAAACAAAACAACAAACTGTTATTATGAGAAAAGTTCCGACTCATTTACTTTATAGTTACAGAATCGTAATTTTCCGGTTGTAATAAACTCTTCGATTGCATTGAACTTAAGTGTCATCATTTTAAAATTTGGAAGTGTTTGTTTGGAGCCTTCAGACAAGCGATAAAGTAATTTCTTAAAACACATTAATATGATTAACAGAAACCTATTTTATTTGCCTTTTTAAAAATTGGAACTTATTCGTTAAGAATACATATCATCTTTAAAATTTCACGGATCTGCACCAAGGTTCCTAGAATATACAAGGCTCGTACATCGTTCACACAGAACTTATCGAAAATGTTGACCACAATGAAATAACGTTGGCTTTATAAATAAAATACAATAATATAATCCTTTATAAATAAAAACAAATTAAGTAATTATTAATACGAAAAACAACTCGTCTGGAAATATTTTTCGAATGTTTTGTTGAAAGACAAAACAATGTCAATATGAGAATTATTTTTAATTAAAAATTACCTTTTATATAGAAACTAGCTGACCCGGCCAACTTCGTACCGCCTCAGAATCAATTGTGTTAACTTATTAGCTAAATTAAATTCATTTTTTAATACTCAAAATGAATTAAGAAATGTAATTCACGTGTTAGCAAGGCATTTGCTTTATTAAAGAGAAACATTCATTTTCTAGATTCAGGCCGCAAACATTCAAGGATTGGTTTTGTGATTTGTTGATCGTCATGACGAATCGGAAATTGTATTCGTTTAAACTCGAATGGCATATCGGTTGGGATCATCGGAATTCTCGGAATGAGAACTTCCCCATCTTTGAACTTTCCCTTGATTATGGTCGCATGAATCACATTGCCCATGAGTTTTCTCACCACAAAATGCGTTCCGTTACATAATTTTGTTTGGTTCAGATGTCTTCCCAGTTCATCATCAATTGCCTTGATTAACGTATCGTACACTTCCGTCTATTGGGGATGCAACAGTGGTACATTCGTTCGAACTGATTAGTTCAATGCATCTTGATCATATTCACGTTCACGTTCCAATTCTCGATTGACAGCGTCGTTCATTCCATGATCTGGCTTTGGTATTCCTAACTTGACTAACAAACTGTCGAACATGAGGTAACATATGTTTTCGATCAAAAACAAAGCCTGTTTATGTATATCCTCATTCACCTCGAGATCAGGATTCCCTGAACTAACACGAATTCAATGTAAAATGTCTTCTGACATGTCATTGTACTTGTTCAATAGTTCACGTGGATTCGATGGGATTCCATAATTCAGCGATTGTAATGTCCCAATATCCCATTGAGTATCGTTTTCAAGCAAATTGACCTGCTGACATGCAACACGAAATGTTGGGCACACTACACCATCGACCTGTGATTCAAATGATGTCGGCCCACGAATATTCACCAGCAACAACCGCAAATAAAAGCATTCGACACTTTTTGGATGAACTGTGTAAATGCGACCAAGTGCGTCAGTAGAACGCACGACCACTATCAGAAACTACATCGCCGTGCTTCCGAGGTTGAAATCTCTTCGACGAAGCGTTCCAAGTGTAATAACGTGGCTTCTCAGAGTAGAGCAACGTTCGGGCAAACAGATCGCATTGGCAAATCGAAAAGAAACTGGTCAATGATGTTGCTGGAGGTGTTTCAGCACGTTGGACAACATTCGATGCAAAGTACTCGTTGACCATTCTCCAGATGCACCGCCAAATGTACAACAATGGGATGTCGTTCATGAATGGGGAATGAGAATATAATGATAGCGTGTGAAATAAAGTGTGTTCGCATTATTAGTTAGGTAGGTTTTAAAATAAATTCGAAAAACCACTCCTTTCGAAATATTTTTTGAATGTTTTGAATGTACTGTCTTTGAAGCTGTCAAATTGGCCTTCATGATATTTATTATATTTACTTAAAAATTACTTGTTGTAGGTATACGCAAAATGATTATGTACTGTAAGTAAAATATTTTGATATATACACAATAATTCAGTTTCATTAAAGATAATGCTGTAATCGTGCTTATTCATTTTTATCCCGATTTGTTGAAAATTGTAGAGTTGTTTCGTTAATTGGAGGTTATGTAAACATTGATGGTTTAAATGCTCAGGTTTTCTTTACCCTTTCTCTGGCTATTATGTTTTATAACACAACTTTTCCAAGTTAGACACTTCGTAGTCTCCTTCATGAGGCGCGCCTTTGCATATTTACAGTTATTTTTGCAGTCAGAGGTAATGGGTTAAGTAAGTTTTTAACTTCGTTTTTCTTCAAATGTTCTTATTTTGATAAAATTGTTTCTGTTTTTTAGACCCCGTAGTGGGTCCCGAACCCATGTATATCTTATGTCCCAACTGCCACGTTTTGACATGGACTACCTTGCGCTATAAACCTGGAAAGCTAACCGAGCTACTGGCAATTTTGCTTTGCTGCTTCGGGTGAGTATTGGAAGTCATTGCCAATCAAATGACAGTCATAACCATTAAAATTGGCATTAGTACTTATTTGAAAACCCTAAACGATAGTCATACGCCAATACTCAATGATCATAAAACCACAAGACATATCCCATCAATCATATCATCCCCAATCAGTCGACAATCATTCCCCGTCAATCGAAAATCATCTTAGTCAACCGTAAAATTTGTCAGTGTAACAGGAATAATTTAATTAGTATTTAATTGCTTTATAAACATATTAATTGAAACAGAAAAATAGATTAGAACAACTATACTTTCCGCAGTAATTTTGTGTTTTCTGGAATTGACCATTGTGAAACAAAAGAATGTTTGACTTTGTGTCGAGTATTCGAAGTTTCAGTTTTGACATTACAATATTTATAAATATATATTTATATATATATTCTATATGGGTTAGGAGGTACAGTGATACTATAAAAATACATTTTTAATTAAAATAACCCAACTTTGCCTAAATGTGGACTGCAAGACTGTAATCTGTAAGACTGCTTTAAAGAATAAAGCATGGCATTGACTGAGGTGAATTACACACACAACAATAATCTAAGGGTAAATTATTAATGTTTTCATTTCTCTTGCAGCTGTTTTCTTGGCTGTTGTCTCATACCGTACAAGGTGAAGGCCTGCAAAGACATTGAGCACTATTGTCCCCGCTGCGAGACCTTAATAGGTCGCTACGACAAGATTTGATCAAGTTCTTTTTTATCTGCTGGTGCAATGATGGTTTTCGAAAAAGAGTCATAAACTGTGTCCAGGATGTTCAAATTACAATTTCGTACTTGTTTAACAACTAGCGCCGACCTGATAAATAACAAGAAAATTAAAATCGTAGTGATATATTATTTAAAACAAATGGTTTCCTCCAACGTGATTTTTAACATCTACTGTCACTTAGCAATGATTTTTATAATAAGAACCAAATGGAAATGCCCAATCATGTCTCCGGGTTTTTGGTGTTTTGTTGATTTTTGCAGATTCACGTTTTGAAGTTTATTTTATATTTTTGGAATAAAACTGCTTTGTACTTACAAGTTTATTTAGCAATATTCATGAAAAATCTAATTTTATTAATATACTAGCTGGGGTACCGGACTTCGCTCAGGGAGTTATATGAGATTGAACTGACTTTCGAATCCACGAAGGATCATGATTTATATACCCCTACCAATGGGTAGCACAAAAAAGGCTTTGAATGGTCCACAATATTTTAGAACATTCACAATATTTGAAAGAGTTCTGGAATGCTCCACAATGATCTATTTCGGGGTGTTCCCGATCGTTCCAGACAATTCCCGAACATTCCAAAACATTCCAGAATGTTTCGGGATGTTCTGCAATGTTGTGGAATGCTCTTGAATACTCTCGAATATTCTGGACTATTCTCGAATATTCGATAATGCATGGCTGAAGTAAGGGGTAATGAGAAAGATTACAGGAATATGACAGGAATGTGAATGGTAGAAGTTGTCGGGGGGTGTCCGTAGAAGACATCACGATCAAGTCAACCAAATACTTGAGTCGGGCCATGTCAAGAGTTAACACGACGAGGGAGATAACATGGTATGAGATGCATTAATGGAATGAGGAAAGAATGTATGCCAAGACCGGGTTGTTTGGCGCCCTTTCTGCCGACCTCTTCGAGGAAACGGCGTGATGGTTTATTAGTTAGCAACAAAAAAGTATTTGAAATAACAGTATTCCAAAAATTACAGTACCTAATATGTTCTGGTGCCTAAATTCTCTAGCACTCGTCTTTCAAGGATCAAGTTCGCCGTTAGGTAGGTACATATATGTAGGTACAGTTTGTCAAATAAGAGTAGGAAACATAGGAGGTCGCCACTGTTGTCCAAATGGCAATACTAAAATATAATCATGGTGTTAATCTAAAGCTGTGTACCCTACACTTTTATTAAAAATTAAAAAGGCATAAAAGTGAAAGAAATATGTTTTCATTCCACTAATCGCAAAATTAGAAATGCATATAAGTGTATTATAATTATATCTTTACAATTTTATGTTAATAATGAAGAATAACGATATTGTAATAAAATATAAAGCACACTTTAGAAATTGCTCACCTTTATTTAATATTGGCAAGTACCTACTAGCCTTGTCCAGGCTTTAGAGCATGTCTAACTCATTCAGATCTAAAAGTAGTGTAACTAAACTCACCATTAATGATTCTTCCTTTCTACCTATCAACTGTGAAATTCAAATTTATGTTAAATTAAATGGAAGCCAATCACTTTGTAAAACACAATTTAATCAATTTTTGTCATTAAGTAGGTACCTTAACAACAGTGCTTCCTCGATTTAATTTTTTTTGGGAACAATTATTTTTTAATGTGTATACGGTATTGACTTCTATATATGAATTAAAATAAATTATTTTCCTTTTATTAGATAGGTAGGTTTTAAAATAATTTTGAAAAACCACTCTTTCGGAATTTTTTTTAATGTTTTGAAGGTCTTTGAATCTGACAAATTGATTTTTATTATATTTATTTATTTAATTAAAAAGTACCGTTTTGTACACGTAAAATGATGGTGTATTGTAAGTAAAATATTTTTAAGTTTACGTAATAATTAAGTAACCATAAAACTAAAGCCATGTTGTACTAATTTCGGATTAATTGCAATTATAGTGTAGTTTCGTTTTTTGGAGGTTAGGTAAACATTGATTATTAAATGCTCGCTATTTTGGTTATTGAGTTATGGTTGTTAATAGCACGTTTATTTTTAACATTGTTATTCTTCGAGTGTTCTTCTTTTGACAAAACTGTTTGTGGGTGTCAGATGTATTAGGTCCCGAACCCATGCAGATCATCTGCCCCAATTGCCACTTTGCGGTAATGACTAGCGTGCGCTATCAATCTGGGATGTTCACCTACATGCTGTCGGGTATACTTTGCTGCTTCTGGTGAGTGTTGGCAGTCATATCCAATTATCAACTGTCTTTTCAAGTCAACTGAAGATCTTAACCGGTCAATTGACGGTCATAACACTTCAATTGGCAAATCGGCAGTCACTTTCAATCAATCGACAGTCATAACACTTATAACCGTTAAACCGACAGTCATACGCCAGCAGTCGATAATCAATGATCATACATCATAAAACAAGATATATCCCATCAATCGACTAGGGTATGGGTACCGCCGCCCCATTTATTAGAACCATTTATTGGGAACCATTTACTGACATTTACACCATCTCTACCGTAGATCACCCCAAGTGGTTCACTAGGTGACTAGGGTTGCCCGGGTTCATGGGATGAGGTTTTTCCGGGTCTCGGGGATTGGTGCCTCCGCCCACCAGCTGCATGGCAGGCCGGATCTAGAGAGAGACTGGTTGAGGGAGACCTTTTTACCTCTCCAGCAGGACTCTCCGAACTTCGCCTTGCATCCAGCACGTACAATGTACATAAATGAACATTTTGTTTTATATAAATCTTTTTACTTAAAGTGGACAAACCTAAAAAGTTTTAAAATAGTTTAAAGAGTTTTCTGAATATGACAATTGTAAAAATAATCTAGGACTTTCAATTCGTATCGGACATTGACGTAGTAGGTATATCGAAGGTATCGGACAATGAACGTTTGACTCACTATGTCGAATGTACGAAGTTTCAGTTTTCATATTACAAAAATGGTTATGAATGTAGGTAGGTTAGGATATACAACGAATGTGTAAAACGAAATACATAGAAAAATGATCATTTTAATCTATATAACTCAATTTTGCCTAAAAGTAGACACACATTAAGACTTATTACATTAGCACAGTTAGTGTGCTTTAAACTTTGAATCAATTATACGGTATCGACTGAAGTGAAATATACTCGTATACACAACACTAATCTGTGAATAAAAAATAATAAAGAAAATGATTTAATATCTTCTCATTTCTCTTGCAGCTGTATATTTGGCTGTTGTCTGATTCCGTTTGTGTTGAGGAGTTGCAAAGACGTTGAGCATCGGTGTCCCCATTGCCACATCTTCCTGGGTCGCTTCGAGAAGCTCCATTCACTGTGATAGTTCCATTGCAAAACAGAACATTGAAGTTTTGAAAAGTGAAGAATAGAACATACTACTTCAAAAACCTGGCCCAAACTACCCGAAATTAAACGATTATTTAATCGATTTCTCTTTTGTCAATGTTCTGTTTTATCCGGACACCCTTATGATATGTATTATGACAATCTACTGCTGGATTGAAAGTTTTCGAAATAAAGACTGTCCCGATACGACATTAACCAATTAGATTTTTTATCGATTTTTTTTTAATAATATATCAATGTAATATAATAAATTACATTTAAAAAGCGTTGGTGTCTTATTTTCAATTATTATAAGCAATAATTGTCAGCCTGAAACACTCATTTACATTGAAAAATCTTCCGAGAAAAGATACTTGCCGCCAACGGGACTTGAACCCGTGTCCTTCTGATTGCCGGTCGGATGCTCTGACCACTGAGCTATGGCGGCTTATCTAATACCCGCCAAATAATTCAATATATAATGGTGTTTCATTCAACAATTACTGATTATTACAATTTTAGCTTGAAATTGCTTATTTTCAGCTTGATAACCAATGAATAGCGATTTGCATTCTTGCTACAGGTCATCAATAAAGAGTTACATATAGATACATACGTGTATATTTATTTGGATGGTCGTGGAAACAGGAAATAAAATGTTTCCACAAGCATTTTCGTTTTCTATCCATTTCATTTTGTCAGAATTAATACCTCATGTAATAGTTGACTTTCAAATAAGGTTGTGACAACAGAAAAAAGGCTTCAGATTTTTATTTGGTTTTAAAGGGACAAACTTTTCTGCGGTATGAATGTCCTGATAATATTAGACTTCATTCTACTATCATCATTAATAACTGAAATGTTTGCTTTTATAATAATAATAAGGATCTCCCAAAGACATTCAAATTGATAGACTTAACGTAACATAAAATCTGGGTATCATTTTAAAGAGCTGGAGGCAAACCAGGGTACCTAGCATGGTTAATCGATATAGGTTTTATCGAAAATGTCGGTAACTTGTCATCGCTCCCAAGCACGACTGCAGGCTGCTAACGAACAAATAACAGTTCACGTCACATAAATAAGGAACCCTTAGTCGTTGTGAACTGCTGTTTGTTCGTTAGCGGCCTGCAGTCGTGCTCGGGAACGATGACAAGTTACCGACATTTTCGATAAAACTTATATCCATCAACCATGCTAGGTACCCAGGTGACCATATTTTTGGCGGTCCCATGCCAACTCAGAATCAAGTCAACTCAACACCTCTTTGAAAAGTCAAAGTTACGAAAAAAAATTGAAAATAACCCAAAACATAACCTAATGCGACATTAAAAAAAAATCATCGATTTTAATGACTTTTCGAAGGAGGTGTTGATTTGAGTTCAATCTGAGTTGTCCGGCCACCACTTTTGGCACCAGGAGGTTTCGAGAACTAGAATAAACCACATTATCGTACCTCGACTGCCGAAGAGTCCAGATAAGAAGAGATCGAAGAGAAACACGTTGAAATGACCACAAACCCTCCACAGAAAAGTCAAATTCGCTGAAGTAAGGCAAGGATTTGCGCAGTCCATTGTAGGACTTTTCTGCGCAGGGTCTGAAAGCTCGCTTTAACCGAACCATCTAGAAACTTGCTGCTTATAATGCCATCGATCGTGGCCTATCGTATGTCTATCGTGTGTGTCAATTTGTTGTGAACTCAGTCTAGAGAACTTTGATGTGATTTAAGGTCTAGTGTTCGCATTCCTGCGCCGAGTTCGTCACTGGCCTCAGCGGCCGCTGGATGCCGCGTGGGAAGCGCACTCTCCGCGTGATCGACGGGACGGGCCTTGGACGGTCCCATCCAGCCCGTCTGGAGCGAGAAGCGCCGGAGGACGAGCCGCGGGCGCTGCGGACGCCAAGTGCCGAATTGGGCGGATAGCGTCGGCGGACACGAAATTTTTAAACGTGCGTCACATTTCTCAAAAAACTATCTATATAGGAATTCTGTAGTTGATTAAATGATAAAACACAAAATAAACTTTTCTCTTATTCTGATACCATGTACATATGAACCAGTGGCGGTCCGTGAGTTGTCAGTGCGCTAGAGTGCTAAGATTGAAAAATAAGACGTTATTGTAGCAGAAAACGATTTTTTTTTTCAAAATTTGAACTTTTTGTATGAAGACATACTGAAATGTGGATGCAGCGCATCCCCAAACTGAAAGAATCCTGAAAATCTTCATACAAAATATAGAAATTTTGAATAAGAATTAAATTAATTTTCAGCTACAACAACGTCGATAACGTCGTATTTTTCAATCTTAGCACTCTAGCTCACTGAAAACTCATGGACCGCCACTGAACGAACCTCTAATATTTAATACTACCTACTCGTACCGAAATATAAGATAACTACGCTTAGACATTTTTGGATTTAAAATTCTTAAATAAAAGTACGTACATTTTTAGATGTTCTCTGTTTCTTTTATTTTCATTTATTTTGAACATTTTTATATTTAATAAGCTATATTGTATATTGTCCTCCACGCTAAGAGTTCACCTGTGTTGTGGAGGACCTTTTCTAATTGATTTCATTTTTCAATAAATAATTACATCAGTGGACTAAGAGAAACATCTTAATATATAAAACAAAGTCGGGTTAGTTACACTATTTATAACTCGAGATCGGCTGGACCGATTTTGATGATCTTTGATTTGTTAGATTTGTCTCCGCCCCGGATAACATAATAACTATTAAAACATCACAAAAATTCACGAAAAAGCAAGTTATGAAGAAAATTATTTTTTTCTTACATTTTGTATGGAACGAATTCTCATATTTTGAAAGAACTGCAGCAATATTGTGATAGGTATAATATTTAACTGTGCGTTAATTCCAAAATTCAAAACCGTCAAATGTCAATCGTTGATTGTTTTGCTATTGTTCTTAATCATATAATGCTGCCCCTCTTTCTTACACACCAAATTTCAATAGTCGAAAATGAGACAAACGGTGAACGTATGTCTCTGCACCCCTCCAAAGGAAAAAACACAATAATAATAAATCTCTGAAATGAAACGCATTTTTTTACGTAAGCTCCACTCAGGACCTACATATGTCATCTAAGGGGATGCTGTGTGGAGCGTCTTTTTAAGGAAGGGTAGGATAGGAATTTCTGGGAAGGAAAAAGGCACGAGGGGTGGGTATGAATCTGGAGGTCAGTGTATCCGAGAGTGAATCCATCCCTCCAACTGCGGTGCAAGGCCATTGACTTGACTGGAATTGACCTTTTACCTTGACCTTTCCAGCCGTACTCTTTCGACCCATTGGTCGAGAGAATCCGGCTGGAAAGTTTAAAAGACATCCCTCAACCAGTCTCTCTCGATCCGGCCCGCCACGCAGCAGGTGGGCAGACGCATCCGCCGCCAAGACCTGCACAAAAGTCACCCCATTAACCCGGGAACACCTGATAAATCACCAAACGTACCGAACCACTTGGGGTGACCTATGGCAGAGGTGTTGGTTACCCAATAAATGGTTCCCGGGGCGGCGGCACCCGTACCCGCTTCCTTTCGAAAAGTAAGAAAATCACAAAAAATATAAATCTGTACACAACACCATCTCTGATACTGACAAAAACAAAACACAGACAGTTGGGTATCGATAATGGCTTCATTGTGTATATTTTAACTTGATAAAAAAAAATTAATTCAACAGTTATTGATTCTGAGGCGGTACGAAGTTCGTCGGGTCAGCTAGTTTAAAATAAACACAAGATCCTTGTCTCTTTAAGGTGAGGAAATGCTATTTTTATATTTATTTGGAACACTGCACTGTAGGTATAATACGTAAAAAATGTATACTTATTAGTAAAATATACAAATATTAAATAAATAAAAAAGTAAAATCCACATCCACATAGTTTTATCAAAATAAATTAGTCTTGTAACAAAATTATAACTTACATTGAAGCTAGTTTTATATTTTCCAAATATGTTTTTTTTTGTATTTTGTAATACTGGATGTTTTAAATGACGACCCGATAGTTGATCCCCAGACATTTCCCTCCAAAATTGTAATTATTATAAATTTTTAAATTTTTGTGCGTTATTTAAATCAACACTTTTAACATTTTATCACAATTTTAAATCTAAAATCAACTTCAAAAATACCTCTAGTAATAAGTTGGTGTAGAAACCAAACGAATTTATTATATGATTATGGTATAAGTAGTTTTTTCCATGATTAATGTTATATATACATCCTCTCTCCACACCCATTCAGGGACAATTATATTTTGTGTAAGATGGTACACCGTATCTTCTCTAAACCGACTGCATATTGTGTGCCGGGGAGCCAATAATCGGGGAATCAACTGTTATGGAACCGTTTAAAATTGTATTGGATTTGAATTATAAAGCTTTACGCATTGGTATCTGTAACGCTGTTGTCAATACGTGTTTGCTTTAGGTATTTCTTGTTGGTGTACATGTCTTCTTCTAGCATTGCGAGAAGTTTGTGAGGTGTTAAATGTATTTGTGTTATTGTAAAGCAAAGTTAGTATTTCATGTTTTGAATATTTTTTTAATCATCAGCACTGGGAATTCTGTAAATACAGTTGATGTGGGTGTTTATATTGGTACCGTAAGTATTACTTTTATGAAGGTTTTTCTGCGCTTTACTGTGTCAATATATTCATTAGCCAAGTTGAAAAAGAAATTGCATGAAATTCCTTAATTAGAAATAATCCGCAATTGTGCCGCGAAAATTATAAAAACACATCTGAATCTGTTATTTACACTCTATAGGTATGGACAAATTCAAAGTGTTTCTTTATGTTACAAAAGACATTTGTTGGGACACTTGCCGTATTTGCAATCATCGTGTTTTGTTAAATTAATATTTTCACGAAAGGCGCTTACGTCTATGAATTATAATCGTTTTTTTAACCATTCCTGTTTATAAATCTCCCTTTCAAAGCATCACGGTAAACTTGATCTTCTTTTTGAACGCTTACTACGGAGCCTTTATTAAATTGGTTTTGAATGCAAAATGATAGGTACAAAAGGTATTTCTATATTTCATTTGGTCATATTTTACCAAGTCATTTTTGTAGTTAAAATTACATTTTAAGTTAGGCTAGACAATACGATTTCAAGCTAAAAAATGGATTTTATTTATTTTGTGAATAATTTTAAAAGAAAAAACTAAAGTTAATAAATGGAAATTGTTTCTTGTGTGCGTTAATGTCTAAAGAAAAAAAAAATAGTAGTTCACGCTTATTTTTTTTTATGTAATTAAAAATTTATTTTCGGAGAAAAAGTAGGAAAAGCTTCATCATTCAAGGCATATTTTGTTGTATTTACATGTAGATATAATGTAAATCCGATTCGTAGTACAAATTAGTCTAAAATAGTGATTTAGCTTTAGGCTTCGCCTTACTAATTTCAGTAGTGTACATTTATGTCTGTATTATCCGGTATAATGAACTCTAGAACTGGATTGTATTTGTTTATTGAAGTAAAACTTCTTTACGCACGCTTGACATGGGGGGTAAGCTAGTGAATGCGTGTCGAGAGCGTTACTAAAAGTGTGATCGGGCGAGGCGAACGGTCGGGCCTTTACGCACGCTTGACTTGGGGGGTAAGCTGGTGAATGCGTGACGAGAGCGTTATGAAAATCGGGCGAGGCGAACGGAAGTTGGGTGGGAGATATAAGTTAGTGAAGTTTTACTTCAGTCGTGTGTCGTGTGGTCTAAAGCACACCTGTTTTTTACTTTTTTTTTTCACAAATCGTACAATTATAATAACCACTATTTTTTTACGGGTCTGCGCTGGTAAATAATAAATAATTTAAAAAAAAACATTTTTTAAAGAATTTTTGAAAATAACAACTTAAATAAAATGGTTGGAATCTGTTGCATTAAAACAACCGTTGTAAAAGTTTTTTGATAATAATATTTATATTACCATCTCTTCCTTTTACCAATCATCTTCCTAGTATTCATATCAACGGCGAAGATCGTGAATAAATTATGTACAATCTTTTCCCACGGAAATATCTTGGTCAATGGACGTATTTTTAATTGTCAACAATTGACATCCACGTCATTGAAATATACATCAAACTGGGAAATAGCAAGTCTATGATTGTTCCATGCAAAGATATTGAAATATAATAGATGTGCTATCTGCAGTTTTTCCGGGTGTCGCCGATATAGTTTACCAATTAACAAATAAAGCAAATGAACGAATAATCAATATATATTATAAAAGAAAGTACAAAAAAACGTGCGGAACGCAAAAACTCAGAAACAAGTGCCGGTACGATCAAGAGAGTTATATGGTATGGTAGATTTCTATCCCCCCTAGGGAATGAGGGTATTCATTTTTACCTAAAGGGCTTGCTTTTGAAGATATAAGGGCTGAAAGTCCTAAGAAGACTCTAGAAATTTAAAGAAGAGTCTAGAAGATTCCGGAAACTTCTAGAAAATTCGATAAAACTTTGGAACGTTCTGGAAGAAGTGGAAGAGTATGTCAGCGAGTGTAGAAGGTTTCGGAAAGTTCAAGAAGGTTCGATAAAGCTATAGAAAGTTCTGAAAGGAGTAGAAGGACTATGCCGGTAAGTCTAGAATGTTCTGATGGTTCAAGAATGCTTTAGAAAATTGTGGAAGGAGAAAGTTCTAGAAGCTTTCAGAAATAATAGGCGATGAGTCTAGAAGATTCCAGAAGTTCTAGAAGGTTCGATAAAGCTGTACAAAGTTCTGAAAGGAGTGGAGGAGTGTGTCGGTGTGTCTAGAAGATTCCAGAAAATTCTAGAAGGTTCCATAAAGCTGTGGAAATTCTAGAAGGTTCGATAGGGCTGTACAAAGTTCTGGAAGGAGTGGTGGAGTATGTCGGTAAGTCTAGATGGTTCCGGAAAGTTATAGAAGGTTCGATAAAGCTGTAGAAAGTTCTGGAAGGTGTGGAAGGAGTATGTTGGTGAGTCTAGAATGTTCTGATGGTTCAAGAATGCTTTAGAAAATTGTGGAAGGAGAAAGTTCTAGAAGCTTTCAGAAATAATAGACGGTGAGTCTAGAAGATTCCAGAAGTTCTAGAAGGTTCGATAAAGCTGTACAAAGTTCTAAAAGGAGTGGAGGAGTGTGTCGGTGTTGGTGTTGGTGTCGGTGTCGGAGTGTGAAGAAAATTTTAGAAGGTTCCATAAAGCTGTGGAAGTTCTGGAAGGTTCGATAGGGCTGTACAAAGTTCTGGAAGGATAGGCGGAGTATGTCGGTGAGTTTAGAAGGTTCCGTAAATTTCTAGAAGGTTCGATAAAGCTGTAGAAGTTCTGGAAGGTGTTACGGAGTATGTCGGTGAGTCTAGAAGGTTTCGAAAAGATCTAGAAGGTTCCAAAAGGCTGTAGAAGTTCTGGAAGGTGTTACGGAGTATGTCGGTGAGTCTAGAAGGTTCCGAAAAGATCTAGAAGGTTCCGTAAGGCTGTAGAAAGTTCTGAAAGGAGTGGAGGAGTGTGTCGGTGTGTCTAGAAGGTTCCGGAATATCCTAGAATATTCTACAAAGCTGTAAGAAGTTCTTGAAGGTTCGATAAAGCTGTACAAATTTCTGAAAGGAATGGTGGAATATGTCAGTAGGTTTAGAAGTTTCCGGAAAGTTCTAGAAGGTTCGCTAAAACTGTAGAAAGTTCTAGAAGGTTCCGTAAAGCTGTAGAAAGTTCTGAAAGGAGAGGAGGAGAGTGTCGGTGCATCTAGAATATTCCGGAAAATTCTAGAAGATTCCACAAAGCTGTAGGAAGTTCCAGATGGATCGATAAAGGTGTACAAAGTTCTGGAAGTAGTGGCCGAGTAAGTCGGTACGTCTAGAAGCTTCCGGAAAGTTCTAGAAGGTTCGATAAAGCTGTAGAAAGTTCTGAAAGGAGAGGAGGAGTGTGTCGGTGTATCTAAAAGGTCCCGGAAAATTCTAGAAGGTTCCGAAAAGCTCAAGAAGGTTCGTTAAAACTGAAGAAAGTTCTGGAAGAAGTGGCGGAGTATGTCGGTGAGTCTATAAGATTCCTGAGTTCTAGACGGTTCGATAAAGCTGTAGAAAGTTCTGAAAGGAGTGGCGGAGTACATCGGTTAGTCTAGAAGGTTCCGGAGTTCTAGACGGTTTGATAGAGCTGTAGAAAGTTCTGTAAGGAGTGGCAAATAACATCGGTGAGTCTAGAAGGTTCCATAAGGCTGTAGAAAGTTCTGAAAGGAGTGGAGGAGTGTGTCGGTGTGTCTAGAAGGTTCCGGAAAATTCAAAAAGATTCCACAAAGCTGTAAGAAGTCCTAGAAGGTTCGATAAAGCCGTAGAAAGTTCTGGGGGGAGTGGCGGAGTATGTCGGTGAGTCTAGAAGGTTTCGAAAAGTCCTATAAGGTTCAATAAGCTGTAGAAACTTCTGGAAGGAGTGGCGGAGTATGCGTATAGAAGGTTCCAAAAAGTTATAGAAATTCCGATAAAGCTGTTAAAAGTTGTGGAAGGAGTGGAGGAGTATGTAGGTGAGTTTAGAAGGTTCGGGAAAGTTCTATAAGGTTCGATAAAGCTGTAAAAATTCTGGAAGGAGTGGCGCAGTATGTCGGTGAGTCTAGAAGGTTCCGGAGTTCTAGACGGTTTGATAAACCTGTAGAAAGTTCTGGAAGGAGTGGCGGAGTATGTCGGTGTGTCTAGAAGGCTAGATAAAGCTCTAGATAGTTTTGGAAGGAGCAATGGAGTGTGTCGGTGAATCGAAAAGGTTCTAGATAGTTCTGGAAGGTTCCGTAATGCTCTAGGATGTTATGGAAAGAGGAAGTTTTGGAAACTTTCAGAAATGAGTGACGGAGAGTGTCGGTGCATCTAGAAGGTTCTGGAAAGTTCTAGATGTTTAGATAATCTTAATCTTCAATATACATTATTAAAAGATGTGTACAATGTGCATGCTGCTAAAACTCAAAGACGAGTTCCGGTACGATAACGGAAGTATATAACGATATTGTGTGGTAGCCCTCTATCCCCCATTTATGAAGAAAGTTTCCATTTTTACCTGAAGGGCGTGCTTTTAAAGATATAAGGGCTTGAACTTTCTCCCCGTCGAAATTTCTAGAACAGTTCAAAACATTCCACAGTATTGTTGAGCATTCCACCTCATTCCAGAACATCCCGGAACATTCTGGAATTTTGTGGAATATTCGGGAATAGGATGAAACGTTAAAAAACATAACAGATCATTGTGGAAATTCCAGAACACTCCTGAATGTTGTGGAATGATCTGGAACATTATTCTGGAACATTTGAAATCTTTTTTGTATGGGGCTACCCGCATGGGGCATATAAAGCAAGATCCGTTGTGGATTCGAACGTCAATTCAATTTCACATCAACTCCCTGAGCGAAGCATTCCACAACGTTCCAGAACGTCCCGGAACATTCTGGAAATTTGTGGAATGTTCGGGAATAGGGAATCGGAAACATCAATGTGAAACATTCCAGAACTATTTCGAATGTTGTCCCGAGCAAAGCCGGGTAACCCAGCTAGTTAACGAATAAACCAAACGAACGTTAAACTAAATCAACGAATTCTTTCCGTATTCAAACTGTATTGTTAACTTATACTCATGCATACCTTCAAAATATCAACGAAATGAACAAATCCTTTTCGTATGCAAACTACGCTGATTAGATCGTAGTCCGCCGACAGTTGCGCGTACACCATAGCGTATCTCTTTTGTATTTGAATATCTTTGGTTCCATGTATCTTAAAAGTTTTCACAGAGTTTTCTTTAAAATGAGTGATGTGGATAATATTCCTTTCGGTTGGACAAGGTTCCAACTGACTTTTTTGAAGTGAAAACTACTTTAGCACTATTGTGATTTGAAACACGATGAAACTAAAAAGTGACGAACACGTAAATCTATCGGATTTAGCCTGCGAGAGAATGAGGTAGTATAATCAGTCTCCTCTTTGTGCTTCGGAGCCTATCGGTTTCCCCTTTGTGCGGTGC
The DNA here is from genome assembly GCA_917880885.1 of Limnephilus marmoratus. Lineage (NCBI taxonomy): Eukaryota > Metazoa > Arthropoda > Insecta > Trichoptera > Limnephilidae > Limnephilus > Limnephilus marmoratus. The sequence continues at coordinate 46,762,221 of OU862920.1, read as the reverse complement.
CTCGTAGCCTATACACTCTTGTCTATTTTGGTTTTCTGAATGTTAAATTTCTACCGCATGTGAATTGCACACTTTGATTTGTTTTTACATGACCTATGAATCGAAAACCACTAAATTCGCTCAATTCCTAAACCATAATAATTTTCAGAACTACGTGTGTAGTATTTCCTTTGATAGTTAAATGAAGAAATTCTAAATCCATTTGCTTTACAAGGTTCTAACATTACTTACACTCTTTATTTTGTTTGTATCTGAAGTTGATCGATGTTACGAGTCGCATTATAGTTTGTCATTTTGGTTGGATAGGATTCTAACTTCTCCTTACTATGTTCTGAGATTTCAAAACATGCAAAGACAATTTTTCGTAATCCTTTAAACAATTTTTGATTTTAATGTTCAATCACGGGAAAAGTGTTGGTTGGTCACGAAATTGGTTAACGCGCACATCCCGTTTAGACGAGAGGTCTGGGTTTGAGTCCCAGTTGCGACCATTGTCTTTTTTCTGTGACTTGTTGTCTTTCATATTTTCGTTTAGATTATTATTGTTATCTTCTTCTTCAATAAAAGTATTTTAGATTATCATATTTTAATGGAATATATTTAAACAGGACGTGGGCCTAGATTGGAATTGCATTACGCAATGAATTATTATGCCCTAGTTGGTGGCATAGTTCGATTTGCATGTTTAGTGTTTTTGGTGGCATAGTTCTGTTTGCATGTTTAGTGATGTGATTCTGAAAATATCTGAAAAGGAGATACTTTGTTTTTTCATTACCTCTTCTATGAACCAACTATCACTTCTTCTTTGTATACTCTTGGGGACATCATCAATGCAATCAAATTATGGTGTGCATAAATATTAAAAAAGGGAAAATTTGTGTATGTTCTTTCAATACGATATTTTTAAATTATAATACGAGAACAAAATAATTACAAGCACAGCAATATAAGTATTAAATATTCGTGATATTTATATACTCGTTCATAATAATTAATTACAACACTTCTATTTTTGTAAGGTTGCACCAAAGTGGCAGAATCACATAAATAGCATTCCGTGACATAAACATGAATCACATTTGGGAGGCGGGCATGGGTACAGCCGCCCCGGGAACCATTTATTGGATAATCAAAAACTGTGTCCTAGGTCACCCCAAGTGATTTGCTAATTGGTTCAGTTTAGCTAGCTCATGGCGGCGGATTCGTCTGTCCACCTATTGTGTGGAGGGCCGGACTGAGGGAAACTGGTTGTTCACTTATTTCTTTCTTTATCTATCTTTTAAAAATGATTTGAAATATTAGTTGTGTAGTGTTTTTAAAATGAATGAATACATTGAATTGAATTTTAATTGCATTGAAAAAGGAGGCTTTTTTACTTCTCCATCCGGTGAATCTTGACCCATCGTCTTGCACCATAGTTGGAGCGATGGATTCATACGTCCGTCCGGACTCCTTCCTTTCCTTAAAAATACTCCCCACATAGTGATGACATAGGCCACGAGCGAAATTATTTTCCTAAAGGCTTCCTGTGTGGAGCTTAAGTAAAAAAAAACAGAGTGTGCAATTTACACGCGGTAGAAGTGAAACCTTCAAAAAACTAAAGTAGACAAGACTGGGAATGCTACAAAGCACCGCACAAAGAGGAGATCAATTATACCATCTCATTCTTTCGCAGTTTAAATCCTATACAAAAATTGAAAAAAAAATTATAATAAATTTTAATTGAAAGTAAGAAAGTGTTTGTGTTTGTCTCTTTTTAGTGTCGCTATATTTCGTTTCATCGAGTTTCAAATCACAACGGTGCTAAAGAAATTTTCACTTATTCTGAAACCGTTATAAAATGTGTAAATCTTCATGTGCATCATAATATAATATACCTACCTAAAGCTATGGGAACAATATATATAGTACTTGTAGATAGGTACAAACGTATAAATCAAGATTGTTCGTTATTGGAAAATGTTTTGCGGTTTCGCGAAACCATAACGACTGCGCGTGCGATTTTCGATTGGAGAGCGCGGCCTTTTGGCAGATCCACCGAGACCGAATGTGGCGAGGCTACGAATACCTACCGACCTACCTCCATCCACCTACCACCTACCTACCTACCTACCCATATAATTTAAATGGCACCGGGCCTTGGGCTGTTCTGATGGCACGATATAGGGTCCGGCCGTATGACGTAAATTCTACCCACAGTCCCACGCCGACATTTCAAAACGAACGCTATTATGAGAAGACAAAGCCGGACCGTTTTAGAATCACTCTCTTGTGCTTGTGCTGTCTCGGCTTGAGTCGTATGTGAAAGTGTAACACTTATAATAATACTGCATTTATACAGGAAAGGAAGTCCATTGGAAATGTTAAAAAACACAATAGGCCACTTGCATAACATTTTTGTAAATTTTTTTCCGGTTTAGGCAAATATTCTAAGATTCTGTATTTTTTTTTTTTTTAATCGTATTTTTGAAACCCTGGGGATTTTTTGAAAATTCAATACGAAAAATCAGACCATTTTTTATAAACCGGAAAGACGGGACATAATTTTATAGGTGTGAAAAAACGATAATTACATAGCCGAAAATCATTTAAAAAAAAAGAACGTTTTCCACACGAATGGCACAGGAGAATAACGAGGCATACCAAAAATATTACATCTCATAAATATTTTTTTCCTTGATCCATCTTATTGATCATAAATCATTATAATGTACAGCGTCTATATTACTAAATTCAATGTAATATACTTGAACTTGTAAATTGTAATAATAATAAGAATATTATAAAATTTTATTTTGTTAAAATCAGCACCATAATCATTATATCTCTAAAACATGTACCGACATCCTCTTCATGTTCTGAAGAGAACCCCGTACCCATTAATTGTACGGGGTTCTCTTCAGAACATCTGTCAAAAAATCAAACCAAATGATAAGTTCGCAGAGAACAAACAATAAATCTAGTGAACGAATTCAAAAATTCGCCTGAAATCAAAGTGATGCCATATAAAAAAATAAATCAGTGTGGAATTTTATAAAATTAATAGGAACATTTTCGGCGACGGGACATTTTCATGTAGTGACGTCACGAGCCCAAATAATGGATTTATTTATTTAAAAATTAAAAAAACTGTACATTTCTAAAACTTTTTACTAACATTTTCGTAATTTTAGTAAAAAACTCTATCCACACGATTTTTCCAAGTCGTTATGAAGTCCATGCAAGTGGCCTATTACTGTTACTCCCACATTCCACACTCGCAAATGGAATTAAAAATCTTTTTTTAAGTGAAACTTCTATAGCCCTGATGTGATTTGGATTTCGAATGAAACGGAATGACGATTACTGCACCTGCAACGCATCAACTAGTCCTGGGTCGGTCGTGAATAACCCGCTCATTGAAACCCGCTCACGGACCACCAAAGAGCGAGCGGGTCATTTTTTCGTCAGCACCCGGGTCTCGCGACCCACTTCTCTCAAACGCTCTACTACTGCAACTTGGGTTTCGGGTGCGGATGTGGCGGGGCGAGCGACGATAGATAGATGTATGAGAGCGCGAACGGTTTGTCAACACCCGGGTTTCGCCACCCGCTCTCTCGACTGAAGTAGTAGAAAGTAGCTGGGTCAGCTGGGTGAAGAGTAATCGAGTTTCATATTTTGTGAAGGAGCGGGTCTTCGCGACACGCTCGTGACGCCAGTGTGTCGTGAGCGACCCGGGTCATGTAAAACGATCGATCGACCCAGGACTAGCATCAACTGCGCTCATTGGCCACTTTGATTATGATGTCACTTTTAAAAAGGCTCCTAGTCTACGCTCATTGGTCGCTTTGATTATGACCTCACTTTTCAAGTAATGGTTTACAAGATTGTTTTGGTAAAGTTTCGCTTCTACCGCGTGTAAGCTGCACTCGAATTTTTTTTACAATAAAATAATTTTCTTCAGGGTCTATGTTTTTTTAAGAAAATGAAGGAATGGAATTTCTGGAAAGGAAGAAGGCATGAGAGGTGGGTAGGAAGTGGGGATCAGTGTGTCCATCGTCCATCAGTGACGGACGTACGAATCCATACTTGCAACTGTGGTGCAGGGCCGAGAGAGTTGAGGTCAAGAGGTTAAATGGTTCTCGGGGTGGCTTTTCCCATACCCGCCCCCCATATTGAGAAGATTCTCATAAGAAAGAACTTGGAAATTTGATTTTTTTTAATGAATTTCACTCGAAAAGTTCTTCCGTTGAAAAATTGACCATACGTCAAGTACACCGACTGGTATGTTGTAAAAACTTATGTATATCGGCTTATCTCTTTAGTGAAAAAACAATAAGGCGTAAGTACCTACCTGTAGTCGCTGTAACCAAACCCAATTTTTTAATTAGATCGCCTTTTTTAAGGTTTTATTCCCGAAATAATAAATTTTATTTTATTAATTTAACTGTAAATAACTCAGATAAATACTTTATTCATCACATTACACACATCATTTTTTTACATGAGCTCCACACAGGAAGCCCTGAGGAAGATAATTTCCCTCGAGGCCTATGTAATCCTTGGTGATGCTGTGTGGAGGGTGTTTTTAGGAAAGGAAGGAGAGGAGAGTTCTGGGAAGGAAAGGGATTTAAGGGGTGGGTAGGAATCTGGAGTTAAATGTGTCCAGGTCATCCGCCTCCAAGACCCAGACAAACCTCACCCCCATGAACCCGGGCACCCCTGCTAAATCACCAAACGTAGTGAACCACTTGGGGTGACCTACGGGAGAGGTGTTGGTTATCCAATAAAGGTTGCCGGGGCGGCGGTACCCATTCCCGCCTCCCAAATTGGATAAATTTGTTGATTAAACATAAAAATGAATAACTTTTTTTCCAAATTACCTACACTTTTTTTAATTTTTAATATTGTCTGGAAGGCAATTATATAAATTGCCTCCGTCGTAACCAATGGATTGCTTTCCATAGTAAGTATGTATGGTGTTTAAATGGATAATACATTTATAAAAAAAAATTGCATGTAAATCAACTATATGAATTGATCATTAAACACTCCATTGGGGTGAAAAGCCATTTAATTTAAAGAAGAAGAACTACATGAATTAATAGTTGACTAATTAGTTGAGGCGTGATGAACCGAATATGCATACCGAAGTATACACTCTGATTTCTTTTTTCTTGAGTGCAAAATGACCTATCCGAATGCTTTTACATAAATGTAAACGCCCATATACAGGTGAAGCACGAATCAATTTGTCACAAATATCGTCGGGAACACTTACCCACCACCGTATGCAGTTACCCCACGTGACACCATTATCGTATTTTAACGATGAAATGAAGATCATTCTTGTTGGCAGAAAACATTACGATAACATTCCCACAACAGACACTCCTGATAGAGAATACTGTGCAAATGTCATGATGTCAGTTTTCAACACACAATTTCAATCACACTTTTACGGTTTTTCAGTTTGGAAGGCGGGTATAGGTACAGCCAACCCGGGAACAACTTCACCCCAAGTGATTCGCTACGGTTGATGACTTAGCAGGGGAGCCCGGGTTCATGGGTTGAGGTTTATTCGGGGCACGACGACGGACAGGTCTGCCCACGAACTGCATGCCAGGCCGGATCGGGAGAGACTGTTTGAGGGACACATTTTGATCTCTTTAGTGGACTCTATCGGAACATCGCCTTGCATCGCAGTGGATTGGTTGGTTGGATTAATACGTACACACAGCATCCCCAAAAGTGACATAGGCCTTGACAGAAAATATTTAAATTCTTTTACTCAGGGCCACCTGTGTGCTTCACTAACGTTGAAAAAATTAGAGTGTGCAATTCACACGCAGTAGAAGTAAATTCTTCAGAAAACTAAAGTAGACGAGAGTGGGGAGACTACGAAGCACCGCAAAAAGAGGAGACAGATTATTTTATCTCATTGTCTTGCAGGCTAAATCCTATAGACGTATGCGTTTGTTTTTTTTAGTGTCGCTATTTTTCGTTTCATCGAGTTTCAAATCACGGCAGTGCTAAAGAAGTTTTTACTTCAAAAAGTTAGATTAGAAATTATGTGCTAAAACCCGGGTGATGGCGGGTGATAACTACAAATAATTTAAATATTTCAGCTGATTGCACTAATTCCCGCTCAAATTTCATAATGTAATGGTTGTACTTAGAATGTGAACTTTACGCACAATGTTAAATTTACACCAACTGATTGTAAATAATTAATTAAATACATTACAGCCCGTTATGAAAGGTAATCAATTGGAAAGTCCAAATGGTATTTGGGTGAAATAATCCTTTAGGGAATTACCTAATAAATATATCATTCATAATATTAATTCGTTGGCTTCGTACCTAATTATAGCATAACAAAGGTGTCCACTGTAAGGCAACAAAATCAAAGTGTTTTTAAATTTTTATTTATATTTTTAACTTTATGGGTTAAACCTCAAATTATAATATTTAATTAAATGAAGTAAATGTAATATTTATTTTATGAAATATTACAATTTGAGGTTTTACTCATAAAGTTAAAAATTTAAATTAATATTCATCCTAGACTTGCAGAAAAGTCAAAAACCCCGTGAAAATTTTATTCAATTGACGAACGGCCGCGGATGTGAAAACATTACTAATTAAAAAATTGTTCATTGAAAGACATACACATTGTTTACACGGCCTGAGAGGGTAGTTTATCTCTGTTTTAACGATTGATGTTTGAACGAAATTTGGAATTTTTCCAACGTATTTTAAATGTCTTGTATATTTCTTATTTTTGAAGATGTCGTAAAAGCATACCTTTATATAAACTAAATAGAATTGCCTTTTAGATTTTTGTATCTGAAATATACGATCGTGTTTGAAAATTGCAGTATTTTAAGTTTCAACGTGAAAAAACAAGGGACCAATAGTGTTATTAGTAAAGATGTAAAAACGCAGATCACCGCGCAAGCAATAAATATGCAGTTGACCGCTCGTTAAGGCGTTTTGTTATTAGTAAGGCTGAAAATGGATAAAAATTTATCCAGACACTATCTACTCGTAGATAGCACTTAGTTCGACTAATATTATTACAATCTATACTAATATTCAGCCAATAAATATATGCCTTAAGAAATTAAGATAATGTTGGTAGTTTTTGGTCGAAGTATGATACGGTTAAAAATTACCTAATCGGATAGAGTCACCTTAGATCAGTGGGTAGAGCTAGAGCTGTGTCCCGGAAAGCCGAAGGTCCTGGGTTGGAGTCGCAGAGTTGCCAATATATTTTTCTGATTTTTACGTCTCCAAATTTTCAATTTTCTCCAGAATTCAACACAACACCTCCTTTGAAAAGCGATTGGTTGATTTAAAAGAATTGGTTAAATAGGTTACGTTAGGTTAGGTTATAAGTTTTTTTTTTCATAGCTCGAAGGACTTTTCAAAGAGGTGTTGAGTAGAATTGATTCTGAGTTGGCATAGAACCGTCAGATGTGTACCATTACGATTAAACCCACATTACAAATCTGATAAATTTAATGTCACTGAGTACCTACGTTGAACTACTTTTATAACGACGCACAAAATCGTATAAAATTCAGGATCAGGCCACTAAGAATAACACACCATAATGTACATGGCGATAAGGTTTAAATTTCCTTTTAACACCAACCACCAGTTCTGATTTATTATTTATAGTGTTTATTATATTAGCGTATTTTATTTTATTTTGCGAAGCTTAGGCATAAATACTTAAATGTTTTACGAATATTTTGTAAATAATTTTAATTTTCACATTATACACTAAAACCATAATCGAGAAGACGTTTATAAGTTAAGAGATTTTGAACGTTAAGATCAAAGATATTGGAATATAAGTAGATGTGCTATCTGCTGTTTTTACTATGTGGGTCTGCGCTTCCGGGTGTCGCCGATATTGTTTAACAATTAACAAATAAACTAAAAGAACAAATAATTAACGAATAAACCAAACGAACGTTAAACTAAATGAACGTATTCTTTCCTTATTCAAAATATATTGTTAACCAATATTAATGCACATTTTCAAAAAATCAACGAAATGAACAAATGCTTTTTGTATGAAAACTACGCTAATTAGCGCGTAGTCCGGCGACAGTTGCGCGGACACCATAGCATATCTCTTCTGTATTTGAATATCTTTGGTTAAGATACTATATTTTTCTGGGTTTATAAAAAGACTAATGTATAAGCCATCTTATTTTCAAACCAAAATCACAAGAATTCAGGAAATTTTGAAATGCTATAAATGACAAAATGTTAATTATTAAGGAGGGCGATAATATACAAGGTGTTAAGGGACGTACTTGACTTACTTTAACCAGTGATTCCTGACATTATTTGAAGTAAAAAATGTCAATGAAATTTTGGTCTCCGGTGACTTTTTATGACGACTTTTTTTTTTTCAAAAAGTTTTTCTTCAAAATCAAACAAAAAAAAAATTCTTCCGCATGTCGTCACTGGTTACTCAGCTGGGTGTCCGACGAACCCCTTACCCCGCCTCCAACTATTCAACAACTACCATTTTTTTATGTTTTTGAAAAAAAAAAAAAAACATCAAAAATGTCACCGGAGACCAAAATTTCATTTACATTTTTTACTCCAAATAATGTCAGGAATCACTGGTTAAAGTAAGTCAAGTACGTCCCTTAACACCCTGTATGTATATTTTTTTTTCATAAAATCATGTACCCTGTTTTGTAGACCTATAACTGAATTAATTTTTATTATAAAATAAAATAGAACAAATCTTTCAAAAAACTAATTAATATATTTTTTAAATTTTTCATTAAAAGTACCTATTTAATTTATTTTTAATTTTTCAGAAAAAAATATCGATTGCAGTGGAAGCCAAACTTTACCAAAACAATCTCAAACAATGAAGAACCAAGGAGCCTTGAAAAGTGAGGTCATAATCAAAGCGGCAAATGAGCGCAGACCTAGCATCATTTCCGTTTTATATCTCAACCAATAGGATCCTTGATAGGAGTTTGATGCTTCGCAGGTGATGTATGCATCATTTCAGTTTCATCTGAATTCCAAATCACAACGGGGCCATAGAAGTTTCATTTAAAAAAACCCTCTTAAACAAACACGACGCACTTATTTTCCAAATATTTTGACGACGCAGATCGAAAAAGAAAAAAAAGGTAAGTAATGAATTTGACCCAACTGCCAAAGTGTGGCTTAAAGTGGAGAGGAAAAGGTTCAAATTCTGAGATTTGAAATTGTTACAGGTAGGTACATTATGGCTTCCAAGCAAACACTTATACATAATTTCATTTGATGCTATAGAAGCCGTGGGTTTATAACCATGGTCGGATCGTCGGATAGTTGTCGATAGTATAGTGAGTTCCGTTCGGTATCAATAATAATAAATAATGTTTTATTGGATGCACTGACAGCGATCGCGCTGAAAAGGTGCGAATCTGATCGGGGATTTCCCACGGAGATGACAATCAAGGTGCGCACTTCAGCTGCAGCGCGATGGAGATATATAAATCTCCTGCACAATCTTGTACGGCTACTCCAGATCTCAAGATCCTCCCAAGATGCTGTTCAAATGTCAAGTCAACCGTTCAACGGTTTTGCCGGGCTGGGAACACAGCGCAGATCCAAAGCTGGATATTGTGGACTGAAAGTTGCGCTTTTCTTAACCATGTAATTTATGAGTTAACGGATTTATAATATACTTCCGGATATATACACTCCGGCTGATGTTAATAAAGAGGCGTATATAAGAGGGTGGGGAGTTTGGGGGGTTCAAACCACCACCCCATTGACCTTTGTATTCCGTATGAAAAAATACGTAGTCCTCATAGATTACATTTCTGGAAAAGACAACGATATTATTTGCACGTATCTCTTTTAGTTTTGTGATGTAATTAATTAGTTTTGTCTGTGTTCTACCAGTAAAAAATAGCGTCATTGATCCCTTCAACACAGTGCACAGACGGGAGACAGGCCAAACGCGCGCCAATATTCTTATTCATTATTCTTGAGTTCACCAGCTCGGCTGAATGATTTGATGGCATCTGTTTTTCCCCTACAAGTCTCGTTAAGACCCTGGTTTACTTCTTCTTTCCCTCAAAAAGATCCTCCACACAACATTCCAAAAGATATCATAGGCCCTGAGGGAAATTACGGGTTATTTACCAGGTACGTACTTACTGATTGAAAAAAATGGCACCCACGAATATCAATAGAGTTTTCTTCATATTGTGCATTTTTTTATGTTTTTGGTTGTAATAATCCAGAAACCTTCGCGGGGGTTTAAAGAAGGTATTTTGAAAGTTTCAAACATTTCCTACGCTTAATATAGCAATACATAGACGTCTCATATGCTCGTTTATTAAGCAAACATATTTTGATTTTTATGTACCAACCGGTTATTAACCAACCGGTTAGTTTTCTGAAGGTTTTACTTATATCACGTGTGAATGGCACTCTGACTTTATTTTTGTTACAAATCATTCACCATGACAGATAAAAAATGCATGTTGGAATTAGGCTATTCTCCAAATTTGTTTTACGTACGCCAATTTTGAAGGACATAGTTAACATTTTAATATTACAATTTCATGGGTCTGTAAATTAGACGATTATTAAATATTATTTTTTTAATTGGTGCTTTTAATGTCTCTTTAACACAATAAGCAGTTCATATGTCTCTATGTTGATGATTATATTTTAGAGGGCGGGAAATTTCCAAATCGGACACCCAGAAATCCCGGACGCTGGACGCACATTTTAATTATTTACGCGAACGCTCGAGTGTCCAAATATAGTGTCCTCCATAGGCGGATTTAGGGGGGGGGGGGCACGGGGGCACGTGATTTTTGTGTACTGTGGAGATTCCATCACAGTACATACTTAGAAGCAGAAACTGTCTTTATTAAACATTTAATTTTTCTATTGTTTTGACACTTTCATAAATCTTCCTATATATACTTGAACTTGTAACCGTCCGCCCCTTGTGCCCCCCCCAGAAACAAATCCTGGATCCGCTATTATTATTATAATAAAACGGAATAATTACGCTACACAATAAAAAATGATAATTTTTGGAACCATTTAAATTATATCAATAAAATCGTCATTAATAAAGAAATATAAATAATTTTTAAAATATGTATTTGGGATTTGCCGGGTTTTGAACCTGCGACCCCTTAGCCCAGAGTCAATCCGCTTACCACGCTCCCACATGGTCGTGCCATGATAATATGTAGAGAGGTGTATTGTATAACGCATGTAGTACGCGAGTGTACCTGCAGAACGAGCCACACTGAAACGTGGCGATGGCGAGTGAGTCACCATCTTCACTTTATTGTGGGATATCACATCACGGCCTATTAGCAGAGACACGCCACTGTTGGTTATTGACGGATTACAGTTATTCCTCTATTCTACCTAATACCTATGTGGCCTAATTCATTAATTTTGATGACGTTTTTGTTTACATTATTTTTTGTTTGGTATGGGCATTGTATGTTGTGGGCAAACTTAAAATCTTTACATAGTTTGAAACAAAGGCGCTCCCGCTGTCTGTACGCTTAGAACTTTTAAACTACGCAACGGAGTTTCATGCGGTTTTGAACAATAGATTGAGTGATCCATGAGGAAGGTTTAGGTGTATAATTTATCAAGGTTTTGTGTAAATTGGTTGAATAAAAAAGTTGGGAAATGGCTTTGTCAGTAGATGACGTTGTGTTTCGTTAGCCACAGCAACGTGGGACCGGGTCTGCTAGTTATTCATAAAATAATAATATATCGGTTATTCAATCCAATATTTTCGTTAAAATAATTTTTAAGGTGTTTTTTTGTGTATTAAAGATTAATATAATCCTTTTACAATATACATAAGGGAACGTACCCATACTACGTGACGAATTTTTTGCAATTTTTAACCCCCCCCCCCCCCCCCCCCCTCGGTGACCAAAATCCTAAGCAAACTGCCGCTCATTTGTACCAAGCGTGACATTTTGATAGGATACAGTGCAAGTCGTGGTGGCGACCCTGGCAGTAGTTGTTCGGTACGAACAATTTATAGCATTCTAAGAGGGATGGGTTGTCAATGTAATAGTATATAATTTTGAAAGCTGTTACTGTTAGGGTTTCATTCCTTCTAGATTGGAGACTATCGAAGCGCGTTTCGGATAGCAAATGCAGATGATGCATAAATCGCGGATATTCACCATGCATTCTAATATAAAGATACCTTAGAATTTTTTTTTTTATTTGTTCCAATAAATCTATGTATTTTTGATAATACGGGGCTAAACAGCAGAAGCGTATTCTAATTTTGGTCGTATAATGCAGTTGAATATCGATGTCATTGCTTCGGACATGGAAAATCGTTTACTTATTCTTATCACAAATCCAGTGTTAGGCCGTGTTGCGCTACCTCCTTCTTTAACCAAAGTTTCGGACAGCATTATAGTGTCCATCATCAGACAGATGGTTTCGGACAGCGTTACCGATGTGCTGACCGCAACAAGGCATAACGCCCCAAAAACAAATAACGAAAATACTTTTGGTCGTGAAAGTCTAAAATCATATCAATCCAATATTGTGTATGTACCTAAGTATTTTTTGAAAAAAGTGAGTTTTTATACAGACAAAACCATTTTTTCATTTTCATTCTGTATGCACATGCGAAAACCAATAAATCGACTTAATATTTTTAAGCATCCGTTGAAAAAGTGTTCTTTTCCAGAAATAGTTAAATTGGCGTCAACTTTGAATGAAACACAGTATGAATAATATTTTAATACCGATTCTGTGATTCTCTACAAGTACAGTGAATAAAAATATTTTTTATTATAAATTGAATAAAAAAGCAGGTCTTAAATAATTGTTCCTAATATTTATATTGATATCCCCAATAATGATTGCAAATTTATCCATGCCAAGATGCAAATCATTGTTTTCTTTTTTGAAATGAAATACAAAAGCATAAGATTGAATGAATTTAAAACAACACTTTGTAAGTAATTAGGTATTGTAAGGGCTCTCATTGTGTGTATATTTGCATGATATTCACATTGTTAATTTTTATTTTTAACTCTTAAAAGAAACAAAAACATTACAGGATTACGAATAACACGACTCCTACTACTATCAGTATAAGCGGAAAATGTTACTTGTGCAATGATGGAGACCTTAACTAGCATATAAATTAAAACCACGGGTTTGAACCAGATGCATTTTGTCAAGTCAGCTATTAACCAGTCAAATTTGGATAGGTATCTGCCTAAATGCAAACTATTTAACAACATCCCAACATACTACTCCATTGCACTTTTGCAAGTTTCCACAAGATGCCATTCCTAGACCAGCCAATATCTATCTTCGCAAGATAGTTGATTAATACTTGTGGTAATTATTACAGCACTAGCGGAGTCCACCGATAGTTCGAATTCTCGACAATTCAGTTCCAATTTTAAAAATGGCAATTTAAATAATTTTCGTTAAAAATATTATATCATAGGTAGGTACGTTGTTGCTTGTTTCAATTCTCCATACAAACACTTCCAATTTTGAAAATGTAAATTCGAAGCAAAAGTTCTAAAGTTATAATAATATAAAATATATATATATAAAATAGCACTTGCGGGGGAGGGGTGGCAAACAAAACATTAATTTATTTTTTTGGGTTTCGAGCTCTTTTTCCATTAGCTCCACACAGGAGGCCCTTAGGGAAAAAAACGAGTGTGCTTTAGACCACACGACTGAAGTAAAACTTCACTAACTTACATATCCATCTCAACTTCCGTTCGCCTCGCCCGATCACACTTTTCATAACGCTCTCGTCACGCATTCACCAGCTTTCTCCCCAAGTCAAGCGTGCGTAAAGAAGTTTCACTTAAAAAGTCCCTTAGGTCCAATGTCATCTTTGAGGACACTGTGTGGAAGGTCTTTTTATGGAAAGGAAGGAGTGGAAGTTCTGAGAAGGAAAAAGGTTTAAAGAGTGTTTAGGTTTCTGGGGACAAGGTGTCCGTACAATATGTGGGCGTACGAATCAATCCTTCCCATTGCGGTGCAAAGCGGTGTTGAGAGAGTCCGACTGGAGAGGAATAGGTTAGATTTGCCTCAACCAGTCTCTCCCAAAGTTTTTGTTTTATTTTTGAAATATTTTTTTTTAAATCAATTGTTACCGAACAGTTAGGTCGGAGTGAGGGGTGGTGCAGTTACTCGGCTTATTTAGCCTGCGAAAGAATGAGATAGAATAATCGATCTCATCTTCGTGCGGTACGTCGTAGCCCCCCCCCCCCCGCGTTATTGTCTACTATAGTTTTCGGAAGATTACACTTTTACCGCGTCTGAGCTGCACACTTGGGATTTTTTTTTAATTTGACATAAAAATACCAATATCGGACTCGATTTACTCAAAAAGGAAAGCTCACATGAAAAAAAATGTAGATAGATACGACAAAACCAACTGCAAATGTGATGTGAGCAGATTAACCACTTTTCCGAAATGTTTCCGGGCACCATGTAGGTATACCACACTTCTTGAGATTACTTATTATCAAACTTAGTAAATACTTGACCCGAACTCATAAATCATAAAGAATATATTTCATTTATTGCAGTGTGGTGCGGGATTGCGAAAAGTTAGGTTATGTTGAAAATATTAAAAATGCTTAACTAGTGATACATATTTTTTTGATTTTTTCTTATGTATAATATCTCGTCTCATTCCGACCTGCATGCGGGGCCCCGTCTCGCCCGCGGCCAGGGCCCTCGCCCGATAAGGGGTCCGTGATCGATCCACGTGCCCTCCGGCCAATCCAGATAGACGGTCCCGCCGAGCGCGCTGCGGTCGCCAAGGCCCGCGGCTCTGCTAACCCGCTCAGCTCCGCCCGCGTAGCGCTGGCGGCCGCTACCCGCTACCCGACCAACACTACCCCACCAGGCTCCGGTCCCACCAGGGCCGTGCTGACAGTTTTTAAAGAGACTGACAAAAAAGAACATGTTTAAAAAAATTCGAGTGCAGTAGACTCGCGGCAGAAGCGAAACTTTAGCAAAACAATCTCAACCTACAAAGAACCAAGGAGCCTTGAAAAGTGAGGTCATATTCAAAGTGGCCAACGAGCCTTGATTGGATTTTGATGCTTCGTAGGTGCTGTATGCGTCATTTCCGTTTCATCTGAATTCCAAATCACAATGGGGCTACAGAAGTTTCATTTCAAAAGAGTGTTCAATTCACACGCGGTAGAAGGGAAACTTTCAGAAAACTTAAGTTGACAAGAGTGAGGAGACTACGAAGCACTTTTTTAATCAATGCGAAGGATGATTTTTTTCCATATTTCTGTCGTCGAATTCCAGTGCATCTTTTACTATGCATCTGGTCATCTTATTAGTATTTATGTTTTCTTCTTTGGCGTCGCTTTCTTTTGTGTTTTCTTCTGTCTGTGTTCATTTTGGAGTGGTTTGAAAATTGGATATTGATTTTACAAAAAAATATATTATTTTTTTGGATTTTGTAGAATTCTATCCTTGGTCCGCTGAACGTCTGCAGAGGTTCGTCAGGCACTTTATACCACCACACCAAAGGAGACTTGCATGGGACTGTGGAATTATGGTATTTTATGGAAACCGAGTACTCGTGAATTAAATAAATATTTTATTGACATATAACAGGTCTAACAGGCTAAATCCTATAGATGTATGTGTTTGTCTCTTTTTAGTGTCGCTTGATTCCGTTTCATCGAGTTTCAAATCACAACGGTGCTAAATAAGTTTTCACTTGACCTAACCCCCTCCGTCCGTTACCCAACACTATTTTTTTCGTGATTTTTGTCGTAATGAAAAACGAATACTAACTTCTAAGTAACTTAATTAACTTTAGGCTTTTTAATGTCACATTATTACAGGTTACAGGGTTGCTGTTTTTGAGTATAGTAGTAAGTGTATACCTATTATATAACGTAATGAACTTAATATGAAAGATTTAAGTAGGCACAATACAAGTAGGTACATATATTTTCATTATTTTTAAGTTTAAATAGAAAGGAGTTCTATAAGTGTAAGTATACTGAAAGAAAAAATAAGTACTTTATTTAACCAATATCGTTTTCCACAGGGGTAACCAGAGGACTGCCAAATAATTCAGTCTTGGCACAGACTCCTTGTTTCTTTCACTTTCATACATCGTCTCTTACACACCCGTCTGACATTATTCTGACATGGCATAGCGTTTGGTTTACGTGATCTTGCCATATCTTACTCGGGTGTCCTCGACTTCTTCTACCATTCATTTTCGCGCCGTATGTTCTTCTCACACTTCTTCCGTCGATCATTCACATTCATCCATTTCTTGATCTTACTCATTAACACACATACCCCTTAGGTATCTCATTTCCACGGAATTCTACTATCATCCTTCCTCTGCCGGTTCCATGCCTCACAGGTATTATATATTAGTCACTGCCATGCAAGTATTATATATAAAGGTATATTATTTGAAACAAAAAACAGATTGTGCAGTTTACACGCGGTAGAAATGAAACCTTCAGAAAATTAAAGTAAACAAGAGTGGGGAGACTACGAAGCACCGCACGAAGAGGAGACCAATTATACTATCTCATTCTCTCGCAGGTTAAATCCTGTAGATACATCTGTTTGTCTCTTTTTAGTGTCGCTATTTTTCGTTTCATCGAGTATCAAATCACAACGTTGCTAAATAATTTTTCCCTACAACAAAACAATATAATGTTTAAAATTATAATAGAATCTCATGAAGTTAAGTTAGTTTTGTTTGATAGGTTAGATTGCGTTGGATTAAGTTTTTTGTTTCTCTGTTCTATTTCTTAAATGTTCTGTTTAATCACTTTTCTCTTTTGCCACCATTCCATTTCATCATTATACTATTTAATCATTATTTCGTTTCGTCACTGTTCCATTCTGACACTGTCCTGTTTCGTTATAGTAAGAAGTTTTGTAGGTACTTATAGGTGCAACACCGAAGTTTTTTCTCTGCAGACAGATGAGACGAAGAACAACTGCCAACGCTCACAACAATCCCAAAGCATTATTTAATTACGTAATAATTCCATCGGCATGCAGAGGGTTAGCATCTGCCCATAAATATGCTCGCACCCCCCCAGGGCAAATTTTTACTTGTTTATTATTATTATTATTATTATGTGTACCCATAGATTTGATATAGTTCCTCCTGCCTCAGAGGCCCGCGGCGGGTACAATGGCGTCCGTTGCCGTGGAAGGCAGAAAGTGCCGGGGGCGACCGCTGGCCTCGGCGCCCCTCTCCCCGACCTACCTTCCTACGCATTTAAAAAAATATATATTTATGCAAAATCAAGGAATTTAGAGGTTATAGGTCTCATTGCAAACGGCGCTGAATATCAAAAAATACTTTAAACTTTTCAAACATTCACAAACAATTCAATGCAATTCAGTAGTATGTATCACAGAAATTCACGTTTGACAAAGTCATCAAATGGCTATGAAATGGCAATTGAAAGGTTCCTGTTAAATGTCGATTCTAAGTCGGTTTCAGCTTTCACTGCGATCGATTTCACAGCAGAAGAGGACAACTATCATGACTGGTCGGTGGTTGAGAGGGCATAGCGCTTGGATCCCATCCGGGCGTCGCGTGTTCAATTCCTCGGCTGGCTAAGTCCTCCATCACAACACAAGCAATATTTTCGGCTTTCTGTGGTGGTAGTAGGAGATTTTCAAACATTGTTGAGTTATTCGTAATCCGGGAATGTTTGTCTTTCTTTTAAAAAAAAAAAAAAATGTTGTTAACCCTCCGAGCCCTAAGCTTGTTTACACAATAATATAACAATAGCAGTCAAGTACAATAAGCTTGTTTTCAAGCTAATGCGTATGTTCCCACAGAAATCATTATAACTCCGTTATTGTTCTAATGACATCCCTAAAACAAAAAGTAAAAATCACATTAAAACAAGCTTCACATTTCTATTCAAATTTTTCCAGAAATACATAAAAAAGACTTATTTTGTAGAACCAATTTTCACCCGCCAAATCGCCTACGCGTCGTTAGACATTATTAATTTTTTATTAAATATTCTTGTATGAAATGGTATGGGGTGACAAAATTGTTTATTGTACATACGATAGAATAAGGGTTTTTTTTAACATAATCCGTGATTTTAGTTCCGTTTTCACATAAAAACGTCACGTGAGTAATTTTTACAATTTTTGTGTGTTTGCATTCTAAATTCTAATATTTACAAATATTAATATTTATTTATAATAATACGATTTGAAAGCTTATTTCATAACCTTTAAAAAATATTTTTTTGTATTCGGCAACGTTCAGAAATAATCCATTTGTAGAACTTTAATTGGGTTTTTATAAACCTGACAGTTCGTTTAAGACAAAAAACTTGCACAATGCAAAATACCTGGGTGGTTAAGCTTATCAGCTTATTACTGAAAACTGAAACGCACCTGGAATTGGCGTTTAACGGAGACTTTTCAAATTTCAGAACAAAAAACTGCTGCTGAATAGTCTTTTGATGATTTTGTCACACGTGTTTGGCAGTGTTGTTGGTTATCCAATAAATTTTCCCGGGGCGGCGGTACCCATACCTGCCTCCCAAATATCCAGTGAGACCGTACAATAAGACTATTTATAATACAGTAGAGCGTCGATTATCCGAACTAATTGGGGGACGTGGGTGTTCGGATAACCGGTATTTTCGGATAATCGAGCCATACATATTTACGTACAGGTGAATGAAAACCATTTTTACATTTATACCTTTAATGACAAATAGGAATTAAACAGAAAAAGTGCAAAATTAACGCTTAAAAAAAGCTTCAATTGTACTATCCGCCCGAGCACCCTTTTGACTTTTGAGAAGTGTAAACGATAGGAATCGCAGACATATTAACGTGTTTGAAACAATGTGGTTTCTTGCTTTTACCAATTACAAGCTTAGGCAATCGGTGGCTGGGCAATCAAGGGCCATACAGTGGTAGTTCGGATAAGCGGTCGTTCGGTTGATCGACGTTCGGATAATCGACGCTCCACTGTATATATATATTACGTGTCAAGTGTCTAGTGTCGGGCGTGCGTCACACAATATCAGACCAAAAAATAACGAAGCATTTTTTTCTTGTACTTTGAAAATATAAAAATATCAAACATTTTCAAATTCAGCGTCGCGAATATTTTCGACTCTCTGACTATCACGTGACTTTTCATTTCGAATCTACTGTTTTCATGAAGATCACGCCCGGATGACATTTACATACAATGTTGTACATCTTTTTTTGTGAAATTACAATAAAAAAATAATAATAAAAATGGATCAAAGCTAATAAAATACAGGAAACAGAAAACATAAATGTTTACCCAAATTATATAATCCGCCAATATTCTCAAAATCAACACACCAAAACATTGATGGCATCCACTATTGTCGGAAAAATTTGGAAGCTGAAGGAGATAAAGGAGACAATTTGGGAGGCGGGAATGCGTATAGCCCACTGGATAACCAACACCTCTGCCATAGGTCACCCCAATAGCTTCGCAACATTTAGCAAGAGTGCCTGGGATCATCGGGTGAGGTGTGTCCAGGTCTTGGCACCAGCTGGGTGGCGGGCCTGACCGGAAAAGGTCTGTTGAGACCCATTGACCCAGCTGGTCTCTTTCGACCCATCGTGCTGCACCACAGCGAGAAGGATGGATTCATACGTCCGTCACTCTTGAACAAACTCACCCCTAGATTCCTCCACACATTTAAAAAAAATTCTTCTTTGTTTTTATAAAAAAAATATTATAAATAAATTCAACACCAGCGGCATAAGAACTAATAGTCATTAAAAATAGCAAAATTTACACATTTTGCCATTGTCAAAATTGGTTACTTGTAAACATATGTGAGGTACATAATTTGTTTCGATGCAGTGACCAGTAAAACAATTTGCTTTTTATAGCACTCTCCATTCAACGGGGAAGAGAATAAATATAAGACCGGTATGATTCCATACAACTCGGAACGGTAAAGCGGCTATCGCTAATCACAAACTGGATGCAGCCGGGGGTGTAGATGTTGGGACTACATCCAGATAATACATTGTGTTGGAGTAACTACGAAGGACGAGGTAGGTCATTCGTACACGGAGATTTTTCCAAGCCGCTTGAACGTCGCTCGTGAGTATCCGCCATACCATTTTGATAGTCTCGTACACGACGCAACGAGTCGATTTAAATCCTAGATTACAAGGTCAGGAGTAGAAAAACTCAAAAAAAAATTATTGATGTGAAAACTTCTTTAGCACCGTTGTGATTAAAACTCGATATGAAAAAACAACATTTAAAGAGACAAACATGTACATCTATGGCCTGCGAGAGAATGAACTACAATAATAGATCTCCTCTTTGTACAGTGCTTTGTGCAACCCCACCCTTGTCTACTTTAGTTTTCTGAAGGTTTAACTTCTACCGCGTGTGAACAGTACACAATTTTTTTTAAGTGAAACTTCTACAGCCCGTTGTGATTAAGAATTCGGATGAAACGAAAATGACGCACACGGCACCTGCGAAACATAAAACTCCCATCAAGGCTCCCATTGGTTAAGATATAAAACGGAAACGGCGCCAGGTCTGCGCTCATTGACTGCTTTGATTATGACCTCACTTTTCATGGCTCCTTGGTTGAGATTGTTTTGGTAAAGTTTCGCTTCTACCGCGTGTTAACTGCACTCGATTTAAAAAAAAAATAATATTTCAATTTTTAGGTTTTGTAAACGTAAATATTATTCGAAGCCCCGAATAAATTTAATATTCAAATCATTGTCTGCTTCGTTAATTTGGCAGGCGGGTATGGATGCAACTGTGCTAAGGAAGTTTTCACTTAAAAAAAGATCGAGTGCAGTTCACACGCGTTTGAAGTGAAACCTTCGCCCACACATTTTCAACCAGTGGGAGTCTTGAAAAGTGAGCTCATAATCAAAGCGGCCAATGAGCGCAGTTTGATGCTTAGTAGGTAATTTAATGCGTCATTTCCGTTCCATCCGAATTTCAAATCACAACGGGCCTAAAAAATTTAATTTATTGGATTTCGTAAGAAAGGATTTAGCGTAGAATGCATGGATTGAGGTTGGAACAATTAATATTTTTTTCGTTGTATGGGTAAACCCAAAATCTATAGAGGACAGAGAAGAAAAATATTGTCTTCGTCACTCGAGTAAACACGACAACGTATTAACTCCACGGCTGTACGTGAAATGATCAAGTTCAACATAATTACGGTAGCGCCATATAGAAGCCAACTTTTAAAAGTAACATATTAGTAGGCGACCTGTGGTTGCATCACAATCGCGAAAAGTATCTCAGTGTGCGAATGGCTTTACCATTTTGAGGTTATTTCAATTTAGCTGCGATATGAAATTCTCTTTAACGGCTGTACATACAATGTGGTGATAATCGCTTATCTAAATTCTTCAAACAACAATCATTTACAATTTTACTAGCTTTTACCCTCGGCTTAGCTCATGGTATTAGGTAGAAATTTAGATACAAATAATTTTCCCACGGCAATAAAATGTTTTTCCGGGATGAAAACGTCACTCTATACCTCCAACTTTCCATATGCAAAAAATCACGTCTCTCGGTCGCTCCATTGCGAAGTGAAAGAAGGACAAACAAACACACAAAAACACACATTCGCATTTATAATTTTAGTTGGAATTCGGTAATGTTTTATCATTAATGCCGGTTTTTCTTCAAAACATCATCGACACATTCATTACATTCTGTAAATTCGGTTGTTTCGAATTTATTTATAATGTCGTTGTTAAATAAAAGTATTGTAAGTTGGCTCATACATATATCGTAAAATAAAAGCCTTCAAAATAACTGTCCAATATTGTTTACGTGAGCCCCAAGGCAACTACCGTGCTACATAAAATTTTCTTCCTGTGTTTGTTTACCCGCTGGTCATGAGAAAATGGATATTGGGGTTATTCCTAAACACCTACCTCTTACCTCTAAAGATCATAAAATCATAACGTATTTACGTTAACATATTGGAAAGTCTCTCAGATGTCAGAATGACACTATCATTGAAAATGGTTCCTTTATTTATTAAGGATTAACTAAAAATCATATGGGCACTTGTCTACAGCAACTCAATAAATATATTTCAGACAATATTGTAAAGAATTTTGTTTTGTACGAAAACATATCACAAGTGCGCCCCATGGTTGAATTTGGCAGCCACCTCTTGTCTGGAGCTCCAATATACATGAAAAATGCCCTCGACTCTGTGCAGGAACGGGCGGTCCGTTTAATAGATTCTCCTAACTTAACAAATGGATTGCAATCTTTAGAGCACAGGCGTCTGGTGGGAATGCTATCCTTGTTCTACCGGTATTACAATGGAAGATGTTCCGAGTAACTAGCGTCATTGATCCCTTCGGCACCGGTGCATAGTCGGAAAACACGCCAAACGCGTGCCCAACATTTGTACATGGTTGACAATTTGTCACATGATAACGGTCGTTTCTTCGACTCGTTTTTGTGTTCAACAGTTCGGCTGTGGAATGATTTGGCGGCCTCCGTGTTTCCTCCTTCCTATAACATGGGTCTCTTCAAGACCAATATTCATTCCTTCCTCTTCTCAAAAAGACCCTCCAAACAGCATTTTCCTAAGGGCCTCCAGTGTGGAGTTAATGTAAAAAAAACTAAACAAACTAAACAAACTAAAACAAACTAAATCTTCTTTTGGTATTTTTTATTTTTATCGGGCTCTACTCATATTTTAGCCTTCCAGTAAGTCATATAATTCCTTGAGCACTTTTAAAAAGACTGTTAAATTATTTGTGTTAGCCGAGGATCGCCAATTGTTTTACTCTACTTTATCCTTTTTAAATTAATTTCACATTATTTTGTCTTAACTGTTTTTCATCTTTATCTTGTCAATTTAATAACATACAACATATATTAATTACTAGTATATTTCTCATCTTAATTCTTTTAAAATAAATATATTTTTCTAAAAATCATGAATCAACATTATGGTCACCCTACATGTTACTATCGCCTTCATCTAAGTAGGTAATCATCATACTAATACTCTGTAAGAAACATACAACAATATTATTCTTCAATAACTCTATTATTTTTGTGTTACTTTATTAAATTGTAGAGTTGTTAACCTCAACACAGACTTGACCTGGTGAGGTTCTAAACTGAATTGTAAACATTAGACCTAGGTACCACGAAAGAAACAAATAATAAATAAAATAAATTAGTAAAAAGAACGCAGCTAGGGAAGACATTCATCCAATATTGGATATTAAAGTTCCGAAATATGCCATATTACTGTCAAAATATGCAATATCTATGCGAAACGCAGATATATTTCTAAATTACGTGAACGGTTGCCGATGGTTTCTGTCTTCCTCGCTATCGATAAATGTCTAAAACTAATAAACTGGCGTCTCCGAATTGTTTTTTATTCTCTTCTTTTATTCTGACTCTTGAAACGACCCGACCAGAGACTTTGAACGGCTTGATCGTGCGATGTTTAGTTTTGGAGAAAGAAGAAAAGGTCACACAGTTGGCACCATAATGCATTTTTACGGGGTGTACTGGTACTAAAAAGGTGAATTTTTGACAGAGCCCGATTGATTACAGGTAGTGTCGCAGGCGGCATTGATTACCATGTAAATAGGAAGTGAATCACAACCATTAGAAATGGCATTGGTTGCAATTATTGCCAAAGTGCTTCCGATAACGGCGGCCCTAATGGACACCCGACATTCCGGTCCGGCCTGTTACAGTTATTAGATACTAAAATAGTAAGATTAAACATTACTGTTTTTGTGACCTACTAGCTAACAAACGAAAATTTCCTCTGCAATAAAATCCAAATAAATGGTATTTTCTGAATATATCCTAAAAATAAAAACTGTCTTTGAAAGGTGGTACAAGATGCTTTTAAATGCTTTTATCAGAAATAAACACAAGATTTCTGAAAAATTTTAAATTTTAATGCTTAAAATTTTAAGGCAAAAATAAAAAAAGTTTTAAAAATGGCTCACCTAACGATTTTTCTAGCTAAAATTACTGATAACGAAAAAAAGCACATTCATTTTTTATTAGGTAAATATATTGTAAACGTTATTATCACTTCATATTTTTGTCGCTTCATAAAAAAATAAGTAATAAAAAATTCACTAAATTTACACAATTTTCCCAAATTGCTATCAAAAACTTTGCAATATTAAACATTTACATACTTTACATACATAGAGCTGTACATTTAAATATTTCTATAATTAAATTATACATTTTCATATAAAGGGTTAAGTTTTCTCTTTCCAACGCCGTTTAGATCACATTTCAAAACCACGAGAGTAAAGAAGATACAACGATTTTTATGAGACCTATGTGAAGTGTGACGAATTTGGTCTCCTGTGATTAAACAGGGGAAAGAAAGCCTAAAATAACGAGGTACAAGGATCCAACTATTTTAAGAAACAATGTACAATAAACTTTTGGAATTGAAAACATGTGTCAAAAATTTTAACTATTTTAGTAAATTTATTTTTAGGCAAAACCTTTTGCTCTGTAACCCTAATTATTATCGTTGATAAGGGAGGAGATTTCCGATTTTCCGAAGAGAGTGCAACACCAAAATAACTTTTTTGTGATTAACTACTTCTACACAACGCAACCCTTTAGACTGGTGCAATTTGAACAAGTTTTTAAATTACTTGTTTTAGACCTTTTTATTTTTTACCTTTAGACTGGTGCAATTTGAACAAGTTTTTTAAATTACTCGTTTTAGACCTTTTTATTTTTTACCTTTAGACTGGTGCAATTTGAACAAGTTTTTTAAATTACTTGTTTTAGACCTTTTTATTTTTTACCTTTAGACTGGTGCAATTTGAACAAGTTTTTTAAATTACTTGTTTTAGACCTTTTTATTTTTTACCTTTAGACTGGTGCAATTTGAACAAGTTTTTTAAATTACTTGTAAAATTTTCTATTTTTTCCGCAAATTAAGAGGTAAAAAAAACATTTCGAGACGGTTCTAAAAACGTTTTCACGACATTAAACAGTGTCGGTATTAACCTCCTAGTAACTGATTTTACGTATTTATTTTTAAAAGTTTCAACTTTTTCAATTTGGGAGGCTGATATAAGTACCGCCGCCCCGGGAACTATATAATGGATAACCAACTGGTTCGCTACGTTTGGTGACTTAGCAGGCATTCATGGGGTGAGGTTTGATTAAGTCTTGGTCCACCTACAGGATCGAGAGAGGCTGGTTTGGGGAGGCCTTTCGACCTCTCCGGCCGGACCCTCTCGTTTTACACAGCAGTGGGAGGGATGGACTCATTGGACTAATACGTCCGTTACTTCTGAACGCACTGACCTCCAGATTCCTACTCACCCCTCATACTTTCCAGAACTTCATCCCCTTTCCTTCCCTAAAAAGACCCACCTATACGAAACTATTGTAAAAAGAGCTTCATTCTCGATATCGAACGAAATAAAAAAAAAAGCTCAAATAAAAAAAAAATCAGAGCGTGTAATTCACAAGCGGTAGAAGTGAAATTAGAAAGTGGCTAGATGTCGCTTTCTTTTCTTTTGTCTGTTTATTTTAAAGTGGTTTGAGGATTGGATATTGATTTTTTTTTTGGATTTCGTAGGATTCGAACCTCCTTTCGCGTGATGTCTGTCTCTCTGGCCGCTGAGACTTGTCAGGCTACTGCGCTATGGGAGGCACGCGCCTAGGAACGAATTTACCGCATTATACTAGAATCAATGACTGCCAAACAATAAATTTGTAACGCATTTCCGTTTCTACCGATTACTAACGGGCCTAAAGAAGTTTCACTTCAAAAAGTTATTTCACAAAATCGACTATAAATGTGCTGTAATGCACCAGCTTCCCGCTTGTACTACAACTTTCCGGACACTGTTTATAACTGAACTGTATATTTATTTAATTTATCGTAATGTGTACCACCATAGGTTAGTGTTGGTAGGTTTACGTACATTAATATATTGTAGTGTTTAATTTAGAACCACGATATACGCAAGAGCGCGAGCGGTATCTCTAACGGTTGCTCATAGAACACAGGCTACTTGTGGAGGAATTAATTATGTGAAAACAAGCACCACATTTTACACATGTCAATATTTAAACCGGATTATCATATCGCTGGCAATTAAAGCTCTACCGAATGAAAATCTTAATATTACGCGCGATGGGTTTCATTGCTTCTGACGTTTTCACGACAAAACAGAGCAGCGTCAAAACTGAACATGGACGAAAAATGAAGAAAAAGACCTACGAGTAAATCACTGAAGAAAAAGAAAAAAACTGATTATTTAAATTTTAAATTAAATATGAAAAATAACAAGTTAATATATATAACGTAGTGTGGAATGTGCCTAATGTGGTAGTTGAAAATCTTGTAAAAAACTGTATACAAAAGTTATTTTGGGAATAAAGACTACATAATAAATATACGTAATTAAATATTTATTTAGACTTTTTCAAAAAGGTCATTAGGTGTTCCATTTAAGTAAAATCGGATATATTTATCTGAGACACTATCTAGGTTACAAACCAGTTCTTCGAACACTTGTTTTCAGTGAAAAAATTAGCTGCCAATCTCTTCTTCTTCTTCTTCTTCTTCTTCTTCTATCTATCTATCTATCTATATAAATAAAAATAAATCGCCGAAATGTATGTACGCGCATAACTTCCGAAAGACTGCACCAAATTGGATAATTCTTTTTTGTTGTATTCGTTAGTATCAGGACAAGGTTTGTATAGAACTACTGGTGAGCTCTGGCATTAAGAAATGTGTATAAAAAATTGCAATAGGTGACACGCGAGCTGTTTGAAAACTGAATCCACTGGGACTGAATGTATGGAATGCGGGAGGGGGGAGGGGGGAGGGGAACTCGGGTAGGGATTTGTGGGAGCGGGAGGAGACTCGGGAGGGCGGTTCGCGGGACGGGGAAAGGGAAGTGTGGAGCGGGGAGAGGGAAGGTGGTGGAGGCGGAGTGGGAACGCGAGATGGGAAAGGGACGCGGGAGAGGAAGGGGAGGCGGAGGGGGAACGGGACGAATGGGAAAGGACACGCAGGGAGAAACAATTTCTTTATTAAATGGCATAGCAAAGCATGCCGGGAACCAGCTAGTAATATGATAAAGATATTGCTAATTCTGAAATCTGAAATACGAGATTGTCAAAAATAACATTTAAATAAGATCTCATGATTGATTTTATTTTTCTGTAATCGGGCTTCCCTGGTTCGCGGGTTCGAAGTCCGTCGAAAAGAAATACAAATTATTATTGTGAACCTTCAAAAAACAGATCACAAAGATCTTTAAAAAGTTTTATTAGTACCCATTTTGAAAACTCAAACCATTTTCGGCTGCTAATATTTTGGCTTTTATTTTGATGCATTGATTTTATTTTTCTGTAATCGGGCTTACCGATAGAAAAAATAATAACACAAGATGTGCCTTGTGGGCGAGTTTCATAGTTATAGACCCAATTTGGCTTATAATTCCATACAAATCTGCGCTTCCGAAATTCAGATGTGATGGAGATCTGTGATTTCTGGTGAGTGTAAGTGATACGTAACGCTGGAGGGTTGGGCTAAATGGAACATTTGATTCCATTGAAATTTGTATGGCAGGTACTTCTAGTATTATGTTTCTTATTCTATGTATACCAGTGGTGTGCAGTATCTTAACGCAGAAAAGCTGTGCCTTCCTTAAGAAAAATAACCATAAAAAGTAGCGCTACCGCAAAAAGAAAAATGACCGTAAAAATTTAAAAAATCGTCAGGTTTAGACAAAACGATGACGGTCTATTTCAAATATATTCGCTGTTTTTGAACGTATCCCAATATGAAACGCTGTTTTCGAAAGTAGTTGATTGACTCTTTTAATACATATTTAAAACGGACATACACCATTAACAAAAACATTTTTTAATTTTGAAGGCATGCTTAGCTATAGTTGTAAAAACTGCTTAGCGGTGGTCTTTCTTGTAAACAATATTTACAACTTTACCTACATGGAACTAAAAATAAAATTTGTTAGACAGACCTATAATAGAGGTTTTTTCGTTTAAAATAAATGAAATTAATTTTAAAAATTTGATAAACCTTGACAGGGTGACTTGTTACGGAATATTATTGAATTATTTCAAATTACACACTATGAGCGTCTATGGGTAACTTTTAAATGTAACATATTGTTTGCAATAAAAAACACCTCAATTTATCGGTTTCAGAAGAACCTTTCATTTATCGGGATGGTATTAAAAATAACCTATGATACTAAATTTTGACCAAAATATATTTCACGCGGTAGAAGTAAAACCTTCAGAAAACTAAAGTAGACAATAGTGGAGAAGCTACGAAGTACCGTACAAAGAGGGGACTGATGGGCTATACGAAGCATCGCACAAAGAGGAGACCGATTATACTGTCTCATTGTCTCGAAGGCTAAATCCTATAGATGATGTGTTTGTCTCTTTTTAGTATCGCTATTTTCCGTTTCATAAGTTCCAAATCACAAATCAAAACTTCAAAAATTAGGTATTTGTCTCAAGAATAGAGTAGCTTACTGGATATAAATCTAGAATCAGACCACAAGATAAATTAATTTCGTTATTTAATTTACGAGTAATTGGAATTTCTTATTTCAAGTGATTCTAAGTTATCTAGATATAGTAGTCGTAACAATACTGTTGTTGAGTGAGGACGTCTGCTTTGTGATACTCCACTGCTTAACCACTCTTAGTATTCACAACAATAAGTTTGTACCTACTATATTACATTCCGTTTACCAGTGATCATAAAGTGTGTTGTAGGGTGACCACCATTCATTTATAAGTTGTGAGTCATTATTTATTTAAGTAAATCGTTTACAATGCCCAACAATCAGAATCTAGTGCAAACTAGGTCTAAGGCATCGGATTCTCCAGCAGTAAACGAGGATCATTTTGGAAAAATTGTAAAATACATGGATAAAAAAATGGAAGAATTTAAGCTACAAGTTTTTGCAAAAATTGAACTTGAATCGTCAACACTGAAAAAAAATCTCGAATCTGAGATATCCGACATGAGAAAAAGCATTGAATTTATTGGTCAGCAATATGATGAAATAACTAATAATATCGGAAACATGATGCAATTAAAAAAAAATGTGGATAACTTGGAAAACGCAAATTCTATCAAAGATCTAAAAATAAAACATTTAGAAATTCGTCTAGCTGATATAGAACAACAAAATGTAAGCTATAATTGTGCTGAATTGTCTGGCCTAGAAACCTTAATGAATGAAAATTCTGTGGAAACCGTGGAAAGATTCATAAAAAAATTTGACATTCGGATTGAACCAGGTAGAATAAATAAAGTTACTCAATATCCTGATAAAACTATTAATAAACCCGGAGCTCAGAGGATGATCATCCATTTCAAAGATGAAAAGTCCCAATCTGAATTTCTCAACGCACGCAAAAGTATAAAGCAATTGAAGGACAGGAACATCTTCATTGGAGAAGTTCTATCATCATATTCCAAAACCCTTCTTTGGAAAACTAAACAAAAAGCTAAAGAAGCTAAATTTCAATTTGTGTGGTTTCGGAACAATAAAATTTGCGTGAAAAAGAACCCAGAACTATCTTCAAGAGTCATTATCATCAAACACGAAGATGATTTGAATAAATTGTTGTAATCCTTCCCCCTAAGTCTGACACTTTTATTGAAAAAAAAAAAAAAAAATGGATGATCTGGAAAACATAAATAATATAACCGACAATACTGAACCTAACATAACTTTTGAAGATTCATTATCTTGCAAAAAATTTTTGAAAGATTCAAAATTTTCTTTACTATGCATGAATATTAGAAGTATAAGCAAGAATTTTGATGAAACTGTTTCTATGCTGGATTGCATTAATCATCGTCCGGAAGTACTAGTCTTTACAGAGGCTTGGCTGAGCAGTGTAATTAATATGCCTAGCATTCCAGAGTACGTAGTCTACAAAACTATGATGAACAATTTACAAAATGATGGAGTAGTTATCTACGTAAGACAAAACATTCAGGTAACTGTTGAGGAAATTGCTCTCCCCAGTGCAAACTGCTTGAAAATGCAATTATCCAATACATTATATTTATTAGCTGTATATCGATCTCCATCCCAGACTAAAATAGACAACTTTCTCGACTCATTGAATGAATTCCTTGCATCTGAATCTTTGCAAAATAAGGAGATTATCTTATGTGGGGACTTAAATATTGATACCCTAGATTTGAAGAACATAAAAACACAAAAATACCTATCACTTCTGGCGTTTCATGGTTTGAAGCCCATAATAAACTCACCAACAAGAGTGACTCCTAATAAATCTAGCTGCATTGATCATATTATGGCAAAATCAAAATTTGAACCACAAGGAGCAGCTTTTACTACTGGCATAACAGACCATTATGCAATTTTAATGAAGTTTATGAGCTTAAATCTACATAATATTTCAAATAATAATGTAAAACCTAAATTTGTTGTTGACAACCACCTCTTGAAGACCAAATTAAAGGAGGAATCCTGGGATATAGTTCTATCAACAAATGACGTCAATCTGGCAACTGATAATTTCATAAAATGTTTGAAAACCCATGTGCAAAGTTGTACGTCAGTACAAAAAGAGAAACATATTATGAAACATCTAAAACCATGGATAAACGCTGGATTAATCAAATGCCTCAGAACACGTGATAAATTGCACAACAGATGTAGAAAAGAAAGCTATAACTTGGAACTGTTTGAATATTATAAGCGATATCGAAACTGGTGTTCTAGGATAATACGAACAACAAAACAAGCATATTTCAGAAGAAAATTAGATGAAGTCAATGGTAACATTAAACAACAGTGGAAAATTATAAAGGAGGCCATAAACCTTAAAAAGGAACAAACTACCATAAAAAAATTGAAAATTAATAATATTATTACTTCAATGGAAGAGAGTCCAAATATAATTACTAATCACATTAATGACTTCTTCAGTGATATTGGTCCAAGTTTCGCTAACAATTTGTGCAGTGATAATAAAACCAGTGAGACGTATCTTGTGAATGATTTTAAATCTGAACTTCAGATTACCGGGGACAATTTTGATTTTAAGCCAACTAACATTTCTGAAGTGACAAATGTGATAAATGATTTAAAAATGTCTTTCTCATGCGGTATTGATTCTATAAGTGTTATGATATATAAACTCCATGTATTCGAATTAGCTGGTCCCATATCTCATATTATTAATATTAGCTTCAAGAGTGGGATGTTCCCTTCTCACTGTAAGAAAGCTAAAGTGATTCCTCTTTTTAAAGGTGGAGATCAACTAGATGTCAATAATTATAGACCTATATCCCTACTCAACACGCTTTCAAAAGTAATAGAGAGATTGGCTAAGTCGAGATTGGTATCATTCTTAGAAACAAATAAACTACTCTCTAGCAATCAGTTTGGTTTCAGAGAAAATAGAGGAACAAGTGATGCAGTATTGAGGGTATTGTCGAAAGTCACTAGTGCCCTGGATTATGGAAACAAAGCCTTAGCTGTGTTTTTAGATCTATCAAAGGCATTTGACACGGTTTCCCATGGATTACTCCTCAAAAAATTATCTTCTCTTGGCATTTCACATTCCAGTACAGCATTAAGTTGGTTCAAATCATATCTTAGCGATAGAACACAACAAGTAGAGATAAATAATAATTTAAGCATTAGCAAACAAATCTCATTTGGGGTTCCACAAGGTAGTGTACTTGGACCAATATTATTTTTAATCTACATTAATGATTTATGTAATTTAGATATTCCTGGTAATATTGTTAGTTTCGCAGACGACACTGCTTTAATATTTGAGGGTAAAACCTGGAAAGATGCTTTTGACAAATGTGATTCAGGATTAAGAATAGTAAAGAGTTGGCTAAATAATAACATCTTAACTTTGAATACATCAAAAACAAAATATGTAACTTTTAGCATATCAGCAAAAAGTCAGCCTTCCAACACTCATAATCTAATTATACACAATTGTCTGCAAAATTGTAATTGTAATTGCCACCCTTTAGAAAGAGTAGACTGTATAAGGTACCTAGGTGTAAATATTGATCAATATTTGAGATGGAATGACCATATTGACATGTTAACAAAAAATATCAGGAGACTTACCTATATTTTTAAAGAACTTCGTCATATACTGGATAAAGATAAATTAAAATCTGTCTATTATGCCTTAGTACAATCTCGACTTTCTTACAATATTGTATGCTGGGGATCCTGTCTAAAGTCCAATGTAGAGCCACTAAATATTGCTCACAAATTAATTCTTAAGGTCATGTACAAAAAAAAATTTCGTTATCCATCGAAACTTCTTTACAAGGAATCTGACGTTATGAGTATAAAACAGCTGTACATCTCTAAAATAATTTGTAAATTTTTTATCAATATTTATTCTGCAGAAAGAACCCAACAAATCCATACCACTAGAATTGGCTCAAGAATGAACTTTGTCGCAATAAGTACTAAAACATCTTTTGGCCAAAGAAACTTTTTATATCAGGCTCCACTTCTGTTTAATATTCTGCCAGATTACATAAAGTCTTCCAATTCATTAGCTAAATTTAAAAAAAATGTTAAGATTTTTGTGTTGTCAGAGGATTGGCATACTATTTTTTCATCCTTGGCCTTTTTTTAAATAATAAAAAAAAAAAAAAAACATATTTTAAAATAATAAGATATTTTTTTTTTAATAATATTTGTTTTTTAAATAAAAAGATATATATAAACATATATATTTTTTAAATAACCAGATTTTATTTGAGTCCCATTTGTAAAAATCGGAGTGTCACCCTAGTTGTTTTGAACTACCTTTGTTTCTTGGTGGGTATAGTAATTTATTAAGGATTTGTTTTATGGTCTATATTGTTACAAATTACCCATCTGGTCACCAATATAATATTGTTATTTCTTACTTTCCGCATATAATATTTTAGTGTTTTGGATGTAGTGTTTTGTATTTTAGTGATTTGTGTGTAAATGCACCACTCAAATTTATGAATTTAACCTCAATACAGGCTGCTAGCCTAGTGAGGTTAATATTTTTGTAAAAAAAAAAAAATAAGAACACATGTATGGTGAGAAATTATAAATAAATAAATAAATAAATATCTAATTTTTGGGGAGATGCGGAAAAGGATGACAGGGATTTGAAACAGTTGAAATCCGGTCACTTTGATTTTGAATGGTGGTCTTTCACCAGGGCTACACTGAGATTTTTACCGCTCTCGAACGTGCCGCAAAGCTAAATAATATATATTTTTTATTATGTACGAAATAACGTAACTAAACCGAATAAACTTTTGCATGCTAAGAGTCGAAACCGCGACATCTGGATAGGGTTTACAACCCCGCAATCCTGCATCCCGCAATCTCGCGGGACTTCAGCATATATTTGATCCTGCGGATTTGCGAAATTTTTGTATGCGGGATTTAAAAAATACTAAATTTGTACAAAAACATGCGGTTTTTAGAATGCCGAGAAGTCCGTCCGTTCACATGTGGGTAACAGGACTTTCCATGGTCTAAGTTTTTCAATGTTTTATGAATTGGTATTAACAAAGAAGTTTGATCTCAACTGACACATATCAGTGACAGCAATGTCTCGGGAAATACGACTCTATGGCGCTGTCCAATTTATTACAATTACTCAGAGTCAATCTAATTTTATTTACAGATGAAATAAAAAATTAATTAATAAGAAAACATTTTAACACGAAAGTTTATGCTTCGAGAAGATACAATTTTTTTAAATCAAATTTAATGTTATTATTAAGTTCTGCAATACATTTTGGTTTTTACCATAGTTTGAAAATGGAATTGGTAAACCGAAACAGCTATCACAATAATAATAAAAAATAATAAAAATACTTGCGGAACAAATAACAACATAAATAAATTTTTTTTAAATTAAATTTAAAAAAACATGAATTAAATGAAAAAATAAATAAAAAATGCAGTTCTACGAATTAAACACAAAACTAAATAATAAATTAAAGATACGACTTTGCACGCGGAGGACACTATGTATATTTAAAACACTGAACATGGCATGATTTTACATTTGCTACCCTCATCTAACGTCTTTGCCCTCATCCCTTTTAATATTTACGTTTATGAGAAGAGTAGTGATACCTATTTGAATTATTCTAAGTAACCGCTCGGTCACGGAGGTCGTCAAACATGATTGCGATTGACTAATGTACATTGCTTTCCGGTGATGTGATTCATATGATTTGAAACAAGTATGTGAAAAGATGACGCATCGGCCGATCACAAATAACAATTAAGATCAGCAATCAATCTGCCACCGAAGATAAACGCGATCCGCGGCGGGTTAAATTAATACCAAAGAGGCACGTGTCTGACCAACTTCCGGCACTTTGCGGGAAGTTTAACGACTGTGGGAGGGAATAACGTGTCTGCGGCGGTGTCTCGTGCCTGGTTCGCGCTGCCAGGTAAGAAGTAGGTATGCAAGTAAGTGGCTAAGCAAGCAGCGACGCGACGGTAAGTGAGACTGAAGTACTGAAGTGAGGTAGCGGCGTCGCATCGCATCGGTCGCGTCGCTCGTCGCCGTCCGGCGTCACTGAATACCGACATATTCCCATAAAGTATTTATTAACATGAAAACAGACACACACTTACACCTCACAGTGCAGGATATCATATACCGATGTCACTGAAGGCCAATCCTGTTCCATGCTGACGGACGGCCGCCTCTTCCCGAATAAGGTTTTTCGTGGGTTTCCTCATTTCCAAATGCATATGCCGAAGAATTCCCAAACAAAAGGACACAACCTACTCCCCCTCAGTCCCAACATAATACA
Organism: Limnephilus marmoratus; assembly: GCA_917880885.1. NCBI lineage: Eukaryota > Metazoa > Arthropoda > Insecta > Trichoptera > Limnephilidae > Limnephilus > Limnephilus marmoratus. Next base: position 46,727,275 of record OU862920.1, on the reverse strand, counting down.
AACAGACACAACCAACTCCCTCCCACCCTAAACATAACACAAACAGACACGAATGTGTGCTAATGGTTATAGACACGAAAGTAACGCAAAACGCCGTTCTATTTGTATAAAGAACACTAGATTTAAATTCATAATTTAAATGATTCAACCACTTTTTGGTATATAAAAATCTAGTCAATGAAAAACAAAAAAAACGGCAGTGGACGGTCGGCAGTTTATCACACAAGGAGAGTTGATACGAGCATGGTACTCACACAGATGCACTGTTTGCGAACGCCAAATTTTAAATTTGTAGGGTATTCTACTTCAGAATTCAAATTAAATAAAAAATAACTGTTTTATATCTGGCTGAAGTCTCCGGCGTTGGTCGGGATTTACGAAGAGTTTTTCGAAATCAGGTGTAAGGTGTCATCCTAAAATATTATTATTAGGCCTCCTGGTCGAGTGGAAAAGCTCTCAACTAGCGATCCGGGGGTTCAAATTCCGGTGTGTGCAAGTAATTGCAAGTAGTTTCACGATATAATCATTTAAAATAAAATAAGGTATATTTGCGGCACGTTAGAATTTAAAATACTGTCAGTTTCACCATTCAGAATTGAAACGTTGTTTGAAATGGTCTTAGCCGTCTTTGGTGTCTGGATCTAAATAGCCAGGTACTTCCCCACCATCCGCTTTGCTATCTCATTTGCCTCTCACTTACCTTCAGCCTCACAGCATACTTCCATCGGGGATTCCGTAGTCTCACTGCCTCCAGGAGGTTTGGAGCAGTTGGAACCCTTATATTCACATTAAAAACAAATAAAAAATAAGTAGAAGCGAAACTTCACCAAAACGATCTCAACCAGCCTTGAAAAGTGAAGTCATAATCAAAGCGGCCAATACGACCAGCGCGACGCTTCGTAGGTTTCTACTCTTTCTTTCTCTCCTATAGACGTATGTGTTTGTCCCTTTTTAATTTTATCCGAGTTTCAAAACACTACGGTGCTAAAGAAGTTTCACTTCAAAAATTAGCTCACCAGTATATCTGTCCGTCAATGCTTCATTTGGCAGAATTGATTGTAACGAAACTGGGTGCAACCCATAGACATCCAAATAGATAGGCAAGAAAATACAGATGAGGGGTAAAACCAAACTATGGAAGGTCGAAGAGGGGAAAGATGACGTGATTCATTAAAAAATCAATCTGACAGTATATAGGCATCTCGCATTATTATTATAACCATTTAGTTCTTAAAAGCAAAATCTGATTTTGAACGAATAGACCTTTTTACATGGGAGCGCAAGTTGCCCGCCACGTTATTAACATATTTGCGTAGTCCAAAGGCGGGAAAGGAAAGTTCGTTACCTTTTTCACAGAGGAATATTTTGTTGCCGTATTTAGTTAAGACACTTTTACAAATGTTTCATAATTTACTTACCCCTGTAATAAACGACGAGCTCACTGGAGAAACGCCCACATTCCCTATATGCACATATATTAGGGTATAATGTATAGCACAGGTTCTCATTTTTGTTCGTAAAATGTATGAAGTGTGCTTGGCGCTGGTCAGGAGAAGAATGATGACGTCACATTTTTTAGATTTAAGCGAGGCTCTCGTCGATCCGAGCTGGCTCCATGGAACCGTTATGGGGAGGGGGAAATAATACGCTTTTATCACTTAGGGCAGGTCCAGATATATTCATATGTCCATCGTGCAACCGTAATTCTCAGCCTTGAGGATTAACTTGTTATTTGAGACACGTATCGTATCATTCGCCTTATCTAATAAGGTTATTATTCATGGTTTCTCGGAACCCATGGACGCTGTCCTGTAGGTGAATGCACAGCCTCTGCTAGCACACGTGAAAACAAAAGGTTCCAGTAACAAGCTCGTGTAAGCCAACCCTAAGCAATCAGTGTTGTGGCATAAGTTTCCTACCGAACAACACATCACTACATCGTGCTGGGCTAATAATGCTATATTGTCAATAGTTGAATATTATTATTCGTGGGTACTAATTATTGCAGTTTGAAATTAATTACAGAGCCGTTATGGTAGTCAGCGTATTGAAATCAACAAATAATATTGCACTAATGACTTGGATTTAATATTTTCAACCAAAATCCAAAGAACAATCGAAACAGTATTAGTAACAACAGTAACAAATTAATTGGCAGTGCATGATGATGAAACTACACAAGCGTGAATTTCACGTCAATTTTTACAGCTGTTTGTATCTATGAGTGTTTGTGATATGATTTAAGCAATATTTTTAATTCTGTGTTTGGGGTTATTTTTCGTCAACCGCTGCTCGTAACTTGCCGAAAAGGTCACAAGTCAGTGTCTGTGTTTATTATTCCATCCTTTTCCAAAAAGTAGTAAAATTCTCTGAAGACACCAACAAACTTAAACCGGGACCATGTCTTCTGATGGGTTACAAGTTACAAGTACAAGTACCTACGCACGAATTACTCCCGGAAGGAATTACACAAGGACGAAATCATCCATGGAGTGAATTACACAAGCTTAAATTACTTACACCAACTGAAATTACACGTGCTTTTAAGGTATTTTGTTTAGTTGCTTCACGGACATCAATTTTTTTTGCATGCCCCAAATTTACCAGGCTAGGACTATCGTAAAATTTCGCTTGTTCCCACCATTGAAAATATTCTTTGCTGGGAAGAGTTTTCAGACAAATTAGAAGTTTCAGGAGAAACAAATGCCATATTAAACGACAAAAGAAAGTCGCCCTTAGGAAGTATTTGAAGTTACTTTCAACGTTCTGTGTAAGTTCTATTCAAGTTCTCTTATTGTATCATTAAAGGCCAGTTGCTTAGTAAAACTGAAATAATCACAGAACTTGAATAGAAGTTTCACAGAACGTGAAAATTAACTTCAAATACTTATTTGAGGAATTATTAAAATTTTTGGAAACGACTCATTTAAAAATGCAATTAAAAAAAATGAGTGTGCTTTAGACCACACGACTGAAGTAAAACTTCACTAACTTATATCTCCTTCTCAACTTCCGTTCGCCTCGCCCGACCGTTCGCTTTTCCCGATCACACTTTTCGTAACGCTCTCGTCACGCATTCACCAGCTTACTCCCCAAGTCAAGCGTGCGTAAAGAAGTTTTAGAAATATATGGATGAAAAAGGGGATATTAAAATAGTTTTTAAAAATAGCTAGGTACCACACGTAGCGTTAAAAACGCCGGCGATTTTTTAATTATAAATTTGTAATGTTTTGGAGGTATGCTTTGCTTTCATAACTTTGGAAGGCGTGTGTTACAGATGGATGCAGTTGATGCAGTAATCGTCATTTCCGTTTCATCTGAAATCCAAATCACAGCGGGGCTATAGGAGAACAACACCACGAGCTAAAAATGTTCAAAAATGACTTTATGAAGCATGTCGTTAACAGAAGCGCTTAGTTTTAACCTTATATTTCAATATCTTTGGTTTTAACAAAATCAATCAATGAATACTTTTTAGCTCCACACTGGAGGCCCCAAAAAAAATCTCTTAGGGTCTATGGCATATTTGGGAAGGGTCGTTTTAGGGAAAGAGAGAGGAAGTTATAAGAAGGAAAAAGTATGAGGGCTGGGTAGGAATTTGGGGGTCAACATGTCAAGACGATGGGTCGAGAGTCCGTCTGAAAAGGTCTAGGACAGGTCTCCCTCAACCAATCTCTCTCGAACCGGCCCGCCATGCAGTAAGTGGGCAAACGCATTGGCCGCCAAGACCTAGACAAACCTCACCCCATGAACCCGGACATCGCTGCTGTGTCGCCAAACTTCGGAACAACTTGGTGTGACCTGTGGCACTGGTGTTGGTTATCCTATGAATGGTTGCCGGGGTGGCGGTACCCATACGCGCCTCTTAAATTGAAATCTAAAGAAACGAAAAAGCAGAGTTCAATTCACACGCAGTAGAAGTGAAACTAGAAAAACGCTAGACTTTTACCTGTTTGTTTTAAAGTGGTTTGAAGATTGGATATTGATTTTATAAAAATAAAAATGTTTTTTTTTTTTTGGATTTGGTAGGTTTCGAACCTTCGCTGGATGTCTCTTTGGGCGCTGAGAGGTGGACGCTTCATACCACGGCGCTATTGGAGGCCCGCGTGTAGTCGCGAATTTACCGTATTATATTAGAACCGAGGACCTTAAAATAATTATTTTTGTGACTTATTTCCGTTTCATCCGAATTTCAAATCACTAACGGTGCTAAAGAACATTCTCTTCAATAATTTGTTACACTCTGTACATTAGCCATTTCAATGGATACGCGAAATTCTAGTGGTACCCTGTAACGGGTAGCCCTAGGTCTGTCTAGGCAAGGCCACGGAATGCGTTTAACGCTCGCATTTCTCGCATCTCAGTGCCTCGTGCAGGCAGCGTTGTATTGTCAGTCCTTACTAATGGGCACTGGTCACCCGTAGACCTGGCCACCGTTCTGTTCAGCTGCAAACCTTCTAAACACTGTTCCACTGAACACGAAATCCCTAGATGCCTGACCTATACCGATTTTAAAAAAAAGCAGAGTTTGAGGCAGTGATTTTTTCTAAGATTTTGCATATTAATGGAAGATTTGAAACGGTTCGGTAGTTTGAGACATCTTCAGCATCCAATTGCGGTGTTTTTATTAATGGAGTTACAACAGCTGATTTAAGGGGTTTTGGGAAATCACCCATGCTGAGTGACTTATTGAAAAGATGAACTAGGAATGGAGACATTTCCTTGCAACACTTCTTTAGTAACCACATTGGAATACGATCGAGTGAACTCTGTGGTTCGGTGAAGTAAGTATTAACGTCCTAATAACATATTTAAACCCAGAATTGATACCTGCCTAAAGTAAATATTTAAATAAACATAAAAGGAAAAAATGTGGTAAATCCACACGCGGTAGAAGTGAAACCTTCAGAAAACTAAAGTAAACAAGAGTGGAGTGGCCACGAAGCACCGCACAAAGAGGAGACCTTATTATTCTATCTCATTCTCTCGCAAGCTAAATCCTACAGATATATATGTTTGTATTTTTTTCGTTTCATCAAGTTTCAAATCACAACGGTGCTAAAGAAGTTTTCATTTAAAAAATGTTGATGTCATCAATTTGTTTGACAAGTTAGGTTTTTAGAAACGTAGGCAGGCATTATTGAGTCTTTAAATTTTGTGCCAGAAAACCGATGTTCATCGATGTTTTCTTGACTTTTGAAATGATTGAATGAGCGTAACGAAGTCTTGTGCATGGAACCGAAAACTTCGGAATAGGCTCAGCCTAATGAATGTGTTTACCTTGGTTATTACCATAGACATATGAATATATGTAGACCTGCCCTAAGTGATAAAAGCGTATTATTTCACCCTCCTCATACCGGTTCTTGGAACCGGCTGGGCTTACGAGAGCCTAGCCTGAATCTAAAAAATGTGACGTCATCATTCTTGACCAGACAAGCGTCGAGTTCGCATCGTACATTTTACGAAATAACACGGCAAAAATGCTAGTTTGTGCTATACATTATACCCTAAAATATGTCGATCATAACGAATGTGGGCGGTTCTCTTGCTCGTCGCTGGTTAAGGGGTAAGTAAATTATGAAACATTTGTAAAAGTGTCTTAACTAAATACGGCAACAAAATATTCGTATGTGAAAAGACGCGAACTTTGCTTTGCCGTATTTGGACTTCGCAAATATGTTAATAACGTGGCGAGCAATTCGCGCTCCCACGTAAAAAGGTGTATTCATTCAAAGGCAGATTTTACTTTTAAGAACTAAATGGTGATATTATAATGCGAGATGCCTATATACTGTCAGATTGATTTTTTAACGAATCACAGTCATCTTCCCCCTCTTCGTACCGCCATAGTTGATTTTTCCCCCCATCTATATGACCTCGTCTATTTAATTTGGATATTGGATGTCTATGGTTATTACATATTTTTAAAATCCTTATGAGCTGGTAGCCTTGTTGGTTAATTCCTTTTTACTCCGTCAGAGTTCGCACGAGCGTTACGAGCTGTCAAATTGGGATAATAAACAATACTCGAGGTCTACTATTCACCGAACTAAAAGTTTTCAAAATTACTAACATCATTAGCCCGTCTGCTTGTTTAGGAATAAATACATCCCAAAACACGTAATCGCGTTATACTTTCATAAGACCAAAAACGTCCCGAGCGACCTTACATTTTAAAAGCTATATCTCTCTTCCTCTCATGCAAACTTACATATTTTTTTCTTTTAACCAGAAAGAGAATGAAATAAATTGTCTTTGCAATATGAAAGCAATCTTGCATAGATATTTTACTATCTCGATCCAAAGTGACGGTTTCAGAATTTACGTGCGGAACTGAGGCTTCCGGATTGTAAGGTGCGAATATATTGAACCAAGGAAGACATTTTGACTCCTCGACTCTAGACGAGCTGATGAAAATGATTTTACTCTTTAGAATTTCAGCATTTCAAAATGGTCAATTTCAAAAAATTTTGAGCTTTATTTGAGTACGCGGATGAGCCCTCATCACACTTCCATCGGCACCGAAAAGTGTTCGTACACTGAAGTAACGTCAATTTTATTTTACTTTAAAGATTGACATTAATGCCTTGACGCTTCTGACTTGACTTTTCTTTGAAATCGGCATAAAAAACACTACTAAGAAATCTCGGTGCGGTGGTCAGTAGACACTAGTTATGTAGTTGCGTTCTAAATAATATTACGAGTATATACTCGTATGTCGAACAATTTGTACGCTGAGTTTATTACTTTGTATTATGTGATATTGTGTTCAGTTCAAAGGGTTTGAGAAAAGCACAACTGTGTCTTTCATTGTATTGGTGCAAAATAACTTCCTTGTGAAGATAAGGTGTGCTAAATCGATGTTGTGAAATTGTTATCTGTTTTGTTGAAGTTATGTAAAATGTGAAATAGGTGAGTATAAATATATATTCTGTATGTGAAAGTTAACGTAGGTCAAATACGATCTCTTCCCCGTATCCTTCCCCTCCTCACTACCTTCAGCCTCTTAACATACCCCAATTGGATTGGATAACCAATACCTATGCCATGGGTCACCCCAAGTGGTTCGCTATGTTGGGTGACTTCGCAGGGGTGCCCGGGTTTATGGGATGAGGTTTGTCCAGATCTTGGCGAGGGATACGTCTGCCCACCGTTTAGTAGGTCGAATCGGGAGAGACTAGTGGAAGGAGTCTCTTTGATCTCTCCAGCAGGACCTCTCGTAACGACGCCTTACCGAAGTGGGAGGGACAGATTCATATGTCCGTCAGTCCTGGTTACACTGACCCCCAAATTCCTAAAACACCCTCCACACAGCATCCCCAATGATAACATAGGCCTTGAGTGTTTTTTAGGGGCCTTCTGGGTGGAGCTATTATTAAAAAATGAGATTCCGTGGTCTTACTGGATGGGAGCAGTTGAGACTATTGTGCGGTTTTTATGTAAAAAAAGAAGTTAATGTCTTGTTAGCTTTCAACAAGAAATCAAATTTAAAAAAAAATCGGGTGCAGTTTAAACGCGGTAGAAGCGAAACTTTACCAAAACAATCTCAACCAATACTTGAAAAGTGAGGTCATAATCAAAGCGACTAATAAGCGCAGACTAGCGTAATTTTCTTTCCATATCTCAACCAATAGGAGCCTTTAAAAGTGACATCATAATCAAAGCGGTCAATGCGCTCAGTTGATGCGTCGCAGGTTCAGTAATCGTCATTTCCGTTTCATCCGAAATCCAAATCACTGCGGTGCTATAGAAGTTTCACTTCAAAAATTAAACACGCCGTAAATATGATTTCACGCAACGTGAGAAATGTATGCAACAGTTGCAGAGAAAAGAGATTGTTAAATCTTCAAGTCTAAAGATAAATATAAGCAGGTAACAAAGCCGGTACCTTGGTTAACCCGCTTGTCATGCAAACAAGGCGGAATAGCTAAGCTTCGAACTCTATGGGAGTTCAGAATGTACGTTTATGTACGGGCTTTGGAAGTTGCAACGATTTGCCAGGAAAACTATTATTTTCCAGGCTTAACGTTTTTTGTATTTAAAAACTCCTGGAGTTTATTCTTTGAAGTAAATATATAGTTTTTGTAGTGTATTCTGTGCACCAAGGATCGTAAAATGAAAAAAAGTCTACGCCATACAAAATGTATGTTACAAGAATAAAATTAAAACATCGCAAAAGGGCGTTTTTGGGACAAACTTTTAAATTTATATTCGACAAATAGTGTCCAACTTTGTTCAATTAAGCTGGAACAGTTCAGCAAAATTTAAATCATTAAAACGATTTTTAATTTTTTTTATTTTTTTTTATTCATTTAATTTATGTAGAAGTTAGATATAAAAATATTATTTAAAAATAAAGTTGACTGTAAACCATGAAAAAAGACCGCGCAGCCATTTTCATCACTTTCAATGACGTTTCAAAGGAGGTGTTGAAGTTGGATGATTCTTAGTTATCCGGTTATCGTTATTAAATGATGGTACCCTAAACTACATAACTCATCATCTCATGTACGTTTTAAGATTTTCACGGCCAAAAGCATTTTCGTTATTTGTTTTTGGAGTGTTATGCCGTGTTGCGCTACCTACCGGATCTGCCCTGATGATGGACACCGCAACGATGTCCGAAACCTTGGCTAAAGAAGGAGGTAGCGCAACATGGCATAATACCCCAAAAACCAATAACGAAAATACATAATTCATTTTTCATCAATAAATTTTAAAACTAATTGGTTATTATCGTAATCCGGTTCAACACATAAGAGAGAGAAATGATGTAATTTTTTTCATCAGTTGTTGTGTTGATCAATTTTCCCAATTTTTTTACAAATGTTTGAAGTTATATTTTCCCCCCATGCACCCACAGCTAGTGAACCTATAAATGACAACCTCATTGTGACGACGCCATAGATAACTCTCCATATTTAACATATTACAATTCGTACTTGCGGTTTTCAAGTTGGCCATACTCTTTGATACTCCATACTGCATTAGCACGACAGGAGCGGTTCGAGACAATCGACCCGTGTTTTGGTATGCGCGCTTTTACCGCTGACGGAATGCATTAATGATTCCCTTATCCGGTGATGATAGAAATAATTAAATACGCGCTTACAGCAGTATTAAGTATTTATGCACTAGCCTGATTTGTTAAAACAGTGGTCTCCATATTAAATTGTTTACTAAACGGTTATTTCGATTCGAGTGTAATAGAAAGGTATTAATGCTTGGAGCTATTAATGGAATGTTGCACCCCCGATACGGAATTGTTGTGCGGCAGAAGAAAATGGGGAAGGATTTGTTTGTTCTATTTTGTGAATATGACTCAAGGATTCCACAGAATAGCTAGTTGGTTGAACTATGGCGCTCATATTTGGAGATTTTTGTGTGGTGGAAAGAAAAGTGAAATGGGTGACAAGGAAGAAATCGTGTAATAATACAGGTAGCTATCTTTTTTGGGAAGTTCATGGCTATTCAGATAGAGAATTTAATTTAATTTTTTCCATGTGTGTTTGTGTATGCATAAATACATGTTTATGTAAGTGTATATATATGTATGTATGTGTGCATGTATGTATGTATGTGTATTTATGTAAATAAATAACAGCTACCTCACTAATTTGTGTTTATTTTCCAGGCAACTTTGGCAATTTGTGAGTTATTGGAAACATTTCTACCAATTTTCAATTTTTTATGTGTCTTCTCAAGTAAATGTATTAATCATGTAACATGTACTTATAAATAAATAAATAAATTTCACAAAAAAGAAGAATTATGTTTTCTTCCTGCAGATTACGTATTTTTATTATAAATTGCCCCCTCGTAACTAATGGATTGCTTGCCACATTGGATAAGTTTTTTTTTAGCTCCACACGGGAGGCTCTGAGGAAAATTATTTCTCTTAGGGCTGTGTCATCTTGGGGATGCTATGCGGAGGGTATTTTTAAGGAAAGGAGGGAGAGGCAGTTCTGAGAAGAAAAAAGGTATATGGGCTGGGTAGGAATATAGGGGTCAGTGTCCGAGAGTGACAGACGTATAAATTCATCCCTCCAATTGCGGTGCAAGGCAATGGATAGAGAAGTTAAAAGGCTTCCCACCAGCGAAGATTTTCTCGATCCTGCCCGCCACGCAGCAGGTGGGCCGACGCATCTGCATCTATACCCGGTCAGAACTCACTCCGTGAACCCGGGCACTCCTTATAAGTCATTAAACATAGCGAACCACTTGGAATAACCTATGTTGGTTATCCAATAAATGGTTTCCGGGCGGCGGTACCCGCCTGCAAAATTGAAATGTATGTAAAGTGTTGCTGAACGATTCATGTTTATTAATGTAATTTAATTTTTAATTGTTATTTATACCTATTAGGGTTTCATTTTTAATTTTGATTTTTCCATTATTTTTCTTAAATAATTGTAGATACATGCACGTATAAGTATGTCGTATTTTGTGATTTCCGCGTGCTACTTCGGAGAGTCGAAATTATTAGTAAAAATAATTTTACGACGGATTTTCACTCAAGATGCCTTCAGATATATCGACTTTGGTTGTACGGCCGTATATCCTCTTTGCATACTTACTTGAAGAAAACATCCTCTAAACTTTCGGCCGGACCATTTGTCACCGGACCAAATGTCAAAGCCATTCACATTTTTTGTTGGTACTTGCCAATTGATTTGAGATTTATTGTATTTCTTATGTTCTCTATTTTATACAGGTGCTTGCAGGTTTTTTACAGATGCAATTCCGCGTCATGGAGTCTCATGAATGAGTTTTCCTTTTGCCCTGTTTAATTTATCTTTGTCTTACTAACCTATTTTTTTGCATTTTGTTTTTCCTGTTTTTTAAGCACTTGCATACTGCTTACTAACAACGTATGCATGGACACTGGAGGTCTAGATTCATTCAAAATAAATAAATGTAGTTCCTTTAATCAAATAAATTAGAATCTTGCGAGAGCCTTGAATGAGTAACCATCAGTTACTTATACCAGGGCGGGTAAGAGGTGGATTACCTCCACTGGACCAAATGTCAGCCAGACGAACTATCGGCCGGACCAACTGTCGCCTGACCAACTGTCGCCGGACCAAATGTCGCCAGACCAGTTGTCGGGTCACCGTAATAATATGACTGAACGGATTTGCACCGTCAATAAATTAATATGTATCTACAATGTATCTAAATATGTATAATATCTGTAACTAATAAAAAATTAATAAAATAAAACATAAAAAAAAAATAAAATAAAAATAAAATATTGTATATTTTAAACAATGGTCATAATGCCAAGAATTAGTCTTAGGCTTCAAACTACAAATGGATTTTGTTTATGTGGTAGAAGCATATTGTGAAATTAAGGAATTAAAAAAAACAGCGATTATTCCCTTTATTGGGTCGTCGGAATAATAATAATTCGGTTGGCGATTCAGCATGCTGGTCTGCAAATCGGATGGTGAGCAGAACCTATTACTATTAACATCTGCTTAAAAATATAACAATTACTTTGTGTTATAATTATTGCGATAGCGAGAAATTTGCATGGCTTTGAATTGCAGAAGTCAGTCATTCGTCCATCAGAACGAGAGCAACCGATGAAGAATAGTGACTCACGTGACACGAGCGTAAATTCCGCAAACAGTACCACCTCGGGTAATTACAGACGGCACGCGATGAATACCCCGTGTACCGACCGACCTAGAGTACTCCGCTCAGTGAGTGATCTATTGGGAAGATATTTATATATAGCTAAGTGTGCCACTGAGCTAACCGGAACCCATCGATGATCTCATCCCTTTACTCATGTAGATGTTATTAAAGGGAAACTTGACAATTTGCCCATCCAACCAACATTCGTTTACTTGTATCTATTTATAAAATAAATACTCGTAGGTTTAAAGCCACCTATAATCTGCATAAGATCGTGTCTACACAAACAAATTTAAACAACACTATACAGGATGTCCGGGGGTAAAGAGCATTAACTTCGGAAGGTGATTCTACATGATGGTAGGAGTAAAAAAGATTAACAACTTTTTCCGAAATTCCAACATTTTTTTCCCCATACAAAAAGACGTACCTACTAAAAATCCTTAGTGTGAGGTACGATCTTACTTGCTGAGAGCCTGCCGGACGCCCGACTCGGTTGTGATTGGCCCGTATCGTAACAGCGGAAAATAATAAATCTGGCTGCACACGCCGGACTAATTTTATCTTTTTACCTCAAAACTACCCCTAAAGGTTGGAATTTCGAAAAAAGTTATTTATCTTTTTAACTTGTACTACCATGTAGAATCACCTCCCGAAGTTAATGCACTTTACCCCCGGACACCCTGTATATATTTTGTATTTCTGTCAACTTATCTACGTCTCTCTCTCACCAGTTCCCCAGATATCCTACTATAGACAGTCTACTTCCCATCGAAGGGGGTCAATGGCGTTATACAAAATCTATGTTTCATTATCCTACTAACATTTCCTACATATATATGTACATTGGACTAGCAGTTAAAAACCCGCTACCTGGATTTTTCTGCTAGGCCCTACAGGCGGCTTTTAGTTAGGCCTCGTCCAGTTTGAGTGTTGGTGACCATTTTATAAATCCAATAAGAACTGGTTCCAAAAATAGCCAGTTCCTCGGATCCACTGTGGTCCAGGTTACCCATACCCGCCTATCAAAACATAAGTCAATGTTTTTAATATTTTTTATTAAGAAAAACTCTTTTTATAACTTTTGAAGGTTATTAGGTTATGTAATATATCATTGAAGAAGATGATAACAAATAATCTAAACGAAGATATAAAAGAGAACAAGATATAAAAACTGTCCTGTTCTCTTTCATATTTTCGTTTTAGATTATTATCGTTATCTTCTTCTTGAAATATGATTCGATACAAAAAAATATTTTTTCCAAAATGTGCTATGATAGCCATGATATTGTCAATCAAGCGCCTCGCCGCAACTAACCTAGCGCGTGTAAATGCTGCCCGTATATGCAAAGCGCTGTATTATTATGAATGTCGATTTCCAAAACTGGGCACCGCACCGACCGACAAAATAGGAACAATGCGCTTTCAGGTTTGTGCAACAATAACAATTACTCTAACTAAACAATACCGTATACATTAATGTTACGTTTGATGCATAGATAGTATTTGCGCTCGCTGCTGATTGTTCCTCATTAGTCTGGCAGCGAACAAAACTGTACTGGTTGTAAAGTTTCGATAATAAATATTTTATAATTATAACGTTTGTATCATATAATCTATACCCTCTCATTTAGTGACTCATAATTAAGACAGTGACTTATATCTAAGACTTATAACTAGTGACTTAAAACCATACACGTTTTTAAGATCGATAGTATTTACGGTATTTACCAAGTACCTACTGCGTAAAAATAGCAGTTCTGCTATAATACGAGTTTTAACAATCTTAAAAATAGAGATTTACGACCAATATACTTATTTTCATGTTTACTGTCAGTGGTAATATTAAAAAAAAAAACGAGTGTGCTTGAGACTACACGACTGAAGTAATACTTCTTTAGCTCCATCTATATGATAGGAAGAGAGAAAGAAAATGTGCGTGCGCACTGCTGAAACGAAACTCTCTCTCTTTCTATCTTCACTAACTTGTATCTCCCTCTCAACTACCGTTCGCCTCGCTTTTCGCTCTCGTCACGCATTCACCAGCTTACTCCCCAAGTCAAGTTTTACTTCAAAAAAGTGTGTAATTCACACGCGGTAAAAATGAAACTAGAAAGTAGCTTGATGTCTGTCTCTCTGGCCGCTGAGACTTGTCAGGCACCTTGCCCACTGCGCTATCGAAGGCACGCGCCGAAGCGCGACTTTACCGCATTATATTAGAACCGAGTATTTGTGTAGAACTGCGTTGTGACGCATTTCCGTTTCATCCGAATTTCAAATTACTAACGGCGCTAAAGAAGTTTCACTTTAAAAAATCTTAAAACCTTAAAGTGGATAGCTAGTCAAGAAGAAAGTTAAATCGATCTAAATAAATCCCTTGGACTGATTAATGAAATACTACTAAATAAATGCGGTCATTATTCTAGATACGATAACTTCAAAAGATGATTCTTTAGTTTTGTTTTGAATTCAGGTTAAGTCAAAACAAATATAATAAATCAAACTTTTATTAGAACAACTCTCTTTTTATAATTTTTGGGGGTTATTCCCATCGATTTAATATATTATTGATGAAGAAGATAAAACTAATAAAATAAACGAAAATAATAAAGAGAACATGACACAGAAAAATAAAAAAAGATAACGATCGCAACTGGGACTCGAACCCAGAACCAATCATCTTACCGGGATAAACGGCTTACCAATTTGGCTACTGAGACCCCTTTTAAAGTTTGCATTCAAAAATTTTATATTTTATATGGTCGTTTCCAATAGTGTAAATTGAAAGCGGATTTCACCACCTTTCGAAAGCAAAGTTTTTAGTTTTCGGAAACTTTCACAAATATTCAATTTATTTGGATTTTATTGCAAAGCGGAAATATTTTTACCTACTGACAAAATTTACTTGATTTTTGAAGGGTTAAACGTCGTTTCTGCCAACCTTATATTTCAAATTTCAGAATTAACAATATTATCTTAAACCAATAAATAATACGTATAAATAAGAGATCTGACTTCTGAGAACTGTCGCGGTCAGGCGGAAGGTTCTGGGTTTGAGTCCCAGTTGCGACCATTATCTTTTTATTTTTCTGTGTCTTGTTCTCTTTCACATGTTCGTTTATATTACAACTAGCGGACCCGGCCACACGTTGCTGTGGCTTTCGAAACACAACGCCATTACCCAACCATTAGAAAATCCACACCACCCGCTTGCCAGCTGCCCGCTGCCTGAATTGAATATTTGAATTTCTCGGCTTTTCTCTACTATAATAAGCATGTATTATACATATAAACCTTCCTCTTGAATCACTCTATCTATTGGTGAAAACCGCATGAAAATCCGTTGCTTAGTTTAAAAGATCTATGCGCACATACATTTTTAGCGACTTCATTTTATTTCATGTAATGATGATTGCTATCTTCTTCTTCAATGAAAAAAAGATCATTTTGAACATTGCGAACCAATTGATAATTTATATCTTAAACAAAAACAGTTGCAGTGATTTTTTAATTATGATTGCATAGAATACGACATGGAGACTTATAGGCAGACATGAACAAAAGTGACACATGACACATAATAATAATTGTCACTGCGCGTAATACGAGTATGCAGCTTAGTGTATGTACGATGTACGTGCTATGTATTATTCAAGCATTGCATAGCTTCACTTGCCAATTTACTTGACAGCTTACTTTCTGTACCAATACTCGTACAAATACCGTACAAATAGGTTGTAAACTTTAAGCATGTTTAGGAAGTACAAATACCGTACAAATAGGTAAACTTTAAGCATGTTTAGGAAGTACATATACCGTACAAATAGGTAAACTTTAAGCATATTTTGGAAGTACAAGTACCGTACAAATAGGTAAACTTTAAGCATGTTTAGGAAGTACAAATACCGTACAATTAGGTAAACTTTAAGCATATTTTGGAAGTACAAATACCGTACAAATAGGTAAACTTTAAGCATGTTTAGGAAGTACAAATACCGTACAAATAGGTAAACTTTAAACATGTTTAGGAAGGTTTTAATGCTTATTTTTTTATTTTTAACTTCATGAGTAAAACCTCAAATTATAACATTTAATTAAATGAAGACAATATTAGCGAAACTCAATCGAAAATCTGGAGGCAGAAAAAGATATTGGCACCTCTGGGACTTTGGGACGAGCGCAGGACCTTCTGCTTACATGGCAGATGCTCTACCAACTAAGGTGTCTATATCCAATTCGGTCACTTTTAACTGAATCATACTTCGACTAAGAAAACTAACTAACAGGAAGACGAGGAAATTATAAAAAATTATGAAGTAACCCCAATACAACCTGCAGACAACAAACATAAATACTTTTATTTTATTTATTGTTTATTTTGTGAAAATCAAGAAACCAGAAGATGAGGAAATAAAAATCAACACTTATTCAGCAACATACAGTCCGGCTTGGGACAAGGAATACCTAGTGAGGAGGACTGTAAACAAACCACTTTACTTCGTATTTTTACTTGTTTTGTGATTTTACTTTTTATCTTATATTGTCATTAAAATAAAATAAATTTAAAAAAACTAACTTCGAAAAGTCAATAGATGTCGCATATTAAAAATAAAATGAGTAAAATATTTATCCAGAATCTATCTAGATAGCATTTAGTTCGGGTTGGAAACTTGCAATCGTATATGTATGTTAAGAACATAAAGAAAATGTTGGTAGTTCTTCGTCGAAGTATGATACAGTTAAAAGTGACCGAATTGGATATAGACACCTTAACTCAGTTGGTAGAGCATTTGCCATGTAAGCAGAAGGTCCTGGATTCGAGTCCCAGAGGTGCCAATATCTTTTTCTGATTTTCCTTTCTCCAGATATATTTAATTTTATTTTATTTCATTTATTAGGGAAAATCAACAGATATTTTACACTTATAATAATACACACAATATCCAATAATAGATTTTCACATAATTAATTAAAAGTAAGGGTAAGAAGTTTAATTGATTGACATCTGATTTTAAATCGCCCAGCTGGTTTTTTAATACATCCTAAGTCGAACGCGAGCATAGTGTACGTTATAGGTTCGCAACATGGGCGATAACGCCCTGTGGGCGTTTTAGACTTTCGGGGGGCAGTAGAAGACCTAGGGAAAAAGAGGGCGAAAAAAAATAAGGTGTTGAGATGGCACAGTGAGTGCGTGGGCAGGTAAGAAAAATATGGTGTAAACAAATTTAAAAAACACGGTATTCACGTTCTAATAAAGCAAAATAAACTTAAGTATTGTTTTATTTTTGTTATTGTATGTAATGTAATCATTTTTCTCACGGTGCGAAAATTCACATATTTCGGAATTTCGGGAATGGATGAAAATTGAACTGAAAGATTCCAATATAGATCTACAAATTTTTATTTATTTTATAATATTATCGTCTTACGTGTTTTATTAGTACCCCCCCCCCCCCCCCCCCCCCCCCCCCCACCCCTCCCCCCCCCCCCCCCCCCCACCCCCCACCCCCCCCCCTCCCCCCCCCCCCCCCTCCGCCTCGAATGCATAAGTGTGCGGCCCGCGGTGTTACCTCATTATTTTCACAATAACATTCACACATTTAATTACAAAGGTACACTAATTAAATGTTATGCAGCCTAGTGTTAAAAATTTATTGTTATTTCTTTTTGATATCCAAAATGTATTGTTCATTTTATACCACCTATATTTACGTAAAAGACCTCTGGAAGTAAAACAATAAAAATATATTTCGCTTGGGTTTTAACACTGGTCCCAATTAACGATTATCCCCTTATAAATTAATTAAAATATTTTTGTCAGAGTTCGGCGTTAAAATAACTATCGAAATGTGGAAAAACTAATTGGCACTTTAAACAGTATTCATTATTCGCCCAATCATGTACAAATTTCGGCTACTGATTCGGCGATTTATTGGCAAAACATTAAAATGTTTGAATGCAATTACAAAATTTAAAAAATACCTAACTTTTCAATGGACCAGTTTATTCAATATCTAACTTAAATGAACTGTGTCATTTTTTTCCACCGAAATTTTTTTTTAATATAAAATAATTAAAAAAATCGTAGTTTGCAATTCACACGCCGTAGAAGGGAAACCTTCAGA
Source organism: Limnephilus marmoratus (assembly GCA_917880885.1). NCBI lineage: Eukaryota > Metazoa > Arthropoda > Insecta > Trichoptera > Limnephilidae > Limnephilus > Limnephilus marmoratus. The sequence continues at coordinate 46,709,504 of OU862920.1, read as the reverse complement.
AAACTAAAGTAGATAAGAGTGGTGAGACCACTTAGCACTTTTGAAGTGAAAACTTATTTAGTAAAGAAACGAATTGTTAAAAATAAATATTTCTACATAATGTTCTTATTTAAAACAATGACAGAAGACAGATATGTCAAATAACGTCCGCCATCTTAATCTATACGAAAATCGAAACCAAAATAGAGCACTTTCCTCTGTTCTTCTCGAATCCATGTAAAACGTTAGTAGGGAAACTAAACCAAAATTAATAATAAACTTTTTTTAATATATTTTTGATTTCCTCAATAAATTAACATAGATACACATGTGATAGTTGTCTCGAATGTCAGGTGTAAACCCGAAGTGTTACAGATTGTATTCATGTTACATGTACGTAACCATATCTACAAACGAGAGTTATTTATTTATTTATTTATTGTGAAAAACAGTTAACATATATATCCAATTACATTTCACAATTTTTAGTTAATAGTGTAATACATTAATTATATAGGTACATTAATAATGACAGGTACTAAAGAATACCTTTATTTCGCTCTTGAAATGAATGTAGTTCGATTGAAAAATGTCAATTTCAGAAGAAAGGTTTAATAGTGAGGTCATTCTCCCCAGAGGCATAACCATTGTTAGGTTGGTCCTGCCTCTAGGAAAAGTAAAAAGTCTGTGTTGCCTTGCTCTGGTGAAGTTATCGGGGACATAAAGTGAAATCCTTTCCAGGACATCAGGATTACAAATGTGCCCGTTTAGCAGCTTGTGTGCTACTAGTACCATTGCAATTTTTCTCCTAACGTCGAGACGATTTAGTCCCAGCATTCCCGCGAGAAAATCAGAGGGATACAACAAAGGGTAGTACCCAAACTCTCGCATGTACAGGTACCGCATGAACTTTTTTTGCACCTTTTCAACATCATTTGCGTATAGGGCATCTTCGGGTCTTGATATATTATATTATATAGCTATAAATACGTGTAATAAGGTAATATATTATGCACCGGGATTGATTCGGAGCACTTACATTTCCCGCGAATGAATAACGACACATTAATGTAAAACTGATCAAAAATATGTATTATTATTTTTAATTGTAAAACTAACGTTTTTAAGACAAGATTTTTTATGCATAGCACAAAGGGTAACAATTATTATAAGCAATAATTATCAGCCTGAAACACTCATCCACATTGAAAAATCTTCCGAGAAAAGATACATGACGCCAACGGGACTTGAACCCGTGTCCTCTCGATTGCCGGTCGATTGCTCTGACCACTGAGCTATGGCGGCTTATCTCGTACCCGCCAAATGATTCAATATATGCTAGTGTTTCATTCAACAATTACTGCTTATTATATTTTTTCCACCTGAAAACAACCAACTTTATTTTTGCGAGAGAAACATTGTAAGTGTTAAATCCCTCGCTAGGTGGCGTCGAGACAAATTATGTCTTCATTTATTGGGGAAATACTTAAACTTGTCAAATATTAATTATTATTTTTAATTGTAAAACTAACGTTTTTAAGACAAGATTTTTTATGCATAGCACAAAGGGTAACAATTATTATAAGCAATAATTATCAGCCTGAAACACTCATCCACATTGAAAAATCTTCCGAGAAAAGATACATGACGCCAACGGGACTTGAACCCATGTCCTCTCGATTGCCGGTCGATTGCTCTGACCACTGAGCTATGGCGGCTTATCTCGTACCCGCCAAATGATTCAATATATGCTAGTGTTTCATTCAACAATTTGTCAACCATTGAAGTTATGGATGACTCCTAATAATTGTTAATCACGGGTAATAGTATAATTGTATGCTACAAGCTTCAGGCGCCAGTAGGTGTTAAAATGGCAGTGGAAAAGTAAATAAATTTTCTAGAGGGTCTAACGGCCGTTGTTCCCAACTTTTGATCGACCAATCTGAGTCTACCATCAGCTAAGCGATTTGTAAGTATTTTTTGGTTGTTCCCAAATTTTTTATTGTTGATTACCTTAAGTCACCCCGCCCACTTTGGCCCCGCCCAAAATGGCATCAAAGTAAAAACTTTCGATGTTAAATAAATATAAAAGGGTCAAATATTGTGTTTATTATTAACACACATAATTTATTTTAAATGCTAACTAACTAAGTAACTAACTAACTATCACGCCGTTTCCCCGCAGGGGTAGGCAGAGAGGACGGACCGCCAAACAACTCGGTCTTGGCACACACTCTTTGCCTCACTCACATTCATACATCGTCTCATACATACTCTTCTATTATTCTGACTTTTGACGTGACCCGTCTCAAGTATCTGATTCACTTGATCGTGCCGTGTCTCCCTCGGGCGTCCCCGACTTCTTCTACCATTCACATTTGTATCATATATTCTTTTTACACTACTTTCTTCGCTCATTCGCTGTACGTGCCCAAACCATCTGAGGGTCCGTTTCTTAATTCTGCTCATTACTTTAAATGCTGCTATCTATAAACTTGCATTTTATATTTTTTAAACAAATCATAGTCTCAGTTCTCGTTTGTTCAATAGACCATTTTAGTTTTTGTTCAATCTCCACTTAAAAATGAAAAATAATGTATAAAATGAATTAAAAATAAAGTCTCAGCTTGACCTTTACCGCCGTCGCTTGCGTCGGTACCTCGTGGCGTTGGCGCCACTCTGTTGACACTTTTTATAACTTTGATTTGCTCAGTCGAGCTTAATCCTCGTGTCCGGGTTCCTCAGATTGAGCGATGCTTAAGCGTTGGAAATAATACTTTTGTGTTGGAAAGAGCGTAGTTGTGCATTTGAGCAGTGTAGAGCCTAAGTTTCGGCCTAGTAGGATTGGAAACAGCGGCCGTTAGTCATTGATTTAGTACCTGTGTAAAATCTACATTTTAGGTAAGTTTAAAATGTCCATGATTTGAGATTTTCATGGCCAAAAGTAATATCGTGATTAATTGTTGGGGTATTATGCCGTCTTGCGCTACCTCCTTCTTTAGCCAACGTTTCAGATAGCATTACAGTGTCCATCATGAGGACACATGCGATTTATCAGAAGATGGATTTTTTTTATTCGATTCTTTCGAAATCCTAGCTATATACTAACATACCTTCATTTTCTAACTCGTAACTACTATGCCTATGGTAAAGTGAATACTCATAATTATGCTGTTATACCAGCTGGAAGGTTAGAGCTGGAAATACAGCATCCCATCTACATACATGAGTACACACTTCGCCACCTTCTTTTGCTCCTCTGATTGAAACTGTGATGGGGTCCGACATAATACCCCAAAAATAAATCAGAATAATATAAAGTACTGTGTTTTTTTTAAGTAGAAAATTATGAAGACATTTAAGAAATACCTTTTTGAAAATACAATTTAACGGAGATTCTGTGTTATCGTTTCGCTTGATTAACTCTTTTTTCTTTTTTATAAAATTATTCACACAATAATTTGTTTTAAAACTGATTTTCTGTTATAATCGACCATTTATAGACTCCATTTACTAAGCTATTTATTATGCCTATTACCTATATTCGTGGTGTCATAAAACACACTAATATAGCCATATATTTGACTTGTGTATTCCGCTTCGGTGAAATACTGTATTGTTCACAAATCTCTTTCACTCTGGCTGGACCCGAGAGTGCGGGAGTCAAAACCCGGTGAGGGCAAACAGAATTCAAGTTTTGGATTTTTATGCTTTTGCTGAAAATTCAAACAGATAATCATTGAAAGCAATGTCTGTCCAAAATCCTGTATTATTAAATCAAACATCTAAAAAAATAACAGTGAAAAATGAAGTGTTTAAAAAATACATATTATTGAAGTTGTGCCGAGATGAGATTCAGTGGAATTCTCTAACAAAACAGATTGATGGAGAAAAACATAAAAGTGTATGAGAAATATGTTTGTATCTACGTCTTAAAGCAACATGCCCTTCTTTGTGTTTCATTTTATTTTAGGTACATAAGCTGGTAAACATCCCAGTTCCACTTGATCCAGTTGATTCCGTACCTCCCCGTAATAACGAGAAAAAACAAACAGCGAAAGCAATAAAGAACGAAATAAAGCGGCGAATCAACAAGTGGAAAGGGAGGCTATTGCTAATAGTTAAAATTTTGAATGAATAAAAAGAATCTTATCTTATCTTTAAAATGCATATACATGTATAGATTTAAGATTACATCAATAATCTGTAATTTGGGAGGCGGGTGTGGTGGGTACTGCTGCCCAGTGGACCATTACAACCAACACCTCTGTCATAGGTAACTCCTAGTGGTTCGCTACTTTTTGTGACTTAGTAGCAGATGTTTGTCTAGGACTGTTTGATGAGACCTCACCTAGACCTCTCCAGCCGGACTCTCTGCCTTCATCGATTCATACGTCCGTCACTCCTGGACACACCAACCCTCTTTCGTTTTTCCTTCCCAGAAATTCCTCTCTCCTTCCTTTCGCCAAAAAGATCCTCCACACAGCAACCCCAAAAAATACAAAGGCCTTTTTCAGGGATTTTTAACTCAGAGCAACCCGTGTGGCGCTAATGCAAAAATAAAAATTGTAGTAAAAATGAAAAAAAAAAACGATTTTGCTTTAGACCACACGACTGAAGTAAAACTTCACTAACTTATATTTCCCTCTCAACTTCCGTTCGCCTCGCCCGATTACAATTTTCATAACGCTCTCGTCACGTATGAATCGATGAAGGCGATGGGTAGAGAGTCCGGCTGGAGAGGTCTAGGTGAGGTCTCATCAAACAGTCCTAGACAAACATCTGCTACTAAGTCACAAAAAGTAGCGAACCACTAGGAGTTACCTATGACAGAGGTGTTGGTTGTCATGGTCCACTGGGCAGCAGTACCCACCACACCCGCCTCCCAAATTACAGTTTAGAAGTTTTACTTCAAAAACTTTTTTTATATATTAACTCATTTTCCAAGAGCTTAATTTTTTACCTATGTAAGTTCCCATTAAAACGGGTTTTATTTAGTGTTAGTGGCGTCAAGGAAATCAGGGTCAAGTGACGTTATCGCATAGGATACATAGGCAGTTGTCAATCTCTCTTCAATGGGGTTCCAATCGTGATAGGATGGTGGCAAAACATTTGAATCTATTGGTTTTTAATAAATTAACCACGGAAATCCACTTTATAGTACGTTTGAGTAGAAAAAGCTGAAAAATAATTTGTATTTCATTAACTTACGATGATCGCGATACTCAAAATTTGCTGATGCAATTTGACACAATTTGGCGTATTTCTGTTCGTGGTTTTGGGCCGCTTCATTATAAACTTTAATTCTATTTTTTTTAAATGCGAATTTTTATGGTTCATCGTTAGAAATATAATATATTAAAATAGAGGACTTTGCGAAGAACATGTTCGTGCACCATAAATAAACGCATTGTAGACGAATAATTTATTACGACTTTAATATTTCCTTCACTTGTCAGAGCACAACTAGCCGAATGGGCACTGGGAATGAATTATACGAATGCATTGGCACAGTAGACTCTCGATTTACAGTTATCGGATTGACCTGGTACCGGTTAACCGCGAACTTTAAACGATATTTATTTTATTAGGTATCAACCTACTAAAAAACGCTTTTCAAGTAGATACGCACTTTGTTTGTGTCAGGTACCACGTTAACTTTGACAAATTGTTCTTCTTATGGTTTTAAAAGTACGTGAAATATAGTCTTAGTAATGCCCTGGTGAGAGACTGCCGTGCAGGATTGAAAAATTGGTTGAATAACGGCCGCCCGTGTAATGGCAATATGCTGTATCTTCAAAAATTAATTTTGAAATAAATGACTAAACATTTTGGATATTTTACTCGAAAACTAATAGTAGTAAGAATTTTTAATTTGTTGAAAGGAACCTTCATTAAAATTTGCTTTAAAAATAATTCTCAATCAAACTATTCACCAAAAACTAGATTTTTACTACTATTAGTTTGCAAGGAAAATAATACATCAAATAATAAAAATAAAAAAACATCTTCAACTTAAAATTAGCTTTGTGGAGATACACCATATTGACATAATACGTGGCACAGATAGCTGACGATATGCGAAGTCAATACACTGTAACTCAAACATCCTGTCCCATCATCAAAACAATTCATGTGTGTGGCAAAATGCTAAGTTTGCAATGTTCTGCCATTACAGAAGTATTTTTTTGCAGTTACAACATTGTGGCATCGACAATTGCTTGGGAAGTAACCACAATTAGTGGTTAGACACTTAAATAATAAATTCGTGGTTAAACACAAAGTATTTATTTTATTTTTTTATAATGAAAGTAATTTCATATTTAGTAATGCGAATGGAAATGATTGAGCGCTGTAAATCCAAAATGCTGTATCTGCAGATACGGTATATTGCCATAACAAGGACGAGCCGTATTTTGGTAACCATATCTTGAAAAACTCGATGTTCCCAACATTCCTCTTCCTCATTTCCTTCAACTTCCTTCAGCCTTACAACATGCTCCAGTTTGGGAATGTTATAGTCAGGCGGTCTACGGGCAGCTTGCATAGTACCACTGGCTCCATGCAATTGAGATTAATATGCTGAAATTACATTACCAAATTTGAAATTCTTGTTTTTCTGTTGAATTTTAAATATATTACGCATTTAAGCTGCATTTTATTCTCCGTCTAACCCTGTAAATCGAGGGACTACAGTGCCACACTATATCGAGCAATAACCTTACGCTTTGCATATTATCTTGTAGGACCGAACAAAACGAGAATAATTCCGTAATAATTTATACGTGCAACTTTCCGCACATTTCTACTTTATCGGCCGACAGCGCCGTACAAATACCGCGGTAACTTGTTGCACTGACAACCAAACCATACCAATAAATCTCCATACCAATAATTGACTTGACGCCACTGAACGGACAATCCATAGAAGAGTAAATACTTTACATATAAACCGCTTTGAAAAAAGTACATAAATTTTTAAGAATTAAAATTTATTATAAACTATCTGGTACCCGGCATGCGTTGCTACGCCATTTAATAAAGAAAAAAATTTCTTCCTGCGTGTACTTTCCCATTCGTCCCGTTCCCCTTCCACACCCCCCCCCCCCCCCATTCCTCTCCCGTGTCCTCTTCCCCTCTCGCGTTCTTACTCCGCCTTTCGACCTTCCCTCTCCCCACTCCACTCCCCTCCTTCCCCCGGCCCGCAAACCCCCCTTCCGAGTTCCTTTCCTCCCTCACAGGTTCCCCTGCCCCCTCCGTAGTACCCCCCCCCCCTCCCGCGTTCCATAAATTAATTCCTGATAGATTTAGTTTTCAAACACCTCGCGTACCACGTATTGCAGTTTTTTATACAAATTTCATAATACCAGAGCTCACCAGACAATAACGAACACGACAAAAAAAGAATTATCCAATTTGGTGCAGTCGTTCGGAAGTTATGCGCGTACATACATTCCGGCGATTCATTTTTATACAAATTTCATAATGCCAGAGCTCACCAGTAGTTTTATACAAACCTTGTCCTGACAATAACGAACACATCAAAAAAAGAATTATCAAGCAAAGCGAGAAGGAAATACATTTGGCCTGTTAATATTGACGTAATATCGGTAACAGCGATGTTACACGGATTACAATTTGGATGAGGCAACCAAATTGAATCGTTTAATTATATAATTGAATGATTCAATTTCATTGTTCAATCGCATTTAAAATACTGATCTTGCTCAATATTTTCAATTCGATTCAATGTGATTCAACGTTCAATGCGATTCAACGTTCAATATTCAACGCGGTTGAATGATTCAATCGATTTTTATTCATGTGCACCGCAGCCACGTGACAATTGGCATTGTGGAAAATTACAGCGGAGGGTTTCTTTTAATTAATTCGTTATTTTAATGATTACAAGTTAACGTAACTCCCAATGACGACCTGATTCCAAGACATCCTCGGTAATGTTGGGAGGTTCAATTTGGGAGGCAGGAATGGGTACCGCCGCCCCAGGAACTTTTATTGAATAATCAACACCCCTGCCACCCAAGTGGTTCGCTTGGTGAATTAGAAGGGGTGCCCGGGTTCACAGGGTGAGGTTTGACCAGGACACATTGGAGGCGAATGACCAGGACACATTGAACCCCAGATTCCTACGCACCCCTTAGACCCTCTTCCGTCCCAGAACTCTCCTCTCCTCCCTTTCCTTAAAAAATCCTCCACACAGCATCCCCAAAGATGACACAGGCCCTGAGGGAAATTATTTTCCTCAGGGCGTCCTGTGTGGAGCTCATGTAAAAAAAATGTGAATCGAATAATTCACTTCTTCAAGATATGTGTAAACAGCGTACCCACCCTTTCAATTCTGCGTCATTCAACCAAATTGCTTCAATTTGGTTGTGTATTTGGTGTAATATCGCTATAAGATGGGGCAATTCGTCGGCAAGAATACCTAGGAAAAAGAAGACAATCTTATGCAATCTTGACGGAAGTACATTGCCAGAAAGAAATTGTCATAAAAAGTAGCTCGTTTAAGAGTTAAAAAAAATGAGCATGCTGCGGACACGTGGACCGACACTCCCACAGCACACTTCTTTCGGGTAATCTCTTCAGTGGTTGACGCACTACTTGTCGTACACGCTGCGCTCCGCTAGTAGCTGGGAGGCAGGTTGCGTTTGGTAAACGGCCAGTTACAGTAAGCTGCCGTGTGTTCGGGCTCACTTTAACCGGACTGCGGGTTAACCGGGAGACGATTAATTACTATTATTTATTAATATTATCGAATCAATATTACCACATAATTTAAACAATGAAATAGAAAAACGAACACAAAATAATTTTTAAAATTCAGAGTGCGCAGTTCACACGCGGTAGAAGTGAAAATTCAGTAAAGTAAAGTATACAAGAGTGAGGAGGCTATGAAGCACCGCACAAAGAGGATTATACTATCTCATTCTCTCGCAGGCTAAATCCTATAGATGTACGTGTTGTCTCTTTTTAGTTTCACTCGATTCCGTTTCATCGAGTTTCAAATCAGAAAGATGCTAAAGAAGTTTTCACTACAAAAATCAAGAATCACTAAAACTTGAACTTTTCATGTCTTTACATTGCTTTTCAAAAATTTCAAAAATTTGCACGATTACCCTTTTTGAAAGCAAAGAAATCAATAGTGCGTTAACTAAGAGTTAGGAGCTTTAAATCACGCGTGTTTAAACTGGTTTTGTCCATAGAATAAAGTATAAAACTAAAAATGTTTCCAAAACATACGACAAAAACAAAAACATTGTGTCGGGGCTACAAGGTTATTTGTTTTCCATCTGCCACAGAAAAAAAAATTGAACTGATTATGTGAAGAATTCAGACAAGCGGCAAAGTACCTACCTACTCGTATAATATAATATTTTTAACACGAAATGATTATTTTTATAATTGGAACTGATTTGTCAAGAATTCTTGTGATTATTCACGGATCTGCGCCAGTATAAAGGGTGTCAATGGACGTATATTTAAATGTTTTACGATAATTAACTGAAGAATTTGATTTTCCACATTATGCAATAAAAACGTAACCGAAAAGACGTAAGTAAGTAAGATAATTTTAAATTAAGGGCAGTTTTTACATGCCTGTTACTTTTTTTTCCTAGGCTTATAAAAAAACTAATAAAAAATACTCGAATTGATCTTTTTAATTGAAATCATATTTTGCGACGCCTAAAAGTGCACCAAAAATGGACCACTTTTATTTTTCTGCGATTGATTTCGGTTCAAAGACAACATTTTCCTACCATTCGTAAAACATTTATTGTAATTATTTAAAATATTTCCTTGATCAGCCGTTTATTTTAACTCGAAGCTATTGAAATGCTTTATCTATTTGGAGCATAGATGTCGCAAATCCGAACTTCGTAGACTATTTTAGAACAATGTTAAAAATAAATTTTTCAATATTTTTTCCCTCTGAATTTTTGAACAGCTGATTACGGATAAAATTAAGTAAGTCCCTTTTCCACAGATATGTATCTTTCATTATCAAGTATACCGCAGACAACATACATTAAAACCGAAAATATTCTATGTTGACCCGAATAAGTACCACTCACGGAAGTTTCAGTAAAAAAAGGGCTTCGCGAGATTATAAACTTTACGATTTTTTTTTTATAAATCCTACAAATATGAGATAAAATACAGGTAAATTCATTGGTTATTGGTCATGTTAAAATTCTAAGGTATGATTTTTTTAATGTTGGTGAAAAATTTAAAAAATTATCTTACGAAAAATCTCAAGCATTCGAGGCAAATTTATTTATTTCGCGTGATCGCTGCGGTGGCTATAAAGTTATAATACTGTCCATATCATTCAGAGAAGGATGTGCGTGCGATATGCCGGAATAGCCTACGCGGACTCCCAAAACTCCGGAAGGTGAGTTAGCGATAGGCAGCTCAACGGTTGATGTTTTCAAAATGTTGATCGAGCTTTGAAAGCGCCTATTTTAGTTTCTATGCAACTACTATCAATGGACATTGGACAATAAGACTAACTATTTGTACCAATCTGTTGCGAAAACTTTTTTTTATATTCTGTGAAAAGCACAGATTCCATTCAGAAAATAAAAGTTACATTCGGATAACAATGATACCCGAGGCCGGCAATAACATTCCTGGCAATAATGTCCCCAGTTAAAATGTTCCTCTCCAAAATGTCCCCTGGCAAAACGACTCCTGCCAAAATATTCCTTATTAATAGTCACACAGTCCGATAAGTTTATGTTAAATTAGATTTATATGTTAGGGTACGCTTAGTCTGCTGACTAACCGTGTAAACAGAATGACATTTTACCTTTTTCAAATTGGAAACATTTTGGTAAACAACATTATTACCGTGAAAATTTTGTCCGGGGACATTTTTAATACATTTTGACTGGGAACATTGTTTCCAGGAATATTTTTAACCAGCACACACCCATAGGCGGATTTAGGGGGAGGGGCACGGGGGCACGTGCCCCCCCCCCAGACTGTATTTTTGTGTACTGTGGAGATTCCATCACAGTACATACTTAGAAGCAGAAACTGTCTTTATTAAACATTAAATTTTTCTATTGTTTTGACACTTTCATAAATCTTCCTATATATACTTGAACTTGTAACCGTCCCCCCCTTGTGCCCCCCCCCCCCCTAGAAAAAAATCCTGAATTGTTGATTTTTTTTGCCCGTCCGCCCCTTATGCCCCCCCCCCCCCCCCAGATACAAATTCTGGATCCGCCCTTGCACACACCTGACCCTATCTCTGTGATACTATCTCCCATTCAAAAAAATATTCAATTGCAGTTTACACCCGCTAAAAGCGAAACTTTACCAAAACAATCTCTACCAATACTTGAAAAGTGAGGTCATTCCAATAGGAGCCTTTAAAAGTGACATCATAATCAAAACGGCTAATGAACGCAGTTGATGCGTCGCAGGTGCAGTAATCGTCATTTCACATCAAATCACAGCGGTGCTATAGAAGTTTCGCTTCAGAAATCAGAGTGTGCAGTTCACACGGGGTAGAAGTGAAACCATCAAGTAGACAAGAGCGGAAAGGCTACGAAGCACCGCACAAAGAGGAGAATGTTTATACATCTCAATCTCTCGCAGGCTAAATCTGTAGATGTATGTGTTTGTCTATATTTAGTGTCACTATTTTTCGATTAATCCCGTTTCAATCTTTATCTTATTTCAAAACAGCACTATATATTACGGTTGCCGTGAATTTATTTTATCCTAGTTTTCCCTGAAAATGCGGTAATTCGTGTGCAGTCTAATGCAGACGTTTTCTTTGTGGCGGGCGGGTGGATGGGTGGACGGGTGGACGGGTAAGGGTGTTTGTTCGGGAAAGTGTGTTTAGCATTGTTCTTGCTTTCGAGAAGACTGGTGGTAACAAACGGCCTCGGGCGGGGCGTCGCCGGGGGGCCCGGGCGGGAGGGGCCCCGGGCGGGAGGGGGCCCGAGGCACGGCTTAGGTAAATCGCTCCGCGCCAACTTAAAAGCAAGTTTTTAATAAATCATTATTTGGGAGCGGAATGAGTGGCGGACGCGGCCCGCGGCAGGCTCTAGTAATTAACAGGATCCCGGTGTTTGATTTGCCAAAGTACAGATATTAATAACGATCCCTCAATCCTTGACATCGGGTAAAGCTAATTATTTCGCTGTTTGACATACTCAGAACGGTAGGCTGATTTAAAGGTCTCTCGTTCGTAACAAGCGTTGGTAAAATAAATTGCCACATACGTTTTAGGGTGTATCACCATCTAAGGGTCGACTGAGACAGGTTTTTCGTTCTTGGCCGAGACCAAGACCGAGAATAAATTAAAATCTCGGCCGAGACCGAGAATAGATCAAATGATAAAAAAAATAAAATGCGCTTTTTTTGCATAGTAAAGCAACAATAAAATAAACCTACTTAGTAAACACATTAAATCGAAATAACACACCCTAACCAACCCTATCCGTGAATCAATTGCCACATTCATCAAAACACATCGATTAGGTGATTTGTATTGATTTGTATGATTTGTATGAACGAACGGCGCGGCGGCGGCGGCAGCAGCGGTAAGTAAAACCCGCCTAGCTGCCAGCCGACCAATCACAATCGACAGCTCTCTCACGCACTGACAATTCCACGAGTGACGAATATGGACGCGCGCGTTAGATTTGAATCCCATTATCCTACAGTGTAGGACCTACACCGTACCTACTTACAACGGTCTCGGTTATGGCCCAGAATCTCGGCGATTTTATGCCGTGAACCGAGACAGAGTTCTCGGTAGAATTTGTAGACGAGAATGACGATCTCGGTCGACTCTTATCACCATCCTCTCCATAAGTTTTGAATTGCACTATCCATAGGATAACTTACATTTTCCGCGAGATTTCACTATTGCTTGATAATGCTACACTTCAAAATAAAGTCCGAGTTTTCTGTTACATCGTTTGTCAAAAAAATCGTTCTGTAGTGGAAGAAATGTATCACGTATTTTCATGTATCACTACAGCGAGAGACCGCTCGGAATCGAAATACAGCATAAAACAAAAATCAGGTAGGTTTTGTTAAGCCGCGTCCAAATACGTGGCAAGCCTCTGCAAGCGTCCACAAGCCCCAGCGTCTGGTGCCGCGCGTGTGGCTTGGCTTGCGTAGGCTTGCAAGAGCTTGCGAGAGCTTGCCGCCGATCCGATCGAGGTCGGATATTTTGGCCACAAGCGGCAAGCGCTCGGTCGCGCTCAGTGGAACTTCGGAGCTGGTGGCGAATGCACGCCTTTTTTGCTCCGTGCGGTCTATGATAATATTACGAGACATATGAATATGAATGGCGTATGAGGCGAGCCTGACTTATTATTCTTTTAAGTACATAAATTTAATGCACTAACGTAATTTATTGCGACTGGATTTACCTAAAGAGTCAAAATAAATAAATAATATTTTATTGATGATTTATACAGTATTATTACAAAAAAAACATGATTTTTGTTAGAATAACTTTTTTTTTATAATACAAGGCAATATTATATAAAGACAAGTGATCTTCGAGTTCGAACTTCTTTGGCACCGTTGTGATTTGAAACTCGATGAAACGAAAAAGTGGCACTAAAAAGAGACAAAAATCTATAGGATTTAGCCTGCAAGATAATGTCTCCTCTTTGTGCGGTGCTTCGTAGCTTCCCCACTCTTTTCTACCTTAGTTTTCTGAAGGTTTCACTTTTACCGCGTGTGAACTAGACATTGTATTTTTCTGTGTCTTGTTCTTTTTCATATTTTTATTAGTATTATCTTCTTCAATGGTTCAATGGTATTAAAAATATATTATCCCCTTGTCTTTTATTTCGCGTTAAAATAAAGGTGACCGGCCAACTCAGAAAGGTCACGATAAAAAAAATGATTAAGTTAGGTTAGGGTTACCGGCAATTTTAAAATTATTTTTTCATAGCTTTTAAAGATCTTTCTGAGGTGTTTCTCAGTTGGTTTCATTCTGAGTTGGCATGGAACCAAAATAAAAATAGATTAACGCAAACATAGTATAGCCTTAGAGTAACAATATATACTCTAAGGTAGACGTCCGCCGCGCTTGGATGCTCCGAACACACTGGCGCGCTCGCAGCTCGCAAGTGTGTGGAAGCCAGCCATTCGTTTGTCAGAGCTTGCCTGAGCTTGCGGCAAGCTGCTTGTCGCAAGCATTTGGGCGTAGCATTAGGTTATCAGATCCAGAGTAGCCACATAGAACTTTTTCTTCCCCGACTTCTTTTCCACTCTTATTAATACGGCCAACGTGGTCTCAGGGTAAGGCTCCTGACTCGCAATCCGAAGGTCACGGGATTGAATCCCGGCGTGGGTAAATACATTTTATTTATTAATTCGTATTATTTCACAACTAATTCATTTAAAATAATATATAGTGTATTTGCGGCACGTTCCAGAGTGGAAAATACTCGCAGTATCGCCCTGGTGTAAGACGACCGTTTAGAATTGAAACATCGCTTGAAATGCCTTCAGCCGTGTTTGGTGACCAGATCTGAATAGCCAGGTACTTCCCCACCTTCATATTCCCTATTTCCTTCCCCTTTCCAATGCCTTCAGCCTCACAACATACCCCAATCGGGGATGCCATAGTCTCACTGGCTCCAGACGGGAGCAGCCGAGACTCTGGAAGTGCAGTTAACACGCGGTAGAAGCGAAATTTTACCAAAACAATCTCAACCTTTGAAGAACCAAGGAGCCTTGAAAAGTGTGATCATAATCAAAGCGGCCAATGAGCGCAGACCTAGCATCATTTCCGTTTTATATCTCAACCACTAGGAATCTTGATAGGAATTTGATGCTTCGCAAGTGCTGTTATGCATCATTTCCGTTTCATCCGAATTCCAAATAACATCGGGGCTATAGAAGTACTTAAAAAAAAAATATATATATATATACATCACAGCATTATAACATTCTCCAAATCAGGTTGCAATCATTCCACTGTCTCTTTTACGAATCGCAAACCTAGGTTTTCTAACTTATCAGTGCCAATTAATTTTCCGAATTGAGATATAATATGCGAACTCATCATTACTTTAAAAGTGTTTCCTTGTAAATTGATAGAAAAACTTCACTTCAGTTTGGCTGTAAAAATAGTGAATTTCCCGTTGAGAAAACAATATTGCAAAATCCTTAGGTGCATAGTTGAATTCCGTGCAATCTCCCGACGGCAACGGTAATCCAATACTTAGTTTCGGGGAAGTTCTTTATGGGGACATCGGATACTCAGAATAATGAGATTGCATTGGCGCTTCATATTTTTAGATCAGAGTACATTTTTTTGAGAAATTGTTCTCTCGGGTGTGTCAAAAGTTTCGTTTACAGGCTGTAGAACGTACCGGACAGAATAAAGCGTTGGAGTAAAAATGTAGATGGAATTTTGGTGTCCTGCGACTTTTTTTATCTTTGTTTGGTTCGTTTCATTATGTTCACAATATCCTCGTCTGCTCTGCCATGTAACTTACTCTTCCAGCAAAATGGAGTTTAGTTTCCCGCAGTCCGATGCAGTTGCACGTGGTCAAGAGTTTGGCAAACTTTGTCGTTTGGACACACGGCGGACCCGCAAAACCACCCGCAAGATCAACACGATGAATTCAGGACCACGGAAAATCTCATATTAAACTGTCGCGAGACCCTTCCTTTATTACCTACATGGTACTGTACCTACTTTTTACATTATACTATTATTGCAAAAAAAAAACAAAGTTTGCAATTCACACGCGGTAGATGTGAGACCTTTAGAAAACTAAAATATATAAGAGTTTCGAGGCTTCGAAGCACCGCACAAATAAGAGACTGATTATTATTTTTAATTGATAAACTAATGTTTAAGACAAGATTTTTATGCATAGCACAAAGGGTTATAATTATTCTAAGTAATAATTATTAGCCTGAAACACTCATGTACATTGAAAAAGAGATACTTGCCGCCGACGCGACGGGACTCGAACCCGCGTCCTTCTGGTTTCCGGTTAACTGGGTTCGATGTCTTTCGGCATGTATCTTTTCTCGGGAGATTTTTTTAATGTATACGAGTGTTTCAGGCTAATAATTATTACGTATAATAATTGTAACCCTTTGTGCTATGCAATAAAAATCTTGTCATAAATTTTAGGTTGTCAATTAAAAATAATAATTAATATTTGACCAGTTAAAGTATTTCACCAAAATAATGTAGACATAATTTGTCTCGACGCCACCTAGTAAGAGATTTAGCACTTACAGTGCCTCTCTCTTATAAAATAAAGTTGGTTGTTTGCAGATATTGGAAAAATGTAATAAGCTGTAATTGTTGAATGAAACACTTGAATATATTAAATTATTATGCGGCCAAGAGATAAGTCGACGTAGCTCAGTGGATAAGAGCAGTTGACCGGAAATCAAAAGGACGCGGGTTCGAGTCCCGTCGGCGGCATGTATCTTTTCTCGGGAGATTTTTTCAGTGTAGATGAGTGTTTCAGGCTAATAATTATTACTCATAATTATAATAAAAGTGACCGATTATAATTATTTTTCGTTTCATCGAGTTTTAAATCACAAAGGTGCTAAAGAAGTTTTAAGCTTAAAAAACTTCTTTAGCACCGTTGTGATTTGAAACTCTATGAAATGAAAAAGTGACACCAAAAAGAAACAAACATGTAGATACATCTATTAGATTTAATCTGCGAGAGAACGAGATAGAATAATCGGTCTCCACTTTGAGTGGTGCATCGTAGCCTCCCCATTATTGTATACTTTAGTTTTCTGAAAGTTTCACTTCTACCGCATACGAACTGCAAACTTTAATTTTTAACATTTTATTTACATTATTATTAGAACTGTATGGACATGGACCGTATTAGGGATGCAGCCCATAGAGGTTGAGAAGCAGTGAACCGTGTATATCGTAAGAAAAGAGCAATTGTAAAAAACTGTAAAAGTAAAAATCTTTTATCTACGTTCCTATACAATTTCCATAAATTTACATTTTCCTTGGGGCCTGCACTGCTCACAGTATTTCACCTTAAATGAATTGCACAGCCCTGATCTACGGTTATATTTGAAACAGTCTATGTATGGCTATATCAGGACCAAAAGAAAAAAAATATTTTATAATATGCGGTTTATCCAGGACCTCTTTCCGGTGCTGCTAAAATAAGACGGAGTGCGTACCACGTGATACATTGAACCAGTGAAAAATATTTTATTTGTTCATGATTGATAAAAATGTCACCGTCAAGCAAAACGACATTAAAATGTTTCATCCCATAAAAGCTCATAAAGTTTTCGGGTAGGTACATCTGTAAATATAGATTATGTGTTTATTTAAGTACAATCTGTATATATGGACAATAAGCGGTTCCATTTTGACAGGATTGATTTTTCAAAGCCAACTCTACATTTTTTAATACGTAAATACTTTGAAAAGAGAAATTCAATTCATAATACGGGTCTCTCCTTTCCATTATTGCCGGAAATAATTTTAATCAAATTTTTGTTTTTACTTCCCGACAAACTTAAGCAAACAGTAAGAAAAACAGTAAGCAATTCATACGAGGCTGAAATTATCCTTCAGAAAACTAACGTAGACAAGAGCGAGGAGGCAACGAAGTACCGCACAAAGAGGAGAGCGATAGGCTTCGAAGTACCCCACGATCGATTATATATAATAATAATAAAGGTCTTTATTCCAGGTTGTGGGGAGGTGAGTGCAATCCCACACATCCCATAGAGAGTATAGTATATTATATTGAAAACATAGATCGGTTCACGGATTCTTTAATTATTACTTGTCATTTTGATTATACTATCTCATTCTCTCGCAGGTTAAACCCTATAGATGTATATGTTTGTCTCTTTTTAGTATCGCTTTTTCGACTCATGGAGTTTCCTATCACAACGATGCTAAAGAAGTTTCCAATTTAAAAACATCACGAAGGTAACTTGACAAACATGGTTTAGTGATTTTTAGGACTCCAGATACTAATATCTACAGCCTGTATGTCGGACGATTATCTACATATGTTGAATATCTACAGCTCATATGTTGAACTAATATCTACGAACTTCAGAGTGTTGACTAATATCTACAGAGATAAGGTCGGACGAATATCTATGACGGTCCCAGTGTTGACTAATATCTACAGAGCGTAGGTTGAACTAATATCTACAGAGCGTAGGTTGGACTCTTGGACTAATCAGCTAAATGTGTCCAATAATCCGATATTAGGGATTTTTACATACATACTTACATAAATTAAGTTTTTTAAACTGCATACGCAATATTACGTTATTCAAATATGCTATATATAATTGCAAATCCAACGTCTGCCAGTGCTGTAGATATTCGTCAACACTTTGGTTCTCATAGATATTAGTCAGCAGTTTGAGCTGTAGATATTCGTCAACACTTTGGTTTTCATAGATATTAGTCAACAGTTTGAGCTGTAGATATTCGTCAACACTTTGGTTCTCATAGATATTAGTTAGATTTTTTCAGTTTTTGGAATTCCTGTAGATATTAGTAGACGCCTCCGATTTTTAGAACCTTCTGTCGACAAAGCAAAACAAAGGTTTTAAAATGTTGCATTCGATTTTGTTGATTTCAAAATTTCACGAAACTTACAAAAACAGTTTCACGATTGCTGTGAGATGTATTGTCTTGTAATTCTATCGTTCCTTTATAAAATACGTATATTTTTAGAAACACAATATGAAGCTAATGCTCGTCCCATGCTTTAGGCGGTCGGTATTACCCGCCTTACCCGTCTTACCCGCTTTGCCCGTACTCGCTTTGCTCGCCGGACGCCGCGGGCCTACCCGCCATGGCCCGGGGTGTCCGCCCTCGGGCCGTGGGGCTGGGCGGACGGCGCGGGCCCTCGCACGCCTTTGGGGCATTATTTAGTTCAACCTTAGATAACGACTTCAATTCTATCCTACAGGGTTATATTAAACAATATAATACAAATATTATGTATCATTTGTAATATATGAAATCATGACTCATGACACTCTACTCTTACAAACTACAAAGTGTGGTGTAATTGCGATGATTTTTAGTCAAATCGCTCATTTTAAATCACGTTTCGATTGATTCCTACCAAGTATATATTATAGATCACAACTTTCAGAAAATACCAAGATAATATGAAAAAAACATCGAATCATTTGAGAAAGGTTTCGCATTTTCGCGTTTCCGTTTTTGATACCTACCAAGAATCATTGATTGCTACTTTCAGAAAATACCAAGATAATATGAAGAAAGACATTGAAACGATTTAGAATCAGGAATTGATTGATAAATTAAAACTTAAATTTAGATATTGTGATCATTTGAGAAAAGTTTCGCAATGTTTAAAATATTTGTATCTAAATAATGAAGAAACACTTAGGCAGAGTTATTTGGTAGAAATTCAAATGTGATCAAATGGCCATTCAGCGCCGTTTTGTTTTATCGACATTTGAAAGATCCTAGGTGCGTTTCAGCTTTTTATCAAATTATAATAAGCTGACAAGCTTAAAACAACATTATAGTAATCCTCTTCTCTAATCATAATTCGCTCAAAATCTGAAACGGACTTAGAATCATCATTTAGCAGGAATCTTTACCTATACTGTCAAAAAAATACAAAACGACACTGAATGGGTATTCGATGACTTTGTCACACATGAATTTCTGCGATGTAACTGGGCTTTAGTTTAAAACGACAATTTTAAATAACACATTATATCATCAGCAAATTTCAGAAACTGTTTTGGTTCCAGCATATAGAATAAAGACGAACACTACAAATAAATACCTTCGCTAGTTTTGAATGGAAACCAATGTCACCACTGACTTTTTTTTTAAATTGAGCAAATAATGGTCAAACTTTTGGATTACGAAAAACGTTTTGTTTCACATCTCCCAAGTTTTGAATAGAAACCAATGTCGCCATTAACTTAGTCGCTTTTTTTAAATTCAGCAAGTAATGGTCAAACTTTTGGGTGTTCATCCATGAGGATACATCATACTTATACAAAATAATGAAATAACGTACAGGTACAGACTTAAGTAAGTGGTGGGAAAGGAACGGAAGGAGGGGTAACGTTATGAGTAAAAGATGGGATTAGATTAATAATACTTTTTAATTCGTTTTTAACACGATTTCGCAAATTTCTAAACCCTTATTTATATTAAAATTTGTATTAAAAATTTGCAACAAAATTGAAAAATATATAAAAAAATAAGTTAAAGTAAAAAATAATTTACCTTTTCGGGATCGGTGCAGATACTTCCATACAACTGGGGAGAGTGTTGAGAGGAGGCAGAGAGTTGGGAGGCATTGGCAGCGAGCTGTGCGACAGGCCGCCCAAGGGCAGAGCGCCGTGCAGGCCCGAGTGCGGGGGCAACGGGCCCAGCCCGCCCAGGGGCAGCCCTTGAATGCCGCGGCCTTCCATCAGGGACGGGAATGCTGCCGCGAGGTTGAAATCAAAGGGATGGATCTCCAGCGCGGGTAACGAATATAGCGACAGCGGGTCGTTTTTACCGGGTAACTTGTAATTTTGGGCGTAAATTCGATCTGCCAGGGTGTACTCCTCGGGGAAGGATCTTTTCGCCAGCGCGAAACTTTTGCCGCGAAAGCGCGGCAAACAACAGGAAAAGTGAGACGAGCAAATCCGACGAGCGAATTTGCAACCGAAACCGGCGTAGGACCACGCGAGTAGCGCGGAAACAAGTTGCAGCGTGGTTTTGTTATTGTTTGCGACTGTCAGTCGAGAGACGCTAGAGAGAGCGGAGAAGGCAGAAGCAAAGATCACGACCGCACCGGAGGAGAACAGCGCGAAGACTGGCGACGGCTGGCGAGTGGCGAGTGGCGAGGGGCTGGCGGCTGGGGGCGCCCGGATAGGTTGCGCCGCCCCGCGCCCCGCAATTTCCCCTCCCGCGAACCCGATGCGAGTTGCAGTCCTGCTGCAAGCTGCAACCTACCCTCCGGCTCGGGAAAGTTCATGAGTCGCACGACACTAAATGGTTTTTCTTTACGCGAAAACACATTATTTTTTAAATAATTTATTTATAACGCATGTAGACTTTTACGGTTGCCAACTCAGAATCAACTCAACTCAACACCTCTTTAAAAAGTCATTTAAAGCTATGAAAAAAATAATTGGTAAATAGCTTATAACCTAACCCATTTAAACAAAAAAAATTTCATCACTTTTAATGACTTTTCAATGAAGATGTTGCGTTGAGTTCATTCTGACATTCCTTGTTCGGTCACCGACTTTTACATAATATTAATATGTGAAACAAAGTCGGGTTAGTTACACCATTTATAACTCTAGAACGGCTGGACCGATTTTTATGAAATTTGATTTGTTGGATTTGTCTCCGCCCCGAATAGCAGAATAGCTATTAAAACATCAGAAAATACCACGAAAAAAAATTTATGAAGAAAAATTTTTTCCTCATACGTTTTGTATGGATCGAATTCTTATATTTTGAAAGAGCTGCAGCAATATTGTGATAAATATAGGTAATATTGAATAGCGAGTGAATTCCAAAAATTCATAAAGGCAAATTTCAATGGCTGATTGTTTTGCTTTTGTTCTTAAACATATAATGCTGCCCCTCTTTCGTACACACTAAATGTCAGTAGTCGAAAATGAGACAAATGGTGAACTTATGTCTGCACCCCTCCAACAGGAAAAACACAATAATTATAATAAATCTCCCTCACACGTATAAAGAAAATGAAACGCAATTCACTTAAGTGGAAAAGTAAGAAAATCACAAAAAATGTAAATCAGTATACAATGCCATCTTTGATACTGATAAAACAAAACACGGACAGTTGCGCATCGACAATTGCTTCGTTGTGTTTAATAAAAAAACTGTATTTAATTCAGCTAATAAGTTAACAACAGTTATTGAGCTTTATTAGCTTATTGTTGGTTTATCATCATGTCTTTTCTTTCTTCATTTCTTCTCGTTTTATGTGAACACTACTATTTTTTATTTTTCATTTTGATTAATATTATTTCTTTTAACTAATAGCTCTCCGCCTAAACTAAACCTTGTTTACTCATGCTGTGACCATTTTTCTAATTGGAGTGTTAATATCAATGCATGTCCCAACGGCAATTTTATTACTGTAATAATTGTTAACACTCTGCAAATGTTTCAAACAACAATAAAATAAATAATATAGTATAATAAACAATAAAATTTCGGTTGTGACGTAAGTACAAAATTACTGAAATTAATAAACCAATAATTCTTAATATTTTCAGTACCCATCAGAGTTACCTTCTAACCAGTCGATCGAGGTTTTCGATTAACCGCGATTCGAATCATTGTTTTTAATACATTTTTTTTACATGTGCCTGCACTTGCATGTAATATTGATTAAATGAATAAACATACGAAGTTTTGCTCGCCTGCACATACATAAATGTTAACTTTGAAAATAATTATTTTTATCTCTTTACTAAATAACTTTATTATAAAACGAACACAAAGTTAATTATGACATCTTTATTCATACTTTTTTTTAATTAAAAAAAAACATATTTTTTGACTTTACGACTGGTGTTTTTCAGTTATTTATTATTATTATTTTATTTGCATTTTTTACTTTTTTTATCTTCTGACCCCAACACCGGCACACTGTTTGTATTTTACTTGAAACTTTTTTATACTACACAGTTTAAATCCTATTGATCCCTCAATATAAATATTTAAAAAATATTTTGTGATCCTACATGTATTTAAAATGACTGATTTTTGCATTTTTGTATATAAATTCTTTGACAAATCTAATATGCCTATATTTTGAATGACAAAGCTAGGTATAATGCCAGTAGCCGAAATAAGAAATGGTAATATTTTTTTAGTCTGAGAATGCCAAATTTAATTCTATCTTATTTCCTTAATCTGTAAATTTTCTTAGTTTTTCAGAAAAATATTTTTGAATATTACAGGATTTTGGATTGGCGACATCAATGATGTAAGTTTTTTTTTTAATTTTGTCAAGTAAAACTATATCAGGTCTATTATGATTGTTTTTTCTGTTAGTATAGTTTTATCATAATATATTTTATGATAAAACTAAGTAAAAAATAAGTTAATCATTATTGAATTTTTATTCATTACTCAAGCATGATGCGAATATACTTTATTGAATTATAACCTAATTATTACATTTGTTGTTTTTGAATACATGTAATGTTATTAACCCAAGAAAATGTTTCTAATAAAATAAAATAAGATAGAATCTTCCCAAACTTGTTTACTGTTGTGAAT
Source organism: Limnephilus marmoratus (assembly GCA_917880885.1). Lineage (NCBI taxonomy): Eukaryota > Metazoa > Arthropoda > Insecta > Trichoptera > Limnephilidae > Limnephilus > Limnephilus marmoratus. The sequence goes on along the minus strand of OU862920.1, from coordinate 46,686,217 downwards.
TCAAATAGATGCAAATATAACTGGAAATAATAGTAGCAAAAACAGTAGCTTCGCTTTTGTTCTTGGCACACTTAGAAAAATCATGAATTCAATAATCTCTACACATTTACTTTCATTCAATGATTGAATACGGATTCGTTTTTCGGGGAAATTCAGTAAACGCCAAAGACTTTTTTATTACCCAAAAAAGATGCAAAAAATAAAATAGTTTCACGAAGTTTAATAACAGAAAACAGTCTCTAAAACTCCTAACCTCAAATAGTAATATTTAATTAAAAAAGACAATATTAGCGAAACTCAATCGAAAATCTAAAAACAGCAAAATCAGTAAAAGATAAATTTTTCTTTTTCAGATTTTCGATATGATTTTGATAATAATCATAATTAAATGATATAATATTATAAAGTGTCTTTTGATGAAATGAAACAGTGTACATAGGTCTTGAAAAATATAACATATATGGGTGTACATACTGGATATAAGTCATGTTGTAGGAGGGAGGAAGCACAAGGTTAAACTCAAGAACGAGTTGAGGAAGCGACCCTTTCATTGCAAAGTGCCAAATGTCAATGTTCAATCTACGAATTAACCCACATAGGCCTACCGTAACAATTTTGGTTCCGAACAAAAAAATAATTATAAGCAGTTGTATTTAAAAAATGGCATTATGGAAGTTATCGAAGGCGAACATTTTTTTTTTCAAAACTTTAACGTCCTGAAATTTTTCATACAAAAACTGATTTTCAAAAAAAAAAGTTATTTTTCGACTGCAACAATATCAACAATTCTATTTTTTAAATATCAGCACTCTAGCACACCCAAAAGGCACAAGCCGTCACTGATTATAAGTAGACAAAGGTTTAAAAAATAACTTTATCTACGGGTTATTTATCTCTATTGTGGATTTACTAGCCTTCACGATTTTAACATCAAACCGCATACTCGTTGTTGTTATTTGATTAAAAAAATTAATTGAAGTTGCATGTGACAAAATCAAAAAACCCGTGTTTTTTAACGTAAAAATGTGTGTATTACTGTATTAAAAAGTTTATGTAAAATATGTTTAAATCAACATGTAAACTGCGTTTTATATATATTAACAAAAAGGTAACGTAATTTAACGATACTTTTATGTACCAAAATTTTGTGTTTCAATTTTGGTTACAATTTTGGTACGGAGGGGTTATGGGCGTCTGACGTGTTTTCTTTAAAATATTTTTCAGTTGCTTATCAGTGCACCAATAACTGTTTTTTCTGGAGGAAGGTGAGAAAGTATTTGCCTTATTATAATATATTAAGGGAAGAACGAATGCGACCAAATAAACAAAATTTGCATACAGCCAGCAGAAAAGGCCAATTCTAATCTCGGCGATCTAGATGTTTGTGATGAAAATGAGGTATGAATTGAAAATTTACCGTGGCCATAGGTTCAAATTGAAACATTTGTGGAATATTTCAATGATGACGAGTGGTCAACTGATGGCGATATTCCATTGTTAGACGTTGCGTAACCTTACATTATGTAGGGTTGTTGGACATTTATGTATCATTGCTATTTTGGAAATCTTTTAACAGGTATATTGATACCCTTACTCTTTCAGAATTTGCAACGTCTAACAATACAATATTGACATCAGTTGATGATCATTCGTCATTATTCATTATCAACATATAACACAAATGCTTCATTTTGTGGCTGTGGCCTGTGGCCCCAGTAAATTTTCAATTCGTACCTCATTGTCGTCACCAGAATCTAGATCAGTGAGGTCTGCTTCGTTATTGGTCGCATTCGTCCTCATCGTCTTCCAGAAAAGTCAGTTTTTAGTGCACTAACAAGCAATTGAAAAATAATTTAAAGAAAACACGTTAGACACCCATAACCCTACCATATCAAAGTTGGAACACCTCCCACAATTTCAATTGCATAAGTTTTTAAAATAATTTTATGGTTCTTTTTGATTTTTTTTAAATGATGAAACAAAAAAATAATAAAAAAACATAAACCAATGTTTCAGGGCTATTTTGGGAAGATATATTTAGATGAAGCCAAAAACCGAAAATACGCATATTTTTGAGTGCCTTACAAATTTGTAACACCACCACGAACATATGTAGATAATAAAAATCGCTTAGCAAACAGAGTATAGAAACTTTTGATTTTAAGGCAAAGGTAGTTTTAATGTATTTTAAGAGTAATTTTGTTAAGGAAAAAAAAATTAATAAAGGAAAACTGTTACAGATAATCTTCGCCATAATATTGTTTTTTTAATGTGTATCTTATGTGCCTCACACATTTTTTGTGAAAAATAAAAATTTTAGTAGTTTATGTTTAATATATTTTTTATGCGGTAAGTATTTATAGATAATTAATAGTTATATTATTATTGCATTCAAGCGAAACGAAAGGAAAGACTTTAATCTATACATAGAAAAAAATGGTTGTCATAATGTAAACGAAAAGATTAATCTAATAAATTTGTAGTAAAGATTAATCTAAAATAGTAATTTTACTTTTAAGCTTCGTCTTAATTTTCCATTTCCCGACTGTGCATCGATACCGGAAAGGTTAATGAGACTAGTTTCTTCTGGCATCTTTCATTGTGTTTCATAACGCTGATGGATTTCATTCGTATTTGTGTTCCAATCAGCCTAGCAGATCAGACGAATCCAGATTTTGGACTACCGCATATTAAGTGTACCTACCTACACGGTGGACATTAGTCAAGTACCGCAATATCGCCGGTCATCCACCTTCAAGACCTAGACAAACCTCATCCCATGAACCCGGGCACCCCTGCTAAATCACCAAACGTAGTGAGCCACTTGGGGTGACCTATGACAGAGGTTTTGGTTATCCAATAAAGATTCCCGGGGCGGCGGTACCCATTCCTGCCTCCCAAATTATTTTGTTTTTTGTTTAGTGTACCTAAACAAATTAAGTTTAAAAAAGTAATGTTTTTTTCTACCTTTTATTTTATGTTATTTGTTAATAATGTTCAAATGGGTAATACCTACTATTTCTTTTTTTAATATAATTTACGTAGCGATTTATGATTACGATTTCAAAAAACATAAATAATTTATTTAACTTAAGGAGTGATAATTATGTAATGTTTATTTTTGGTTTAAATATCAGAGACTGAATGATTATTGGATGATTTAAAAATAAAGGCTGAATGATTAAGATTTCCGCGAAAACATGACCTTAAGTTTCGGTTTCGGCCGAACCTGAGACCGAGGCCGAAACCCAGTTTCGGTTTAGGTTTCGGCCGTAAAAACTAGTTTCGGTCGGACACAAAATTATTCTTTAAATAGTCGTTAAAGTAATTTAAAAAATATTTTATTGACACATTAAAATAATTTAAATAGTCATTTTAATATATAAAAATTAATGTTTCTTTGTTTATCTTTCCTAAATCATTCACCGATTGCGATGAAACTTTGGTGATTTGGTGTGCGCATTCCGTGATGTTTTCTATATATATATATATATATATATATATATATATATATAGAAAACATCACGGAATGCGCACACCAAATCACCAAAGTTTCATCGCAATGGTGAGCTCTGGAATTATGAAATTTGTATACCTACAAAATTTACTATAGGTGACGCGCAAGTTGCTTGAAAAACATGTGTATTTCAAATAGTTTAGCGGCAGGGAGGGAAGGCAGGAGAGGGAATACTTATTTCTTTGAGTAGGATTGCAACGCTTGCCGGGCACTCGTTAAATAAATATAAAAAAATAATGAAAAAATACTGATGAAAACCGTTTTCCTTATAAAGAGGCTCGGATCACATTTCTAGGAATTTACTGTTTTGTAAACAAAAGGAGGAAAGTACAATAAACTACGGTTCGTTCGCAAAGGTGTAAATTTATAAGAAATAGTTTTATCGAAGAAGAAGATAATAATAATAATCTAAACGAAAATATGAAAGAGAACAAGACATAGAAAAACAGAAAAAGATAATGGTCGCAACAGGGACCAAGTTTTTAAATTTTCAATTTCTCAAGATTCATTTTTATTATCAAGAACTTACACACCATATCTGAAAAATTTTTCGGTGCCACCATTTTTTCCTATAATTTCTACTAATATAATTATATTATCATATATCAGAGAGCACATAATTTTTTTTATGAAAAGAAACATTCTAACGAACGAAATTTGCCTTTATTATAAGAGCTTTCAATATTTCCGTTTAATTTATTTATTTGAATTGGTCGCTTTGATTATGATCTCACTTTTCAATTATTGTTTGAGATTGTTTTTCTAAAGTTTCGCTTCTACCGCGTGTAAACTGCACTCGATGTTTTTAAAATTTCGAATTGTGTAATTATGAATAACCTACATCAGTGCAATTAATAAATATACATACGTAACAATGCAATAAGCTTGCAAAGAAAATGTTGAGAGGTATCGTAAATTCAAATGAAAACATATTTACTTGTTGACAGTACGCTAATAACTCAACGAACGTATAAATAGAACACTCATAAAACTCGTTACGATTTAAATGAAGAATTAATAATAAAATTGTACCTAATAATACAAATTAATATGGACAGAAACCATACAGAAACGTTAGATTAAATTATTAATTTCTGGTTGTTGAAATTAAATATTGAATCATAATAAAAGAAAATACAATGTATTGAAGGCTTGGCAAGCTGAAAGAAATTGTTGTATTATATAAAATTAAACAAACACTTGTATTTAACCACGAATTTATTATTTTATATATCGACCGGTTTCGCTTCTACCAAGCTTCCTCAGGATATAATTTATTTATTTTTTTTTATTTTTTTTTATTTGTCAGAAACAAACAGTACATTATTACATAATGGAAAATAGTTGCAAAGTTATAGACTTAATACAATAATTGGTACCAATGACATGTCGCTGATATATACTTATATTTTGGTGAGATAAATAATACATTATACCTAAATTAAGTTAGTAACTTATTGAAGGAGAGGGGTGTGTGAGAGTGTTATATGTGTGTAAATGCGCGTGTGAGGGTGGATGTGTGTGTGATGTGTGCGAATTCAGTGTGCTAAAAATGTTTTTCTTAAATAGAGGGAGGGAATCAAAAAATATATCGGTATTTGTGGTTTTTTTAATTGAGTTGAATCTTTGAAGGATGCGGGAAATGGGGGAGTTGGCTGCAGCGTTCGTATTATTACTGGTTGTGTAAAAAAGGTTGGTGTGGCGAGTTCTTTTAGATGGGATGTTAAAATTTATTTGGGATAGAAGTTCTGGGCAGTCTATTTCGTTATGTATAATTTTATGGAGAAATGTCATGTCAGCTACCGTTCGCCTGGATTTCAGGGATTGGAGAGTGCAGATGTAATTATTGTTGTATTTATAACCGAGATACTTAATAAATTTATTTTGTATGCGCTCTATGTTATAGACGTATTGGGTGTATTTGGGATTCCAGACAGGCGATGCAAATTCCAGTGTACTTCTGACTAGTGAGGAGTAAAGCATTACTAGAGTATGTGGATTTCTAAATATTTTACTGAGACGTAGTATAAAACCCAATAATAATAACTAAACATTAAGACAGAGGTATCAGTTATATAATGATATTATGTTGAGCGAAAGAGGGAGAAAGAATATGACAAAAGAACATAGTTAGACAGAGACAAAGTATTTGAAGACGGAACAATAGATAATCAATTAGAGGGAGGGAGACAACAATACACATCTAATCACAAGTAAACCAACAGTTAACGGGATTCAAATAAATAATAAAATGTTCATGTTTTCTACATTTATAATATAAAGGACAATATTTAGAGCAATGCTAATTTAATGATAATAATTAAGGACCTTAGAATAACAATACAACACATACATACACATCATGGGCTGGGATGGATTGTAGGAAACAAGTTAAATATATTGTCTTGCAAAATAAGATTTTTCTATTAAAAATTTAACAAATCTGCCAACGACCTATGATATCACCTTATTATACTAAAAATAAACATTTTTCCTCAAAATTTAAATAATGCGTTTACTAGATGAAATAACAATCTTTCGAAATCAATTTATAATTTATTGTTGAAAAGAATCAATACGTCTAAAATTTGATTTGAAAATGACATTATTAAGGTTTTCTCTGGTGATACCCTTTTAATAAATAAAATATCCTTACACCATATGGCTTAAGAAATGGGTTTGACTATATTCGGCGTTCTCTTACCTGAACCAATTCCACGAACATCTTCGCCAGGAAGGACATATAGACATAATATAACCTTGACAGATGCTATATTGATGCAGAGGCAGGTTTTTTTTTACATTAACTTCACATGAAAATAATAAATAAGGCCCTGATGAAAATAATCCCCCTCACGGTCTAAGTCATATTTGGGGATACAGAGTCTTTTTAGGAAAGGAAGGAGGGAAGCTCAGGAAAGCAAAAATGTATGAGGGATGAGTAGGAAGGGTCGGTGTGTCCAGGAGTGACAGACGAGCAGCGCATTGCGATGTTCGGAAAGAGCTTTGCTAGAGAGGTCAAAGGGTCACCCTCATCCAGTGAATGCTTGTTACATGTGTATGAAAATTTGTATAAAAAATTGCAATGCTTGGCACGCGAGCTGTTTGAAAACTTAATGTAGCGGGACTGAATATATGGAACGCGGTAGAGGGAAAGAGAAAGCCGGAGAGGGGTTGGCGGGCAGGGGAGCGGGAGAGGGGAGAGGGAAGGCGGGAAAGGTGGAGGGGAAACGCGTGTAGGGAAGGGGACATGGGAGAGTAAGGGGCGGCGGAAGGGGCACGGGTCGAATAAGAAAGGACACGCAGGGAGAAACAATTTATTTTTTAAGTGGTATGCCGGGAACTCGCTAGTAATATATAAATTTAAATTCGATGTCGCATAGGTATATAAATAATTTAAAATTTTATTTTCAACACCGGTTTTCCCAACGATCATTGGGTCCGCAGACAAGAAGGAACCCATTCTGATAAAGATGTCAATACGCTCATCCATGTTTAAACTATTCGCTGTCGCCTATCATGCTATACGAGTTTGTGCCATCAAATCTTGGAAAGGCTTTATGTTGTAATGTCAGAACCGCCATACTCAAGAGGGATTATATTATCAATCATTCAAGTAACTAATTAACCATCCCACCGTTTTACATAGTTATGTGGAGGGAGTATGAAATGCCACTGTCTTCTATGACGACATATACAATGGGTGTAACAGTACGTACCCGAAAGATTTTAACCAGCGATTCCTACGCATATTTTTGAGTAAGTGATCTTGGAATAACCCTTGATAGTAAACTACAATATAACCTTCATATACAACAAATCACAAATAAAGCTGCTAAAATGTTAGGTTTTATCATAAGAAACACAAAACTTTTTAATAGTATCAACGACATTAAGCAACTCTACTTTGCCTACGTACGAAGTCATTTGGAGTTTGCGTCAGTTGTTTGGTCTCCATTTTATAAAATCTATACAAACAAAATTGAAGCAATTCAAAACAAATTCCTCAAATATCTTTGTTACAAGTCATATGTAAGATTTAATAATTATGCAGAGGCAGTTTCATATTTTAAAATTGATTCATTGAGTGTACGAAGGCATCATATGGATGCAATATTCCTGTATAAATTAGTTAACAATAATATTCAATGCCCAGAGTTGCTAAATAAAATTCAATTTAATGTACCTGCACGTACAACACGCTCTTCTGTTCTATTCAGGGATGATCAATGCAAGACGAACTGTAAGCAAAATTCTTGTCTGAACAGACTATGCAATAGTTACAATAGCATATTACAAGGTGGACATTTTCAATTCTAAACTTACCAAATATAATGGGGTACCTACATAAAAGAGTATTTCTCTGATGTTTCATGAATATGTTATGTGTCTATGTTTCTATAGTTTATACTTTAATTCTGTTATGATTTGAATTATATGTACAACCTGGCTTCTTATGGTTACCAATGTATTGATAGTTTTATGTTTTATGTAAATTTTAGTTTTATATACTAAATATTTTGTTTTATAAAATTTTTGATCTCATACTCCTTTATTATAAATTTTATTATTTAAAATTTGTTATTATGCTGTTTAATCAGAGGTAGTCACATGGAGGAAACCCATAATTAGTTTTATTTTGGTTACACAAACATGTACAAACTGGAAAAATGTGAACTTTTGATTTCCCGAAAATAAATAAATAAGTAAAACATGTATTTGTCATTTTGCTGTCCGATGATATTGTTTTCAATCACACTCCTACAGATTGCGATTGGATCATACGATACGCCCGCTGTTTCTTGTGTTGCCATGCTCCCGGAACGAGACGGAATGCTTATCTTATCGAGTGAGTGTCCAGCTGGTCTCTATCCGTCTTCTCAGTTGCGACGTACGATAAAAAAATATTTTATTAATTTTACTTTTAAAAATATAATTATCGAACAACATATCCACATATACATTTATTTACTCCAAATATGCTCAGGAATCGCTGGTTAAAATACTTCGTGTACGTGCTGTTACACCCCATATAGTTGGAACCTTCTCAAATGCTTCATTCACGAGTTTAGGTACATTCCCAATTGAGGTTGTTAGGCAAAATGTTGTGGGGAGAAGAAGGTGAGGAAGTACCTACCGGGATATTCAATTCTGGTTACCAAACACGGCTAAAGCCATTTCAAGCAACGTATTGGAACTAGTACTCAGTGTTAGAAAACAATACAATATAAGAAATATTTAACACGTTTATTGACTTCAAACTACACACACCAATTCAAAGTAATATTATAAACTGTTCCCACACTCTTACTTAATGCACTTAAAATAATTACCTTGGAAAATAAACGAAAAATAACTGCTTTTACTATTTGGTTTAAAATGATTCCCTCCAAAACAGACAGTTCTAAACATTCTTCTAATTAATTAAAGTACCGCATCGAGCTGCTCTGCAAAATATACTATTTTGCCACAATCATTCCGGGACTAACATATTTATTTATTTACGCCCTAGTGGGCTTTTACAAAGATAGGTAATAATAGTTGGGCAAGTACGTAGTACACTGTTTCAAAAATCTGTTTCTGAAAAAATAAGAAAATGTACACATTTATGAAGTGAGATTAAAAGAATTTGGCATTCTCAGACTATAAAAATATTACCATTTGTTATTTCGGCTACTGGCGTTATACCTAGCTCTATCATTCAAAATTTAGGCATATCAGATTTGTCAAAGAATTTATATATAAAAATGCAAAAATCAGTCATTTCAAATACATGTAGGATTACAAAAGATTTTTTTAAATATTTATTTTGAGGGATCAGTAGGATTTATAGAACCAATTAGGAGTTCCACCGAGCCGAACCCTCTGATATGAAAATATCTGGAGTCGGTGAATTATTTTCCGATTTGGTCTCTTTGACATGTTGTTCTTGTATTATTTTGTATTTATTATACTTATATAGTGCAAGTGCATAACATGGACTGACTAGGTGATCATTTGTGAAAAATTGTGCGTCAAAGGGTTAAGTTTTTTCTACGGGAACGATTTAACCCGGACATAAAATCTGAAGCGTTTAAAATGATTAAATTAATAGTAAAAAATAAAATTAATTAAAATTAAAATCATGCATTTCATTACTCATCAGTAATTATTGTCATCATTACTCATAATAATCATGACAGTAATTATAAAGACTTCGTTTTATAACTAACTAGGAGACCCGGCCACACGTTGCTGTGGCTAACGAAACACAACGCCATTACCCAATCTTTATAAAATCCACACCACCCGCTTGCCAGCTGCCCGCTGCCCGCTGCCTGAATTGAATATTTGAATTTATCGGCTTTTTTCTACTATAATAAGCATGTATTATACATATAAACTAATTAACTCGCTACTAATTATACAATGCTTGCAATGCAACACTGGATATTTGAAAAGGGAAAATCAAATACCTTACTCTAGACTCTAGGACATCTATTTTCCAATTTCTTCCGTAGAACGTTTTTCAAATGTGACTATAGTACGGCCCGCCAGCCGTTTTAAATCGCACAAAAATATGTTTTCTTTGAATTTCTCGGCTTTTCTCTAATATAATTTACATGTATTATACATATAAACATTCCTCTTCAATGACTCTATCTATTGGTGAAAACCGTTTGAAAATCCGTTGCGTAGTTTAAAAGATTAACGCGCACATACATTTTGAGCGACTTCATTTTATACTATGTAATGATGATGATGATACAGAATCTGCAAACATGTCTACAATATTCCCAAATTTATTGCCAAAGTGATGTCATCTATTTATAGGTGTATGAGCCTTATAGTTTGTTTTAAAATTGTCACAGAAGAAGGTAAGACTTGGCCTAGTTTTTCTGGTCGGTATGCACTTGGAAACAAATTCACTTTAAGTATCAACATATCGTCGTCCAGTTGATTATTATGCACAAGAATCTCAACTGCTCCCGTCTGGAGCCAGTGAGACTATGGCATCCCCAATTGGGGTATGTTGTGAGGCTGAAGGTAGCGGGGAGGGGAAGGAGGTGGGGAAGAGGAAGGTTGGGAAGTACCTGGCTATTCAGATTTGGTCACTAAACACGGCTAAAGCCATTTTCAAGCAACGTTTCAATTCTGAATGGTGGTCTTACACCAGGGCGATACTGATAGTATCTTCCACTCTGGAACATGCCGCAAATACACTATATATTATTTTAAATGAATTAATTGTGAAATAACACAAATTAATCAAATAAAATTTATTTGCGCATGCCGGGTTCGAACCCGCGACCTCCGGAATGTGAGTCAAGAGTCTTAGCCACTGGACTACGGAGGCCGTCAGATTAGTCAGACGTCTCCAAATACTAAGTTTTGAGGTAATGGGGAAAGCAATTTTCGAATGTGCTATAATATAACACATCAGGGAGGCATTACGCTCCTTTAGTAAGACATTTTGACATTTCCTACTGGTGACCCAGAAAACATAATTTGTTTGTTTATTTCAATGCAGGTTTTTCTGCATTATAATTGACTAGCGAGTTCTCAGCGTGTGTTGCTGTGCCGCTTACGAGGGCATTACCAGAGAAAACCAGAAATATGTCATTTTCAAATCAGATTTTAGACGTATTGACTCTTTTCCACAAAAAATTATAAATGGATTTCGAAAGATTGTTCTTTTATCTAGCATTCGCTTGTAATAAATTTTGAGATTTTTTTAAAATTTTTAGTATAATAAGGTTATTCCATAGGTCGTTGGCAGATTTGTTAAATTTTCAAAAAAGATTTTATATTATACTACACCCATTTCAAATAATATAATCATGCAGTAAAATAAATCAATACTTTATCTAGCAAACTCATGTTTTAGAATTTTAATTTTAGTTTCAATAAAATCATAAAAAATATGGACGTACATGTGTTTCTTGACTAAAATTGGTCCATTTGTGTATTTTTTTGCGCACTTACAAACTAACATATTTCAGATTTTTTTAACATTCTTATTAAATTTAGACATTTTTGAAAAATGATAAATACTTATAATCAAAAAATAATTACAAAAGTACATTATTTTAAAAGTTTTATCATCACGCCTTTCAGCATTTTTGGATGAAGGTATAAATTAAAGCTAATTTGGATTGAAATAAATTCGATATTGAGTTATAATTTAAAAAAGCTGGTACGGAGAATAATTAATCTTTCTCATTGTAACCGCCCTGCACGATCGTAAGAACAACTTTCGACGAAATGTGGATTTTCGTCCGCTGGCTGGTTAAACGCTCTTAATAAAGAAATTGTTTCTCCCTGCGTGTCCTATTCGTCCCGTTCCCTTTCCGCCTCCCCTTCCTCTCCCGCGTCCCCTTCCCCTCAGACGTTCCGACTCCGCCTTCCCTCTCCCCACTCCCCTCGCCAGTTTCCTCCATCCCGCGAACCCCCCTCCTGAGTTCCCCTCCTGGGTTTCCCTTCTGGGTTCCCCTCCCGACTTCCATATATTTTGTCCGCTACATTTAGTTTTCAAACAGCTTGCGTGCCACCTATTGCAATTTTCTTATCCAAATTTCATTATGCCAGAGCTGACCAGTATATATAGAAACCTTCGCGGGCGTGTTCACAACAAATCACCTCGCTATTACGAGTTCGCGGGCATGCACACTGCACACATCAAATCCTCAAAGTTTCATCGCAATCGGATGAAGGGTTAGCAATGCCAGCAATTTCATGATGCCAGAACTCACTATTGTATTTAGAAACCATCGCGGGCATGCGCACATCAAATCCCCAAAGTTTCATCGCAATCGGATGAATGGTTTACCAACGCATAACATCTCACGTTTATCATTAACAACTAAATACAGTATTCTTCGATATTCTTATCCTAAAAGTAAAATAGTAGTAGCAAAGGTTTGATAGTAGCAAAATACTTATAATAATTATATGACACCTAACAAATTACAACTCATGGTTTTCTACCCATGCATCGTAATTTACTTCCATTTATTATTTACCCCAAACCGGGACACCGAAAAAATTTATTAAAAATTTATTTAAAAAAAATTTATTATTATTAAAAAAGTACTTTATTAATAATAATAAATTTGTAGAACTTATTAAGCGCCGTTTTCGCGAAAAATCGCCTCAAGAGCGCTGTTCAAAAGAGACTAAATAATTACAATACATCTTGCAGCTACCACCAATCGCCTGGACGCGATTGGAATTCTAGACCATTGTAAATTTAAAGAGATTTTTTTAATTAAGAGAATTTTTTAAATTATATACGGGGTGTTATGGAACGTACTTGACTTACTTTAACCAGTGATACCTGACATTATTTGGAGTAAAAAATATAAATGAAATTTTGGTCACTGGTGACATTTTTTTTGTTTTGTTTTTCTACAAAAACATTTAAAAAATGGTATACCTAGGTGTTGGACAGTTGGAGAGGGGTAAGGGGTTGGCCGGCTACTCGGCTAAGTTACTAGTGACGTCATGAATTAATAAAAACATAAAATAAATTGTGGTGTTTCTTCGGGGCGATACTGAGAGTATCACCCGCACTGTAATTTTTTTCATTAGCTCAATACAGGAGGTCCTGAGAAGAAAATAAAATAAGATAATCCCGTTAAGTTTTAAGATTTTCACGGCCAAAAGCATTTTCGTTAGATGTGTGAGACACATCTACCGGATCTGCCGGATCTGCCCTGATGATGGACACTGCAACGATGTCCGAAACGTTGGCTAAAGAAGGAGGTAACGCAACACGGCATAACACCCCAAAAACAAATAACGAAAATAAGATAATCCCTTAAGAAAGGAGCGTAAGGAGAATATATGACGCAAATGTGAATGGTAGAAGAAGTCGAGGATGCCCAAGAAAGACATGGCACGACCAAGTGAATCAGATACTTGAGTCGGGCCATGTCAAGAGTCAGAATAATAGAAGAGAATGTATGAGACGTTGTATGAATGTAAACGAGGCAAGGAATGTGTGCCAAGACCGGGATGTTTGGCGGTCCGTCCTCTCTGCCTTCCCCTACGGGGAAACGGCGTGATGGTTAG